>CM035850.1:6267946-7521403 GCA_020510985.1 Pholidichthys leucotaenia
TACAATTAAACTGCACACCAATACACCAATCTACACCAAGTCAGACCACTTTTATCAAGGAGTCCAGCTTCTTTCTCCAGAGAATAGCCACACCTCCAGGTATCCTCCCCCTGATAATTCCCTTGCTGAGGTCAGTTGTAGACTCCCCAGCACCATGGAAATCAGGGTTAAGACAGTTCAAACAGTTGAGAGTTTTGTTGTTCCTTAGGCTTTATCTTTTATTTAGCTGCAAAAAATGTGAGTCACGTTTTGGGGTCAAATACTTATCTCCCTTGATCAAATGCAAATTAATTTATAACCCTTATTTGATCCTTTTTTCTGGATTTTTTTTGTTGCTCTTCTGTCTCTCTCTGTTAAAATAAAACCTACTTTAACAAAATTATGGACTGTTCATTTCTTTGTAAGGGGGTAAACTTACACATTCAGCAGGGGATCAAATCATTATTTCCCCCACTGTATACTCTGTTAAAAGTCCTGCAATGGTCAACTTTGAAAAATTATTCACTTGTATCATTTCATTCCAAGAAAATCTCTGGGATCGCCATCAAAACTATATTTAATGATTCAAAAGGTTATTTTTTTCCTCCCATGGTTTAACCTGTTTCTCTTTAACCTCAATACATTTCACCTCTGACACAGCTGTTTCAAGGGATAGTGTGTGTGTGTGTGTGTGTGTGTGTGTGTGTGTGTGTGTGTGTGTGAGAGAGGGAAGGGTTGGGGATGGGGGGACGATGTTTAAGGCCATGTGATCATTAAGGTCGAAGTCTCTGAAGTGTACAAAATTGTATTGTGATTGATCATTGTGTCTGATGTCTGCAACAGTGTGTGTGTGTGGGGGGGGGGGCTGTGTGTGTGCATGAGTGAGTTGGGTGAAGGATCAGAAGTTATTGTCATACAAGACCGGCATGGTGATGCGGGTTTTTTTTGCTGGTGGCGGTCTGATGGTGTCTGTGCTTTTTAAAGCATTTTTGACGCACGTGTGTGTGTGTGTGTGTGTGTGTGTGTGTGTGTGTGTGTGTGTGTGTGTGTGTGTGTGTGTGTGTGTGTGAAAACATCGCTAACATTCCGTTCTCATGCTATCCTGCATATGGACAATCTGTCAAGCCTTCTTGGCATCATTAACCTCATTGCGCAGAACCCCACTGTGACCTTAAAACATATATGAATAATAGATTAGAAACAAAGCTGTCAATTTCACTCAATTTTATGACAAGTTCAAAGCATTTTAATTGGAAACCTCATTATGCGAGGTCACGGGGGGGGGGGGGGTCAGGTCAGGTCAAAGGGGGTGTGGCACCTATCAAAACTAATTAACAGAAACAATAGGATGAATTAAAGTATCCCCCTCCTCTCTCTCTAAGACACTACTGAATATCCCAGAAAGACTGGGAGAATATTAAAGCAGCTCCCAGTAATGTGGAACAGTTTTTACTGAGACAGTCACACGGAGAACAAATGTGTCAGGCCTGCATGAAAGGATTCATTCAGATATAACAGATAATACATTAGACATGAAAAGTAAATGTTAGTTGGAGGTAAACACAGTAATAGAGGATGATGGTGGGGAGATCTTGGGAGGAGGGGGTGAAATGTCTAAAGAGCCTCAGCTGGACAGAGTTTACCTGCAGAATTAGAACAAGGTTCTTCATAACCCCTTTAATCATGTCAAGTTCTAACAGACGGTGCCATAGACTTTGTTGGGGGGGGGGTGGACAGGTGGGGGACTATGTCCACATTTTCTGGGATTGTCCCAGAGTGCTAGACTTTTGGAGAAAAATCAGAGCAGAAATAAAACTGATCCTGGACCTTGATTTCTTGTTTGAACGACATCATGTGATATGAGGAAACCTTCCCTGAAATTCAGTGGAGAAAAATAAAATGTCCATGGTGATGGTTCTGATATTAATAGGCCATAAAATAATAAGTGTTAACTGGCTCAAGTCATCCCCACCAACGCTGGAGCAATGGAAAAGACTGCAGGATGGGAAGTGTCTGGAACACATTACAGCACGTTTACACCTGAACATGGACGTACAAGAACTGATGGGATCCTGTGATGTTTGACCAAGTGACTGAGTCCTTGAGTTTATTCTGAAGACCACAGCACTGATAAACTAGCAAAGACCAGGGGTGACTAAACATTGGTAAATGACCAGACTGGCAAACTACTGGTTATATCGCATGTTCTGTTTTGTGGTCTAATGGAAAAATAAATCAAGTTTTAAAAAAATGAGAGCAGCTTGGAGTTCCTCTTGGCTGTTTGCAATAAATTTGTACATTTTGCTCTAATATCAGAACTCTCCATTTCTCTGCTTCAGCTGCTGGAGGACAACATTGTCCATTTTGTGAAGAAGGAGCTGAAGAAGATGCAGAAAGTTGTGATTCTAGATTACCCAGGATGGTTATGGAGTCAGAGGGAGGATGAGGAGGTGTTGGAGGGTGAGGATGAAGATGAGAGGAGGAGCAGAGTCATTTCTGAAGATCACACTGAACTTCCTGAGGAGAATGAAGCAGGAGGAACTGGCTGAGCGTCTGCAGAGTAAGAGAATTTGACCAACTTTAACATGATGGAATTGTTCTCATTTCAGATGTTGTTGTAAAAGTCTGTCTTGCGTGTGTGTTCAGGATCCTCTGCTGCAGAGTTCCAACCCAAATGGAAATCTAACTTAAAGAAGAGGTTCCAGGTGTAGGATGAAGAGCCTATAAAATTATTTGTCATAAGGTACAGGAATTATTTATTTTATTTAATAGTGGGTGTGAAAGGGGGCGGTGTCACGCCGCGCCATTCATCAGCGGCGCCACCTGCTCACGCACCTGCTACTCGTCAGCGGCGAGGGATAAAAGCCGCCTCGCCCTGAGCTTCGGCCTGAAGCCGTAGACTTCATTTCCCTTCCATGGGCTTCTACCACATTCTCTTCAGCATCCTCGTCACCGGTAAGAAAATCGCTTACCTCATCTCTCCAGTCTGCTCCCCTGTGCACAGGTGGATTCCTCGGCGGCGGACAATCCCGTCCCTCGTCTCTCCTCGCTGCTGCACCGAGCCCTGCAGGTGGCTGTCTCCCGGGCTTCCATCCTTGAAGCGCCAGTCATCTGTCCCAACAAGTAAGCTTCTCTCCCTCGCCTATTCTCCTCCTGTGTTGGTGTGTGCTCATCACCCTGTGTCTGATTTCTCCCATAGGGTTGCCGGCTGAACGGTCTCCTGCCTCTGGGTCCGAAGCAGACGCCACCACCAACACATTAACATTCCGCAGACACGCACCCAAACATCCCTGTTGTTAATAAACAGTTTGAACTACTCTGAGCCTGTGTGTGTGCGTCTCCTGAGCCGAACGTTATGTCAGTACGGCTTCAGCAGAGCGGCTCGGCAGACGGCGGGCTCGCACACCGGTTTACCATCCTCGAGGCTCAGGTGGATCAGATTGTTTATCAGCAACAGGTGGTTCTTAATCAATTATTAGAATTAACTAACCGATTGAACCGCTTGGACCCCCAACAGCCGTTCCTCCCGACTCGCCAGGGTGGCGCGGCTCCTGCTGTTCCAGTGGCCGTCCAGCCGGCTCCAGTGGCACCGGTTCGGCTCACACCGATTCCGACCCCCGCCCGCTTTAGCGGTAAGCTCGGCGGAGCGCGGGGGTTAATTATGCAGTGTGAGTCCGTGTTCCACCGTGTGCCCGGAGATTTTCCCTCGGATCACAGTCGAATTGGTTACATAGGGAATCTTCTGGAGGGGCGTGCGTTAACTTGGACCTACGCCGTAATGGCGAGGCCCAGTTATGCCACCCTCACCTATGACCAATTCGTGAGGCGCTTTCTGGAGGTCTTTGACCATTCTCAAACCGAAACGGTCCAGGTCGATCGGCTTCTCACTCTCCAGCAGGGAAGCCGGTCGGCAGCGGACTACTCGGTCGACTTCCGGGTAGCGGCGGAGGAATTGGGCTGGGAGGAACGCTCCCTCTGTGGCCTGTTCCTCCGCAGCCTCAATAGTGATCTGAGGGATGAACTGGCTGGTCGGGATATCCCTGGGACGCTAGCGGAGCTGACGTCCTTAGCGGTAAGTTTGGATAACAGGCTGCGCAAGCGCTCCTCGGGGCGGAGGTCTTCTTCTTCTCGCCCTCGTGGAGCCTCGCCGCACCTGTTCCAAGCTCGCCCCCTGGCGGCGCCGCCAGCATCGCGCCCCGAGGAGTCGGAGCCGATGGTGACGGGCTGGACTAAACTTTCCCCTGTGGAGAAACAACGCCGCCGTGAGTTGGGCCTCTGCATGTATTGCGGAGGCGACCAACACACCGTGGAGCGTTGTCCACGGAAAGCCAGTCGGTGGGGTCCGCGAGTCACTGTTGGAAGCCTCGCGGACGTCAATCGGTTAGGATCACTCACTCAATTGAAGCTGCCCATCCGTTTCTGCCATAACCCCACTGGGCACCTCACCCACGCACTGGTGGATTCGGGCGCAGAAGGCAGCTTCATTTCACAAAGCCTGGCAACCCGATTGGGCATCCGCTGCCAGGCACTCAACACTCCCATCTCCCTAGTCCACCTCTTCCGTGCCACCCTTGGGAGAGTGACACATCAAACTGTCCCCCTACCGGTCATCATCTCGGGAAACCACCGGGAGGAGATGACCTTTTACGTCCTTCCCAACTCTGTGTCGCCCGTCATCCTGGGGTATCCCTGGCTCCGCCTTCACAATCCGGTCCTGGATTGGAAATCAGCTGGGATATCGGCATGGAGTACGTTTTGTATGGGCACCTGCCTTCAGTCCGCTGCCTGCTCTCCGTCCGCTCCTCCCCCTGCGACGGACGCTGCACCCCCGGACCTGTCTCTGGTGCCCCCAGAATTTCACGACCTGGGTATGGTGTTCAGCAAAGCGAAAGCTATGTCTCTCCCCCCTCATCGGCCCTATGACTGCGCCATCAACCTCCGCCAGGGGGCTCCCTTACCTTCTGGTCGCCTTTACAGCCTGTCTGCGCCGGAGAAGGAGACGATGAACGCCTACCTGAAGGAGTCATTAAGTGCTGGGATTATCCGCCCATCATCGTCACCCGTGGGGGCGGGGTTCTTCTTCGTGGGAAAGAAGGATGGGTCCCTCCGCCCTTGTATCGACTACCGGGCCCTCAATAATATCACGGAGAAGGACCGTTACACCCTGCCTCTCATGGACACTGCTTTCCACTCCCTCCAGGGGGCGACCTGGTTCACCAAGCTGGACCTACGCAGCGCTTACCACCTCGTCCGGATCCGGGAGGGAGATGAGTGGAAAACGGCCTTCCGTACCCCGAACGGCCACTTTGAATACCTGGTGATGCCGTTCGGGTTGACCAACGCTCCTGCAGTCTTCCAGCGCCTCATTAATGACGTCCTCCGGGACTTCATTGGCCTTTTCGTGTTCGTCTACCTGGACGATATTCTCATCTTCTCCAAGTCCAGGGATGAGCACCAGGTCCACGTGAGGCGGGTCCTCCAAAGGCTGCTGGAGAATCGTCTGTACGTTAAGGCAGAAAAGTGTGAATTTTACGCCAGGAGTACGTCCTTCCTGGGGTTCATCATCGCCCACGATAAGGTGCTCCCCGACCCAGAGAAGGTAAAGGCAGTGGTGGAATGGCCCACACCTGCATCCCGGAAACAGGTGCAGCAATTTGTTGGCTTCGCCAATTTCTACCGCCGCTTTGTCCCCAACTTCAGTGCCATCGTTGGAACACTGACCCGCCTCACGTCCCCGAAGGTCCCGTTCCGGTGGACCGAAGAGGTCGCTGCCGCCTTTGAGGCGCTGAAGGCGGAATTCTCCTCCTCTCGGGTCCTTCGCCAGGTCGACCCCGCGCTGCAGTGCATCGTAGAGGTAGACGCTTCGGACACGGGAGTGGGAGCAGTGCTGTCCCAGCGGTCACCGGACGATGGCGCCAAACGACCGTGCGCCTTCTTCTCCCGGCGCTTGTCCCCGGTGGAGAGGAACTACGATGTGGGGGACAGAGAGCTCTTGGCCATCAAGCTCGCCCTGCAGGAGTGGCGCCACTGGTTAGAGGGGGCGAACCTGCCGTTTGTGGTCCTCACGGACCACAAGAACTTGGAATACTTACGATCTGCCAAGCGCCTGAACGCCCGCCAGGCGCGCTGGTCCCTGTTCTTCGCCAGGTTCCAATTTTCCATCACCTTCAGGCCTGGCTCTAGGAACGTCCTGCCTGACGCCCTCTCCAGGCAGCTCGCCCCCGTGGAGTCGGAGGAGGCGCCCCACTCCATCCTGCCCAGGTCGTGCGTCGTGGGAGCCATCTCGTGGGACATCGAGAGCAAGATCCGGAAGGCACAGGAGGTGGAACCTGACCCTGGCGGCGGACCGGAGGGGAGGCTGTTCGTGCCATCCGCGGTCCGAGGAGAGGTCATCCACTGGCTCCACACCTCCAAGCTCACCTGTCACCCTGGCACCTCCCGGATGATAGATCTCCTCCAACGGTCCTTTTGGTGGCCAGGCCTGCGGAGGGATGCAGCCCGCTACGCCCGGGCTTGCCCAATCTGTGCCACCTGCAAGTCGGGAAATGCCCCTCCAGCGGGTCTGCTCCAGCCCCTGCCCGTCCCTGGCAGGCCCTGGTCGCACATCGCGCTGGATTTCGTCACCGGACTCCCTGTCTCCAACTCCTATGACACCATCCTGACCATCGTGGACCGCTTCTCCAAGGCCGTGCACTTCGTCCCCCTGCGAGGCCTCCCTACTGCCCTGGAGATGGCGGACCTCCTCGTCCAACACGTGGTCAGGCTGCATGGGATTCCGGTGGACGTGGTCTCGGACCGGGGCCCCCAGTTTTCATCTGAGGTTTGGAGGTCTTTCTGCAACGCCATCGGAGCCAAGGTGAGCCTCTCCTCCGGCCATCACCCCCAATCCAACGGGCAGTGTGAGAGGACCAACCAGGAGCTGGAGGCTGCGCTCCGCTGTGTGTCCAGATCCAAACCCACGTCCTGGAGCAACCATCTTGCCTGGGTTGAATATGCCCACAACACCGCTCGCTCTTCTGCTACAGGGATGTCCCCCTTCAAAGCGTCCCTGGGTTACAACCCCCCGCTGTTTCCGGAGCAGGAGAGTGAAGTAACTGTCCCGTCAGTTAGGGCCCATCTCAGGCAGTTCCGCTCCACCTGGGCTGCCGCGCGCCATGCGCTATTACGCACAGCGGAGCGCAACAGGACTGTGGCGGACCGGCGTAGAAGACCTGCCCCGGCGTACAGAGTTGGGCAGCTTGTTTACATTTCCACCCAGGACGTCACTCTAAAAGGCGAGAGGAGAAAGCTGGCACAGCGCTTCATGGGTCCCTATCCCATCACCCGGATCATCAACCCGGTGGCTGTGCGCGTGGCTATTCCCCCCTCCCTCCGCATTCATCCTACTTTCCACGTGTCGAAGGTGAAACTGGCAGTTACTGACCCCCTTTGCCCTCCTCCTGCAGCGCAACCCGCGCCCCGGATGATTGGTGGCCATCCGGCCTGGTCCGCCTCCTCCATCCTGGACTCCCAGCGCCGGGGTCGTGGGTTGCAATACATGGTGGACTGGGAGGGCTATGGGCCCGAGCATCGACAATGGGTGCCCCCGTCGTTTGTGTTGGACCCATCGCTCATCGCGGACTTCCACCGAGCGCACCCGGATAAGCCATCGCCAGGAGGCGCTGCTAGAGGGGGGAGTACTGTCACGCCGCGCCATTCATCAGCGGCGCCACCTGCTCACGCACCTGCTACTCGTCAGCGGCGAGGGATAAAAGCCGCCTCGCCCTGAGCTTCGGCCTGAAGCCGTAGACTTCATTTCCCTTCCATGGGCTTCTACCACATTCTCTTCAGCATCCTCGTCACCGGTAAGAAAATCGCTTACCTCATCTCTCCAGTCTGCTCCCCTGTGCACAGGTGGATTCCTCGGCGGCGGACAATCCCGTCCCTCGTCTCTCCTCGCTGCTGCACCGAGCCCTGCAGGTGGCTGTCTCCCGGGCTTCCATCCTTGAAGCGCCAGTCATCTGTCCCAACAAGTAAGCTTCTCTCCCTCGCCTATTCTCCTCCTGTGTTGGTGTGTGCTCATCACCCTGTGTCTGATTTCTCCCATAGGGTTGCCGGCTGAACGGTCTCCTGCCTCTGGGTCCGAAGCAGACGCCACCACCAACACATTAACATTCCGCAGACACGCACCCAAACATCCCTGTTGTTAATAAACAGTTTGAACTACTCTGAGCCTGTGTGTGTGCGTCTCCTGAGCCGAACGTTATGTCAGGCGGAGCTGAACCGTCACTTCTACACCCGCTAAATTAAATAAAAGCACTCGTAAAAGGGGCACCAGTCCTAACGGACAATAAGATTAACTTTAATTTTAATTAATTTTGTACCTTAAATTACTTAATGAATCAGTCTCAAAGTTTCAGTGAGTTTTTGTCCTGCCGTGATTAGGAAACCTGTATATGCGAAAGGAAAACGCTTCAACTGCTCTTATTCACTCATTTATTAAAATCATTCAGGTTACATGACATGGCGTTCAAATGATGAATAAACAGATTCAGATGATGACAGCGTAAAATATCACATCAACTGATATTGAGTTCCTGAACATAAAATCCAGCATTACACCTCTGCAGAACCAAGGAGAACTAGACTTATGTTTCAACGGTAAATGAGGCTGGAATGTTTTAACAAAACATCGCAATTTTATGGGGAAAATTCATAAGCTAATTACCTAAAAATGACTCCTGAATTAATCTACAAAATTTAAGGGCAGTTACTTAAAAATGACTGAAAGTTTTCGTTCAGTTTACAGTCCTATCCTGTGGCTGAGACTAATTGAGCCCTGAAATACGGGCCATATTCAGTTGTAATTTAATCGTTAGGACATCACCTGTTAACCCAGAAATAGGAGGAATAAGTCTCACCACACACGGCCGTAGGTCCAAGTTCCGCGGGTCGGTACCGCTGGATTTTTGAAGTTAGGACGCCGGGAGGAAGCTGGTGCTGCAAGATGCCTCCTCACTCACAGCCGTGGGGCGATAACTTAGCTGGGGGGCCCTTCAAAGAGACATTTGCAGCCGTGGGTGGTTTGTCTCAGGGCGGCGTGAAAAGTCCTTGGGAAAAGAATCCAAATTTGGGGTCTCTTGTAGCAGGATAGACCAAAAAAACTGAAGGAAAATCTTCTCAGCCTCTTCACTTTAAACTAGGCAAATTAAAGGTCCACTTTAATGGCGTGAAAAGTCATTAAAAAAAAGTGTTAGAAAAGCATTTACTAGGATAAGAATGGCTTCTGAGGTGAAGGAAAAAGTTTGAGAATTTGATTCTCTAAAAAGGGACGAGCTCTAAAGAAAAATGGTTTCTCCTCAGTTTCCAGAATATAAGAAAAGATTTGACAAACACACAGAGAATAAAATAAAACTTCACAGGGCCTTGAAACGGTGGAATAAAATCTTCTTCTGAGATCTAGATTACTATTCTGCTTCTTTAATCTTAATTTAGTTCCTAATCTTTCTCAAAATCTCTTTCTTTCTTCTTTCTGTGTTTCTAATTCTTAATTCTATTTCTAGTTAATCTTCCTGCCTGTTCTTTGTCTGATCTCTGACTTTTTCAAAACTCTCCTCTGTACTCTAACTCAACTGTTAACCTGGTAACTCAAATCTAACTTCTGTCTTTTAAAGTTACCTCGCCGGGTCGTAAAACTGATGAGGTCAGTCGTCAAACTGACCAATCTACTATTTCAGAATCAGTTTGAAATGGCTGTTATCCAATGTGAAAACACTTCTTTGTTTGAGAGCAGCCAACCAAATGAAGACACCATCCCATGAAATTTCAGAGGGAAAAATCAACACTCAGTCAGTTCTTATAAGATAAATGCTCAATATAAAATCTAACTAAATTAAATGACTTGGCTAATATATGGTGATCATGCATTTATACCATTACTCCAATAACACTCATGAATATAACATTTCTTATACATAATTATAATACATGCATTCACATTTAGATCAAGATTAGAACAGCAGAACATGCAGCAAACCATGGTTGGTGATAACAGGGATGATTTTCAGTGTCCTTAGGCTCCATAGGATAAGCTGAAAGAAACTTAATATTTAGAACAAATTAAAAGTCATCCTACGTACTGAAAACACATTCCGTAGGTATCCGCTAGGAGGTACTGTTGAGCTGTAGATGATTTCCTTTAGTGTCTGGCGAAAGTACCTGGACAGCATAGCCCATAAAACCGTCAGATTAAGTGGTTTATGACTCTTTTAAAAACATTGGTTTCCTGTGAAAAGGTACGTTATCAAATGCAGTGTTCATGTTGAGAGGTCTGGTCTCCTGAGTTTTATGTTCCTTTGAGCCTTTAAAAGCAAACTCTGATCCTTACAATCTCTGCAAGCGGCAATTGTTTACATTGGGGTCCTGGGAAAGCAAGCATCTTTGGTCAGGCCTGGGAGAAGCCTGCATGAGTCAGCAAAAGCCAGTGATATTCCTGAGAAGGCAGAAAGGTGATATTCCTGTGTAATGAATAAAATGAAATTCCTGTAAACTGGAGAGAAGTGATCTTCTGTCTTGGTTTTGAGGACGATGATGCTACACAGGGCATGGCTGAAGCAGGACAGCCAAGCCTTCTGAAGCAGATCTCCACAGAGCTCTGCATCACAGAGGGAGGGACTGCAGAGGTCAATGATGAACATGAGGTCAGACAGAGAGAAGCAGCATCCAGGAAAGCAGACAGACTAGTGGGGACAAAGGGACTGGCTGGACTTCAGTGGCGTATTAAGACATTTTTACTGGGGAGGCCTAGATGTGACATGGAGCTCACATGGGGCAGCCAGGCCAGGATGAGGTTTCCCCCCCACAGTGGATCATCTGCTTTCACACACTGCCCCCATTCTAGTGGTGTCAAAGCAGGAGTGTGAACTGTTCCTTCTTCCTCTGGTCTTTGGTCTCATCAGCAATGACAGAGAAAACTTCACTTTGCTTCTCCTCCTTTATGTCTTCATGAACCATATTTACCAAGAATTCCAGGATTTCATTCTATATCACAGACCTTCTATATTCGGCATTCTGCCCTCCCTCCAGAGTTTTTTCTGGACCACTGGGTCCTGCTTTGCAATAAGATGCAACATTGAAAAAAAAACAACAAAACTTCAAAGTCACGGTGACCTTTTTGGATAATGTTGGTGACGTGGTGACGTGCAGTCCTACTGAGGCAGAGGGAGGGTGCACCCCCACAATGAACTAAGAGACATCATGTGGTGCATCAAACTGGAGATGATGGGATCTTCTGAGTCCAGCTCTAAGGGAAAGTTCTAGCAGACCTGGGGACCCCTCATGACATATTTTCATAACTGCCAGAACACATTGCAGCTCTACTGCTGACACTTGGTATAATGCTGGACTCCACGGAGACAGACTGGACAGAGACACTTGCAGCCTGGAACTGACTTCAATACAGTTCTTTGTTGCTCTTTGTCCTTCTCCTTTTATGGTTCTATGTTTGCACCAAGAACCTGCAAGAACAACACGTCTGTACATCCTGGAGGGACTCTGTAAAATGTGATAATTCTTTAATAAAAAGAGGTTGATTCTAGAAAACCTCCAGGACTGAAGCGTTTTAAAGGATTTGACTTCAGTTGATGTTTCTAATAAATCCTTCTTTGTCTTGCTGACAGGAAAAGAAAAGCGGTCTTGGCTCTGGGCCACAGACTGACTTATCCTGGAATCAGGGCCCATTCTAGATCTGGGCTCCTATGTCAGATGGGGTTTAAGGGACCCCTATTTTTGGAATGGAGAAGAGTTCAGACCCGAGCAACAAAAATACTGAAAAAATAAACTTGTCATTAGATGAACAGAAAAATAGACATAGAATAAAAATTTAAGTCAAGCATCCATAAAAACATGGAGAGTTTACCAGAAAAAAGCTGTGAATTAACAAGAAAAAAGTCACAAATTTATGAGAAAAAAGTTAGTTTTACGAGAAAAGTCATAAATTTTTCCCTCTACCCTCCAAAGTCAGCCCAACACACCTGAGCAAGCAGAACCAATCAGCTGTTTAATCAGCAGCTTCCTGTCCGCTGGATGATCGTCTTGGTGAAGAAGTGCTCTGTTCTCATCTGCTCTTCCTGAATGTCTGATGTTGATCTGTGAAACAGCAGGAAGACCAAACCAGCATCCCAGATGGAGTGGAATCCCAGCAGAAGCTGCTGGGATAGAAATGCACATGTTAATGAGGTGATCACCTGGGCAGGTAAGAGGGAGGAGTCAGGAGACAGTCAGTGGAAGCTGCTGCTGGTTCCACCGGTTCTGACGTTGACACTCTGACGTTTTCAGACTTCAGGGTGTGACAGAGACGTCCTCAGATCAGAGTCCCTCAGACACCAGGACTGACGAGGACAACAGCAGCTTCTTCTCTCTCTCCAGATGTTTCCTGGACACATGAAGGTGGAAAGTGTCTGGAAGTTGATGTGAGGTGAGTTGAGCAGAGAGACAAACACCAATCTTCCAAATATCTTGGGACGATCATTGATTGTAATTTAAACTTTGAAGAGAACTGTGAAAGGGTGAGCAAAAAGGTTCAGCAACATTTGCATTGTTTAAGGAAACTTGCACGCTTCCAAATTGACCGAACCATAATGACAATGTTTTATTGGGCTTTTATTGAATCTGTTTTATCCTTTTCTTTAGTGTCATGGTTTGGTCAGATAAAACTGAAACAGAGGAAATCCTTGGATCAGGTAGTTAGATGGTCCAGTCGTCTGCTTGGTGAGTCACAGCTGAGCCTGACATCCCTGGACACCAGACAGGTCCAGAGGATTGCTGCCTCCATTTTAAATGAGGACTCCCACCCTTTGCACTGCAGCTTTCAGCTTCTTCCCTCCAGACGGAGGTTTGCTGTCCCAAAATGTAAAACCCAGCGCTACAAAACCAGCTTTGTTCCTGCTGCTGTCAGAGTGGAACAAGATGTAAAAATATGTTGCACATAATTTAGTTATCGATTTATTAATTTTATTTTATATTTATTTTGTAGGTTTGTATTTTGGGTTTTAAATATTTTGGGTTTTAAATCTTTGATTTAGCTTTTAACTTTTTTTCTATGACCCTTCTCTCTTCTCTCTTTTTTTTTTTTTGTCTTTATGTCCTGATTGGTGGAGCCTTGATACTTTTATCGTGTTTATAGTCAGCTTCCTGTGTGTCTGTGTTTGTGTTCATGTTGAATGTTATTGTGATTTGCAAATATGTGTCTATAAGGATGAAACCTGACTGCAAAACAAATCTACCTACAGTATAAATAAAGGAACCTGAACCTGGTTGAACTGGTTGAAGTGGATCAGTGTGACTGAGGTTCATTTTCTGTGTTTCTGATTGAGGACCAAAGTCAAGAGTGAAGCCAACTGATGAAAATGGCTGCTGTGCTCATTGGCCCATCAGCAGCAGTAGTGTTGGTGGATGGAGCACAGCTGGTAGAGCATCCACAAGGTGGAGGCAGCAACAAAGACTGACAGCTGATTTGAAAGAACAGCAGTCCCAAAAAAGACTGAAGGATCCACTAAAAATGACTTTAGTCATGAAGAAATACTCTCACCACTTTGTCACCTTTGCTTTCTGAAATGTGTCTCACTTTTCTAGCAAAGTTAGAATAAATTTGACTTTCTTTGTTTAAATCTACAACCTTTTTCATGTAAATTTGAAACAATTTATTCATGAAATTTCATTTTTTCCACTCTTGAATTTTTTATGAACTTGTGACTTTTATAAATCTTCAATTTGACATTTTTTCCTTGTAAATTTATGCTGCTTTGTCTTGAAATCCTTATTCTATAACCCCCAAATTCCAGGGTGTGTGTAGGATCAGAAGAGAAAAATAGGCAGGGAGAAGGGTAAAAACCAGAAAAAAGTTAGAAACCTGGGAAAAACTGGGCCAAACCAAACTCAACTAAATGAGGGAAATAGAGGGAAAATGTTCTTTCCCTGTTTTTCCGGAGCTTTTCCAGCTTGTTTTCCAGGTTTTGATGCTGCTGTGACTGAGTTTTTCCTCCTATTTGTTCCTCTTTGTTCCCTTTATTCTGGATTTCATGTGTCCACCCAGTTTAACCCTTTCCCCCCTGCTCTCACCTGTTCTCACCTGCTTTGCTTTGATTTTCCAGCTTTTCCATGGAGATTCTATTGGATTTGTGTCAGAGGAAAGTGGAGGTCAAACACAGCCTGCTGCCAATCCTCAGCCCTTACTTCACACATTTGAACCTGTTTTTCTGCTTCTTCTGGACACGTTTTTTCTGCTTTTCCTCCATCTGTTCTCCTGCTTTGTTTTTCTGCTCTTTTCCATGACTTACCCTGTACTTCCACCATCACTTGTGGGCTGGATTACAAAGCTCTGCTGCACTTTATTAACTTACACATTTATCTGTTACTGCATTTATTATCCGTTTCTTCAATAAATAAATCTGTCCTTTATGATATTTTTGAGAATTTTTAGAGAATTTTGTAACTTTTTCAACATAAATTTTCATTTTTTTTAATTCTCCCAATGTATTTTTCCAAATTTGATTATTTGTTCTTGAGATTTTTTTTTTACTTTATTCTAAAACTTTTTTTGATGTTTTTCTCTTAGATGTAATAGTAATTTTAAAAATATTCATATTTTGCCTCCAATATAATTCAACCCTTATAAAGAAACAGTGAAAAATCAAATATTTTCTGAGCTCCAAAGGAAAAGCAGTAAATTCAATCAAATTTCAGTGTAAAAATGAGTCCAAAACAGCAAAGACACTCAGTTGTGATCAGTGAAATCAGCAGTGATTGAAAGAGAAGAGCCAGAATAGTTGAGTCAAAGTAGTTTTGTCTTCATCAGTGTAGTGCAGCAGGTTCCAAAGTCTCCTCCAGTTCAGAGACAAAGGAACCAGAGTAGATGGAGCAGAGGAACTGGAACTGGCAGCAACAGCAGCAAACAGTCCAGTCTTGAATGTGTGGCAGTTGTCAGTGTGTTGATGGATGATTGACATTCAGCAGCATGACTGTCTGCATTCATGGAGCGTCTCACAGCAGCACATCAGTCTGAACTGAGCACAAACATCCAGTTTTAGAAGTGACCACTGAGCAAAAAGAGCTTCAGAGAAAAGTGCTGAAAGTCCAAAGTTGATGTGAAGAAGACATTTAAAATCAGAGCCCACGTGGGTCAGCCTGAGCTTCTGGACCTTCTGGTCCCCCTTTGTTAGGAAGTGCCACTGAGGACCACAGTGACGTCATCTAGTTCTGCATGACATGATCACCGGAGTGGTGGCTCAGTTGGTAGAGCATCCGCCCCACACCCGGGAGGCAGGGGTTCAAATCCTGGCCGGGTCATGCCGAAGACCATATAAAAGTGGAACTTCCTGCCGTCCAGCTTGGTGCTCAGCAATAAAATGGAATGGAGGAGGGAACTCTGTGGCGGCGCCTTGCATGGCAGCGGCCCTCTGATTCTGCACTTGGGGTGTGTGTGATTAACACTGTAGATAGGTAAAGCACAATCTCTTTCTGCTGTACATGATTGGTTGTACAGTTGAATGACAATAAGGGGGATTAAGAGGAAACAAAGCTGCTGCTGCTACTCTAGTCCATCAGGTGGTCAGTCAGCTCCATCTAGTGGACACACGGAAGAACTACATCATGTCAGGTCTGCTTCCTCTGACTCTGACTGGCTTTGAGACTCTGGTTAAACTGGGATTGATGGTTTTTCATCACTTTAGAGACTTGGACTCTGAAGTTATAAAATGTCCCATTCACACTTAAAACACCAGTTTCATAAATGTGATGATTTCTGCAGCTACACAGTAAAACATGAAGGTCTTTCACTTTAAAAACAGAAGTGTTGATGAATTTCAGTTGACAGTAAAAGTTTCAAACTGTTCTACAGCGATGATTAAAACTGAGATGAGGCTGATTTAATTGTTCTGATTGTAATTCTAAACATTCCTCAAAACACTAAAGTTTCCTCCCGTCCTGACTAAAAGCTTCAGTGATCAGTGTGTGTGTCCTTGTGTCAGGTGTGTGTTGGTGACTGTTAATGAGCTCGTTGTCTTTGTGTCTGAGGTCTCTGCTATGGATCAGTGTGAGGACACAGAGGAGGGAGTCCCTCCCTCTAAAACCCCTCTGTGTGGGGACCATGAGAGCCAGACCAAAGGTCAGAGGTGAGAGGACCATCTCTAACTGTCCAGGACTCTTCTCCATGTCAGAGCTCAGCACTCACATCACCGAACCTTCATGATTCACACTCACAGGTCAGAGCAGAACACCAGAAGACACCATGCTGGACCTGGACCTGGACCTGGACCCAGCTGTGTGTCCATCAAAAGTGACTGGTCTGCCGACAGATGGATTAGTTTTAAAGGAGCAGCTTCATGTCCAGAACTGTAAGTGTGTCTGTGTTCATGTGTGAGTAGATTCTGGGACACTGACTCCTGTTTTCTCAGCTGTTCACCTAAATATGTCCAAGTTACAATTAAATGATAAAGAACAGAATCACAGGTATAATTTGAGCAGATTCATATGCAGTCTTTAAATTAATGGAAAAAAATCTTAAGCATAACTCTCTGAAAAGTTGTTGTATGTAGAAGTTGAGGCAATTTTTTTGTTAAAAGATCCATAAATTAAAGAGGAACAATATTGTCAGACTTTGATTTATATTCGTGAGCTGATTCTGTAAAGACACTCTTTAATCAAGTGTGAGTGAAATAGGACAAAATTAACAATCTGTCTCTTCTAATGAGAAATTCTTTTTTTTTTTTTTCTTCAGCCTGAACAACTTATTTCAAAATAATTATAACGAGGAAACTGCTTAAACTCTGCCTTTCAGTTTTAGGTCACAAATATCTTCTCCAGTGACCTCAGGAATACGGACATCAAAACTGTAGGTCAAATTGAACAGAATTCTGGGTGTTTGAATGTGACTGTAGAGCCTCCAGCAGCATCTTTGAAGTCCCACAGAACAACCAGAAAGAAAACCTGCTGAGATTTCTACCACAGCTTCATATAGATGAGTGTCATGAACCGAGCCTGTGTTTTCCTGTGGGCTCGGTTCTGATCGTTCTTGGTCTTATGTTGAGTTTTGATGTCTTACTTGTGTGTCGTTATTTCTGTGCTTGTGGCCGCTGCTCTGGCCGGTGTTCTGCCATTTCACCAGAGGTCATTAGAACACCATAGCCGTATGGTAAACTGATAGCTATAGCTATCAGTTTACCATACTTTGTCACAATAGCATATCTATAGTTTATACAGTGCTATGATGTGATGGGTACAGAAAACCACAAAATAACTAGACTTTCATACATTACAACTGTGACGCATGAAGACAAAGGAACAACATAACTTTAATGAAACATGGCAAAGTTAGTTCAGTACACAGGCATGGACTGTCCGCCATTTTCACCAGTACGGCATTTTTTTAAGTTAACTGCAGCCTGACTATATAACAGATGCACTGCATCAACAAAATTAGATACATCAGCTGTATCTCTGCTGAAATGATGAGCAGAAGTGCATTTCCTGTTACTATGCATGCGTGCGCATGCTGCGCATGCGTAGTAACTAGGCTATGGTATTCTGATGACCAATGGGGGCTGCACGGTGGCGCAGTGGTTAGCACTGTGGCAGCACAGTTTTACCCTCGGCCGGGGGATTGCGGGGACCGTGAGATCGTGGGTTCGATCCCTGCCCCCGGCCAACAGTGATCTGTGTGGAGTTTGCATGTTCTCCCCGTGTTTGCGTGGGTTTACTCCAGGATTTCTCCGGTTTCCTCCCACATGCCAAAAACATGCAGGTTAGGGAGTTAAGGGGCGCTTGCGCACGCAGCGACCGGCAGCTGGTGGCTTGTCACCAGACTGCAAAACAAATCTACCTACGGGTACAAAATAAGTAATAAAAATTTTTTTTTTTTAAAAAATGGTAAAATGGCAGAACACAGGTGATGGTTAGGCTGCTGGTTGACCCACTTCCTGGTGGTCGCTGTCTAACATTCGCCGGTCTGACCACGCCCCCCTCTCTCTGACAGTCAGCTGTGTGTCCTGGTAATTATCTTTCCCGCGCCTCGTCCAGGTGTTCCCAGTTTGTGAGGCCAGCGGTGTTTGTACTGAAGCAGCTCTTTGCTAGTCAAACACCACTGGACCATTATACGAGTCACATGGTTGTTCTCTGTCGTGTGATCGTCTCGTCACAGAAGGTTTGTGCTCGCTGGGAGATTTGGACTTCTTGGACTGTTCCTGCTTCATGAGTAAACTGACTAGCGTTCCTCCATGCTGTATTGCTGCTACGCTGGACCAGTAGCGTTTCCCTGTGCAGTTTTTCTGCTACGCTTATCTGGTAGCGTTTCTCCCCGCAGTTCTACTGCTACACTTAGGCTGTTGCCCAGTTTGTTCCCCCCGAGTCAGTCGAGCCTGCTAGACTCTTCCTCGCTCTCCCAAGCGTGAATGTTATTTGTATTATTTTTCTGTGGCCCTCGGTACACAGTGGTCTGCTCGCTGTTCACTTTCTGCGTCAGCCATTTTGTGTACACCGTTACCTATCTGTAAGTCTTTATTTTGGAACTGTTTGATGTCAATAAATGTGTGTTTGGTGTAACCCCGCGCTTAAGTCCATCCTTGCTTCTCCTCCTCCACGCGCTGAGGAAAAGCGCACGGAGGAGTTTCTGACAGATGAGGTCTTCTCTGGACTATGGATTAGACTAGAAATTATGAAGGGTCTAAAAGCAAGATTTTTATTATTATTCCACAAAAAAGACACAAGCTAACATTTTCAAATTTACTTTTCAGAAATATCAAATGTCTGTTAGTAATAGGGAGGAGCCGATACCACTTTTTACGTCTGATACCGATACTGTGACTTTGAGTATCAGCCAATACGATCCAAAACTGATATCGTCTCTCTTATGTAAAACAGAAAAAGTACAGAACACACTTTGGTAATGACTGGTTGCATTTTGCACACAAGTAAAAACATAAATCTCAAAGTCAAAGAATAAATTACAAATTTGACTCAGTTCAGCAACACTGATGCTTTTTTATTTTAAACTTTGTAACATTGGCAGCATTTCACTGGTCAGCACCATGTAAACATACATTCTGAAGTTTGAAGTCAAGTTTATGCAGAACGTTGAAGCTGAGTATTGAAGTAAACATTCAGCTGAAATTCAAAGTGCCACTTTATGCATGAGGTAAAAATGCTGTAGATCTGAAAATAAAAGAACTAACCCTTTAAGTTGTATTTTTGTCATCCACTATTATTATCAACAGTATTGTGACGTAAGCAGGGTTCACACAAAGAAAATGGAGCAGATAGTTGTGATCAACGGGATTTATTTTTCACACACTCTGAGCACAGGCAGGAGGGGAGGTCATTCTCCCAGACCTCTGTTTAAATCACGGTTACACACACATAACGTTTC
This sequence comes from Pholidichthys leucotaenia, assembly GCA_020510985.1. NCBI lineage: Eukaryota > Metazoa > Chordata > Actinopteri > Cichliformes > Pholidichthyidae > Pholidichthys > Pholidichthys leucotaenia. Next base: position 6,287,322 of record CM035850.1, read on the forward strand.
CAACTGGCAAAGCATGCTGGGAAATTCCTGCCCCCCTTAACATGGCCCCAACGTTACACTGCCCCCCCCCCGAACTGGTTTCTGTCCCCAGAAAAATTAAAGTCCAATTTAAAAGTCCAATACAAACTCATCCAGGTGTCGGGGTGGTCTTCGGCGCCGGCAGCCGACACGTACAGGCCCCCTAGTGTCCATCTGGGTCTCGGTCGGGGTATCGGGCCGGGATGGAAGCTCCGGTTCGTCCACCAGCAGTGCAGATGGCCGATACGGGGCGAGACGGTCACGATGAAGGACCACAACCCGGTCCCTTTTTCTAAGCCTCACCCTGTACACCACATCTGACAGTCTCTCCAGGACCACGCATGGCCCCGACCACTGGCTCGCCAGCTTCGGTGATCGTCCTCTCTTCCTCTCAGGGCAGAAAACCCAGACTCGATCTCCCGGTGCAAAGTCCCTCCCCTGGCAGCGGGAGTCATACGCTCGCTTCTGCCGGCCCCCTGCCGCTGCCAGGGCCTCTCGAGCCAGCTCGTGCACCGTGTGGAGACGTTCTTTCAAACAAAAAAAATAATCCAATCCGGGTTTTCCCTCCACCTCTGGCTCAGGGAGGGAACCGAATACCAAATCCACCGGTGTGCGCAGCTCGCGTCCAAACATGAGCGCCGCAGGGGTGCACCGGGTAGATTCCTGAGCTGCCGTCCGGTACGCCCACAAAACAAAAGGCAGATGCAGGTCCCAGTCTCGCTGTCGCTGGTCCACTAGGATAGCGAGCTGGGTGGTGAGGGTCCGGTTGAATCGTTCAACCAGGCCGTCGCTCTGTGGATGCAGTGGGGTGGTCCGGGTCTTCCGGATGCCCAGCCGTTTGCAGACCTCTCCGAAGACCTCCGCCTCGAAGTTCCGACCCTGATCGCTGTGCAGCTCCTCCGGTGCGCCAAACCGACAGAACATTTCATCCACCAGCTTTGATGCCGTCGTAGCGGCACTCTGATCCGGGACCGCGTACGCCTCTGGCCACTTAGTGAAATAATCCATCGCGACCAGCACGTAGCGGTTCCCCCGGTCCGTGGTCGGGAAAGGGCCCAGGATGTCCACTCCCACTCGCTCCATCGGCGCTCCCACTACTGCTGCAGGGGAGCGTGGGATCGCTGAGTTGGTCCCTTCTGAGCTGTGCACATGTCGCAGCAATGAACGTGGAGCTCCACGTCCTGATGACAACCGGGCCAGTAGAACTGGGCCCGAAGGCGCTGCAGCGTCTTTGTCACTCCGAAGTGGCCCACTCCTACCACCCCATGAACCAGCTGGAGTACTTTGGGCCGGAGTCGACGAGGAACCAGCAGCTGCCAGACGTGCCGCTGCCCAGCTGGAGTCTGCCACTGTCTATACACCACGCCCTCGTGGCAGCGGAGGTTGGCCCACTGGGAGTGTAGGGCCTTAGTCTCTGAGTCCAGTGGTGACACAACCTCCCAGGTGGGCCGCTGTCCTGCGTCCAGCCACTGCCGAACCCGCGAAATGACCGGGTCTCTGTCCTGCTCGCACTGCAGCTGCTGCGTGCCAAGAACCTGTGTGACGTCATCGCTGGGGTGAACTGCCTGATCATCTGAGGAGGGGCTGCGCGTCGCTGCGTGATTCCTGCTCGCAACGGCTCGGAGAGCGGCAGCCCGTGGGGCGGTTTGATCCCGATCTTCAGCCCGTTGGCAGTGACGACACTCCTCTGTCGCACAAGGGCGCCGAGACAGCGCGTCAGCGTTGGCATGGAGGCGGCCTGCCCGATGCACAATCTGGAAATTATAATCCTGCAGTGCCTCCAGCCATCTCGCCAACTGTCCATCCGGTTCTTTGAAGTTTAACAACCAGGTCAGGGAAGCGTGGTCCGTCCTGAGCTGGAACCTCCCCCCGTACACATACGGGCGGAAATGACGCAGTCCTTGGATGACAGCCAGCAGCTCTCTGCGAGTCACACAGTAATTCCTCTCGGCTCTGCTGAGAGTGCGGCTGAAGAAAGCGACTGCCTGCTCTCCGTGTTCTCCCTCCTGGGATAGCACCGCCCTGATGCCCTGGTTGCTGGCGTCCGTGTCCATGATGAAAGGGCAGTTCGGGTCAGGATACCGCAGGACGGGGGCTCTGATGAGCGCTGCGCGAAGCTGGGAGAAAGCAGCAGCACAGCTGTCACTCCACTGGAACGTGCATCCTTTCTGCGTCAGCTGATGCAGCGGGCTGGCGATGGTGGCGAAGTCTTTTACAAACCTCCTATAATAGGAGGACAATCCAAGAAAACTCCTCAGTTCTCCAACGTTCCGCGGCACTGGCCAGTCTCTCACTGTTGCCACTTTTTCCGGGTCGGTGGCGACCCCCGCTGCGCTGACGACGTGGCCCAAAAAGGTGGTCTCCCGCCGGAACAGGTGGCATTTCTTAGGGTGTAACCGTAGCCCCGCCTGTTGGATGGCTCCCAGCACCTCTCGGAGATTGGACAGGGCGCTGTCAAAATCAGCTGCATGCACCAGCAGGTCATCCAGGTAAACAATGCAGCGACTCCGGGGCACGTGAGCCAGCACTCGCTCCATCAAGTGCTCAAAGGTGGCCGGAGCGTTGCAGAGTCCAAACGGCATCACTTTAAACTGGTACAGTCCCTGCCCGATGGAGAAGGCTGTTTTTTGGCGGGCCTCAGGTGACAGCTCTACCTGCCAATAGCCGCTGCGTAGATCCAGCGAGCTGAACCAGCTGGAGCCGGCGATGTGGTCCAGTGCGTCATCGATGCGGGGCAGGGGGTAGGAATCTTTCCTGGTGGCGTCGTTCAGGCGTCGGTAATCCACACAGAACTGCCACGACCCGTCCTTCTTCTTGACCAGCACCACAGGTGCCGCCCAGGGGCTGCTGGAGGGCTCAATGACATCTGCCTCCAGCATTTCTCGCACTTTTTGTTCTGCCGCTGCCCGCCTTGAAAAGGGCAGCCGGCGTGGGCGGAGTCGAATCGGCCTGGCCTCACCGGTGTCGATCTCGTGCTGCACCAACCCGGTCCGGCCGCATTCCTCATCTTTCGCGGCGAAAACACCCACGTAATAGTCCAATAGCTCCCACAGCTGGCGTCTCTGTTCCGGGTCCAGCCCGCTGCAGCTCCGCTGAAATAATTCCTCCACCGCCTGCTGTGTCTCTGCTGACACGTTGACCCCTCCCCTTGCTGTCCCTGTGTGTGCTCGTGCTCCCTCTGCCCGCGCTGGTGACGTCATCGTGTCCAGTCCTCACGGTGGCCTGCCTGGTCTGGTCTGTCTTGGCGATCCCTTGATTGTGCGTGCCCCCGTGTCCCTTCCCTGGGTTCTGCTGTGGAGCGTGATGGTCCGGTTTCCCAGCTGGAGGGAAGGTCCGGCGGTGTCGATCTTGGCACGCCAGGCTGTGAGCAGGTCTAGTCCAATAATACAGGGGTCTTGGATGTCAGCCAGCCAGAACGGGTGTCTTATGTTCTGACCGGCCACCCCCACCACCAGCACTCTCCACCCCTTCAGTCGGGCGCGCTCACCGGTAGCTGTGGTGACGCAGCGCTCAGTGGGTTCCCACCCCCGCGGAGCCGTCTTGCTTGTGCCCGGCAGCACACCGGGTCGAACCAAGGAGATTGTAGAGCCGGTGTCAATCAGGGCCCGGATCGACGTCTTCCCCAAGCTGCACTGTAGATAGATCCCTGGAGAGTGTCCAACTCGGCCCACGCGCGGTGCCGGCTCCTCGGGGGAAACATCTGCTGGAGGTGGCCTGTCCCCGTTCACACCACCTCGCTCTAGTTTAATGCCGGCGAGGGGCCGGTTTGTCGTGGGGTGGGTGCGGGGCAGTATCGCGCGATGTGTCCCATCTCTCCACAGCGGAAGCACCCTTCCTCGCGCCGCCGAGGCCATCTTCTCCGTGGACGCGCCGCTGTGGTCTGCCGTAATTCCTCCTCCTCCCCCTCGCTCTCCATCGCAGCCTGGTAGGTTCTTCGGCTGTGCGTTGCTGCTTCAGCGGTGCGATTTATTAGTGGCTCTGCCCGCTCTGCTTCTGCCACTGCAGTCCTCCAGTCGCTCGCGGCGTGGAGCCGTACGTGGCTCTGGAGCTGGGCCGGGCGGAGACCTTGGATGAAACTCCGGAGGGCGAGCTTCTCTACTGCCTCCGGCGCGAAATCTAGGTAGCTGCGCCGGGTTAACAGCCATATGTCTGCAGCATAGGCTCCTAGTTTTTCCTGGTGGTTCCGGCGGCGGCAGGTCAGTTGTTCTTGGGCGTGCTCAGCATCCGCTATTCTCCCAAATCGTCTCTGGAGCGCCCCTTGTAGTGCTGGCCAGCTGTGGTGCTCCTCAGGCCGGAGATCAGAGAGCGTGCAGAGGGCTTTCCCTTCCAAGGCCAGCGCGACCTGTACGGCGGTTTCCTCTGGCGACCAGCCGTTCAGCGCCGCAGTCAGCTCGACCTGTGTCAGGTAGTCATCCAATGTGGCTTCGCCGTTGAAACGGGGAATCTTGGCCCGCTGTCGAACAGGTGGGGTGGTCGTTTCCTGATCGATCGCCACCCTTGATCACCGTGGGGTCGCCAGCCCGTGCTGTCCTGAGAAGGGTGGAATGTTTGCTCTGCTCTGTCTTGAAAAAGACAGGAGGCGGGGTGCGCTGGCCCCGTCAGGTCCGCCGCTTCGTTCGTCCCGGCTCCGGGCTCCCGGTGGTGGTGTCTCGGTCCCATCGTCCATCATCAGCTGAGCAATGGCCTGCTCCAGCTGCTGGATCTCCATTCTGATCCTAGCTTCCATTTGCTCCATCCCACTTCTGACACCAGTGTGACGTAAGCAGGGTTCACACAAAGAAAATGGAGCAGATAGTTGTGATCAACGGGATTTATTTTTCACACACTCTGAGCACAGGCAGGAGGGGAGGTCATTCTCCCAGACCTCCGTTTAAATCACGGTTACACACACATAACGTTTCCAACTGGCAAAGCATGCTGGGAAATTCCTGCCCCCCTTAACATGGCCCCAACGTTACAGTATTCTCCTGGTCCTTGGTTTATTTAATCTTGTTTCTGATATTATTCTCTGTCCGTTCTTAGTTTTTAGGTTAGCTCTTATTGTGAAGTCATTCCTCTTCCAGTTCCTGTAGTCCTGTTGTTCTAGTTCTGCTTCTCATTCATGCTATAACTTACTATTTTTGCTTTTTCTTACCTCTCATCAGCTGTTCCTCATTCTCCACTGAAAGATAAACCCATGTTATGTCTTCGTTCCTGTTGTTTTCCACGCTCCCATCTGGTTTCTACTTTAAGTTTTGTTCTTTTGTCTACGTTTCACTTTTAGCATCTTCCAGCCTCGGAGCAGGAAAAGCAGCAGCTGCTGATGTGCGACATGTCCTTCTGCTCAGTTCTTGACAGAATTTAGCATCCTGCTTTACCGTGATACTTTTGCAAGTGTTTTATCCAGTTGGTGGTGTTAAAATTGTAAAGGCTGGTACCACACAGAAAACATACCAAGGCAAGTCCCACAGACTGGGTCCAGTGACACTCGTTGCTTCTGAGTACAGAAGCCACGTGCAGCGTGACTGAGAACATGACCACACCTTCATTTTATTATTAATGTATCTGATGGGTAAATTACTTCTTAATTATTGCTCTGAGTGTTGCTATCCCTGTGCTGTTGCAATCCTGGAATTTCCCCATTGTGGGACTAATAAAGGCTTATCTTATTCCTACCAATACCGATCCAACCATTCTGCCTGGATTGAACTCCATACCGATACGGTGGATCGGCTCATCCTTGTTGGTAACATTCAAAAACTGTTAGTGTTTTTTCTCATTGTCCCAAAATTAATTTCTGAAAGATTAATGTTTTTGTGAATGTGCATATTCCAACATAAAATTAACAAATTTCATGACAGATGGTGAAACTAGAACAATTACACGTTACATGGACTGAGGGATCCCAGTACTGAACCATCAGGCTGTGTTTCCACAAAAGCATTTTTTCAGCTCTGGGTGGCTATTTTTCATTCATTCTCTATGTAGTCCAGTGTTTAAAGCGCTGAGCGCCCACAATGCTGAAATACTGTCAGCAGTGGCCGCTTTTTTGTTGCGGCGCTGAGTTAAAAAGTTCAACTTTTCAGAGACTGCAGCTGAGCTCGTCAATGTCAGACTTAAGCAGCCAATCAGAACTGCTGTGTGGGCGGGACATAGGACACCAGTACTAGTCTGTACTCAGACTCCTGCTTCCCGTGTCATCATGTTTTACATCTGACATAACGCACGGCTCAGGAGACACGCACACACAGGCTTAGAGTAGTTCAAATAGTTTATTAACAGCAGGGGTGAATGAGTGTGTGTCTGCGGGATGCAGATGTGTTGGTGGTGGCGTCTGCTTCAGGCACAGAGGCAGATGACCGTTCGGCCGAGCAACCCTATGGAGAGAGCACAGGGAGAGGGTGACGGGCATACACCAACACAGGATGAATTATGGCAAGAGAAGATCTTACTTGAGTTGTCAGGATAGCTGGCACAGCAAGGGGAACGTAGCCCGGGAGACAGCCACCTGGAGAGCTCCGTGCAGCAGCGAAGGATGGGCGATGGAACGGAGACGTCCGCCGCCGGGGAATCCACCGGTGCACAGGGGAGCAGACTGGAGAAGGAGGTAAGGGTTCTTACCCAGAATAGCGATGCTGAAGAAAGGCATGCTCACGGCGGTGAAGGAACGAAGTCTGACGGCTTCCGGGCGAGGCGGCTTTTATCCCTCGCCGCTGATGAGGATCAGGTGTGTGAGCAGGTGGCGCCGCTGATGAACGGCGCGGCGTGACAACATCCAGAGCTGCTAGAAAACGTTTCCTGTCCATTGTTATTTAGAGACTGCTATTAAAAAATCTGTAGAAAGTCTGACAATAGGAAAAGTGGGACTGATGAGCTGAGAGTGACAAGCTGTTGCTGGGATACAGAGAAAAGACTTTTTCCCAGAGCGCAGAGCACAAACGCTGAAAAAAAGCTCAGGGCTGTTGGGTGACAAAAAACACGTTTTGTGGACACGCAGCCTAAAACCTCCACAATTATCAACATTGTCTCTGTGGATGAAATGCTTTTTAATTTTTCCCTAAATGAAAAGATTTTATGTTAGACTTGGATGTGAAGGAACACAAAACATCTATTTAATGGAGATTTTGTCCTAAACTTGGTGATTTGACATGATTTGACCCTTTTTTACACTGGTTGAAATTTTCAACAAATTGTTGAGTGGAAAATTTTAAATGATTTAGTTTGATTTCTAATAAAATAAATATAACATTACCCAAAAAATCTATACAATGACAGCAATTATGTGACATTTTCAGTGGATTATTGCCTAATAACATGTGTGGTGTTTTTGTTTCTATCAGTGTCCTCCAGCAAAGACCAGCCTCTCCTGGACCCAGCTGTGTGTCCATGAAGCGTATCCGGTCTATGGATGAACTCATTTTCTTCAAAGATGGACACCAGTCTGCTGCTAAAGGGTGAGAATGTAAAATGTTGGTTGGGTTTCCTCTGAAAACATCACATCCAACAATGAGAAGATCATTTCCATCAGAGACGACTTTGTGTTTCTGCCAGGATTCATCATTCTAGAAGACAACCCCTTTAACAAACTGTTCATGTGCTAAACTTGAATGTTTTTGCAGCGTTAACCAGCAGAGCTCAGAGGTTCTCAGAGGTCCGTCTGTCCCTCAGCATCAAAGACATCTGGACTCCGTATTTATGGTAACAGCTGTTCTACATTCAACACTATTTAATGAGGGAACCTGAAAAAGACTCAGTGACAAGCTGATAGAATTCTACAACACAACACAATCAGACTTTATAATATCCATCCATCCATCCATCCATCTTCTACCGCTTTTCCGGAGGTCCGGGTCGCGGAGGCAGCAGTTCAAGCAGAGAAGCCCAGACTTCCCTCTCCCCAGCCACCTGCTCCAGCTCTTCAGAGGGGATACCAAGGCGTTCCCAGACTAGCTGGGAGACATAGTCTCTCCACCGAGTCCTGGGTCTGCCCCGGGGTCTCCTCCCAGTGGGACGTGCCTGAAACACCTCAAGTGGGAGGCGTCCAGGAGGCATCCTAATCAGATGCCCATACCACCTCAACTGACTCCTTTCAATGTGGAGGAGCAGCGGTTCTACTCTGAGCCTCTCCCGGATGACTGAGCTCCTCACCCTATCTCTGAGGGTGAGTCCAGCAATCCTACGGAGAAAGCTCATTTCAGCCGCTTGTATCCGCGATCTCGTTCTTTCGGTCATTACCCAAAGCTCGTGACCATAGGTGAGAGTAGGAACGTAGATTGACTGGTAAATCGACAGCTTTGCCTTAGAACTAAGCTCCCTCTTCACCACAACAGACCGGTACAACGTCCGCATCACTGCAGATGCTGCTCCAATCCGTCTGTCGATCTCTCGCTCCATTTTCCCCTCACTCGTGAACAAGACCCCAAGATACTTAAACTCCTCCACTTGGGGCAGGAGCCTGTCCCCAACCCGGAGAGGACAATCCACCTTTTTCCGGCTGAGGACCATGGACTCGGACTTGGAGGTGCTGATTCTCATCCCAGCCACTTCACACTCAGCGGCAAACCGTCCCAGCAAGAGCTGTAGGTCATTGCTGGATGAAGCCAACAGGACAACATCATCTGCAAACAACAGAGATGAGATCCTGTGGTCACCAAGCATGACACCCTCCATTCCCTGGCTGCGCCTAGAAATCCTGTCCATAAAAATTATGAACAGGACCGGTGACAAAGGGCAGCCCTGGCGGAGTCCAACTCTCACTGGGAATGACTCCGACCGAGTGTTGGCAATGCGAACTAAACTCTCACAACGGTCGTACAGAGACCGAATAGCTCGTAACAACAAGCCCGATACCCCATACTCCCGAAGCACCCCCCACAAAAATCCACGAGGGACGCAGTCAAATGCCTTCTCCAAGTCCACAAAACACATGTAAACTGGTTGGGCAAACTCCCACGAACCCTCAAGAATTCTCGAGAGGGTAAAGAGCTGGTCCGATGTGCCACGGCCAGGACGAAAACCACATTGCTCCTCCTGAATCCGAGGTTCGACCAACGGCCGGACTCTCCTCTCCAGTACCTTGGCATAGACCTTCCCAGGGAGGCTGAGGAGTGTGATCCCTCTAAAGTTGGAGCACACCCTCCGGTCCCCTTTTTTGAAGAGAGGAACCACCACCCCGGTTTGCCATGCCAAAGGCACTGCCCCCGACCTCCACGCAATGTTGCAGAGGCGTGTCAACCATGACAACCCAACAACATCCAGGGCCTTGAGGTACTCGGGGCGAATCTCGTCCACCCCCGGGGCCCGGCCACCAAGGAGATTTTTAACCACCTTGGCGACCTCAGCCCCTGTGATAGGCGAGTCATCCCCCTCGTCCCCAAACCCTGCTTCCTCTGTGGAAGGCGTATCGGTGGGATTGAGGAGATCCTCGAAGTATTCCTTCCACCGCCCGACGATATCCCCAGTTGAAGTCAACAGTGTCCCATCCGCACCATACACAGTGTGGACGGGGAGCTGCTTTCCCCTCCTGAGCCGCCGAACAGTTTGCCAGAATCTCTTTGAAGCCGACCGAAAGTCTTGTTCCATGGCCTCACCGAACTCCTCCCATACCCGGGTTTTTGCTTCAGCAACCACCCGAGCTGCACTCCGCTTGGCCTGCCGGTGGAAGTCCGGTGCTATGTGGATTAGGTGGCAGTCAAAGGCGGAGACCTTGGCGGACTGATCCCAAGCTTTCTAAACTGGCTTTTGGTACTGACTTTATAATACTGGATTTAATATTGTCCAATAATAAATTTCTACTCAGATCAGAAACTGAGTTTGAAAGTAAACTCTCTCCATTTCTCTGCTTCAGCTGCTGGAGGAAAACATTGTCCATTTTGTGAAGAAGGAGCTGAAGAAGATGCAGGAAGTTGTGAGTGCAGATTACCCAGGATGCTTCGAGAGTCAGAGGGAGGATGAGGAGGTGTTGGAGGGTGAGGATGAAGATGAGAGGAGGAGCAGCAGAGAATCATTTCTGAAGATCACACTGAACTTCCTGAGGAGAATGAAGCAGCAGGAGCTGGCTGAGCGTCTGCAGAGCAGTAAGAGGATGTGAACAACTTTACCATGATGGAAAGAGGAAATGGAGCTAATGTGGCAGATTGTTCTCATTTCAGATATTGTTGTAAAAGTTTGTCTTGCTTGTTTGTTCAGGATCCTCTGCTGCAGAGTGCCAACACAAACTGAAGTCTAATTTAAAGAAGAGGCTCCAGTGTGTGTTTGAGGGCACGGCTAAAGCAGGAAAGCCAAGCCTTCTGAAGCAGATCTACACAGAGCTCTACATCACAGAGGGAGGGACTGCAGAGGTCAATGATGAACATGAGGTCAGACAGATTGAAGCAGCATCCAGGAAAGCAGACAGACCAGAAACAACCATCAGACCAGAAGACATCTTTAAAGGCTCACCTGGAAGAGAGGAACCAATCAGAAGAGTGCTGACAAAGGGAGTGGCTGGCATTGGGAAAACAGTCTTAACACAGAAGTTGACTCTGGACTGGGCTGAAGACAAAGCCAACCAGGACATCCACTTCACATTTCCATTCACTTTCAGAGAGCTGAATGTGCTGAAGGAGAAAAAGTTCAGTTTGGTGGAACTTGTTCATCACTTCTTCACTGAAACCAAAGAAGCAGGAATCTGCAGCTTTGATCACTTCCAGGTTCTGTTCATCTTTGATGGTCTGGATGAGTGTCGACTTCCTCTGGACTTCCACAAGACTGAGATGCTGACTGATGTTACAGAGTCCACCTCAGTGGATGTTCTGCTGACAAACCTCATCAGGGGGAAACTGCTTCCCTCTGCTCACCTCTGGATAACCACACGACCTGCAGCAGCCAATCACATCCCTCCTCAGTATGTTGGCATGGTGACAGAGGTCAGAGGGTTCAGTGACCCACAGAAGGAGGAGTACTTCAGGAAGAGATTCAGAGATGAGGAGCAGACCAGCAGGATTATCTCCCACATGAAGACATCACGAAGCCTCCACATCATGTGTCACATCCCAGTCTTCTGCTGGATCACTGCTACAGTTCTGGAGGATGAGATGAAGACCAGAGAGGGAGGAGAGCTGCCCAAGACCCTGACTGAGATGTACATCCACTTCCTGGTGGTTCAGGCCAAAGTGAAGAAGGTCAAGTATGAAGGAGGAGCTGAGACAGATCCACACTGGAGTCCAGAGACCAGGAAGATGATTGAGTCTCTGGGAAAACTGGCTTTTGAGCAGCTGCAGAAAGGAAACCTGATCTTCTATGAATCAGACCTGGCAGAGTGTGGCATCAATATCAGAGCAGCCTCAGTGTACTCAGGAGTGTTCACACAGATCTTTAGAGAGGAGAGAGGCCTGTACCAGGACCAGGTGTTCTGCTTCATCCATCTGAGTGTTCAGGAGTTTCTGGCTGCTCTTCATGTCCATCTGACCTTCATCAACTCTGGTGTCAACCTCATGGAGGAACAGTCAATGTCAAAGAAGACTAGAGCATTTAAAAAGAAACCTAAACTGAATCATCTCCACCAGAGTGCTGTGAACAAGGCCTTACAGAGTCCAAATGGACACCTGGACTTGTTCCTCCGCTTCCTCCTGGGTCTGTCTCTGCAGACCAATCAGGCTCGAATAAAAGGACTGATGACACAGACAGGAAGTAGCTTACAGACCAATCAGGAAACAGTCCAGTACATCAAAGAGAAGATCAGTGAGAATGTGTCTGCAGAGAGAAGCATCAACCTGTTCCACTGTCTGAATGAACTGAATGATCGTTCTCTAGTGGAGGAGATCCAACAGTCCCTGAGATCAGGACGTCTCTCCACAGATAAACTGTCTCCTGCTCAGTGGTCAGCTCTGGGCTTCATTTTAGTGTCATCAGAGAAAGATCTGGATGTGTTTGACCTGAAGAAATACTCTGCTTCAGAGGAGGTTCTTCTGAGGCTGCTGCCAGTGGTCAGAGCCTCCAACAAAGCTGTGTAGGTGGATCTATTAGGAATTCAAATATATGTATGATGCTTAATGTGAGGAACATTAAAACAGTTTGTCATGATTGATCCTCAGGTTGAGCAGCTGTAACCTCTCAGAGAGAAGCTGTGAAGCTCTGTCCTCAGTTCTCAGCTCCCAGTCCTCCAGTCTGAGAGTCCTGGACCTGAGTAACAACGACCTGAAGGATTCAGGAGTGAAGATTCTGGCAGCAGGACTACAGAGTCCACATTGTAGACTGGAGACTCTCAGGTCAGGATTTAGTTGGTTTGTGACAAGTTAAAGATTTATATTTAATGACAAAAATCAACATTTTTCTGAGTCTTCTTTTAATGTCTTTCATTCTATCTCCCTCCAGTCTATCAGGGTGTCTGGTCTCAGAGGAAGGCTGTTCTTCTCTGGCCTCAGCTCTGAGGTCCAACCCCTCCTATCTCAGAGAGCTGGACCTGAGCTACAACCATCCTGGAGAGTCAGGAGAGAAGATCCTGTCTGCTCTACAGGAGGATCCACTCTGCAGACTGGAGACTCTCAGGTATGATCAGAACCTCCAACAAAGCTGTGTAGGTGGATCACTTAGGAATTCAAATATATGTATGATGCTTAATGTTGGGAAAATGAAAACAGTTTGTCATGATTGATCCTCAGGTTGAGCAGCTGTAACCTCTCAGAGAGAAGCTGTGAAGCTCTGTCCTCAGTTCTCAGCTCCCAGTCCTCCAGTCTGAGAGTCCTGGACCTGAGTAACAATGACCTGAAGGACTCAGGAGTGAAGATTCTGGCAGCAGGACTACAGAGTCCACATTGTAGACTGGAGACTCTCAGGTAAGGATGTAGCACTGCCACATATTATATTGCATCACCCCCTTTGTGTAGAAAATGGTACCACATAAAGGGAGGTCTTTGGTATCTTAATTGATATGATGCAGTATTCAAAATGCTGTATTTCATGTTTGTGCCTCGTGTTAGACATGTTCTACTTTCTGTATGTATGCATGAGAAAACATCATTTACCTGTCATGAACATCAGCTGGTCATGGAGGGGCCGCTGATTTCCAGCAGCGGTGAGCGGCATTAAAAGAAAGGTGGAAGTCGCCGCGACACACTTTCATTAACTGACAGACCGACAGGCCCGCTGTCATCAGGAGCGGCCGTCCCATGGTCAGTTAAAATAAAGGCCTTTAAAGAGACTGTTGGAGCAACCAGGAGGAGCGTCATACTGCTGGGAATCTACGAGGGACTGGTGACTGACGGCGCATTTGTTACCAGGAAACGGCAGGTTGGTTGACCCAGGAGGAGGACGCTGGACCGGGGATTTCACTGGTTAACCTACGAGAAGAGCAGCGGACCCAAAGCCGGTGAGGTCGTTCCTCTTGTCTCTCCCTCATCCAATTTCTCATCATAATTACTGTGACTGAGCTCAGGGTTTTTTTGGCAGATATACAGGGACGTCCTGTTTGTTTTTGGGTGACTTTATAGGGACACTTTCTTTTTCTCCTTTTTTATTGTTTTGCCGGCAAAGAGTGGGAACGTTAATGGACAATTGAACACTATATGGAATGGTTTTGTTGTGTGAATATAAATGGTGTAAATACATTGTGTCATGACTCGCCAGTCATCATTGGCTCCTGCTGCACGCACACCTGCGGCTCGTCAGCGGCAGACTATTTAACCCATTCAGCCCTGTGCCTCGGCCTGAAGCCGTCTGTTCCCTTCAGCTCGTCTTTGCCATTGGAACCCCCAAGATCAGCAAGACAACGCTCCAAGTAAGCAACTTACCTTTCTCTTCAGTCCTTTCCCCTGTGCACAGGTGGATTCCCCGGCGGTGGACTTTTTCCCCTTCGCCACGCCGTCCTCATCCTCGCACAAGCGCAGCAGGTCTCTGTCTCCTGGGTACTCTCCTTGCAAGCGCCAGCCACCTGCCATAACAAGTAAGCAGCAGTCATTCCTTCAGGCCAGTATTATTGTGGTGCCTGTTACCTTGTCCCTCTGCTTTCTCATTATAGGGTTGCCCGGCTGTACGGTGATCTGCTCTGCTGCCTGCTTACCGAAGTTCTCCCACAAGACATCCTCATTTCTCACACACGCATCCACTCATGCCTGTGTATTAATAAACGCTGTTAAATCTACTCTGAGCCTGCGTGTGTGTCTCCTGAGCCGGACATTATGTCAGTACGGCTTCAGCAGAGCGGCTCGGCAGACAGCGGGCTCGCACGCCGTCTTTCCACTCTCGAGGCTCGAGTAGACTTAATAGCTCACCAACAGCAGGTAATTTTAAATCAGTTAACTTCAATTACTCACCGGTTAGACCGCCTGGACCCCCAGCAGGCGTTCCCCCCGGCTCCCCTTGGAGGGTTAGCTCCTGCCGCTCCGGTGGCCGGTCAGTCTTCCGCGGGAACGCCGACCCGGCTCACACCAATCCCGACTCTGGCCCGTTTTAACGGGAAACTTGGCGGAGCTCGGGGTTTTATTATGCAGTGTGAGTCGGTGTTCATGCGCGTTCCCGGGGGCTTCCCCTCAGACCACAGCCGGATTGGTTACATAGGTAATCTCCTGGAGGGGCGAGCACTAACCTGGGCTTACGCCGTAATGGCGAAGTCCAGTTACACGAACCTCTCCTATAACCAGTTCGTGCGAAACTTCCTCGAGGTGTTTGATCACGCTCGGCACAATGGCGTCCTAACCGACCGTCTCCTTGCTCTCCAGCAGGGAAGCCGGTTGGCGGCGGACTACGCCATCGACTTCCGGGTCGCTGCAGAGGAAGTAGGCTGGGGCGAGGCGGCACTTTGTGGCATCTTTCTCCGCAGCCTCAGCTCCGGTCTGAGGGATGAATTGGCCGGTCGAGATCTCCCGGAGACTCTCGCGGAGCTAATCTCCGTAGCAATTAGCCTAGATAACAGGTTGCGCGAGCGTTCCTCCGAGCGGAAGTTGACCAACCGCTCGCGAGGAGGCTCCACGCGCGCACCTCAAGCTCGACCCCTGGCGTTACCGCCACCGGAGCCCTCCGAGGAGTCGGAGGCAATGGTGGTAGGCTGGACAAAGCTCTCTCCAGCGGAGAGACAACGCCGCTGGAAGTTGGGCCTGTGCATGTATTGCGGAGGCAGCCAATACACCGCGGAGAATTGCCCGGAGAAGCCAAACAGGGAGGTCCGCGAGTCACTGTAGGGGGCCTCGCGGACTCTAACCGGACAAAACCCCTCACAAGTCTCTCTTTGCCCGTCCGTTTTTGTCACAACTCCATGGGGCACATTACTCATGCACTGGTGGACTCAGGAGCAGAGCAGAGTTTCATTTCTAAGAGCCTGGCAACCCAATTGGGCATCCCCTGTCACCCTCTGCAAACTCCGCTCAACCTGGTCACCCTCTCTCACGCCCCACTCGGACGAGTGACACATCGGACCTCGCCTATTCCCGTCATTGTCTCAGGTAACCATCGGGAGGATATTGTCCTATATGTCCTGTCCTCCTCTGTCACTCCAGTCATTTTAGGCTACCCCTGGCTGCGCCTACACAACCCGGTCCTGGACTGGCAGGCCGAAAGGATCGCCGCCTGGAGCTCATTCTGCATGGGCACCTGCCTTCAGTCCGCAGCATGTGCCCCGTCTGCTTCCCCGTTGGCCAAAGACGCCGCGCCTCCGGATCTCTCTCTGGTGCCCTCAGAGTTTCACGACCTGGGCCAAGTCTTCAGTAAGTCCAGGGCGATGTCCCTTCCCCCTCATCGGCCCTATGATTGCGCCATTAACATCCGCACGGGGGCTCCCCTACCCTCGGGGCGTTTATACAGCCTGTCAGCGCCGGAGAGGGAGGCGATGGACACTTATCTCAAGGAGTCACTCAGCGCAGGAATCATCCGCCCTTCTTTGTCTCCACTCGGCGCGGGGTTCTTCTTTGTCTCGAAGAAGGATGGGTCTCTCCGCCCCTGCATCGATTACCGGGCCCTTAACAACATCACGGAGAAGGATCGCTACACCCTGCCTCTGATGGACACCGCATTCCACTCCCTCCAGGGGGGCGACCTGGTTTACCAAACTGGACCTCCGTAGTGCCTACCACCTCGTCCGCATCCGGGAGGGAGATGAGTGGAAAACGGCCTTCCGAACTCCGACTGGCCATTTTGAGTATCTGGTGATGCCGTTCGGGTTAACCAATGCCCCTGCAGTTTTCCAACGCCTCATAAATGACGTCCTCCGCGACTTCCTTGGCCTGTTCGTGTTTGTTTACCTGGACGGCATATTAATCTTCTCCAGGTCACAGGATGAACACCGGGTCCACGTGAGGCGGGTCCTGCAACGCCTATTGGAGAACAGGTTGTATGTGAAGGCCGAAAAATGTGAATTCTATGCCAAGACCACCTCCTTCCTGGGTTTTGTCATCTCCCATGACCAGGTCCTCCCGGACCCCGCTAAAGTCAAAGCGGTGGTCGACTGGCCAACACCGACGTCCACGAAGCAGGTCCAGCAATTCATAGGATTCGCCAACTTTTACCGCCGCTTCGTCCCCAATTTCGGCGCCATCGTCGGCCCCTTGACCCGCCTCACCTCGCCAAAGACCCCCTTCCGGTGGACCGAGGACGCTGCGGCGGTTTTCCAGACACTCAAGACGGAGTTCTCTTCCTCCCGGGTCCTTACCCAGGTCGATCCCGCACTGCAGTGTTTGGTGGAGGTCGACGCGTCGGACACAGGAGTGGGGGCGGTGCTGTCTCAGCAGTCACCGGCCGACGGATCCAAACGACCCTGCGCCTACTTCTCCCGGCGCCTGTCACCGGCCGAACGTAACTATGACGTCGGCGACAGGGAGCTGCTGGCCATCAAGCTCGCCCTGCAGGAGTGGCGCCACTGGCTGGAGGGGGCTTTGCTGCCGTTCATCGTTCTAATGGATCATAAGAACTTGGAGTACCTAAGAACTGCCAAGCGTCTGAATGCCCGCCAGGCGCGTTGGTCCTTGTTCTTTGCCCATTTTAGATTCTGCCTGATGCCCTTTCCAGGCAATTTGCCCCCGAAACGAACGAGAAGTCGGAGCACACCATCCTGCCCAGCTCGTGTGTTGTGGGGGCCATGTCTTGGGCCATCGAAGACCAGATCCGGAAGGCGCAGGAGTCCGAACCTGACCCTGGCGGCGGACCGGAGGGGAGGCTCTTTGTTCCATCTTCGGTCCGGGGGGAGGTTATCCACTGGGCCCACACCTCTAAGTTCGCCTGTCACCCTGGGGTCTCCCAGTTGGTCGACCTTCTCCAGCGCTCTTTTTGGTGGCCGGGTCCACACAAGGACGCTGCCAACTATGTCCGGGCCTGCCCTGCCTGTGCCGTCAGGTACCAGTCAGGTAACGCTCCCCCTGCTGGTCTGCTCCATCCTCTGCTGATCCCAGGCAGGCCCTGGTCCTACATAGCCCTCGACTTCGTCACTGGTCTCCCCACCTCCAACACTTACGACACAGTTCTGACCATCGTCGACCGCTTTTCCAAGGCCGCCCATTTCGTGCCACTGCGGGGTCTCCCTACAGCTCGGGAGACAGTGGACCTCTTGGTCCAACACGTTGTCAGATTACATGGGATACCAGCTGACATCGTCTCGGATTGTGGACCCCAATTCGTCTCTGAGGTATGGAAGTCCTTTTGTCACGCCCTGGGAGCCACAGTAAGCCTCTCCTCCGGCCATCACCCACAATCCAATGGGCAGTGCGAACGGGCCAACCAGGAGCTGGAGGCTGCCCTCCGCTGCGTCACCACTTCCAACCCGGCCTCTTGGAGCTCGCATCTGGCCTGGGTGGAATACGCCCACAACTCCACTCGGTCATCTTCTACAGGTATGTCCCCCTTCAAGGCGTCCCTGGGGTACGACCCGCCATTGTTCCCGGCGCAGGAGGGCGAGCTGGCCGTCCCTTCCGTCCAGGCGCACCTCCGGCGGTGCCGGAGCCTTTGGTCCAAGACCCGTGACGCACTCCAGTGGACAGCGGCGCGCAACAGCACCACGGCAAACCGTCACAGGAGACCTGCGCCTGCCTACCGAGTGGGGCAGCAAGTTTGGGTGTCCGCCCACAACGTTAATCTGAAGGGTGAGAAGAAGAAGCTGGCCCAACGTTTTATCAGTCCTTTCACCATCACTAAGATCATTAATCCGGTGGCTGTGCGTGTGGCTATTCCTCCTCCCCTCCGTATTCACCCCACCTTCCACGTCTCCAAAGTCAAACCTGTGATGTCCGATCCCCTCTGCCCCCCGCCCGCGGCGCCTCCCGCGCCCTTGATGATCGATGGCCATCCGGCCTGGAGAGTCACTGCCATCTTGGACTCTCGGCGCCGAGGTCGCGGGTTGCAGTATCTGGTGGACTGGGAGGGTTTCGGTCCTGAATGGAGGCAGTGGGTACGCCCGTCCTTTGTGCTGGACAAGAGTCTCATCACGATGTTCCATCGGACGCACCCGGACAAGCCAGCGCCAGGAGGTGCTGCTCGGGGGGGGGGGAGTACTGTTATGACTCGCCAGTCATCATTGGCTCCTGCTGCGCGCACACCTGCGGCTCGTCAGCGGCAGACTATTTAACCCACTCAGCCCTGTGCCTCGGCCTGAAGCCGTCTGTTCCCTTCAGCTCGTCTTTGCCATTGGAACCCCCAAGATCAGCAAGACAACGCTTCAAGTAAGCAACTTACCTTTCTCTTCAGTCCTTTCCCCTGTGCACAGGTGGATTCCCTGGCGGCGGACTTTTTTCCCTTCGCCACGCCGTCCTCATCCTCGCACAAGCGCAGCAGGTCTCTGTCTCCTGGGTACTCTCCTTGCAAGCGCCAGCCACCTGCCATAACAAGTAAGCAGCAGTCATTCCTTCAGGCCAGTATTATTGTGGTGCCTGTTACCTTGTCCCTCTGCTTTCTCATTATAGGGTTGCCCGGCTGTACGGTGATCTGCTCTGCTGCCTGCTTACCGAAGTTCTCCCACAAGACATCCTCATTTCTCACACACGCATCCACTCATACCTGTGTATTAATAAACGCTGTTAAATCTACTCTGAGTCTGCGTGTGTGTCTCCTGAGCCGGACATTATGTCACATTGTGGGTGTTGTAAATAAGGGATGGGAGATATATTGTTGTCTGATCATTTACTGGGTCACTTGTGAACTATAATAATAACCCATAAAACCGTACAAGCCTGTCTAGAGTGAAGTCATTTCATCCGTGTTTTTACTAATATTCTCTATATAATAGAAGAGTTTTACAAGGATTTAGTTGGTTTGTGACAAGTTAAAGATTTATATTTAATGACAAAAATCAACATTTTTCTGAGTCTTCTTTTAATGTCTTTAATTCTATCTCCCTCCAGTCTATCAGGGTGTCTGGTCTCAGAGGAAGGCTGTTCTTCTCTGGCCTCAGCTCTGAGGTCCAACCCCTCCTATCTCAGAGAGCTGGACCTGAGCTACAACCATCCTGGAGAGTCAGGAGAGAAGATCCTGTCTGCTCTACAGGAGGATCCACTCTGCAGACTGGAGACTCTCAGGTATGGTCAGAGATCAGGGAATGATGCAGAGATTTATGTCATGTTTCAGTTTATTAACTAATGTTTTGTTTGGACTTTTATTAACACTGGCTTCCTGTCTGTCAAAGAATAGACTTCAAAATACTGCTGTTGGTTTATAAAGCTCTGAATGGTTTAGGGCCAAAATACATCTCAGATCTGCTAGTCCATTATGAACCACCCAGAGCCCTCAGGTGGTCAGGGTCAGGCCTACTATCTGAGCCCAGAGTTAGAACCAAACATGGTGAGGCAGCGTTTAGTTTGGATGCTCCTCACATGTGGAACAAACTCCCAGAAAGTATCAGGGCTGCTGAAACTCTCAGCTGCTTTAAATCCAGGTTAAAACCTCTCCTATTTGCCGCAGCCTTTCAGCAGAACAATTGTTAGTCTCCTACAATGTCCTGTAACTTTTATTTCTTGCACGTTTTCTGTCTTATTCTATTTTAGCTGGTTTTTGTTTCTCTTTATTTACTTCTTAGTTTGCTTCTAAATTCTTATGTATTCCTTTTGCAACTTCCTGTAATGTTTTAATGTTTTTATGTAAAGGCGCCACCGCGCCTTAATGTTAGCGCGGTGGTGGAGTGGTTAGCACTGCAGCAGCACAGCAACTCACCCTTGGCCGGGGGATCCTGGTTCGATCCCAGCCCCTGACCACCAGTGATCTGTGTGGAGTTTACATGTTCTCCCCGTGTCTGCGTGGGTTTATTCTGGGATTTCTCCAGTTTCCTCCCACATGCCAAAAACATGCAAGTTAGGTTAACTGGAGACTCTAAAGAGTCAATGATCTGTTGATTTGTAAAAAATACAGTAAATTGTTTACTTGGGGTCTTAAAGGTGGTAATTTGTGTAAAATTCACATGGGTGTATCTATGGAAAAGAGGAGATGGAATTAATAAGTGTTCACTTCTTCCTTCTCCCTTTCGAACAGTGTATACTGTTACTTTATTGCATTTGCCATTTGCTTGTTTTTGTTATATTTTTGTGTTCGAAATAAACTATCTATCTATCTATGTGCAAATTGCAATTTCACTCTCACCAGATGACCCTGAGGTCAAAGGTCAGAGGTCATATTTTCCATAAATCCTGTAAACACAATAACTACTGAAAGAAATGATGTAGGCCAGGCCTTTTCAATTAGCGGCCCACGGGCCACATGCGGCCCACAACCAACCCCCGAGCAGCCCAGGCCCAGTCTGTGGCCCAGCCAGAGAATCAAAGGCCAACACGCTCCACAGAACCGCAGAAATTCATCAGTTACCACAGACCACAAATGTAACACTCCACACAGCCCAGCAACCATCAACCCACAACACAGCACACCTGCCCTGAAGGGTGGACTCTGTTATTATGACTGTGGCTGTCCCAGTGGCAGGACACCAAGCCTACACCAAACGTGAACGGGTGGTGAGAATTCACACAAAGTCAATGGAAAGAGGCGAGGACACACAAAATCGTGCACTCGCATCCAAGGGACAGTACCAGCACCGAGACTCTGCAGTTGTTGGAGCAAAAGCCTCAACATTGGAGAGCAAACCAGCTCAAAAATGAGACTGCCACCCACCCGGAGAAAGGAGTGGGAGCTCCCCAGCTGAATCGGGACACCGCTGACACCCACCCACGGACTCCTGCCACGGACGTGCCAACAAGGCCAGCAGGCTAATAATGCAAACGGCGCCATACCACGAAACCCTGGAGGCAGGGACAACCCCCCAGGTGAGCCCCCAGTCAGACAATGCAAACCAAATCATGACTTTTTTGGGGGATTTCAGCAGCAGGTTGAACACAGCTGCAGAAGTTATAAAGGCAACTTTGCCTGTCTGCAACTCACTCAGACGGTGAATTCATGTCTATTCGTGTGTTTCCATTGAGTTATAATGTAATCACACCACAGGAAAAATTCACCCATTGGTGTTTGGTGTGAAGGCACCTTAAAACATGTCATTGTCAACTCTGAAACATAAAATTGATGATGAAAATCATCAGTTTGGACTGATACCACAATAGTGGATGTGCAATGTTTATAGACAGATAGATGGACTTTATTGATGCCAAACTGGGAAATTACATGTCTGTTAATGTTATCAATCTTTTCTTGGTGGGGTTTGTGCTCTGAAGTGTTTGACAGTTCATTTTTTATTCAGCTAAATGCACTTTGTGATGTGCCAAGGTCAGTTCTGACCAGGATGGAGTAGCTTTGATTTCAAAAGGGAAACAAATGTTAATGCTACTAACAGTGAACATTGAGTTTTGATTCACTTCTCCAAACAACCATGCTACGGAGAAGCGGTATCCAACCAGAGAGAGAAATCCTCCGAGGTACCTTAAGGACTTTGATCTAGGTAGAAGGTTCTCTGGAACACCTGAGTGACCAGCCCGGGGCAGAATAATCCCCTCACTCAGCTGAAGGTTGGGACGTCTATCCCACCTTCACAGTAAGTCCATGGTTCAAGTAAAAGAAATGTTTTCATTCATTACATTGAAATAATAGTTGTTCTCATACAAGTTTAAACAACAAAAAAAGTAGTTCTATTTACAAGTAAAAAAAGGGGTTTTATTGCAGCCCAAAATACAGGGTGTCCCAAAAAATTTGACATCATTTCATCACCTAATAATTTGTTTAAAATTTGTTTGCTCTTTTTGCTCAAAAAAGTGTCATCATTTTTATTTTTCTGCTTTCAGGAACAGACCTGCTGTTTCCTGCAACAGAAAAGTTGTTCTGTGTATTGAAGGACGCCCAAACTCAGTCAAATGTGAATGTGCAACGTGAATTTGTTAGAAAATTTCGTCAACAAGTGCCAACAGGAAAGCAGATTTGGACGTGGCATAAGAAGTTTCAAGAGGAAAACTCCACTACCGACTTGATGTCACAAGCGGCGCAAACATTGAACATTTGGAATAACTTTGGAATATGGCTGTGTAGTTGTACATGTATATGTTGGACACATGCATATGTGATTTAACCTCACGATGAAGGAGCCGCAGAGTCTGAGACCCCTGCGATACAGAGTCGCAGAGTCTGAGCCCCCTGCGGAGGACAGCGAGAGAAGACATAGGTGTGGACAGAAGACTTCCTGACCTCTGAGGCTTGAGAGGAGAGAGGGGGGAGTAATGTAAATAAAAGGTTGATGAATGTGAATAAAGGGATTATGATGGAGATGTGTGACTTCCCCTGCGAGGGAGATTCCTTGATGTGAGAATGTTTAAAGGTGAGGACTTTGGTGTGTTTCCTCCTCTTTGTTCGCTGCTCAAGAATGAGAGCAGACTGTGGGAATGATTGCTTGAAATAAACTTGAATTAAGTGCAATTCGGTTTCGTTATTCAAGGCTCCCCACATTGGTGACTGACGACGTTGAGAATGACCGGAGAAAGTCTCAGGGTCCCGGACTCACAGAGTTCAGAGCTGGCGAGCGCAGTGGCCGTCAAGCTGCCTGATTTCTGGCAGGATAACCCACGGTCGTGGTTCCTGCAAGCGGAGTCGCAGTTCGCGCTCGCAGGCGTAACGGTGGATGACACTAAGTTCCACCATGTCATCGCTAAACTGGATAACAGCACAGCTCGGTGTGTGCAGAGTTTGGTGGAGCAGCCGCCCGCGACCGGCAGGTACGACAAGCTGAAATCCACCCTCATTAAGTTTTTCACCCCCTCGGCCGAAGTGAGGGCGAGGAGGATCCTGTCTTTGCTAGACCAAGGAGGACACAGGCCGAGCACCCTGATGGAGGAGATGATACAGCTGAGAGGGTTGGACAACGATGATTTCCTTTTCCAGTTCATCTTCCTCTCCAACCTCCCGACGCATGCGAGAAGCATGCTGGCCGGCAAGAAGTGTCACACCCTGGAGGAGTTCCGGGAGCTGGCCCAGGAAGCAGATGGGATTCTGGACGCCTGCGGCGGGCACACGACCACAGCGGCGACCCAAGACAGCGGGGAGCCAGAGGCGGCAGACCCAGACTGGCCGACGACGGCGGCAGCACGGCCGCGACGAGGTGGAGCCAATGGTCCGGTGGCAGAGGCGCGGCCCCGACACAGCGGAGGAGAGAATCTCTGCTTTTACCATCGGAGGTTCGCTGAGAGGGCACGCAGGTGTGTGCCGCCCTGCAACTTCAGGAGTTCGGGAAACGGCAAGACCGGGGGTCGCTAGCAGCTTCGACCCTCGGAGAAGGCAACAAGCTGTTCTACATCACGGATGCGCGCTCCGGACGAGAGTTCCTCATAGACACCGGAGCCCAAGTGAGCTTCATCACCCCAACATACGCGGACCGGGTGGCTGGACCCCGCGGTAGCGGAGCTACGGCGGCAAATGGCTCGAGCATCAACACCTACGGGAAAAGGACCTTGCCTTTATGCTTACATGGCCGCACATATGAATGGACTTTTGTAATAGCGGCGGTGAATTTCAACATGTTGGGCGCGGATTTTTTGTGCTCACACAATCTGTTAGTTGATCTTGCTAATAGACGTCTGGTAAATGCACTCTCTTTTTACTCTCTCCCCTGTTCAGCTCGAGTGTCCCCGCCACCAGTACAGACCCACGTCGCTACAGCAGGTGGTAAGTTTCACACACTCCTCACCCAATTTCCAGCGCTCACTGTGCCCACTTTTTCAGCGACAGTCGCGAAGCACGGGGTGAAACACTTTATACCTACATCTGGTCCTCCTCCATCTGGTGTTTGCAAAAGCTCGGCGCTTAGATGCAGTTAAGCTCGCCATTGCGCGCGAGGAGTTTGCCAGCCTAGAGAGGCTGGGCATCGTTCGTAGGTCAAAAAGCCCGTGGGCTTCGCCGCTGCACATGGTACCGAAAGCCGATGGCTCCTGGAGGCCGTGTGGCGATTACCGCAGGCTAAACAATGCTACGGCGCACGATCGTTATCCCATCCCGCACATTCAGGATTTTTCGGTGCACCTAGCGGGGGCACGCATTTTTTCAAAGATTGATCTGGTTCGCGACTATCACCAAGTCCCAGTCCAACCGGAGGACATTCCTAAAACAGCGGTAATAACCCCGTTCGGACTTTTCGAATTTTTACACATGCCGTTTGGTCTGAAAGGGGCGGCACAAACGTTTCAGCGGATGATGGATGCCGTGTTACGCGATCTCCCTTTCGTGTTTGTGTACCTCAACGACATTTTGGTCGCGAGTACTTCAGAGGACGAACACGAAACGCACCTCACAGCAGTTTTTAGGAGGCTGGGAGAGCACGGCTTAATAGTTAACCCAACCAAGTGCCAGTTCGGCGTCGAGCGGATCGATTTTTTGGGTCACCGCGTCTCCCCAGAGGGAGCGGTTCCGTTACCAGATAAAGTACGCGCGGTAGCGGATTTTCCCCGACCACAAACGGTCAAATCACTGCAGGAATTCTTGGGGATGGTGAATTTTTATAACCGATTCCTGCTCCACGCAGCCCAAATCATGCAACCGTTATATGCCGCGCTCAAAAAGCAGAAACCAACCCAGGCGGTCGAATGGTCCCCGGAGCGGGAGCGCGCGTTCACAGAGGTTAAAAATGCCTTGGCTGACGCTGCGCTCCTGGCCCACCCAGACCCGGCAGCACGTATCGCGCTGACGACAGACGCTTCAGATTTAGCCATAGGGGCCATTATTGAGCAACAAGTCGCCGGGGTTTGGCAGCCTTTGGCTTTCTTTAGCAAATCCTTAAGCGCGGCTGAGCGAAAATACAGCACGTTCGACAGAGAACTGTTGGCGCTGCATTTGGCTATTCGTCATTTCCAGTTCTGGCTGGAAGGACGGTGCTTCACCGCTTATGTGGACCACAAGCCGCTCACATACGCCATGGCCAAAATTTCAGACCCGTGGTCAGGCAGGCAGCAGAGGCAGCTGGCCGCGATCTCGGAATTTACCACTGACATTAGGCACGTTGCGGGCAAATTCAATGTAGTAGCAGATTGTCTCTCGCACGCGTTCACGACTCCACCACGCGCGGAGGCAGAACGGGCCACCGTGACCGCGCCGCAGGAGAGCGGCACGGTGGCGCGCGCAGCCCCGGTGCACGTGGGTATAGATTACGCAGCCATGGCAGCGGACCAGGGGGCGGACGCAGACGTGTGCGCGCTCCAGTCTGGACCAACAGGGTTAAGGCTGGAGAGCAAGTGTTTACAAACCGGTATGCCCCCCCTGATCGGCGACGTGTCGACGGGGCGCCCGCGTCTGGTGGTTCCGGCCACGTGGCGCCGCCGTGTTTTTGACTCGGTCCACTCACTGGCGCACCCGGGGGTGCACGCGTCGGTGAAAATGGTGGCGGAAAAGTTTGTGTGGCCGTGCCTGCGCAAGCACGTGAAGGAATGGGCAAAAACCTGCATTTCCTGTCAACGGGCCAAAATTCACAAGCACACAAGAGCCCCGTTAGAACCGTTTCGCATTCCAGCCAGAAGGTTCGACCACGTGCACGTCAACCTTGTGGGCCCCCTACCGGCATCACAGGGGTTCACGCATCTTTTGACAATGGTGGACCGAACCACACGTTGGCCGGAAGTGGTCCCGCTTGCGACGACCACGGCCGCGGAGGTGGCTCGCGTTTTTTTAACGGCTTGGGTGGCGCGCTTTGAGGTTCCGTCGGACATTACGTCCGATAGAGGACCTCAATTCATCTCTGAGCTGTGGTCAGCGATGGCCAACGGCTTGGGAGCCAAAATTCACCGCACTACGGCTTACCACCCTCAGGCTAATGGTTTATGCGAGCGTTTTCAGAGGTCTTTGAAGGCCGCACTCAGAGCGTCGCTCACGGATGCAGATTGGGTAAATAAACTGCCATGGGTTTTATTAGGGTTGCGTTCTGCGCCCAAAGAGGACTTAGATGCCTCCCCAGCGGAGCTGGTATTCGCACAAACTCTTAGGCTGCCAGGCGAGTTTTTACCAGAGCACCCGGAGCCCCCACCTCTCCCTGCTCTGGGACCGTTAGTTGGCACGGGAGCAGACACGCTTCCGGGTCTGGTTCATCACGCTTTTCCACGAGTTTTCGTCCCCAAGTCTTTGAAAAATGCCGAGTTTGTTTTTGTCAGGCGCGAAGCCCTAAAAGCAACGCTCAAACCACCTTACGAAGGGCCATTTCGAGTGCTGGAGGCAGGTGATAAGCAATTTGTGCTAGATTTTGGAGACAGAAAAGAGACAGTCAGTATTGACAAACTAAAACCTGCTTTTGTCATGAAGGACGGGTCTGTACCGGTCGCAGTGGCGCCTCGACGAGGCAGGCCCCCGCAAGGGGCAAATAATCACTCTCTCCCTCAGTCAACAGAGCCGGAGCAGAAAGGCGCCGCAGGCAAGGCGGGGCCAACTCACAGCAGATTCGGCAGACGGTTGAAGCCCAGGCGGCGCACAGACTGAATGTTGGTGTTGATTATACAGTAGTCAGTAAGATGTTATTGAATTTTAGGGAATAGTCCGTTCTTCATCGTTTGGGGGGGGTTATATGGCTGTGTAGTTGTACATGTATATGTTGGACACATGCATATGTGATTTAACCTCACGATGAAGGAGCCGCAGAGTCTGAGACCCCTGCGATACAGAGTCGCAGAGTCTGAGCCCCCTGCGGAGGACAGCGAGAGAAGACATAGGTGTGGACAGAAGACTTCCTGACCTCTGAGGCTTGAGAGGAGAGAGGGGGGAGTAATGTAAATAAAAGGTTGATGAATGTGAATAAAGGGATTATGATGGAGATGTGTGACTTCCCCTGCGAGGGAGATTCCTTGATGTGAGAATGTTTAAAGGTGAGGACTTTGGTGTGTTTCCTCCTCTTTGTTCGCTGCTCAAGAATGAGAGCAGACTGTGGGAATGATTGCTTGAAATAAACTTGAATTAAATGCAATTCGGTTTCGTTATTCAAGGCTCCCCACATGGAACATTATAAAATTACCATCCCCCAGAATTTTTCATTTGAAATTTGTAGAATCATTTTTAAATATTTTTATGTCCAAAATAAATCCTTTTAAGTATCATTTCTCCATGGAGTCACTCCGATATGGACGTCTCAAATGATGTCAATTTTTTTGGGACACCCTGTACTTAACAGTACAAACCATAAGATGCAATGTTTACCTTACTGTATTATATTGAAAATATTTTTGATCTCACATTATTGTTCATAATGTACTGTACTGAGAAGGGGGGATGTTATGGTAGAGGCCTAGTCCATGCACTATCCTTGAGCGCCCTCTTGTGGCTTGGAGGTGTAACTTATTACTTGAAAATAAATGGCTGCCAGAACTTGGACACGGGGCCTCTCAGTCTCATTCATTCAATATAGCTGCACTTCCAGCTACCAAGACAGCTAGTAACTTTGGAAAATCACTAGCCACCGTGGCTGGTGAGCAAAAAAGTTCATGTCAGGCCCTGATTATCTGGTCTGTAAAGTGAAAGAGGCCAAAGTTGTCCTGCACAGGAGTTCTCCTCTCCCACAGAATGGAGGACAACAGAGCTGTGTGAAATTGCTGGTTTGGATTGGCTGTTCTCTTGTGTGAGGTCATGACATGATGACTTAACAGAGGTGATGCAGACCTGCCTCCTGGATAGTCTGGTACTGCCACTCCTCAGAGGAGAACAGCAAGTTTCCACTCAGTCTTGGAGCTCACAGAGCTGCAGCACAGCTAGCTTAGCTAGCATGCTAATCAGTCAGGTGACTGTGCCTTCTGGAGTCTTCCCTGGAAGTTCTACTCACCCAACTGTCAGATCTCTGAGGACTATAGGCCTAGTCCACACCTGCATGGCTATTTTTACAAAGGAGCATTTTCACCTTTTATCCACACAAACACCATTTTGGGCAAGAAAAGTGAGAAAGTGAGAGATTTTTTGCAATATAATTCAAAAAGAAACTTTGCTGAATTCAATCTTGATTGCACACACAGATCTATTTCAAGGCTTTTTTAAATGTCCTTGTGATGCTGGTATCAGTTTATGAAGTTAATGAGCAATGCTGATGTTCTGATGGTAGCAGGAAATGTCCAGTTCCTCACCATGATACTGAGGAACTGAGGCATCCCAGCCAGCATGTCCAGGTGGGCCCACTAGAGGTCAAAGCTGGGCTTTTTCCATGGAGCAACTGCCTCAAATGCTTTGATTTCTGTTCTTAATGCTGCTGTTTCAAACCAGGGCCCTTTCTGCAGTCTCCCAGAGACTGTGGTTCATGTTTTAGTGAGTGGAAGAGGCTTACAGAGCTCTTCACTCTTTTAACAAAAGTTTTTCATTCATTTGGTGAAACATTTTCTGTGGGTCATTTTATTGATGGTGCAGGATACCAAAAAATAAGTCAGGAAAAGTGGCAACTGCTGAATTTTATTCTTGGTGAAGCCAAGCTGGCAATACATGTTAGCAGAAAAAATAAAGTAGAAGGTAAAGCAGTTCAAGATGCGGCCTCAGTGTGGCGCTGCAACATCCGGTCCAGACTGAGACTGGAGTTTTTTCAGCTGACTGGGAACATGGATGGTTTTAGGCAGATCTGGTGTTCTAGAGATGTCCTTTGTAGTGGATGTGAGCATGAACTGTGTGTTGCACATTTTTTAGTGGCTGATTTATGTGTTCAGCATGTTTTAACATTTTTACACACTTTTACTTTGCTTTGATGTCCTTGTAAATCTGGAAATAAAGTGTTCTTGTAAAAATCAAAAATCTTCTTCAGTTGTGGGGTTTCCTCCTACAGTTTAAAGTGCTCTGAGATGACTGTTGTTGTGAACTGGCGCTATATAAATAAAGTTGAATTGAATTGTTCTGGTCTTTTCCTCCCAGACACAGTGAATCAATCACAGAGACACAGATGAGCTTCAGCCTGTTTCTGTGTCTCACTGACAAACTGAGGAACTCTGCTTCATGTTGAACAGCAGTTAGGACTCATGTTGGACAGAAAATCATTCTGACTGTGTTTCTTCTCCAGGGTGGACCATGGTGGACAGCAGAGGTTAGAACCTGGTGTGAGGAAGTGTAAGTTGGACTGATGAGGACAAAACAGAAACTGTCAGTTTGTCTCTGATCCAAAGTTGATAGTTGTGGTATTTATTCATCCACACATTACTGACAAAAAGTCTCATCATGAAACTTTCTAGGAATGAACAACAGATCAGTGAGTGAAGAAAGAATGAAGCCATCAGATGTCAGATGATAAACTGCAGCTGTCTTCTGTCTTTGTCTCTCCATCAGATTTCTGTCAACTTGAACTGGACACAAACTCAGTGCACAGAGAACTGAAACTGTCTGACAACAACAGGAAGGTGACACTGGTGAAGGAGGATCAGAAGTATCCTGATCATCCAGACAGATTTGATGACTGGGAACAGCTGCTGTGTAGAAATGGTCTGACTGGTCGCTGTTACTGGGAGGTTGAGTGGAGAGGAAGAGTTTCTGTATCAGTGAGTTACAGAGGAATCAGGAGGAAAGGAGTCAGTAATGACTGTAGGTTTGGATGGAATAATCAGTCCTGGAGTCTGATCTGCTCTTATTATGATGGTTACTCTGTCCTTCACAAAAACATCAGAACCTCCATCTCCTCCTCGTCTGTCTCTACCAGAGTAGGTGTGTATGTGGACTGTCCTGCTGGTCTCCTGTCCTTCTACAGAGTCTCCTCTGACACACTGATCCACCTCCACACCTTCAACACCACATTCACTGAACCTCTCTATCCTGGGTTCTGGGTCTGGTATCACTCCTCAGTGTCTCTGAGTTCTGAGTCTGTGTAGAAGTGACAGCAGCTTCAACTCTGGTTTAAATGTTGATGGTGGATGATGTTCCACTTTGGTTTCCATGGTAACCTCTGATGGTGATTTCATGTCTTAGAAGCAGTGAAATGATCTCCTGACCACTGAACTGCTGTAAAAACTGGACTGACTTTGATTCTCTGTGAAAATCCACTTTGATTGCAGCAACATTTAGTAACTGTTCATGTCTGACTTGATCTGTTCAGGCTTTTATTTTGAAGGGCTGCAGTCATGAGCGTTTCCTGAGCAAATTAGAAAAAGAAAATAACTACTGAAATTAAATTGTAGTTTGGATTTTTATTGTAGTTTAAATAACGGGTTGTACACCATTTTAATGCAGAATAAATGATCAATATTATAAACATGAACTAATTTCCACATTAAATTATCTGGATATAA
This sequence comes from Pholidichthys leucotaenia, assembly GCA_020510985.1. NCBI lineage: Eukaryota > Metazoa > Chordata > Actinopteri > Cichliformes > Pholidichthyidae > Pholidichthys > Pholidichthys leucotaenia. The sequence goes on from CM035850.1 coordinate 6,317,897, forward strand.
TCAGTTTGTAAATATGAAGCAGGAAGAAATTCATGCCTGGATGTTCTAAAGACCACTGTCCACATGGAGTGTTTAAATAAAGATTTACTGCCTGACAACAGATGGACAAAATAAAATCCTTTGTCTTGTAAATTTGTGGATTTATTTCTCAACAAATTTCTACTTTTTTCCTCACAAACGTCTCATTTTTTTTCTACTATTTCAAACATTTTTCTTTCTAAACTTGCAGTTTTTTCTCATAAATTCTTGGCTTTTTCTGTGTAATTTTAATGTTATAAAATTGTCACTTGTTTTCCTTACAAATGTGCAACTTTTGTCTTCTACATTTGCAAGATTTTCTTGCAAATTTACAACTTTTTTCCTTGTGAATTTGTGCATTTTTTCCTCATTGAATGTAAATTTTTTCTCCGATATTTGTCACATTTTTCTTATGAATTTTTGTATTTTTTTTCCCTTATCAAATTTCTACTTTTTTCTTTTTTTTCCTTCCAAATGTGGAACCTTTTTCTCAGGTATTGCAGTAATCCTGCATTTTGGCAGCGTCGTGCTCTGTTAGGATAATCAGGTCCTATCAGATCTTTGAAATAACAAGGGGCCTGATTATTTAGAGCTTTGGAAGTGAGGAGAAGGATTTTAAACTGAATTCTAAATTCTATGGAAGCCAATGAAGGGAGGCCAGAAGCGGAGAGATGTGATCTCTCTTTCTAGTTGCTGTTAAAACTCCAGCTGCAGCATTTTGGATCAGCTGAAGACTTTTTAAAGATGTTTTAGGACAGCCTGATAATAAAGAGTTACAATAATCTAATCTATAATCTTGGCAATATGACACAAATGATAGAAGGCCGTCTTAGAAACCAGTTTAATATGTGAATTAAAGGAGGAAAAGAATTGGTGTGAATGCACCATAAACTGCTCAACCCCCCAAAAAAGGCCCTCCTACTGAAAAAAGTCAAGTTCCATATACAGTACAGTATACAGATACAATTTTATTTGAATCCTTTAATACCTATGCACTCATGGAGATATTTAATCCTCCATAGATTTCTCCAGAATGATGGAGTCACACAGAGACCATGGTCTTCATCATTAATGATGTATTTACAGGACAGAAATGGGCAGCTTCCATTGAAAACATAAATATCTGTTCAAAATAAATCAATCTTTGCCAAAACTGAACAAGTCCATTGTCCTTGTCAGTAAAGATCCAAACGCTGCCCTCTGTTAAGCTGCCCCCTCCATGCCCATAAAGACTGTAGGAGAGTTTCTAGAGGACAACTTAGTTCTCAGTGAGAGGACAGGAGCACATGGACAAGAGACATCATGGACATGTGAGGACAAAGGGGCAAATCTACAGGATATTGGTGTCAAGGTTTGTGGGGGAAAGGCAGCAATTTTATCACAAAACAGGACAAATTTAGAGGAAAAAATACATTTACTATAAAGAATATTAAATTTTCTAGGAAAAAGACAATTTTATTTTAAAAAAGTTATAACTTTGTACAAAAATGTTCAAGTTTCCAAGAAAAACCTCAATAATTGGTGAGAAAATCGGAGTTTATAAGAGAAAAAAGTTTTTATAAAATTATAAAAAAGTCAAAAATTGGCAGTTTTTTTCTTGTCAATGTTACTTTATTGTTGTGAATGTTTGACTTTTTTTCTTGGAAATTTGTTTTTTTATTCCCATTATTTGGAATTTTTTTCCTCATTAAAACGTCACTTTTTCTTATAAGTTTTGGACTTGTTTATAGTAAATTTTTCTCTCTGAAATAGTAAATGAGCATCTTTTATCATAATTTTGCACCTTAATTTGTCCTAAATTCCATTTCCACCGTACGCTAAATTTCTGAATCTGCCCACAACCACCATCCCCTTGTTAAAAACTAAACCAGCAACTGTGTGAACTTCAGGACAATTAATAGACAAACATGGACTCTATTCACTTCTCTACAAACCTCAAAGCAACAAAACTGGAACCACTGGAACTCCTTTAACATTTCTGATGAGATGTGATACCGTGGGTGGCGTTAGGCCTTTTTTAGGGGTGGAGCACCCCTAAATTGAAACTCAGCACCCCTAAAAACTGGAGTGAGAAAAGCTGGGATTATAAAATTTTAGTTGGTCTTTGACAAGCTGAAATAACATCCAAAACATATTCAGTAGTGTTGGATGTGTGTGTGTGTGTGTGTGTGTGCGTGTGCCAGTGCCCACCCCCTAGGGTGGCATGAGGTTGGCACAACCCCTTTGTATATAAACCCATGTTCTGTGTAATAAAGGAGAGTTCTATGTTGCATGTAGTCTCGCCTCCGACTCCCTCATTTCTAGATCTAACATTTGGCGACGAGGTAAACTGGAGTTATTTTAGAAAAATGAGTAACGTGTGCGGAGACTCCTACACTCGCTCCAAGAACAGGTTCAAGTTTTTCAGCCTTAAACAGCCGATGGGTGAGTCCCATAAGTCCTTTTTGTTGAGGCTTCGTAAACTAGCTAGGAAGTGTGGGATTGAGGACGGCATGGTGACGGCTACGTTGGCCCATGGCACCAATGGTGTTTGGCTGTGTGAGACGCTGTTGTCAGCTAGGGAGCCGCCATCGCTGGAAGAAGTGCTGGAGTTGCTGGAACTCTGGGAGACTGGAGCCATACGTGAGATACTCGCTAAAGCTAAGGCTAGCATTGGGCCAACCACCTGTGATTTCCCCCCGAGAGTGGAGGTTTGCATGCTAGGTGAGCAGCAGCAGCGGCCGGTTGTGGAGGATACCCAGCTGGAGAGCGAGACCATGCAGGCTGAAGACCCCGGGGAAGAGCAACAGCCGCAGGACGCGGAGACGACGCAGTGGGACACCTGTACCGAGAGTACCGTCAGCAGCGACATGGCGTCCATGTCGGGGGGGAGGGTGGTATGGCTGATGAGTGGTGCTGAGAACCCAGAGGGAGAACAGCAGCAAACTGACAGTGGAACCAATGGGAGCGACCCTGAGAGCCCAGAGGGAGAGCAGCCGCACCCGAGGATGGTGATAATGCAGCGGTGCGTCCTGGAGGAGGGTGTTGAGAACGGGGACGAGATGCCTGGGTCAGAGGATAGGGCCGATGGGAGCGTCACTGAGGGCCCCGAGGGACAGCATCCGCAGCTGGGTACGTTGACACAGCAAAACACCGACCCCAGAGCGCTCGCTCCGCACTCTCAAGGAGCTGCCAAGAGGAGGGGCCAGGACAGGTCATGGAAATGTTCCCGGTCACTGAAGACAGCGGGCCAGCTGTGGAGCCCAGTCTGGTGTGGGACCACGGCGCTGACGGTTCAGACGCCGCGGTGTGCAAAGTCAGCAGAGAGGAAGTGCAGCAGGAACCAACCCCGCTGTTGAAAGTTGAACAGCGGGAGACCGAGACCAAGAGAACAGAGGCAACGGACGACTCCGGGAGTGAGCAGCAGCCGTGCGCTATGGAGGTCGGGCAGTGCCTCAGTGCCAGAGCTCCATGCCCCTGGGACGATGTCACTGGATGGTACGGTGAGGTGCCCGAGACAGCGGATGATGCTGCTAAACAGACTTCGTTTCTCTCCGAGGTGCAGCCAATGGGGGCCGGAGTGTCTCGAGCCATGACAGCGGTGCGTGAGGCAGTCGGGAGCAGCTCGTCGGACACGGGGAAACGGCGCACTGAACAGCACTGCGAGCCGAGAGGGAAGAAGCTCCTTATGGCTGTTAAAGACATTTTTGCCAAGAAGAGGGACTTTGATTGTTGGGGCAGATGACGGCCGGGTGTCAGACGCCATGGGGCTGTCCTGGGCCTCCGATTAAAGACATCTTTGCCAGGGAGGGGGGCATCGGCCCTGGAGGGGGAAAACAGCTACGGCCACATATGCCGTGGGGTTGCCCAGGCCCTCCATGGCTAATTAATAGGTGGTGGTTGCCCAGGAACATTGGAGTTACCTGAGAAAATTTTATTTGTGTAAATATCTGTACATATTTGATAAAGTGTGTTTTATGTAAATATATACAGTATACATTGTTTGCTGGTGTGCATGTGAGTGAGTGACTGTGTATAATATGGGTTATTTTATCAGTTTTATAGAGACAAGGTCCATGTTGAATTATTTTGTGTGAATGTGAAAGGTTTGTTTTATTATAATATGCTAATTCCCTTGTTCTTAGTGTGTGATTCAGGTTTTAAATTTGGGAGTTTGACATGTTCTGGACCCAGGAAACAGACACTGACACGAGCAGATATAGACAATTATTCTTTATTGTATAGTGAGGGAGTGTAGTGCGTGTGTGAGTGCAAGTATCAAAGTCTGGTCACTGGAACTGAGCAGTTCAGATGGCGACCTGGCAACCCTGGAACACACAAGCAGAAACAATTACAGCTGTTCAACGATGGCGGGTAATTGTAGGTGGTAAGGCTTACTTGGATGTGCCACAGGATATGTTCTGCTGACTTCCAGTGTCCGTGCAACGTGGTGGAGATTGTGCCCGTGGTTGTGGTGGTGATTGCACCTGTAGCTGTGATGAAGATAGTTCCTGTAGCAGAGGTGGTGATTGTACCAGTAGCCGAGATGACGAGAGCTCCTGTAGCTGTAATGAGGATAGTTCCTGCAGCAGTGGTGACGATTGTACTCGTAGCTGTGGGGGTAACGAGGAGCTCCGTGGTGGAGGTGGCAACGCCCCGTCGGCTGGGAAGTTGGTCCGCCGCCTGGGAGGTCTACCTGTGCACAGGGGTAAAGGCAAGGAGTAGAAAAGCAAAGAGTTCTCTTACGTGGCCGGTCCTGACGAGACGTTCTTGGCTTAGCTTGAGAACGAAGTTCTGGCTCATGCTCTGACGAGGAAGACAGACGACTCTGTGCTGGGCTGTCAGCAACACTGGCTTTTAACAGCCGCTGATTAGCACCTGCTGGTTTGTGCGCAGCTGGAGCTGATGAGACTGATGACGGCCCAGCGGCCGTCATGACAGTACTCCCCCCTCTAGCAGTGCCTCCAGGCACCTGCCCAATTCTACCTGGATTCGCCCGATGGAAATCGCGGATCAACTGCTTATCCAGGATCAACGCTGGGCGAATCCAAGAACGATCCTCCGGTCCAAAGCCCTCCCAGTCCACCAAATACTGAAGACCACGACCCCGCCTGCGAACGTCGAAGATGGCAGTCACCCCCCAGGCTGGATGGCCATCGATCATCCTCGGGGGGGGGGGCGCAGGAGCCGCGGGGGGCGAGCACAGAGGGTCTGAGATGTACAGTTTAACCTGGGAGACATGAAAGGTGGGGCAGATGCGCATAGAAGGGGGGAGAGACAAGCGCACAGGCACAGACAATTCGAGAAATGGTGTAAGGACCAATGAAGCGCTTAGTGAGTTTGCGCTTCTCAGCCGGTACACCAATATTCCGAGTAGACAACCAAACTTTCTGACCCACCTTGTAGTCCGGGGCGGGTTTCCTGTGACGGTTGGCCACCTGGATGTTGCGTTCAGTGGTCTTCAAAAGAGCCCTGCGGGCGATGGACCATACTTGCCGACAGCGCCTTATATGGGTCTGGACAGACGGGACCGCTACCTCCTTCTCCTCCTCCGGGAACAGTGGTGGATCAAACCGAAACGATGCCTTAAAAGGAGAGAAACCCGTGGCCGTAGAGATCGTGGTGTTATGGGCGTACTCTATCCAAGGAAGGTGCTTGCTCCAAGAGGACGAACAGGAGGAGATGACACAACGCAGCGCGGCCTCAAGCTCCTGGCTAGCCCGTTCACACTGGCCATTACTCTGTGGATGATACCCTGAAGAGAGGCTAGCTGTGGCACCCAGCGCTGCGCAGAATGTTTTCCAGACCTGAGAGATGAACTGTGGTCCCCGGTCCGACACTATGTCAGCGGGGATGCCGTGGAGATGGACCACATGCTGGACAAGGAGGTCCGCCGTTTCCTGGGCCGAGGGCAAACCCCGAAGGGGCACAAAATGAGCCGCCTTCGAGAAACGGTCCACAATAGTCAAAACTGTGGTAAAATTATCTAAGGGAGGCAAACCAGTCACAAAATCCATGGCAACATGGGACCAAGGGCGGGAAGGGACCGGCAGAGGATGTAACAGACCCGCCGGGGGGGATGATGTCGTTTTCCCAGTAGCGCATTGAGCGCACGCCCAGATGTAACTTACAACGTCCTTCCGCAGCCCTGGCCACCAGAAGGTCCTCTGGAGAAGGTCCACAGTCCGACCCACTCCCGGATGACAAGCCAGCTTGGAGGCGCGTGACCCCACTCAATCACTTGACCCTGAATAGAGCGTGGAACAACCAGGCGGCCCGGGGGACCCCCCCCCCCGCCCCCGGATCTGGCTCCATCTTCAGTGCTCTTCGGACTGTCCTACAAATACCCCAGGACAGGGTGCCCACTACACAGGAGGGCGGTAGGATGGGTGCTTCCTGATCTTCAGTAGATGGTACATCGAACTGCCGCGAGAGGGCGTCCGGCTTACCGTTCTTGCTTCCCGGCCGATAGGTGATGGTAAAATTAAATCGGCCAAAGAAAAGGGACCAACGAGCCTGGCGTGCGTTCAGGCGCTTCGCCGTCCTGAAGTACTCCAGGTTACGGTGATCAGTCCATACAACGAACGGCTGAGCAGCCCCCTCCAGCCAGTGTCTCCAAGCGAGTTTCACCGCCAGCAGCTCCCTGTCTCCTATGCTATAATTCCTCTCCGCTGGTGACAGGCGATGAGAGAAGTAGGCGCATGGGCGGATCTTACCGTCTTCAGGAGAACGTTGGGAGAGCACCGCTCCAACCCCCGAATCAGAGGCGTCCACCTCCACCAAGCACTGTAGTTTCGGATCCACCTGGGTTAGAACACGGGCAGAAGCAAACTCCTCCTTAAGTTTCTTAAACGCCCTGGCTGCCTCCTCACTCCAGCAAAACGGGGTCTTTGGGGAGGTGAGCGCAGTCAGAGGACGAGCAATATTCCCAAAACTGGGCACAAACCGCTGGTAGAAGTTAGCAAAGCCCGTAGCTGTGGTGGTAACGAGGAGCTCCGTGGTGGAGGTGGCAACGCCCCGTCGGCTGGGGAAGTTGGTCCGCCGCCTGGGAGGTCCACCTGTGCACAGGGGTAAAGGCAAGGAGTAGAAAAGCAAAGAGTTCTTTTACGTGGCTGGTCCTGACAAGACGTTCTTGGCTTAGCTTGAGAACAAAGTTCTGGCTCATGCTCTGATGAGGAAGACAGACGACTCCGTGCCGGGCTGTCAGCAACACTGGCTTTTAACAGCCGCTGATTAGTACCTGCTGGTCTGTGCGCAGCTGGAGCTGATGAGACTGATGACAGCCCAGCGGCCGTCATGACAGAGTTTTTTTAATGTCGTGTGCGATTTCTCATTTTTCTAAGGGAGGTTGAATGATGGATGTGTGCACATGTGTGGCAGTGCCCGCCCCCTACAATGGCGTGAGGTTGGCACAACCCCTTTGTATATAAACCCCTTGTTCTGTCTAATAAAGGAGAGTTCTATGTTGCATGTAGTCTCACCTCCGACTCCCTCATTTCTAGATATAACAAGCAGTTTGTTGTTTAAACTTTTAAAAAGGAAAATGAAAACTGTTGCAGGAGTTTGGTTCCTACTGCCAACACCCAGTCAAACTAGTTTCCAGTGAGAGTTGGACTCCACCAGGGCTGCCCTTTGTCACCGATCCTGTTCATAATTTTTATGGACAGGATTTCTAGGTGCAGCCAAGAAACGGAGGGTGTCATGCTTGGTGACCACAGGATCTCATCTCTGCTGTTTGTAGATGATGTTGTCCTGCTGGCTTCATCCACCAATGACCTACAGGTCTTACTGGGACGGTTTGCTACTGAGTGTGAAGCAGCTGGGATGAGAATCAGCACCTCCAAGTCTGAGTCCATGGTCCTCAGCTGGAAAAAGGTGGATTGTCCTCTCTGGGTTGTGGACAAGCTCCTGCCACAAGTGGAGGAGTTTAAGTAGAGATGAGATGAGATTCAACTTTATTGTCATTACACATGTATGAATACAAGGTAACGAAACGTGACTTGGCATTTGGGCACGCTCTGCAGAGCGCATCCAAGGCCGGGGCAGCCGCTAGGCGCCAGTCATATTTATCATATATCATTTAAGTATCTCGGGTCTCATTAAAAGCAAGCTTTTATATGTGACGGACGGACACACCGGCAAGCAGTTCCTTATCGACACAGGAGCTCAACTAAGTTTTGTCATGCCCTCCCAAGCAGACCGGGCCATGGGCCCCTGGGGCAATGGAGCGGTGGCAGCCAACAGCTCCATCATCAACACTTTTGGCGAAAAGAGCCTGCCCCTCTGCATCCACAGCCGCAACTACAGATGGACATTTGTTGTAGCGGCGGTGAGTTTTAACTTGTTGGGTGCAGATTTTTTGTGTGCACATGGGTTATTAGTTGATCTAGCGAACAGACGCTTGGTTAATGCACTGTCCTTTGCTTCTATTCCCTGCTCAGCCCGAGTTTCTCCACCACCTGTGCAGGCCAGCGTCACCACAGCAGGAGGTAAGTTTGATCAACTCCTCACCCAATTTCCAGCACTCACAATTCCCAAATTCTCAGCCACAGTGGCTAAACACGGGGTTGAACATTTTATTCCCACAACGGGCCCACCCGTATTCGCCAAAGCTCGGCGCTTAGACGCGACCAAGCTCGCCATAGCTCGGGACGAGTTCACCACCCTTGAAAAATTAGGCATTGTCAGACGCTCGAAAAGCCCCTGGGCGTCACCACTTCACATGGTCCCGAAATCCAACGGTTCTTGGAGACCGTGCGGTGATTACCGCAGATTAAACAATGCGACAGCGCATGACCGCTACCCAATTCCTCACATTCAAGACTTTTCACTACATCTGGCGGGTGCGCGCATTTTTTCAAAAATAGACCTGGTCCGCGGCTATCACCAAGTCCCAGTTCGAGCAGAGGACATTCCTAAAACAGCTGTAATAACCCCCTTCGGTCTTTTTGAATTTTTGCGGATGCCTTTCGGCCTCAAAGGCGCTGCTCAAACCTTTCAGCGGATGATGGACGCAGTATTACGCGACCTCCCTTTCGTGTTCGTCTACCTCGACGATATGCTGGTAGCCAGCTCGTCTGAGGAAGAACACAAGCGGCATCTCACTGTGGTTTTTCAGAGACTAGAAGAGCACGGGTTAATAATCAATCCAGCCAAATGCAAATTCGGCGTGTCACAAATTGATTTTTTAGGACACAGAGTTTCTCCGAAGGGGGCAGTCCCACTTCCAGACAAAGTTCACGCAGTAAAAAGTTTCCCACGGCCACAAACGGTCAAATCGCTGCAGGAATTTTTGGGCATGGTTAATTTTTACAACCGTTTCCTCCCCCACGCAGCTCAGCTCATGCAGCCCCTATATGACGCGCTCAGAAAAAAAAAACCTTCCAACGCGGTCGAATGGACCCCAGAACACGAACGCGCCTTCGCGGAAGTAAAAAGCGCCCTAGCTAATGCCACATTGTTGGTTCACCCCGATCCCTCGGCCCGCATTGCGCTAACCACAGACGCTTCAGACCTGGCCATAGGGGCAGTTGTAGAACAACACGTCGGCGGAATCTGGCAACCTTTGGCATTCTTCAGCAAATCGCTAAACCAAACTGAGCGTAAATACAGCACTTTTGACAGAGAGCTGCTAGCGCTTCATTTATCCATCCGCCACTTCCAGTTCTGGTTAGAAGGGCGGCGTTTTACGGCTTTTGTAGACCACAAACCGCTCACCTTTGCTATGGCTAAAATTTCCGAACCGTGGTCAGGCAGGCAACAAAGACAGCTAGCTGCGATTTCAGAGTTCACCACAGACATTCGACATGTGGCAGGCAAACTTAACATGGTAGCAGACTGCCTCTCTTGCGCTGTGACATCGCCAGAGCGCGAGGAGACAGATTATACTACCTCAGCCGCAGAACTCTTCGCCAACGCGGACACATACGCAGCACCAATCCACGCAGGGATAGATTATGCAGCCATGGCAGAGGAGCAAAGTAGTGACGCGGACGTGCGCGCACTCCTGTCTGGACCAACAGGGTTAAGGCTGGAGAAAAGGGGTTTACGTGACGGTGTGCCCCCCCCAATATGCGACATCTCAACCGGCCGACCTCGCCCGTTAGTTCCAGCTGCATGGCGCCGCCGTATTTTCGACTCAATTCACTCCCTCATGCACCCAGGTGTGCGCGCTTCAGTTAAAATGGTTGCCGAAAAGTTTGTGTGGTCTGGCCTGCGCAAAAACGTAAAAGAATGGGCAAAGACTTGCATTTCTTGTCAGCGCGCCAAAGTACACAAACACACAAAAGCCCCTCTGGAGCCTTTTCGAATCCCTGCTAGAAGGTTCGACTACATTCATGTCGACCTCGTGGGGCCGCTACCTTCCTCCCAAGGTTTCACACACCTGTTAACAATGATAGACCGCACCACGCGCTGGCCAGAGGCAGTCCCTCTGGCGTCAACCACAGCGGAGGAAGTCACTCGCGTTTTTCTGACAAACTGGGTGGCACGTTTCGGCGTCCCATCGGACATCACGTCCGATAGGGGGCCTCAATTTGTCTCGGAGCTTTGGTCAGCCATGTCCAGCAGCTTAGGGGCGACAATTCACCGCACCACCGCTTATCACCCTCAGGCTAATGGGTTATGCGAGCGTTTTCACAGATCGTTAAAGGCCGCCCTCAGAGCCTCACTAACGGATACAAATTGGGTAAATAAACTTCCCTGGGTTTTAGTGGGGTTGTGTGCTGCGCCCAAAGAGGATCTAGACGCCTCCCCAGCAGAATTAGTTTTTGCACAACCTCTCAGGCTCCCAGGTGAATTTTTACCAGAGAACCCAGAGCCAGGGCATCTTCCAGCCCCAAGGTTTTTAGGCAGCAACGGACCGGACTCTCTCCCTGGACCGGCACATCACTCTTTTCCACGGGTTTTTGTCCCCCAGGGCTTTAAAAAAACGCTGAATTTGTTTTTGTTAGGCATGAAGCTTTAAAACCAACCTTCCGCCCACCATACGATGGGCCATTCAGAGTGCTGGAACCTGGTGATAAGCATTTTGTGCTTGATTTTGGGGATAGAAAAGAAACAGTCAGCATTGACAGACTTAAACCTGCCTTCTTGTTGAGAGATGAGCCTGCACGGTTGGCGAGAGCACCTCGGCGGGGTAGACCCCCCAAGAGAAAAGACTCAGCCCCCCTGCAGGGAACAATTAATCACTCTCCTCCCCAAGCTGCAGATTCCTTACAGGAAGGTCCCACCAGGACGCCCAAGCGGACCCACAGCAGATTCGGGAGAAGATTAAAACCCAGACAGCACAGGGACTGATGCAAACTACTCAACAGTTGTTCACTAATTGTGCTGTAACAGTTTAGGACTGACTTGTGATATTACTATGCTGTTATGATTACCACTGAACTCTCTTAGGAGCATGGCTGCTGGAAAGTTTCTTCTGTGTCAAGAGGTGTCGCAGTTAGTATGTCATAATAATTATCTTAAACTGTGAATTTTTCTATTGTCCTTTTCTTAGTCGTCTGGGGGGGGGGGGGCTGTGGTCTATATTAATCATATATCCCATAACCTACATATGTTTAAGCATGTGAGAATGTTTGGTGATTACATATGTAAAACGACTTCACACCTCAGAACAGGACAAAGGGTCTCAACCGCCAGTGAAGATCAAAGAGCATCCGAGGCGCTGCGGTGGAGACCAGATGGGTCGCCCTGACCCCCCAGGGCCAGGTGGAGGAGTACGGAGACAAAAGAGGGGATTAAGATAGTGAGGGATGTCAGCTTTTGATATGCATGTCTTTTGTTATGTGCGAGTATAAGTTCGTAGAGCCGAAGGTGTTCGCTCTCTTCCTTCTTCTGCTGCTGCACCTAGATGAGACTTGTTAGAGGAGCTGATAATAAACTTTGGTTTATGAATCACATCGCCTCGTTATTTCAAGCTCCTCTACAACGACCAGTATTCCATCACAGCAGTGCACAGAGTTGCTGCTCACATTATGGAGAGATGCCCTTATATTATTATGATTCATCTTGTCTGCATGCAGCACTCATCAGCAGCACATCTCTCTAGCCAGCCAATCAGAATCAGTCTAACAGTATACCATTATCAGTATTTAAAAGAAAAACCCAGATGAATTTGTCTTCTTGCCAGTTTCATGCAGTTTAGTCCAGTTAGTTTCAGAGCAAAATGTATGAAACCTGAAGGATCAAGCATACAGGGGCAGTGACCTTCTTTTTTTCATCAGCATTAGTAAAGCGCTGAGAAAAGCAGGTTCAGAGCATTTTAATGAGCTCTGTGGACTCACAGCCTTAAGCTGGAATTATGCTCCCACGTCAACGCGACGCAGCTGCAACGGTGTCAATGCAGTGGTGATGGAATATCCCCTTGCGTCGCCTGACATGCACCTCTCTAGAGAAGGAGAGGTGCACGCCCGCAACGCAAACCTCAAGAGCTGTGATTGGTCCACTTTGCTCCTTCACGTTTCCTGGTTCTCGTCTCTGCTCCACTCTGCTCGTTCATGGTGGATCAACTTCCACAGTGAGTGGGTTAAACAACCATCTGAATTCAAAAGAATATTTAGGAGGTGAGCACATGCAGAACATTTTATGACTCGTCCTAACCCCAGTAATTCCACAGACTGGACAGATTGCGGGGGTCACACGCACGTTCTTCTGGTTTTTCACTGTGCAGCGATCGTATGAAAAGCTGCTTTTTAACAGTTATTAACTCCATCACAATCTGCTCTTGTCCATCGCTATTTAATGAACAAAAACACGACAAACACAAATCCCTCTACACATCAGCTGACACCGGTTTTGGCAACGGAAGAACGCATTTCACTCAACACACAAGAAAAAACTGCCGATCACTGCGTCAGTAACAGATGTCAGTCATGGCGTTGACATGATGCCGTGCATAAATTCAGCTTTAGTTTGTATGCAGTAAAACATAAAAAGAGCAGAATATTTAGTCACAGCAGTTCCTGCAGGGCCTTTTTACTATAGATGTTCATCCCACACTGTTTGCATGACTGCAGTGATGTGGGTAAAGAATAAGGGACACACGGAAGTGGAGCCATTCTGAGACTTTGAATTTTTTTGTCAGTTCATGCAAGATGAAATGATAATGGGATCTCTGCAAAGAAAATGGACTCTCTGTTTCCTGGTATGACTTAATATTGTAACGTCGGGGCGTGTTAAGGGGGGCAGGGATTTCCCAGCATGCTTTGCCAGCAGAGAACGTTACTTTGTGTGTGTATTTAATGTGATTACTGAGTTATTATACTGCTGGGTCATTATAACTGTGTTATAACGGCCCAGCAGTGTTTCTAGGCAGGATTAGGGCAAGATGTATCATGTGTTTGTAACCATGATTGAAACGGAGGTCTGGGAGGATGACCTCCCCTCCTGTCTGCTCAGTGGTGTGTTTTAATAAAGCCTGTTCGTCGTAACCATCTGCTCCTCTTCTTTGTGTGAACCTTCGCTTACGTTGTGGAGATCGTGAAAAGATGAGGCTGAGTTTATTTCTCAAGTCAAGTTTATTCATCTTTCTCCAACATCTTTCAAACAGCAAAAAAAGAGAAAGTATTCTCCCACAACTCCCCTTATACACCCCAGGACATCAAAGCACAGAATCACATTGCCTTTTAATCCCAAGACACAATACTTGTTTTTCCCGGTCTTCCTTCCTCCACCTAAAACCCCTGGTGGTCAGGAAATCTTTTGAGGCCTTCACTTTGCATAATAAAGATCACATTTCGCATCCTCTTGTTATCATCAGGAGACTCAGTCCTATTGTCCATTCTGAGACGTGAAGCAACAGTAATATACATGTGGAGCCTATGCAACTCACATATGTGTCCCACATGACCCCCCCCCCCCCAAACGTCTAAGATGGAACAATATAATCCAGTCTGCACATCATGACAAAATCACAAACATCAGTCCACATGCTGTTTGGGCTTAAGCCTTCTTCCGAACCTGCTGCAAACGGGCTTCTCCACTCTCGCGGCGCCATCCTGCTGGGGGGCTGCTGTCTGGGGATGAGAACTGTTAGTCAATCCCTGTGGGAGCTCTGGGGACATCCCTAGGGGGTCTGCCGCGCCGAGGGGGCCTCGCCAACTGCACAGTTTCATCAGCCATCACAAAAGCGGGTTTAAGTCTGTTTATGCCAATCAACTACTTTCTGCCTCCCCAATCTAGCAAAAAGTGCTTATCTCCTGTTTCCAGCACTCTAAATGGTCCATCATAAGGCGGTCGCAAGTTTGGGCGGTGGGCATCATGTCTGACAAAAACAAACTCCGCATTTTTCAAAGCTTTAGGCACAAAAACTCGAGGGAAGCTGTGATGAATTGGGCCAGGAAGTGTGCTCGCTCCCGTGTCGCTCTGCAACCGCTGAGCGAAGGGGCACTCTGGCGCAGGATTATCCGGGAGAAACTCCCCGGGCAGCCGGAGAGGCTGCGCAAACACTAACTCAGCCGGGGAGACTTTTAGATCTTCTTTAGGTGCAGAACGCTACCCCAATAAAACCCATGGTAGCCTGTCCACCCAATTTGCATCCGTAAGCGATGCTCTGAGGGCTGCTTTCAATGACCTATGGAAACGTTCGCATAAACCATTAGCCTGTGGGTCATACGCGGTAGTGCGGTGGATCGTTACCCCCAGGCTGTGGGCCATCGCTGACCAAAACTCGGAAACAAATTGAGGACCTCTGTCGGACGTAATGTCCGACGGAACCCCAAAACGTGCTACCCATGCCGTTAAAAACGCGCGCGCCACCTCCTCGGCTGTGGTTGATGCCAGTGGGACCACTTCCGGCCAACGCGTGGTACGGTCCACCATTGTCAAAAGGTGTATGTACCCCTGAGACGGTGGAAGGGGGCCTACGAGGTCAACATGCACATGATTGAACTGCTTAGCCGGGATGTGAAAAGGCTCCAAGGGAGCTCTAGTGTGTTTGTGTATTTTGGCCCGCTGACAAGCCACGCTGGCTGCTGCCCACTCCTTGACTTGCTTGCGCAGGCACGGCCAAACGAATTTCTCCCCTACCATTTTGACCGACGCGCGCGCCCCCGGGGGCACCAGAGAATGAATCGAGTCAAAAACGCGGCGGCGCCACGCGGCCGGCACCACCGGGCACAGTCGCCCCGTGGAGACATCGCAGATTAGGGGGGGCATACCATCTTGCAGCACCCTGTTCTCCAGCCTTAACCCTGTTGGTCCAGACTGGAGCGCGCACACGTCCGCATCGCTAGCCTGATCCGCGGCCATGGCCGCGTAATCTATCCCCACGCGGAATGGGGCCGCGCGCACTTCCACGCCGCTAGCCTGCTCCGCGGCCATGGCTGTATAATCTACCCCTACGCGGACTGGAGTAGTAACAGCGCGCGAGAGACAGTCTGCCACCACATTTAGCTTACCCGCTACGTGTTGAATATCGGTAGTAAACTCAGAGATTGCAGCCAGCTGCCTCTGCTGCCGGCCTGACCACGGTTCTGAAACCTTGGCCATCGCGAAAGTCAGCGGCTTGTGGTCGACGAATGCAGTGAAACGGCGTCGTTCCAGCCAGAACTGGAAGTGACGAATGGCCAAGTGGAGCGCTAACAACTCCCTGTCGAACGCGCTGTATTTTCGCTTGGTGTCGCGCAAAGTCCTGCAGAAAAAAGCGAGTGGTTGCCAAGCCCTGGCAACCTGCTGTTCCACAACCGCCCCTATGGCCACGTCCGATGCGTCTGTAGTGAGCGCTATGCGGGCCGTTGGGTCTGGGTGTGCTAATAACGCAGCGTTTGCCAGGGCTGTCTTGACCTCCGAGAATGCGCGTTCTCGCTCGGGAGACCATTCGATTTTATTAGTGGGTTTCTGTTTTTTGAGTGCGGCATACAGTGGTTGCATGAGCTGTGCTGCGCGGGGGAGGAAACGGTTATAAAAGTTCACCATTCCTAAAAACTCTTGTAATGCTTTGACCGTTTGTGGCTGGGGAAAATTTGTTACTGCGCGCACTTTGTCAGGCAGAGGAACCGCTCCTTCTGGAGAGACGCGGTGCCCCAAAAAATCAATTTGTGTCACCCCAAACTGACACTTCGCTGGGTTGATTATTAACCCGTGTTCTCCCAACCTCCGGAAAACTGCCGTGAGGTGATTTTCATGTTCGTCTTCGGACGCGCTGGCTACCAGTATGTCGTCCAGGTAGACGAACACGAAGGGGAGATCGCGCAACACCGCGTCCTTCATGCGCTGGAACGTCTGCGCGGCTCCTTTAAGCCCAAATGGCATGCGCAAAAACTCAAACAAGCCAAACGGAGTTATTACCGCTGTTTTGGGAATGTCTTCCGCGCACACTGGGACTTGATGGTACCCGCGAACCAAGTCTATTTTGGAAAAAACGCGCGCCCCCGCCAAATGTACAGAAAAATCTTGGATATGCGGGACTGGGTAGCGGTCGTGCGCTGTAGCGTTGTTCAACCTGCGGAAATCCTCGCAAGGTCGCCATGAGCCATCGGCCTTAGGGACCATGTGGAGCGGGGAAACCCATGGGCTCTTCGAGCGTCTGATGATGCCCAACTTTTCGAGGTTGGCGAACTCCTCGCGCACTATGGCCAGTTTAGCTGAGTCCAAGCACCGAGCTTTTGCAAAAACGGGAGGACCAGTGGTAGTAATGAAATGCTCCACCCCGTGTTTAGCGACGGCCGCTGAAAATGTGGGAACCGTGAGTGCTGGAAACTGGGTGAGGAGTGTGTGGAACTTACCGCCTGCCGTTGCGACGTTGGCTTGTGCTGTGGGCGGGGCCATTTGGGCTGCACAGGGAATAGAGTAAAAAGAGAGTGCATTAACCAAGCGCCTATTAGCAAGATCAACCAACAAACCATGTGAGCACAGAAAATCAGCCCCTAACATGTTGAAGCTCACCACAGCTATAACAAAAGTCCACTCAAATGTACGGCCGTGTAGGGACAGAAGCAGAGTCCTTTCACCGAAGGTCTTAATCCTCGAGCCGTTCGCCGCCGATGCTCTGAGACTCGCGGGGTCTGCCAGCCGGTCAGCCTAGGTTGGCATGATGAAACTCACTCGGGAGCCTGTGTCAACGAGGAATTGCTTCCCCAAACGTGCGTCCGTTAAGTAGAGCAGCTTGTTCTGTTCACAGAGGGCCGCGGCTGCTACTGACCCCCGGCTTTGGTGTTTCCCGAGCTCTTGAACTGGCACGGCGGCACACACCTTCATGCCCTCTCCGCAAAGCGGCGATGGTAGAAACAGAGGTCGTCTCCTCTGCGATGTTTGGCCTTCATTGCCGCCGTCGTCGGTGGGTCTGCTGCCGCCACCTCTGGCTCCCAGCCATCCCGGGCCGACGCGCCGAGTCCTGGCGCCGCTGCGGTGGTTGCGCGCTGTCTGCTGGCATTGAGAATCCGCTGCGCCTCCTGGGCCAGCGCGCGGAAGTTCCGCTGTGCCACCGACTGTGAACTGGCCAGGGTCACTCTCGTCTCTGACAGCAGGGTTCTCAGGAAAATGTGGGTAAACAGGAAATCATCGTCGTCTGAGCCTCTCAGCCTCAGCATATCCTCCATCAGGTCGACGGGGGTGCTATTCCCCAAGTCGTTCAGGGCCAGGAGCCTCTCCGCTCTCTCCTGGACTGAGGGAGTGAAGCGCTGGATGAGCGCAGCCTTCAACCCGCCGTACTTGTTGCCAACCTGTGGGTGCTGCACCAGGCTCTGCACATGTCGGGCCGTGCGGCTGTCGAGCTTGGCAATGACGTGGTAGAATCTCATGTCGTCTGCCGTTATTCCCTGGAGGGCGAACTGGGCTTCAGCCAAGAGGAACCAGGAGCACGGGTTGTCCTGCCAGAAATCTGGGAGTTTGATTGAGACTGCATTTGCCTGGCTGGTTCTTGGCGAGTCCGGCTTGGGGGAATTTATTTCGTCCATGCTAAGTCGTAAGGTCACCAGTGTGGAGATCGTGAAAAGATGAGGCTGAGTTTATTTCTCAAGTCAAGTTTATTCATCTTTCTCCAACATCTTTCAAACAGCAAAAAAAGAGAAAGCATTCTCCCACAACTCCCTTTATACACCCCAGGACATCAAAGCACAGAATCACATTGCCTTTTAATCCCAAGACACAATACTTGTTCTTCCCGGTCTTCCTTCCTCCACCTAAAACCCATGGTGGTCAGGAAATCCTTTGAGGCCTTCACTTTGCATAATAAAGATCACATTTCGCATCCTCTTGTTATCATCAGGAGACTCAGTCCTATTGTCCATTCTGAGACGTGAAGCAACAGTAATATACATGTGGAGCCTATGCAACTCACATATGTGTCTCACAATGTCACACTGGTGTCAGAAGTGGGATATGGAGCAGATGGAAGCCAGGATCCGAGCGGAGATCCAGCAGCTGGAGTGATTCATCGCTCAGCTGGGAACGGACGACAGAGCTGAGACACCGACCCCCGGAGTGGCTTGCCGGGATGAATGGAGCAGCGGACTCGAAGGGACCAGCGTATCCCGCCTTCTGCCTCTTTCAAGGCAGAGCGGGCTGAGCACAGCAAACCAGCCCCGCTTCCAGCCCTTTTCAGGGCAGGACGAGCTGGCGATTCCACGGCGATCAGGAGCGGCGATCAACCTGGAGGCGACTGTCCCATCCATCTGGCAGCGGGCCAAGATTCCCCGCTTCAACGGCGAGACCCTGTTGGATGACTACCTGGTCCAGGTCGAGCTGGCGCCGCGCTGAACAACTGGTCACCAGAGGAAACCGCTGTGCAGGTCGCACTGGCCTTGGAAGGGAGGGCTCTCTGCATGCTCTCTGATCTCCGGCCCGAGGAGCGCTGCAGCTGACCAGCGCTACAAGGAGTGCTCCGGAGACGATCTGGAAGAACGGCCAACGCCGAGCACGCCCAGGAACAGCTGACCCACCGCCGTCGAAGCAGCCAGGAAAGCATACGTGGCAGACATGCGGCTGCTAACATGGTGCAGCTACCCGGACTTCGCACCGGAGTTGATAGAGAAGCTCGCCCTCCGGAACTTCATCCAAGGTCTCCGCCCGGCCCAGTTCCAGAGCCACGTCTGGATCAACGTTGCGAGCGACTGGGAGACTGTGGTGGCAGAAGTGGAGTGGGTGGAGCCGCTGATAAATCGTACAATCGAAGTATCGACGCCAAGACAAAGAACCTTCCAGGCCATGGCTGAGAGCAAGGGGGAGGAGGAGGAGTTACGGCAGACCACGGCAGCGCGTCCACGGAGAAGACGGCCACGGCGGCGCGTGGAAGGGTGCTCCCGCTGCGGGGAGCCAGGACACATCACACGGTACTGCCCTGCACCCACCCCACGACAAACTGATGAGCTGTCACCGCGTGTGGGCCGAATTGGACACTCGCCAGGGATGGATCTACAGTGCAGCCTGGAGAAGACGTCGATCCGGGCCCTGATTGACACCGGCTCTACAATCTCCTTGGTCCGACCCGGTGTGCTGCCGGGCACGAACGAGACGGCCCCACAGGGGTGGGAACCCACCGAGCGCTGCGTCACCACAGCTACCAGTGAGCGTGCCAGATTGGGGGGGCGGAGAGTTCTTGTGGTGGGGGTGGCCGGTCAGAACATAAAACACCCGTTCTGGCTGGCTGACATCCAAGACCCCTGTATTATTGGACTAGACCTGCTCACAGCATGGAACACCAAGATCGACACCGCCGGACCGTCCCTCCAACTGGGAAACCGGACCATCACGCTCCACAGCAGAACCCAGAGAAGGAACACGGAGGCCTGCGCGATCGAGGGACCGCCAGGACGGACCGGACCAGGCGGGCCACCGCGAGGACCGGACACAACGATGCCACCAGCGTGGGCAGAGAGAGCACGAGCACACACAAGGACAGCAAGGGGAGGGGTCAACGTGTCAGCAGAGATGCAGCAGGCGGTCGAGGAATTATTTCAGCGGAGCTGCAGCGGGCTGGAGCCGGGACAGAGACGCCAGCTGCGGGAACTATTGGACTGTTATATGGGTGTCTTCACCGCGAAGGACGAGGAATGCAACCGGACCAGCTTGGTGCAGCACGAGATCGACACCGGTGAGACCAGGTGGATTCGACTCCGCCCACACCGGCTGCCCTTTTCAAGGCGGGCAGCAGCAGAACAAAAAGTGCGAGAAATGCTGGAGGCAGACGTCACTGAGCTCTCCAGCAGCCCCTGGGCGGCGCCGGTGGTGCTGGTCAAGAAGAGAGACGGGTCATGGCGGTTCTGTGTGGATTACCCATAAGGACTTCTATCCCCTGCCCCGCATTGATGACGCGCTGGACCACATCGCCGGCTCCAGCTGGTTCAGCTCACTAGATCTACGCAGCGGCTATTGGCAGGTAGAGCTGTCACCCGAGGCCCGCCAAAAAACAGCCTTCTCCATTGGGCAGCGACTGTACCAGTTTAAAGTGATGCCATTTGGACTCTGCAACGCCCTGGCCACCTTTGAGCGCTTGATGGAGCGAGTGCTGGCTCACGTGCCCCGGAGTCGCTGCGTTGTTTACCTGGACGACCTACTGGTGCATGCAGCTGATTTTGACAGCGCCCTGTCCAATCTCCGAGAAGTACTGGACGCCATCCGACAGGCTGGGCTACGGTTACACTTGAGGAAGTGCCACCTATTCCAGCGGAAGACCACCTTCCTGGGCCATGTCGTCAGCGCAGCGGGAGTCGCCACCAACCCAGAGAAAGTGGCGGCGGTGAGAGACTGGCCAGTGCCGCGGAATGTGGGAGAACTGAGGAGCTTTCTCGGACTGGCCTCCTATTATAGGAGGTTTGTGAAAGACTTCGCCACCATCGCCAGCCCGCTGCACCAGCTGATGCGAAAAGGACACATGTTTCAGTGGAGTGAGAACTGTGCTGCTGCTTTCTCCCAGCTTCGCTCAGCGCTCATCAGAGCCCCCATCCTGCAGTATCCTGACCCGAACCGCTCTTTCATCGTGGACACAGACGCCAGCAACCAGGGCACCGGGGTGGTGCAATCTCAGGAGGGAGAACACTGAGAGCAGGCAGTCACTTTTTTCAGCCGCACTCTCAGCAGAGCTGAGAGGAATTACTGTGTGACTCGCAGAGAGCTGTTGGCTGTCATCCAGGGGCTGCATCATTTCTGCCCATATGTGTACGGGCGGAAATTCCAGCTCAGGACGGATCACGCTTTCCTGACCTGGCTGCTGAACTTTAAGGAACCGGATGGACAGTTGGTGAGATGGCTGGAGGCACTGCAGGATTATGATTTCCAGAATGTGCATCGGGCAGGCCGCCTCCATGCCAACGCTGACGCGCTGTCTTGGCGTCCCTGTGTAACAGAGGAGTGTCGTCACTGCCAGCGGGCTGAAGATCAAGACCAAGCCGTCCCACGGGCTGCTGCTCTCCGGACCGCTGCGAGCAGGAATAACGCAGCGACGTGCAGCCCCTCCCCGGTTGATCAGGCAGCCTCCCCCAGCGATGATGTCACAGAGGTCCTTGGCACGCAGCAGCTGCAGAGCGAGCAGGATAGAGACCCGGTCATTTCGCGGGTTCGGCAGTGGCTGGACGCAGGACAGTGGCCCGCCTGGGAGGTTGTGTCTGCGCTGGACCCAGAGACTAAGGCCCTACACTCCCAGTGGGCCAACCTCCGCTGCCACGAGGGCGTGGTGTATCGACAGTGGCAGACTCCAGCTGGGCAGCAGCACGTCTGGCAGCTGCTGGTTCCTCGTCGACTCTGGCCCAACGTACTCCAGCTGGTTCATGGGGCAGTAGGAGTGGGCCACTTTGGGGTGACAAAGACTCTGCAGCGTCTTCGAGCCCGGTTCTACTGGCCCGGCTGTCATCAGGACGTGGAGCTCCACGTCCACCGCTGCGACACCTGCACAGCTCAGAAAGGGCCAACTCAGCGATCCCACGCTCCCCTGCAGCAGTACCGGGTGGGAGCACCGATGGAGCGGGTGGGAGTGGACATCCTGGGCCCTTTACCGACCACAGACCGGGGGAACCGCTATGTGCTGGTCGCAATGGATTATTTCACTAAGTGGCCAGAGGCGTACGCGGTCCCGGACCAGAGCACCGCTACGACGGCATCAAAGCTGGTGGACGAAATGTTCTGTCGGTTTGGCGCACCAGAGGAGCTGCACAGTGATCAGGGTCGGAACTTCGAGGCGGAGGTCTTCGGAGAGGTCTGCAAGCGGCTGGGCATCCAGAAGACCCGGACCACCTGCTGCATCCACAGAGCGACAGCCTGGTTGAACGATTCAACCAGACCCTCACCACCCAGCTCACTGTCCTAGTGGACCAGCGACAGCGAGACTGGGACCTGCATCTGCCTTTTGTTTTGTGGGCATACCGGACGGCAGCTCAGGAATCCACCTGGTGCACCCCTGCAGCGTTCATGTTTGGACGCGAGCTGTGCACACCGGTGGATTTGGTATTCGGCTCCCCCCCTGAGCCGAAGGTGGAGGGAAAACCCAGGTTGGATTATTTGTTTTGTTTAAAGGAACGTCTCCACACAGTGCATGAACCGGCTTGGGAGGCCCTGGCAGCGGCGGGGGGTCAGCAGAAGCGTGCGTATGACTCCCGCTGCCAGGGGAGGGACTTTGCACCGGGAGATCGAGTCTGGGTTTTCTGCCCTGAGAGAAAAAGAGGACAATCACCGAAGTTGGCGAGCCATTGGTCGGGACCATGCGTGGTCCTGCAGAGACTGTCGGATGTGGTGTACAGGGTGAGGCTAAAGAAAAGGGACCGGGTCGTGGTGCTCCACCGTGACCGTCTCGCCCCGTATCAGCCATCCGCCCCGCTGGTGGTCGAGCCGGAGCTTTCATCCTGACCAGATACTCCGACCGAGACTCAGATGGACACTAGCAGGCCTGTACGTGCTGGTCGTCGGCATCGAAGGCCGCCCCGACACCTGGACGAGTTCGTATTGGACTTTTGAATTGGACTTTGATTTTTCTGGGGACAGAAACCAGTCCGGGGGGGGGAGAGTGTAACGTCGGGGCCATGTTAAGGGGGGCAGAGATTTTCCCAGCATGCTTTGCCAGCAGAGAACGTTACTTTGTGTGTGTATTTAACGTGATTACTGAGTTATTTTACTGCTCTGTCATTATAACTGCGTTATAATGACCCAGCAGTGTTTCTAGGCAGGATTAGGGCAAGATGTATCATGTGTTGTATAACCATGATTGAAACGGAGGTCTGGGAGGATAACCTCCCCTCCTGTCTGCTCAGTGGTGTGTTTTAATAAAGTCTGTTGTGTCGCAACCATCTGCTCCTCTTTCTTTGTGTGAACCCCGCATACGTCACAATATTGTGTGGTTTTGTTCTGCTGCATCCAAACTAATGCTGCCACTCAGGGTTCTGGAACTGCCATGAGTTCTGTTCTGTGACGTCATCCATATACCCGCTATTGTGCTGAAGAGAATTCTCTTTGGAGAACTGAGTCAAAGTGACTGAAAAAACCCTGTCATAGCAGACAAATGTGTTGATTAGTTTGTTCCATTTTTTATAGCCTTGTGATGCGATGTGTTGATGTGCCTGAAGTCACCAGTTTCCCTTTGTCAGTCCAAGATATTAACAAGGTGTAGCGGTTTGATTCAACCCCCCCACAACGCAGAGACAGAACACTAGACAGTCAGCTCGCACTCCTTGGTTTTTCCTGCTGCACTACTGAGATGTGATGTGCCATTCATGTATTGTGATGTAATGTGCCATGCATGTATTGTGATGTAATGTGCCATTCATGTATCGTGATGCAATGTGCCATTCATGTATTGTGATGTAATGTGCCATTCATGTATTGTGATGTAATGTGCCATTCATTTATAGTGTTCATGCGTCCTGTCCTTACTGTGACCTAGAGGCTGAGATCAATATGTAGATGTGCCTTGTAACCTCTTTGTCCTGCAAGCCGGAGCAGAGGCTGCATCTGCCTATTGTTATGTAGGTCTTACAAATGCAAATGTCTCATGCCTGTTCTGCAGTCCCTTTGATCAGGCCAACTGCTGTGAATCTGCTTTGATGTATTGTTTGAGTTTGGTATAAATACTGCACAGGTTCTGTAACACACCCTCTCATTCCCACTTCTGCAACTGCTGCTGCTGGACACAGACATTGTGTCCTCCTTCTCTGAGAGCCGCTGGGCTCGCTCCCGGCACGCATGCACTGCGCCGGGAGCGGAGCTCGTGACGGCTGGATGATATAATTAAACTCTCCTTAAAACAACAACTGGTGCAGACCGGGACATATCACTGTTAAACAACGACACTGCAGCAAAGACATTGAGTTGCTAGCTGTTAGCATGAGGCCTACATATCTCCCGAGAGAACACTCACACGTGATCTGCATTGTTGTTTATGCAAATCCGACGGCGAACACTGGGACAGCGCGTGACGTCATCCATTCAGTAACCAGCAGGCTGCAGACAGAACACCCAGATGCTCTTCTCCTCATCTCAGGCGATTTCAACCATGTTTCACTATCTCCCATTCTACCCACGTTCACCCAGTATGTCACATGCCACACTAGAAACAATAGAACACTGGACTTATTCTACGCAAACACTAAGGAGGCGTACACCTCATCACAACTCCCCCCACTCGGGAGATCAGATCACAACTTGGTTCATCTCCGGCCAGTGTACAAACCCCTAGTGCACAGACAACCTCCGGCCATGCACACAGTGGAGTTATGGTCTGAGGAGACAATGGACACCCTAAAGGGCTGTTTTGAAGCCACCGCCTGGAAGCAGCTCTGCGATCCACATGGTGAGGACATCGATGGCCTCACTCACACCTTCACGGACTACCTCAGCTTCTGTGTGGACAAATCCGTTCCCACCAAGACCATACGGCGTCGCTCAAACAACAAACTCTGGATCAACCCTGAGATAAAAACACTTCTGAGAGAGAAGAAGAGGATCTTCAGGTCGGGGAACAGGGAGATGCTGAAGTCCGTACAGAGGGAGCTGAGGAGAAAGATCAGAGAAGGCAAGGACAGCTTCAGGAAGAAGATGGAGGACAAGCTGCAACAGAGCGACATCAGCGGGGTCTGGAGAAACCTCAAAACCATCTCTGGGCTCCAGAATACCTCCCCCCAGGCCACGGGGGGCAGGGAGTGGGCGAACAACCTGAATCTGTTTTTCAATAGGTTTGACCAACTGCCCTCCCCCCTGACTGCACAACAACCACTGCTGCCTCTAAAGAAATCAAGTCCTGCTGCCCACTCCCCACTCCACCAACACCCCCCCACTCCCAACACACAGCCCCCCATCCGAGGACGGAGCTGAGGAAGATCAAGGCGAGGAAGGCGTCGGGACCGGACGGCATCAGCGCAAAGCTCCTCAAGTCCTGTGCAGACCAGCTGTGTGGGATTGTGACGTATATCTTCAACCTGAGCCTGAAGCTGGGGAGGGTACCACAGCTGTGGAAAACATCTTGTGTGGTACCTGTACCAAAAACTTCCCACCCCAAAGACCTGAACAGCTACAGACCGGTGGCCTTGACGTCCCACTTGATGAAGACCCTGTAGAGACTGCTCCTTGCTCACCTCCGCCCCCTGGTGGAACCAGCGATGGATCCACTCCAGTTCGCCTACCAGCATGGCATTGGGGTGGAGGATGCGGTGATCTTCCTCCTTCACCGTTCTCTGTCCCACCTGGAGAAGCCCGGGAATATGGTGAGGATCATGTTCTTTGACTTCTCCAGTGCTTTCAACACCATCCAACCAATGATCCTGAAGGACAAGCTGCTGCGCGCAGGGGTGGACCAGCACCTGTCATCATGGATCCTGGACTACCTCACGAACCGGCCTCAGTTTGTGAGAACCCGGGACTGTGTGTCCGACACGATCATCAGTAGCACGGGGGCCCCCCAGGGAACGGTGCTGGCTCCCTTCCTGTTCACTCTTTATACTGCGGACTTCTCACACAACACAACACACTGCCATCTACAGAAGTTCTCTGATGACTCTGCGATCGTTGGCCTCATCTCCAATGGAGATGAAGCTGAGTACAGAGGGCTTATCCAGGACTTTGTGGACTGGTGCCATCGGAACTGCCTCCAGATCAACGCGAGGAAAACTAAGGAGCTGGTGGTGGACTGCCGCAGGCAAGGACAACCCCTCACAGCACCAGTAAATATACAGGGAACAGACATCGAGATGGTGACATCCTATAAGTACCTGGGTGTTCATCTGAACAATAAACTAGACTGGTCACACAATACTGACGCACTCTACAAGAAGGGACAGCGCAGGCTGTTCCTGCTGAGGAGACTCAGGTCTTTTGATGTACAAGGGGTGCTGCTGAAGACATTCTATGACATGGTGGTGGCATCAGCCATCACTTTTGGAGTGGTCTGCTGGGGCAGTGGCATTACTGCAGCCGATAGGAAGAGACTGAACAAACTGATCAAGAAAGCTAGCTCTGTCCTGGGGCAGCGCCTTGACCCGGTGGAGGAGATAGGAGAGAGAAGGACGGTGGCTAAACTGTCATCTCTGCTGGAGTCCGAGTTCCACCCTATGCAGGACATACTGAATGCACTGAGGAGCTCATTTAGCAGCAGACTACATCATCCCAGGTGCACAACCGAGAGGTTTCGCAGGTCCTTCCTACCAACGGCTGTCAGACTGTACAACCTAAGCAGGGCTGCTCGCAGAGATAGCAAAAAGACGTAACAAACTAATAGTTTTTTGAATGCAAAAGATGCAATAGATTTACACAATGGTCCCCTCCGGCATACAACTAGGAAAATACCGGTCGCTATGGAGAGTGAGAATATGTATGGGCACATAATCATACCATATAGGATAACTAAGTAGACGGTTGTGCTGTTTCATCCCATCTAGCTACAATGCTCCGCACTGGGTGTGTTTATATTTATATATCTATATATTTATTCCATCTAGCTACAATGCTCCGCACTGTGTGTTTTTTATCTACATATTATTCCATCTAGCTACATTGCGCCGCACTGTGTGTGTTTATATATTTACATATTTATTCCACCTAGCTGCAATGCTCCGTACTGTGGGTGTTTATATATTTACATATTTATTCCATCTAGCTACAATGCTCTGCACTGTGTGTTTATATATTCATATATTTATTCCATCCAGCTACAATGCTCTGCACTGTGTGTCTGTGTGTGTGTATATATATATTTTATAGTAATATGTACATATGTATATTAGCTGCTCTTGCTTGCTTGTTTTTTTTTTTCTTGCCTTCTGATTGTTGCTCTGAGTGTTGCTATCCCTGTGCTGTTGCAATCCTGGAATTTCCCCGTTGTGGGACTAATAAAGGCTTATCTTATCTTATCTTATCTTAAAACCTACAGCATCGCTGCTTATTATTTTTTATCATCCGCCGCACTGGTGACCCCTTGAAGACGCACACGCTTTGTGCGACGCAGCCTTCTGATTTGGACGGCCACGCTGGCGAACCGACGCTAAAAAAAACACGCTGCCAGCGAACACAGCGGCCTGACGAGCTGCTCTCCCTTCGGCTTCAGGGAGACCTCGACGCGGAGCCAACACAGGCGAGCCGTTCCCCGGACATCACCCACGACCGGGAAAATCTGCAGAAAACGTCATGGCGCGACCCTTGCCTGAGATCGGGACGTCCACGCTGGACCAGCCGAGGGACACAGAACGTTTTCTCCCTCTCACCGCTACTCCCCCCTCTCAGTGATCCATCTCATCTGCCCGAGCCTGAGGAA
This sequence comes from Pholidichthys leucotaenia, assembly GCA_020510985.1. Taxonomy (NCBI): domain Eukaryota; kingdom Metazoa; phylum Chordata; class Actinopteri; order Cichliformes; family Pholidichthyidae; genus Pholidichthys; species Pholidichthys leucotaenia. The sequence goes on from CM035850.1 coordinate 6,345,558, forward strand.
CAGAGATCGTCTATTCCCTCCCACCGCTCCAATGCATCTGCACGAGCCTGAGGGACAAAAGATCGTCTATTTCCTCTCACCGCTCCAACGCATCATGGCCAATCTGCAGCCACAGCTCAACCTGGATTTTATCGGTGCCGTCTGCGCCGATCTCCGCCAAGATTCTGCACCCTGACTCGCCACTCCAGCGGCCCACCCAAGCACGGAACCCCCGTGCACGCACCGGGGAGTTACGAGGACGGCACACCATGCACGGGACAATAATGGCTTCACTGACCGCCTTCCTTCGGCTGCACACTGGCCCTTCAGGCTTGATTGTACACCTGAGGCCCGCAGCTTGTTCATTGGATTTTATGGTCTTAGCCACGGCACACAAGGGGAATTCAGCCGTCAGCTGTTCCTGGGGGGCTTTGGGGTTGCTCCTGCACCCAAAGCCAACACGCCAGTCCCTCTGCTTTTGTTTCTTTTTTTTTCTTACAGCCGCTCCTGCTTTTCTTCATGGCCACGGGAGGAGTCAGAGACAAATTTTTCTTCTTCTGATCTCCGCATGTTCAGACGGGACATCGCGGAGCAGCAAACACTTTTGGCGTGACTCGAACGGTTTTCCCGCGCCCGGTCAGCATTTGCTACCCCCCCCCTCCCCCACCTCCTGCACAGAGCTTTTCCCTGCTCGCTGCCCAAACTGCAACATCGAGGTCATGGTCCCCTACCGTGCCCTCTGGGGGGAGCAGTGTAGCGGTTTGATTCAACCCCCCCACAACGCAGAGACAGAACACTAGACAGTCAGCTCGCACTCCTTGGTTTTTCCCGCTGCACTACTGAGATGTAATGTGCCATGCATGTATTGTGATGTAATGTGCCATTCATTTATAGTGTTCATGCGTCCTGTCCTTACTGTGACCTAGAGGCTGAGATCAATATGTAGATGTGCCTTGTAACCTCTTTGTCCTGCAAGCCGGAGCAGAGGCTGCATCTGCCTATTGTTATGTAGGTCTTACAAATGCAAATGTCTCATGCCTGTTCTGCAGTCCCTTTGATCAGACCAACTGCTGTGAATCTGCTTTGATGTATTGTTTGTGTTTGGTATAAATACTGCACAGGTTCTGTAACACACCCTCTCATTCCCACTTCTGCAACTGCTGCTGCTGGACACAGACATTGTGTCCTCCTTCTCTGAGAGCTGCTGGGCTCGCTCCCGGCATGCATGTACGGCGCCGGGAGCGGAGCTCGTGACGGCTGGATGATATAATTAAACTCTCCTTAAAACCTACAGCATCGCTGCTTATTATTTTTTATCATCCGCCGCAAAGGGAAGTTTTCCAGACGCTGAAAACTCCTGATTGTGTGAACTAGAAAGAAAAGAAGATTTGAAGGAAAACTCTCCCACTGCTGTCTCTGAGAGTTGCTCACAGAATCAGTCCCTCCAGGATTTCACGGCTGTTTTTGTGATTGTTGGAGCCCAAAAAGCCTGAATTTGCTGGAGCTTTTCTAAAAAGTTGTGATAAAAGTTGAAATGTTTTTAAGAGTTTTTTTTCCCACTGAAAGTTGTGAGGCAGTAAGAAATTGAAAGCACTGAAGTAAGAAAAGTGAGAAGCTGAAATTTATAAAAAGTAAACTTTTAACCAGAGGAATCAGTCAAACAGCATAAAACAAAGTTTCACCTTCACGGTACCAAAGAATCTGATTGAAACAAAAATGAAAATAATGTGCAAATTAAATAGTTAAAGTGCACAGCTAGCTTTATGCCTCTTATCTGCTGTCATGTCATGACTCACGTCAACGTCACTGTTTCACCAGCTTTAACGACTAAAACTTCTTATTTAGACTCGTGAACTCCACATGCATTTGTCAAAAGAAAAACACAAATTAACATTAAAAAAAATCACAAATTTGCCAAAACGCTGCAAACTCTTTTTTTGTTTCCTGTGGCCCGGGACCCACCGGTTGCAGATCCCCTGTTGTAGGTCAGCTGACTATCACGTGACTCCGCCTCTTCCGTGACGTGTGTGTGTGTTTTGGTTAGCTTTGTGTGTGGAGTGGACGCACCTGGACACGCCTGGTGACGTCGTCCACCTGTGCGGCGGAGCCGGTCACGTTTCAGCCCGGGAGGATGTTCATCTTCAGCGGCGTGTCTGTGCTCAGGTAGCCCGCGGAGAGCGCCGCAGCTAACCGCTAAGTGTAGCATCTGTAGCCTAGCCGTTAGCATCTTTTAGCTAGCAACCACCGAGACCCTCGCAGCTCCTCCGGGGGAGCTCCGGCTCCTCTCTGACTGACCACAGAGGCTGTTTCTCGGCGTCAGCGCCGTTGTCTCCCCGGTAAGGACCGTGTCTTGTTTCTTCTGCTGGTTTTGTTTCTCTTCCAGTATGCTAACGTTAGCTGCAGCTGTTGTCTCTGCTGGGCATTTAAAGGTGTTAAAAGGGCTTAAATTGAGCCTGTGTGGTTGTTGAATTATTTTAGATTGTTAAGCTTTTTTATTTTATTTTTTTAATTTTTAAGAAAAAAATTCTAAATTTGAAACGAAAAAATTCAAAATATTGTAACGTGCTGCTCGACATGGCGACGTCCCACCGGGAGATTCGAACTCACGCCTCCCGCTCCGGAGTCCCGCACCCTACCTGTGTCGCCAATAGGGTCAACCCACTTGGCAAGCCAAGTAGGGTGCTCATATTGAGTTCGCTACACTACTCCCCTCTGGTTGTCAACATCGTCCCGATGTCAGCGCCCCATTACTGCTTTGGACAGGAGATCCCACTTCTGACACCAGTGTGACGTTTGCAGGGTTCACACAAAGACAATGGAGCAGATGGCTGTGATCAACCTGATTTATTTTTCACACACCCCAACCCCCAACCTGCCTCTGTGCTACAGAGTGGAGGGGAGGTCATTCTCACAGACCCCTGTTTCAATCATGGTTACACACACAGATACATCTTGCCCTAATCCTGCTAAACACTGCTGGGTCATCATAATGCAGTTATAATGACACAGCAGTATAACTCAGAAATAACACATTTAACACACACATAACGTTTTCATCTGGCAAAGCATGCTGGGAAATTCACTTAACATGGCCCCAACGTTACAATATATATTTTTTAAATTGTATTTATTGATTTGCGCACACACACACACACACACACACACACACACACCAATGAAAACGTGAAAAACAGCTCAGAACAACATTGATCTACACAAAATTAGAGATTGAAATTAAAAAAAAAAAAAGATATACTTCACAGCTAGAGACTCATACATGTACACACATAAACCAGCACTTGTACAGAGGAGCGTATCCATCACGGCACCACAGACAAGGTCCAGGGAAAAAGAAGTCATGTTTAATCCAAGTTAACGCTCCCAAGAATCGAAGCCACTGTAAGGTTAGAGAATTTGAGATATGGAGTCCATATTTTCATAAAATGTCTCTTTGTTGAATGAATTAAGCATGTTAAATATTCCAAAGGGAAACACTCCATGATGATTTTATGCCAGTTTGTTTTAGTTGGTGGTTTTTCACAAATCCATGACAAAAAAAATATTCTTTCACGCTGTGGAAGATGTGAAAGGACGAGGCAGAGTTTATCTCACGAGTCAGGTTTATTCACATTCTCCAACATCAGCAGAACAGAAAGAGAAAGAAACCAGACATCCACCTCTTTTTTTTTTCCAGGAGCTTCAAAGCTCCAGTCACAATGCATTTAATCCCAAGTCACAATGCATCCCTTTCAGATCTTATCACCCCCACCCAAAGTCACTGGCAGCCAGGAAATCCCCCACGGCCATCTCTCTTTGCATACCAAAGACCACATTTCACATCCTCCTGTTATCTCCAAGGAGGCTCAGTCCTTTGTTCATCTGAGACGTGAAGCATACAGTAAGCATACAGTGATATACACTACCGTTCAAAAGTTTGGGGTCACCCAGACAATTATTTTGTGTTTTCCAAGAAAAGTCACACTTATTTACCACCATGAGTTGTAAAATGAATAGAAAATATAGTCAAGACATTGACAAGGTTAGAAATAATGATTTGTATTTGAAATAATAATTTTTTCCAGATACTCAACCTGCTCAAAGGAAGGTCAGTTTTATAGCTTCTCTAACCAGCTAAACTGTTTTCAGCTGTGCTAACATGATTGCACAAGGGTTTTCTAATCATCCATTAGCCTTCTGACGCAATGAGCAAACACATTGTACCATTAGAACACTGGAGTGATAGTTGCTGGAAATGGGCCTCTATACACCTATGTAGATATTGCACTAAAAACCAGACATTTGCAGCTAGAATAGTCATTTACCACATTAGCAATGTATATTACATATTAGAGTGTATTTCTGATTAGTTTAAAGTTATCTTCATTGAAAAAAACAGTGCTTTTCTTTCAAAAATAAGGAAATTTCTAAGTGACCCCAAACTTTTGAACGGTAGTGTACATATGAAGCATAAGGTGATATACGTTTGTGCATATGAAACCCACATATGTGTCCCACATGACCCCCCCCCCAAACGTCTAAGATGTAACAACGGAATAACAGTCAGCCTGTCATGATAAAATCATTACACATCAGCCCACGTGCTGCTTGGGCCTCAGTCTCCTCCCGTATCTGCTGTAAGCAGGCTTCAACACTTCCGTGGCGCCCTCCTGCTGGGGGGCTGCTGTCTGAGGGTGAGAATTGTTAGTTGAACTCTGTGGGTGTTCTGGGGAATGTTCTCTAGGGGGTCTGCCGCGCCGAGGAGCCCTGGCCAACTGCACATCCTCGTCTGCCACCACAAGGGCGGGTTTGAGCCTGTTAATGCCAATCTTCTCCTTCCTGCCCCCCAAAATCTAGCAAAAAATGCTTATCCCCTGTTTCCAGCACTCTAAATGGTCCATCATAAGGTGGTCGTAGCGGCGGGCGATGGGCATCGTGTCTGACAAAAACAAACTCCGCGTTTTTTAAAGACTTAGGTACAAAAACGCGTGGAAAACTGTGGTGAACGGGGCCAGGCAGCGCGCCCGATTCCGTGCCACGCTGCAACCGCTGAGCCAGGGAACATTCTGGCGCAGGGTTATCTGGGAGAAACTCCCTGGGCAGCCGAAGTGGTTGCGCAAAAACTAGCTCAGCCGGGGAGGCTTCTAAATCCTCTTTAGGTGCAGAACGCAACCCCAATAAAACCCATGGTAGCCTGTCCACCCAATTTGCATCCGTAAGCGACGCTCTGAGAGCCGCTTTCAATGACCTGTGAAAACGTTCGCATAACCCGTTAGCCTGCGGATTGTACGCGGTTGTGCGGTGGATCGTTACCCCCAGGCTGCGGGCCATTGCTGACCAAAGTTCGGAAACGAATTGAGGCCCTCTGTCGGACGTGACGTCCGACAGGACTCCAAAGCACGCTACCCATGCTGTTAAAAACGCACGCGCCACCTCCTCGGCTGTGGTTGACGCCAGTGGGACAACTTCCGGCCAGCGCGTGGTGCGGTCCACCATTGTCAGAAGGTGTGTGCACCCCTGTGACGGCGGAAGGGGGCCTACGAGGTCCACGTGAACATGATCGAACCTCTTAGCCGGGATGTGAAACGGCTCCAAGGGAGCTCTCGTGTGTCTGTGTACCTTGGCTCGTTGACAAGCCATGCAGGCTGCTGCCCACTCCCTAACTTGTTTGCGCAGGCTCGGCCATACAAATTTCTCTCCAACCATTTTGACTGACGCGCGCACTCCTGGGTGCGCCAGAGAATGAATCGAGTCAAAAACGCGGCGGCGCCACGCGGCCGGTACCACAGGACACGGTCGCCCAGTGGAGACATCGCAGATTAGGGGGGGCATACCGTCTTGCAGCACCCTGTTCTCCAGCCTTAACCCTGTTTGTCCAGACTGGAGCGCGCGCACGTCCACGTCGCTAACTTGATCCGCGGCCATGGCTGCATTATCTATCCCTACGTGGACTGGGGCCGCGCGCACTTCCGCGTCGCTAACCTGATCCGCGGCCATGGCTGCAAAATCTACCCCTACGTGGACTGGAGCCGCCACGGCACGCGAGAGGCAGTCTGCCACTACATTAAGTTTACCCGCTACATGCTGGATATCGGTAGTAAACTCTGAGATCACGGCCAGCTGTCTCTGCTGCCGGCCTGACCACGGTTCTGAAACCTTGGCCATCGCGAAAGTCAGCGGCTTGTGATCAACGAACGCGGTGAAACGGCGTCCCTCCAGCCAGAACTGGAAGTGGTGGATGGCCAAGTGGAGAGCTAACAACTCCCTGTCGAATGCGCTGTATTTTCGCTCACTATCGCACAAAGTCCTGCTGAAAAAGGCGAGCGGTTGCCAAGCCCCGGCTACATGCTGCTCCACGACCGCCCCTATGGCCACATCTGACGCGTCAGTAGTGAGCGCTATGCGGGCCGTTGGGTCTGGATGTGCTAACAACGCAGCGTTTGCCAGGGCTGTTTTGACTTCCGAGAATGCTCGCTCCCGCTCCGGAGACCATTCTATTTTATTTGTAGGTTTTTGTTTTTTTAGTGCGGCATACAATGGTTGCATGAGCTGCGCTGCGCGGGGGAGGAAACTCTTATAAAAATTCACCATTCCCAAAAACTCCTGTAACGCTTTGACCGTTTGTGGCTGGGGAAAATTTGTCACCACGCGCACTTTCTCAGGCAGAGGGACCGCTCCTTCTGGAGAGAGGCGATGCCCCAAAAAATCAATCTGCGTCACTCCGAACTGACACTTCGCTGGGTTGATTATTAACCCGTGCTCTCCCAACCTCCGGAAAACTGCCGTGAGGTGGTTTTCGTGTTCGTCTTAGGATGCGCTGGCTACCAAAATATCGTCCAGGTAGACGAACACGAAGGGGAGATCGCGCAACACCGTGTCCATCATGCATTGGAACGTCTGTGCCGTGCCTTTTAGCCCAAACGGCATGCGCAAAAACTCAAATAAACCGAACGGAGTTATTACCGCTTTTTTGGGTATGTCCTCAGCACGCACTGGGACCTGGTGGTAACCGCGAACCAAGTCTATCTTAGAAAAAATGCGCGCCCCCGCCAAATGAACTGAAAAATCTTGGATATGCGGGATTGGGTAGCGGTCGTGTGCTGTAGCGTTGTTCAGCCTGGGGAAATCTCCGCAAGGTCGCCACGAGCCATCAGCCTTCAGGACCATGTGAAGCGGCGAAGCCCATGGGCTTTTCGAACACCTGATGATGCCCAACTTTTCCAGGTTGGCGAACTCCTCGCGCGCTATGGTCAGTTTAGCTGAATCCAAACGCCGGGCTTTTGCAAAAACGGGCGGTCCGGTGGTAGTAATAAAATGTTCCACTCCGTGTTTAGCCACAGCTGCCGAAAATGTTGGGACCGTGAGTGCTGGGAACTGAGTGAGCAGTGTGTGGAACTTACCACTTGCAGCTGTGGCATTGGCTTGTGCTGTTGGCAGGGCCACTCGAGCTGTCAGGGAATAGAATAAAAAGAGAGTGCATTAACCAGGCGCCTGTTGGCAAGATCAACCAACAAACCATGTGAGCACAGAAAATCAGCCCCTAACATATTGAAATTCACTGCAGCTATGACAAAAGTCCACTCAAATGTACGGCCGTGTAGGGACAGAAGCAGAGTCCTCTCACCAAAGGTCTTAATTGCAGAGCCGTTCGCTGCTGACACCCCGGGACCACTGGAAGGCGCCAGCCGGTCAGCGGAGGAAGGTGTGATGAAACTCAACTGGGAGCCCATGTCCACGAGGAAATGCCTCCCCGAGCGCGCATCTCTCAAGTAGAGCAGCTTGTTCTCCTCCCCGAGGGCCGCAGCTGCTACCGACCCCCGGTCTTGGCGTTTCCCGAGCGCTTGAAATGGCACGGTGGTATACATTTGCGTGCCCTCTCTGCGAAGTGGCAATGGTAGAAGCAGAGGGTGTCTCCTCCGCGATCCTTGGTCCCCGCCGCCGCCGTCGTCGGTGGGTCTGCTACTGCCGTCTCTGGCCCTTCACCATCTCCGGCCGTCGCGCCGCACTCCGTCGCTGCCGCGGTGGCCGCGCGCCGTTTACTGGCGTTGAGAATCCGGTGCGCCTCCTGGGCCAGTGCGCGGAAGTCCCGCTGGGCCAACAACGGTGAACCCGCCAGGGTCGCTCTCGTGGCCGACGGTAGGGTTCTCAGGAAAATGTGGGTGAAGAGGAAGTCGTCGCCGTCTGAGCCCCTCAACCTCAGCATGTCCTCCATCAGGTCAACGGGCGTGCCATCACCCAAGTCGTTCAGAGCCAGGAGTCTCTCCGCTCTCTCCTGGACTGAGAGAGTGAAGCGCTGGATGAGCGCAGCCTTCAATACGCCGTATTTGTCATCGGCCGGTGGCTTCTCCAAAAGGCTCTGCACATGCCGAGCCGTGTGGTTGTCGAGCTTGGCAATTACATGATAGAATTTCGTCTCATTTACTGTTATCCCCCGGAGGGCGAACTGTGCTTCGACCAAGTGGAACCAGGGGCACGGGTTGTCTCGCCAAAAGTCCGGTAGCTGGACGGTAGCGGCATACGCCTGGCTGGGAGCTCCTGACCCGGCTGGTTCGGGGGAATCTCTTTCGCTCATGATACGTCTTAGGGTCACCAGTGTGGAAGATGTGAAAGGACGAGGCAGAGTTTATCTCACGAGTCAGGTTTATTCACATTCTCCAATGTCAGCAGAACAGAAAGAAAAAGAAACCAGACATCCATCTCTTTTTATACCCCAGGAGCTTCAAAGCTCCAGTCACAATGCATTTAATCCCAAGTCACAATGCATCCTTTTCAGATCTTATCACCCCCACCCAAAGTCACTGGCAGCCAGGAAATCCCCCACGGCCATCTCTCTTTGCATGCCAAAGACCACATTTCACACCCTCCTGTTATCTCCAAGGAGGCTCAGTCCTTTGTTCATCTGAGACGTGAAGCATACAGTAAGCATACAGTGATATACATATGAAGCATAAGGTGATATACGTTTGTGCATATGAAACCCACATATGTGTCCCACAACGCCGCGTATGCAAGGATATTGTACAGTCTTGCAGAGCTTCCAAAAAGTAAGTCCTGGTTTGGGTGTCCCAGTAGCAGAGAGCGAGGATCCATGTCTACATTCACACCAGATATCTGACTCACGTCTTGTACAACGTCCAGCCAGTATGCTTGGATTTTAGGACAAGACCAAACACAATGAGTAAAGGTACCAACTGAAATGTTACACTTCAGACACATGGGTGAAAGCTGGGGATTCACGTTGGATCTTTTACTGGGAGAGATTTGTAAGCGATGTAAGATTTTGTGTTGCAATAGTCTTGCACGATTGCATATTGAGATCTTCTTGGCACACTCCCAGATTGCATCCCATGAATCCTCACAAATATTTACACCAAGTTCACTTTGCCATTTCTGTTTAAGATCCTGCATAATTGACACACTCAACACATCTGACTGACTTAAGGCACTATAACAGCGAGTTATGTTTTTTGGTTGGGCCTAAACGAAGTAACCGCTCAACTGCAGACACTGTGGCATTTACATTGCGTGTGGTCTTTTTAGTTATGAAATCTCCGATCTGAAGGTATCTAAAAAAATTCTGTCTAGAAAGACCAAATTTCTCCTGAAGCTGTTCAAATGATAACAATGCACCATCAAAAAGGTCATAGATTTTCTTTAACCCTTTAACTGTCCATATATTATAACCACTGTCCATCATACCAGGAACAAAGTCAGGATTGCCTTGAATAGGGATTAATAAAGTAGTTTAATCTGATCTTCCTTCAAGCTTTCGTGTCATAAACCAGGCCTTCAGAGTGTTTCAAATTATGGGGTAATTATCACAGGGATTTCTAACTGACTTTAAATTCTTACAAGACAAAAGGCCCAACAGTGGACAGGAGGCCTGTGACTTTTCAAGGCCCAACCAGACAGAAGTAGAATCATCTTTAACCCATTCTGCTGTAAACCTTTGTTGAGATGCTATTTGGTACCATTTAATGTTAGGAACATCCAAACCTCCCACTGAACTTGGAAGTTGTAATTTTACCATTTTTAACCTTGGCTTCCTTTTATTCCAGATAAAATCACTCAACCAACCACTGAGTAACTTCAAAACCGTATTAGTTATAAATACTGGAACCATCTGTAGGGGGAAATTCAAAATATTTAAGAAAAGAATTAGTTTTATGTTAAAAAAAAAAAAAAAATCACAATTTCTTGGAAATATGTTCCAAAATTTGCTTAAAAAGTCGATTATTGTTTTGAAATTTTGAGTAAAGAATGTTGTAAATTTGTGAGAGAATTTTTGGGATTTTTGAACATTTTTTTTTTTTCAAAATTGGAACTTTTTTATTTGAAAAAAATGTCCCACATTTTCAAGAAAATGCTTCCAAATTCTTTAAAAAGATGTAGTTTTCTTTTAGAAAAAAAAATAGCATTTTTGAGAAAAGTGTTCCAGAGTTTGGGGACTTTTTGAAAAAGTTCAAAATTTTGAAAAGAAAAATCAAAATTTTAGAAGAAGCTTAAATTTTTTTAAGAGAAAAATGTTGCAAATTGTGTAGAAGTGACACTATTCTGTATCTTTGTGTTTGGCTGTTTGAGTTCAGTTTCCCATCCAAAGAGCCTCTCAGAGAACCTGAAGTGTGTTCTTGAGTGCAGGAAGTGGCCCGCTACATCCTTTCAGCGACTGTTCTGTATCTGTTGGTGTCACATTTACTTACATTTCTAGTAAACGTACGGATAGAAAAATGATTCCACAGTTTCACCCTCAGCTTTGGTGAACGTTCATAACGCTGAAGTTTAAATTCTCACGTTCTTCCCATCATTGTTGCAGCAGGTTAGTGTCTCCATGAAGGCCAGCAGTAGTCCTGTAGTCATGGTTTCTTCCTCTCTCTGTTGCTGAGGACCGCAGCCATGTGGACCTGCTCTGATCTGATCCAGACTGGATGAGGGGCGGCATAATGAGGCGTAGACATGGAGGAGGACCTAGGAGGCAGCTGACGAGGACGGGTGAGATCTGAGGATGATGGTGGTGGAGGACGTCAGGACCTCCTGCTCCTGATCTCCGTGACCTGAGCAGGAGTTTTTCTGTTCCTGAACCACGCTGGACTCCATCAGGAGGAGGATGGGGAATAAACCCCGCAGGAGAGTCCCCCTCTGTCCAGGATCAGGGACCATCCTGAAGACCCTGGTGGTCCTGGGTCTTCTAGACTGGACCAGAGGTCAGGAGAGTCAGAGCATGACGGTGGAGGAGAAGACTGGCATCAGGTAGGGAACCACGTTCAACTTTCAAGGGTTTGGTAGGAATTTTTCTCCAAAATCTCTCTGCAAGAACACTGAGAACCAACATTTAGAACGGACACGTAGGATTGGCTGTTCTCCTCTGTGAGGTCATCACCTCATTAACAGACTGGATCCAGACCTGATCTGGTCCACCTTCTGTGAGGAGGAGAACAGGAAGTTTCCCACTGAGCCTCAGAGCTAGCATAGCCACAGTGGAGCCAGCCTAGCTAGCCACAGTAGATGATTGTTTTTTTTAACTACGAGGACGGAGGAAATGACCAGTATTCATACATTTAGTTACAGATATAAGTAAGTACAAATGTTAAGAATACAGGCAAATAATATGACAAAAGATGCTAATTAACAATCAAAAGTCTCCATTAGAAAGTTCCAAATTTTTGAGAAGAACGTAACAAATTTGAGAGAAAAAAAACCCCCTCATGACCAGTGTTGGGAGTAACGTGTCATTGTAACACCACTACTTTTGCAGTAACGTGCTGTGTAACGAAATTACTGTTTATAAATTCAGTAATGTGTTAGAGTTACTGAAATTTGATCAGATGCCTTACTCGCGTTACTCGTTTTATTAATATGGATAGATATTTTTAGCACAAATAAACTGACCCCACCATAGCTGGCACAGCTGTCAGTCTCCTCTGTGGGTCGGTTTCCTGTCCTGCCCCAGTTCACGCCGCAGCCCCATAGAAAGAAATGCCGTGGCGGTGGCGACTTCTCATATCGAGCCCTGATCACCTGTTGTCCGAGCGGTGAGTAGCCCCTAACAGCTCCTACCTCTGTGGTTAAACATGAGTATTTTTTTTAGCAAAAAACTCACATTTAATGTCTGCAGTAAATGCATTTAAAGTTTTCTTACGCACAGAGAAAAAGTGACTGTGGTTTGCTGCAGTAAAGAACAGCTTCTTGTAAGCGGTGAACTTCCATTTATCTGTGCTTTCTGTTTTATTTTATTTCTTTCATTTACAGCATGTAAATCAGCTTGTACAGCATGTAAATCTGCAACTATCTCATGGAAGTAAATCCTCTAAATATGCATTTTAATGGGCTGGTCCAGGGGTGTCAAACATATGGCTCGTGGGCCAAAAATGGCCCACCAGGGGGTCCAAAATTTTTTCTGTGAATTCACAGCTTTATTTCTAGTAAATCTCTTTCTACTGATTGCAATAGTTTGTGTAAATCTGAGACATTTTTCCTCTGTAAGATGAGACTTTTTTCTCATCAGTTTTCTTCTTTTTCTGATGAGAACAAAGGGACCCTTGGTCTTGCTGGGTGTGCAAGATGATTTAAGTATGCATTTAAAAGTAGCACAAAAGTTACTTTTCCAAGTAACTAGTTACTTTAATCATGCAGTAACTCAAAAAAGTAACTCAGTTACTTTTGAAAAGAAGTAACTGTAACTGGTTACTATTTTTAGTAACTTGCCCAACACTGGTCATGACTGAAGGAAAAAAAAAAAATGTTTCAATGGGGGAAAAAAGTAATACAATTACCAGAAAAAAATTCAAAGATTTAAAGGTTTTATTTGTCAGTACTGCTGTACGTAGAGGACCTACAGGAGAATGGAAATGGCGTTTCTCTCTCTCTTCAGTGGTGTGCGCAATATAAAAAGAATAAGGCTGGAAAAACAAATTTATGAGGAAAAAAAACAAATTTACAAGAACAAATTTGTATAATTTTTGACTTTTTTCTTCTGATAAATTTCCCTTTTTGCCGATTTGTGACTTCTTGCCAACATTTTACTTAGAAAATTCCAATTTCAAAGAAATCTTTTTCTGATAATTTCTTTTGCAAATGTGTGACTGTTCTACTAGATTTTTGTACACTTTTTGTCATAAATCTCTTACCTTTTTATCATGGAATTACAGCTTTATTTTCATAAATTTGCAACCTTTTTCTTCATAAAATGTAAACTTTACTGTACATTTGCAGCTGTACTCTTACTGACGTATTCAGTTGTACTTATAGGCCTTTAGACTGTGTTACCTATGCTGGCATGCTTTATGATAGTGGGGGGATGGCAGGTTAACAAAGGGGGATAGCATCCCCTAACCCCCCTCAGATCTCCTGACTAGCTAATTAGCTCTAGCCAGCTAGCTCTAGTCAGTTAGCTCTAGCCAGCTAGCTCTAGCCAGTTAGCTTTAGTTAGTTAGCATAACCAGTTAGCTTTAGTTAGTTAGCTCTAACCAGTTAGCTCTAGCCAGTTAGCTTTAGTTAGTTAGCTCTAGCCAGTTAGCACTAAACAGTTAGTTCTTGTCAGTTAGCTCCAGTCAATTAGCTCTAGCCAGTTAGCTCAGCTCTTCTCTATGAATTCCTAGTGAGCTGAGTCAGTTTTTTTTGGTAAATTAGCGTCACCACACTACATCATCTGGCTCATTACTCTACAGTCAATTGTATTTCTTGCCCCATTCTGGCTTATTTAGTCAATATTTAGGCATGATTGCTGGGTAAATGTGGCTGTTGGTGTTAGCTGATGTGAGCAGCCACAGCTGGGTTTTCTGACCGACTTCTAGCTCGACCTGCTGGGTATAGACCGTGAGAGGAGTGTGCTAGCCTAGCCACTAAACCTCCACTAGTGACTGTTGCGTGTCCATCCCTGTGTTAACCGTTCCTGCTTCTCGTCTCCTAACCGTGGTTGGGGGACGTAGGGGAGATCTGTCTTCTCCAGGGCCGGAGGCACTTTTCCTCCTCCGGGGTCAACTCCCGAGTAAAACCTCACTCTTGTTAAGCGGGAGATATGGTGGTACACAGAGGCACAGGCCGTATTGCTGAAGCGTTGGGGCTTTATTCACCGACTGCACTGCTATTAACAACAATTTCTACCTGCTCCGGTCGCCTCGCTCTCTGTCTCTCATCCGCACCAAGATCACACACACCGTTCACTCGTCGGGGCTGTTCCACACACACCGCCGGGGCGCGCCTCGGCTGCGCGCACGCACTCACTCACTTTCACGCACTGAGCTGTCCTGTCTAAATACATAAAAGAGACACATCTTACAACACCTGTGAGGTTGCTGGACAGTCAAAAGTTCTCCCCCAGCCTAACATCAACCCACCTCCTGTATTCTCCTGTTTTTATTATTACTGACTTGGTAAACAGTCCGGATCCGTGACCTCATCATGTGGCCTATGCTAATCCACACAGTGCTGCGTACAGGACTTTAAGCTTGTATGCAAACCTGGTGCAGTCTTACTGGCACACTCTCGTCTGTCTGTGGTGAGCAGGTGCAGCAGAGCCTCAGTCAGTCCACTCAGCACGTTACAGTTGTGTGGAACAGACGATGTGGAAGACCATGTGGGTGTGGTGTCATTTCTTTAATGCGCGTTAGCATCTTATGAGTCTACTGTAGCACCGTGGACTTGAACATCTTAACATCCTGGTCACTGTTTTAGTCTTGACCTGCTCTGAGATTCATAATAATTGAACTTTTGATGTTTTTTTAATTATTATTACTGCACACTGTAATCTCCTGCTGTTGTTGTGTTAGGTTGTTTGTATGTGGTGCATTATTGGTCTGCCAAGGGACTGAAGATGGAAACTAGCTCTAGCTGTAGTTTTGCATATTTGCATGCAGGGTTTGACATTAACACCCACCAACAACCGGCCAATGGTGGGTGGATTTCAGCAGTGGTCAGTAATAGAGCAAGAAGCTCCGTTTAAGGGCCGTCCACACCAAGCACTGTAACTGTAAAATTCTAGTTGTAAAAATCCTTCTGGAGTGTAAACTTTATTGTCCCCTAAGGGAAATTTGTGTTGGGCATAGTGCTGCATCCATTGCTTTGCCAGTTTTAAAAAGCATCATCCCAGAATAAAAACAACACTTTGCACAAAAAAAAATAAATAAAACCATTTCATAGTGTCAACACAAGGACACATGAGGTGAAACATATTCCAGAAAAAAATCATCTCACAACATAAAACCACACAGACTGTCTCATTACACACTGACTGACACCTCAGAGACAAAGCTGACTAGATGGGGACACACGACAAACGTGCTGATTGCACGTTGCTCTATTCCAGGGGTCACAACTAAAACTGCAAAAGGTCCGATAAGTTAGTCCTCCTCCCAGCCGAGGTCTGAACGAGTTGTGGGAATCTTTATTCACCTCATGATTCCATTATGATTCAGAACTGCGACTTGATTCTTAAAACAATTCTCAGTGCATCTTGACACACATTTTTTTTTTCTATTCAAGATTCCCCCCCCCCACTGTGCGACAACTTGGCCCTTTAAAGCAAAGCATTTGCAGTGATCCATGAATTTACTTCAACATCTTTTATTAAAACAAATGGAAGAGAACATGATGGACACATGGAGGGCAGTGGTGGCCTAATGGTTAGGGATGTGGACTGGTGAGCCAAGGGGACCGGCAGGATCAGATCTGGGTGGGACAGATAACATAGCAGTGTTTGCCCCACCCTCCTTAACCCCACTGTGGTGCCCTTGAGCAAGGCCCGAACCCCAACTGCTCCAGTGGAGCTGCTCAGTGGCCACAGGTCAGTCTGTGGTTGGACTGGGCAGCTTACTGGTGTGAATGTGAACAGGGCGTCCTTGAAAAAGAGAGATTGTCCTCAATGGAGCTACGCTGTATAAATAAAGGTTAAATTCAATTCAATTCAACTTTATTTATATAGCGCCATTTCACAACAACAGTCATCTCATAGCACTATCAACTGTAGGGGGAACCCCCACAGTTGCAGAAAGACCCCAGCAATCAGGCGATCCCCTGTGAGCAAGCACTTGGCGACGGTGGAGAGGAAAAACTCCCTTTTAACAGGAAGAAACCTCCAGCAGAACCAGGCTCAGGGAGGGGCAGTCATCTGCTGCAACTGGCTGGGGGGGTGAGGGGATAGAGAAGAAGAAAAGAACAGACATGTAGAGAGCAAACAGCACGATGGGGACTCAATCTATGGGAGAGAACAAACAAATGTTAATGACCAGCAAAAAAAATATTTTATTGAGAGTGAGGAAAGGAGTGAGGCCCAGTGTATTACTGGAGGTCCCCCGGCTGACTAAACCTATTAGCAGCATAACTAAGGGAGGGTTCAGAAACACATGATCCCTCCCTAATTGTAGGCTATATCAAAAAGGTAGGTTTTAGCCCTATTCTTAAAAACAGAGATCGAGTCTGACTCCCGAATCCAGATTGGCAGCTGATTCCACAGGAGAGGAGCTTGATAACTGAAGGCTCTGCCTCCCATTGTACTTTTGGAGATTCTAGGTATTACAAGTAATCCTGCATTTTGGGAGCATAATGCTCTGTTAGGACAATACGGTAGTATCAGATCTTTTAAATAAAAAGGAGCCTGATTGTTTAGAGCTTTGTAAGTAAGAAGAAGGATTTTAAACTTAATTCTAAACTCTATGGGAAGCCAATGAAGGGAGGCCAGAACCGGAGAGATGTGATCTCTCTTTCTAGTACCTGTTAAAACTCTTGCTGCAGCATTTTGGATCAGCTGAAGACTTTTTAAAGATGTTTTAGGACAGCCTGATAATAAAGAATTACAATAATCTAATCTCGAGCTAACAAAAGCGTGGATCAGTTTCTCAGCATCACTCTGAGACAAGATGCTCCTAATCTTGGCAATATTACGCAAATGATAGAAGGCAGTCGTAGAAACAAATTTAATATGTGAATTGAAGGACAAATCCTGATCAAAAATAACTCCAAGGTTCCTCACAGAGCTATTAAGAGAAAGAGTAACTGCATCCAAACTGAAAGTTTGATTTGGAAAGGAATTTCTAAGGTTTTTTGGACCAACAAGAATGACTTCAGTCTTATCTGAATTTAATAGCAGGAAATTACAAGTCATCCAAGCTTTGATTTCCTTAAGACAGGCTTCTAACTTGGCTAATTGATTACTATCATCTGGCTTTATTGACAGGTATAATTGTGTGTCATCTGCATAACAATGAAAATGTATACAATGCTTTCTAATAATGTTGCCTAACGGAAGCATATATAAACTAAAAAGAGTAGGGCCTAGCACAGATCCCTGTGGAACTCCATGACTGAGCTTTGAGTTGAAAGAAAACTCATTATTTACATGAACAAACTGGAACCTATCAGATAAATAAGATCTAAACCACTGCAACGAAGTTCCATTAAGTCCAACATAGTGTTCTAATCTATCAAGTAGAATATTATGATCGATAGTATCAAAAGCTGCACTAAGGTCTAAAAGGACAAGTACAGAAACTAGTCCATTATCAGATGCAATGAGGAGGTCGTTAGTGACCTTCGCTAAGGCTGTTTCAGTACTATGATGGATTCTAAACCCAGACTGAAACTCTTCAAGTAAACCATTTCCCTGAAGGTGGTCAAATAATTGCGTAGCAACAACTCTAAGATTTTTGAAATGAAAGGGAGATTAGAGATTGGTCTATAGTTAGCTAAAGCTCCTGGATCTAGCGTTGGCTTTTTGAGTAAGGGTTTAATTACAGCCGTTTTAAAAGCCTGCGGTACATGGCCTAAAGTTAATGAAGAATTGATTATATGAAGAATAAGGCTACCAATAAGTGGGAAGACTTCTTTAAATAACCTGGTAGGAATAGGGTCTAAAAGACAAGTTGAAGGTTTGGATGAGGAAACTATTTTGTCTAACTCACAAAGGTCGATTGGAGTAAACTCATCAAGACAGACATCAATAGAAGGAGTTGTAGTAGTTACAGTATTTAAGTTAACTGTGGGAAGAATCTGATTGATTTTATCTCTGATGGATGAAATTTTATTATTGAAAAAGTTCATAAAGTCCTGACTAGTAAGCTCTAAAGCAGGGGTTCTCAAAGTTTTGATGGGTGAGGGCCAATTTGGGAATCCAAAGTTGAACCGAGGGCCACCAAAGGGACGGAGGCAAAAAAAAAAAAAAAAGACTGAAAATTCAATTCCATTTGTAATCCTTTTAATTATCAGATTTAATTAGTTTGGGTAAAGTCATATTTACAGTAAGAAATTGGGACTGATGAAAATACAATTTTAGTGTCAACATACCTTTTAACTGCAGTGTGATTTGTGGTGCTGTTTTCGGTTGGCCACGAGTCCTCTGAAGTCTGGCTCCATCTCCGTCGTCGCGATGCGAAGGACTGCATGTAGGTGGGCATCTGTCATCCTGGATCTCAGCTTAGATTTGTTGATGGCCATGGTGGAGAAGGTCTTTTCACAGATGTAGGTGCTTCCGAATAAAGACGCCATTCTGACAGCATGTTGACGAAGAGCAGGGAATGTGGATGGGGAAAGTCCTTTGTAGAACTCGATCAGACTCTTGTCACGATATGCAGCTCTGGCCTCGGAGCTTTCCTGTAGGTCGATGAGCTCAAACTGCATGTCTGCAGGTACTGCCTCGGGCACACATGAGAAGGGATTTTGGAAAAGGTTGAAATCACCCTCGTGGTCCCTGAAGTCAGAGAATCGGTGGTCGAACTCGTCTCGAAGCTTTTCGATGAGGCCATGGTTCTTCTCTGAACGCAGGTGACGCAAAACTTCACTCCCGTCCGTGTCTGGGTCATCTACCAGCGCCCTGCAGGCAGGGAAATGAGCGAGATCTCCTTCTCTGAGCTGTCCCTGGAGCAGTTGGAGTTTTCGCTGGAAAGCTTTCACGTTGTCAAAAAGTGTGGAAATGAGTTTTCCATGGCCTTGCAGCTTCAGATTGAGATCACTCAGACAATTATTCAGGTCGGTGAGGAAGGCTAGGTCACAGAGCCATTTGCTGTCCGTTAACTCAGTCACGTCTTGTCCTTTTGCCTGCATGAACTCGCAAATTTCTTTTCTCAGGTTAAAAAAACGTTTCAGTGTGGCACCTCTGCTCAGCCACCGGACGGCAGTGAAGTAAATGACGTCTCCAAAATCTGCCTCTGACTGCGCCAAAAAGGTTTTAAATTGGCAATGGTTCAGACCTCTGGACTTCAGGTAATTAACTGTCTTCACAACTACGGCCATGACGTGTTTCATTTCTAGCGTCTGAGCAGCGAGGGCTTCTTGGTGAATTATGCAGTGGTAGCTGACTGGTTTCTTACCACCGCTGTTCACCACTTTCTCAGCCAGCAGCGACACTGCACCTGTCCTACTCCCAATCATTGCTGGTGCTCCGTCTGTCGTGACACCGACCAAGGATGCCAGGTTAACATTGTGTGTGTCCAGACTGCGATACACTGCTTCGCAAATATCCACTCCCTTCGTTGTGTCTTTCATACTCTCCATACTCAGTAGCTACTCGCCGACGTCAAAATTCTCAGTGACAGTTCGGATGAAAATCAACAGTTGGGCAGTGTCGGAAATATCCGTGCTTTCATCCAGTGCGATGGAAAACGCTCCCTTTTCTAGCCCCTCCACACGTATCGCCAGTTGGTCCTTCAAATCATTTGCCAGATCTTCGATTCGTCTTGTGACTGTGTCATTCGGCAAACTTACGTCACAGAACTTTGTTTTTTGGTCTGGGCATACACGCTCTGCCACTTTTAGCATACAGTCTCGAACAAATTCTCCGTCACTAAACGGCTTGCCCCGTTTAGCTATTTCATGAGCTACCACATAGCTAGCCTCTGTTACTGCTTCGCTGGTTTTTGAAAATTGCGTGAAGACTGACTGTTGTGCTGTGTAGCCCCTTTTAAGTTGTTCCATCTTTGTGGTGCGATCCTTGCCACTGAATTTTTCATAATTTTTGTGTTTTGTTTCGTAATGGCGCCTGATGTTAAAGTCTTTTCACACTGCGATTACCTGTCTGCAGATGAGGCATACAACTTTATCTGACCCGTGAGGTTCAACGAAGTAGTCCAAAGTCCATTTTCCCTGAAACTGCCTTTTTTCCTCGCTGACAGTTCTCGGTTTCCTCGAGTGAGCGGTCTCCATCTCTGCCTCTTTCTCTCGCTGATCCATCTTTATTTCCACACTTCGACTTCCACAAGCACTAATATTTATTTCTTATTCTTCTTCTGACTCAAAATGGTGCTCCGAAACCGTTGCCAACCAACACTTCTGCACTGTGCGCTGAACGTTCCATCTCCCATAATACAATTGGACTAGCTGCTGCAATGAAGTGATCGCAAGGTCGACAACACATGTAATTACGGCTTGTGCCTACAGATGGCGCCAAAGACCACTAAACGTAGATGTGTATCGGAATTTTTCCAAAGCAATTAGTTCAGATCATATATTGGTTAAAGGCCTCGGACGGTGACATTTTTTTATTGAACCAATAAACTGATTGTATGAAAATATTCCATTCTGGCCATTCCCGTGATTTAAAATGTGTCACCAGCCTCCATAAATGACTTTATTTGTTAATAGCCCATATTTCACTTAGTGATGCTGCAGTACCGCCATCTCTCGATAGGGGCGTGCAGCAGTGACGTCAGGTCAGGGAGAAACAGGAAATGGCTGCAGGAAATGGATGATCACTGGCCTGCAGAAATGGCTGAACGACAGCAGAGTGATTCGGACAGCGATTATTTTATCGAGTATGACGACCGCAATATAAGTGATGATATTGAAACTGACGAATCTGATGATGTAGTAGTTTTGGGTGGTGCTGATGGGGTTATTCAGCCGTATTTGTTCGAGCCCGAGGGTGCGGAGGAAGACGCGGACGAAACAGCGACCGGAGCAGAACGAGAGGCAAGAACGAGAGGCTCGCCGATTTATATTGGTAAAATATGCTTTGAAATTTTTTTTTTTAGGCGATATGCATGGTCACACACTTAATTATCAAAATAAAACTGCCAATTTTTCCCTCGCTGCCTTACTTGGCGACTTATAAACATTCTCTTTCTGCTCAAAATTTTTTACATGTTTTAAATATTTTCTAATCAAACTTCATAGACCAATTTATATAGCACTCCCACGAGCCATTAGTTTATTATAAGCATCTGATTATACCATTTTTTTTAACAGGTGCACTTGTGAGAAATGCAACATTATGCCAACATCAACTGAATCTCGGTGCTGCCAGGAGGTATTGAAGGTGAAGAAGTGAGGGTGATACCTGCCTGTGCTGTGAGCCTCATCAGAGAAACATTCCCATCTGATCACAACAAGGGATTTTGCCTACCAAGATTAGATTTGTGATCAATGTTATTTAAATAAAGTTTTTTAAAATCATATATTGAGTTTATTAATGTGCATGTCAATTTTATAATTCTAATATTTCAGCATTCATCAAAGTCGGATCTCATATACATTAGAGTAATTTTTCTACCATTTTATGGTGTAAAATTTGTGTGCAATTTTTAAAAGCACATTTCTCTAAAAATCTTAGGCTTATATTTTTTTGTCTTAGCAAAATACTGTATGTTGCTTCCCTAACAATTGAAAGCTGAACTTTCATTGCTAATTGGAAATTTATTCTACTTTTACATGTTTGATTTTGAAAATCTAGATACATGTTGCTCAACAGCATCAGCTTTGATGGGACGCTGAAATTTGGCACTCAATGTTGCTGGAACTCTGGCTTGTACAGAGTGCCACTGCTCCAATAAGTGGGTTGGATCAACCAAGGTTTTGTCGAAAAGAGTATTCATCAGATCATCCACATATTCTGAAATAAAATTAATTTAATAAAAATTAGAAATCGAAAGCTCCTTGTAAGTGGTCGTGGAAATTCCAACGATACCGGCTGCATTTAGAACTCTGAGGACCTTGACATATGACGCCCCAGTGAAGAGAATGGCGGATGAAAGCTGTATGTTACCAGCTGGGATGTCCCTGATCATCGGCTGGCTGTGCCAGGATCGATCCTCAACACAATGTGGACAATGTTGTTTGATCACCAACAGAGAGCCTTTAGTGTGACTTGTTACCTCACATGGATGACTGCAATGAGGACAATTGCTGAATAATCAAATTCAAAAAAAAAAATCCACAGTATTTGAAGGTTGAGTGCCAGTGGATAACATCTGCAAAAACAGTAGATCAACATAATTTCATTCCAGAGGTGTCAAATTGGATTACATATATAGAAATATAACTTGAGCAAACAGGCACAACCACCTCCCTATACAGCACTGAATATTTCATATTTGATTAGTATGAATACCCTAAAATTCTAATATTTGATAAGTTGTTAAGGCAATGAAATTCATTGCTTGTAAATAATTTTAGTAAATATTGGCAATGAATATTTAAAAAAGAAAAATTACCCTGTTTACTTATCTTTCTGACAGCAGATTGCTGTCAGAAAGATAAGGTTGATCAGAAAGATCAGGATATCCCAGGTTGGCCTCGGATAGCCGGCCCCGGCCGCTGCTGGAAGGGCTCTCGCGACCGGCCCGGGGGACGGCCGGAAGGCGGCCGCCCCTCCCCGCTCACGGACGCGTGTTCGTGGAGAACCCGGTGCTAAATAACTCGTAAACGACCTGATGCCGGGCGTGACCCGCTCCGGGGACAGTGGCAGGTGGGGAGTTTGACTGGGGCGGTACACCTGTCAAACTGAAACGCAGGTGTCCTAAGGCGAGCTCAGGGAGGACAGAAACCTCCCGTGGAGCAGAAGGGCAAAAGCTCGCTTGATCTTGATTTTCAGTATGAATACAGACCGTGAAAGCGGGGCCTCACGATCCTTCTGATTTTTTGGGTTTTAAGCAGGAGGTGTCAGAAAGTGTCAGAAAGATCGCATCGGTAGATCACCCTTGCTTTTCACACCACTTCACTGACACTGTCTGAGAGTGGGACTTTGAAGTGAACGGATATATAGTTGGAACAGCCGATTTTTTTTTTATCAGCAATCTTTTTGCTAATTTCATTTCAAATTGCATCTTATTCTCAAAATCGCTGTCAACAAAATGTCTAATGCACATGTTGGGTGATTTTGCGACATAATTCCAATTTTTTAGCGTTTTCTGAACGAAATTCACCCATGGGGTTCTGATTTTCCCAGGCAGGGGAAGTTCCTAAACACTCACTGCGTGCTCCTCAGCGTGCTCCTCCTCCTACTCAGGTCGCTCCTGACCTGACGTCACACAGTCAGTGGCCATTTTAGCCGCTGATCGCTTGGCAGACAGACAGCTCTCAAGGAAATCATACTTCAATAGCGCATTGTCACCTTATGCGACATTTGTTGACACCAAAACATGTGCGGTTCAAATTAGCTCGTCTCACACACAAATTTAAGATATGATTTAGCGATATTGTAATTTCGTCCGGCCGAGGCCTTTAAGACGTTAACAGATTGGCCGCGGGCCGCCAGAAATGTTTTCGCGGGCCGCCATTGGCACGGGGGCCGCACTTTGAGAAACATTGCTCTAAAGGAATGCTAGGATTGACAGAGTCCTGACTCTTTGTCAACCTGGCTACAGTGCTGAAAAGAAACCTGGGATTATTCTTGTTCTCTTCTATTAATGCAGAGTAATAACTTGTTCTAGCTTTTCTAAGAGATTTTTTATAAATTAAAAGATGATTTCTCCAAGCTAAATAGATTTCATCTAAATTAGTGGAGCGCCATTTTCTTTCTAATTGACGAGTCTTCTGTTTTAAGCTACGAGTTTCTGTGTTGAACCAAGGAGTTAGAAATCTCTGATTAGACTTTTTCTTTTTTAAGGGGGCCACCAAGTCTAGAGCCTGATGCAGAGAAGCTGAAACACTATCCACCATGTTATCAATTACAGAAGGAGCAAGCTGTCTATAGCTTATTTCCGTTGTGTTGACACATGGCATAGAGGAAACAATCTGCATAAATTTGGCAACAGCATCATCTGAGAGGCATCTACTGTAATAATATTTTTCTTTAGGAGCCAAATAGTCAGAAATAGTAAAATCAAAGGTTAACAGACAATGGTCTGACAGTACAGGGTTATGAGGAGACACTACAAGATTTTCTATTTCTATGCCATATGTCAGAACAAGGTCCAATGTATGGTGGAGGTAATGAGTAGAATTTACTACTTTCTGAGAAAACCCAATCGAGTCTAATATTGAATTAAATGCCACATTAAGACAGTCACTATCTACATCCACATGTATATTAAAGTCCCCTACTATAATTATTCTATCAGATTTCAGCACTAAATCAGCTAAGAAATCAGCAAATTTGGATAAAAATTCTGAGTAGGTTGATGGGGGACGATAAACTATGGCAAATAAAATTGGGTTTAACCTAAAATTGCTAAAGTGCCCAATACTGAGGACCAGGCCCTCAAAGGAATTATAACATGTTTTTTGCTTTACATTAACTAGTAATTTGGAATGGTAAATTGTTGCTACTCCTCCTCCACGACCAGAACTTCTGGGATTTTGACAGTTTAAATAACCAGAGGGAGTTGATTCATTCAAACCAACATAATCCTCTTGTCCTAACCAAGTCTCTGTAAGGGAAATTAAATCAATCTGATGATCAATTAACAGATCATGGACTAACAGAGACTTGGGAGTTAGAGACCTAATATTTAATAAACCACATTTAATTTTTAAATTATGAGGAGGAACAGAGGCCAATTCATTCAGTTTAGAGGCTTTATGTTTAATTTGAGTTTTACCAATATTTTGCTTAATCACTTTGGGATGCTTATACATTATATTTTTATTTACTTTGGAGGGAGCAGACAACGATTCTCTGATGGGGAAGACAGGGGCTAAGCTGAGGGGTGGTGGATGAAGAGGAGCTGCAGAGAGGCGTGTAAGACTGCGACTCTGCTTCCTGGTCCCAACTCTGAGTAGTCAATGTTTTGGAAATTTGGATAAAAAAGATGCCAGATTGTTAGATAAATGAGAAGCACCATCCAAAGTGGGATGAATGCTGTCTCGTCTCATAAGACCAGGTTTTCCCCAAAAAGAGCTCCAATTGTCAATGTAGCCCACGTCATTTTTAGGACACCACACAGACAGCCAGCGGTTCAAGGATGACGAGCGACTAAACATGTCATCACTGGTCAGATTGGGGAGGGGCCCAGAGAATACTACAGTGGCAGACATCGTTTTTGCAAAGTCACACACCGATTCTATATTAAGTTTCGTGACTTCCGACTGCTGGAGACAGATGTCATTAATGCCGGCGTGAATAACAATTGTGGAATATTTACAGTTACTTTTAGCCAGCATTTTCAGATTTGACTCGATGTCGCCTGCTCTGGCCCCAGGAATGCATTGGACTATGGCCGCTGGAGTCTCTAGGTTCACGTTTCTGACTACAGAGTTGCCAATGATCAGAGTTTTTTCCTCAGCGGGTGTGTTGCTGAGCGGGGAAAAACGATTAGAAACGTGAACAGGTTGGTGGTGAACCGGGGCTTTGCGACTAGGCTTCCTTCTCACCGTCACCCACCCAGTCTCCTCGCTGCTGAGGTGAGCCGGGGAACCGCTGACAGGGGGGCCTAAGCTAGCTAGCTCCGCTGCAGCTAAGGGGCGTCCGTCGAGATTAACTGGCGCAGACGGTGTTTCAATGCAGCGGAGCCGGGATTCCAAATCAGACAACCTCGCCTCGAGCGCCTCAAAAAGACAACATTTATTACATTTACCGTTATCACTAAAAGAGGCAGAGGTGTAGCTAAACATCTGACAGAGAGAGCACACCAGAGGAGGAGAGGAAGGAGAGCTAGTAGCCATCGCTAGTGGCTAGCTAGTGGCTGGAGAGCAAACCACACAGGCAAACCACACAGGCAGACAGCAAAACAGGAAGTGACGATACATTACCACAAGGAAGTGACGATCAGTGACGATCATGTTTTTCTGATCAGTGACGATCAGAAAAACATGGACAAATTTATCTCAACATGTGCTTTTAAGAACTGTCATCCTTTCATTGACGTTGTTTCAGAAGACCACAGCTGCTTCCAGACAGGCCAATATCATTTAACTTGCTTTCACACATTATTTTATTCAGCTCATGTTTTAGCTGCTTTTAGCGCTATATTAATTTTTAAACAAAAAAAATTAAAATGAATTTTTTGTTCAATTTCAAACAAAACATAGCAAAATCCTAAAAATATTTTCCAGGAGAACACAAACTAAACTGTATTGCATTTTTAAAAACTAGTGCATACCCGTGCATGCCCATAGAAACCCGTGCATGCCTGTAGAGGGGATGCATTGGAACAGAATTGTTGCCAGTTACAGGACACTTGGTATAGCAACACAGCATTAAGTTGCAATCACATGTGACAGCTTTTGTATGCAGCACATACATCCATCCATCCATCTTCTACTGCTTTTCCGGAGGTCCAGGTCGTGGAGGCAGCAGTTCAAGCAGAGAAGCCCAGACTTCCGTCTCCCCAGCCACCTGCTCCAGCTCCAGAGAGGATACCAAGGCATTCCCAGACCAGCTGGGAGATGTAGTCTCTCCACCGAGTCCTGGGTCTGCCCCGGGGTCTTCTCCCAGTGGGACGTGCCTGAAACACCTCAAGTGGGAGGCGTCCTTTTGTATGCAGCAAAACATAAAAATCACACAAAATATGCCCTGCCATCTGGAGCTGTTTGCCCCTGCTT
Organism: Pholidichthys leucotaenia; assembly: GCA_020510985.1. Lineage (NCBI taxonomy): Eukaryota > Metazoa > Chordata > Actinopteri > Cichliformes > Pholidichthyidae > Pholidichthys > Pholidichthys leucotaenia. The sequence goes on from CM035850.1 coordinate 6,372,216, forward strand.
GTTACTTCTTCTCCTGCCCGTCACTGTTCTATGTTATGTTGCTGACCTGTGTCTATATACAGTATATATGTCTTGTAGGGAGTCATGTGCTCTGTCTATGTGCTGTTATACAGACATCGTCTGGTGGGTCTTCTTCTTCGTTCAGACCACTGAACGGTCTCCTCCTGTCTCAGACGGCTGTGTTGTTTATAGCCATGCCTGTGGTGTACTGGTGGAACCTGAGGTGTTTCATGTTCACGGCATCCTTTCTGACGTGCAGCAGTTCTTCTCATTCTATTGCTCGCCATCTGGTGGGTCTTCTTCTTTGTTCAGACCACTGATTGAGGGATAGGTGCGTCGTAATTCCAGTTCATGGGCACGATCCTGAAAAAGTGGCTTTCATCCCTGTTCAGGAAGGCCCGTGCATGCGTGTAGAAACCAAGAAACTGGAGCACCCAGAGCAAATCAGCGCTTTGCTTGGCATTTTACACATTTGTAGTGTAGACTGGCATTCGTCAAGGTTACACATTTGCCATCATGTAGGCATGGCGAGTCGTCCTATGATACTTGAGTTCATAGGATGCGCTATGATGATGAGGCAGAGATCATAGGCCGTCCTATGATGTCCTAGTAATGTGCTTTAAATTAAGTCTGTCGTACCCTATGCTGGTGAAGGGTGTCCTGTCTCAGACGGGTGCGATGTACTGCTGGAACCTCAGGTGTGTCATCTTCATGGCATCTTTTCTGATGTGCAGCAGTTGTCGTCATTCTATTGCTCTCCATCTGGTGGGTCTTCTTCTTCTTCTTTGTTGAGACCACTGGTTGAGGGATAGGTGCGTCATAATTCCAGTTCATGGACAGGATCATGAAAATAAATCTGAGCAAAATGAGACTTTCCAGCATGGACTCACTGTATATGACATCATAAAGACATGAAGGCAGCCTTGATGTATATGACATAAAGACATGTTGCCTGATGTCTGTCACTGTATATGACATCATAAAGACATGAAGGCAGGCTTGTAAATGACATCATAAAGACACATTTGTCTGTGTGCCGTCATATACTGTAGGCATTGTGAGTCGTCCTATGATGCCTGAGTTCATAGGCCATCCTATGATGTTCAGGCAGAGATCATAGGCCATCCTATGATGTCCTATGAACGTGACAGACACAAGAGATTTCTTGCTTTTATAGAGTGATAAAGATTAATATCTAAAAACAAAATTTCACAAAAAGTCCACCTCTATACAATATATTCAGTGCAGAAAAAAACTGTTTCAAACTATGACAAAAAAGAACACAAAACATAATTCCACGGGACAGAATTTCTCCAACATTTTTTTTAAAATCTGCACAGTAAACTCTGTTACAGCATGGATGGAGCTGTAACTCCATGGTTACAGGGAGAGGGGAGGTGGAACTTTTTATTTTCAGTAACATATGGAGCTTTTACAGCGTTTCCAAGTGATACCAATGAAGGTACTGTACATTCAGTTTAACAACAGCGCTTCTTTTTGTGGGTACAGACCTGAAACATCTGTCCGGGTTGGATGTTCTGGCTGTCATCCTTGTGGGTGTGGGTGGGTAGGTGCCTGCAGTGAACCTGATTTTGCAATCCGCTGACTCTCTGGAGTGGTTGGAGCCACAGAGTCTCTGCAGAGAGTGGCGTTTGTGGGACACCGAAGAAGGAATCTGCAGCAGGAGGAGCGCGCCCAAGGGCTTGAGCCATAATCTGTCGGACGGTTGCCGATGCATTAGTCCAGTTCCGCTTTTTCCACCTTTTTCCTCCACCAAAATAAAAGTCTCCCTTTTCCCCAAGTTTTATCAAAAGGCTTCGGGGTCCAGACGGAGGACTCTTGGGGTCCGGAATCCGCCAGTTGGTGACCCCCATTCCATACATCCCCCTCCCGTGTCAACGTCAGATTTTATCCCGCTTTTGTTGTGGTGGCTGCTGGCTCTCAGTCCTGCAGCTGCTGCCCACATTCTCAGGGCTTCATTTTCCAGGAACACATCTCTGCACACAGGTTGATGGTGGCAGGTCTCCAGAGTTCGTTGGTCAGTACCGCTCAGAGAAAAAGCAAGCTACACGCCAGTGTGGTTTTAGCTTAGTTGTGATGTGTGCTGGCCATGGTGCCATGTGTTTTTGAGTGTTTTTTGTTTTTGTGCTGCGCTTCTTGCAAGTTGTGTGTCATGTCAAAGTCTTCCATTCCATCTTTGTTATAAAATCCAAAAAAAGACCCAACATCTGAGCTAACTTTTTGCCACATTAAACTGCTTTCTAACTTTCAAAGCTGGCTGCAAATCTCACGAGACAAGATATGACTTTACTTGACTGGATGCTTGCTTCGCGCCATCTAGTGGACTGAAAACACCATTGGTTGATTAATACCCAAGAGCATGCAACGTTTACATGAATATATAGAAATAATAAAAGGTTGATCCATGTGTTTAGGGATCGGTGGATCATCCTTGGTGTCCAGTATGGCGATCCATCACTGAAATAGTCTATGGATTCATACTGTTTCTATCTTAAGTTGAAGGCAGAGTCCACATGGCGAAAACCATAATGAAGGTGCAGGTGATACCATAGGGATCACTTTCAGTGACTTTATTAACGATAAAAATCCCTTTCAGCCAATCAGAAAACATCTGACCATCACTGTCACCGGTTTTAACAGCCGGCCTGAAATAAATGACAGAGGCTGGGGACGGGATGTGAGTGGACAATAGGAGGAGCAGGAGCAGAAGTCCTAGGCTGTATCTGGGTGCATAGAGCAGCCCTGTGAAAAATGCTCTATGCATCCAAACGGAAATTATTAATTATTTGTGATTCCGTTTTGTGTTGTGTGCTTACTTCATCCTGCCTGTGTGAGTCAGGAGCTGAGAGAGAAATCAGGTGAATAATTTCTTTGTTTCTCTGCCCAGGTTATTGGTCTAGTTAAAAAAAAAAAAAAAATCCTTTCAAATCACTGATTGCAGCAGCGGCACAAACGGCGCCATCCTGCAGCAGGAGGAGCGTACATGTGTGGGTGACGCCGGTACGGAGCGTGCAGCTCGTCTTTGGCTCTGCTGCTAGGGTGACATGGTTAATCGGTGTGGACTCGGGATGCAGGTTATCCATTAATTCATCATTAGTTCATTCACCTTATCCATCGATTAACGATTAATTGAGAAGTGGCAGTTTACCCCAGAATCTGAATGTCCCTCGGTACAATACAGCCTTTCTATCTTTAACGTATGAAAAGTTAATTGCTGTTTTTGATAAACTGAGTAAATTATGAACATCATATCCCTTAATGATTTATTGTATCATTTGCATTTTTTACTACAGACAATGGTATTTTTTGTAGTTGAACACATTTTGTACTCTACAGTACTATCTGCTGGTGCATTTCAGTAAATCATGAGTTTTAATTTATTTTAAAAACTATCACCCATATCATAAATTTATCTTTTTTAGTTATATTACCAAAAACTAACTTTCACGTTCAAATTTACTGAGATGTGCTAACAGACTGTTTTAGCAGGAAAATAAACTGTGAGCTGCTTCACCTGTTGCATGTTAAACATTATCACAGTACCCCGGGAATCCAGACAAACCCAGAACCATCTGGACACCTCTGTTGTCTGTTTCCTCAGTGCTGACTTGAGTCCGGTCTGCTTTCCCGTCTAGCGGTGGGTTGAAGGCAGCGGGGATGGGTTTTTGCGCTCATACAGTTTCTTCCTTGCTCCGGTCCGTTTCTCCACCCTGCTGATTTGAAGCAGGCAGGTGGATCTTCAAGCTCACGTGCTGTTGGAACTTGTTGTGATTCTCCGATGTAACCTGGAAGGGTGAGTTTTTCACTCTGCACAGCACATGCACTCTGGTGGCCTGGTGTCTGTTTTTTTGGTTGAAATGTAGCAGTGGGTGACCACATGCACCCCGCCTGGACAGTGACGCCACTACAGTGCATCTGGAACATCTTCACAGCGTTTCACTTTTTCCACATTTTCTTATGTTACAGCCTTATTCCAAAAGGGATTAAATTCATTTTTTCCCTCAAAATTCTACACACAATACCTCATAATGACAATGTGAAAAAAGTTTTTTTTTTTTTTTTTGCATTTTTGCAAATTTATTAAAAATAAAACCTAAGAAATCACATGGCTAAGTATTCACAGCCTTTGCTCAATACTTTGTTGCTGGACCTTTGGCAGCAATTACAGCCTCAAGTCTTTCTGAATATGATGCCACAAGCCTGACGCACCTATCTTTGGCCAGTTTGGCCCATTCCTCTTTGCAGCACCTCTCAAGCTCCATCAGGTTGGATGGAAAGCGTCGCTGCACAGCCATTTTCAGATCTTTCCAGAGATGTTCAGTTGGATTCAAGTCTGGACTCTGGCTGGGCCACTCAAGGGCATTCACAGAGTTGTCCTGAAGCCACTCCTTTGATATCTTGGCTGTGTGTTTAGGGTCATTGTCCTGCTGAAAGATGAACCGTCGCCCCACTCTGAGGTCAAGAGAACTCTGGAGCAGGTTTTCATCCAGGATGTCTCTGTGCATTGCTGCATTCATCTTTCCCTCTATCCTGACTAGTCTCCCAGTTCCTGCCACTGAAAAACATCCCCACAGCATGGTGCTGCCACCTCCATTGGCCTGGTGATGAGTGGTGCCTTGTTTCCTCCAAACATGACACCTGGCATTCACACCAGAGAGTTCAGTCTTTGTCTTATCAGACCAGAGAATTTTGTTTCTCATGGTCTGCGAGTCCTTCAGGTGCCTTTTGGCAAACTCCAGGTGGGCTGCCATGTGCCTTTCACTAAGGAGTGGCTTCTGTCTGGCCACTCTACCATACAGACCTGATTGGTGGATTGCTGCAGAGATGGTTGTCCTTCTGGAAGGTTTTCCTCTCTCCACAGAGGAACACTGGAGCTCTTCTTCTTTTAGAATTGATTGGTGGTTGGCAACCAGCTTACAGGTGCATTACTGCCACTTCTGACAGAGTGACCATCAGGTTCTTGGTCACCTCCCTGACTAAGGCCCTTCTCCCCCAATTGCTCAGTTTATACAGCTGGCCAGCTTTAGGAAGAGCCCTGGGGGTTCTGAACTTCTTCCATTTGCAGATGATGGAGGCCACTGTGCTCATTGGGACCTTCAAAGCAGCAGAAATGTTTCTGTACCCTTCCCCAGATTTGTGCCTCGAGACAATCCTGTCTCAGAGGTCTACGGACAATTCCTTTGACTTCATGCTTGGTTTGTACTCTTGACATGCACTGTCAGCTGTGGGACCTTATATAGACAGGTGTGTGTCTTTGCACATCATGTCCAATCAACTGAATTTACCACAGGTGGACTCCAGTTAAGCTGTAGAAACATCTCAAGATGATCAGTGGAAACAGGATGAATTTGAGCTCAATTCTGAGCTTCATGGCAAAGGCTGTGAATACTTATGTACAGGTGATTTCTTAGTTTTGTATTTTTAATACATTTGCAAAAATCTCCAAAAAACCTTTTTCACATTGTCATTATGGGGTTTTGTGTGTAGAATTTTGAGGGAAAAATGAATTTAATCCCTTGTGGAATAAGGCTGTAAAATAACAAAATGTGTAAAAAGTGAAGCGCTGAGAAGATTTTCCGGATTTTCTGTACATTTCGCAGAATAAGCTCCCATTGAAAAGGACTGCTGAGTCATCAATTCAACTTATTTAATTTAGTCGACTAAATTCTTATAAGCAATTAAAAGTCAATTAATCATTAACATCCCTAGTGTGGACGTTTACTCAGAACGATGTCTAAAACTATAATTTTATAGTTATCATTGTGGTGTTTGGTGTGGATACCCTCTACATATGGATTTTTAATGGGCTGGTCCAGGGTTGTCAAACATATGGCCTGTGGGTCAAAACCTGTTCCCTGGGGGCGTCCAAATTTTTCTCTGTGAATTTACAACTTTCTAGTAAATTTCTGACTTTTTCCACTGATTAGAATTGTTCATGGGCAGCTGTGGTGCAGGTGTAGTGTGGCCGACTACTGATTGCAGGGCCAGGGGTTCGATTCCCGCTGTGTCTGTGGTCTGCAAGTCCAAGTGTCCTTGAGCAAGACACTGAAGCCCCAGTAGCTCCTGGTGGGTCAGACCAGCGCCGGTTAATGTCAGCTCCACCATCAGTGTGTGTATAGCAGGATGTGTAAAGACCTGTGGTCATCCAGAGGTGAGAATAAGCGCGATGTCAGTGAACGCCATTTACCATTTATGTACATTTGAGACATTTTTCTCCTTAAGATGAGATCAGTTTTTTAATTGTTTTTTTCTGGTGAAAACAGGTAGTGTCTATTGAAGTTAAATCCATCAGCAACTACTAACGGCTTAGTGCAGCCTGAACGGGGGACCCGGTTCACATGGGTAATTTTCAGCCCTCAGGGGCCACGGGGAGGGGTACAAACGAGAGTGGGGACAGACCCCAAATCTACCCGTTCTTCACTCTCACATTGCAGATATTTTTCTCTCCTGTTTTCCAGTATTCACTGCTGTTCCTAAATCATTAGACGGAGAAAAAGAGCAGAACAGGGGCTCCTTCAGGTGCACGGAGCTCTCTGCAGATCACAGGAAAAATGCGAAGATCAATAAATCTGCAGCAGAACTGTGAAGCTTTGAGTCATTTCTAATTTGATTTCTGCTTTTTCTGCTGTTGCTTTACAGGAAGCAGATAATTGAGATGTTTGACCACGCTTATGGCAGCTACATGGTAAGCTTCTGCTCGTGATAATCAGCAGGCAGGTGGTTAGTTTTTAACAAGCGGGATGGGGGTGTTCACAAGTTTAACATCAGGTGCAAACGTATAAATGGAAATTAGATGCAAATTTGTAAGAATAAAGGTGCAGAGATATGATAAACAATGCCAGTTTAAAAGTCAGAAATTACAATTATATACATGCAATAAAAATTCAACCAGCATCCAGATGAGTGTTGCAGATTTATGAGAAACGGGATGCACATTTACAAGAGAAAAATCCCAAACTTTTGAGCATAAAGTTGCAAATTTACAGGAAAAAAATTGCAAATTGATGAAAAAAGCTGCAAATCTCTGAGGGGAAAAAAAGTGTAAAATCTGAGGAAAAAAATTTCAAATCTATGAGGAAAAAGGTGCAAATTTATGAGAAAAAAGGTGCAAATATGAAAAAAGTAGCAAATTTATGATAAAGTTACATCTGAGAGAGAAAAATCACAAATTTACAGGGAAAAGGTTGCAAATTTCTGGGGAAAAAAGTTGAAAATCATTGCGAAACGGGTTGAAAAGGTTGCAGGATAAATGACGAATTGATAAGAAAAAGCTTCAGAGTTGTGAGAATTTCTTGGATGAGACTTTGTCAGAACTGATTGTTATGCCTCGGTGAAACAGAGGGGCATACGGTAATCAATGTGTGTGTCTGTCCGTCTGTCCACCTCTGTTTCAGCTCGCCCGGTCAAAATTAAGTGGAACTAAAGGCTTGTATCATTGTATCGCCATATTTTCTTGCTTTTTAATTTGCCAGAATTTAGAGATAAGGCTTTGTTTTTGAAATAAACACAAATTTAACTCACCTGTACCGTCAATGAAGCCAGGGGAAAAGGTATTGTAATAACTATGCCGGGCCACTAGAGGCGACAGTGCAAGCTTTTTACAGCACGTGGAGTTGAACTGTTAGAAAATAGCAGTTACTGAAAAAAAACACGTGTTCAGCAACTACACAATTGATTCATCACATCGATTGTTTTCACACTGGTTCTGCTGTTTAGTTTTGCAGAAGAAGGACGAGGTAAAACTCGTTAAGAACTCACTAAAAAGCAACTCAGCCTTGGCCATGGGGATCTCTGGTTCGATCCCACCCCCTGACCAATGGTGATCTTTCTGTGTGGAGTTTGCATGTTCTCCCCGTGTCTGTGTGGGGTTTACACTGGGATTTCTCTGGTTTCCTCCCACAAGGGCCAAAAACATGTAGGTTAGGTTAATTGGCATCAACTGGGGAGGTATGAATGTGAGTCACCCTTCCCCCCAGGCCACAGTTGTAAATAAGAATGTGTTCTTAATCTGTTCTGCCTGGTTAAATTAAGGTTAAATAGATTAAAAAAATTAAAAAATAAATTTAGTGCTCTTCTGTGTTTGGATTGCAGCTGTTCAAATCAGGTTGGTGGCTCTTGGCTGCTGCCGACAGTACGGGCATGTGAACTGCAGATTATTTTCTCTGTGCGTGTGTGTACTCCAAAACTACTGGATGGATTTGGATAAAAAATTTTTACCAGAGGTGGTCCTTGGGCTAGAGAGGAATCCATAACATTTTGGTGATGATCTGAGAATGCATACCTCCACCAAGGCTCTGGCACCTAGGCATCAGCACCTTGATGCTTTCATTTTAGTAGTTTTAGTCTGGATGAGACTAAAACTGAATAAAGAAAATGAGAGCGAGAGGAGGATGGATGAAGGAGAGATGGTGAACAAGGAAGTCCCGGGGATTAGCAAGGCAGAAGTGAGGGCAGCTTTGAAGAGGATGAAGAATGGAAAAGGAAGCTGGTCCAGATGACATACCTGTGGAGGTATGGAGATGTTTAGGAGAGATGGACTTTTGAACCAGATTGTTTCACACAATCTTGGAGAGTGAGAGGATGCCTGAGGAGAGGAGAAGAAGTGTTTTGGTACCAATTTTCAAGAACAAAGGTGATGCTCAGAGCTGTAGTAACTACAGAGGTATGAAGTTTATCAGCCACACTATGAAGGTATGGGAAAGAGTTGCTGAAGCCAGGTTAAGAGGAGAGGTGACAATCAGTGAGCAGCAGTATGGTTTCATGTCACGAAAGAGTACTACAGATGCAGTGTTTGGTCTAAGAGTGCTGATGGAGAAGTATAGAGAAGGTCAGAAGAAGTTGCACTATGTCTTTGTGGATCTAGAGAAAACAAAGGGGGTGTCAAGAGAGGAAGTGTGGTACTGTATGAGAAAGTCAGGAGTGGCAGAGAAGTATGTGAAGGTGGTGCAGGACATGTATGAGGACAGCGAGACGGTGGTGAGGTGCGGTGTAGGAGTGACAGATGGGTTCAAGGTGGGGGTGGGGTTACATCAGGGATCGGCTCTGAACCCCTTCTTGTTTGCCATGGTGATGGACAGACGAGGTCAGGCAGGAGTCTCCGTGGACCATGATGTTTGCAGACGATATTGTGATCTGTAGTGAGAGTAGGGAGCAGGTGGAAGAGAACCTGGAGAGGTGGAGGTATGCTCTGGAGAGAAGAGGAATGAAAGTCAGTAGAAGCAAGACAGAATACATGAGTGTGAATGAGAGGGAGGTAGGTGCAACGGTGGAGATGGAAGGAGTAGAGGTTGTGAAAGTAGATGAGTTTAAATACCTGGGGTCAACCATCCAAAGCGATGAAAAATGCACAAGAGAGGTCAAGAGAGTACAGGCAGGGTGGAGTGGGTGGAGACGAGTGTCGGGTGATTTGTGACAGAAAGGTAGCAGCAAGAGTGAAAGGGAAGATTTACAAGATGGTAGTGAGACCTGCTATGATGTATGGTTTGGAGATGGTGGCACTGACAAGAAGACAGGAGGTGGCAGAGTTGAAGATGCTAAGATTTTCTTTGGAAGTGACTAGGAGGGACAAGATTAGAAATGAGTACATCAGAGGGACAGCTCAGGGAGAGTGGTTTGGAGACAAAGTAAGAGAGGCAAGACTGAGATGGTTTGGACATGTGCAGAGGAGGGATAGTGGAGATATTGGACAAAGGATGTTGAAGATGGAGCTGCCAGGCAGGAGGAAAAGAGGAAGACCACAGAGAAGATTGATGGATGTAGTGAAGGAGGACATGGAGAGGGTTGGTGTTCCAGAGGAAGATGAAGGGATGGGGTGAGATGGAGGCAAATGATCCACTGTGGAGACCCCTGAAGTTGCAGCTGGGAGAAGAAGAGGAGTCTGGATGAGATGTTCTCAGAATTGATTGTTTTAGTAGTTTTAGTCTGGATGTGACTGTGAATCTACAGCTGCATAAATGAACATGCAGCACAAACATCTGTGCTGACCTGTGCAGCTGTGGCCGTACTTCTGTGTGAAGCTGATGATGGCTATGTTGTGTTTCAGAAATACGCGTACCCGGCAGACGAGCTGATGCCCCTGAGCTGCAGAGGGAGGGTCCGGGGCCAGGAGCCCAACAGGGGCGACATCGACGACTCTTTGGGGAAGTGAGTGAGTCCGCCGTCTCCATTTGTCACGGTCATGCGCCATCATGTGGTCGGTTAAATCGTTAAGACACACGTCTCTGTTTTGTGTCACACCATAAACTGTATGGATGATACACCTCCACACTTCCAAGTTCCACTTTTTTTGTTCTGTCACAATTAATTATGTTCTTAATTAATGTTTAAGAATCAAATAATTTCTCCCCATAAAGTGATTTAACCTGTACTCTCATTTTTAATGGTTCTGTCCTCCTGTCCTGCAGGTTTTCTCTGACTCTCATCGACACCCTGGATACCCTGGTGGTGAGTGCTAATGAGCTCGTTAACGACCTTTAGCCATGGTTCTGTTGGTTAGCCGTAAAGTGGGCGTGTCTCCTCAGGTGTTAAACAAGCTGGATGAGTTTGAGTCGGCGGTCCAGAAGGTGGTGAGGGATGTCCGTCTGGACAACGATGTGGTGGTGTCTGTGTTTGAGACCAACATCAGGGTGCTGGGGTAGGTGCGCCTCATGTTCTAGATTTCCTCCAGATGCTTTATTCTGCGTGGCTTTGTTCTAATGTGTTGTGTTCTTTGTCATTTCCAGGGGTCTCCTGGGTGGTCATGTGATGGCTGAGCTGCTGCGTCAGCGTGGGGGGAGGATGCAGTGGTACGGTGGTGAGCTGCTGCACATGGCCAAAGACCTGGGCCACCGACTACTGCCCGCCTTCAACACCACCAGTGGCCTTCCATACCCAAAGGTACTACTGCTTTAGCTGGGAATAAAGAACCACATGTGGGTCCAGAGCGGCAGCTTGCATGAGAAACAAGTTGCACATTTACAAGAAAAAAATCCCAAATGTTTGAGAATAAAGTTGTGTGGATCATAGATCGCCACCTTATCTTGGTGGGTTTTTTCGTGCCCTAGTCATCCCAGGAGCTACAGTATGTTGTCTGGGGCAATTTGCCTCTGGTAGGGTCTCCCAAGACACACTGGTGTTTAGTTTAGTTTCTTGGTTTATTTGTCAGGGACAATGTACAGAAAAAACATTAAACACAGGGTAAAGATGCTCTGTATCAGATTATGGCGTTCTCACTAACATGCTGTCTGAAGAGCCTTGTTAAGCATGATTTATGTACCTGCGACGCAGCTCCGATGGTGTTAACACAGTGTTGACACAGTATCCCCTTGCGTCGCCCAACGTGCACCTCTCTAGAGAAGGAGAGGTGCACGTGGGGTGACGCAGGCCATAAGAGCGGTGATTGGTTTGCTTCGTTTCCCCTTCACATTTCCTGGTTCTCACCATTGCTCCGCTCTGCTTGTTCAGAGAGGCACAACTTCCAAAGCGAGTTGGTTAAACAGCAGTCCAAATTCAAAAGAATATTGAGGAAGTGAGCACCTGCAGAACCTTTTATGGCTCGTCATAACCCCAGTAATTACACAGATTGTCAAATATTGGCAGCGGCGGTGGTCACCCACACCATTTTCTCTTTTCCTCTGTGCAAGGATCATATTAAAAGTTGCTTTTTCTTAACATTTATCAGCTCCAACTCGTCACAATCTGCTCTTGTCTGTCACTATTTAATAAACAAAAAGCACACGACCAACACAAATCACTACACACATCGGCTGAAACCAGTTTTGGCAACGGAACAAAGGATTTCACCCAACACACAAGAACAAACTGCCCATCACTGCGTTGGCAACATAAGTCAGTAATGGCATCGGCGTGATGCAGGTGCATAAATCCAGCTTAAGAGTGATCCAACAGACTCACATGATGAATAAAAAGATCAAGGATACAGTGGCCCACCCCACCCAGTATGGAGTTACCGGAGCCCCACCCTGGAGCCAGGCCTGGAGGAGACACTCGATGGTGAGCGTCAGGTGGCCAGGTTTCTGCCCATGGGACCCAGCCAGGCTCAGCCCTAAGGAGTTAAATGGGTCCACTCTCCAGTGGGCTCAACACCTGCAGGAGGGATCATGGGGGTCCGGTGCTATGTGGATTAGGTGGCGGTCAAAGGCGGAGACCTTGGCGGAGTGATTCCAGGCTTTCTAAACTGGCTTTTGGTACGTGGAATGTCACCTCTCTGGTGGGGAAGGAGCCTGAGCTGGTGTACGAGGTTGAGAGATACCGGCTAGATGTAGTCGGCCTCACCTCAGCACACAGCTCCGGTTCCAGAACCAGTCTCCTGGGGAGGGGCTGGAACTTGGCCAACTTTGGAGGTGCCCCAGGTGAGAGGCGACGAGCAGGGGTGGGTGTTCTTGTATCCCCCCCCACCTTGCTGCCTCTATATTGGAGTTTTCCCCGGTGGAAGAAAGGGTTGTTTCCTTGCGCCTTTGGGTTGGGAAATGGGTCCTGACCATCATTTGTGCCGATGCACCAAATGATGTTTCAGAGTACCCACCCTTTTTGGAGTCTGTGACTGGGGTGCTGGAGGGTGCTCCTCTTGGAGACTCCATTGTCCTACTGGGGCACTTCAATGTGCACATGAGCAACAACAGTGAAACCCAGAGGGGGGTGATTGGGAGGAATGGCCTGCCCGATCTGAACCCGGGGGGTGTTCAGTTATTGGACTTCTGTGCTAACCACAGTTTGTCCATAACGGAACACCATGTTCAAGCATAAGGGTGTCCATATGTGCACCTGGCACCAGGACACCCAAGGTCGCAGGTCGATGATCGATTTTGTTATCGTGTCATCAGACCTGCGACCGTATGTCTTGGACACTCGGGTAAATAGAGGTGCAGAGCTGTCAACTGATCACCACCTGGTGGTGAGTTGGATCCGATGGCAGGGGAGGAAGCCATTCAGACCTGGTAGACCCAAACGTATAGTGAGGGTGTGCTGGGGACATCTGACCGAGGCCTCTGTCTGGGAGGTCTTCAACTCCCACCTCCAGAAGAACTTCAACCACATTCCGAGGGAGTCTGGAGACATGGAGTTTGAATGGGCCATGTTCTCCACCTCTGTTGTTGAAGAAGTGGAGTAGAGCTGCGGCCACACGGCCGTCGGGGCATCTCATGGTGGCAACCCTTGAACCAAGTGGTGGACACCAGTGGTGAGGGGGGCCATTAAGCTGAAGACGGAGCTTGGCTGGCTTGTGGGACTCCCGAAGTAGCTGAGGTGTACTGGCAGGCCAAGCGGAGTGCAGCTCGGGTGGTTGCTGAAGCAAAAACTCGGGTATGGGAGGAGTTTGGTGACGCCATGGAACAAGACTTTCAGTCGGCCTCGAAAAGATTCTGAGAAACTGTCCGGTGGCTCAGGAGGGGAAAGCAGCTCCCTGTCCACACTGTGTATGATGCAGATGGGGCACTGTTGACTTTGACTGGGGATATCGTCGGGCGGTTGAAGGAATACTGTGAGGATCTCCTCAATCCCACTGATACGCCTTTCACAGAGGAAGCAGGGCTTGTGGATGAGGGGAACAACTCGCCTATCACAGGGGCTGAGGTCACCAAGGTGGTTAAAAATCTCTTTGGTGGCCGGGCCCCAGGGGTGGACAAGATTCACCCTGAGTACCTCAAGGCCCTGGATGTTGTAGGGCTGTCATGGTTGACACGCCTCTGCAACATTGCGTGGAGGTCGGGGGCAGTGCCTTTGGCATGGCAAACCAGGGTGGTGGTTCCTCTCTTCAAAAAAGGGGACCAGAGGGTGTGCTCCAACTTTAGAGGGATCACACTCCTCATCCTCCCTGGGAAGGTCTATGCCAAGGTACTGGAGAGGAGAGTCCGGCTGTTGGTTGAACCTCGGATTCAGGAGGAGCAATGTGGTTTTCGTCTTGGCCGTGGCACATCAGACCAGCTCTTTACCCTCTCGAGAATTCTTGAGGGTTCGTGGGAGTTTTCCCAACTAGTTTACATGTGTTTTGTGGACTTGGAGAAGGCATTCAACTGCGTCTCTCGTGGTTTTTTGTGGGGGGTGCTTCGGTAGTATGGGGTATCGGGCTTGGTGTTATGAGCTATTCGGTCTCTGTATGACCGTTGTGAGAGTTTGGTTTGTATTGCCAACACTCGGTCGGACTCATTCACAGTGAGAGTTGGACTCCGCCAGGGCTGCCCTTTGTCACCGATCCTGTTCATAATTTTTATGGACAGGATTTCTAGGCGCAGCCAGGGAATGGAGGGTGTCATGCTTGGTGACCACAGAATCTCATCTCTGCTGTTTGCAGATGATGTTGTCCTGCTGGCTCCATCCAGCAATGACCTACAGGTCTTAATGGGACAGTTTACCGCTGAGTGTGAAGCGGCTGGGATGAGAATCAGCACCTCCAAGTCCGAGTCCATGGTCCTCAGCCGGAGAAAGGTGGATTGTCCTCTCTGGGTTGGGGACAGGCTCCTGCCCCAAGTGGAGGAGTTTAAGTATCTTAGGGTCTTGTTCATGAGTGAGGGAAGAATGGAGTAAGAGATTGACAGACGGATTGGAGCAGCATCTGCAGTTATGCGGACGTTGTACCGGTCTGTTGTGGTGAAGAGGGAGCTTAGTTCTAAGGCAAAGCTGTCGATTTACCGGTCAGTCTATGTTCCTACTCTCACCTATGGTCATGAGCTTTGGGTAATGACCAAAAGAATAAAATCGCGGATACAAGCGGCTGAAATGAGCTTTCTCCGTAGGATTGCTGGACTCACCCTCAAAGATAGGGTGAGGAGCTCAGTCATCCGGGAGAGGCTCAGAGTAGAACCGCTGCTCCTCCACATTGAAAGGAGTCAGTTGAGGTGGTATGGGCATCTGATTAGGATGCCTCCTGGACACCTCCAACTTGAGGTGTTTCAGGCACGTCCCACTGGGAGGAGACCCCGGGGCAGACCCAGGACTCGGTGGAGAGACTGTGTCTCCCAGCTGGTCTGGGAACGCCTTGGTATCCTCTCTGGAGAGCTGGAGCAGGTGGCTGGGGAGAGGGAAGTCTGGGCTTCTCTGCTTGAACTGCTGCCTCTGCGACCTGGACCTCCGGAAAAGCAGTAGAAGATGGATGGATGAATATTTGCAAATTCATGAGAAAAAGTTGTATGCCACACTGGCTTTCCATAGCTAAATGCATGTGTGCTGCTTTAGCTGAGAATCTGTACTTCTTTGGCCTTCCATAGCCATAGTTCCTCCTGCGTTAACGGTTTTGTTGACAGAACTCTTCAGCACAGTGACGGTCACATCCGTCCTCCAGGTCCACCCCAGCCTGTGTTTTCACGTTCCTGACCAGCTGGATTCTGTTTTGTGGTTGAACAGGTGAATCTGCGCTACGGCATCCTCAACCCGCTCTCCCGCACGGGGAATGAGTCGGACACGTGCACGGCGTGCGCGGGGACCATGATCCTGGAGTTCGCCGCTCTCAGCAGACTGTCAGGAGACTCTGTGTTTGAGGTACGAGCGCCCTGCCACGTCCCTGCTGCTTTTCTCCTACACACACAATCATCAGCGTGTCTCCGTCCTCGGCCCCTTACAGGAGCATGCCAGGAGGGCTCTGGACGTCCTGTGGGAGAGACGGCAGCGGGGGAGCGACCTGGTGGGGACCGTCATCAACATCCACAGTGGGGAGTGGGTGAGGAGAGGTGAGAGCAGGGCTGGGTGGGGGCCACGGTCGGCAACCTGAGCTCAGGAACCAGACGGATGTTTCTCACCCCAAAAATCTGAGCAGCAGAGCAGTGAAGTGGTTCTGCATGTTTCATGGGAGCTGCTTTTGACACAAAACTGTTCTGCAGACATTTAAGGCTTTTTGACTCATAATTTAGCAGCTTTTTTCTCATGAATTTCTAACTTTTTGGTTGCAAATTTGCGACTTTGTTCATTGTAAATTTTTAATGATTTTTTACATTTGCTACATTTTTCTTGTAAATTTGCTGCTTCATAACTTTTTTCTTTACATTTTTTTGTAAATTGACACCTTTTTTTCTGTAAACTTCTCTGAAAATGTTGAGTTTTTTCATGTAAATTTTCTCTCTTTCTCTCTTTCTTCTTGCCGTTTAGCCCCCCCCCCCCCAAGTCTGTTTTTAATTAAAAGCCACCAGTTTCAGGTCGTAGAAGCTGAAGTGGCTGCAGAGCCGCTACATCCTGTGTGTCCTCGATAACCATGATGCTGTGTTTGTCAGACAGCGGCGTGGGCGCCGGCATCGACTCCTACTACGAGTATCTGCTGAAGGCCTACATCCTGCTGGGAGACCGCGTGTTTCTGCAGCGCTTCAACACGGTAACGCCGTGCTCGGTAACCACGGTAATGGTGTGATGACGTGCAGTAACGGGACTTCTTGTGTGCCACCAGCACTACAGCGCCATCATGAAGTACATCAGCCAGCCTCCTCTGCTGCTCAGCGTCCACATGCACAACCCCACCGTCAGCGTGCACAGCTGGATGGACTCTCTGCTGGCGTTCTTCCCCGGCCTGCAGGTCCTCACGCCGCCTCCACACGTGGTCTCAGGGAATATGTCGCAGCAGAAATGTGCCGTGTTCTACCGGCTTTGTTGTTTTGGCAGGTTTTAAGAGGAGATCTGAGACCAGCCATCGAGACGCATGAGATGCTTCATCAGGTCACCAAGCAGCACAAGTTTCTTCCGGAGGTACGCAGAAACAAACGCACAGACATGCAGAGTCATGCAGGCGTCGGCTCTGCAGCCGCTGCCCGTCTTTGACGGCCAAAAACCTTCAAAAAATAAAAAGTTGGCACTGAAATAGTTGGAAATTAAAAAATGATTAAAATCATGAATCAATGAGGAAAAAGTCCGAAATGTTTAAAAAATGTTGAGAACAAATGTCATAAAAAATGGAATAAAGAATAAACTGGTTCTGCAGTGTTTTGCATTAAACTCTCCTGCAGTGATTTAAGGTTTTTTGCTCATAATTGATCATCTTTTTACTTATGAATTCATAAGTTTTTGGTCGTAAATTTGCAGCTTTTTTCATTGTCAGTTTTTAACTTTTTCCTACAAAATTTGCAACTTTTTTTTGCAAATTTACAAGTTTGTTTGACCTGACGATTAGCAACTTTTTTCGTGGTAAATTTGTGACTTTTATCTCTTAAATTAGAAACTTTTTACACTGTAAATTTGTAACTTTTTTGTGATCAGTTTTCAAGTTTTTACATTGTAAATTTTATTGAAAATATGTAACAGATGTGTCACAGTTGGACGTTTTGTTGCTGCCCGGTGAAAACCTCATGAGTCCAAACCCCATTTTTCAGGACAATGTTCTCATGAATTTAGCAGCTCTGTGGTTTATTTATCTGCTTCTCTGATGATTATGATTGGTTTGTTGTTAATTAGAAAACCACAGACAACAAAATGGCTTTATTATAAAAAATAAACATGGCAGAATGTGGAGCTACGAGGTTTGTGCTGGATTTACAAATTAACAAGAATTTCTCATTTATTTTTTTTAAAAAGAAAAAATGTTTAATAATTTTGAATTGTTCAAAATTTGAGTGAAAAAAGTAGATTTATTACAAACTACATTTGCATGAAAAGGCTGAAAATTTTCCAGTTGAAGTAGCAGAGAGCATCAGTGGACTTTGTAATGTCTGTTTTTTGTTTTTTCATGTCTTCTTGCAGGCGTTCACCACAGAGTTCAGAGTTCACTGGGGCCAACACCTGCTGAGGCCCGAGTTTGCAGAGAGCACCTACTACCTCTACAAGGTCAGAGACGCACAGGAACGCCTGTCAGTCATAATACTAACTAACTAACTAACCTGCACTTATATAGTGCTTTTCTAGTCACAAAGACCACTCAAAGCGCTTTCATTAATACTAACCCTCTATTCTAAGGGCCTATAGGAAACAGATATCTAGGGACAATTTAGAACAGCCAATTAACCTAACATGCATGTTTTTGGCATGTGGGAGGAAACCGGAGAAATCCCGGAGTAAACCCACGCAACACGGGGAGAACATGCAAACTCCACACAGATCACTGTTGGTCGGGGGCTGGGATCGAACCCACGATCCCACGATCCCCACAATCCCCCGGCCAAGGGTAAACTGTGCTGCCGCAGTGCTAACCACTGCGCCACCGTGCAGCCCAATACTGCAGTATAAGAGGAGGAGCTGAGGATGGCAGCGTGATACTGCAGTTTAACTGACAATACATGATGAAATATTAGAATTTTGGTTTGTTGAAAGTTATTTTGCTCGACCTAGACAAATAATATAGGAGATGGAGGGGTTCACCAATTTAGCATGAAGTACAAATGTCCTTTCATCCATCCATCCATCCATCTTCTATCACTTTTCCGGAGGTCTGGGTCCCAGAGGCAGCAGTTCAAGCAGAGGAGCCCAGACTTCCCTCTCCCCAGCCACCTGCTCCAGCTCTTCAGAGAGGATACCAAGGCGTTCCCAGACCAGCTGGGAGACGTAGTCTCTCCACCGAGTCCTGGGTCTGCCCCGGGGTCTCCTCCTAGAGGGACTTGCTCGAAACACCTCGAGTGGGAGGCGTCCAGGAGGCATCCTGATCAGATGCCCATACCACCTCAACTGGATCCTTTCAGTGTGGAAGAGCAGCGGTTCTACTCTGAGCCTCTCCTGGATGACTGAGCTCCTCACCCTATCTCTGAGGGTGAGTCCAGCAATCCTACAGAGAAAGCTCATTTCAGCCGCTTGTATCTGCGATCTCATTCTTTTGGTCATTACCCAAAGCTCATGACCATAGGTGAGGGTAGGAACGTAGATTAACCGGTAAATCGACAGCTTTGCTTTAGAGCTCAGCTCCCTCTTCACCACAACAGACCGGTACAACATCCACATCACTGCAGATGCTGCTTTGAGCCGTCTCTTGCTCCATTCTCCCCTCACTCGTGAATAAGACCCCAAGATACTTAAACTCCTCCACTTGGGGCAGGAGCCTGTCCCCACCCCAGAGAGGACAATCCACCGTTTTCCGGCTGAAGACCATGGACTCGGACTTGGAGGTGCTGATTCTCATCCCAGCTGCTTCACACTCAGCGGCAAACCGTCCCAGTAAGACCTGTAGGTCATTGCTGGATGGAGCCAGCAGGACAACATCATCTGCAAACAGCAGAGATGAGATCCTGTGGTCACCAAGCATGACACCCTCCATTCCTTGGCTGCACCTAGAAATCCTGTCCATTTATTTAGCGAATGCAAAGTCCTTAAGCCAAGCAGTTGCCTCCTGGTTTGCTGTATGGAGGGTGTGTAATCCTCCTTCCAGTCTTTGGAGCGGGCAAGCCTCTATGATGTGTTCCATTGTTTGCTCCTCTCCACATGCGCACAGTGGGCTAGGGCTACTGCCCCATCTGTGAAGGCTGGCCAAGCAGGGGCCATGTCCAGTCCTGAAGCGATTGAGTGTAGACCACTGTCTCCTTGGGAGGTTGGTGCCCGGGACCTGTTGGTTGGGGTTTATCACCAGCTGTTTGTTTGGGACCTCCTTGGTCTCCCATTCCTCTTGCCAAGCTGTCTGGATGGTAAAGTCAGCTGGGGGAGGGTTTTTCCAAATCGGCCGTCTGGATGAAAGTCGGGCAGTGGGTGGGGTGTAGATATCTGCATGGATTGGTAAGTGAGGAGAATCTTTAACTTTTTGGAGCATCCTTTGAGTTAATGCTGCTCGCCGGATGTGTGGAGGGGCTATGTTTGACAGTACAGAGAGCCAGGGGAGTGGTGTTGAGCGGATTGTTCCAGTTATAGTTCTCATGGTTGAGTTGAGCTGGGTGTCTACATGGTGTGTGTAAGATGACCTGGACCAGACAGGGGCACAATATTCTGCTACAGAGTATGAAAGGGCCAGTGCTGAGGTGCGCAGGGTGGAGACTGCCGCCCCCCATTTTGCACCAGCGAGCTTGCAGAGCAGGTTGTTTCGTACCTTCACCTTAGCAGCCGTCCCCTTTAGATGTTCCTTGAAGGATAAGGTCCTATCAAGGGTCACTCCAAGATAAGTTGGATTTGGGGCATGCTTAAGCTTGAGTCCGCTCAGGTGGATGTTTAGTTCTCTGGCAGCTTTTGCATTGTGGAGATGGAATACACTGGAGACGGTTTTTGCTGGGCTTGGTTTTAGGCGCCAGATTTTGCAGAACTGGTCCAGTTTGGCAAGATCTTCCGTGAGCACCCGTTCCAGTGGTTCAAAGTCTGGTGCTTGGAATGCCAAACAGATGTCGTCTGCATAGATGAATTTGCGGGATTTTGTAGTAGGCAGGTCGTTTATGTAGAGGTTGAACAGAGTTGGAGCTAGAACTGAGCCTTGTGGGAGTCCGTTTTTCTGCATTCTCCATGCACTTGTGTTCTGACTGAGGTGGACTCTGAACCTTCGGTTGGTTAGCAGGGTTTTTATAATTGCTGTTGCCCAAGCAGGGATCGCCTTTATAAGTTTCAGGTGGAGGCCTTTGTGCCAGACCGTATCATAGGCGGCTGTAAGATCGAGAAACACAGCCCCTGTCTTCAGTCTGCTCTCGAAGCCATTTTCGATGAAGGTGGTTAGGGCCAGTACTTGTTCTCCTGTACTGCGGTCCTTGCGGAAACCTGCTTGATCCACACTTAGAATATCCTCTATTTCTGGGGAAATGCGTTGCAGTATTAGGCGCTCCATGATTTTGTAAGGAACGCTGAGTAGGGAGATTGGGCGGTAGCTTGCTGGTAGTTTGTGGTCTTTGCCAGGTTTTGGGATGGCAATGACCTTTGCTGTCCGCCATTTCTTTGGGATCGAGTTTGTTTGTGTGATCCTTGTGTAGAATTGTGTCAACCAGGTTAGGGCTCGGGGGCCAAGATTTTTCATGAATTCTGGGAAGATGTTATCGTATCCTGCTGCCTTTCCACATTTCAGGCCCTGTAGGACTTTCTCCAGTTCAGCAGCCTCGAAGGGTTCAGGGTTCGTTTCCTCTACAGGCATTTTTTGGTGTTTTTTTAGCTCAGTTGTAACTGCTCTTCTGGTGTCTTTGTCTTGGGGTGCTTTGGCGATAGTCAGTAGGTGGGATGCAACTTGGTTGGGTGTGACGGATGCTCGGCTTTGGCTAGGGGGCTTCTGTGCAGCTCCTAGGTGACGGATGAGGCTCCAACATTTCCTGCTAGAGTGGGTAAAGCTGAATACACTGGGATACACTGAATCCTTTGATTTTTTTTTTTTTTTTTTTTTTTTTTTTGTTCATCATGAGAGTCTGTTGGATCGTTCTTAGTCTGGCCCTTCACCCAGGACCAGTTTGTCTTGGGAGACCCTATCAGAGGCAAATTGCCCCGGACAGCATAGCTCCTGGGATCACTGGGGCACGCAAACCCCCCCCCCACCACCACCACGATAAGGTGACGATCCATGAGGGGGTACACATGCTTAAATGGAAATTAGGTACAAATTTATAAGAAAAAAGTGGCAAATCTATGAGGAAAACATTGCAGATTTACAGGGAAAATTGCACATTCAAAGAAAAAATGCAAATTTATGAAACAAAGTTGGAACATTTCTGAAAAGTCAAAAATTTCTGAGAACAAGTTGCCAGTTTCTAAGAAAAAAGTCACTACATTTTTGAGGAAAAAGTTTCACATCTCGTTTCTGTCCAGTCAGAGGTGTGAGTCAGACCTGACCGTGTTTCCAGATCCTGTCCTCACTACGTGTCTCCTTCTGGTCTCTGTAGGCCACAGGTGACCCGCACTACCTCAGAGTGGGCCAGTCCATCGTGGAGAAGCTCAACGCCTACACCAGGGTGCCTTGTGGGTTCGCCGCTGTCCAGGACGTCCGTACGGGGACGCACGAGGACAGGTGACGCTTAACCGACGCCTGCCCAGGGTCTCCTACCCCAGAACTGCGGCTGTCTCGGTAACATCAGGACTTGTGTGTTTCTCCAGGATGGACTCGTTCTTCCTGGCTGAGATGTTCAAATACCTCTACCTGCTGTTCTCCGAGAAGAACCAGCTGCCCATCGACATGGACCACTACATCCTCACCACGGAGGCCCACCTGCTGCCTGTGTCTCTGTCCGCCGCTCAGCCGTCCTGCAGCACCAACCGCACGGTGAGACGGTCAGGAGCTCGCAGGCGCACACGGATCCCACAACGTCTCCACTGACGGGGCTGCAGTTTGGAGGTCCTGCGTTACGATTAACAACTAAAGTTTATCACTGCATAATTAATAAAATGAGCAGCAGCCATATGACAAAAAGGTCACATTTTCAACTCTTTAGTTGTGAAAAATGTTGCAAATTTAAAGGAAAACAGTGGAACATTTATGGGAAAAACTTTCAAATTTACAAAAAAAAATAAATAAATCACAAATTAACAGAAATGCAGATTTTTCAAAAAAACTGCAAAATTTTAAGAAAAGTTTCAAATGAACAAAAAAGTAGCAAATTTATCAGGAAAAATATGTAGTCGCATATTTACAAGAAAAAGGTTCAAATTTGCAAGAAAAAATTGGTTAATTTATGGAAAAAAGTCTCAAACTGATAAAAACAAAGATGAAATTTGATGTGAAAAGCTTGCAGGTCTACCAGAAAATAGTCTCAAATTTTCAAGATAAAAGTAGCAATTTTGAGAGAAAAAAGTCGCAAAATTACAAGAAAAATGTTCAAATTATGGGAAAAGAGTTGAACATTTACAAGAAAAACCTGCAGATTTACCAGAAAAATATGAAGTTGCATATTTACAAGAACAAGTCACAACTTTATGGGAAAAAGGTTAAAATTTGCAAGAAAAAAGTAGCAAATCTGTTCGAAAAAAGCTACAAATTAAAACCCCTTAAACTCTGTTCAGTTTCCCTAAAAACGCCAAAAAATAATGTACCCAAAGTAAATCAAAAGCTGTTCTTCAGCCCTTTGCAGCATCTTCATGGGGTTGGTCTCATTTAAAAGAAAACACTCTGAATTTTTTTGGCAGCACGGTGGCGCAGTGGTTAGCACAGTGGCAGCACAGCAAGAAGGTCATGGGATCGATTCCACCCTTGACCATCGTGGGTTCGATCCCACCCCCAGACCATCGGTGACCCTTCTGTGTGGAGTTTGCATGTTCTCCCCGTGTCTGCGTGGGTTTACTCCGGGCACTCCGGTTTCCTCCCACATGCCAAAAACATGCAAGTTAGGTTAATTGGCATCAAAAACTGGGGATTCTAAATTGTCCTTAGGTATGGATGTGAGAGTGAATGGTTGTCTGTCTCTCTGTGTTGGCCCTGCGATGGACTGGCGATCTGTCCAGGGTGTACCCTGCCTCTCGCCCAAAGATGCTGGGATAGGCTCCAGCCCCCCCCGCGACCCGAAAGGATTAAGCGGTAGAAGATGGATGGATGGATGGATGGATGGATGGATGCACTCTGAATTTTTTGGCAAAACAGTCATAATCTCTCTAAGTGCTCCTGCCACTGAGTAACAGTCATCTAAACATACTGAATCTGAAGAAAATAAAGTTCCCCTGGGTGTTTTTTTTTTTAGATACAAATGCTTGCAAATAACACACAGCTGTCAGATCCGGGCTGGAAAACACAACAGAAATGTAGAACCAAGTGTTATCCAGCTGAGGTCAAAACCGTGTTCCAGAGTTCACTATCTCAGCAGTTTACACAGTAAAACCAAGGGGTAACAACCCAGACATACACAGCACAGTTCCTTTTTTACAGGAAAAAATAGCCTACAGTGAAATAAAAATTATACTGAAATATTATTACATTTTTCTGCAATATACACAGTCACAAACTCCCCCCCCCCCCCCCCCCCCCGCTACAGAGGAACACAGCACACAGAAAAACTTGTGGCCATGCGGGACCCTTGTAATTACCGATTGGTCAAAAGTTATTTTTATTACTATTTTTATCGATAAAGAATAATTTAGATTATAACACTTACCTTTCCACAGCCGCACTGTCGTTGGTGAATATCTGTGCTTGAGGTTCCTCATCGTCAGACGGGCTAGAGATTTCTAATCGTTCCATTGTTCTTTTACTGATTTGTCATCCCAGTCAAGATATCTACACTTTCATGCATGTGCTTTTGGTTTAATTTGTGAACCATTTTTCAAGAAAAGTAAAATAGTGGCTAATGTTTGCCTTACGTACAGGTCAGACCTCGCGTCACCCAGCGGCTCAGTCAAAAGAGATTTTACACACGGGAACACATGGCGTTTTACTGGAAATATAAACACGGAACAAGGGCATGTAGGGTATCACTGAATTCAGAAATTGATTGGCTAAACGACACGTCCGTCATCAGATTGCTCAGCTTCAATTGGCTCGTTGTATTTGCGGTCATTGGTGGGCAGGTCCTTCTTGCTAGGTTTTCAGTCATTGGTTATTCAAGGGTTTAAAAACCCAAATCAAGGCTCTTATTGGTCGAATGAGATGTCAATCAAACCTAAACCAATACAACACTCCTTTGGCTTTCTGTTTATGGCTGTGTCTGTACCGGAAGACCAGAAATACAGCTTTTTTTTCATTGCACACTGACACTTGCCCGCCCGCAGAATCGCGGGAGGTTAAGCAGTAACAAGAAAAAGTTGCAAATTTATGGGAAAACTGATCTCCAACAAAGGGGAAAAAGAGGTGAAAATTTACAAGAAAATTTGCAAATTTACCAGAAAAAAAAAATCACAACTTTGCAAGAAAAAAGCAAGAAAATGTTGCAGATTTATAAGAAAAAGTTTCAAGTTAACAAGAAAAAAGTAGCAAATTTATCTGAAAATGGTTGCAAAATTACAATAAAAAAATTGAGAAAAAAGTAGCAGCTGTATGGGGGAAAACAGAAATTTCAAGAAAAGAGTCGAACATTGACAAGAAAAACTTGCAAATTTACCGGAGTGGTGGCTCAGTTGGTAGAGCATCCGCCCCATACCCGGGAGGCAGGGGTTCAAATCCCAGCTGGGTCATGACGAAGACCATATAAAAGCGGAACTTCCTGCCGTCCAGCTTGGTGCTCAGCAATAATGGAATGGAGGAGGGAAATTTGTGTCGGCACCTTGCATGGCAGCGGCCCTCTGATTCTATATATGGGGTGTGTGTGATTAACACAGTAGATAGGTAAAGCACAATCTCTTTCTACTGTACATGATTGGTTGTACAGTTGAATGACAATAAGGGTAATTAATTAATTAAATAAAGAAAAACACGTAGTTGAATATTTACAAGTCACAATTTTATAGGAAAAAGGTTAGAATTTGCAAGAAAAAATTGGCAAATTTATGAGAAAACGTTGCAAGTTTAAAACAACAAAGTGTGCACATTAACAAGAAAAAGTTTCAGATTTACTGGAAAAATGCTGTCAAGCTAATGAAAAAAGTTGAAAATTTACAAGAAAATTTGCAAACTTATGAGAAAAAAGTCACAACTTTGCCAGAAACAAGAAGCAAGAAAATGTTGCAGATTTATAAGAAAAATGCTAAATTAACAAGAAAAAAAGGAGCAAATTTATCAGAAAGCGGTTGCCAAATTACAAGAAAAGTCACAAATTTCCAAGAAAAATGTTCACATTTATAAGGAAAACAGTAGTTAATGTATGGGGGGGGGGGGGTGAGAACTTTAGAGAAAAAAGTTTCACATTTACAAGGTAAAGTTGCATATTTACAAGAAAAAAATGTAAAATGTGCAAGAAAAAAAGCAGGAAATTTTCAGGAAAATGAAATCAAGTTTAGGAGAAAAAAGCCTCAACTGTGTGAAAAAAGCTGCAGATTTCAGGGAAACGTGAGACGAGTTAAAATGTTCCCCGTTTTCCTGATTCTGCCCCAGAATGAGGCTCGGCTCGGAGCGACAGGTGTGGCAGAAAAGAACCGACGGATTTACAGTCTGAGCAGCAAAAGACGACGTCTTGATTTAAAAACTCTGTGACATCATAGATATCAGAACCCGTCCACATTCATGACGTTAAAAGAGTCAAATTTGTCCCCAGGAGTCCGTCCCCGTCCCTCCAGAAGACGAAGACCCGTTCAGTCACTCGTGTCCCAGCGCAGAGACGCTCTTCCCCAACAACCCGGCCTTCGCCAAGACCATCAGGGACGGGCAGAGGTACCTGACCGGGGCGGGACGGCTGCTGCACCCTCCTCCTGTCAGGTAGGACCGGGACCTGATCTCTCAGCGATCCCCACCCCTGTGTAGCGGGCAGAAGAGAGAACGGAGACTGAAAAATAGAATTGCTTTGGCCATTTAACATGGAGTACAAATATGATAAAAGTCACAAATTTGCATGGAAAAAGTTTCAGATTTTAGGAGAAATTTTGTGAATTTCTGAGAGGAAAATCTATCAGATTTGTGTGAAAAGTGTTTAATGAGACGAGGAAGTGATGGGAGAGAAATATTTAGGAGGGAGGAAGAGATGCTGGTGAGTTTCCGTCGTTTCTTCCCTCACAAATGTCATTTCTGTCCCGTGAACATCAAACAGCTCAGTCTGATGATTGTTCTGTTGGCTCTCAGAGAGATCGACGTTCCGCTCCACGATAACGGCATGGAGCCGGTGGCGTTCCTGAAGAGCATCGGCATTTCTCTGAGCCCGCTGGGCGACGCCGCCGCCGCTGCTGCTCACGCTCTGAAGGTGTTTAAGTCGCTTCATCTGGTGGTTTTTTAATTCTGCACATTTCAGGACACTTTTATCAGCCAGTTTTGGTTTAAAACAATCAGCTTTGAGCCTTAAAATGAAGGTAAAACTGCAGAATTAAAACAAATAAGGCACTAGCTTCAGAGCTAGCAGTGCTACTATGGAGTTAGCTTAACAAGGGTGGTTTATATAATTTTCTGTCAGATTTCAGTCACCCTAACAGACATCCCTGTTTCCACCTGCTTCACTGATCTACAGTCCGTAACATATCATGTCTCACATGATGCTATAGTGCTGTTAGCATTAGCTTAGCAAGGCAGTTTCAGTTGGTCAGTCTAACTAAGCTAGGAGCTAGCCAGCTAACAGTAGCAGTAGTCACTAAAGAGACAGGGTGGAGTTAGCTGCAGCGCTTCTGCACTTAAAGAGACGTGCACTGAAACGAGCCGTTCTGAGGGAGGCTGCAAAAGATGATTCACAGTGATGCTGAAAAAGAACATTTGACCAAAATGTGACATGAACATCTTGATTAGAGCTGTGGGAGCTGTTCAGCATGTGGGAGCAGGGCAGGAAATGGTGCATTCACCTGTGGTTGATGGACCTGGGTGTGTTTATTTGACTGTGACCACGTCTGCTTCCTCCTCCTCATCATCAGCAGCACGGAGGAGTGTACCGGGTGGAGCTGGTGGCAGAGGTGACTCCTCCATCACCCTCCTCAGAGGACCAGCAGGAGGTGGTTCCTCACGCGGTCCAGCTGATTTCTCCTCCGTTTCTGGGTCGCACCGTCCTGACTGCAGGACCAGCCAAGTTTGGGATGGACCTGACCAGACACGAACACGGGGTCAGTACGAATGCTGCTGTTGCTGCTGCTGCCTGTCATAAATTTATGACTTTTTGTTGATAATTTCAGAAATTTGCTTCTGTTTTTATGACTAACTCTTGTAAATTTGCACATTTTTCATGGTTGTTAGCATACTTGCCCACCTGTGCTTGTCTCTGTGTCCTGGTAGGTGAAGGGCAGCGTGGTGAAGTCATGCCCGTACTCGGCCTGTGGACCAATAGAAAACACGGTGGAGGTGAACGGCCGCATCGCCGTCTCTCTGCGTGGCGACTGCACGTTTGCCGCTAAAGCCCGGAGGCTGCAGGAGGCCGGAGCTGTCGGGGTCATCTTCATCGGTAGGAAAGTTGGGCAATTTGTAGTTGGCCAACGTCGGCAACTTTACATCAGGAATACATCTTATAAAGGGCGTTTATTACGCCCACGTCTAGCCAGTGTGCAAATGACTTTTTTTTTTTTTTTCTGTAAATGAGCATTTTTTCTACAAAAAGTTTAGATTTTTTTTTTTACTTGTATATGTGCAAAAATTTTCCTCAAATTTTTAAATTTTCTTTCATATAATTTTTTTTACTTTATTCATATAAAGTTGATTGTTTTTCCTCAAATTCTTTTTCTGAAATTTTTGCATATTTTTTCCACACAAATCTGGTATTTTTTTCCTCACAGATGTAGAACTTTTTTCATATTAATTTGCAGAATTTTTCCTCAAATTTTTCTTGTAAAATTTCCAGCTTTTGTTCGTACTTTTTTCATATAATTTTGCTACGTTTTTCTAGAAAATCTGCATTTTTTTTTCAACAGAAATTTTTGACTTTTTTTAACTTTTATGTACTGTATATTTGCAAAAATTGTTCCTTTGCTTTTTAAATTTTTCATAAAGTTTTTCCACTTTTTCCTCACAAATGTGTGACTTTTCATGTAAATTTGCTGAATTTTTCTTCATAAATTAGATTTTTGTTCTTGTAAATTTCTAGCTTTTTTACATAAATTTCTTTTCATATAAAAAAAATATGAAATTGCACCTGTGTGCACACTCCATGTCACCTAATCACCCTCTTTAGCCTTCTGTTCACATTTCATTGGTGTTTTTGTTAGCTTTGGGTTAGCCACTAGCGATGGCTACTAGCTCTCCTTCCTCTCCTCCTCTGGTGTGCTCTCTCTGCCAGATGTTTAGCTACACCTCTGATAACGGTAAATGTAATAAATGTTGTCTTTTTGAGGCGCTCGAGGCGAGGTTGTCTGATTTGGAATCCCGGCTCCGCTGCATTGAAACACCATCTGCACCAGTTACTCTTGACAGACATCCCTTAGCTGCAGCGGAGCTCCCTAGCTTAGGGCGGCCTGTTAGCGGTCCTCCGGTCCTCCTCAGCAGTGAGGAGACTTGGTGGGTGATGGTGAGAAGGAAACCTACTCGCAAAGCCCTGGTTAGCCACCAACCTGTTCACGTTTCTAATCGTTTTTTCCCCGCTTAGCGACACACCTGCTGAGGAAAAAACTCTGATCATTGGCGACTCTGTAGTCAGAAACGTGAACCTAGAGACTCCAGCGGCCATAGTCAAATGCATTCCTGGGGCCAGAGCAGGCGACATCGAGTCAAATTTGAAATTGCTGGCTAAAAGTCACTGTAAATACTCCACAATTGTTATCCACGCCAGCATTAACAACGTCTGACTCCGGCAGTGGGAAGTCTCAAAACTTAACGTGGAATCGGTGTGTGACTTTGCCAAAACAATGTCTGCCTCTGTAGTATTCTCTGGGCCCCTCTCCAATCTGACCAGTGATGACATGTTTGGCCGCTCGTCATCCTTGAACCGCTGGCTGTCTGTGTGGTGTCCTGCAAACGATGTGGGCTACGTAGACAATTCGAACTCATTTTGGGGAAAACCTGGTCTTATGAGACGAGACAGCATTCATCCCACTTTGGATGGAGCTTCTCATTTATCTAACAATCTGGCATCTTTTTTATCTAAATTTCCAAAACCATGACTACTCAGAGTTGGGACCAGGAAGCAGAGTCGCAGTCTTACACGCCTCTCTGCAGCTCCTCTTCATCCGCCACCCCTCAGCTTAGCCCCTGACTTCCCCATCAGAAAATCATTGTCTGCTCCCTCCAAAGTAAATAAAAATATAATATATAAGCATCCCAAAGTGACAAAGCAAAATATTGGCAAAAATCAAATTAAACATAAACCCTCTAAATTGAATGATTTGGCCTCTGTTCCTCCTCATAATTTAAAAATTAAATGTGGTTTATTAAATATTAGGTCTCTAACTCCCAAGTCTCTGTTAGTCCATGATCTGTTAATTGATCATCAGATTGATTTAATTTCCCTTACAGAGACTTGGTTAGGACAAGAGGATTATGTTGGTTTAAATGAATCAACTCCCTCTGGTTATTTAAACTGTCAAAATCCCAGAAGTTCTGGTCGTGGAGGAGGAGTAGCAACAATTTACCATTCCAAATTACTAGCTAATGTAAAGCAAAAAACATGTTATAATTCCTTTGAGGACCCTCCATCAACCTACTCAGAATTTTTATCCAAATTTGCCAAATTCTTAGCTGATTTAGTGCTGAAATCAGATAGCATAATTATAGTAGGACACTTTAATATACATGTAGAAGTAGATAGTGACTGTCTTAATGTGGCATTTAATTCAATATTAGACTCAATGGGGTTTTCTCAGAAAGTAGGAAATTCTACCCATTATCTCCACCACACGTTGGACCTTGTTCTGACATATGGCATAGAAATAGAAAATCTTGTAGTGTCTCCTCATAACCCTGTACTGTCAGACCATTGTCTGTTAACCTTTGATTTGACTATTTCTGACTATTTGGCTCCTAAAGAAAAATATTACTACAGTAGATGCCTCTCAGATGATGTTGTTACCAAATTTATGCAGATTGTTTCCTCTATGCCATGTGTCAACACAACGGAAAAAAACTATGGAGAGCTTGCTCCTTCCATAATAGATAGCATGGTAGATAGTGTTACAGCTTCTTTGCATCAGATTCTAGACATGGTGGCCCCTTTAAAAAAGAAAGTCTAATCAGAGATTTCTAACTCCTTGGTTCAACACAGAAACTCGTAGCTTAAAACAGAAGACTCGTCAATTATAAAGAAATTGGCACTCCACTAATTCAGATGAAATCTATTTAGCTTGGAGAAATCATCTTTTAATTTATAAAAAATCTCTTAGAAAAGCTAGAACGAGTTATTATTCTGCATTAATAGAAGAGAACAAGAATAATCCCAGGTTTCTTTTCAGCACTGTAACCAGATTGACAAAGAGTCAGGACTCTGTCAATCCTAGCATTCCCTTAGAGCTTACTAGTCAGGACTTTATGAACTTCTTCAATAATAAAATTTCATCTATCAGACATAAAATCAATCAGATTCTTCCCATCGTTAACTTAAATACAGTAACTACTACAACTCCTTCAACTGATATCTGTTTGGATGAGTTTACTCCATTTGACCTTTTAGAGTTAAGATAAAATAATTTCCTCATCCAAGCCTTCAACTTGTCTTTTAGACCCTATTCCTACCAGGTTATTTAAAGAAGTCTCCCCACTTATTGGTAGCTTTATTCTTCAAATAATCAATTCTTCGTTAACTTTAGGCCATGTGTCGCAGGCTTTTCACACTGCTGTAATTAAACCCTTACTCAAAAAGCCAACACTGGATCCAGGAGTTTTAGCTAACTATAGACCAATCTCTAATCTCCCTTTCAGTTCAGAAATCTTAGAGTTGTTGCTACGCAACTATTTGACCACCTGCAGGGAAATGGTTTATTTGAAGAGTTTGAATCTGGGTTTAGAATCCATCATAGTACTGAAACAGCCTTAGTGAAGGTCACTAATGACCTCCTTATCGCATCTGATAATGGACTCGTTTCTGTACTTGTCCTTTTAGACCTTAGTGTAGCTTTTGATACTATCGATCATAATATTCTACTTGATAGATTAGAACACTATGTTGGACTTAATGGAACTTCGTTGCAGTGGTTTAGATCTTATTTATCTGATAGGTTCCAGTTTGTTCTTGTCAATAATGAGTTTTCTTTTAACTCAAAGCTCAGTCATGGAGTTCCACAGGGATCTGTGCTAGGCCCTACTCTTTTTAGTTTATATATGCTTCCGTTAGGCAACATTATTAGAAAGCACTGTATACATTTTCATTGTTATGCAGATGACACACAATTATACCTGTCAATGAAGCCAGATGATAGTTATCAATTAGCCAAGTTAGAAACCTGTCTTAAGGAAATCAAAGCTTGGATGACTTGTAATTTCCTGCTATTAAATTCAGATAAGACTGAAGTCATTCTTATTGGTCCAAAAAACCTTAGAAATACCTTTCCAAATCAAACTTTTAGTTTGGTTGCGGTTACTCTTTCTCGTAATAGCTCTGTGAGGAACCTTGAAATTATTTTTGATCAAGATCTGTCCTTCAATTCACATATTAAATTCGTTTCTAAGACTGCCTTCTATCATTTGCGTAATATTGCCAAGATTAGGAGCATCTTGTCTCAGAGTGATGCTGAGAAATTGATCCACACTTTTGTTAGCTCTTCATTAGATTATTCTAACTCTTTATCAAGTTGTCCTAAAACATCTTTAAAAAGTCTTCAGTTGATCCAAAATGCTGCAGCAAGAGTTTTAACAGGTACTAGAAAGAGAGATCATATCTCTCTGTTTCTGGCCTCCCTTCATTGGCTTCCCATAGAGTTTAGAATTAAGTTTAAAATCCTTCTTCTCACTTGCAAAGCTCTAAATAATCAGGCCCCTTTTTATTTAAAAGATCTGATACTACCATATTATCCTAACAGAGCACTACGCTCCCAAAATGCTGGATTACTTGTAATACCTAAAATCTCCAAAAGTACAATGGGAGGCAGAGCCTTCAGTTATCAAGCTCCTCTCCTGTGGAACCAGCTGCCAATCTGGATTCGGGAGTCAGACTCGATCTCTGTTTTTAAGAATAGGGTTAAAACCTACCTTTTTGATATAGCCTACAATTAGGGAGGGATCATGTGTTTCTGAACCCTCCCTTAGTTATGCTGCTAATAGGTTTAGTCAGCCGGGGGACCTCCAGTAATGCACTGGGCCTCACTCCTTTCCTCACTCTCAATGAAATATTTTTTTTTTGCTGGTCATTAACATCTGTTTGTTCTCTCCCATAGATTGAGTCCCCATCGTGCTGTTTGCTCTCTACATGTCTGTTCTTTTCATCTTCTCTGTCCCCTCACCCCCCAGCCAGTCGCAGCAGATGACTGCCCCTCCCTGAGCCTGGTTCTGCTGGAGGTTTCTTCCTGTTAAAAGGGAATTTTTCCTCTCCACCGTCACCAAGTGCTGCTCACAGGGGATCGCCTGATTGCTGGGGTCTTTCTGCAACTGTGGGGTTTTCCCCTACAGTTGAAAGTGCTATGAGATGACTGTTGTTGTGATAATGGCACTATATAAATAAAGTTGAATTGAATATGTTTGCTACTTTTTTCACATAAATTTGATTTTTTTTCCCTCAAAAATTTTTAACTTTTTTCTGAACTTTTGCCTTTATCCACATAAATGTGAGTCTTTTTCTCGCACACATGTATGTCGCATATAAATTTGCAGAATTTAAATTTCCAACTTCTTTTTCTCATAAATATGTAACTGTCATGTCCATTTGTGACTTTTTTGTTCATGAGCAACGTTTTCCATCATTCATTTGCAGCTTTAAATGAGCAACTTTGCAGCCTAAATATTTCCCATGATTCCTCCCTCCAGACCACCACGAGGGCAGCAGCAGCGACGACTCTCCTCTCTTCCAGATGGTCGGAGACGGCGGTCCCACCAACGCGGTCACGCTGCCGCTGGTCTTCCTGTTCAACCGCGAGGGCGCAGTCCTCACCGCCGCCATGGAGACGCACCGCAACGTGGATGTGCTACTGCTGCCCAAAGACAGACAGCTGGGACGAGGTGAGGACACGTCCTAATGTCCTGCCCTTCTTCGACATGGTGACACAGTTCCCACAGGGATTAAATAATGCAGTGCCATCTTCCAGAATAAACACCCTTCTTCACAACAACCTGCTTTAGTGCTTCTATGCTAATAGCATAGCATGGCAAAGCTAGTGACTAGCATGACTAGGCTCACTATTACCATTCCTATCCTGGCTATTAGCATGGCGAAGCGATTGACTGGGTTTTCTAGGCTTGTCATTACCATGTCTGGACTGGCTATTAGGAGAGTGAAGCTAGCGATTAGCAATTC
Organism: Pholidichthys leucotaenia; assembly: GCA_020510985.1. Lineage (NCBI taxonomy): Eukaryota > Metazoa > Chordata > Actinopteri > Cichliformes > Pholidichthyidae > Pholidichthys > Pholidichthys leucotaenia. Next base: position 6,405,866 of record CM035850.1, read on the forward strand.
AGGCTGCCCAGTAGCATTCTTGTAGTGCATCAGATTTTATATAGAGCGTTTCATAGACACTCAAAGACGCTTTACAATGGATACATTATTCATTCACTCCACAGCCAATGTAGTGGTAAGCTACCTCTGTAGCCACAGCTGCCCTCCGGTTGTTAAACGGCCTGCTCTACCTCCTTAACCACTGCTGCCCACTTATGGTGGCTACTAGCATGCTCAAACCCTTCCTCTTTTCTCTTTATTTCCCCCCTGCCTATTTATATTCTACACTATATTCCTGACTAATGACTGGACTAGACATACTAGTCGCTAGCTTTGTCATGCTAATAAGCAAGCCTAAGAATGTTAACTGTGAGTCTAGGAATGCCTGTGACCAGACTATAAACACTATTGGCCTTCCTAGGAATGCTAAAGGCCAGCCTGGGAATGCTAATGGCTAGTCTAGTCTAGGAATGCTAACGGCCAGTCTAGGAATGCTAACGCGGCCCCGTCTAGGAATGCTAACGGGCAGCCGAGGAATGCTAAACGTGAAACTTTTCTCCCTCTTGTAAACCTTATAAACAAGTTTTCTCCTGGATTGTAAATCCTCTCATTCTGCTCTCCAGACCGACCAGATAAAATGGTCAGTGTGAACCTGAAGCTCCGACTGGCTGAGGAGGTCGAGGTGGAAGAGGAGGAGGAAGGAGGAGGCCCCACCCTGGAGCTGATCCTGGAGAACCCAGAGGAGTAGACGGAGAACGGAGATGTGATTCTCTCAGAGGAGAACAGTGGTGATCCTCAGGGAGAAACATCGGAGAACTTCAGGACAGAACAGGACCACTCAGAACTATGAGAATAAAGTCAAAACTCCGAGTAACCATGGTAACAGCCCAGAGTGTCTCAGCTGAGCGATGAGCGGTGACGTCTGGGGTTGAAAGCCTGAACTGCAGCAGCAGATATGGTGGATCAAACGTGTCTCAGACTGACAAGAAAAATGAGTCAAATTTATATGAAAAAGTTTGAAATTCACTACCAGTAAAATTTGTTAATTTACTGAAAAAAAGCTTCACAAATGAAGGGTAATGCTTGGAAATTTCCTTGAAGAAAGTCATGAATTTAATATTTGAAAAAACATAAATGTATGATTGGAAAAAAAAAAAGTTAAATTTATTCATAGATAAAATGTTTTTAATTTGTGAGAAAAAAATTAATGTGAAAAGTCACAAATTTGTGAGGTGAAAAATGCCACATTTAGCAGTAAAAGTTTCATATTTGTACTTGTGAGTAAAAAAGTTACAAATTTATGTAGAAAAAGGTGACAAGTTTGTGTATAAAGTTGAAAAATTTCATTTATTTATGATTCAAAAAATTCTCAGATTAATGCATAAACACCAAGAAGACGACGTGTGCGGCCGCTCATGTAACAGTAGCGGTCCATCAGTCGTAGTGAGAGCCGTTCTGAACCAGGATGAGCCGATCAGGCAGCGACCCGAGACATCCATGTCAGACGTGGGCGGCCCCGCGGACGGTGCCAGCCGCTGCCAGGAAGGTTCACCCCATCAGACAGGATCACCCTCGTCTTCCTCCTCGATTCTGATGGTTCTGGGTTTCCCAGCTCTGACGTACACTCATCGTTGGTGACGTGGTGGAACCATCCATGTCTAAGATATTTCTGTGGGAAGCATTGAGGCGGCGATTGGCTGCTGCTGATGGGGTCCATGTCTCTGAACCGTACAGGAGGATGGGGATCTCGCAGGTCTTGAAGATGGACAGATCTCACCACTTCTCCAAACTCTGTGCGTGTGACCAAGAGCGCTGCAGGCCTGCTGGATCTGCCTCATGATCTCAGAGTCTGATGAGCAGTCGCTGGAGATCTTGGAGCCAAGGTAGAAGAAGTCATTTCCCACTTTTACTTCCTCGCTGTATGCTCGTCTGAAGCTTGTCTGAAGTACTGGACGACCAGAATCAGAATCAGAATCAGAATCAGGTTTATTGCCATTGTTCATGTAGTACACAAACTAGGAATTTGTCTCGGTACAATGCTGCAACATTAAACATGATAAGATAAGAGAAATAAACTATACATGTAATAAAGTGTAGGATAAGATTAAGTGAACAAAGATACCTTTCATGCCCATCTTCATAGCGACCTTCAGCATGTCTGTGTCACCATCGTGATAGCACATGGTAGCACGTGAAGCACATCATTGGTCCGTTCCCATCGGACTCAGAGACCAGTGACAACAGGGAACGCATGCTGGAACTGTGCACCACCTACAACCTGAAGGTGTTGGGTACTTGGTTCCAGCATCTTCAGTTACACCGGACTGCCTGGTATTGTAACACCATTGTTCACCTCCTCATCATCAAGCACTGGAGCTTTGCTTCTGATTGCCGTGTGTTCCGGCGTGCTGAGTGGTTCGAAACCGACCATCACCTTCTTGCCACCACTCTCCACTTGCACCTCCACTGCCCCCCCCCCCCCCCAGCCAGAAACTCCGCCACCTTCTGAACAACAAGCTCAGCATCAATGAATACACCCAACACTATACTGTAGAGGTTGCCAACCGATTTGCTGCCCCTGCTCCTCTAGTGGGAGTAGAAGATACCTGGGAGCAGATGACTGCCACCCTGACCTCTGCAGCCGCCGCCGTCCTCGGCGTCCCTCGCCAGCCTGGACTTGGTGAAGCCAGGCTCCATCACAGTTGGACCTTCTGAACTTGAACAGGCACGATGAAGCCGTGTGGTTACACCACGTTGTTGACTCTGGCGAGAACAGTCTTCAGTCTGGAAAAGTTGCTCATTTTTTCTCATAAATACAAGTTTAAAAAGTCACAAATTTATGAAGAAAAAAGTTTCAAATTTGAGTAAAGCTGCAAATTGACACAAAAATTGTTATACATTTCTGATTAAAAAAATCCTGCAATATTCTAAAAAAAAAAACTAGATATGAGAAAAAAAGGCACATTTCAGGGTCCAAAAACCTTCTGTTGTTCCTCTGAAATTCGGATCATTTTAACCCTTAAGAACCCAGACTCCTTCTCCTTCAAGGAAAATTGTGGAGTCTGGGTTCGTAAGGGTTAAAATGTCCCTAATTTCACATAATAATAACGGAGTATAAATGAATCATGTCCTGCACTAATATTTTATTATATAAGTGAGTTGATCAGAAGGTTGACGTGGACTTTGGTTTGGTGGAATTTTTTGGATGAAGTGTAGTTTCGTGGCCAGTAGAGGGCAGCAGCTGCTCCTCATAGCTGTTACACATTTAGATATGAAGGCAGAAGGAGTTTTTATTCTGGTTTTACACTTTATTAACTTCAGGGAATTTAACTGTATGTGTGAGAGTGATCTGTGATTTTTAATCAGATTGTCTCCATGTAAAAACACAAACTGATTCACCAAGCTGACAACGTTGCTTCTGTTTGCTTTCACCTTATTTTCACTGTTCTGCACTTTGAAAAACAAAACTTTTTTTTCTTGCTGTAATTTTGCATTAAAACATAAAATTAGAAAAAAAAAAAGCCTACTTTTTTTTTTTTTGGTCTTTTCTTTACTAAAGTTATGTGAAGTAATTCACCAAAAAAGTTGCTCAATTATGAGGAAAAACTTGCATTTCTTTTTTAAAAAGCTGCAGATTTCCAAGATGAAAGGTTACAAAATTATAATAAAAGTCAAATTTAGGATCAAAGTGCCGGGGCAGCAGGATGTTTGAGTTTGATTTATTGTTATGGTTTATGCTGTTGAGGCATTAGTTTCTAGTTTAGTCTGGTCTGGTTTCTTTTTTTTTTTTTTAATTTATTACTTATTTTGTACCCGTAGGTAGATTTGTTTTGCAGTCTGGTGACAAGCCACCAGCTGCCGGTCGCTGCGTGCGCAAGCGCCCCGTATCCCTAACCTGCATGTTTTTGGCATGTGGGAGGAAACCGGAGAAATCCTGGAGTAAACCCACGCAACGGGGAGAACATGCAAACTCCACACAGATCACTGTTGGTCGGGGGCAGGGATCGAACCCACGATCTCACGATCCCCACAATCCCCCGGCCGAGGGTAAACTGTGCTGCCACAGTGCTAACCACTGCGCCACCGTGCAGCAGTGGTTTCTTGATTCTTGCATCCCTCATGGCGACTTTCTGACCCCGTTTAGTCATCTGGTTTTTGTCTTGGGTCTTATTTTGAAGTACTTCCTGTCTTGTCCTTGTTTAGTTTTATTGTTGTGGTGTCCCTTCTGGTTAGTGGTTACAGTTCACAATTTCGGCTTTGTTATGCAGCCTCATGACCGCATTATTTCTGGATGTGTAATCATTAGTTTTAGTGTAAGTTTAGCTCTCCCCTCCTGTTCTGGTGCTGCGACATAGTTCCCGTTATGGGATCCTTCTGTGTCTCTGAAGTCCTGCTATGTAATCTTTGGTCCCTCGCTCTTAGTTGATTTCCTTCTGAGTTTAGTTCAATGTTTTTTGCCTTTGTTTCTCGGCAGCCCGCATTTGGGTCCTGCGCAGTACATGACAAGAAGATGAAAATTCACCGCAAGTCACAAATTCATGGGAAAAACTTCACAAATTTGAGGAAAAAACTGCAAATATATAACAATTTTTTTTTTAAGAAAGTCACAAGTTTATGAGGAAAAAAGATGCAAAATTATCAGAAAAAGGCCACAAATACTCAAGAAAAAACAAATTTATAAGAAGAAAATCAAACTTACAAGAAAATATCTAAATTTATGAGGAAAGAATTGCAAATTTTCAAAAAGTTGCAAATGTACAACAGTCACATTGATGAGAAGATACAAATTTGCAAGTCACAAATTCATGAGCAAAAAAAAAAAAAAAATCAGATTTCTTCTTCTTCCAGCTGCTCCCTTCAGGACCTCTACAGCAGATCATCTGCCTCCATCCCTCCATCTTCCTCTGTAACACCAACCCTCTCCATGTCCTCCTTCACTACATCCATCAATCTCCATCGTCTTCCTCTTCTCCTCCTGCCTGGCAGCTCCATCCTCAACATCCTTTGTTGAGGACGTCCTCTGCACATGTCCAAACCATCTCAGCCTTGCCTCTCTTACTTTGTCTCCAAACCGCTCAGCCTGAGCTGTCCCTCTGATATTGTGGAAGATGAAAGCAGACGAGACAGCAAGCTGGACGACACTTGAACTTTATTCAACTTCCAACATTCAACACAAAACGACTGTCCTCTGAGTGTCCGAGCAAACTCTTTTATACACTTAAAGCCTTCGGAGACAGCTGACAGCTGGATTCCCATTGTGCGCCGTGGCTGAGACCCATACAAAGTCCTGTGTGCTGCGTGTGTGCTTCAGGTGTGTGAGCAGCCCTGAAGGTTCCGGGAATGGCGGTCGGCCGTGTTTCTTGGGCGTGTGCAGCGGCGGAGGACGATGGCAGTCTGTGGAGCCAGTATTGTCCCGTGCGTGGTGCGCTGTCCTCGTAACCCCCCGGTGTGCGTGCGGGGGTTCGGTGCATGGCAGGTCCGCTGTCGCGAGGCGGGTCAGGATCAGGGAGCTTGATGGAGATCAGCGTCGTCGGTGCCGATGGTCTTCCCCGTTTGGGTTGTTGCTGTCGTTCGCTCGTGCCGGGTCATGGTGCATTCTGGTCCACGTGCTGCGTTCTCCATCCGGCCCTGGAGGTCGCCGTCGTAGAGACAGGACGAGGTACGTGTGCGCTCGTGTGGATGCGGAGGAGCGGTGACAGGGAGTAGATGATCTTTGTCCCTCGGCCGGTCCCAGCGTGGATGTCCAGATCTCAGGCGAGGGTCGCACCATGACGCTTCCTGCAGCTTTCCCGGTCGTGGATGATCTCCGAGGGAATTCGCCTGGTGTCGGTTCTGCGTCGAGGTCTCCCATGTGGCAGAAGGGAGGGCGGTCCATTTGCGTTAGGCTGCTGCGTTCGCTTGTCGTTGGAGTCACCGCCGGGGGCTGCGTTCGTTCGTCGTCAGGGGTCACCACTGTGTGGAGGATCAAATAAGGGTCATCAGTGTGGAGGCACGGAATAAGTGCAGGCGGACACGGCGAACTGAAGTTTAAAAGGGTGTTTTATTTCATCCTCCAACACGAGGGTTAACCCCAGTGCTGTGGGAGCGCGCTGGAGCGAGCCCTCTGTCTCTAGACAGCAAACAGGCAATGCAAGTGATCAAAAGAGTAAGAGAGAGCAAGCGATATTCAGTTGACTTATATACCCAGCTAGACAATGCATGCATGGCATATTAGCATCACAGTAAACAGCAGGAAGGCATGGACATTTGCATTAGAGTCACACATATCAATAGCAGGATTACTGGCACCGGGATTCCTCTCTACCTATTGATATCAGTCCATACATCTCACTGTTCTGCTAATTGCTCCAGCTGAGCGCCCTGCTTGACCCGTAGACTGTGGGGGTCGCCCACACCATCACCAGGTGGAAGGCCAACAATTCTCTGTCAAACATACTGTATTTGCGTTCGTTGTCGCGCAACGTATGGCTGAAAAATGCGAGCAGTTGCCACGCACCAGAAGCGTACTGCTCCAATGGCAACATCAGATGCATCAGTGGTGAGTGCTATCCACGTTGACGGGGCAGGGTGGGCTAGCAAAGTGGCACTAGCGAGCTCTGTTTTGGTGTTTGCGAAAGCCTGGACTCGCTCGGGGGTGAGGGGGGGGTCCAGTCGATGTTTTCCGTGGGCTTCTTTTTCTTAAGCATGGCATACAACGACTGCAGTAGCTGGGCTGCTCGGGGGAGGAAACGGTTATAAAAGTTGACCATGCCCAAAAATTCCTGCAGGGCCTTCTCAGTCTGCGAACGTGGAAAATCCAACACGGCATGCACCTCATCAGGCAGTGGAATTGCGCCCTCTGGCGAAATGTGGTGACCCAAAAAAATCAATCACTGGCACACCGAACTGGCACTTCACTGGGTTAACGATAAGCCCATGCATTTCCAACCTCTGGAAAACTAGTTTGAGATGGGCGAGGTGTTCCTCCTTGGACGTGCTAGCCACCAGAATGTCGTCTAAGTAGACAAAAACAAAAGGCAGGTCACGGAGCACCACGTCCATCATTCTTTGGAAGGTTTGTATCACGCCCTTTAACCCGAATAGCATGTATAAAAACTTGAAAAGGCCAAAAGGAGTTATTGCTGTTTTGGGAACGTCCTCTGCGCGCACCAGGACCTGGTGGTACCTGCGGACCAGATCCACTTTCGAAAAAACACACGTCCTGGCCAGGTGCACGGAAAAATCCTGTATGTGCGGGATGGGATACGGATTGTGTTCCGTGGCATTTGTTCAAGTGCCAGAAATCACCGCACGGTCACTGCGACCCATTGGCCTTAGACACCATGTGGAGTGGGGATGCCACGGGCTGTTGGAGCGCCTAACGATGCCCAGCTGCTCTAAGCTGGTAAACTCCTCACGTGTTGGCTAGTTTAACAGTGTCCAGCCACCGAGGTCACATGAACACCGGCGGGCCTTTTGTGGTTATGAAATGTTCTATCCTGTGTTTGGTTACTGTATCAGTAAACGTTGGAACCGTGAGTGCTGGGAACTGTGAAAGTAAATGCTGGTACTTAACCCCTGGAGCTGATAACATTAGCCTGTGTTGTTGGCCCAACTTCCCGAGCTGTGCAGGGCAAGGAGGAAAAAGAAACAGCATCCACTAAACGTCTGTTGGCAACATCGACTAACAACACATAAGCACATAAAAAATCTGCACCTAAAATTGAGAGAGAACATGCTGCTACCACAAAGTCCCATTGGTAATTGCGTCCATGTAGGCACACCGTCAACATCCGTTCGACGAACATCCTGATGTTGGATCCGTTGGCGGCCGTGAGCTTGGGACCGCTGCCTTCTGCCAATATGTGCTGACCGGCAGAATGAGTCTCTTCTGGGAGCCGGAGTCCACTAAGAAACGTCTCCCTGAACACGTCTGTGATGAAAAGCAGCTTGTTCCTGTCACTAGCAGTCGCAGCTGCTACTGGCTGCTGGCCGTGCCGTTTCCCTGGCTTTTTGAATTGGCATGGCGGCAGACAGCATTGGGCATTTGAGCCGAAGCAGTGGCGGTAAAAACAGAGCGTCCTGTTCCTGCATCTCTTGGCGTCCTTCCCAGCTACCGCCAACAGCTCCTCGACCTCGCTGGAGCCCTTCCTGGGTGCTGGTGTCATTGTGTGCATGCTGAGAGGTCTGGTCGCTAGGATGATGCAGTCCGCATCCTGCGCCAGAGCGCAGTAGTTCTTGGTTATCAGCAGCGGCGAGATGGCCAGGATCATCCTCGCTCTAGCAGGTAGGTTCCTGAGGAAGAGGTGGGCGAACAGGAAGAATTCGTCGTTCTTACCCATTAATGCTAACATGCTCTCCACAGATCCACAGCTAATCTGTCACCTAACTCTGAGCGCATTAGGAGTCTCTGCTCTCTCACTGTCCAACAAAGTATACCGCTGAATTAGCATCTGCTTGAGGGTGTCATATGTCCCCTGGGCCGGCGGCTCCTGAAGCAGGCTCATCACTTGCTGTGTGGTGTGCACACCCATCGACCACATGATAATATTTGGTGTCGTCCACTGTGATCCCGCAGAGTGCGAATTGAGCTTCCACATGTAGAAACCAAGCGGTCGGACTGTGAAGCCAGAAGTCTGGGAGCTTGACTGTGACAGCACATGCTGCGCTGGTGTTCTCCCTCTGGGTTGTCTCCGGGGCGGTGCGCGGCCCATTCTCCATTTCACATCTTAGGGTCACCAATGTGGAAGATGAAAGCAGACGAGACAGCGAGCTAGACGACACTCGAACTTTATTCAACTTCCAACATTCAACACAACACAACTGTCCTCTGAGTGCCTGAGCAAATTCTTTTACACATGTTTATTCCCACCTCCGGCGCACAGGGTAAACACATTAACATACAAACGTGAAAGACACGCACACACATCAACATAACACACACGTCACAGAGCAGGTCTTGCTACCATACATTTGCACCCCTGCGTCCTCAGGTGTGAACTTGGCACGGCGGGGGGTGAAAGGCACATCTTTGTTTGGCTCCCCTCACCTTTCTCCATTAGCATCCCTAACTCTCTTCTCCCCACCAACCCCTTTGTTCTGGTTGGAGCGCCATGTGTACTGTGTCCACCACAATATACTCATTTCTAATCCTGTCCCTCCTAGTCACTCCCAATGAAAATCTTAGCATCTTCAACTCTGCCACCTTCAGCTCTACCTCCTGTCTTTTTGTCAGCCGCACCGTCTCCAAACCATATTATGTCTGTAATTACCCTTGGTTCACAAAAAAGTTGAGGTGACTTGGAACACAGCTTTATTGACTTACTCACGCTGGCAGATCACTGCGAAGCTCAGGCGAGATAAGAGAACGTAAGATGGCCGACTCGGCCTTATATAGGGCGGGGCAGAGACATTACTGGAGGTGCGTGTCACATTTTCATATTAAAATATATATCTCACACATAAATCAAAGCAGGTCTCACTACCATCTTGTAAATCTTCCCTTTCACTCTTGCTGCTACCTTTCTGTCACAAATCACCCCTGACACTCGTCTCCACCCACTCCACCCTGCCTGCACTCTCTTGACCTCTTATACATTTTCCATTGCTTTGGATGGTTGACCCCAGGTATTTAAACTCATCTACTTTCACAACCTCTACTCCTTCCATCTTCACTGCTACACCTGCCTCCCTCTCATTCACACTCATGTACAGTGGGGCAAAAAAGTATTTAGTCAGCCACCAATTGTGCAAGCTCTCCCACTTAAAAGATGAGAGAGGTCTCCAATTTTCATCATAGGTATACCTCAACTATGAGAGACAAAATGAGGAAAAAAAAAATCCAGAAAATCACATTGTCTGATTTTTAAAGAATTTATTTGCAAATTATGGTGGAAAATAAGTATTTGGTCCCCTACAAACAAGCAAGATTTCTAGCTCTCACAGACCTGTAACTTCTTCTTTAAGAGGCTCCTCTGTCCTCCACTCGTTACCTGTATTAATGGCACCTGTTTGAACTCGTTATCAGTATAAAAGACACCTGTCCACAACCTCAAACAGTCAGACTCCATACTCCACTATGGCCAAGACCAAAGAGCTGCCAAAGGACACCAGAAACAAAATTGTAGACCTGCACCAGGCTGGGAAGACTGAATCTGCAATAGGTAAGCAGCTTGGTGTGAAGAAATCAACTGTGGGAGCAATTATTAGAAAATGGAAGACATACAAGACCACTGATAATCTCCCTCGATCTGGGGCTCCACGCAAGATCTCACCCCGTGGGGTCAAAATGATCACGAGAACGGTGAGCAAAAATCCCAGAACCACGCGGGGGGACCTAGTGAATGACCTGAAGAGAGCTGGGACCAAAGTAACAAAGGCTACCATCAGTAACACACTACGCCACCAGGGACTCAAATCCTGCAGTGCCAGACGTGTCCCCCTGCTTAAGCCAGTACATGTCCAGGCCCGTCTGAAGTTTGCTAGAGAGCATTTGGATGATCCAGAAGAGGATTGGGAGAATGTCATATGGTCAGATGAAACCAAAATAGAACTTTTTGGTAAAAACTCAACTTGTCGTGTTTGGAGGAGAAAGAATGCTGAGTTGCATCCAAAGAACACCATACCTGCTGTGAAGCATGGGGGTGGAAACATCATGCTTTGGGGCTGTTTTTCTGCAAAGGGACCAGGACGACTGATCAGTGTAAAGGAAAGAATGAATGGGGCCATGTATCGTGAGATTTTGAGTGAAAACCTCCTTCCATTAGCAAGGGCATTGAAGATGAAACATGGCTGGGTCTTTCAGCATGACAATGATCCCAAACACACCGCCCGGGCAATGAAGGAGTGGCTTCGTAAGAAGCATTTCAAGGTCCTGGAGTGGCCTAGCCAGTCTCCAGATCTCAACCCCATAGAAAATCTTTGGAGGGAGTTGAAAGTCTGTGTTGCCCAGCGACAGCCCCAAAACATCACTGCTCTAGAGGAGATCTGCATGGAGGAATGGGCCAAAATACCAGCAACAGTGTGTGAAAACCTTGTGAAAACTTACAGAAAATGTTTGACCTCTGTCATTGCCAACAAAGGGTATATAACAAAGTATTGAGATGAACTTTTGTTATTGACCAAATACTGATTTTCCACCATAATTTGCAAATAAATTCTTTAAAAATCAGACAATGTGATTTTCTGGATTTTTTTTTCTCATTTTGTCTCCCATAGTTGAGGTATACCTATGATGAAAATTGGAGACCTCTCTCATCTTTTAAGTGGGAGAACCTGCACAGTTGGTGGCTGACTAAATACTTTTTTGCCCCACTGTATTCTGTCTTGCTTCTATTGACTTTCATTCCTCTTCTCTCCAGAACATACCTCCACTTCTCTAGGTTCTCTTCCACCTGCTCCCTACTCTCACTGCAGATCACAATGTCATATGCAAACATCATGGTCCACGGAGACTCCTGCCTGACCTTAACCGTAAGCCTGTCCGTCACCATGGCAAACAAGAAAGGGCTCAGAGCTGGTCCCTGATGTAACCCCACCCCCACCTTGAATCCATCTGTCACTCCTACAGTGCACTTCACCAACATCTCGCTGTCCTCATACATGTCCTGCACCACCCTCACATACTTCTCTGCCACTCCTTACTTTCTCATACAGTACCACACCTCCTCTCTTGACACCCTATCATATGCTTGCTCTAGATCCACAAAGACACAGTGCAACTCCTTCTGACCTTCTCTATACTTCTCCATCAGCACTCTTAGAGCAAACATTGCGTCTGTAGTACTCTTACTTGGCATGAAACCGTACTGCTGCTCACTGATTGTCACCTCTCCTCTTAACCTGGCTTCAACAACTCTTTCCCATATCCTCATAGTGTGGCTGATCAACTTTATGCCTCTGTAGTTACTACAGCTCTGAGCATCACCTTTGTTCTTGAAAATTGGTACCAAAACACTTCTTCTCCACTCCTCAGGCATCCTCTCACTCTCCAAGATTGTGTGAAACAATCTGGATAAAAAGTCCACTGCCATGCCTCCACAGGTATATCATCTGGACCAGCCGCCTTTCCATTCTTCATCCCCTTCAAAGCTGCCCTCACTTCTGCCTTGCTAATCCTCAGGACTTCCTTGTTCACCATCTTTCCTTCATCCATCCTCCTCTCGCTCTCATTTTCTTTATTCATCAGCTCTACAAAGTTCTCCTTCCACCTTCTCAACACACTCTCATTTGTTAGTTCATTACCATTTATGTCCTGAATCAACTTGCTCCCCTCAGGAAAGCGGTACAGATCCCATAAAACCCGGACTGCCAGGTTTAATCATAGTTTTTTCCCAGCAGCAGTACATATTTTGAACGGATTTATGTAACACGTACAGACTGCTGACATTATTTTATGTTATTTTATGGCAATAACCCTGTGTGTATAAGCTGGTCTTATATATTTATCGCTCAGTATGTTTTCATTATTGCTATGTACATATTGTATTCAACTTTTAGGTAATAATGTTTCAAGCATTATTGTTGTAATTATAAGAATGTTAAATGCATGAGTGAACTGTGAGTGTGATAGTTTGTTTTTAGCTAACTAACCTACACTTATATAGTGCTTTTCTAGTCACAAAGACCACTCAAAGCACTTTCACTAGTACTAACCCTCTATTCTAAGGGCCTATAGGAGACGACTATTTAGGGACAATTTAGAACAACCAATTAACCCAACATGCATGTCTTTGGATTGTGGGAGGAAACCGGAGCCCCCGGAGTAAACCCACGCAGCACAGGGAGAACATGCAAACTCAAACTCAAACTTTAGGGAGCAGTATCTCAATTTTGTTGCATTGTTTATTAGCAATGGAATGACAATAAAGGCACTTTGACTTTTTTTTTTTACCTAACCTGCTGTACATCCTTTCCAGCTCCATCTCTGTCTAGCCAATCGATACAAGTCCTTTTCTTCTTCCTTAATGTCCAGCCTCTCATAAACTCACTATATGCCTTTTCCTTTGCCACCTCTCCCTTTGCCATGCGCCTAGATTCCAAATACTCCTGTCTACTTTCTTCATCTCCCTGACTATCCCACTATTTCTTTGCTAACCTCTTCCTTTGAATACTTTCCTGCACCTTCTCATTCCACCACCAAGTCTTCCTTCCTCGGTCCACTGGATACACCACATACCTTTCTACCCATTTCCCTCAATACTTTTGCTATACTTTCCCAGTCATCTGGTAATTCTTCCCTACCACACAGAGCCTGTATCAACTCCTTCTTGAACTCTGTGCGACCTTCTTCCTTCTACAACTTCCCCCACTTAATCTTTGGCTCTGCCTTCACTGTTTTCCTCTTCTTGCTTTCCAAAGTCCTCCTACAGACTAACATCCGATGCTGTCTAGCTACATTCTCCCCTGCCACCACCTTGCAGTCTCCTACTTCTTTCAGATTTCTCCTTCTGCATAAGATGTAGTCCACCTGTGTGCACCTTCCTCCACTCTTGTAAGTCACCCTATGTTTCTCTCTCTTCTTGAAGTATGTGTTCACCACAGCCATTTCCATCCTTTTAGCAAAATCCACAACCATCTGTCCTTCAACATTTCTCTCCTTAAGACCATACCTACCCAGGACCTCCTCATCACCTGTGTTCCCTTCACTTACAGTACATGTCCATTAATGTCTGCTTCAATCACCACTCTCTCCCTCCTGGAAACACTCTCTACCACTTCATCCAACTCACTCCAGAATTCCTCTCTCTCTTCTACCTGACATCCAACTTGTGGGACATATGCACTGACAACATTCAACATCACACCTTTGACTTCTAGCTTCAAACTCATGATTCTGTCTGACTCCCTGTTTACCTCCTGAACACTCGTCACATACTCTTCCTTCAAGATTACTCCTACTCCATTTCTGTTCCTATCTCCTCCATGGTAGAACAGTTTAAATCCACCTCCAATGCTCCTAGCCTTGCTTCCCTTCCATCTGGTTTCTTGAACACACAGGAAATCTACCTTTCTTCTCTCCATCATATCAGCCAACTCTCTGCTTTTACCAGTCACTGTCCCTATATTTAATGTCCCTACTCTCACCTCAACACTTCTGTCTTTCCTCTTCTCTCTCTCCCTCCTAACACGCATTCCCCCCTCTCCTCCTCCATCTTTGACCAACAGTAGTCCAATTTCCACCTGCACCCTGTCAGTTAACAGCACCGGTAGTGGTCGTTGTTAACCTGGGCCTCGACCAATCTGCAATGAAAGTCTCATTCATCATGATCCGCATGTTTTCCGATTCCCCTTCCTGACACAACCCTCCCCATTTACCTGGGCTTGGGACCAGCACTAGGAGTACACTGGCTTGTGCACCCGCTGTGGATGGTTTAAAAAAAAAAAATCAGATTTATAATGAAAAAGTGCAAAATTACAAGAAATTGTTTTTAAAAGAATCCTCAAGGGTTCATAAGAGTTTGCTCAACCAGTCCACATGTGTTTTGTGGACTTGGAGAAAGCATTCAACCACGTTTCTTGTGAGGGGTGCTGTGGGAGTGTGGGGTGTCGGGCATGTTGCTACAAGATATCCAGTCTCTACACGACCATTGCAGGAGTTTGGTTCGTATTGCCAACACTCAGTCAAACTGGTTTCCAGTGAGAGTTGGACTCTACCAGGGTTGCCCTTTGTCACCGATCCGGTTCATAATTTTATAGACAGGATATCTAGACACAGCCAACGAATGGAGGGTGTCATGCTTGGTGACCACAGCATCTCATCTCTGTTGTTTGCAGATGATGTTGTCCTGCTGGCTTCACCCAGCAATGATCTACAGGTTTTACTGGGACTGTTTGCCGCTGAGTGTGAAACGGCTGGGATGAAAATCAGCACCTCCAAGTCTGAGTCCATGGTCCTCAGCCGGAAAAAGGTGGATTGTCCTCTCTGGGTTGGGGACAAGCTCCTGCCCCAAGTGAAGGAGTTTAAGTATCTCGGGTCTCATTCAGGAGTGAGGGGAAAATGGAGCGAGAGATTGACAGATGGATCGGAGCAGCCTCTGCAGTGATGTGGACATTGTACCGGTCCTTTGTGGTGAAGAGGGAGCTGAACTCTACAGCGAAGCTGTCAATTTACCGGTCAATCTATGTTCCTACCCTCACCTATGGTCATGAGCTTTGGGTAATGACCAAAAGAATGAGATTGCGGATACAAGCGACTGAAATGAGCTTTCGCCATAGGATTGCTGGACTCACCCTCAGAAATAGGGTGAGGAGCTCAGTCATCCAGGAGAGGTTCCAAGTAGAGCCGGTGCTCCTCCACACTGAAAGGAGCCAATTGAGGTGGTTTGGGCATCTGATCAGGATGCTTCCTGGACACCTCCCACTTGAGGTGTTTCGGGGAGACCCCAGGGCAGACCCTGGACTCACTGGAGAGACTACGTCTCCCATTGAGTCCTGAGAACATCTTGGTATCCTCTCTGAAAAGCTGGTGCAGGTGGCTGGGGAGAGGGAAGTCTGGGCTTCTCTGCTTTTGCTGCTGCCTCCACAACCCGGACCTCCAGAAAAGCGGTAGAAGATGGATGTTTGCTGCAAATGTACAACAAATTTATGAAAAGATACAAATTTAAAAGTCACAAATTCACAAGAACAAAAGTTTATGATTAAAAAGGTCACAAATATATGACAAAAGTTACATTAATCAGAAAAAGTCACAAATTTAAGAAAAGTTTATAAGTAAAAAAAAAAAAAAATATGAAAAATTCTAAATTTATGAAGAAAGCCATCAAAGTTGCAGATTAACATGAAAAGGTAACACGTTCACCTGGAAAAAAGTCATCTTCCGGTTCCGGCGCCACACGAGTTGGCTGCCTTTTACAACAGCGGCTCAATTCTGAGTCTTTTTATCTTCCTTCTTCTTTCTGATCCGGCACACCTTTCACTCTATATATATCACGGACACACAGATCGCCCCAAAGGTCTCCCGAGTCGGCGGACGGAGCCTCTGTTTACAGCAGGAGACGATACAGCAGGGAAGCGCTAGCTAGCACTCAACCGCCACCCGGTGCTAATGGAGAAACTCGACATACCGGGAGAACTGAAGCAAAAACGACGCGGGTGCCGGGCTGGAGTTTAGGCGGCGTGCAAGAAATATAAGACAGAATAATAAAGAGCGATGGCAAGAACCAAGCAGACCGCCCGTAAATCTACTGGAGGAAAAGCCCCTCAGGAAGCAGCTAGCCACCAAGGCTGCTTGAAAAAGCGCTCCGGCCACCGGCGGAGTGAAGAAGCCTCACCGTTACAGGCCCGGTACCGTGGCTCTGAGAGAGATCCGTCGCTACCAGAAATCCACGGAGCTGCTCATCCGTAAGCTGCCCTTCCAGCGCCTGGTGAGGGAGATCGCTCAGGACTTCAAGACTGACCTGCGCTTCCAGAGCTCCGCCGTCATGGCTCTGCAGGAGGCCAGCGAGGCCTACCTGGTGGGTCTCTTCGAGGATACCAACCTGTGCGCCATCTACGCCAAGAGGGTCACCATCATGCCCAAGACATCCAGCTGGCCTGCCGCATCCGCGGAGAGAGAGCTTAGACTTTCTGCTGCACATCCACCAACCACAATGCTCCGCACTGTGTGTCTATATATATATAGTAATATGTACATATGTATACTAGCTGCTCTTGTTTTTTCTTGCCTTCTGATTGTTGCTCTGAGTGTTGCTATCCCTGTGCTGTTGCAATCCTGGAATTTCCCCATTGTGGGACTAATAAAGGCTTATCTTATCTTAAAAGGGCCAATTTAAGAATTATTTTTTTAGGGAGAAATAAAGCATTAATTTTGATAAACAAATTTAGGACTTAAACTAGCTAACAATTGGGGCTATTCAGAGGCTAACTTGATTCAATATTAGGTTATCACACCTGCAGACGTCAGTCTGAAGACTGAAACTGACCAAGAGAACAAAGTGGGACTAAACTGTCAGACAGCCACTAAGACTGAACTACAGCAGGAAATCCTGGCTGTACTTATTCCAGAATGGATTAAATTCATTATTTCCTCAAAGTTCTACACACAAGACCCCATAATGACAACATGAAAAAAGTATTTTTTTTTTTTTTTTTTTTTATTTAAGTTTTTGTAAAGGGTATACAGGTCGTTACAGCAATGCAGTGTTTACATTTTCATCACATGTTCCCTTATTTTCTGATATCTGACAACATTGGAAGATTAATTCTTACAACACCCCTTTTTTTTTTTTTTTTTTAAAGTGAAAGAAAAAGTGAAATTAAAGAGAAAAAAAAACAAGAAACAAATAACAAAAAAAAAAAACAAACCAGTAAAAAACAAACAAAAAGAAAAAGTAAGTAAATAAAGATAAAAGAGCATCTGAGTAGCGTTGGAACAAAGAGCGGAACCATTATTGAAATGGTATTTGTCAAAGATTAGATCTAATGGAAGACACATATGCGGTCCAGGGTTGCCAAAAGTTCATGAACACATCCATGTCCTGTCTCAGTGCGAATGTCAACTTTTCCATCGAGTAAATGTCTTGGATCACGTTAGTCCAATCTTCAGGTGTAGGACAGTCCTTCAACATCCATTTTTTAGTTAGAGCTTTTTTGCTTGCCAATATTAAAACATTGAATAAGTATTTTTCTCCTTGTCTTTCCAGTGAGTCCGGTAGTAAACCCAAATACAAAGTTACAAAAGAAAAGGGAACTGTAATTTTGAATATTTTCCCCAATATTGTCTGTACCTTGGTCCAATATTGGTGGATAACTGGGCATGACCAAAACACATGAAAATGATTTGCAGTCTTTTCACCACACAAGCGCCAACAGTTCAATCCCTTATGGGTAAATTTGTTTTGTGCAGGTGTTCTGAAAAATCTTGCCAAGTTTTTCCATCCAAATTCTCTCCACTGCAGGGATGAGGTACTTTTCCATTGCTGTTTATTTAGCTTTTCCCATATTTCCAGTTGTAAAGTGAAATTCCCCTCTTTTTCCCATCTCTCTTTTATATAAGATTGTGTTGTCTCCTTTTAAGTCTTGAAGACCTTGATATATTTTAGAAATGTATCTGATCCCTGGGATCCCTTTATATGCCATTAAGAAGACCTTCAGAACACCTGACTGGGCCCTTTCCAAAACCTCCTTTTTAAGTATATTGTTTATGTGGTGTCTAAGCTGGAAGAACCTGTAAAGGTCTTGATTTATTAGGCCTTGTTTTTTCAAATCTTCAAAACTTCTTAAGATTTGCCCTTTAAAAAAATCATAATATTTTATCAGCCCTTTCTCCTTCCACTTTTTAAATCTGGTGTCTGTTTTATTAGGAGTAAAGTCCTGATCATAGGCGATCCATTGCAGAAGTCGATAGGGCTCTTTAGTTTGATTCTCTCTGACTATCTTAAACCAAATTTTTAGCGGGGTCTCTATCCACGGGTTAGTGTTATTCAAAAGCTTAGGTAAGACATTGTTCCCTATTATCGCCTGTAGGGGGATGTCACTTGTTATTTGGCATTCGATCTCCTTCCATTGTGCAGTGTAGACTGGGTTACATATCTCTACTAAAGTTTTAATTTGTGCGGCTTTAAAGTAGTCCCTGATATTTGGCAGCGCGAGCCCACCTTTGTCTTTGTTTAGCTGTAGGGTTCTATATCTGATTCTAGGTCTCTTGCCCTGCCATATGAATCTTGAGATCCTTCTGTCCAGCTCCTGCCATGTTTTTTTGGGAGGTTCTACCGGTATTGTTTGGAAAAGGTATAGAAGACGTGGAAGTATATTCATTTTGACTGCTTCAATTCTTTGTGCAGTACCCAAGAATGGTATCATATTCCATCTTGCTAGGTCAGATTTTATTTTTGTCACCAGTGGATCATAGTTTAGTGATATAATTTTGTTGAGTTGTTTCGGGATATTGACCCCCAGATATTTCATAGATTCCGACTCCCAGTTAGTTTTGAGTTTGCTTAGTGAATAATGATTTGGGTCATAGTTGAATGTTAAAACTTGGGTTTTATGCATATTTAATTTGTACCCCGATAAATCTCCATACTCTGAAAAAACTGAGGTTAGTTCTGGTAAAGAAGTGTCCGGCTGCCCTAGGTATATTAAAATGTCATCAGCAAAGAGTGCTATTTTATGTTCCTTCTGACCAAGTGTAATACCTTGAATTTTTTGGTTTTGTCTTATCCATTGGCTCAGAGGTTCTATGAAGATTGCAAAGAGCAGTGGAGACAGGGGGCAGCCCTGACGACATCCTCTTTCCAGTTCAAAAGATGATGATAAATTACCGTTAATCCTTATTTTAGCTGTGGTTTTTTATATAATGCCTGTATAGTTCTAATGAAGTTGTTATGAAAATTGAAACTGGATAAGATTCTATATAGAAAAGACCAGTCAACCGAATCGAATGCTTTTTCAGCATCTAATCCCAATATGACTGCATTTAAGTTATATTTTTTTATATGATGAATTATGTGTAAAGTGCGTCGAATGTTGTCTTGTGTCTGTCTTTGTCTTATAAAACCTGTTTGGTCTAAATGAATTAGGTCTGTCAGTATATTTTCTAACCTTTTGGCAAGGATAATGGTAAAAAGCTTATAGTCCTGATTTAGTACACTGATTGGTCTGTAGTTGGAGCACTCTAGTTTATCCTTTTCAGGTTTAGGTATAACTGCAATGACCCCTTCTCTCCAGGAGGGGGGGATTTCCCCTGTGTGGAGGACATAATTAAATGTTTTCAGGAGGAGAGGAGATAGTTGCTGTTTAAAGGTTTTGTACCACTCTGCTGTATAGCCATCAGCTCCTGGGGATTTGTTAGCTTTAAGTTTCATAATTGCTTTTTCCAATTCTTTAGGATGTATTTCTGACAGTAGTGTATTATTTTGTGACTCCGTAAGTTGGGGAAGGTTTAATGTGTTTAGGAATGCCTCGGATGCGTTTTTATGTTTTTTGTGGGAGTATAAGTTCTTATAGTAATTCTCGAAGTTTTTAAGAATATCCTGAATTCTGAATTTTATTTCCTTTGATACTGGGTCTCTGATTTTGTAGATTGCTCTTTCTGTTTGATGTTTCCTCAATTTATAGGCTAGCAATTTTGCCGATTTACTGCCTGCTTCATAGTATTTTTGTTTCAGAAATGTAAGTTTCTTCTGGATTTCTATTGTGTAGATCTCATTTATTTGGTTTTTAATTTCCTTAATCTTGAGCGAGTCAGTAGAATGAGTGTTGCCTTTGTGTTCTTTTTCTAGGTTCCTAAGTTCTGACTCTAATGTGGATAGTTTTTCTTGTCTTAGTTTCTTTTGGGTTGCCAGTTTTGCAATAATCTTTCCTCTTATTACAGCTTTACATGCATCCCACAGTATTAAAGGGGACACTTCTCCATTATCGTTATCTTCCAAATATCTGAGAATATCTGATTCCAATTCATCTTTCAGTGGTCCTTTCAGGACATTTGAATTTAACCTCCAAGAAAATGTATTATTTGTGTATTTTTGGATATTTAAGTCCATGTAGATCGGACTGTGGTCGGAGAGATCCATCAGTCCTATTTTACATGTTTTTACTCTTCCAATGTCTCTATTAAACATAAAAAAATAGTCAATCCTTGAGTAAGATGAATGTGGAGTTGAGTAAAATGTATAGTCTTTTACACTGGGGTTGAGTTCCCTCCACACGTCACAGATTCCCAATTCTTTTAGTAGCATCCGAGTCTTCCTGTTTTGGGTGTTATTTTGATGTGGGGAATTACCAGAAGCATCCCAGTATGGATTCAGTCTAAGATTGAAGTCCCCACCACATATCACTAAACCTTGAGCTTTAGTTATCATTAGGTCGAATACATTTTTATAAAATTTCCAGTTAGCCCCTGGGGGAGCATACACATTCAGCAGGGTGATATCTTCTCCCTCTAGCCGCCCAGTTACCAAACTGTATCTCCCTTCTTTATCTTTGTGTTCTGATTTTTTTTCAAATGTAATTTTGGTTGATATCAATGTCGCTACTCCCCTCCTCCTCCCTGATTTATATGAAGATGAAGAGATCATTTTAAACCCTTGTCTACTGAGTTTATTGTGTTCCACGTCTGTTAGGTGGGTTTCTTGTAAAAGTATTATTCCTGCTTTGTCTTTTTTCATTTTGCCTAGAATCTTGGATCTTTTAACTGGATTCAGGATTCCTTTTACATTATATGAAATTATTTTGGTTACACCCTGTTTCTCCATTGTGTTGTTTTGTTTAGTATAACTGTGTGGTGGCCCTCTTTTGTGCTACTCAGAAACTGAAAGAACATTAAAAACAAGAAAAACATTAAGAACATAGTGTAAAAAACTTTAAAACAAAAAGCTGTCATAAGAACTTCCTGAGCTGAGGTCTTTTTAAAGACCCTGTAAGAGCCTTGATGGAGTGAAGGCTCTGAGGGAAATTCCTCAAACTCTGTTACGTGTTGAGGGCCCTCTCTTACCACTGAAAGTAGTCCCATGCTTTTAACGTGAGTTTCAGAACCCAATCCAAACTTGTAATGATTTTTTTTTTTTTTCCTTTTATGCCTAAACCCTGTGAAATTGTGTGCACCCTCCCACCCCCATCACATCAAACATTCATGCAAAAACAGTATTTGTTAGTATGAGGAGAACATGTGGATTATTGTCACATTTCTATTTTAACAAGTTTTTTTTTTTTTTTTTATTACAAAGACTTATTTGTTTCAAATAATATGATTGTTCCATGAAATGTTTTACCACATGCTGAATATGCATCTCCTTTAATGTTTGTTACCTTGTATGAGGGGGGTTGGATGTGCGGATTGATTCAAGAGAAAAAAAAAAAAAAAAAAAAAAAAAAAAGGTCGCTATTCCAACCTGAAAACGGATAGTTTATCCGCGACGCTCTGGTGCTGGGTTTCCCGCTGCTGGTCCGTGGATTTTGAAGGTCTTTGTGTTGTCCATGTTTGCGTTTTGATCTTCTCACTCGGGTCTGCTGGGGGTTTAAATACCGTTACCGGGAGGCCTCTTTTCGCCATGTCAGCTGTTGCTTCTTCCGCCGAATTATAGAGACACGTTTCATCGCCGTAGAAGACCCTTAACTTCGCAGGAAATGGTGTCTGAAAGCACAATTTCTTCTCTCTTAACACCTTTTTCGCGTCATTGTATTCCCTGCGCTTTTTAAGGACCTCCGGGGCGTAATCGTGTTCCACGTAGACTTTTCTCTCCTGGTGCATAAATCCTTTTTTCTGCCAGGCCAGTCTTACAACCTCTTGTTTTATTTTGAAATTGGAAAATCTTACCAACACCGAACGTGGGGGCGCTTCCGCCGCCGGCCTAGCGGCTAATGAACGATGTGCCTTTTCTATCTTCAAGTCGGTGGTTTGTGGAATATCCAATTTCTCTCTTAGTAAGGATTCCACGCATTCTGCCATTGAGTTAAAACCATTTTCGGTTCCTTCTATCAGACCATGAATTCTTATGTTGTCTCTTCTTTGTTTTCCTTCTTGGTCGGTTAGCTTAGCCTCTATAGCTGCTTGTCTTTTGCGTAGGTCTAGCACAGAATCTTCGAGCACTTTTATTCGATCCTCTGTTTCCAAGATTCGGTTCTCGGCCTGGTCCACTCTGCTGTTTGTCCTTTTCAATTCTTCTCTGAATTCCCGAAATTCGGCCGTAACATCTCGGCGAAATCGTCGTAGCTCCTCAAATAGTGATTTCAGGCTAACCCTTTTGTTAGCTATCACCAGTTCCTCGTCTTCTGAACGGAGATCTTCCAGTTCGGATTCTCCGGCCGATACGTGTCCTGGCCTGGAGAATTTCAGTTTCTTCTGTTTTCCTTTAGACATGATGATTTTGTCTTTTGATTTTCACTCCTCCAAAAATCCGTTAAGTTTGATTTTCAAGGTGTTATCCTGGATTGGGTCTGAGAACTTCAGTGTTAAGCTGCAGTCGCCATGGCGTCCAGACCGGAAGTCATGAAAAAAGTATTTTTGAGATTTTTGCAAATGTATTAAAAATAAAAAACTAAGAAATCACATGTACATAAGTATTCACAGCCTTTGCCATGAAGCTCAAAATTGAGCTCGGGTTCATCCTGTTTCCACTGATCATCCTTGAGATGCTTCTACTGCTTAACTGGAGTCCAGCTGTGGTAAATTCAGTTGATTGGACATGATGTGGAAAGGCACACACCTGTCTATATAAGGTCCCACAGCTGACAGTGCATGTCAGAGCACAAACCAAGCATGAAGTCAAAGGAATTGTCTGTAGACCTCCGAGACAGGATTGTCTGGAGGCACAAATCTGGGGAAGGGTACAGAAATATTTCTGCTGCTTTGAAGGTCCCACTGAGCACTGTGGCCTCCATCATCCGTAGATGGAAGAAGTTCAGAACCACCAGGACTCTTCCTAGAGCTGGCCAGCTGTCAAAACTGAGCGATCAGGGAAGAAGGGCCTTAGTCAGGGAGGTGACCAAGAACCCGATGGTCACTCTGTCAGAGCTCAAGCGTTCCTCTGTGGAGACAGGAGAACCATCCAGAAGGGCAACCATCTCTGCAGCAATCCACCAATCAGGCCTGTATGGTAGAGTGGCCAGATGGAAGCCACTTCTCAGTAAAAGGTACCTTGTAGCCCACCTGGAGTTTGCCAAAAGGCACCTGAAGGACTCTAAGACCATGAGAAACAAAATTCTCTGGTCTGATGAGACAAAGATTGAACTCTTTGGCGTTAATGCCAGGTGTCACGTTTGGAGGAAACCAGGCACCGCTCATCACCAGATCAATACCATCCCTACAGTGAAGCATGGTGGTGGCAGCATAATGATGTGGGGATGTTTTTCAGTGGCAGGAACTTTGAGACTAGTCAGGATAGAGGGAAAGATGAAAGTAGCAATGTACAGAGATATCCTGGATGAAAACCTGCTCCAGAGTTCTCTTGTCCTCAGACTGGGGCGACAGTTCATCTTTCAGCAGGACAACGACCCTAAGCACACAGCCAGGATATCAAAGGAGTGGCTTCAGGACAACTGTGAATGTCCTTGAGTGGCCCAGCCAGAGCCCAGACCTGAATCCAATTGACCATCTCTGGAGAGATCTGAAAATGTCTGTGCAACACTACTTCCCATCCAACTTGATGGAACTTGAGGTGCTGTAAAGAGGAATGGGCCAAA
The DNA here is from genome assembly GCA_020510985.1 of Pholidichthys leucotaenia. NCBI lineage: Eukaryota > Metazoa > Chordata > Actinopteri > Cichliformes > Pholidichthyidae > Pholidichthys > Pholidichthys leucotaenia. Next base: position 6,429,944 of record CM035850.1, read on the forward strand.
CTGCCCAAAGATAGGTGTGCCAAGCTTGTGGCATCATATTCAAAAAGACTTGAGGCTGTAATTGCTGCCAAAGGTGCAGCAGCAAAGTGCTGAGCAAAGGGTGTGAATACTTATGGACATGTGATTTCTTAGTTCTTTATTTTTAATAAATTTGCAAAAAAAAGACTTTTTTCATGTTGTCATTATGGGACATTGTGTGTAGAATTTTGAGGAAAAAAATGAATTTAATCCATTTTGGAATAAGGCTGTAACATAAAATGTGGAAAAAGTGAAACACTGAACTTTCCTGATGCTCTGTAGCTTAGCTGATAGAGCTACAGGCAGAAAAAATTTAATAGTATTTATACCTAAAAAATAAAATCAACTGTCAGACCTTTTTTTTTTTTCAAATATATGCCTTGTTCTCACCATAGAAATGTTTGGAAGGTTGAAAATCTATAATTTTAATTGGAACCCGCAGGTCTGTAATGATAGTGCTTCCTTTTGACTTTCCCGCCTGTTGTGTCAGGAATAGGAGCCAAGGGGTGTTGAACTGAACCCAGGGTTAATAATGAGGCCTTCTCACCACACACGCACATCCACCAGGCAGAGAGGGGCCCAAGACCCCGCCCCTCTCTCTCCCTGCCTTCTTATACCCTGGGTGGTGGCGGAACCGGAAGGGCGGAGCCACCACCCGGTGTCACACACTAACAGTTCCCCAAACCCAACACAACACCGCCTATAACCTTGAAGTAGATGAGAGCGGGGCATGTTGTCACACTTCACATGAGTGAGCTACATCACAGTGGTATAAATGTGAAACCACATGAAAGATTAATCTGAGGTCCATGTTTTGTCTTCCTCGCATCTTCATATCTCATTTCAGTACAGAGCTGTGGACATTAATACAGTGAGTGCACTTGTCACATGATCAATAACAAATACACAACTACTTAACTGTCAATATTAATCTTTTCGTTTACTTTTATTGCAAAGTATGAAGTAAATTCAACACCAGTAAATAGCTCTAAACTACAGAAGTGTATTGTTGTCACACCAGAAAAATCAAACATAAAGGGCTTTATGTTGTGTATAACATGATAGGTTTATTGTTAGAACAATCTACGGATCACCTTATAACAAGCTGGGCTTTGTAAAAAATAATGGCACAGTATGGGGAGGGGGGGGGCTGAAAAGTTGATAGTGGTCCAATTTGACCAAATGTGATTTATTTTTCAACCGCAGGAAATCAAGCGCTGCAGCACCAATGGAAGAATTGTGTGGACCCAAGGGGAGACTGTTATAAGATAAGATAAGATAAGATAAGCCTTTATTAGTCCCACAACGGGGAAATTCCAGGATTGCAACAGCACAGGGATAGCAACACTCAGAGCAACAATCAGAAGGCAAGAAAAAACAAGCAAGCAAGAGCAGCTAATATACATATGTACATATTACTATAAAATATATATATACACACACACACACACACAGACACACAGTGCAGAGCATTGTAGCTGGATGGAATAAATATATGAATATATGAACACACAGTGCAGAGCATTGTAGCTAGATGGAATAAATATGTAAATATATAAACACCCACAGTATGGAGCATTGCAGCTAGGTGGAATAAATATGCAAGTATATAAACACACACAGTGCGGAGCAATGTAGCTAGATGGAATAATATGTAGATATATAAAAACACAGTGCGGAGCATTGTAGCTAGATGGAATAAATATATAGATATATAAATATAAACACACCCAGTGCAGAGCATTGTAGCTAGATGGAATAAATATGTAAATATATAAACACACACAGTGCAGAGCATTGTTGCTAGGTGGGATGAAACAGCATAACCGTCTATTTAGTTATCCTACATGGTATGATTATGTGCCCATACATATTCTCACCCTCCATAGCGACCGGTATGTTCCTAGTTGTATGCCGGAGAGGACCATTGTGTAAGTCTATTGCATCTTTTGCATTCAAAAAAAAAAAAAAAAAACTATTAGTTTGTTACGTCTTTTTGCTATCTCTGCGAGCAGCCCTGCTTAGGTTGTACAGTCTGACAGCTAAAGGGTTTTATAACGGAGAGCGGCATGATGACATAGCTGGCTGGTGTTGTCATCACGCCGACCCATATAAGCGAGGAGTCGGCCATCTTATGCTCTCTTTTGCCGGCCCTCTCTCAATAGGCACAGTCAGGAGCCAAGTGCTCATTTATGTGCACTGTGTCTTTGACAGTTCTGTAATAAAGTTCAGTTCCAGCACAGCTCACTCATCTGTAGTCATTCCCAGGTTTGTGGACATAACATTTGACGACAAGAAGTAAACCATGGAGGCGTGGCTGAGGCCACTGAGACCTTTTCTCGAGTACCCCAGTGAACCACCCGTTCCATGGCCACGTTGGCTCGACGCTTTTGAAACGTATGTAGCAGCGTTGGATTTGGGCAAATTGGACAAAGGATGGAAATGGGCGCTACTTGTCCACAACTTGGGCGTAGAAGGTTAGAGAATTTTTCATACGCTCAGACCAGCTGACTTGTTCGGTGATGCTGTGGAACTGCTAGCTAGCTACTTTGCTATACTGGACAGTGTGTTGGCGCGGCATATCAGATTCTATGGTGATAGAGAATTGGGGAGTCTGCCCAGCAATTTGTCGCAGACCTAAGACATCTGGTTAGCATGTGCAGATTTGGACTTTTAGAAGATGAAATGGCCGAGCACACGAACAACCCGTGGCTGTGGGCAAAGATGCTAACAGCACCAAACGACATGACGCTAGCTCACACTATTGAGCTAACGTTCCAGCTCGAGTCAGTGGATAAGTTAGTATCAGAGCTAGGTGTGCGCCAGCAGCAGCAACAACCAGGACAGACACCACTAACCAGCACAGTAGGCATGGAGGAACATGGGGACACAGCAGAGGAGTTTGAGGTGAATGCTGTGGACCAGAGGACTGCTTTGAGAAGCCCTGCTTGTGGTAACTGTGTGTCCCCGATGCACCATGAAAGGGCACAGTTTTGCCCAGCAAGAGGACAACGTTGTAAGAAGTGTGGAAGATTTAATCATTTTGCCAAGGTTTGCCGGTTGCCGACGCTGTGGAGCCCACCAGGCCAAGAAAGCCACCCACCCACAACCACCATCCATCTAGTAAGTCCTGAACTCACATCATACGCATACAGCATGGGAGAGCTAGACCATGTTGCTGTGTTGCTCCTGCTTGACACTGTTGCAGTGAAGCCAATGTTAAATTGGGCCACAGTGAAGAAATTTTTCCTCAACCACCCGGTTAGAAAAAACCCAGCTGAGCTGTATGGTTATGGTGGCCACAGAGTTAGCAACATAGGGACCATCATGCTAACGGTCTGCTGTGCGTCGAGAAAGGTTTATGACTTCGGGTTTCAAGTGGCTACACATGGTGAGAAAATAATGGGATGCGACCTCTTCTACCGACTGGGTTTCACCATCTGCGACAACAACGGGCTTAATTTGTCGGGCTACGGCAATTGGGACACAACTTGTATTGATGACGATGACGTGGTGTGGGATGAGATTGTAAAGGACGATGGCAACAAGAAACCAACTGTCCTGTGTGTACAGGAGGAGAGCTGCCCGGAGGGCGGGCAGCAGCTGGACTCACCTCAGATCTTCACCCAGCAGGAATCAATGGGAGCAACTGCAGAGCTGTAGGAGAGGAAGCCCACCTACACAGAGAACCCCGAGACACAACAGCCCAGTACAGATGTTATCTGTGACAATGGCGACACAGCACAACCACATACGTGCATCAGGCAAGGGTGAAGAGTCTGCGACGGTAAACGAGATGGGAGAGTCGCTGGATAGCTTCAGTACCCATGATCAGCTTTGGCCTCCACAGACTACTGCGGGGGCATTGGGCAAGGAGTCCGTGACCAACACGATGACAACGGTGTTATGTTGGTAATAAGGAGCCAAGGACGAGGCCAGGTGTCCAACTAAACACACGTTTATTGGAAGGCACAACGCAGCACATGAGCACAGCCGTCAGGGAGAGAGATGGCAAAGAGACCACTCCTCCTGCCCACTGCCCTCTTATAGCCGCGGGTGGTGGCGGAACCGGAAGGTGGAGCCACCACCTGTACCACACAAATAAAAGTCCAAACTCTAACACGACAGATGGAGGTAAGCGTAACATCACCGTGACCTCAATGGCACGTGAGACCGGGCAACAGGCTGCAGCATTATGAAGATTAGTTCTGGTCTGGGAGTGTATCCACTGCGGGCCCGCTACATGGCCTCTCGAGCAGAACCGCCTTCCCCTTGGAAGACTGTTAGAAAAAAAGTGACTGTTTAGATAGGAGTGCAGCTGACAAAACAAGTGGCAGAATAACGTGGCAGCCAAGTCGGGTTGAGCGGCGGTCTACCCGCTAACCCTAGTTAGCAATGTTGGGATTATTGTTTACACCAAATTGGGGAGGGTTATAATCATTAAAGTGTTCTGTGTTTTTTCAAGGGGGGAGGAGAGTGTTATAAAGGGTTTTATAACAGAGTGGTGTGATGACATAGTCGGCTGGTGCTGTCATCACGCCGACCCATATAAGGGAGGAGTCGGCCATCTTATGTTCTCTTTTGCCGGCCCTCTCTCAGTAGGCACAGTCAGGAGCCGAGTGCTCATTTATATGCACTGTATCTTTGACAGCTCTGTAATAAAGATCAGTTCCAGCACAGCTCACTGGTCTGTGGCCATTCCCAGGTTTGTGGACATAACAGAGACTATGTTAAAAAATAAACCCCATTTGGTCACATTTGACCACTATGAACTTTTCAGACCCCCCCCCCCCCCCCCGTTACTCTCTGTGTACTTTTAGTTAAATTCCAGATGTAAAATGTCAGTAGCCTGTACTGAGGGTCCTGCTGTGTTGTTCAGGTGTTTTGCTCCTATGACCCTGAAATAACTCTGTACCGAGTTCTGGGCAGCCCAGAGTTCTTTATATAGGTATTTTACTTAATATTAATTTAATAATCCTGTACTTACCGGGTGATTTTTCACTGTACTAGCACTGTTTTACACCGATACTTTCACTCAGAGTACCCTGAAAGCACTCTAATTTTGTACTTCAAAGACTGTTATTTAAGCAATCTTACACGAGGTGTGTGGAGCTGGAGGAACCGTGGCTGCCCTGACCGTACAGCGGCCAGTGGGCTGCAGGTAAAGCCTGATTCATGCCCCTCTGTGGAGCTTACGCTCCGTGTCTTCACAGGAACATAAACGGACAAGCTGTAACTGCTTTTCCAACACAGCTGTGAAAGGGAATATCATGCATAAACTGATGAAGATGGAATGACCGAAGTGAGTGAGGACAAGTTAACCTCTTAACATGTCAGCAGATGGCTGAGATGTTCATTGGTGCAGCAAGTTAGGGTTAGGGTTATCAGAACACTTGATGGAGGTCAAATGTTTTGTTTCTGCTGTATGTGTGTGTGTGTGTGTGTGTGTGTGTGTGTGTGTGTGTGTGTGTGTGTGTGTGTGTGTGTGTGTGTGTGTGTGTGTGTGTGTGTGTGTGTGTGTGTGTGTGTGTGTGTGTGTGTGTGCGCGTGTGGACAAAACTTCCTTGCTGCTGCTGTGGTCGTCCCACCATCATCAAACACTGCATGCAATATCCAACAGGCATCAGTGCTGGTCTGTGCATGTTTGGAAAGTCTAGTTTCCAGGTCAGAGGTCCAGGTTGGGTAACCTCCATCTCCTCAGCAGATGGTGTTCAGAACTTCCTCTTCCCCTCATGAGTGCAGCCATGTGGCAGAAACACTGTGGGTGGGGTGGGGGGCATGATGGGAGGCTCACATTTCCTCTGATTTAAATACCACAAACAGGAAGACTTGAACATGTGACAGTAAACACGTCAGCTTCCTTGAAAAGCTTCTAGCACCTCACACTCATCATCATCTTCTTCTCCAACCAGCTGTCAGCAGGTCAGTGGCTTCCTCCTGTCATTTATTAGCTTTAAAGATGACACCCAGTCACAGGTCCAAAACACACCTGACATGACAAACGTGACACAGCTGCTGCTTCTAACGGTTGTGGGCTGAAATTCTCAGAATTTAGTACATTTGTAGTTACTGTTTTGAGTTTTGACATACAGCTAAATCAGTAGAATAACCAGCGATCATTTGTCATAATTTTACAACTTTTCTCATTAATTTCCAAGATTCTTCTTTTTGTCCACAAAAACCTGTGACTGTTTCTGCTACATGTGACTTTCTTCTCAAATATGCAACTTTTTTCTCCTAAATGGCCAAATATTTTTGAAATTCTGCTACTTTTGTCTTGTAAAGTTTCAACTTTTTTCTTTCTAAAATTGCAACTTTTTTTTTTTTGCAAATTTTCAGCTTTGTGCTTCATAAATTTTCTTCTTTTTCCTTCTGCAAATTTTCAACTTTTTTCAGTTTTACCTTGTTTGTGTTTCTCTTTACTTTTTAGTTTGCTTTTAAATTCTTATGTATTCCTTTTGCAACTTGCTGTAACGCTTTAATGTTTTCATATAAAGCACTTTGAATTGTCTTGTACATGAAATGTGCTATACAAATAAACTTGCCTTTATAAATTTGGAACTTTTGTCTTCATAAATTTGCAGATTTTTTCTTCGTAAATTTGCTACTTTTTTCTTGCAAATGTACAACTTTTTCTTTATAAATTTGCAGCTTTTTTCTTCATAAATTTGCTCCTTTTTCTTGCAAATTTTCCTTTTTTTCATAATCACTTTTGCCCTTAAGTTGTAACTTTGGGTTGTGGTTGTATTTATAGGGCTTATGGCTGATAAATGTGTTTTCGTAGGTTTGAACCTTCTGAAAGACGTCTGGTCATGTGATTATCGAAAAAATATCAAAACACTCACTTCTCTACCCCACCCCACCAAAAAAAACAGCAACAAACAAACAAAAAAACAACCTTTATCTCATTTTTCACAGCAAAAAGCAAACTTGACTGTTCCAGATTTGGATTGGCAGTAGAAGATGGATGGATGTTTCAGATTTGCCACGGAATGTCATTTGTGGTTTATATTATTATTTTCTTCAAACTTCAGTCACCCTAATAGACATCCTTGGTTCCACCTGCTTCACTGGTCCACAGTTGATAATATATCTATATACATTTTTTTATATTTTCGCCGTGATGCTACATTGAACTCTGTTAGCATTAACCTGGCATAGCTTAACTGCTGATCCAGTGAGTCTGAATCGTTACTTTCTACAAAATCTATTCACCTCCACTGGAATCCTTGTTCATCTACCAACACTTGACTATAAGATCTTAGACGTTGTTTTTAGTGGCTAGCTAACACCAGCTAGCCACTAACGTCAGCTAGCTGCCTTGAAACTAGCAGTTTAGCCAGTCGTTCATGAATGTTTCTGGTCTTTCTGAACTCCAAGGACCGGCCATATCCTATCGACCACTGAAACCACACTCCTGTCCACCACTGATGCTTTATTTCCTTCATTCTTTGAGACAAACATTAGCTGTCTCAGGGGTAACTTATGTTAGGGTTTATAACTAACCAAGGAGCACAGACAAAAGCGTGGCTTCTGTTCATGACCAACTCAGTTCATTATAAACTCTTCTTCATGTCCACATTACAGGAAGTAATGTGGACATGACCTACATTGTGCAACTAACACTACATCCCCCCTTCTAAGTACAACACGTTAAAACCTCCCACCCTGGAAGAGCTTTTTTTTTTTTTCAATTTGCTAACTTCCCCATTAACAATTTATCAACATAACTCATGAACACACAACAGATGACTTCGATTGCGGTGCTAAGTCCCATTTTGTGCCTCAAACATGTAAGATCGAGGCGTGTCTGTGTTGGCTTTTACTACTCCTTTCTCCTTCATATCTGAGACCCACACAGAATCTCCTGGATTCAGTCTTGAAAGATCACAAGCTCTGCGTCTGATATTGTAGTTTTTTTCTTTGTTTCTCCCTCTCTCTTTGTTTATCAGGCCAACTATCCCTGCAGTATTTATTTGTTGAAGGACCTCATCTTTGTGTTGATGCTCTGTGATTTGTTGCAATTTTTGTTCCGTTGCAGGCAAACATGACATCACTTGATGTGCATAGAGGTTAATCTCCCTTTCCAGATTTTTGTCACCTCTTTTTCTGGTGCTCTAGACAGTACATTAGCCGTTGCTATATTTTTGCCTGGAACGTGTGAGACCGTGTATGTGTATCTCATCAGTCTCATTCTTAGTCTCTATACTCTTGGCGTTAACTCATCCAGATTCTTTGTTCCAAAAAGTGGTACTAGGGGTTTGTGATCTGTCTCTCTATGAAATACAATTCCGACCAGGAAGTCTGAAAATCGTTCACATGCCCATATGATGGCCAGGGTTTCTTTCTCAATTTGGGCATATCTTTGTTCTATGATGGTGAGTGCTCTAGAAGCGTATGCTACTGGTTTTATTTTGCCATCAGTTTGTTTCTGAAGTAGTACCGCTCCAAGTCCATACGAAGATGCGTCTGCTGAAACTGTTGTTTCTGCTTGGGCATTGTAAAGCGCTAATCCCGGGGGGTTGCTTAACTCTTGTTTAATGCTGTCAAATGCTTTCTGCTGTGCATCTCCCCACATCCACATGTTTTTGTTACTCAGCAGCTCTCTCAGTGGTTTGGTCTTTTCTGCTACATGGGGTAGAAATTCTCCCAGATGACTGATCATTTCAAGGAATCTTCTGACTTCACTGATGTCTGTGGGCTCCTTCATACTGTATTAGTGACTGCTCTCACTTTTTCTGGGTCTGCTCTTACTCCATTTCCATCAATGATCTGTCCCAGAAATTTGACAGATGTTTTTGAAAAGTCACACTTTTCTGACTTCAGTGTCACGCCTGCTTGCTCTAGTCTGAAGAACTGCTAAAAGTCTCTTGTCATGCTGAGCTTGTGTTTCGGCACGAACAAGAACGTCATCCATCTGGCATACCACTCCCTCTAATCCTTCCAGCAGCTGTGACATTCTCCCTTGGAAATGTTCAGGTGCCAAAGAGATTCCAAAACAGAGCCTATTAAAACAATATCTCCCAAGTGGAGTGATAAATGTGGTGAGCAAAGCTGGATCTTTTGATGGGCGGATTTGCCAAAATCCTGAATTTGCATCTAGTTTTGAAAAAAACTTTGGTGCCTTCCAGCTGTCCTAGGGTGTGTTCTTCTGAAGGAACCATGTGGCTTTCTGTTTTTACAGAGTTATTCAATTTTGTGAGGTCTACATAGATGCATACTTCTTTGTCACCTGGTTTCGGCACTGGTACCATTCCAGCACGCCAGTCTGTAGGCTGTTCTACTTTGAAGATCACCCCTAACTCTTCCATCCGTGCCAACTCTTTCTTCACTTTTGGGAGGAGGGGTAAGGGTACTCTTCTAGAAGTTGACAGAGCAAATGGCTTGGCATCCTCTTTGAGCTCTATCTTATACTCAGCCTGCATTTTCCCTAGGCCTGTGAATAATTTTGGAAACTGTTGTTTCTCTGACTCAACTGTGTTCAGTTGTACCGAGTCTACTCTTGCCACTAACCCCAGATCCACACTTGCTGAATGGCTTAGTAGACCTCGTTTTAACCCGGCTACTACGTACACTGGCTTGGTTATTTTTTTGCTGCCTGTAGTCAACTCTGCTGTGAATTTTCCTCTGACTGCTAATGGAGACATACCAGTACCAAACAGTTTTATTTTTGTGGGCTGCAATGTTGGTCTGTGGACTAATGTTAGGTATACACTCTCTGGTAGCACAATTACATCTGCTCCTGTATCTATTTTGAGCTTGCACATTTGGCCATTTACTTTTACAGGTGTAACCCATGCTTTATCTGTCTCACTGGCTGTCAGTAATCCTAAAAATGCAACATGGCCCTCAAAGTTCTCCTCATCACCCATCTGGACTTCTCCAACTGCTCCTGACCTGCACACTTTAGCACAGTGTCCTCTCTTTTTACACTGATTACACTGTGCATCTCTGGCTGGGCAAAGCGATTTACTGTGAGAAGGAGTCTTGCCACATCTGTTGCACTGTTGTATCTGTTTTACTCCTTTCTTGTTCTTCTACTTGGCCTGATTCCTGCTTTGCTGTGCCTGCTTTGCAGCTCCATAATGTTTTGGCTGTGCTTTAATGCTGTCCAGGTTGCATGGCTCACTGTCTGACTTGAAGTTATTTTTCAGCAAATCCTGCTGCTTTTTCATTAGTTCACTCTGACAAATTTTTGTGATTGCTTTATCCAAGGTAAATTCTGGGTCCATCTGCAGCTGTTCTGAGAGCCTCTTGTCTTTTATTCCTACCACGAGTCTGTCTCTTATCATTTCACTGTGCAGTGATCCATATCCGCAGTGTTCTGCTAAGCTGTAAAGAGCTGTGATGAGTCTGTCTGCAGTTTCCCCTGCTTCTTGTTGTCTCTGGTTAAATCTTGCACGTTCAAATATAACATTTCTTCACACTACGAAATGCGCTTCCAGTTTTTCTCTTACAACATTATAATCATTCACTTCCACATAAGTTGGTCTCAATGACGTGATCACATCCTCCGCCTCCTCACCCATGGTGTAAATGAGGGCATTTACTTGGTTTTCATTTGGCTGCAACTCCAGCCCTGATGCTATTCTGTACCTCTCAAAGCGGCAAATCCACCTTGGCCACTCCTCCGCCCTGCTGAAGCCGAATTTCGGTGGGGGCGCAACTTGAAGATGCTCCATGCTGTTAGATGGGCCTGGTAGCTTCCCCCTTAACTTCACTGCGTTGTGGGAAAAATTTTTTTTACCAAAGTGATGTGAGCTCTCTCTTGGTAACACGAGCTGAGTGACTAGTTTCTTACCCACTCGTGACAGCGCACTTCTGACAACATGTTTTGTTAGGGTTTATACCTAACCAAGGAGCACGGACAAAACGTGGCTTCTGTTCATGACCAACTCAGTTTATTATAAATTCTTCTTTGTATCCACATTACAGGAAGTCAACCCCCAGTCCTCCGACAGGGGCGGGACCTACATTGTACAACTAACACTACAGTAACAGGTCAAATTGGCCCCCAAGTTGGCCCCAGGATCCCTAATGTTGCAAGTGGAGAATCCCCACAAAACTTTTAAAAAGACTTCTTGGTTACCAATAAATGTAAGGGCTTTTACAGAAATTCTCTGCCCGTGCCACAAAAGATCCTGGGGCCAACCTGTGGTGTTGGGATTTAGCACCTTATTGTGAAGTGCGGTATAGTGATCTTCCGAACCTCCCTGTTCCACCACTGCACCGCCCTATAAATAAAAGAGAGCATCCATATTGCGGCCTCTTTGACCAGTGCCCTCAGCCTGGTGCCTACCGTGTGTCTGCAGTTCTACCAATCAAGGTATTTTACCATATATAACATTTGGCGATCGAAGATTATCTCATGCAGGCATGCATCACACCACGTCGCCCCTTCCTCGAGCTCCCGGGCAAGCCGCCGATGCCTTGGCTGAGATGGTTTGAGGCTTTCCAGACCTACATCACAGCACTCGACCTGAGTAAGCTCGACAAGTTAAGAGCACGTGAGCTACTTGTTCACAACCTGGGTATTGTGGGCCAGCGTGTTCTGCGCACACTCGGAGCTTCGGACTCTTTTGAAGACGTCGTCAAGCTGCTAGCAAACCACTTTCATACCCCAGATAGCGTGACTGTCCAGAGGATTCGCTTTCAGCAGTGACATTAAAGAGTGGATAAGCCTATTCATCAGTTTGTCGCCGACTTAAGGCAGTTAGCTAGTGAGTGTTGCTTTGGGCCGCTGGAAGATGAATTGGTACGTGACCAGATTGTGGAGCACACGTGCAGCGGCGCATTATGGGCCAGGCTACTTACTGCGGCGAATGACTCAACATTAGCCAGAGCTGCCGCGCTAGCTCTCCAGTTGGAGGCCACAGACAAGCTAGCTTCGGAGCTAAACTGGCACCAGTCACAGCTGCCACTGGAGCCCCCTGCAGCGGCAACTGTTGCAGACCCAGATAGTGAGGATAGCTTGGATGACGATACTACAGCAGCCAATTCTGCCACCCGAAGGTCTGCCCCGGGAAAACCCCTTTGCAAGGGTTGTGAGTCTGCAATGCACCGAAACAAGGCTAAGGACTGCCCGGCTAGAAGGAAGTGTAGCAGATGTGGACGCTTGAACCATTATGCTAGAGTGTGCCATTTTCCCCCACTACAGGGTTAGAGGTAACCCAGCGCTGACTTTATGGTTATGGAGGTGACAGGCTGTGCACGGTTGGGACTTTGGAGTTAACAGTTCAGTACAAGTCTGCGACGATGGTTGACTTCACGTTCCATGTGACAGCCCAAGGCAACAACATCATGGGTTGTAACTTGTTCTACGGACTGGGTTTCACCATTAAAGATGACGCTGGGGAAGAATGGTCATGTTGTGGCCAGTGAAACCCTCCGGTTCCGGTGGTTGATGAGGACATTGTGTGGGATGAAGAACTAACGGACACCACGGCGGTCAAGCAGGACCAACCTCACTCAGGTTTGGTGCAGGAGGGTCTCAGTGCTGGCGCTTGGGAAATGGTAGAGGGGGGTAGCGTGCATGGTGGCGAGGCACCTGCGCCAATGAGTGGCACCAATGTGCTAGCCCCAGATTCCTTCAGTGCTTGGCCACAGGGGGATGAAGGGTCTGCAGCCACGATGGTGACCACTACGACAACTTCAGTAGAGGTTGGGGCCAGACCAACGAGGACGGTGAAACCGCATGCTCAGCAGCACCATTTCAGGCCGAGCCCCATTGAGGGTTATGGACTTTGTTTGGGTTCAGGGAGAAGAACGTCCACGGTGAAGATGGGCCAGACAACAGCCAGCAAAACATCACAAGTGTATGTGCATAGTGGCTAAGCTAGGCACAGCATACTTTCAACTGTCCGTTGGCTCGGCGAGACACGCCAGTCAGCTTTGGCATGTCTGGGAAGACGCTTTGGTGACGGGGCGGGATGAGAGTGGGAGTCAGTGGTGAAGAGGAGAGGCGCTTTCATCCGGAAGATCAGCCATCGTCCCGAGGGCCTGCTGCTTGCAGAGGCACACTTGCTGAGGGGCTGCCCTGCCCCCCCGCCCATGCCAATTCTACTCCTCCTGCCCAAGGAACAGTGCTATAAATTTACATGTTAATAGTTCTGATGTGCTTATGTACAGTATATGTATGTGGTAAAATGAGATTGTTTTTGTATTGTTGTTTAGTTTAGGAACACGGCAGTGATTTTAGTTTCATAATGAACTTTTTCCTTTAGTTTATCAGGTGGCAGAAGTATCCACCGTGCCGTGTGGGCTGCACGGTAGTCCACCCATCAGCCCTATTTTAGGTTCTATTATGTGAATGTGTTAGGCCATTTTAGTGCATCAGTTTTCATTATGTTAGCGTGTGATTCAGGTCCTAAATTGGGGAGGGTTTTGATTGTATGTGTGGTATTGGACATTTCTGGGGGGGGGGGGTGTTGGGATTTAGCACCTTATTGTGTAGTGGCGGGCACTTCCTGTTCTGCCACTGCACCGCCCTATAAATACCAGAGGGCATCCATATTGCGGCCTCTTTGACTGGTGCCCTCTGCCTAGTGCCTACAGTGTGTCAGGTTCAGGTTACTTTATTTGTACTCGTAGGTAGATTTGATTTGTCTGCTGTTCTACCAATGTTCAATAAAGTTGTGTTCGTCCGGCCATCTGGCCTCATCCTTTATCAAGGTATTTTACCATACATAACACAACCCAATCCGTGTTTGGCCCAGGATACATCCGAGCTAAAGGCTAGGAGCTAGCCAGTCAATGTTAGCAATAGAGAGCCCAAGTCCCGCCCCCTCTACTTGCACATATGGGGCCTTAAATCGGAAAAATTCTCCACTGAAATGAATGACAAGAGTGAAATGATCTTTTAATCCTGATCAAATTTAGCCACTAGTTACACATACGATGTTTGTCAATTTAAAAGAATTTTCCACATAATTAAACTTGTCAGCTGTCGTATAAAAAGAGGAATATTTAGTTTTTGTGAAAACGATTAGTGAACAACATCTCCCATCATCCTACATCACCAAGCATGATCAAGGCAGGAGATTACTAAAATCATCCATCCATCTTCTTCTGCTTAATCCTTTTCGGGTCGCGGGGGGGCTGGAGCCTATCCCAGCATCTTTGGGCTAGAGGCAGGGTACACCCTGGACAGATTGCCAGTCCATCGCAGGGCCAACACAGAAAGACAGACAACCATTCACTCTCACAGTCATACCTAAGGACAATTTAGAATCCCCAGTTTTTATGCCAATTAACCTAACTTGCATGTTTTTGGCATGTGGGAGGAAACTGGCGAAATCCCGGAGTAAACCCACGCAGACACGGGGAGAACATGCAAACTCCACACAGATCACTGTTGGTCGGGGGCTGGGATCGAACCCAGGATCCCCCGGCCAAGGGTGAGTTGCTGTGCTGCCGCAGTGCTAACCACTCCGCCACCGCACTGACCATTACTAAAACCTCACCTCTTATTTCCTGACTGATAAAAGAAGGATCCAAAGAGGAGAAAAACAACACAAGGGTTTTGTTTTGTATTGTGATCCAGAGGACTGTTAATTATTTACCCTGGGTGCTTTGAAAAGATGACGTAAGCTCCATCCATCTGTGTTTGTAGTTTTTAAATTTACATATTTTCATCACCTTATACCTTAACAGTTAGACAACAACCTACACCGTTATTTACGTGGAAAATTATCTTTTAAATTGGCAAACATCATACAGCATGTGTAACTTGTGGCAAAATTCCATTGGGATCAAAAGATAATTTCTCTCTTGCCATTCACTTCAATGGAGAATTTTTCTGATTTACGGTCCCATGTGTGGAAGTAGAGGGGGTGGGTCTATAGTGATGTAAGAGGGAGGGTGGAGTTGAATCCAGTCTGGAGATTTAAAGGTGGATCCACTCATACAGAACATTTTCAAGAAGGCTGGGAAAAAAATTACTGCAATAATTAAAGAACATGTTGTGGTGACGCCAGCACACTGCGGACGGACATCATCTCTCACCCAGAAGCAGACAGAGGGGCTGAATAATGGACTGGGGGGACAGCACCCCACAGGGGTAATTACACCAGACTGTAAGACGCCTCCGCCTCCTGCTGCTTTAAACTACAGCACAGGGAGGCAAATGTATGGGAGGAAGGTAACGTGTGTTATGTTAATAGTGCCACACTGCTTTTGTATATAACGTGTTATTGTATTATAACATGTGGGACGGCAGTGGCTCAGGAGGTAGAGCAGTTTGTCCAATAACCAGATGGTTGGCGGTTCGAATCCCGCTCTCCCCACATATCCTGCCGTTGTGTCCCTGGGAAAGACACTTGACCTCAATTGCTCCTGGTGGGTCTGGACAGCGTCATGTTGGGCAGCTATGCCGCCATCAGTGTGTGAATGAGTGGATAGTAGGATCCGTAAAGCGCTTTGGTCATCTAGAGATGAGAATAAAAGCGCTATATAAGTGAACGCCATTTACCATTATAATCTTGCCACTCACGGCCTTTGTCAGACCTAATGAATATGCACCAGCCTCAGTTCCTACACGCAGGTCAATAAAGCTATAGAGAGCACTGAGGAACTGAGGCAAAGCTTTTCCAGACTAGGCTCTTCACGGCCCCAGGGCCACACTGGGGTCCCAGGCTGTTCATATGATAGAGGGTTCAATAAAGAATCTGTCGACCTACGCTCGCGCCTCGCCTCCACATCCTTTCCCTTTTACCCTCTACAATGTGAACACAATATGCCAAAAACATTACATTAAGATGTGAGCTGAAAAAAATGTGAAAAAGGTGCAATGACTCCATTAAATCTCTTTATTATCCAGTTCTAATCTGAGCTGCACTGATGAAGCAAAATTTGCAACACTTTCCGTTCCAGTAAATAACTGTAAAAGGTCAATTCTGATGTGGTTCTGTTCCGTTTACAAATGTGAATGATTAAATTTGATCTGGCAGCTTCAAAAAGGCTCAAATTTAACTTGCCAACAGCAGCAGAAACCCTGTTAATCAGGGTAAAAACATTCAGAATCAGAAGCCGGACTGTTTCAGAACGTTAAAGTCCTGCAGTAAAGTTGTGGCGGTTAGCAGAGGAAAACCAGCGAAGACGATGACACTGGTGATGAGCGCATGACCTCTGCACCACCCTGCACCGCAGCAGCCCTGCCATGTCACCACTTCCTGTTTGAGCAGCTCACTTCTCTGAGCCACTTCACCAGGAAACTGACGCTTTAAACTACAAATCAGGATCAACAACATCCATCACAACTATAACGAACAAGAACAGTTTCACTGATTTTCTGTCCCATCTGCAGTCTTTTACAATTACAAACTTCCACTTGGAAATTAAAGATGTTAGCAGCGGAATATTGAGACGTTTTCCTTTTCAATAACCTTGTAATGAGGAGCTCATGTTTTTACCGGCGTTTGTCTGTTAGCAGGATGACTCAAAAACTGCTGGATGAAGTTTTCATCAGAGGAGCTTCTTGGGTTACAGATGAACTCATTAGATTTTGGAGCTGATCTATGAGCGCATACCTCCACCAAGGCTCTATCTTGCAATGCACGGTGGATGGAGGCAGGGAGATGGGGACAGATGGGTGGACAAAGGGAGGGAAGGAAGGAGCCTTGGTGGAGGCATGCATTCTGAGTGCTCTGCTGGTTTCCAAATCTGTCCATGAAATTTGAGACTTTTCTGTCACAAATTCCCTTTTATTCTTGAAAATTTTATTTTTTCTGTATTTTTTAATTTGATAATTTTTCTCGTACATTTGAGGCTATATTAACATTAGCTTTTAACATTTTCTTCCTTTATATTTGAGACTTTTTTTCTGTTTCAAGGCTTTGTTTCTCTGCTTTTTTCTATTAGTCTTTTTTTCTTGGAACCGTTTCAGTTAAATTTGAGACTGTTTTTTTTTTTTTAAACTGCAGTTTCCCCCCATATTTGAAATGATTTTCTTCTAAATTCTACATTTTAAAATATTTTACTCAAAATTTAAATTTTTTCCTCTCAAATCAGCTTCTTTGTCATTTTAACAATTGCATTTTTTCTTTAAAATTTGAAATAGTTTCTTGTAAGTAAATTCAGCCTCATAAATTTGAAGTTTCTTCGATTGAATTTCTTAACTTACTTATATTTGATTTTTTTTTTAGCAATTAGTTTCTGTTTTTCTTTACATTTTTCCATCAAAATGTAAATTTTTTTCAAATAAATTTGTGATTTTTTTTAATCCCCCAAATTTGTAGTTTCTTTCATGGTCTAATTTTCAGATAAATTCTGTTCAAGTCTGGTCTTGTTAGGGTGGTCTTGACTACATTAAATGTTGCAGCTTTTTTTAAGAGTCTTTTTATACTCTGAGACCAAAAAGTTGATGCTTGCATCACTGAACAGAATCTGTTGTTTTTAATGATAAATATATTTTGTGTTTTATCGAGTTAAAGTGTTGCTCTGACTACTTCCTCACGTCCTCCCCTCTGTTGTTTTCTGTTTTCCTGGCGTCACCCAGAGTGAAACGGTTTCTGGGTTCAGATCCTCTCTGTGTTTCTGTCTGTCAGACCTTCTTCAGAGAAAATCCACCCACGTTAAAGAAACTCAAAAACAGGAAATTATTTACATTTCTGGGGCCACTGATGTTGTAACTTTGTTCACTGCAAACTGTGTAAGTGCTGACTTGTTTTTATTAATTATTTTTGGTAATATTTATAGGGATTTTTTGCAAAAAAAAAAAAAAAAGAAAAGCTAGATGGCACCCATGGAGGCAGTCATCTTTGCCTGTTTCGTTCACGAATGCCGACTTTTTCTCCTTTTTTGCATGTTTGCTGCTCTTTCTACAGTGCATAAAGGTCATGCACTGCTAACATACGACCGATAGACACTACTGGACATCGCCAAGACGAGCAGTCATACAGAATTTACTGGCTTCATACCACCCTATCTACAATGCATTGTGCGTCCACGCAGCAATCAGCACCACCCCAGGAAGGCCCTGAAGCACCGAGCCCGCGTGAGCATGCTGACGATTATAATAATCTGCCTTTGTCCAGTTTAAAACTCCTCTTAAAACCCATTTTTATTCTCTGGCTTTTGACCCAGTTTGAGACGTTTATTTGATTTGTTCTTATTGTCTCTATTGTGTGACAATTGTTTTGTTTGTGCTGTTTTGTACTTTAGCTGTATTTTATTGTTTTTATATTTTATTTATCGTTGATGTACAGCACTTTGTGTCAACTGTCGTTTTTTAAAGAGCTTTATAAATAAAGTTGGATTGGATTAAAAAAGAAACATTAGCTATAAAATAATCCACATTTATAATATTCTCAAATGTACAAGAAAAGTCATAATTTTACAAGAGAAAATTACAAATTTGAGGAAAATGGTTTCAAATTAGATAAATTTATAGAGAAAAGTAGAAAACTATAAGAAAATTGTTCTAAATTTTGGAGAAAAACCTTCAAGACTGAAGTCATTACTCAAGTTTTTAAGTGGCTGCTCTTTGTACCCTTAACTCAACTAGAATTTTTTGGTTGTCTACTTTTAATTATTAATTTCATAGAACTGCTTTTACATGAGTAGAATTTCTGGCTACCATATCCACCTGTGATCATATAATTTAAGTATGCATAAGTAAATTCCTATTATGAATGTTTTTTTCCCTTCCCTTTCCTGCTCTTTGTCAACTGAAAAAAATGAATAAAAATACAAAAAAAACCCAAAACATATTTTGGTTATTTATGTAAACCATGAAAAAAAAAAAAATCCTGCAGGACAAAACATGACACTTGGTATTTTCTAGCCTGTTTATATACCACCATAGACAGAGAGAGAACCTGAATTAGACAGAGCTCAGAGAGGGAAAGATGAGACAGAAGAGAGGAGCCAAGGAGAGGAAAGTGTTTAGGCTGAGGAAGGAGAAAAGGATAACGCCACTAAAAAGTCTAAACACAGGATGTCTGGGTGGGACCCCAACTGGCCCAATATTCCAACAATCAAGCCTTGGTAGTACAATACTTTAAATGGTAAGTTCCATTATGCAATATTACTGTGCAAAATAAAAAAAAAATAGTGTAAATTAACATTTCCAGTTACAATTTGTGTCATGTGTTTTCTGCCCCCCCCCCCCGGAAAAAAATGTTGCCACTGCACCAAAGTCTTTAAGCCAGAGGAAACACTGTACTCTGAACCATCATTTGGTGCATTGGCACAAATGATGGTCAGGACCCGTTTCCCAACCCGAAGGTGCAGGGAAACTACCCTTTTGTCCACTGGGGAGAACAATGTCAAGGCAGCATGGCAGGGGAATACAAGAATACCCAACCCTGCTTGTCGCCTTTCACCTGGGCCAACTCCAGAGTCGGCCAAGCTCCAGCCCCTCTCCAAGAAACTGATTCCAGGACTGGATCTGTGTGTTGAGGTGAGCCCAGCTATATCTAGCCAGTATCTCTCCATCTCATGCACCAGTTTCACCTCCTTCCCCACCAGAGAAGTAATGTTCCACATCCCAAAAGCTAGTTTTGAAAGCCGGGGATCAGACCGCCAAGGTCTCTGCTTTCGACCGTCACCTGATCTGCATTGCACCGGAGCCCCATGGTCCCTCCTGCAGGTGGTGAGCCCCATGTACAGTGGGGCAAAAAAGTATTTAGTCAGCCACCAATTGTGCAGGTTCTCCCACTTAAAAGATGAGACAGGTCTCCAATTTTCATCATAGGTATACCTCAACTATGAGAGACAAAATGAGAAAAAAAAATCCAGAAAATCACATTGTCTGATTTTTAAAGAATTTATTTGCAAATTATGGTGGAAAATACACTACCGTTCAAAAGTTTGGGGTCACTTAGAAATTTCCTTATTTTTGAAAGAAAAGCACTTTTTTAATGAAGATAACTTTAAACTAATCAGAAATACACTCTATACATTGCTAATGTGGTAAATAACTATTCTAGTTGCAGATGTCTGGTTTTTGGTGTAATATCTACATAGCTGTATAGAGGCCCATTTCCAGCAACTATCACTCCAGTGTTCTAATGGTACAATGTGTTTGCTCATTGCATCAGAAGGCTAATGGATGATTAGAAAACCTTGTGCAATCATGTTAGGTCTGCAATGCTGTAATTGCTGCAAATGGAGGATTCTTTGACGAAAGCAAAGTTTGAAGGAAAAAATTATTATTTCAAATACAAATCATTATTTCTAACCTTGTCAATGTCTTGACTATATTTTCTATTCATTTTACAACTCATGGTGGTAAATAAGTGTGACTTTTCATGGAAAACACAAAATAATTGTCTGGGTGACCCCAAACTTTTGAACGGTAGTGTAAGTATTTGGTCCCCTACAAACAAGCAAGATTTCTGGCTCTCACAGACCTGTAACTTCTTCTTTATGAGGCTCCTCTGTCCTCCACCCGTTACCTGTACTAATGGCACCTGTTTGAACTCTTTATCAGTATAAAAGACACCTGTCCACAACCTCAAACAGTCAGACTCCAAACTCCACTATGTCCAAGACCAAAGAGCTGTCAAAGGACACCAGAAACAAAATTGTAGACCTGCACCATGCTGGGAAGACTGAATCTGCAATAGGTAAGCAGCTTGGTGTGAAGAAATCAACTGTGGGAGCAATTATTACAAAATGGAAGACATACAAGACCACTGATAATCTCCCTCGATCTGGGGCTCCACGCAAGATCTCACCCCGTGGGGTCAAAATGATCACGGGAACGGTGAGCAAAAATCCCAGAACCACATGGGAGGACCTAGTGAATGACCTGCAGAGAGCTGGGACCAAAGTAACAAAGGCTACCATCAGTAACACACTACGCCGCCAGGGACTCAAATCCTGCAGTGCCAGACGTGTCCCCCTGCTTAAGCCAGTACATGTCCAGGCCTGTCTGAAGTTTGCTAGAGAGCGTTTGGATGATCCAGAAGAGGACTGGGAGAATGTCATATGGTCAGATGAAACCAAAATAGAACTTTTTGGTAAAAACTCAACTTGTCGTGTTTGGAGGAGAAAGAATGCTGAGTTGCATCCAAAGAACACCATACCTACTGTGAAGCATGGGGGTGGAAACATTGTGCTTTGGGGCTGTTTTTCAGGGACCAGGGACCAGGACGACTGATCCGTGTAAAGGAAAGAATGAATGGGGCCATGTATCGTGAGATTTTGAGTGAAAACCTCCTTCCATCAGCAAGGGCACTGAAGATGAAACGTGGCTGGGTCTTTAAGCATGACAATGATCGCAAACACACCGCCCAGGCAACGAAGGAGTGGCTTCGTAAGAAGCATTTCAAGGTCCTGGAGTGGCCTAGCCAGTCTCCAGATCTCAACCCCATAGAAAATCTTTGGAGGGAGTTGAAAGTCCGTGTTGCCCAGCGACAGCCCCAAAACATCACTGCTCTAGAGGAGATCTGCATGGAGGAATGGGCCAAAATACCAGCAACAGTGTGTGAAAACCTTTTGAAGACTTACAGAAAATGTTTAACCTCTGTCATTGCCAACAAAGGGTATATAACAAAGTATTGAGATGAACTTTTGTTATTGACCAAATACTTATTTTCCACCATAATTATTACCTCTGCCAAGGAGGTTATGTTTTCATCGGCGTTGGTTTGTCTGTCTGTTTGTTAGCAAGATAACTCAAAAAGTTATGGACGGATTTTCATGAAATTTTCAGAGATTGTCAGAAATGGGGTATCCTACAGATGATTACATTTTGGTGATGATCTGAGTGTGCATACCTCCACCAAGGGCTTTTTTGTATTTGTGCAGCAGGATTACACAAAAACTATTGCATGGATTTCGATGCAATTTTTACCACAGGTGGTTCTTGGGCTACAGAGGAGCCCATTATATTTTGGTGATGATCTGAGAATGCATACCTCAGCCAAGGCTCTTATCTTCTCACAGTGTGTTAGCAACAATACTCCAAAACGGATGGACAGACTTTGATGCAGTTTTCACCACAAGTGACTATAGGCCTACACACAAACCCATTACATTTTGGAGGTGATCCATGAGAAACGGAAGGAGCCTTGGCGGAGGTATGCGCTCTATGAGTGCTTTTCTAGTTTGCAAATAAATTCTTTAAAAACCAGACAATGTGATTTTCTGGATTTTTTTTTCTCATTTTGTCTCTCATAGTTGAGGTATACCTATGATGAAAATTGGAGACCTCTCTCATCTTTTAAGTGGGAGAACTTGCACAATTGGTGGCTGACTAAATACTTTTTTACCCCACTGTAACTCCTTTGGGCTGAGCCCAGCCAGGTCCCATGGACAGAAAGCCGTTCACCAGGGGCTAGATATCGAGTCCCTCCCCCAGGCCTGCCTCCAGGGTGGTGCCCCGGTAACCCCTATACCGGGTGGAGTCCACTGAATTCTTGATTTTTTTTGTTCATCATGGGAATCTATTGGATCGCTCTTAGTCTGGCCCTTCACCCAGGACAAGTTTGTCTTGGGAGACCCTACCAGGGGCAAATTGCCCCAGACAACATAGCTTCTTTTGTCACTAGGGCACACAAACCCCCCACCACGATAAGGTGGCGATCCATGGGGGGATTAAAATTATATAAGGTGAAGTAATTGATTGCATAAATATTCACCCCCTTCAGGTCAGTATTTAGTAGATGCACCTCAGTGCATCACAGCACTGAGTCTGTGTGGACATGTCTCAGTCAGGCTGGCACATCTGGACACTGCAATTTTTCTCCATTCTTCCTTGCAAAACAGCTCAAGCTCTGTCCGATTGCTCAGGCAAGAACAGTTCTTTTTTCAAGTCCAGTCACAAATTTAACATCTGGGATTTGACTTTGCCACTCCAGAACATTTACCTTGTTGTCTTTGAACCATTTCTGTGTAGCTTTTGCTATATGCTTGGGGTCGTCATCTTGCCGGAAAATAAATCTTCTCCCAAGTCATCATTCTCTTCAGATTGAATCAGATTATCTTTCAGGATTTGGCGATATTCTTCTGCATTCATGTTTCCCTCTACCTTTACAAGCCTTCCAGGGCCTGCTGCTGAGAAGCATCCCCAGAGCGTGATGCTGCCACCACCATGCTTCACAGTGGAGATGGTGTGCTTGTGGTGATGTGCAGTGATTGATGGTTACCAACCATAGCATCGAGGTCCGATGGCCAAAAAGCTCAATTTTTGTCTCATCAGACCAAATAACCTTCTTCCAATTGACCTTGGAGTTTCCCACATGCCTTTGGGCAAATTCCAGGTGAGATTTCATGTAAGCTTTTTTCAACAATGGCTTTCTCTTTGCCACTTTCCATATAGCTTGGACTGGTGAAGAACCTGGGGAACAGTTGTTCATGTACAGTCTCTCTCATGTGGGCCACTGAAGCTCTCAACTCCTTCAGAGTGGTTGTAGGTGTCTTGGTAGCCTCCCTCACCAGCCTTCCTCTTGCTTGATCACTCAGTTTGTGAGGATGGCCAGCTCTAGGCAGATTTAGACAAGTGCCATAGTGCTTCCATTTCTTAATGATGGATTTAACTGACCTCTGTGGGATGCCCAGTGAGTTGGAAATCTTCTTGTACCATCTCCTGTCTTAGACTTTTCGATGATCTTTTCTCTGAGCTGCTTGGAGTGTTCTTTTGTCTTCATGTTGCAACTGTAGCAGGAATAAAGATGAAGCAGAGACTGGACCTCCCAGACACAGGTGTCTTTATACTACAATAACTTGACACACATTAACTGCACTCAGGTGATCTCCATTTCACTAACTGTGAGACTGCAGGCATCAGCTAGCTGGACCTCTGTTGAATTAGGTCAGTCACTTTAATGGGGAGTGAATACTTATGCAATGATTTACTTTACCTTAGAGAATTCTAATTTATTGACAGTTTGTAAAAACCTGTTTTCACATTGACATGAAATAAGCTTTTTTGCTATTTTTGGGGAAAAAAATTATTTTGACCATGAATTCATTTTATAAAGCAAAAAAAGGTTGAAACATCCAAGGAGGGTGAATACTTTTTATAGGCAGTGTACAGTAAGTGAAGGATTGGTTCTGAGTCTTTATTTGTTGCCATGGATTTTCTTTATATTAAAAAATATCCCTTGTCGAGCTGGTTAATAAATAAAAGTGCAGAGTCAAAGATGTTTTTTCTGGGTATTTGTTCTTGATCAAAAGGTCAAGAACATGGACCCTTTATTAAAAGACAAAAGGTCCATGAGTTAAAAAGGTCAGAGTTCATTCTGTGAGTTCATAGTCCTCAACTCTGACCCAACTTAGCCCCTGTCTTCCCCATCAGAGAATCATTGTCTGCTCCCTCCGAAGCAAATAAAAATAGAATATATAAGCATCCCAAAGCAATTAAACAAAAAGTTGGTAAAACTCAAATTAAACATGAAGCCTCCAAATTGAATGATTTGGCCTGTCTTCCTCCTCATAATTTAAAAATTAAATGTGGTTTGTTAAATATTAGGTCTCTAACTCCCAAGTCTCTGTTAGTCCATGAGCTGTTAATTGATCATTAGATTGATTTAATATCCCTTACAGAGACTTGGTTAGGACAAGAGGATTTATGTTGGTTTAAATGAATCAACTCCCTCTGGTTATTTAAACTGTCAAAATCCCAGAAGTTCTGGTCGTGGAGGAGGAGTAGCAACAATTTACCATTCCAAATTACTAGTTAATGTAAAGCAAAAAACGTGATAATTCCTTTGAGGGCCTGGTCCTCAGTATTGGGCATTTTAGCAATTTTAGGCTAAACCCAATTTTATTTGCCATAGTTTATCGTCCTCCATCAACCTACTCAGAATTTTTATCCGAATTTGCCAAATTCTTAGCTAATTTAGTGCTGAAATCAGAATAATTATAGTAGGGGACTTTAATATACATGTAGATGTAGATAGTGACTGCCTTAATGTGGCATTTAATTCAATATTAGACTCGATTGGGTTTTCTCAGAAAGTAGGAAATTCTACTCATCTCCACCATACGTTGGACCTTGTTCTGACTTATGGCATAGAAATAGAAAATCTGGTAGTGTCTCCTCAAAACCTTGTACTGTCAGACCATTGTCTGTTAACCTTTGATTTTACCATTTCTATTTGGCTCCTAAAGAAAAATATTACAGTAGATGCCTCTCAGATGATTTTGTTACCAAATTTATGCACAATGCACACTCTATGCCATGTGTCAACACAACGGAAATAAACTATAGACAGCTTGCTCCTTCTGTAATTGATAGCATGGTAGATAGTGTTACAGCTTCTCTGCATCAGACTCTAGACTTGGTGGCCCCTTTAAAAAAGAAAAAGTCTAATCAGAGATTTCTAACTCCTTGGTTCAACACAGAAACTCATAGCTTAAAACAGAAGACTTGTCAATTAGAAATAAAATGGCACTCCACTAATTTAGATGAAATCTATTTAGCTTGGAGAAATCATCTTTTAATTTATAAAAAAAATCTCTTAGAAAAGCTAGAACAAGTTATTACTCTGCATTAATAGAAGAGAACAAGAATAATCCCAGGTTTCTTTTCAGCACTGTAGCCAGGCTGACAAAGAGTCAGGACTCTGTCAATCCTAGCATTCCCTTAGAGCTTACTAGTCAGGACTTCATGAACTTTTTCAATAATAAAATTTCATCAGTCAGATATAAATCAGTCAGATTCTTCCCACCGTTAACTTAAATACAATAACTACTACAACTCCTTCATATGATACAGTATCTGTCTTGATGAGTTTACTCCTATTGACCTTTTAGAGTTAGACAAAATAGCTTCCTCATCCAAGCCTTCAACTTGTCTTTTAGACCCTATTCCTACCAGGTTATTTAAAGAAGTCTTCCCACTTATTGGTAGCTTTATTCTTCATATAATCATTTCTTCATTAACTCATGACTTTTTCTTTCATTCTTACACTGCGCATAACTCTCACACTCTCACACTGCATTTGCTCCACTCACATTGTGTTGCTGAATTTGAGTTCACATTGTGATGTTGTATGACTGAATACCTTTTCATATATTTTGTAAAGTGAGGATGGTTTGAGTGAACTGCTGCACATGTTTCTGTATGTATTTGCATCTTTTTGTGGAGATGTGGATAGACTGAATTGCTGTGCATACTCTGTTGTCACTGAAGTCTTATTTAGATCTTACACCTGAACAAACGAGAGCAAGTTTAGTTTAGCCAAAGTCAAATTCCTTGTATGTGTGGTGCATACTTGGCCAATAAAGCTGATTCTGATTCTGATTTAGGCCATGTACCGCAGGCTTTTAAAACGGCTGTAATTAAACCCTTACTCAAAAAGCCAACGCTGGATCCAGGAGTTTTAGCTAGCTATAGACCAATCTCTAATCTCCCTTTCATTTCAAAAATCTTAGAAAGAGTTGTTGCTACGCAATTATTTGACCACCTGCAGGGAAATGGTTTACTTGAAGAGTTTCAATCTGGGTTTAGAATCCATCATAGTACTGAAACAGCCTTAGCGAAGGTCACTAACGACCTCCTCATCACATCTGACAATGGACTTGTTTCTGTACTTGTCCTGTTAGACCTTAGTGCAGCTTTTGATACTATCAATCATAATATTCTACTTGATAGATTAGAACACTATGTTGGACTTAATGGAACTTTGATGCAGTGGTTTAGATCTTATTTATCTGATAGGTTCCAGTTTGTTCATGTCAATAATAAGTTTTCTTTCAACTCAAAGCTCAGTCATGGAGTTCCACAGGGATCTGTGCTAGGCCCTACTCTTTTTTAGTTTATATATGCTTCCGTTAGGCAACATTATTAGAAAGCACCGTATACATTTTCACTGTTATGCAGATGACACACAATTATACCTGTCAATGAAGGCAGATGATACTAATCAATTAGCCAAGTTGGAAGCCTGTCTTAAGGAAATCAAAGCTTGGATGACTTGTAATTTCCTGCTATTAAATTCAGATAAGACTGAAGTCATTCTTGTTGGTCCAAAAAAACCTTAGAAATACCTTTCCAAATCAAACTTTCAGTTTGGATGCGGTAACTCTTTCTCTTAATAGCTCTGTGAGGAACCTTGGAATTGTTTTTGATCAAGATCTGTCTTTCAATTCACATATTAAATTTGTTTCTAAGACTGCCTTCTATCATTTGCATAATATTGCCAAGATTAGGAGCATCTTGTCTCAGAGTGATGCTAAGAAACTCATCCACGCTTTGGTTAGCTCTAGATTAGGTAATTGTAATTCTTTATTATCAGGTTGTTCTAAAACATCTTTAAAAAGTCTTCAGCTGATCCAAAATGCTGCAGCAAGAGTTTTATCAGGTACTAAAAAGAGAGATCATGTCTCTCCGGTTCTGGCCTCCCTTCATTGGCTCCCCATAGAGTTTAGAATTAAGTTTAAAATCCTTCTTCTTACTTACAAAGCTCTAAACAATCAGGCCCCTCTTTATTTAAAAGATCTGATACTACTGTATTATCCTAACAGAGCACTACGCTCCCAAAATGCAGGATTACTTGTAATACCTAGAATCTCCAAAAGTACAATGGGAGGCAGCGCCTTCATTTATCAAGCTCCT
This sequence comes from Pholidichthys leucotaenia, assembly GCA_020510985.1. Classification (NCBI taxonomy): domain Eukaryota; kingdom Metazoa; phylum Chordata; class Actinopteri; order Cichliformes; family Pholidichthyidae; genus Pholidichthys; species Pholidichthys leucotaenia. The sequence continues at coordinate 6,457,470 of CM035850.1, forward strand.
CTCTTGTGGAACCAGCTGCCAATCTGGATTCGGGAGTCTGACTCGATCTCTGTTTTTAAGAATAGGGTTAAAACCTTCCTTTTTGATACAGCCTACAATTAGGGCGGGATCATGTGTTTCTGAACCCTCCCTTAGTTATGCTGCTAATAGGTTTAGTCAGCCGGGGGACCTCCAATAATGCACTGGGCTTCACTCCTTTCTTCACTCTCAATGAATTTTTTTTTTTTTGCTGGTCATTAACATCTGTTTGTGCTCTCCCATAGATTGAGTCCCCATCGTGCTGTTTGCTCTCTACATGTCTGTTCTTTTCATCTTCTCTGTCCCCTCACCCCCCAGCCAGTCGCAGCAGATGACTGCCCCTCCCTTAGCCTGGTTCTGCTGGAGGTTTCTTCTTGTTAAAAAGGAGTTTTCCTCTCCATCGCCAAGCGCTTGCTCACAGGGGATCGCCTGATTGCTGGGGTCTTTCTGCAACTGTGGGGGTTTCCCCTACAGTTGAAAGTGCTATGAGATGACTGTTGTTGTGAAATGGCGCTATATAAATAAAGTTGAATTGATCAAGAGGAAGATTTCAGGCAGCAGTTCAGCAGAAATATTCACAATCAAAATGGTGCGGCTAGATTTTATACCTTGGAAAAAATCAAGATAATATATTTTGAGAACCTTCTGTGGGAGTACAGAGCCTAGCCGTCTCCTGGAACTGACCCTGATAGGCCAGAGTCTCAGAGTCTGAGATATACTGTCTAGGAACATACAGCAACAGGGACACTGTGGGATATTAATTGATCAAATAAGGAAAGCTTTCACATTATTTTTGTCAATTAATACAAGAGGGAATGATAAGATTAGATCCCAGCAATGGAAGCAGGTACTCTGTGTACTGCTGTGACTGAATACTGTGTTTTTTGGCGTTTTACTGCATAGACACTGAAGCTGTGATTCTGTTTTGTATCTGCCATGAGTTCTGTCCTGTGACATAACCTCTGTTGATACCATAGTTACCTCCGCCAGGCCGCAGGGTTTGTCTGTTTGTTTGTCTGTTGGTTAGCAAGATAACTCAAAAAGTTTTGGACGGATTTCGATGAAACTTTCAGGCGTTGTTGGAAATGGTACAAGGAAGAACTGATTAAATTTTGGGGATGATCCGGATCACCGTCTGGATACAGGAATTTTTTAAAGGATTCTTTAACATTGTGAGATACGGCCATTTTCAACATGTGCGCAGGCGCAATGGAGGGCGCTGGTCGTCGTGTCTGACAAACACAAACTCCGCATTCTTCAAAGTTTTAGGCATAAAAGCACGCGGAAAACAGTCGTGGGCAGGGCCCGGCAGCGTGCCTGTGTTTGCGCTACGCTGCAAAAGCTGAGACGGGCAGCTGTCCGGTGCCGGATTATTTGGCAGAAATTCCCTGGGCAGCCATAGTGGCTGCGCAAAAACAAGCTCTCTGCCGGGGAAGCTTCCAAATCCTCTTTTGCCACGGAGCGCAACCCCAATATAAAACCCACGGCAACCTGTCTACCCAATTTGCATCCGTCAGTGAAGCCCTGAGTGCTGCTTTCAGTGGAGGAGATGGACACAACACCAACACTTCAGTTTATTACCTCCGCCAAGGAGGTAATGCTTTTACTACTGAACCACTAATCCTATCATTGTGAATCCAATTGCTAGTTATATGTTTTCATGGTCAAGGAATCTGAAAACGTACACACAAACACTGTATGGGGGGGGGAAGTGTGGCGCTTGGCGGAGGTCTGCGCTCTCCGAGTGCTTTTCTAGTTGTATCTGTGAGAAATATCAGATCAGTTACAATTTGGGTGACTTTTAGCTCAAGGTCAGAGGTTTTTTCCATAAACACTGTAAACATGATGATAACTCAGAAAGGAAATGACCTACATGATTCACTATGACATCATTGTTCTATCTTTGAAAAGACTTCTCTGTTAAAGCTAACCTTGCCAGTTAGCGCTCTTAATGCCAGCAGGCTGACGGGTAGCACTGATGATCAGCAGTATTTTTTAAGAAAGTTGTGACTTTTTATTTATATATTTGTGACTTTAGTTTTGTTAGCTCATTCCGATGAAGCCGAAAGGAGCTAATGTGACTACGTCTGTTGTTCGTTCACCCATCAGTCCGTCCATATTTAACGGGAATCATGGCAGGTGACACCTTCCACCCTTCACAGTCCCTCTTCAGCCCCCTGCCCTTGGGGAAAAAGTACCGGAGCCTCCGGGCCTGCTCTACAAAACTGCTGCTCGGGACCCTGAACTCTGTCCACTCCCCCTCCCCCCACCCCTGGACTGTAACGCACTCACCCACACAATAACTACCACAGTTGTTGGCACAGAAAGACTGGCACACCAACAGAAATACATCTGCTGCTGTATGTCTCTGCACCTTACTGTAACCATTTGCACAAATGCCATACCTGCTGCTTTCTGTTATTGCAATACTGATTATGTGCAGTCCAATCTGTCACTGTGTGCACCTACATTACCACAGTGAATTTGCAACTATGAGTGCTACTGCTCTACCTTTTCTGTACAGTATATAGTCGTGAAAAAATTAGGACACACCATTAAATATTCAGTTCTTTATTAATAAATGGACATTCTACGCCAGCATGGAATTCTGGCGGAGTCCCCGCTGGAAGCTACCCGAGAGAGGAGGAGGCGTAAGCGGAGTAAACGCAAGCAAAAGCGTGGAAAAAGGGCCGGGATCCATGCTAGGCTAAAGGCTAACCCCTCCAGACCAGCGGTACCGTTGCTCATTCTCTCTAACATCCGCTCCCTCGACAACAAACTGGACGAGCTGCGTCTGCTGAGAGAAACCCGGAGAGAGTGGAGGGACTGCTGTGTGCTTGTGTTCACGGAGACATGGCTCCACGACAACATCCTTGACGAGGCCATTCAACTGGAAGACATGGCGATGTTCCAAGCTGACAGGGAAACGGTGAGCTCCGGTAAGAGCCGTGGGGGTGGGCTATGCTTCTATGTTAACAAGAACTGGTGCGTTAATGCCGCGTTAGTGTCTAAACACTGCTCTCCGTTGGCGGAGTTCCTTATTGTAAATTGTCGGCCATATTATTTGCCGAGGGAATTCAGCAACATGTTTGTAGCGGCTGTTTACATAGCGCCGAGCGCTATCGCTAATGCTAAGGAGGCACTCGGGGAACTGCACAATGCAATTAGTGAAATCCAAACTTCACACCCGAACAGTTTTGTGGTGGTTGCGGGGGATTTTAACCACACCAGCTTAAAGACTGTGCTCCCCAAGTTTAAACAATGTGTAGACTTTAAGACCAGAGGAGAGAATATGTTGGACTTAGTGTACACAAACACAGATTCATATAAGGCATTACCCCGCCCCCATCTCGGCCTTTCTGACCACATATCGGAGTGGTGGCTCAGTTGGTAGAGCATCCGCCCCACACCCGAGAGGCAGGGGTTCAAATCCCGGCCGGGTCATGCCAAAGACCATGTAAAAGTAGAACTTCCTGCTGTCCAGCTTGGTGCTCAGCAATAACGGAATGGAGGAGGGAAATCTGTGGCGGCGCCTTGCATGGCAGCAGCCCTCTGATTCTGCACTGGTGTGTGTGATTGACACTGTAGATAGGTAAAGCACAATCTCGTTCTACTGTACATGATTGGTTGTACGGTTGAATGACAATAAGGGTTTTTTAATTTAATTTAATATCCGTGATGCTGGTGCCTGCCTACAAACCTTTATTGAAGCGCAGCAGGCCAGCAGTGAAATAAATCAGAATTTGGCCAGAGAGTGCAACCTCTGCACTGAAAGACTGTTTTCTGCACACAGACTGGGAGGTCTTCAAAATAGCAGCCTCCCAGGAAGACAAGACAGATGTGGAGGAGTATGCTGAAACGGTCACCAGCTACATCGCGAAGTGCACAGAGGATGTCACTACAGTGAAGACCATCACTATGCGGGGCAACCATAAGCCCTGGATGACTGCAGAGGTGCGCTCGCTGCTTACAGCCAGGGATGCAGCCTTCAGAGCAAAGGACAGGATCGCCCTCCGCTCAGCCAGGTCTGCGCTCTCAAAGGGAATTAAGGCGGCGAAGCGCGCCTATGCGGAGAAAATCCAGGGACACCTGTGTGACACTAGGAGCACCAAGCAGATGTGGCAGGGAGTTCGGACACTGACAGGCTATAAGTCTAGGCAGGGGGTCAATGATGATGATGACGCTTCGCTTCCAGACAGGCTCAACGACTTCTTTGCACGTTTTGAAGCATCAAACTCGACAATCAGAGGGAGGCTGGCCCACCCCCACCATTGGTCGGACCAGCTTTTACCATCAACACAGCGGACACACGGATGACCCTAACCAGAGTCAACCCATGTAAAGCTGCAGGTCCGGACAACATCCCGGGACGTGTGCTCCGAGACTGCACGAGCGAGTTGGCGGATGTCCTGACTGACATTTATAACATCTCCTTGAGTCAGGCCATCGTTCCCAGATGATTCGAGACATCTATCATTGTACCGGTGGCAAAGAAACCAGTTGTGTCCTGTTTGAATGACTATCGTCCTGTTGCACTGACACCAATTGTGATGAAGTGTTTTGAACAGCTTGTCAGACCACACATTACAGCCTGCCTCCCTGCATCACACGACCCGCTCCAGTTTGCATATCGTTCAAACCGCTCCACGGAGGATGCTATAGTCACCACCCTACACTCTGTCATCACCCACCTGGACCAGAAAGACACCTACGCCAGACTCCTGTACATTGATTTCAGTTCAGCATTCAACACCATTATTCCCCAGAGACTGATGGAGAAATTACTCCTTCTTGGTCTGAACACTACCACATGTCTCTGGATCCTGGATTTCCTGACTGAGAGACCTCAGTCTGTCCGGGTTGGAAACAACATCTCCAACTCTGTCACGCTGAGCACCGGATCCCCTCAAGGCTGCATACTCAGTTCACTGTTGTTTACACTTCTAACACATGACTGTGTATCCAGACATGAGGGGAACCAGATTATTAAGTTTGCAGACGACACCACGGTGGTGGGACTTATTCAGAGGGATGAGGAATCAATGTACAGGGAAGAAGTGAGAGACCTGGAGGGCTGGTGCAGGGAGAACAATCTGGTGCTCATCGTGGACAAAATGAAGGAGATGATTATCGACTTCCGGCGGTCACAGCCTGAGCACGTCCCCCTCAGCATCGGCGGCCGTTTAGTGGAGAGAGTGGAGAACATCAAGTTCCTCGGAGTGCAGATCTCGCAGGACCTGACCTGGAGCAAGAATTCCTTGGGGATCAGGAAGCGGGCTCAGCAGAGACTGCACTTCTTGAGGAAACTCAAACAGGCCTCTCTCCCCATCTGCATCCTCAGGACCTTCTACAGAGGTGTGGTGGAGAGTGTTCTGATGTACTGCATTGCTACATGGTACTCCAGCTGCAGTATTCATTGGCCTCCGTCGGTCTATGATGACCATGGAAGAGAATCCTAAACGTCTACTCTGCTGGAACAGCACCGCCTGTGGCTGAACAGGCTGATGCGCGAATGGCAGTCCCTGTCACACAGGTCGCACTTGTGGGTGGTCTCCGTGCTGCTGGGTCTGTGGCGGTTCTTCCTGCGGGTCCTTTTTTCATCTGCTGCAGCAGTCAGTCGCTCTTCACCCGCATTGAGCTGTCTGGTCAGGGTGCCTCTCCATTTGGAGCGGTCCGTTGCAAGGTCCTCCCAGTGCTCTGTGTTGATCTCCAGGGCCTTCTCTCTTGCAGACGTCTCTAAAGCGCAGCTGTGGGCGGCCAACGTCTCTCCTGCCAGTTGCCAGCTCTCCGTAGAGGACATCTTTGGAGATTCTGCCATCCTCCATACGGTGAACGTGGCCTAGCCAGCGGAGCCTGCGCTGCCTGAGTAGAGTGAACATGGAGGGAAGGCCGGCACGGGACAGAACTTCTGTGTTGGGCACTTTGTCCTGCCAGGATATGTCCAGGATGTGGCGAATGCAGCGCAAGTGGAAGGAGTTCAGTCTCTTTTCCTGCCGGGCGTATGTTGTCCACATCTCACTCCCATAGAGCAGTGTGCTGATGACATAGGCATTGTACACTGCCATCTTCGTCTTGACAGAGAGTTTGGGATTCTCCCACACTCGTGTGGTGAGGCGAGCGAGTGTGAAGGCTGATTTTCCAATCCTCTTGTTGATCTCTGTATCAAGGAAGAGGTTGTTGCTGATCGTGGACCCCAGGTACGTGAACTGATTCACGACCTCCAGCTCGTAGTCGTCGATGGTGATGGTTGGTGGTGATTCCATGCCTTGCACCAAGACGTTAGTCTTCTTCAGGCTGATGGTAAGCCCGAAGTCCTTGCATGCCTGGGAGAAGCGGTCCATCAGGGTCTCAAGCTCCTGCTGTGTGTGGGTCGCGACTGCAGCGTTGTCTGCGAACAGCATGTCTCTGATTAGAGCCTCGCGTACTTTGGTTCTGGCTTTCAGGTGGGCGAGTTTGAAAAGCCTGCCGTCAGATCTTGTGTGCAGGTAGATTCCCTCTGTTGCTGCGCTGAAGGCATGCCTCAGGAGCATAGCAAAGAAAATCCCAAAGAGGGTTGGTGCAAGTACACAGCCCTGTTTCACTCCGCTGCGTATGTTGAATGGCTCTGAGACGTCGCCATCGTGCTGCACTATACCCTGCATGTTGGTGTGAAACGATTCAATGAGGCTTTGCAACTTTGGTGGGCATCCTATCTTTAGCAGGATCTTGAAAAGTCCCTCTCTGCTGACCAGATCGAACGCTTTGGTGAGGTCGATGAAGGCGACGTACAGGGGCATGTTCTGTTCTCTGCATTTCTCCTGGAGTTGGCGGATGGAGAATATCATGTCTACCATCGATCGTTCAGCGCGGAAGCCACACTGAGACTCGGGGTAGACACGTTCGGCAAGCTTCTGTAGACGAACGAGAACAACTCGTGCGTAGACTTTGCCAACAACGCTGAGGAGGGAGATGCCCCTGTAGTTGTTGCAGTCTCTTCTCTCCCCTTTGTTTTTTGTAGAGGGTGATGATCTTGGCGTCCCTCATGTCCTGTGGTACGGCACCTTCCTTCCAACACTGGCAGAGGACGTCATGCAATGGCAGCAGTAGGGCGGTCTTGCAGTGCTTGATCAGGTCGGGGGGTATGCCGTCGTTCCCGGGTGCCTTGCCAGCGGCCAAGCTATCAATGGCCTTGCTGAGTTCGTCGATGGTTGGCTCGGCGTCAAGTTCGTCCATGGATGGCAGGCAGTTGATGGCATCAAGGGCTGACGGTGTCACGGTGTTCTGTCTGGAGTAGACGTCGGAGTAGTGTTCCACCCATCTCTCCATCTGCTTGTTCTTTTCTGTGATCATCTCCCCAGTGGAGGATTTGAGGGGGACCGTCTTGCTCTGAGCCGGTCCAAGTGCTTTCTTGATGCCATCGTACATACCACGGATGTTCCCTGTTATGGCAGCGGTTTGAATGTCTTGGCTGAGCTGAGTCCAGTACTCGTTGGCACAGCGCCGAGCAGCCTGCTGAATTTTGCTTCTCGCAGCCCTGAGAATCTGGAGATTATTCTCGTTTGGGTACTTCTTGTACTCAGCAAGTGCTGAGCGCTTAGCTTCAATGACGGGGGTCATCTCGGTCAACTTGGCATCAAACCAGTCCTGTGACTTCGAGGTCTTCCTCCCAAAGGTAGCCAAGGCTGTGCGGTGGATGGTGTTTCACAGCTCTTCCCACTTCTGCTTTGCAGATTCTCCTTCTTGTGGTACACCAAGTTCCTTCTCAAAGGTGGAGGCAAACTGCTCAACAAGTTCTGGTTGAGCCATCTTGCTGGTGTCAATCCGTGCCTTTCCAGGGTGTCTAGCATGATGGAATTTCTTCAGCTGCAGCTTGACCTTGCAACACACCAATGAATGGTCTGTGTTGCAATCTGCACTCTGGAATGAACGGGTGATTAGCACGTTCTTCAGTGAGGTGCGCCTGGTCAGGATCAAGTCCAGCTGGTGCCAGTGCTTTGAGCGCGGATATTGCCAGGAAACCTTGTGTTGGGGCTTGGTCTTGAAGAACGAGTTTGTGAGGCACAGATTGTGATATGTGCAGAACTCGAGCAGCCGCTGTCCGTTGTCATTCATTTTGCCCACGCCAAAAGGTCCAAGACAGGAGGGCCAGGAGTTGTGGTCAGCACCCACTCTGGCATTGAAGTCTCCAAGCAGAATGAGTTGTTCAGAGTTGGGGATGATCCTGACAGTTGTTGCGAGATTTTCGTAGAACTCGTCTTTTGCCTCTGGTGTGGCTGTCAGTGTTGGGGCATACACACTGACGAGGGTGACTGGGCCTTGAGTGGTGTTCAGGCGGCGGGTGAGAAGTCGTGCAGAGCCAGTGCTGCTCGGTTCCACCATCTTCAGCAAGGTGTTCTTCACTGCGAAGCCCACTCCGTGTTCCCTGTGTTCATCATTGCCCTTTCCCTGCCAGTAGAACATGTAGTCCTTCTCTCTCAGTGTGCCTGCATCAGCCAACCATGTTTCCTGGAGAGTGGCGATATCCACTCCCAGTCTCTTCAGCTCATTATTGATGATGGCAGTCTTCCTGGTGTCGTTGATGTCCGTGAGATTAGCAGCGATTCCTGTCATACTGCGAACGTTCCAAGTTCCCAGTTTTAGAGTTGGTCTCTTTTGTTTTATTGTCTTGCCTGGTGCGAAGGTTCTCAGCCTGCTGTTCGGACTTCTCCTCATCCCCATGCACCCAATGAGGAAAGCAAGCTGTGGCGGGACAACACCTTATTGGCTGGGGGATGCCCAGCTTGAGGCGGGCGGTAGCTGTCCAGTGAGATCCGATGATCCCTCCCACCATCGGGAATAACCCCTGGCGCCGCGCTCTACGCCAATTGAGTGGTGGCTTATAACCGCTAACTGTCATTCCCCGTGTTTTGTCTACACCAAAGGCGAAGCTGGAGTGTCCTCTCCAGTGATCCGGTGTTCTACCTTCCAGCGTTGGGCGTTGGTAGGATTCAAGCCTGGGCAGGAAGATACGGTGGACAAGATGTTGCCCATGCAGCATGTCCCCCCTCTCCACGTCACTGACGAATCCAAAGGAACAGCAGGGCTGCTTCAGTTTGGCACCAGCGCCGTTGCAGGAGCTGCCAGAACGATGTTGAGCACAACATAGAACTGCCTTAGGGGCTCCAACTCCGGATTTTTCCTCAGGGTTGACTCCCGAAGCCTTTCCTGTGACCAGGTATGCCGCAAGGCAGCGGAGGTTTGAAATCAGGGTTTACCTTCCCCTAGATGGGCTACCTTCCCAGGTTGACGAGCCACCATCTACCCGAAGCATCTGGTTTTAAGGTGCCAGAGATCCGCCCTCGCCCTTTCTCCTATTAGTAAAAGCAGTTCCGCCAGGCTTAGAGACTAAACCACACGGGCAGGCTAGGAGTTGGACTTAGTTGTCAGAGGCTTTTCGAGACGCACGCCATAAGGAGCATTTTATGAGCACTGGGAGCTTAACCCCAGTGCCGCTCCTGGCTATGACAACCTTGGAACCTCCAGCAGCTGCAGCTACATACAGCATACAGCAGCTACAATGCAGCTGCAGTATGTCAGACAAAAAAGCCCTGCAGAAGATAGTCAAGGGAGCTGAGAGGGTAATTGGAGTCTCCCTCCCCTCTGTCCAAGAATTTTTTCAGAACCGTTGTAGGAGCAGGGCGCTGAACATTGTCAAGGACCGTTCTCACCCTCTGCACTTTGCACTTTGAACTTCTTCCATCTGGTAAACGATTCCGGAGCATCAGAGGCAGAACCACCAGACTGAACAACAGCTTCCTTCCACAAGCTGTCAGGATGCTGAACAGTTGACCCGGAATCTTTCATACACACTACTGCACCTACGGACATTTTGTATATTATTTGTATATTATAGTTATTTTTTCCCAAGTATGTCTCAGGGATGTGTGAATGGATGGGGGGTGGGGGTGGGGGGGGTGAAGATATGTGTGAGTGTGTCTTAAATCATGCTGCTTCTACTTATACGGATGCCGAGAGAAATGTAATTTCATCTTGCCTGCACTACAGTTGTATGTACAGCAATATGACAAAGTCTGATTTGATTTGAAATGTTCACATATCTATGTCTAACCTTGTTTTTGTTTTTATTTGCATTTTTTAACATTTTAAGTGGGAATGAATGTGGGGTGTCCTTAAAAAGATGGGGGTGTCCTAATTTATTCCTCACTATTTGTTTAGAATTACATTTTACAGAAAATTTTAAAAAGTCTTTAATTCATTTTTAATTGTTTAGTTGTGCTAGTGCATACCTGTGCATGCCCGTAGAAACCAAGTATAAACAAGTATTTCTGCATGCCCGTAGAACGCAGGGGTAAGCAAGCACGTCATCACTCGTTCAGTCATGCCTGCCTTTGATCTTTGATGATGTTGTAGCGAGTCCTATGACCGTGAGTGATGCCTGCCTTTGATCACACATAAATTTTTTTTGAATCACTCTATATTATGTTGTCTATTGAGTTTTTGCATATGACGTCAGGGGGTGTGCCGCACTGGCCCGTTAGAGTGTGCCGCCATATTGGATGGCAAGAAACAACAGCAGCAGCAGGGTGAAACAAACCACATAGCTCACGTGTACTTACAAACTCGGCAAAATGGTGTACTCCTGTTGTTCCCCCTGATAAGGGGATAAGCGGGGAATTAAATGGCCGGTGTGAAATGCAAAAAAAAAAAAAAAAAAAAGTTGGATTTTTGAATAATTACCTTCACTGACGTAATCTCTCGCTTTCTCATAACGGGCTGCACGGTGGAGCAGTGGTTTTAGCACTGTGGCAGCACAGTTTACCCTCGGCCGGGGGATCGCGGGGATCATGAGACCGTGGGCTCGATCCCAGCCCCCGACCAACAGTGAGCTGTGTGGAGTTTGCATGTTCTCCCCGTGTTGCGTGGGTTTACTCCGGGATTTCTCCGGTTTCCTCCCGCATACCAAAAACATGTAGGTTTAGGGCGCTCGCGCACGCAGCGGCCGGTGGCTTGTCACCAGACTGCAAACCAAATCTACCTACAGGTACAAATAAGTAACAAAAAAAAAAAAAAAACTTTCTGGTTTGGGGGCGCCTCTCTGCTTGCTACAAAGGACAATGCACACATGAAAGGGGAGAAAACTATTGTAAATGTGCATAAAATCAGGTACGTTTTAACGCGACGCGCCGTGGAGGGCATTTTAAAAAAAAACAAAAAAACACGCAGCGCGCTTCACTCACCTCCGAGTCCGAGGAGCTGCTGTTGTTTTCCGACTCGTTCACCAGCGAAGACTTCACATCATCCAGATCCCTTTCCGCTGACACGTTTTCCGATATCTTTTCCTCCTGCTCCCCTTTGTCTTTGAAAGATATCATTTCATCGTTTGCCCCCAAATCATCCCCGCTGAGCAGATTACTGGCAGTCATTGTTCTGCTAATTGCTCCAGCTGTTAGCCCACACCCGCCACCTCCGTTCAACTAAGGCATTTCGGCACACCAGAGGAGCGCACGGGAGCAAGATTAAAAACACTTGTCAGCTGTTATGACTGCTGACAATGACTCCACTGAATCTGACACAGACATCGCAGACACAGTGTCAGAGGCCACAGTGTCAGTTGTTGAAGAGGATGATAGGGATGTTATTATGTCAGACTGTGACTGTGTGTTCTCCTCACTCATTCTGATCGCTAAACAGTACAAGTTACGCCTGGGTTGTCACAGTGCAACTGCTGCTCTTGCCATCCAAGATGGCGGCACCTACGGCGTGTTTATGTTTACCCCCGCGAGTCAAGTGAATTTTATGAGCCTACGCAAAAACTTTGTATGACGTCACATGAGACATATTTGCACTACAGGTGGCATTACTGTACATAGACTGCTGTTGTTTTTCCAGCCCAGAGAAACGGCATTTCAACTCTCCTGTATGTCCTGTACGTATAGTAGTACTGAAAAATTGAATCTTGAATCACTATTCCTCTTAGCCTAAGTTTTATGGTGGAATGGTGGCCTAGGGATTGAACATTCGCCCCACAACCGGGAGGTTGTGGTTCAAGTCCCGGCCGGGTCATGCCACAGACTATATTAAAGTGGAACTTCCTGCTGTCCAGCTTGGTGCTCAACAAAAATGGAACAGAAGAGAGAAATGTGGGTGGCAGTGGCTGAGGAGGTACAGCAGGTCGTCCAATAACCACAGGGTTGGCAGTCTGAATCCCGCTCTCCCCAGCAACCCTGCCGTTGTGTCCCTGGGCAAGACATTTTATCCACATTGCCTCCAGTCTCCATGACACTGGGTATGAATGTGTATAAATGTTAATAGTAGTGGTCCGAGAGGCCGTTGGTGCAGATTGGCCGCCACGTTTCCATCAGTCTGCCCCAGGGCAGCTGTGGCTACGGTAGTAGCTTACCACTACCATTGTCTGTCTGTGGAGTGAATGAATAATGGATTTTCATTGTAAAGCGCTTTGGGTTTCTTGAAAGGCGCTATATAAATGCAAACCATTATTATTGATGCTCGCCAAACGCACAATGATCCTCAGGTTTGTGAATTGAATTTCATGATCAAGGACAGCAGATCTGAGCCCTCTTGAGTGATTTCATCAGGCCTGAATGAGCTGCTCCATCACTGATGCTCTGGTTGTTTTTCTGACTTTGTTCCTCCGTAGAGAACAAAGCTGAAGTTGAAGAGAAGAAGCTGAATGCAAGGCGCGGATGTTGAGAGGAGACGTGAGCGGAGCAGCGATCTGTCAGTCTGATGGTGAGTCATTCATGACTAATGCAGCGATCTGTAACCTGTGGCTCCGCAGCCACATCTTGTTCTTTGGTCCCTCACCATCTGTGGTTTTCACAAATAAACTAACAATTTTTTAAAAATAAGGAGAACTTACAAATTTGCAGTGCATCATTATTTTACAAATTAATGACAAAAAATGTGCAAAAATAGAAGAAGCCAACTTTGTCATTCAGTCCATACAGCCAATCATGTACAGTAGAGCAAAATTATGTTTCTCCTATCTACAGTTAATCACATCTAGAATCAGAGGGGCTGCTGCCATAAACAATTTTTTCTTCCCCATTCTGTTATGCTGAGCACTAAACTAGAAGGCGGGAAGTGCCATTTTTATACGGTCTTTGGTATGACCCGGCCGGGGCTTAAACCCACGACTTCCTGGCTGTGGGGCAGATGCTCTGCCACTAGCCCATCACTCCAGTTAATCACAAATTTAGGCGATAAAAATGCATATTTTAGCAACATGGCTGCACATCCACACACTGCGGCTAGACATTACGGACTACTGTGCTCGGTTTTGTGGTTTTTTTGTGTCCTCCTTCTGTGATGGACTAATTACCTACAGTCACAAGGAACTTCTAGGCATTGGCCGCCAACTTAACTCCAACATCCCCACCGCCTACTCCAGCAATCAATACCACATCCCTGAGGAGATCGCCAGACCTCCGAGTGCTCCGTGAATTGTTATTGGGCTCAGCAAGGCTGAGCTGACTTCTGAGCCCAGCTGCACAAACAACGCACCAAACCACCATTTCCTTCAATATTCCTCACCAATGCCAGATCCCTCGCCAACAAAATGTATGAGCTGCGATTGGAGATCGCCTACAATCACTATGTCCAGGACAGTGGTATTCTGATTGTGACCAAATCATGGCTTCATCCACTTATCCCAGATGCCACTGTGGAATTACCCGGCTGAACTACACTCCGTTTCGACCGCAATGCCGACTTTGGTAAGGGAAGGGGTCATGGGCTCTGTGTTTATGTCCTTCAGAGTTGGTATAATAACAGCAGAATAATTCAAAGCCACTGTTCTGGAGTGGTGGCCTAGTTGATAGAGCATCTGCCCCACAATCGGGAGGTTGGGGATTCAAGTCCCGAATGAGTCATACCAACAAGTACCAACTGAGACCAGTGAATCCCTGCAGAGCCGCTGGCCCCGACGGCATCCCAGGAGCGGTGACAAAGCATGTGCAGACCAGCTGGCAGAGATCCTCACCAAGCTGTTCAACCTTTCCCTGACTCAGAACTCAGAAAAGATTTATTGCCAAGTACATTAACAGTAAACAACTGATAACATACGAGGGATTTGACTTGACACAGAAAACGACCTGCATTTCCGGTGACGCGGCAGCGTCTGAAAAACGCGCCTGTCATCAGATGGGTACAGGATGCATAGGGAGGAAAAGGATAACACAATAGGAAACAGCAAAAAACCATTGATTGTCAGAATACCGGTCATATATGATCAATATTATGATTACAAGAAAAAAAGCCCTCAATGCACAGTTAGCAGACAAGAATGTACACAAGGACACAAAGAGAGCAGTGAGTGAGTGATCTTTTTCATCAGTTTTTGAGTCAGTGTGGGTGTAGTGTTGAGTGTAGGTGTTGTATCAGTTAAGAACAACAAAGTCTCTTTGGCAGGAGATGTTTTGTCTTAGCTGCTGGCATTTGTCCTTGAGCCATGCAGCTGACTGTCTGTAGAGTCAATGCAGCTCAAATGTTTTGGAAACAAAAAACTGCAGATAATCTGGAGGACTTGTGTGAGGGGGTCAGATTAGTCGAATAGTACTGATCCCAGAGAAAGAAACTTTATATTCTTGACTTTATATCCCTGACTACTCAGAGTTGGGACCAGGAAGCAGAGTCGCAGTCTTACACGCCTCTCTGCAGCTCCTCTTCATCCACCACCCCTCAGCTTAGCCCCTGTCTTCCCCATCAGAGAATCGTTGTCTGCTCCCTCCAAAGTAAATAAAAATATAATGTATAAGCATCCCAAAGTGATTAAGAAAAATATTGGTAAAACTCAAATTAAACATAAAGCCTCTAAATTGAATGATTTGGCCTCTGTTCCTCCTCATAATTTAAAAATTAAATGTGGTTTATTAAATATTAGGTCTCTAACTCCCAAGTCTCTGTTAGTCCATGATCTGTTAATTGATCATCAGATTGATTTAATTTCCCTTACAGAGACTTGGTTAGGACAAGAGGATTATGTTGGTTTAAATGAATCAACTCCCTCTGGTTATTTAAACTGTCAAAATCCCAGAAGTTCTGGTCGTGGAGGAGGAGTAGCATCAATTTACCATTCCAAATTACTAGTTAATGTAAAGCAAAAAACATGTTATAATTCCTTTGAGGGCCTGGTCCTCAGTATTGGGCACTTTAGCAATTCCAGGTTAAACCCAATTTTATTTGCCATAGTTTATCGTCCCCCATCAACCTATTCAGAATTTTTATCCGAATTTCCTGATTTCTTAGCTGATTTAGTGCTGAAATCTGATAGAATAATTATAGTAGGGGACTTTAATATACATGTGGATGTAGATAGTGACTGCCTTAATGTGGCTTTTAATTCAATATTAGACTCGATTGGGTTTTCTCAGAAAGTAGGAAATTCTACTCATTACCTCCACCATACATTGGACCTTGTTCTGACATATGGCATAGAAATAGAAAATCTGGTAGTGTCTCCTCATAACCCTGTACTGTCAGACCATTGTCTGTTAACCTTTGATTTTACTATTTCTGACTATTTGGCTCCTAAAGAAAAATATTATCACAGTAGATGCCTCTCAGATGATGCTGTTTCCAAATTTATGCAGATTGTTTCCTCTATGCCATGTGTCAACACAACGGAAATAAGCTATAGACAGCTTGCTCCTTCTGTAATTGATAACATGGTGGATAGTGTTTCAGCTTCTCTGCATCAGGCTCTAGACTTGGTGGCCCCCTTAAAAAAGAAAAAGTCTAATCAGAGATTTTTAACTCCTTGGTTCAACACAGAAACTCGTAGCTTAAAACAGAAGACTCGTCAATTAGAAAGAAAATGGCGCTCTACTAATTTAGATGAAATCTATTTAGCTTGGAGAAATCATCTTTTAATTTATAAAAAATCTCTTAGAAAAGCTAGAACGAGTTATTACTCTGCATTAATAGAAGAGAACAAGAATAATCCCAGGTTTCTTTTCAGTACTGTAGCCAGGTTGACAAAGAGTCAGGACTCTGTCAATCCTAGCATTCCCTTAGAGCTTACTAGTCAGGACTTTATGAACTTTTTCAATAATAAAATTTCATCCATCAGAGATAAAATCAATCAGATTCTTCCCACAGTTAACTTAAATACTGTAACTACTACAACTCCTTCTATTGATGTCTGTCTTGATGAGTTTACTCCAATCGACCTTTGTGAGTTAGACAAAATAGTTTCCTCATCCAAACCTTCAACTTGTCTTTTAGACCCTATTCCTACCAGGTTATTTAAAGAAGTCTTCCCACTTATTGGTAGCTTTATTCTTCATATAATCAATTCTTCATTAACTTTAGGCCATGTACCGCAGGCTTTTAAAACGGCTGTAATTAAACCCTTACTCAAAAAGCCAACGCTAGATCCAGGAGCTTTAGCTAACTATAGACCAATCTCTAATCTCCCTTTCATTTCAAAAATCTTAGAAAGAGTTGTTGCTATGCAATTATTTGACCACCTGCAGGGAAATGGTTTATTTGAGGAGTTTCAATCTGGGTTTAGAATCCATCATAGCACTGAAACAGCCTTAGCGAAGGTCACTAACGACCTCCTCATTGCATCTGATAATGGACTAGTTTCTGTACTTGTCCTTTTAGATCTTAGTGCAGCTTTTGATACTATTGATCATAATATTCTACTTGATAGATTAGAACACTATGTTGGACTTAATGGAACTTCGTTGCAGTGGTTTAGATCTTATTTATCTGATAGGTTCCAGTTTGTTCATGTAAATGATGAGTTTTCTCTCAGCTCAAAGCTTAGTCATGGAGTTCCACAGGGATCTGTGCTTGGCCCTACTCTTTTTAGTTTATATATGCTTCCGTTAGGCAACATTATTAGAAAGCACTGTATACATTTTCACTGTTATGCAGATGACACACAATTATACCTGTCAATGAAGCCAGATGATACTAATCAATTAGCCAAGTTAGAAGCCTGTCTTAAGGAAATCAAAGTTTGGATGACTTGTAATTTCCTGCTATTAAATTCAGATAAGACTGAAGTCATTCTTGTTGGTCCAAAAAACCTTAGAAATTCCTTTCCAAATCAAACTTTCAGTTTGGATGCAGTTACTCTTTCTCTTAATAGCTCTGTGAGGAACCTTGGAGTTATTTTTGATCAGGATTTGTCCTTCAATTCACATATTAAATTTGTTTCTAAGACTGCCTTCTATCATTTGCGTAATATTGCCAAGATTAGGAGCATCTTGTCTCAGAGTGATGCTGAGAAGCTGATCCACGCTTTTGTTAGCTCGAGATTAGATTATTGTAATTCTTTATTATCAGGTTGTCCTAAAACATCTTTAAAAAGTCTTCAGCTGATCCAAAATGCTGCAGCAAGAGTTTTAACAGGTACTAGAAAGAGAGATCATATCTCTCCGGTTCTGGCCTCCCTTCATTGGCTTCCCATAGAGTTTAGAATTAAGTTTAAAATCCTTCTTCTTACTTACAAAGCTCTAAACAATCAGGCTCCTTTTTATTTAAAAGATCCGATACTACCGTATCATCCTAACAGAGCACTACGCTCCCAAAATGCAGGTTTACTTGTAATACCTAGAATCTCTAAAAGTACAATGGGAGGCAGAGCCTTCAGTTATCAAGCTCCTCTCCTGTGGAATCAGCTGCCAATCTGGATTCGGGAGTCAGACTCGATCTCTGTTTTTAAGAATAGGGCTAAAACCTACCTTTTTGATATAGCCTACAATTAGGGAGGGATCATGTGTTTTCTGAACCCTCCCTTAGTTATGCTGCTAATAGGTTTAGTCAGCCGGGGGACCTCCAGTAATGCACTGGGCCTCACTCCTTTCCTCACTCTCTATGAAATATTTTTTTTTTGCTGGTCATTAACATTTGTTTGTTCTCTCCCATAGATTGAGTCCCCATCGTGCTGTTTGCTCTCTACATGTCTGTTCTTTTCTTCTTCTCTATCCCCTCACCCCCCAGCCAGTCGCAGCAGATGACTGCCCCTCCCTGAGCCTGGTTCTGCTGGAGGTTTCTTCCTGTTAAAAGGGAGTTTTTCCTCTCCACCGTCGCCAAGTGCTTGCTCACAGGGGATCGCCTGATTGCTGGGGTCTTTCTGCAACTGTGGGGGTCCTCCCTACAGTTGATAGTGCTATGAGATGACTGTTGTTGTGAAATGGCGCTATATAAATAAAGTTGAATTGAATTGAATTGAATTGAATTGAATATTCTCTTAAAGATTCAGTACTTTAATCCTTCAGTGCTGGACGTTGAATCCTTCATGGATGGCTCTCAGCGTGATCATGATGTAATCCATTTTCCTAGACAGTTCTCCATTAGCCGCTGTCAGAGTCCTCTCCATTTTTTCAGTTTGATGGTTAAGCCTCGCCTGGCCAGCATTTTGATAGGCTATGTCCATCTTCATCAATTTACGGTACACCAGGACAATCCCAGATCCAATCAGAACGATCCCGATGACCATTACTACGAAGACGTACAAATCTTCGACATCTTCGATGGAAAGATCAGACAGGCACAAGAGTTTCCAATTACTTGTGTCCCTCAAATAGCCCGCAGCAGCCGTTCCTGCGGGGCAAACAACCTCCCCCGGGGCACTTTTCCTCGTTGAAAAAATAGTGTCAATTGCGTTCAAAGCCCAGCTTATTAAATCCATAATTTCGTTCGATAATCAGCAGTAGAGACACGCAGACAGACGATAGCAAGCTGGGATCCAGTTAGTTAGAGGAGGAAGAAGATGAAAAGTCAGAGCTGGAGAGAAGAAAAAAGCGTCTGCTCTCTTTGGGAGGCGGAAGTGAGAAAGGCACACGCCACCGTCCCCTCCTGCCTCATTGCCTCCATCATCATCCCCAAAAAGTCCACAATTGACAGCCTGAATGACTACAGACCCATGGCACTCACGTCTGTAGTCATGAAGTGTTTTGAGCGACTGGTGTCCCAGCACATCAGGGACTGTCTTCCACCCTCCTTTGACCCCCATCAGTTCACCTACAGGGAGAACCGATCAATGGAAGATGCCATCGCTACCTGGAGAACCCAAGGAGCTATGTGAGGATACTCTGTTTGGACTACAGCTCAGCCTTCAACACCATCATTGCAAACATCCTGATCAATAAACTGCACCTCCTACAGACACCCCCCCCCGCACCTGCTCTTGGATAAAAACTCTCTCACCAACTGCCCACAAACAGTCAGACTTGGCCCCACCACTCTTGCACACTGTCTCTTAGAATTGCCCCCCCCCCCGGGCTGCATGCTAAGCCCGCTACTGTACTACTGTACTGTACACATCATCGTGAAGTACATGGATAATACCACCCTGGTTGGGCTCATCACCAATGACGAAGAGAAGGCATACAGAGCGGACGTAGAGAACCTGCTGCTGTACTGCCAAGCAAACAACCCAAAACGGAATGTCCAAAAAAACCAAAGAACTCATACTGGACTTCAGGAAGAACAGACAGGACTACCCTACCCTGTCTGTTCATATGAGGACTTTTGGTCTGAAGGGACAGCTGCGTCTGACGGTTGACAGCTGCGTCTGACACTCATCGCGTCAGAGTACTTTTTTCTCCGTTTTTGTTTTTATTGTTTTTATCAATTTTATTGTTTTTTTTAATCCTCGTTTGTTATTAGTTTTTATTTACTGTTACCTCTGTTTTGGCCTCGCCTAAATGTCTGTCCGGACGCACGAGTAGCTGTTTTTGGCTAGCTGCGGGCTACCCATCTCAGCGCCTGGAACACCATGGCTCCTTCTCCGTCATGTTCCCACTGTTTATCGCTCCTCGATAAGGTCTCTGAGCTGGAAACGAGGCTCTCCAATCTTTACAAGATTCGGGAGGCCGAAGACCACATCAACACCATCATTCTCGGGCAATCATCAGCTCCGACCACTGTCTCGCAGCTGGCGGAAACTGCTACTTATTTGGGTGAGCTCAGCGCGTCTCCACCTACCTCCACACCTGCTCCAGCCTGCGCAGACGACCATGGCCTCAGCAACAAACACTGGTTTCGTCTCGGGGCTAAACCAAAAGCTTCGCTTAGTCCCTCTCATCCTCTATCTGCGCCCTGGACCTTGGTTCGACCAGCTAATGGCCATCGTCATTCGACCGGAATGGACCGCGTCTCTTCTCTTCCGCTGTCTTTGGATAACGGATTTGATATCCTTTCCCTGGAGGATTTTCCCCACCTGGACGCTGGCCGCCCGCCCGTGGACGCCCCTCATCCTCCCTCCTCTCCTTCATCGGCGGCTCATGTCCACAAACCCCGGATAAAGACCACCCAGGGTGTGTCAAATTACACACCTGCTCCAGACAGAAGAAAAAAGCGCATCTCCCCGCCTTCGCAACAACATCATCCTCTTCACAATTCCTCTCCACATCAGAATCCACCGACAACCCCCCCCCCCCCCCCAGACGACGCTGGTAATTGGTGACTTGATGAACGTCAGAAGCAGGTACTGTGTGACTCGATTTTTTCCCAGGGCTAGAGTCTCTGATATTGAGGCTCTTATCCCTGACCTGCTGAATGAATTCCCTCACGTTCAAACCGTCGTCGTGCATGGCATGTGGGATGCAATAACATCCCAGATGAAGCGTCTGAGATTTTAAAAAGTTACTTCAGGAGCCTTCTGTCCACTCTTATGAACTGTGGCAGATGTGCGCTCATCTCTGGGCCTTTGGCACCTCTCAGACGAGGCTGTAATCGTTTTAGCAGAACTCTCAGCCTTAATTCTTGGCTGTGTTTTACTTGTCCTATTTTTAACATTGGTTTTGTTGACAATTTTAACTTATTTTGGAACCGCCCATCACTCATGAGGCCTGATGGCATCCACCCAACTAGACTTGGTGCACGTGTTTTAACAGACAATCTTCTCTATTTTATTTGGTGTTTTCTGGTACAGTGACTGAAATTTGGTGTGTTTACTCACTCTGAAGTTTCTGGGTTTGCCAAACTGCCCTTTTTTGGTCCTGTTCCCACGTATTGTATCGATCCCATTAACTCAGGTGGTCTTTACCATTTGGATCAGCCTTTGATTTATAATCCTTCAGAGATTGAATCTGTCTCCTGTTGCCCTAAATATTGTAACCCAGGACAAATACAACACAACCTGAAAAACACTCGCAGTTCTGCAGCGACTCCTCATCCACCACCTTTCAACTTTGCCCCTGTCTCCTCCCTGAGAGAACCTTTTTCTGCTCCCTCTAAAGTTAATAAAAAAGTAAAAAAAAAAAAGAATGCATAAACTTCCCAGATTGATTAAACTAAATGTTGGTAAAATTCTAATCCAACCTCAAGTCTCTAAAATTAATAAAATTAATAATTTGGCCTCTGTCCCCCCCCCCAAAAAAAAAATTAAAAATTAAATGTGGCTTATTAAACATTAGGTCTCTATCTTCTAAGTCTCTTCTGGTCCATGACCTATTAATCAATCACCAGATCAATCTTCTATCCCTCACAGAGACCTGGCTCGGGCTTGATGACTATGTTGGTTTGAATGAATCAACTCCATCTGGGTATTTAAACTGTAATAACCCCAGAGGTTCTGGTCGTGGTGGTGGAGTGGCAGCAATTTTCCATTCTAAATTACTAGTTAATGTTAAGCAGAAATTATGTTTTAATTCCTTTGAAGGTTTGGTCCTCAGTGTGGGGCCTGTTGGCAATCTTGGCTTGATCCCAGTTCTCTTTGCCATAGTTTATCGTCCTCCCACGGCCTATTCAGCATTTCTATCGGAATTTGCCGAATTTTTAGCTGATTTAGTGCTGAAAACCGATAGAATAATTATTGTAGGGGACTTTAATATACATGTTGATGTTGAGAGTGACTGTCTTAATAAGGCTTTCAATTCAATTTTAGACTCAATGGGGTTTTCCCTAAAAGTAGAAAATTCTACCCATTATTTCCATCATACATTGGACCTTGTTTTGACTTATGGTATAGATATTGAAAATCTGGCTGTGTCTCCTCATAATCCTGTACTGTCTGACCATTGTCTGTTAATTTTTGATTTCATTATCTCTGATCACTTATTTCCTAAAGAAAAATATTACTACAGCAGATGTCTTTCTGATGACGTTGTTGCTAAATTTTTGCAGATTGTCTCCTCTATGCCATGGGTCAACACAACAGAAACACCTGAAATAAGTGATGGAGAGTCAGCTCCATTCGTGATTGATAGCATGGTTGATGGTGTTACTGCCTCTCTGCATCGGACTCTAGATTTGGTAGCCCCTTTAAAAAAGAAAAAGTCTAACCAGAGATTTCTTACCCCTTGGTTTAACTCAGAAACTCGTGGCTTAAAACAGAAAACTCGTCAATTGGAAAGAAAATGGCGCTTAACTAATTTAGATGAATTCTACTTGGCGTGGAGAAATCATCTCCTAATCTATAAAAAATCTCTTAGAAAAGCTAGATCAAGCTATTATTCTGCATTAATAGAAGCAAACAAGAATAACCCCAGGTTTCTCTTCAACATTATAGCCAGGCTTACAAAGAGCCATGACTCGGTCAATCCTTGCATCCCCCCTGAGCTTTCTAGTCAGGACTTTCTGAACTATTTCAGTCTTAAAATTTTATCTATTAGAGATGAAATCAGTCAGATTCTTCCTACCGTAAACTCTAGTACATTAACTACTGCAACTCCTTCAATTGATATCTGCTTAGATAAGTTTACTCCAATCGACCTCTTAGAGTTGGATAAAATAATTTCCTCTTCTAAGCCTTCATCTTGCCTTCTGGACCCTATTCCTTCCAGGTTATTTAAAATTATTTTCCCAATTATTGGTAGCCGTATTCTTCTTATCATTAATTCTTCTCTAAAAGAAGGGACAGTGCAGGCTGTTCCTACTGAGGAGACTCAGGTCTTTTGGTGTACAAGGGGCGCTGCTGAAGACATTCTATGACACGGTGGTGGCATCAGCCATCACTTTTGGAGTGGTCTGCTGGGGCAGTGGCATTACAGCAGCCGATAGGAAGAGACTGAACAAACTGATCAAGAAAGCTAGCTCTGTCCTGGGGCAGCACCTTGACCCAGTGGAGGAGATAGGAGAGAGAAGGATGGTGGCTAAACTGTCATCTCTGCTGGAGTCCGAGTTCCACCCTATGCAGGACATACTGAATGCACTGAGGAGCTCATTTAGCAGCAGATTAAATCATCCTAGGTGCACAACCGAGAGGTTTCGCAGGTCCTTCCTACCTACGGCTGTCAGACTGTACAACCTAAGCAGGGCTGCTCGCAGAGATAGCAAAAAGACGTGACAACCTAATAGTATTGAATGCAAAAAGACGCAATAGACTTACACAATGGTCCCTTCCAGCATACAACTAGGAAAATACCAGTCGCTATGGAGGGTGAGAATATGTATGGGTACATAATCATACCATGTAGGATAACTAAGTAGACGGTTATGCTGTTTCATTCCATCTAGCTACAATGCTCCGCACTGTGTGTGTTTATATATCTACATATTTATTCCATATAGCTACAATGCTCCGCACTGTGTGTGTTTATATATTCATATATTTATTCCATCTAGCTACAATGCTCCGCACTGTGTGTGTTTATATATCTACATATTTATTCCATTCAGCTACAATGCTCCGCACTGTGTTTATATATTTACAGTGGGGCAAAAAAGTATTTAGTCAGCCACCAATTGTGCAAATTCTCCCACTTAAAAGATGAGAGAGGTCTCCAATTTTCATCATAGGTATACCTCAACTATGAGAGACAAAATGAGAAAAAAAATCCAGAAAATCACATTGAAGGATTTTTAATGAATTAATTGGTAAATTCCTCAGTAAAATAAGTATTTGGTCACCTACAAACAAGCAAGATTTCTGGCTCTCACAGACCTGTAACTTCTTCTTTAAGAGGCTCCTCTGTCCTCCACTCATTACCTGTATTAATGGCACCTGTTTGAACTTGTTATCAGTATAAAAGACACCTGTCCACAACCTCAAACAGTCAGACTCCAAACTCCACTATGGCCAAGACCAAAGAGCTGTCAAAGGACACCAGAAACAAAATTGTAGATAGATAGATAAGTTTATTTGACAGGGACAGTGCAATAAACATAGACAATTAATCATTGACAATCAATCTGATGTGTTGCACAAAGAGTGTATAGCTATTAGCTAATTTGCAACTCTTGTCCCTGGATGGGCTTTGGAAAAGAGAATCGAGTAAAATGAAAAACAAAACAAAACAGAATACACAATAACCACATATCAATGCAAAAAAGATTATAAATACATTATAAATACACAATTATAAATATTATAAATACACAAATATAACAACCTGATACACATTTGCCTATTTCAAGCCTCCCTCCCTTCGTCACTCACTATAAACAAACACATTCATTCCTTCCTTTCATTAAATACACAATTATAAATATTATAAATACACAGATATAACAACCTGATTCACATTTGCCTATTTCAGGCCTCCCTCCCTTCGTCACTCACTAAAAAACACATTCATTCCTTCCCTTCATTCACTCACACCCTGCAGACCTGCACCAGGCTGGGAAGACTGAATCTGCAATAGGTAAGCAGCTTGGTGTGAAGAAATCAACTGTGGGAGCAATTATTACAAAATGGAAGACATACAAGACCACTGATAATCTCCCTCGATCTGGGGCTCCACGCAAGATCTCACCCCGTGGGGTCAAAATTATCACAAGAATGGTGAGCAAAAATCCCAGAACCACATGGGGGGACCTAGAGAATGACCTGCAGAGAGCTGGGACCAAAGTAACAAAGGCTACATCAGTAACACACTACGCCGCCAGGGACTCAAATCCTGCAGTGCCAGACGTGTCCTCCTGCTTAAGCCAGTACATGTCCAGGCCCCTCTGAAGTTTGCTAGAGAGCATTTGGATGATCCAGAAGAGGACTGGGAGAATGTCATATGGTCAGATGAAACCAAAATAGAACTTTTTGGTAAAAACTCAACTTGTCATGTTTGGAGGGGAAAGAACACCATACCTACTGTGAAGCATGGGGGTGGAAACATCGTGCTTTGGGGCTGTTTTTCTGCAAAGGGACCAGGACAACTGATCTGTGTAAAGGAAAGAATGAATGGGCCCATGTATCGAGAGATTTTGAGTGAAAACCTCCTTCAACCAGCAAGGGCATTGAAGATGAAACGTGGCTGGGTATTTCAGCATGACAATGATCCCAAACATACCGCCTGGGCAACGAAGGAGTGGCTTCGTAAGAAGCATTTCAAGGTCCTGGAGTGGCCTAACCAGTCTCCAGATCTCAACCCCATAGAAAATCTTTGGAGGGAGTTGAAAGTCTGTGTCGCCCAGTGACAGCCCCAAAACATCACTGCTCTAGAGGAGATCTGCATGGAGGAATGGGCCAAAATACCAGCAACAGTGTGTGAAAACCTTGTGAAGACTTACAGAAAACGTTTGACCTCTGTCATTGCCAACAAAGGGTATATAACAAAGTATTGAGATGAACTTTTGTTATTGACCAAATACTTATTTTACCAAGGAATTTACCAATTAATTCATTAAAAATCCTTCAATGTGATTTTCTGGATTTTTTTTTTCTTATTTTGTCTCTCATAGTTGAGGTATACCTATGATGAAAACTGGAGACCTCTCTCATCTTTTAAGTGGGAGAACTTGCACAATTGGTGGCTGACTAAATACTTTTTTACCCCACTGTATATACCTATCCCATCTGGCTACAATGCTCCACACTGTGTGTCTGTATATATATATATATATATATATACACAGTATATATATATATTTGCGTATGTATACTCGCTGCTCTTGTTTTTTCTCTTGCTTTCTGATTGTTGCTCTGAGTGTTGCTATCCCTGTGCTGTTGCAATCCTGGAATTTCCCCATTGTGGGGCTAATAAAGGCTTATCTTATCTTAGCTCTGGGTTATGCTCCACTGGCTTTTAAATCTGCTGTAATTAAACCTTTACTTAAAAAACCGACGCTCGATCCTGGAGTTTTGGCCAATTATCAACCAATCTCTAATTTGCCTTTCATTTCTAAAATCTTGGAAAGAGTTGTTGCTGTGCAATTATCTGACCATTTGCAGGGAGTTGGTTTGTTTGAGGTGTTTCAATCTGGGTTCAGAGCCCATCACAGCACTGAAACTGCCTTAGTGAAGGTCTCTAATGACCTGACTGCATCTGATAATGTACTTGTCTCTGTCCTTGTTCTTTTAGATCTCAGTGCAGCCTTTGGCACTATCGATCATGCCATTCTACTTGATAGATTGGAATACTTTGTTGGACTCAGTGGAACTCTGTTGCAGTGGTTTAGATTTTATTTGTCTGATAGATTTCAGTTTGTCCATGTCAATGATGGATTTTCTTCCAGCTCTAAGCTCAGTCACGGAGTTCCACAGGGATCTGTGTTGGGCCCTACTCTTTTTAGTCTATATATGCTCCCAGTGGGCAATATCATCAGAAAACACTGTATATATTTTCACTGTTACGCAGATGACACACAACTATACCTGTCAATGAAGCCCGATGATTGTGATCAGTTGGTCAAGTTAGATGCCTGTCTTAAGGACATGAAAGCTTGGATGACTTGTAATTTTTTACTGTTGAACTCTGATAAGACTGAAGTCATTGTTGTTGGCCCAAAACATCTTAGAAACTCCTTTTCAGACCATGCCCTTAATTTAGATGTGGCCACTCACTCTGAACAGTTGTGTGAAGAACCTTGGAGTGATTTTTGACCAGGATTTGTCCTTTAATTCACATATTAAAACTGTTTCTAGGACTGCCTTATATCATCTGCGCAATATTGCCAAGATCAGGAGCATCTCGTCTCTGGGTGATACTGAGAAACTGATTCACGCCTTTGTCAGTTCGCGATTAAATTATTGTACTTCACTATTATCTGGTTGTCCTAAAGTATCTTTGAAAAATCTTCAGTTGATTCAAAATGCTGCTGCTAGAGTTTTAACTGGTTCTAGAAAAAGAGATCCTATTTCCCCGGTTCTGTCCTCCCTCCATTGGCTACCCATTGAATTCAGAATCAAGTTTAAAATCCTTCTTCTTACTTTCAAAGCTCTTAACAATCTGGCCCCCCAATATATAAAAGATCTGACATTACCTTACCATCCTAATAGAGCATTACGCTCCCAAAATGCTGGCTTACTTGTGGTGCCCAGAATCTCCAAAAGTACAGTGGGAGGCAGAGCCTTCTGCTACCAAGCTCCTTCTCTCTGGAACCAGTTACCACTCTGGATCCGGGAGTCAGACTCGGTCTCTGTTTTTAAGAACAGGATAAAATCCTTCCTTTTTAATATAGCTTTCATTTAAGGAGGGTTTTTGTGTCTTTTAACCCCACCCTTGTTCTATTGTTATGTGATCCATACTGCTGGTTGACCTCCAATATTGTACTTGGCATCTTACTGCTATGCTCTTTATGTCTGTCCTTTCCATCCTCCCTATCCCCTCATCCCCAGCCAGTCGCAGCAGACGACTGCCCCTGCCTGAGCCTGGTTCTGCTAGAGGTTTCTTCCTTCCAAATGGGAGTTTTTACTCTCCACTGTTGCTTAGTGCTTGCTCATAGGGGATCGTCTGATTGCTGGGTCTTTCTGTAACTTTTTGTTTTTGTTTTTTTTCTGCACTGTGGCGCCACGAGACTGCTTTTGTTGTGATGTGGAGCATTATAAATAAAGCTGAATTGAATTACCCCCACCCCCATCATGAATGGCGATTGTGTGAAAACTCTCTCCACCTTCAGGTCCCCGAGCACTCAAATCTCCTCTGACCTCTCCTAGACTGTCAACACCAAGGCCCTGGTGAACAAAGCCCAGCAGTGGCTGCACTTCCTCTGTGTCCTGAAGAAGAACAACCTGGACCAGAAGCTGCTACTGGCCTTGGACCACTGCTCAGTGGAGAGCCTGCTCACCTACTGTCTGGGTGTGTGGTACGCCAGCTCCACGGCCAAGAACAGGAAGGCTATGCAGAGGACCATCAACACTGCCCCCAAAAATCATCCTCGGATCAAGGCTATCACAGGACACCTCTCACATCCTGCCCACCACCCGTTTCACCTGCTCCCCTCTGGACGACGGTTCAGATCAATCAGGTCCCACACCTCCAGACTGACAAACAGTTTCTTCCCCTGGGCCATCTGGACTGCAAACAGTCAGAGGCCCCACCCCCTCCGTCCGAATGCTCACATGCACAGAACTGAGGACCTTTTAATGATCACTATAGCACACCTGTCTTTGCACTTTCATGTAAATTGACCCATCTATGACACCACTACTATTCCTGTGTATATACCTGTGGGCTATTTTTATTTTTATTTCAGTCATGTGTTTAATCCTGTGCTCTGTAACCCTGTTTTATCAAATCCTTCTCTCTTACTTTATTGCACAGTAGCCTGATGGAGCACCCACAATTTTGTGTACAATGACAAAGCTGATTCTATTCTGTATTTTTAAGGAGGGGAGGGTAGTCACAGGTTTGCAAGAAAAAAAATTACAAGAAAGATGCAACTTTCTTTTCCTTACATTTTTTCTACACCTCCAATACCTCCACTTCCTCTTCCATCTGCTAACAGAGTCCAAACCAATGCCCAACCAGAACTGTGTCAGCAGTGGGTGGACTCCTCACACTTTTTCTTACCTTTGTTTAATATAAAAGTCCACTGAGAGGCAACCTCTCTTTTTCATGGACACCCTGTTCACATTCACACCTGAAAGCTGCCCTGTACCACCACAGACTGACCTGTGGCCTCTGAGCAGCTCCAGTGGAGCATCTGGGGTTAAGGGACTTGCTCAAGGGCACCACAGTGTGGTAAATGAGGGTGGGGCAAACACAGCTATGTTATCTGATCCTGACGGCCCAAGGACTGAACCGGCAACCCTCCAATCACCAGTCCACATCCCTAACCATTAGGCCCCCCCTGCCCGTTACCTTTCACTGACTGAGGGTCCTCTGTATCAGTTGGTGAGTCTCCCAGGTTCTTTATCAGCCTGCAATGACTGGAGCAGAATGGGCTCCTATCAGAAAAGTCTTGGAGAACAGATTAAGGGTGCATTCCAAAGGGCCATTGTTTGGCCCTTTGGTCTGGACCTTTGACCTCAAAGCCATCTGATGAGAGTGACATTGCAATATGCGCATCATCAGAGTATGTCAAACCACAGTACCAAGTTTCAAAACAATGGGAATAAAACTGTAGGAACAGTTGATTTCACAAAAGTAGGACAGACGGCTGGATGGCCTGACTGACCCATAACATAATCCCCTTTCGGCCTTCGCCCAAAGGGCTCTTTGACCCCTTTGGGTTTCATCCGGTGGAGGATAAAAACTAAATTATGTAGGAATATTTCTGGTTTAACAAGGGAAAATTCGTGTTTGATTTTTACAGTAATGAGAATTTTGTATTGTGGACTTCGTTTGTCATATTTTATTTACTATGTACAATAAATATTAGAGCCAGTTGAGGTGGTTTGAGCATCTGATCAGGATGCCTCCCGGACACCTCCCACTTGAGGTGTTTCCGGCAAGTCCCACTGGGAGGAGACCCCAGGGCAGACTCAGGACTCGCTGGAGAGACTATGTCTCCCAGTTGGTCTGGGAACACCTTGGTATCTCCTCTAAAGTGCTGGAGCAGGTGGCTGGGGAGATGGAAGTCTGGGCTTCTCTGCTTGAACTGCTGCCTCTGCGACCCGGACCTCCGGAAAAGTGGTAGAAGATGGATGGATGGATGGCTGGATGGAATAAATATTAGATGCTTCTTGACTTTTAGGGCGCATTCAGATGGCCACTGTTTGGTCTGTTTGGTGCAGTCTGAACCCGTGTTGGAACTCTGGTGTGCACCAAACAAGAGAAGTCTGGTCCCCCTAAAAACGGGGGTCTTGAATCACTTGCAAACGAAGTTTGGTGTGCTCCGCTTGCAGTGTGAATCCAAATGGACTATCCAGTGGACCAAAGCGTGGAAGTGCTCCTCGGCATTTGTGTAACCAGAGAAACACGTAGGCTGAGAAGAAGTAGTGGTGTTTACTGTAGTACATTTTGGGTAGAAAATAACAATAAAGACAACCGTGCGAATCCGAAAAATCCTTTTACCGGTGAAAGCCAAGGAGAAAAGTTAGAAAATGTCTTGTTTGTGGCAGACAAACAACTCGGCTGAAGGGAACAGATTTCCGTTTTCAGTCCTGGCCAATCGATGAGCCTGATTTTTCCTTCCGTACTGAGATTTTTTCTTCCTAGTCAGTGGTGGTTTCAGCTACAGCGCCTCAAATGACCAGTTGTTGTAAGTGCATGAAATCATCCAGGTAGTTTGGTCTGCTGCAGTGTGAATGCAAATCAAACCAAACAAAGGTGTGAAAATTCTCTGTATTTTCCACCCAGTCGAACCGAGACCCCCGGACTATCCTGGTCTTAATGCAGCCTTAAAACTCCTCAAAAAAGCAAACTAGCTCTCTATTGGTAGAACCTCCTAAGGTGCCGACAGGCAGCTGTTGGAGGAGGGAAAGCTAACATTCAGGCTAATAGCAATAACCGTTGGCTGTGCACAAAAATTAAAAGCCGCCACAGAACCACTTGGACTAAAACATGATTATGCTTGTTTCACAGGTTTATTAGAGACCATGCCATGTTTTTTGGAATAGATGGATAGATAGATCAGTCCCTCCAGGATTTTGTGATCACACCAATTCACGCGAAATCAGCCAATCAGCACAACTATTGCGCGATCTTGCAACTTTGTCCAATCACTGCAAATATGTCCAACTGGCACTGAAACAGTCAGTCTAATAAAATACATCCGTTCACTTCTGTGTTTACAGTGAGTAGTGAGTTTATAGTTTACAGTGAGTAACGGAACACATCTGTAAACAGAGTGTATGATTTTAAAAAAAAATCATACACTCACCCGCGATGTTTTTAACACCGTCCCTTCCTCCGTTTCCCCCAGCCTGCCCGTGGACACCTCGCCACGTCTCTGTCCTGACAGTGTGTATGAAGCGCTGGGTTTGTGTTGAAAAACATGCGCCTGCCTCAAAAGCACCCTGTCGTGGGAGCGCGCGTGAGCAGAGTACACTACACTACACGACAGCGAGTGTTTGAACATTTATACATCTTTAGAGGTAAAACATCTGAAACTGAATTTAAAACTGAATCTCCGTTGTGGACGGAAAAATGCACCCACCCATCCCCCCCGCCCCCACCCCCGCCATCCCACTGTAAATGAAAGATGTGTGTGTGTGTGTGTGTGTGAAGACAGACATGCAGCAGACAGGTAGGCATGGAAAGAGAGAGAATATTCTCTATTTTTTTCCAGAAAAACACAGACCCCAATAGCCAATACAGAGCAACAAAATATATATATATTTTTTTTTTTTTATCTCCGCTCGGTACCGAGTGGTTGGGAACCGTAGGGAGTTTTCAAATGAAGGTGCTGCCAGTAATTTCCAAATCACATGCATTCAATGAAATTTAGCTGTTGTAACGGATGCTGTGTTAATGTTTGTATTTGCTGTTGCACAAGAGTTTTTCTGTATAGCAGAAGTTTCTGCTTAATTTACAAATCACTATAATAGGAAATTTGACAATCCTGTGCTTTTCTTGTATTGTTATATAGAATATTACGGCAGTAAACTGGAAAAAAAAACATCTGCTTTAAAATGTGGAATTCTTCCAACAACTTTTAGTGCAATAAACACTCTTAAAAACATCACAACTTTTAACGCAACTTTTTAAAAAAGCTCCCACGAATTCAGGCTTTTTGGCCCGCAACAATTATAACATCCCACAAAAACTTCCCGCGAAATCCTGGAGGGACTGATAGGTAGATGTACTTTATTGTTCCCAAACTGGGAAATTACAAATGGGTAAATATTACTAACGGTATGCTAGCTAGCTAGGCTAGGTATGCTAACAACATCAGTAACAGTGGGCAGATGTATGTTTAGACGTGTGATTATCCGTCAGTCCTCATGTGACCATGTGTTCGTCCTTCTCTCACTACAGGGTTGTGAGACTAACCAGCTGCTCTTTGCTTCTCTAAAGAAGCTCTTCGTCCTCCTCTTCTTCCTCTGTCTTCCATCATCCTTCTTCCTTCAGTATCTGGATGTCCTCCATTCTCCATCCACCGTCGTCCCCTCCTCCTCTGTTGCCGGCAGAAATGTGACAGTCCTGTTGTGGTACCAGCCCTTCAAAAAGTCCCTGCACCTGGGAGAGGGGGACGTGTGCTGGGACCAGTATGGCATCTCCGGCTGCAGGCTGGAGGACCGCCACTCCGCCTTTAACTCGGCAGACATTGTGGTCTTCCACAACCGCGAGCTGGTCCGGGGCCAGGAGATGCTGCCCGTCCATCTGCCACGACCCCCGGGACAGAGGTGGGCTTGGATGTCACTGGAAGCCCCCAAACACAACGGAGACCTGAGTCCTTATGGCGGCATCTTCAACATGACAGTGAGCTACCGGAGGGATGCTGATGTCACTGTCCCCTACGGAGAAATCATCCCTGTTGAGGATGAGGACACAGGTGGGTGGACTGGTAGAGCTGCGGGAGGAGGGGGACGAGGAAAAAACAGATATTTAAAGAGGGGGGAGAGGAAAGGAGAAAAGAGTAAAATATAGTTATGGTAACTGATTAATACAAGTGAGGTTGACTCCGCCCCCTGTAATAACTATAGTAACCAGTTATTACAGGTGAGCATTGGCTCCACCTCCTGTAGTAACTATAGCACCTGATTATTACAGGCGAGGTAATTGGCTCCGCCCCCTGTAGTAACTATAGTAACTGATTATTACAGGTGAGGTCATTGACTCCACCCCCCCGTAGTAACTATAGTACCCAGTTATTACAGATGAGCTCATTGGCTCCACCCCCTGTAGTAACTATAGTAACTGATTATTACAGGTGAGGTCATTGACTCCACCCCCCGTAGTAACTATAGTACCCAGTTATTAGAGGTGAGGTAATTGGCTCTGCCCCCTGTAGTAACTATGGTACTGTGGAGAAAGTGCTCAAGGATGAGACTGAGTTTATTCCTCAGGTTCAGCTTTATTTACAGATCACATACTCCAACAATCTCAAAGCAAGAAAAGAGGAAGTTTTCATCTCACATCTGGGTTTTGTACCCCGGACACGAAACAGCAGTCACATGGTGTTTAATCAAACATACATTCACATGGTACTTAATCCCAATCACAAAGTAACCCCTTTGATCTCACACCATTGTCCTTCAGTCTCTGGTGGTCCGGAAATCTCCCCAGGTCATCTCCCTGAAACAAAGGCCGAAACTCACACTCTTCCGTTGTCTCTCAGAGGTTCAGTCTCTTTTGTTCCATGAGACGTGTAGCACACAATACACATACAGCAATACATTTGTGGAGAATATGTAACCAACATATGTGCCACATGACCCCCCCAAACGTCTAAAATGGGACAAACATAACCAGAGATGCATAATAACATTACTACATATCAATCCACCAGTTGCCTAGCTCTAAGTCTCCTGCCGTATCTGCTGAAAGCCGGCTTTGCAGTTTCTGCAGCGTCCTCCTGCTCCTGTGGATTAGAACTGTTAGTCACTCTCTGTGGATGTTCTGTAGAATGCCCTCTAGGGGGTCTGCCGTGACGGGGGGCTCTCGCCAACTGCACTGCTTCATCCGCCAAAACAAAAACGGGTTTGAGTCTGTTTATACAAATCAACTCTTTTCTGTCTCCCAAATCTAGCAAAAAATGCTTCTCTCCCGTTTCCAGCACCTTGAACGGCCCATCGTAAGGCGGGCGCAAGTTGGGGCGATGAGCATCATGTCTAACAAAAACAAACTCCGCATTTTTTAAAGCCTTCGGCACAAAAACGCGTGGGAAACTGATGAACCGGGCCAGGAAGCGTGTTTGATCCTGTGTTGCTCTGCAACAGCTGAGCGGGGGGGCAATTTGGCGCAGGATTATCGGGGAGAAATTCCCCGGGCAGACGGAGAGGCTGTGCAAAAACTAACTCAGCTGGGGAGGCTTGCAAATCCTCCTTAGGTGCAGAACGCAACCCCAATAAGACCCATGGTAGTTTGTCAACCTAATTTGTATCTGTAAGTGACGCTCTGAGGGCCGCTTTCAATGACCTATGAAAACGCTCGCATAAACCGTTAGCCTGAGGGTTGTACGCGGTGGTGCGGTGGATCTTTACCCCTAGGCTGTGGGCCATCGATGACCAGAGCTCGGAAACAAATTGAGGACCTCTGTCAGACGTTATGTCCGGCGGAACTCCAAAACGCGCTACCCACGCTGTTAAAAACGCGTGCACCACCTCCTCCGCTGTGGTTGATGCCAGAGGGACCGCTTCCGGCCAACGCGTGGTGCGGTCCACCATCGTCAAAAGGTGTGTGTACCCCTGTGACGACGGAAGGGGGCCTACCAAGTCTACATGCACATGATCAAAGCGCTTAGCCGGAATGTGAAAAGGCTCCAAAGGGGCTCTAGTGTGTTTGTGTATTTTGGCTCGCTGACACGCTACGCAGGCTGTCGCCCATTCCTTGACCTTTTTGCGCAACCCCGGCCATACAAATTTCTCTCCCACCATTTTGACCGATGCGCGCACCCCCGGGTGTGCCAGAGAATGGATCGAGTCAAAAACGCGGCGGCGCCACGCAGCTGGTACCACGGGACACAGTCGTCCCGTGGAGACATCGCAGATTAGGGGAGGCATACCCATTTGCAGCACCCTGTCCTCCAGCCTTAACCCTGTTGGTCCAGACTGGAGCGCACGCACGTCCGCATCGCTAACCTGCTCCACGGCCATGGCTGCATAATGTAACCCTACGCAGACCGGGGCCGCACGCACTTCCGAGTCGCTACCCTGGCCCACGGCCATGGCTGCAGAGTCTGCCCCCACGGGGCCTGGCGTCGGCACAGCACGTGAGAGGCAGTCTGCCACTACATTGTGTTTACCTGGGACATGCTGGATATCGGTGGTGAACTCCGATATTGCGGCCAGCTGTCTTTGCTGCCGGCCTGACCAAGGTTCCGAAATCTTGGCCATCGCAAAAGTCAGCGGTTTGTGGTCTACGAACGCGGTGAAACAGCGCCCTTCCAGCCAGAACTGGAAATGGCGGATGGCCAAGTGTAGGGCCAACAACTCCCTGTCGAACGCGCTGTATTTTCGCTCGCTATCGCGCAAGGTTTTGCTGAAAAACGCGAGCGGTTGCCAGGTCCCCGCTACAAACTGTTCAACGACCGCCCCTACCGCTAAATCGGACGTGTCAGTAGTGAGGGCCATGCGGGCCATTGGAACTGGATGTGCCAACAAAACTGCGTTTGCCAGGGCTGTTTTGACTTGAGAGAATGCGCGCTCCCGCTCAGGAGACCATTCGATTTTATTCGTGGGTTTTTGTTTTTTTAGTGCAGCGTACAATGGTTGCATGAGCTGCACTGCACTTGGGAGGAAACGGTTATAAAAATTAACCATTCCCAAAAACTCCTGTAACGCTTTGACCGTTTGAGGTTGGGGAAAATTTGTTATTTCGCGCACTTTATCGGGCAGAGGGACCGCTCCTTCTGGCGAAACGCGATGCCCCAAAAAAAATCAATCTGCGCTACCCCATACTGACACTTCGCTGGGTTAATTATTAACCCGTGCTCTGCCAGCCTCCGGAAAACTGCCGCGAGGTGGCTTTCATGTTCGTCTTCGGACGTGCTGGCTACTAAAATATCATCCAAGTAGACGAACACAAAAGGGAGATCGCGTAGCACCACGTCCATCATTCGCTGGAACGTCTGCGCGGCCCCCTTGAGTCCAAAAGGCATGCGCAAAAACTCAAAAAGCCCGAAAGGAGTTATTACCGCTGTTTTGGGTATGTCCTGGGCGCGCACTGGAACCTGATGGTAGCCGCGCACTAAATCTATTTTAGAAAAAATGCGCGAGGGTGGCTCGGGTGGCTCGGGTGGCTCGGGTGGCTCAGCGATTAAGACCTTCGGTGAGAGGACTATGCTTCTGTCCTTACAGGGCCGTTCATTTGAGTGGACCTTTATTGTAGCGGCAGTCAGTTTCAACATGTTAGGGGCTGATTTTTTGTGCTCACATGGTTTATTGGTTGATCTTGCTAATAGATGTCTGGTTAATGCACTGTCTTTCCATTCTCTTCCCTGCACAGCTCGGGTGGCCCCGCTTACTGCACTGGCCAACGTCACAGCTGCGGGTGGTAAGTTTCATGCACTGCTCACTCAGTTTCCAGCACTCACAGTTCCAACGTTTTCGGCGACAGTGGCTAAGCATGGGGTGGAGCATTTTATCACTACCACTGGGCCGCCCGTTTTTGCAAAAGCTCGGCGCTTGGACTCAGCTAAACTGGCCATAGCGTGAGAGTTGTTGGCCAACCTGGAAAAACTGGGCATCATTAGACGCTCTAAAAGCCCCTGGGCTTCACCGCTACACATGGTCCCAAAGGCTGACGGCTCGTGGCGACCTTGCGGTGATTTCCGCAGGTTGAACAACGTTTCAGCACACGACCGCTACCCGATTCCGCACATCCAAGATTTTTCAGTTCATTTGGCGGGGGCGCGCATTTTTTCTAAAATTGATTTGGTGCGTGGTTACCATCAAGTCCCAGTGCGCGCTCAAGATATACCCAAAACAGCGGTAATAACTCCTTTCGGGCTTTTTGAGTTTTTGCGCATGCCGTTCGGTCTCAAAGGTGCCGCGCAGACCTTTCAACGCATGATGGATGCAGTTTTACGAGACCTCCCTTTCGTGTTCGTCTACTTAGACGACATTTTGGTAGCCAGCACGTCCGAAGACGAACACGAAAGCCACCTTACAGCAGTTTTTCGGAGGCTGGCAGAGCATGGGTTAATAATTAACCCAGTGAAGTGCCAGTTTGGGGTGGCGCAAATTGATTTTTTGGGGCATCACGTTTCGCCAGAAGGGGCGATCCCTCTGCCCGATAAAGTACGCGCAATAACAAATTTTCCCCAACCTCAAACGGTCAAAGCGCTGCAGGAGTTTTTGGGAATGGTTAATTTTTATAACCGGTTCCTCCCAAGCGCAGCGCAGCTCATGCAACCATTGTACGCTGCACTAAAAAAACAAAAGCCCACAAATAAGGTTGAATGGTCTCTGGACCGGGAGCGCGCTTTCGCCCAGGTCAAATCAGCCCTGGCAAACGCCGTTTTGTTAGCACACCCAGTTCCAACAGCCCGCATGGCGCTCACCACTGATGCTTCCGATTTAGTGGTGGGGGCAGTCGTTGAACAGTTTGTGGCAGGGACCTGGCAACCGCTCACGTTTTTCAGCAAAACCTTGCGCGATAGCGAGCGTAAATACAGCGCGTTCGACAGGGAGCTTTTGGCCCTACACTTGGCCATCCGCCATTTCCAGTTCTGGCTGGAAGGGCGCCGTTTCACTGCGTTCGTGGACCACAAGCCGCTAACTTTTGCGATGGCCAAGATTGCAGAACCTTGGTCAGGCCGGCAGCAAAGGCAGCTAGCCGCGATATCGGAGTTCACCACCGATATCCAGCATGTCGCAGGTAAACATAATGTAGTGGCAGACTGTCTCTCGCGTGCGGTAGCAATGCCAGGCCCCGTGGGGGCAGACTCTGTAGCCGTGGCCGCGGGCCAGGGCAGCGATGCGGAAGCGCGCGCAGCCCCGGTCCGCGTAGGTTTAGATTATGCAGCCATGGCCGCGGAGCAGGTTAGAGATGCGGATGTGCGCGCGCTCCAGTCTGGACCAACAGGGTTAAGGCTGGAGCACAGGGTGCAGCAAATTGGTATGCCCCCCCTAATCTGCGATGTCTCCACGCGACGGCCTCGCCCCGTGGTTCCAGCTGCGTGGCGCCGCCGCGTTTTTGACTTGATCCATTCTCTGGCGCACCCGGGGGTGCGCACATCGATTAAGATGGTGGGGGAGAAATTTGTTTGGCCCAGGTTGCGCAAACAGGTCAAGGAATGGGCAGCAGCCTGCGTAGCGTGTCAGCAAGCCAAAATACACAAGCACACTAGAGCTCCTTTGGAACCTTTTCACATTCCGGCTAAGTGTTTTGATCATGTGCATGTTGACTTAGTGGATCCCCTTCCGTCGTCACAGGGGCACACACACCTTTTGACGATGGTGGATTGCACCACGCGTTGGCCGGAAGCGGTTCCTCTGGCGTCAACCACAGCGGAAGAAGTTGCGCGAGCGTTTTTAACAGCTTGGGTTGCACGTTTTGGAGTTCCGTCGGACATAACGTCCGACAGAGGTCCCCAATTTGTTTCCGAATTATGGTCGTCGATGGCCCGCAGCTTAGGGGTGAAGATACACCGCACTACCGCGTATAACCCCCAGGCTAACGGTTTATGTGAATGCTTTCATAGGTCGTTGAAAGCAGCCCTCAGAGCGTCATTTACGGATACAAATTGGGTGGACAAACTTCCATGGGTTTTATTGGGGTTGCGTTCTGCACCTAAGGAGGATTTGCAGGCCTCTCCAGCTGAGTTAGTTTTTGCACAACCTCTCCGTTTGCCAGGGGAATTTCTTCCCGACACTCCTGCACCAAATTGCCCCCCCGCTCAGCTGTTGCAGAGCGGCACAGGATCAGACATGCTCCCTGGTCCGGTTCATCACAGTTTCTCACGAGTTTTTGTGCCGAAGGCTTTAAAAAAATGTGGAGTTTGTTTTTGTTAGACATGATGCACAACGCCCAGGTTTGCGCCCGCCTTATGATGGACCTTTCAGAGTGCTAGAAACAGGTGAGAAACATTTTTTGCTAGATTTAGGAGGCAGAAAGGAGTTGATTTGCATAAAGAGACTCAAACCCGCTTTTGTTCTGGCTGATGAACACGTGCAGTTGGCGAGGACCCCCCACCGTGGCAGGCCTCCGAGAAGGCATTCTCCAGAGCCCCCACAGAGATGTGCTAACAGTTCTAATCCACAGGTGCAGGAAGACGCTGCAGAAGTAGCAAAGCTGGCTTACAGCAGATTCGGCAGGAGGTTAAGACCTAGGCAACTGGTGGATTGATTTTTGATATGTGATAATGTTTTTATGTCATGCATCTCTGATTATGTTTTGTCCCTTAGTAGACGTTTGGGGGGGGGGGGGGTCATGTGGCGCATATGTTGGGTTCATATTTTCCACAAATGTATGGCTGTATGTTTATTGGGTGCTTCACGTCTCGAGGGACAAAGAGGTCTGGATCTGCTGAAGTCTGCAGGAGATAACGAGGAGGTGTGAGATTCGGCCTTTGTCTCAGAGAAGATGCCCCAGAGGGATTTCCGGATCATCGAAGAATAAGAGACAATGGTGAATGATCAAAGAGTTGCATTGTGACTGGGATTAAGTACCATGTGACTGTATGTTTGCTAAAGCACCATGTGACTTAAGTTTCGATGCTCCAGAAGTATAAGAGAGTGATGGGATATTGTTCTGTCTCTTTTCCTGCTTTGAGAATGCTAGAGATGTGTTCTGTTAATAAAGCTGAACCTGAGAAATAAAACTCAGCCTCATCCTTTGAGCACATCCTCTACAGTAACTGATTATTACAGGTGAGGTCATTGACTCTACCCCCCGTAGTAACTATAGTACCCAGTTATTACAGGTAAGGAAATTGGCTCTGCCCCCTGTAGCAACTATAGTTCTTCTTCTTTTAGATTTGTTAGGCGATTGGCAACCAGCTTATAGGTGCATTACCACCATGTACTTGTAACTGATTATTACAGGCAAGGACATTGACTCCGCCCCCTGTAGTAACTATAGTAACTGATTATTACAGGTGATGACACTGGCTCTGCCCCCCTGAATAAGAGCTCCCTGGTCTGCTGGGTGGTCAGTAACTACAGGAGGATTCACAGGAGGAGCCGTTTCTACAGGGAGCTCCAATCTGTGGTCCCGGTGGTGGTGTACGGCCGCTGGAACAGGAGGCCCCTCCCCTCACAGAAACTCCTCCCCACCATTTCCACCTGCTACTTCTACCTGTCCCTGGAGAACACTGTGGCCAAGGACTACATCACTGAGAAACTGTGGAGGAATGCCTATGCAGGCGGGGCTGTGCCCGTGGTCCTGGGCCCCCCCATGGAGGACTACAATGCCGTGGCCCCACCCCACTCCTTCATCCATGTGGACCAGTTCTCTTCGGTAAAAGAACTGGGTCGGTTCTTGAGGAAGCTGGTTCAGGACCAGGAAGAGTACCAAAAGTACTTCAGCTGGAGGAGATGGTGGCGGGTCAGGCTGATCTCAGACTGGAGGGAGAGACTCTGTAGGATCTGTTCCCAGTTCACCTCGCTGCCTCCCTACAGGGTCTACACGGACCTGCAGGCCTGGGACCAGAACAGTCCCCGCTGAGTTAAATAAGACTTGGATCAGGACCAGAACAGGCCTACAGGCCTGGGACCAGGTCTGTGGGTTTGCATAAAATGTTAGGATCAGGATCATGATAGGATCAGGACCAGCACTATGCTAGCTTAGCACAGGAGTCTGAAACCTGATAACACAGGGTTACAAAAATAATGTTTTTCTAAGTTGTCTGTGTTTTTTTCAACTGATTTAAGACAATTTTGAATGGCTGAATCTGAAAATGACATCCGTTTCTCTCCATCAGGTGCTAAGTAAAAACCTGTACTTACTTAATACTGTACATGTCTTCGTCGGCCTCCGTCGGTTTATGATGACCATGGAAGAGAATCCTAAAAGTCTACTCTGCTGGAACAGCACCGCCTGTGGCTGAACAGGCCGATGCGCGAATGGCAGTCCCTGTCACACAGGTCGCACTTGTGGGTGGTCTCCGTGCTGCTGGGTCTGTGGCGGTTCTTCCTGCGGGTCCTTTTTTCATCTGCTGCAGCAGTCAGTCTCTCTTCACCCGCCTTGAGCTGTCTGGTCAGTGTGCCTCTCCATTTGGAGCGGTCCGTTGCAAAGTCCTCCCAGCGCTCTGTGCTGATCTCCAGGGCCTTCATGTCTCTCTTGCAGACGTCTCTAAAGCGCAGCTGTGGGCGGCCAACGTCTCTCCTGCCAGTCGCCAGTTCTCCGTAGAGGACGTCTTTGGGGATTCTGCCATCCTCCATACAGTGAACGTGGCCTAGCCAGCGGAGCCTGCGCTGCCTGAGTAGAGTGAACATGGAGGGAAGGCCGGCGCGGGACAGAACTTCTGTGTTGGGCACTTTGTCCTGCCAGGATATGTCCAGGATGTGGTGAATGCAGCGCAATTGGAAGGAATTCAGTCTCTTTTCCTGCTGGGCGTATGTTGTCCACGTCTCACTCCCATAGAGCAGTGTGCTGATGACGCAGGCGCTGTACACTGCCATCTTCGTCTTGACAGAGAGTTTGGGATTCTCCCACACTCGTGTGGTGAGGCGAGCGAGTGTGAAGGCTGATTTTCCAATCCTCTTGTCAATCTCTGTATCAAGGGAGAGGTTGTTGCTGATCGTGGACCCCAGGTACGTGAACTGATTCACGACCTCCAGCTCGTAGTCGTCGATGGTGATGGTTGTTGGCGCTTCCGTGCCTTGTGCCAAGACGTTAGTCTTTTTCAGGCTGATGGTAAGCCCGAAGTCCTTGCATGCCTGGGAGAAGCGGTCCATCAGGGTCTGAAGCTCCTGCTGTGTGTGGGTTGCGACTGCAGCATCGTCTGCGAACAGCATGTCTCTGATTAGAGCCTCGCGTACTTTGGTTCTGGCTTTCAGGCAGGTGAGGTTGAAAAGCCTGCCGTCAGATCTTGTGTGCAGGTAGATTCCCTCTGTTGCTGTGCTGAAGGCATGCCTCAGGAGCATAGCAAAGAAAATCCCAAAGAGGGTTGGCGCAAGTACACAGCCCTGTTTCACTCCGCTGCGTATGTTGAATGGCTCTGAGACGTTGCCGTCGTGCTGCACTATCCCCTGCATGTTGGTGTGAAATGATTCGATGAGGCTTTGCAACTTTGGTGGGCATCCTATCTTTGGCAGGATCTTGAAAAGGCCCTCTCTGCTGACCAGATCGAACGCTTTGGTGAGGTCGATGAAGGCAACGTACAGGGGCATGTTCTGTTCTCTGCATTTCTCCTGGAGTTGGCGGATGGAGAATATCATGTCTACCGTCGATCGCTCAGCGCGGAAGCCACACTGAGACTCGGGGTAGACACGTTCGGCAAGCTTCTGTAGACGAACGAGAACAACTCGTGCGTAGACTTTGCCAACAACGCTGAGGAGGGAGATGCCCCTGTAGTTGTTGCAGTCGCTTCTCTCCCCTTTGTTTTTGTAGAGGGTGATGATCTTAGCGTCCCTCATGTCCTGTGGTACGGCACCTTCTTTCCAGCACTGGCAGAGGACGTCATGCAATGGCAGCAGTAGGGCGGTCTTGCAGTGCTTGATCAGGTCGGGGGGTATGCCGTCGTTGCCGGGTGCCTTGCCAGCGGCCAAGCTATCAATGGCCTTGCTGAGTTCGTCGATGGTTGGCTCGGCGTCAAGTTCGTCCATGGATGGCAGGCAGTCGATTGCATCAAGGGCTGATGGTGTCACGGTGTTCTGTCTGGAGTAGACGTCGGAGTAGTGTTCCACCCATCTCTCCATCTGCTTGTTCTTTTCTGTGATCATCTCCCCAGTGGAGGATTTGAGGGGGGCTGTCTTGCTCTGAGCCGGACCAAGTGCTTTCTTGATGCCATCGTACATACCACGGATGTTCCCTGTTATGGCAGCGGTTTGAATGTCTTGGCTGAGCTAAGTCCAGTACTCGTTGGCACAGCGCCGAG
Source organism: Pholidichthys leucotaenia (assembly GCA_020510985.1). NCBI lineage: Eukaryota > Metazoa > Chordata > Actinopteri > Cichliformes > Pholidichthyidae > Pholidichthys > Pholidichthys leucotaenia. Next base: position 6,500,136 of record CM035850.1, read on the forward strand.
CAGTCTGCTGAACTTTGCTTCTCGCAGCCCTGAGAATCTGGAGATTATTCTCGTTTGGGTACTTCTTGTACTCAGCATGTGCTGAGCGCTTGGCTTCAATGACGGGGGTCATCTCGGTCAACTTGGCATCAAACCAGTTCTGTGACTTCGAGGTCTTCCTCCCAAAGGTAGCCAAGGCTGTGCGGTGGATGGTGTTTCGCAGCTCTTCCCACTTCTGCTTTGCAGATTCTCCTTCTTGTGGTACACCAAGTTCCTTCTCAAAGGTGGAGGCAAACTGCTCAACAAGTTCTGGTTGGGCCATCTTGCTGGTGTCAATCCGTGCCTTTCCAGGGTGTCTAGCACGATGGAATTTCTTCAGCTGCAGCTTGACCTTGCAACACACCAATGAATGGTCTGTGTCGCAATCTGCACTCTGGGACAAACGGGTGATTAGCACGTTCTTCAGAGAGGTGTGCCTGGTCAGGATCAAGTCCAGCTGGTGCCAGTGCTTTGAGCGCGGATGTCGCCAGGAAACCTTGTGTTGGGGCTTGATCTTGAAGAACGAGTTTGTGATGACAGATCGTGATATGTGCAGAACTCGAGCAGCCGCTGTCCGTTGTCGTTCATTCTGCCCATGCCAAATGGTCCAAGACAGGAGGGCCAGGAGTTGTGGTCAGCACCCACTCTGGCATTGAAGTCTCCAATGAGAATGAGTTGTTCAGAGTTGGGGATGATCCTGACAGTTGTTGCGAGATTCTCGTAGAACTCGTCTTTTGCCTCTGGTGTGGCTGTCAGTGTTGGGGCATACACACTGACGAGGGTGACTGGGCCTTGAGTGGTGTTGAGGCGGAGGGTGAGGAGTCGTGCAGAGCCATTGCTGCCCGGTTCCACCATCTTCAGCAAGGTGTTCTTCACTGCGAAGCCCACTCCGTGTTCCCTGTGTTCGTCACTGCCCTTTCCCTGCCAGTAGAACGTGTAGTCCTTCTCTCTCAGTGTGCCTGCGTCAGCCAACCGTGTTTCCTGGAGAGTGGCGATATCCACTCCCAGTCTCTTCAGCTCATTATTGATGATGGCAGTCTTCCTGGTGTTGTTGATGTCCTTGAGGTTAGCAGCGAGTCCTGTCATCATAGTGCGGACGTTCCAAGTTCCCAGTTTTAGAGTTGGTCTCTTTTGTTTTTTTGTCTTGCCTGGTGCGAAGGTTCTCAGCCTGCTGTTCAGACTTCTCCTCATCCCCATGCACCCAATGAGGAAAGCAGGCTGTGGCGGGACAACACCATATTGGCTGGGGGCTGCCCAGCTTGAGGCGGGCGGTAGCTGTCCAGTGAGATCCGATGATCCCTCCCACCGTCGGGAACAACCCCTGGCACCGCGCTCTACGCCAATTGAGCGGTGGCTTATAACCGGTAACTGTCATTCCTCATGTTTTGTCTATGCCAAAGGCGAAGCTGGAGTGTCCTCTCCAGTGATCCGGTGTTCTACCTTCCAGCGTTGGGCGTTGGTAGGATTCAAGCCTGGGCAGGAAGATATGGAGGACAAGATGTTGCCCATGCAGCATGTCCCCCCTCTCCACGTCACTGATGAATCCAAAGGAACAGCAGGGCTGCTACAGTTTGGCACCAGCGCCGTCGCAGGAGCTGCCAGAACGATGTTGAGCACAACAGAGAACTGCCTTAGGGGCTCCGACTCCGGATTTTTCCTCAGGGTTGACTCCCGAATCCTAGGGTTTACCTTCCCCTAGATGGGCTACCTTCCCAGGTTGACGAGCCACCATCTACCCGAAGCATCTGGTTTTAAGGCGCCAGAGATCCCCCCTCGCCCCTTCTCCTATTAGTAAAAGCAGTTCCGCCGGGCTTAGAGACTAAACCACATGGGCAGGCTAGGAGTTGGACTTAGTTGTCAGAGGCTTTTCGAGACGCACGCCATAAGGAGCATTTTATGAACACTGGGAGCTTAACCCCAGTGCCTCTCCTGGCTATGACAACCTTGGAACCTTGTACATTGAATGTTACGTCATTATTGTTCAAAATTCAGAGAATTTCACGACATAAGAATTTTGCATCATATAAAGCGAAAATACCCGTACATGTAAACAAAAATGTATAAAACAACATGTGGCCATAATTCCAAAAGTTGACCTGATTGAGCAAAACCAATGTGATGTTTGGATTCAGCACATCAAAATTGTCCTAAATCAGCTAAAAAAAACTTAGACAATAAATTTGGTGTTGATCAGTGTAACAATTAAAAATACACAAAAAAACTGAAATTTAAAAAAAGAGCAAAAATTTATTCATAAAAGTTTGAAATGTAAAAAAAAAAAAGACATTTACAGTGGATATAAAAAGTCTACACACCCCTGTTCAAATGCCAGGTTTTTGTGATGTAAAAAAATGAGACCAAGAACTTTTTTCACCATTAATGTGACCTAAAACCTGTACAACCCAACTGAAAAACAAACTGAAATCTTTTAAGGGTAAAATAAAAAATAAAAAAAACTTACCTGTTTGCATAAATATGCACACCCTTAAACTAATACTTTGTTGCAGCACCTTCGGCTTTTATGACAGCACTCAGTCTTTGTGGGTAGGAGTCTATCAGCGTGGCACATCTTGATGTGGCAATATTTGCTCACTCTTCTTTGCAAAAATGTTCCAAATCTGTCAGATTGCGAGGAATCGCCTGTGCACAGCCCTCTTCAGATCACACCACAGATGTTCGATTAGATTCAGGTCTGGACTGTGGCTGGGCCACTGCAAAACCTTAATCTTCTTCTGGTGAAGCCATTCTTTTGTTGATTTGGATGTGTGCTTTTGGTCACTGTCGTGCTGAAAGATGAAGTTGCTCGTCATCTTCAGCTTTCTAGCAGAAGCCTCAAGGTTTTGTGCCAACAGTGACTGGTATTTGGAACTGTTACAGAAAAGGTTATGGACAATTGAAGCTAAAGTTTATCTTTCAAACTTCTACCTTGGGCTGTTGTAGAGGAAAAATAAGTTCAGGTGAGATACGACGACCTGGAAGGTTTAGAGTTTTATTTCCTCCATCAAGAGAGACACACTGTAGTGCTGTGTGCTGTGCTGTGTGTGCTGTGTATAGTAAGGTCTTTTATACAGACAAGAGAGAATGCATGGCACATTTGCATATTGATATACATATCGGTCAATACATATCAATTGCATGATTAACTGGTGCCGGACTTCCTCTCCTTAATCCGGGGATGTATAACAATAGCCATTGTTCTGATTGTCTCCTAGGGGCTCTCTGTCCGTATGCAAATTGTTCTGCTTCCTGCCGCTGAGTGTGAAGGCTGAATGTCCATGTAGATTGTGGTGGGTCACCACACTGTCTTAATTTCATTAAAGTAGCACAGGAGTTCCTCTCCTGTGATTCTTAAACTCAGAACCAACCAGAACAAGATAGTCACGCCTCACTGTTTGGTAGCAGGCCAAAGCCACAGCATCTGGCCACCATGGTGGCCTGGTCCGTGGAAGGCAAGACTCTGCCCTCGGAGCTCTACTTGTGAGTCTGCTCCAGCAGGTCATGACAAAAGCCCTCTCAGAGGTGAGAACCTTGGGGCCTATTGGGTTGACTAAATCTTCTTGGGGGAGAGAAGGAACAATGGGTTGCTGGCCTTCTCTCTCAAATGGAGTTTTGAGGTGAGCAGACAGTTGGAGAAAGCATTTAAGCTTTAAACTGAGAGTGCTCTACATGTGGAGGTACAACTTGAGTTTAGAGAAAAATATGAAAACTTAGGTTGCTTTAAAGAAAAAAGATAAAATTGAAGATCATATTTAAGATGGTTTAACTGTTTTTCTAAACAGTACACATAAAAAAATTAGAAGTACCAAAAATTCATACAAAGAATGAATTATAAGGAACAAAAAACAAAGTTACCTTATGAAAGTGGAAAGAAGAGATGTGGGGGGGGGGTGGCCAAAGGTCAGAGATAAGGGGAGCAGTTACATGTGCAGGGATGGGTTTACCACAAACCAACCAATCAGGGAGTGTGTGACTAAGAACTACACCTGAGGCCAGACCGCTGTTAATGACTGCAAGAACCGCTGGCCCTACAATGGGGAAAACCTCTTTAAAATGTTGAGAAGGGACAGCATCATTTGGAGAACCTGAGGGCTTTCAATGGCCAACAATTTCCTTTATACACGTCGTTCCAAATTATTATGCAAATAGAATTTTAGTGTGATAAACATTCAATTTTTTTTTTTCAATTAAACTCATGGATGGTATTGTGTCTCAGGGCTCTTTAGATCACTAAAGACACCTGTCATAATTAGTTTGCCAGGTGGGCCCAATTAAAGAAAAACTACTTAAGAAGGATGTTCCACATAATTAGGCATGCTAAAGGTTTCAAGCAATATGAGAAAGAAAAAGGATCTCTCTGCTGCTGAAAAGCATCAAATACTGCAATGCCTTGGACAAGGCATGAAAACATTAGATATTTTACCAAAACTTAAGCGTGATCATTGTACTGTGAAGAAATTTGTCGCAGATTCAGAACAGATGGTTTTGTGCAAATAAAGGCATAATGAGGAAGGTTTGTTCCCAGACAAATTCATCAGATTAAGAGAGCAGCTTCAAAAATGCCATTTCAAAGCAGCAAACATATTTGAAGCTGCTTGTGCCTCTGGAGTTCCACGAACCTCAAGGTGTAGGATCCTCCAGAAGCTTGTAGTTGTGCATAAACCTACTATTTGCCCACCCCTAACTAATGCTCACAAGCAGAAATGGTTGCAGTGGGCCCGGAAATACATGAAGACTAATTTTCAAACAGTCTTGTTTACTGATGAGTGCCATGCAACCCTGGATGAAGTAGTTGATGGTTGGTGGATGGTCACCATGTCTCAACAAGGCTGCAACGTCAGCAAGGAGGTGGCGGAGTCATGTTTTGGGCCGGAATCATGGGGGGAGAGCTGGTAGACCCCTTTAGGGTCCTTGAAGGTGTGAAAATGACCTTGGCAAAGTATACAGAATTTCTGACTGACCACTTTCTTCCATGGTACTAAAGAAGAACCATGCCTTCCATAGCAAAATTATCTTCATGCATGACAATACACCATCTCATGCTGCAAAGAATACCTCTGTGTCATTGGCTGCTATGGGCATAAAAGGAGAGAAACTCATTGTGTGGCCCCCATCCTCCCCTGACCTCAACCCTATGGAGAACCTATCAAGCATCCTCAAGCAAAAGATCTATGAGGGTGGGAGGCAGTTCACACCAAAACAGCAGCTCTGGGAGGCTATTCTGACATCTTGCAAAGAAATTTGAGCAGAATCTCTCCAAAAACTCACAAGTTCAGTGGATGCAAGAATTGTGAAGGTTATATCAAAGAAGGGTCCTAAGTTAATGTAACACCTACAAGGTTTAATTACAGGGAATGGGCTGTTTAGTATGTACTAGCATACAACACAGTGTAATAGGACGACGATGGTCCAGTATCAGAGTCCCCTAGATTCGACTACAGGAGCAGTAATAGACTTTAGATAAAGAAGAGACCACAGATCAGGAGGTATGTTTAAAGCGCCGGCTTATTATTAAATGGACAAGAAGACAATGACATACATTTAACATGGAAAAAAAAAATCCTTTTTTTGTTTAGACCTTTTAGTTAGGTTTAAAAGGATTTAGTTTAGTTTTATTTTAATAGGTTGCAACCTTTAGTTTCTTTTAGTTTAAGTTCAAGCTACTTCTTTAACCTACTTGAGTTATCTCTGTTTTATTTAAATTAGTTTAGTTCCATTTTGTTTCAAGTTCCTTTCAAGTTTACTATAGCACCCTTTAAGTTTAACCATTACCATTGTTTTGTTGTTTACAACCAAGCAAATAACATTGTACTGTAACAATACATTTACAGTATAATCGTGTATGGTCAAATAAAAATTGTAAAAATGTACAAAACTCAAAATAATTCAGCAAAAGACTGAACAAATCTGTTAACCACAGAACAATTTTTTTTTTCTTTCAAGTCTACTAATCCTTTAGTTTTTCTGAATTAGCAGTCCAGTGTTCTTATCCTGAATCCACTGGTTTTTAATGGAAATGTGGATGGATAATACCAGTTCAGATGAAAACCATGCAATGTCCAGTAGAGGAGTGGTACGCCCTCTAGCTTCCTGGCTCATGCACAGTTCACACAAGGTCCCTTGGGTGGCTCGCCATCACGGTTCAAGCATGTGTTCTTCAAATCCAGTCCAAATTCAACATATCTTCACCCCAACCTAAGTTGGCCTAATGTAAACAACAAAAAATAAGCATACATACTTAAAATAAAATGCTAGGTAGCTCTAAAACTAAGAAAAAGTCCATTTCCAGTCTTAATTAGTGCCTGTTAAGACGGCACTGAAATAACGGGGAAAAAAAAAAAAGGGCATTGTCCTATAAGCCCACGCTTCAGTTTGGCTGAAAATGTACCAAAATGTTCATCATTTTCACATTAAATAAATTCACTACCTCAGCTTTCCATTTGCATAAAATGACCAATACATTTCACAAATATAGTTTACAGAAAATAAAATACATGTTTTCCACTCACCAAGTCCCGATAAATCCAAGTACTAGTGATGGGCAGGCAGGCACCGGTGCTCCGAATGGTGATCTGATCTTAGCCAGGAAATATTTGGCAAGGCGTGTTTCAAGGTGTGACTCGTGACATATGTGTTGACATTGGACCATGTGACTGGGTAAGGAGAAATAAAGTGAGCAGTGCTACCCAATGGAAATCCCAGTCCCTCACGTTTTGTTTTGTCATATTTGACTGTGGAAGGGATTTGTCACAGCCAATTTTCAGATGGAGCCAGCACCAAAAACACTTGAGGTCGTTTCTCCCATTGATGTATTTTTGACAAATAGTGGTTTTTGTTTTTTTTTTAATTGCAACTGAGGTGATGGCTTAGTGGTAGTATATCTACCTGGGTTCGGATCCTAGCTGTGTCATTCTTTTAATTTCATTTTTATTTGCAAGGAAGAGCTTGGATCATTATTACGCATCATTATGCTGAGGCACTATTGCTACTGTGCCCTGCATGAGAATGAGGCCAGAGTTAAATATACTGGGACAGTATAAGACTGTTGAAAATGTATTATTTCTTAATAAAAATGGATAAGTAATACAAGCACACGAAGTAACAGACACATTCACTGGAGTCACCCCAGTTATTTCTTTTTTCCATGATGATCATTGATATTTCTTAAAAGACAGCACATTTATTGAAACTGAAAAATATACATCATAAAAATTTGCATGCTGTATACTTTGTCGACTACATGGCCTAGTAGAGCAAATGAAGTTCCACATGAGGCCTTGTCTATGTGAACCATTCTGATGAAAGGCTCAAGTGTTCAAGAAAGCCTCAACTACTCATGACTAAATAATAGCTTAGGCAGGGGTGTCAAACTCATTCCATGGAGGGCCAAGACCCTGCAGGTTTTACTTCCACCCAGTCTCTTCAGCAGGTGTTTTCACTGATCAGCAATCAGTGGGAAGAAATTCAGAGTAAACACCTGTTGAAGCCACTGGGTGGAGGTAAAACCTGCAGGGTCTTGGCCCTCCATGGAATGAGTTTGACACCTGTGGCTTAGAGGTAAAATATGCCTTCTGCAACTGGGAAGCTGGGGTTTAAGTCCCAGCTGGATCATTGTAATAATTTATTTTTATTTGCACAGTGAAGTGTCTGTTGTGTTTCAAAGAGCTTGGATACAACGAGAACACATCATGATGCTGAGGCACTATTGTGCCCTGCATGACAATAAGGACAGAGATGAATGTACCGAGAAAGACAGTATGACTGTTGAAAAGTTATTTCTTTAAAAAATGGATAAGTAGCGCAAGCACATTCACTGTAGTCACCTCTGTTATTATTTTTCTGCCTTATGATCATTGATATTTCTTAAAAGACAGCATTTACTGAAAATGAAAAAATACACATTAAACCAGAGGTGTCAAACTCATTCCATGGAGGGCCAAGACCCTGCATGTTTTACTTCCACCCAGTATCTTCAGCAGGTGTTTTCACTGATCAGCAATCAGTGGGAAGACATTCAGTGAAATCACCTGTTGAAGGCACTGGGTGGAGGTAAAACCTGCAGGGTCTTGGCCCTCCATGGAATGAATTTGACACCCCTGCATTAAACCAACAATACCCTTGTAAAAATCGGCCTGTTGTATACATTTTGTCCACTAGATGGCCTGGTAGAGAAAATGAAGTCCCACATGAGGCCTTGTCTCTGAACTTTTTTGAGGAAAGGCCTCAAGTCCTCCAGAAAGCCTCATTTGGCCATCACTACCAAGTACACAAATCTCCAGAAACCACAACTGCTTGGAATAACCAACAATACCTTTGTAAAAGTGTAAAAATTACTTTTAGATAACTTTACACTCATTGCTTTACAGAAAAGAAATTACATTTTCCTCACTCACCAAGTCCTGTTACTTCAGGTACAACCAGGACAGGTCGGAAAAAAAATACCTTCTTCAGAGTACAACAGCAGCTTTTAGATTAGTTTTGACTCGTTTTCTGCTCTCATTTACTTTTTTTTTTATTCTCTGCAGCACCTTGCATGTGTCTGCGTAGCTTCCTTGTTTTTTTTTCACAGAAAAGCCTGCAGCAATGCAATTTGCTGTTGCTTGTGGGATGGGCAACGTAGCAACATTCCCTTCAAAATAAGAGTCTAAATGCATTTAAGCTATCTTAAAACGTAAATGACAATGAATCGGCAGGTTTTAACATGTTTTTTTTTTTTTACCCAAATAAAATGTAGTAACATGAAATATAACTTTGCAGTATTTTTAAGTAATATTTAACAATATGAACTTATTTTTTGGCTTTTAAAATTCAAAGTATTTATTGTTTTTATTAACAGGCTTTTATTCTGACAGCTTTATTAACCTCTGGGTTACATTAACATGCAGCTTGGCCTGTTAAAATGTTTTTGATTGAAATAGCTTTTGATTTCAGTAGATATGGCATCCTAACTGCAAATTCAACAGATGACTAGTTGCAGTTCTTTACAACCAATAAAATGTTTTGAAACTCTGTTGTGCATAATAATTTGGAGCAGTGCATTTTGAGTTACGTATTTTCATTTTTGCAAAAAATTATTTTCATTCTGAGGTTTGTTCAATAAAATTTGAATTATGCTCTAACGGTTGATGACTTGAAAATTATACTGACTCATTTGCATCGACTATTCAGGAAAATCAGAGAAAAATATCATTTGCATAATTTGGAACGCGGTGTACAGTCCAGTATCACAGGCTCAAACCTGTGAAAAACAGCTGAGCAGGGAACTGAGACTGAGGGGTCATAAGAAGGAGGTGGGATCAGAGCCCCAGTAGAGGTCACCTTATCAATGAAAAAGTTGAGAAAATTTTCCCACATAGCAGGTGAGGCCTCCATCTATACAGTTTGCAGTGGATTAAAAACAGAATCAACTGTTTAAACAGAACATGAGGCTTCTGACGGTTTGACAAAATCATATCTGAAAATTTTTTTCTTTTGGCCTCTTTCACAGTTTTTTGATAGTGATGCCAACAATCCTTTAACATTTGAAATGACACTTGTAGTTTGTCTTTTTTCCATTTGTGCTCATGTGATATCCTACCGTGTAGCAATGATCACACTTGAGTTATTTCTTTGGCTAACTCTGCCGTTTATTCTGCAACACACATAATATGACTGAACATGGATTCTGCGCGGGGTTTTCACACTCTTGTTCTAATGTGTCCCCTTAGTAGCAGTGCTGAACAATACAGGTAGTTCCCCCTAGAGGCATGTGCCAGTAATGTTTTAAATTAGACTTGCAGTCTACCACATCCCTCCCCTCTAGATTAAACTACTTTTAATTACACTAGCCAATTTTGCTAGACATCCTGGAACTCCCATTTAACCCTAAACAATCACAGTTACTTTTAACTTCTTAAACACATGTGCCATACACATAATTTCTTTCTCTTTTTTTTTTTTTTTTTTACATGTATAACACACATAACAGTCTAACTGGGGATTTGGTTTGACTACCGCATCCCAGTGAGGTTCCAGGACGCATTCTTGTCCTGTGGCTGGGGAACTCACTACTGACTAAGTATAGTCCTTCAAGTAGTCTGGAGCTCTCCTAGCTCGCTGAGATCTTCTCACGGCGGGTGAGCCAACTGCAGGTGAAGACTCAGACTGCTCCACTGTTTCGGCTGCTGCAGTGCTGCCCGTAGAATCTGCAGAGACGGTTACCTCAGGTTTCACCTGAAGTGGTGGTTCGTTGATGCTCTCCTCAGGATGGGTGTCAGACAACACCTCTGGTGCCATCGGCAGGGGAATGGAGCTCCTACCATGAACTTGGTCGATGTGTCGCCTCACCACTTGTCCATGGCCTAATGTCACCTTGAATGACACAGGGCCTGTCTTTTCTGTTATTTCTCCTGGTACCCAGGCTGGTCCTGAGCCAAAGTTGCGGGTGTAGACCACGTCTCCTTCTCTCAGTATTCTCTCTCTAGCATGCATGTCATGATAACCTTTTTGTTTCTCTTGTTTATCATGCACTTTGTTTCTGAAGTCTGGATGTATTAAGTCAAATGTTGACCTCAACTTTCTTCCCATCCATGGACCTGCGTAGTCAATGTGAATTCTTCTCCATGGTTTATCTGGAACTTCCCAGGGATGTAGTGGGGCTGCTGGAGGACTGTTCCTGTTCTCCTGGCATGCCGCACATGACTTCACAAGCGCCTCCACCTCTGCATCCATGTTGGGCCACCACATGTAACTCCTCGCCAACGCTTTCATGCGAGTGATGCCAGGGTGTGCTTGGTGTAGTTGTTGCAGTAAGGCATTCCTACCAGGTGGTGGAACAACCACGCGTCCTCCCCACAGGATACAACCTTCCTGGGTGCTGAGCTCATCCTGTCGTCGGGCATAGGGAATGAACTCAGGACTGTTCATCTTCGGCCATCCTCGCAAGATGTATTCTCGCACTCTTGCTAGAACAGGGTCTTTGTCTGTCCACTTCTTTATTTGTTGTGCGTTCACCAGGGGCACGCCCTTCTGCTGCTTGACCACCCATGACCATTTTTCTTCCTTCTTAAGTAAGGTATGTAGTGGTGCCAGCAGCGTGGAGAGCTTTGGGAGGAACCTATGGTAATAGTTCAACAAGCCCAGGTAGGCTTTTAACTCAGTAACATTTTGTGGCTCAGGCGCCTCCGCAATGGCTTCCACTTTGTCTGTTAGAGGGTGTAGACCACTGGCGTTGATCTTGTGGCCTAGGAACACCACCTCTTTTCCCATGAACTCACACTTGCTTCTTTTCAACCTCAGACCGCTTTTCTCCAACCGTTGAAGCACTTCCTCCAGCGTTTTCAGATGTTCTTGTTCCTTTGGTCCTGTACAAAGGATGTCATCCAAATAAATGGCAACATTCGGAATTCCACCTAGGATGCCCTCCATAGTTCTCTGGAATATAGCAGGACTGGAAGCTACTCCAAATGGTAAGCGTGTGTAGGTATATAAGCCTTTGTGTGTATTGATGGTTACATACTTTCTTGATTCTTCTTCCAGGACTATCTGTTGGTAGGCGTGACTCATGTCTAATTTCGTGAAGTGTCGGCCGCCATTCAGCTGTGCGAAGAGGTCCTCCACTTTAGGAATTGGATACTGATCCACCCGTGATGCTCGATTGACAGTGAGTTTGTAATCTCCACATATTCTAATGGAGCCATCCGGCTTTCTCACTGGGACTATGGGCGCCGCCCATTCTGCAACCTGCACTGGCTCAATGATCTTGTCATCCAGCAGCCTCTGTAGCTCGCTTTCGACCAGTGGCTTGACTGCATAGGGTACCGGTCGGGGTTTGCAGAATCGCGGTTGGGCCTCCTTGTCCACATTAATCTTTGCAGTGACACCTTTTAGCTGTCCTACGCCTTCTTTGAACACCTCAGCGTGTCTTTCGAGGATCTCCTCCAGCTGCAATTTGGGCTGAGATTCCACTTTATTCACCAACTGATCCATCATGGCCAGTTCTTGTAGCCAACTTCGCCCTAGTAGATTTGGTCCTTCGCTCCCAACTACTACTACAGGTAAGTTCTTTTCTTTGTTTTCGTGTTGCACCTTCACTTGTGCTATGCCTAGCACGTCTAGCTTCTCTCCTGTGTATGTTTTTAATTTTAATGAACAGGGATTTAATTCTGCTGTGTCTGTTTTCTTCCACAGTTGTGTATATTGCTGTTTACTTAATATGGTTACTCCACAGCCTGTATCAACTTCAAATGTTACTTTCATTCCATTAACATTCATGGTACGCGTGATGGGCGCTACCTTGGTCAGCTCCTCTGACGTGTTGTAAATTGTGTGAAAACCCATGTCTTCTGTATCACTTTCTCCCTCCCCTCTCAGTTGATTCGCTCGCTGTTCCTTTCCTGGGCCCTTGTTTTCATACTTTTGCCCATTAACTGTTGCTTTCAGCACCTGTGCGCTGTCCACCTTTATTCTACATGCTTTCTTAATGTGCCCTCGCTTGCCACAATTATGACACAGCTCAGTGGCAAATTTGCACTCGGCGGCATTGTGCTGGCCTTTGCAGCGATAACAACTGGGGAATTTGTGCTGAGTTTTGTCAGTCAACACTTTGTGGACACCTACTTGGGTCTTAGGCACACGAACATGCGTTGCTGTGTCCTCTGCTAGTTTCCTTTGCATTTCTCTCACATCTTTAGATGCTGTTTCCATCGCTTGGCATAATTCCAAAGCCTTCACAAAAGTGAGTTTTGTTTCAGATAAAAGTCGCCGTTGCATTCGGTCATCATTCACTCCACACACAAGTCTGTCTCTTAACATTTCTTCCAATGAGTCTTTGTAATCACAGTGCAGTGTTAATTTCTTCAATTCTGCCACATACTCTGCTATGGACTCAGTGTTTCTCCTTATGCGTGAATTAAATTTGAATCGTTGCACGATTTCACTCGGTTTGGGGCTGAAGTGCTTCTGAAGCTCAGCAGTAAGCTGGTCGTATGTTTTATCTTTCGGTAATGCAGGGCTTATTAAATTTCTCAACAAGCTGTAAGTAGTTGCACCAACTCCACTCAACAGTACAGCCTTCCTTTTGTCTGGCTCCTCAATGTCATTAGCTTGGAAGAAAAAGTCCAACATTTCACTATATTCTTCCCATGACTGAGTCGAGTTATCAAAAGGGGTTACCGTTCCGATTACAGCCGCCATTGCTCGTCGTGGTGGGGAAACCTCGTTTTTCCTCCTCTGAACTTGCACTCGAACTACTGGAGTCACTTGAGTTCGCCACACTTGCAATGTTCTCTGTTTCTCGCCGCTGATTTTTTTGTTTTAATCCTCGTCGCCAATTGTGTGATATCCTACCGTGTAGCAATGATCACACTTGAGTTATTTCTTTGGCTAACTCTGCCGTTTATTCTGCAACACACATAATATGACTGAACATGGATTCTGCGCGGGGTTTTCACACTCTTGTTCTAATGTGTCCCCTTAGTAGCAGTGCTGAACAATACAGGTAGTTCCCCCTAGAGGCATGTGCCAGTAATGTTTTAAATTAGACTTGCAGTCTACCACAGCTCAACTCTGTAACATTCAAAGATTCAAGATTCAAAGGCTTTATTATCATGTACAGTTAAGAAATGCTACATTTCCTGAGCAATGAAATTCTTACTTTATTCTCCGAATGAATGCCAAGGTAAAAGGTACTGTAGCGATATGTGATTTATAATTACGATCAGGTATAAAGATTATTTAATTTGTATTAATGTATCGAGACCTGAGATTTACTCGGGGTCCACACGCAGCAAAAGTTTATAGTAAACACTCATCGGTGCACCAGCTCACCTCTTTAGTGAGCACATAGTCACTGATTTGACTTTATACCTTTTTAATCACTCAATGAATTAATTAATAATCAGTCTCAAAATTTTAGTGAATTCAATACTGGGGGCTTTGAAACCAGACTCAGAATGAAATAAATTCCCAACAACTTCTCTCATTTTCATGTCTTTATTAAATGAAATGATAATTAAAGGACATTCACATGATTTGCATTAACCATTAAATTAAACTTGTAAATGATAGAGTAACAATGTGAACATCTGCAGAACCAGGCTGAAAATATAAGCTGAATTTAGGTCAGTTTGAAGTTAACAGGTTATGGAAAATTGAATGCAAATTTATGGGGAAAATTAAACTACTTATATGGAAAATTCTGGATTACTTTTAAAGGCGTCGGCCGGACGAAAATTCAATATCGCTAAATCATATCTTAAATTTTTGTGTGAGACGAGCTAATTTGAACCGCACATGTTTTGGTGTCAACAAATGTCGCATAAGGTGACAATGTGCTCTTGAAGTATGCTGTCCTTGAGAGCTGTCTGACTCAGCCAAGCGATCAGCGGCTAAGATGGCCACTGACTGTGTGACGTAATTTCAGGGAGAGACACGCACACGCTCGGCGGACATTGCTTATTGTTTACGTTTTAAAATCGGCGATTACGGATATTTCTCGGAGTACTTGTGGATTACAAATAGATTATTTATTAAGATTAGGATTTCAGTAATAGAATTAATTATGGTTTGGCGTTGTGTTGTCTACGGGTGCGACGGTATATCAGAGGAGCATGCGGTGAGTGTTTATGGATTTCCCGTCCCTGGGAAAATCAGAACGGCATGGGTGAAATTCGTTCAGAAAACGCGAAAAAATTGGAATGATGTCGGTAAATCACTCAACATGTGCAGCAGACATTTCGTTGACAGCGATTTCGAAAATAAGATGCAATTTGTGTCACGACTCGCGGCTCCAGCTGCGCGCACACCTGCGCCTCGTCAGCTGCCGACGCCAGCCACCTGTCCCTGCAAGTAAGCAACAATATCACCGATATCCCTGTCTCGGTGTGGTACCCGTTACCCTTGTCCTCTGCTTTTTTCCGGCTGAACGGCGCGCTGCTCTGCTGCCTGCGCATCAACCAGTACAAAGATGCGAGCACTACATACGATCCCCCAGCTCCTGAGAGACTGCAACCTAACACAAAAAACAGTTTCACACAATGAAACAGTGCATGTATTATATATATAAAAATTATCCCATTGATTTTCATCATTTTTGGTGACATATCTCACACCTACAATTTATTTCAGGCACAAAGGGCTGTGAAAAAGTTATGATCAACAAAACACGGGTCCTCAGGGATGTGCGAAAGCTGAGTCCAGGGCAGCAAACTTCAAATGTGGAGGCTTTCCACAGTCTGATTATTCATTTTGCACCAAAGAGTGTACACTTCTCATTCCTTGGAATGTTGACAAGGTGAGGAGATGCAATATGTGACCAAAAATATGAAATGCAATTATAATAACTGACATGTTTCAGGACCCAAGAGACAGACACAGACAGATACAAAATAGTTATTCTTTATTGTCAAGTGTGAGTGAGTGTAGTGCAAGTGTAAGTGCAGATATAGCAGCCTGGTCACCGGAGCTGAGCGATACAGAAGACGACCTGGCAACCCTAAAACACACAAGCAGAAACCGTTAAGGCTGTTCAGCACAAAAGGACAAGTGCAGGTGTGCAGCTCACTTGAGGTTGTCTCTGACTGTATCTGGCTGTTCCCCGATGTCCGTGAGCTGTGGTGGTTCTGGTGCTTGAAGCTGTGACGGTGATAACTCCAGTAACCGTGGTGGAGTTCGTGGCGAGAGCAATGACTGCACTGACAGCTGTGACGTTGACTGTTCCCGCAGCCGTGACAGTGATAATGTCCGTAACCGTGGTGACAATGACTCCTGTGACAGAGGGAGTGACAGTACCTGCAGCTGCAGTGGAGAGAATTCCTGAATTAGCGAAGGCCAGGAGGAGCTCCGGAAGGGAGAGGGTAATTCTCCGTCTGTTGGAGATACCGGTCCGCCGCCTGGGAGGTCCACCTGTGCACAGGGGTAAAGATTAGGCGTAGAAAAGCAAATAGTCTTCTTACGTGGTAGGTCTTGTCGTGGCGTTCTTGACTTGGCTGTGAAACGAAGCTCTGGCTCATACTCTGTCGAGGAAGACAGACGACTCCGTGCCGGGCTGTCAATGACGCTGGCTTTTAAGAGCCGCTGATTAACACCTGTTGGTCTGTGCGCAGCTGGAGCTGATGAGCGGGATGACGGCCCAGCGGCCGTCATGACAATAACAGTGCCAATTACATAGAGTTTCTGCTGATAGATCACTTATATGTCCAAAAATAAATCATTGTGATAATATTCTAATTACAGACTTTGTTTAGCTGCAATGCACTTTAATGAAAATGCAGGCCGCAAGCAGGCACAGAACCGTGATGGTGAGCCGGTCTTCATCATCAGGCACCCAAAATTCAAAAAAGGCGGATATAAACTGCAAGCAAAGAAAGTTAATCCAACTTTCCGTGAGTATAAGAAATATTAGTATCATTTTCTAGGCTTGTATATGATATTTACAGTGGGTGGAGGGTTGGTCTTCATTCAACTTTCACTTTTCATAGCTTTTATCAAATTATGTTAATTTTGGTCAAATTTGTATTTCATACTGTAGTCAAATGGATGTCTAATTTTTAGTGAATATATTTTTTTTCAGAATATGTGGATGATCTGATGAATACTCTGTTCAACAAAACCTTGGTTGATCCAACCCACTTATGGGAGCAGTGGCACTATGTACAAGCCAGAGTTCCCACCACATTGAGTGCCGAATTGAACCCGAATTTTATACCATAAAATGGTAGAAAAATTATTCAAATGTATATGACATGCAACTTTGATGAATGCTGAAATATTAGAATTATAAAATTGACATGAACATTAATAAACTCAATATATGATTTTACAAAACTTTATTTAAATATCATTTTTCACAAATCTAATCTTGGTAGGCAAAATCCCTTGTAGTGATCCGATGGGAATGTTTCTCTGATGAGGCTCACAGCACAGGCAGGCAATATCACCCTCACTTCTTCCTGAGCTGACGTCACTGCTGCCTGCCCCTATCGACAGATGGCGGTACTGCAGCATCACTAAGTGAAAGATGGGCTATTACCAAATAAAGTCATTTATGGAGGCTGGTGACACATATTAAATCACGGGAATGGCCAGAATGGAATATTTTCATACAATCAGTTTATTGGTTCAATAAAAAAATGTCACCGTCCGAGGACTTTAAGAAAATGAAAACAGAATTTTCATGAAAAGAAGAGTTATATTAATTGCTCTTTAATTTTGTATATGATCAGATGCAGAATTATTCTCAAATCTCAGACATTTTATTCAGCAGATCAGGTGACCCATGTGTAACCCAGTGTTAAAAACATGGATGGAATTATGAATGTCGATACTGCTTTAAGAAGAAGGGGGGGACATTCATTTCACAATGGGAGTAGATAGTTTAACGTGAATTAAATTATAAATATTGATATCGCTTTTAAAAAGAAAAACACCCATTTCACAATGGGAATACATAATTTGAATATGAATATTTAAATAAATATATATTCATAAATAGTTAGGAACATTTTCTAGAAAGTTCTGATAAAGTTCCTAGTATTGTGTGTTGGTATTTTGAGTAACCAATGGCTGCGCCGCTGCTGGGTCACGCCAGCCAATGGGTTAAGCGCTCTCTCCCTGGGTCTGGGATGACTTGCATTTTTGGCTCAGTCACGCCAGACGCCAAAAGACACAGACCAGAGAGAGAGAGATGGTCTTTGGTGATATGGCGACGCTAAAGTGCTAATAGCAGCCTTTGCCTGGATAAAACCCTTGAAATTGATTGGGATCCAAAGGCCGTCGACGCCATTGAGCGTGGGAACCCCATTGACGCACGAGCCACTTAGCATGGTCAGGCTCTTTTTTTTTTTTTTCCCTTTGGACTGGTTTGACCAGAGCGTGGATCTCCGGATCTGGATGGTGAGCCGAAGCCAGAACCCTATGAACTGCTAAAGGTGACTCCACTAATCACCTGGAAAGGACCAAAAAAGGACTGAACACATTGTAAATATATATTTGGAGTATTTTGTTTTTATTTTTTCTATTGTATCGTGCTGTGTATTTATTTATGTGTACATATTTGTAAATAATATACATAGTTGCAAGTTCCATATACGGCTGTGTATGTGTCATCTGTTGTTGCACCTCCCAGGCTCCTACGAACCCAGAGTCGGTCTGACCTGGCCCAATTATCCCTTTTCCCTCAGGTAGTAAAGTTAAGGTAAATATATTGCCATAACACACCACTACCAAAAAGGGTACTACACCTAAAGTGAGTAGGTGTTAGTTAGTGGTATTATACCCTGTGTGTTACAGTGGTACTGGTATATTATTACAAAAAATTTGGCGAGCGCAGCCAGGAGCCTGGAGTGTTGTACAACAGATGTGAATTCTGTTTTGACACCTGACTAAACAGTTGATATACGGCCAAAATGGATTTTGTGGAAAAGAATGGTGTTAAAATTCCTAACGCAGTCATTGTCAGTGGTGTCGTTGATAAAGAGAAAGACACAGACATTTTTGAGTTTCTAGAACAACATGGCACTATCCGTAGGGTGCTTAGCATTAATGATAACTCATCTGACTTTGACAAAAGTCATATTGTAGAGTTCAAGTCTGGATTAACCATTGAAGCATTAGCACCTACGTTGCCGTGCTCCTTTCCATCCATTGACAATCCTGAGGTTAAGTATTGCATTCAAACTCTAACTGATGTCTACACTAAAACTGTAGGGGGCAGTGTTACTGAGGCTTATCTTAGCAACCTGAGGCGTTTAGCTAAGTTAAGTGGAAAAGGTTTTGAAGAGGTGTTGCGGGAGGTTATGTCCGCAATAGGGAAGTCTATTGAAGCTGCTGAGACAGCTGAAACAGTCTCTGCTGATGTTGATCCTGCTTTCCTTACTGTAGAACCCACACAAAGTGGAGTCTCTCCTCCACTCCAAGTTGAAGTGCCTCGCACCCCTAAAACCACTCAAGCACTCTTCCAAAGCCCTCTTAGACCAAACTTAACACCTCAGATGTTGAGCCCAGCTGATCTTAACCCACCCGAGGTTCAGAAAATCGTAGTTGAGCATGTCATTAAGCATGCAGAGAAGCCGTCAAACGCCTATTCCTCTTGGAGAATCAGAGCTTTCTCTGGCAAAACGCCAAGACCGTATACTGAAGCTGACTATGAAACATGGCGTTCACATGTTGACTTGATGATGGAAGATACTTCTTTGTCTGACTTGGAAAAATCTCGCAGGATCCTTGAAAGTCTTCTTGCTCCTGCGTCTGATATTATTCACTTTCTTGGGTCTGAAGCCACCTCTGCCGACTATCTTAAGCTTTTGGACTCAGGTTTTGGGACTGTTGAAGACGGTGAGGAACTGCTTGTGCGATTCATGAACACTCTCCAAGATTATGGAGAAAAACCCTCTGCATATCTGCATCATTTGCAGGTGGCGCTCAATCTCACAGTGCGTAGAGGCGGTCTAGCGCCCCAGGAAGTGGACAAACAGCTTCTCAAGCAGTTTAACCCCTTGCACTCTGGTCAATTTCCCTAAAAACTCCAAAAAATAACGTGCCCAAAGTAAATCAAAAGCTGTTCTTCAACCCTTTGCAGCATTTTCAGGGGGTTGGGCTCATTTAAAAGAAAACACTTTGAATTTTTTGGCAAAACAGTCATAATCTCTCTAAGTGCTCCGGCCACTGAGTAACAGTCATCTAAACATACTGAACTTGAAGAAAATAAATTTCGCCTAGGTGTTTTTTTGGATACAAATGCTTGCAAATAACACACAGCTTCAGATCCGGGCTGGAAAATGCCACAGAAATGTAGAACCAAGTGTTATCCAGCTGAGGTCAAACTTTTGTAACAATACCACAAAAAATGAATATATTACACAGCTTTGTTCTCAGGTTGTTCCCAGGCATTTTTGAACTGTGCCAAATTGTGCCAAATGGCACAGTTTAGAAAAACGTCTAACTTTTGAATGATTCAATATAGAAGCTTCATCTTGGGCTCTAATGAAAGGTGACACTCAGGGCTGTGTGTGTGTTTGTGTGTGGGGGGGGGGGGTTGTCCCTCCCCCCCCGCTACAGAGGACGGACATTGCCCGGTGCACGGGTTAATGCGCCGCGGTCCGTCATGTGGCGATGAAGCACAGTTGTAATTTACCGATCGGTCAAAAGTCATTTTTGATTACAATTTTCAGGGATAAAGAATAATTTAGCTTATAACACTTACCTGTTCACAACAGCAGCGTAGCTGGCGAACTTCTCTTCCTCATTGTCAGACGAACATGAAGCTGGTCCGCTTATTACAGACTCGTGGTTCTGGTCTCGCGACCCGGTCAAAACATAATTCCATTATTGCGGTTTTGCGTTTCCATGATTGTGGTTTTGGCGAACGATTTTTCAAAACAAATAACAGTAGTAATAAAAAAAGACTGGCGAATGCGTGTGTGTCACCCAGCCTTCGTCGTCGGCCTCCGTCGGTCTATGATGACCATGGAAGAGAATCCTAAACGTCTATGCTGGAATAAAAAAAAAAAAGCACCGCCTGTGGCTGAACAGACCGATGCGCGAATGGCAGTCCCTGTCACACAGGTCGCACTTGTGGGTGGTCTCCGTGCTGCTGGGTCTGTGGTGGTTCTTCCTGTGGGTCCTTTTTTCATCTGCTGCAGCAGTCAGTCTCTCTTCACCCAGCCTTATACAAAACAGCTCTCGAACTTCTGTGCTTCAATTGGCTCGCTGCATTCGCAGCCGTTGGTAGGCGGGTCCTTCTTGCTAGGTTTTCAGTCATTGGTTCTTCAAGGTTTCAGAAACCCAATTCAAGGCTCTTATTAGTCAAATGAGAGGTCAATCATATCTAATCTGTTCGCGGCTGTGTCTGTAGTGGAAGAACGGAAATGCAGCTTTTTTTTTTCAGTGCGCTCTAGGACGCAGCGCCCTTGTGCACCCTTGTGCGCTCTAGGATGCAGAGACGTGCCCGCCTGCGGTACACAGAAGTGCAACAGGTTAACAGAGGCTGTTGGGATGATAATCTGCTAAAGGAGCTACAGCTGGAACTAAAAGACAAACATCCACCTGCGTATGCAGAATTATTGCTTCACCTTCGCACTGTTGAAAACAGACAAGAAGTTAAAAACGCACGCATGAAAAAACACTTGGGCGCCACAAAACCAAAAGCAGCCTCCTATGAACAAACAATCACCGAAACAAGTACAAATAGTGAAGTGGAGTCGGACAGTCTGAAAGAACTGAAAAAGCAAGTCGCTGATTTAAAAAGCCAATTAGCTGCTGTCATGAAACAAAAGAAACAAGCACCACCGAAGAAAGACCCAACTAAGAAATCTGGAAATAAATAACCTGACCATGCCAAACCTGAAAACTTACCTTCGTCCAGCCGTCCCAATACTAGGCCCAAACCATGGTATTGCTTCCGCTGTGGCGAAGATGGGCATATTGTAGCCACTTGTGAGTCAGAGCCAAACCCTGCGCTTGTGGCTGCAAAACGCAAAGAACTAAGAGTAAAAAGACAGATTTGGGACAGTCAGAACCCCCAATCTTCTTTAAAACTGAAGTCTACCCCTGTTGCGGGACAAACAGAGGCTAGTTCAGAGATGACCCGTCCCAAACCGAAAGCTCCATTCAAGACACGTGCTAAACTGAAGTCACACTACAAAACAGACCCCTTTAACTTTAACTGTACTTATTGGTACAAAAAGTACAGCACAAGTGAAAGTGAATGGCTGTACTGTGAGCTATTTGTTAGATACAGGCTCCCAGGTGACTACTGTCCCTGAGTCCTATTACAGACAGTACTTATCCAACCATGAGATAAAACCACTTTTTGAGCTGTTAGAAGTGGAGGGAGCTAACGGTCAGAGTGTACCTTACTTAGGCTACATTGAAATGCATGTCACTTTCTCAAAAGACTTTCTCAGTATTGAAGCCAAAGTGCCAACACTTGCCTTAGTGGTTCCCAATGTACGTGCAGCTGATCAGTCCTTAGTGTTAATAGGGACAAACACATTAGATGTACTTTATGAGCTGTACTCTGATACATGTTCTGAACTGCAGCCAACCATGTCACTTGGTTATAAGGCAGTGTTAAAAGTCCTTGAGCTACGGCACAGACAGTCCAAAGACGCTAGCCTTGGTTTAGTGACCATGTGCAATAAAGAGCCACAGTTAGTTCCTGCAGGCCAAACAGTTGTTCTAGATGGCGCTGTAGCTGTGTCAGCCAGCAACAGTGAAAAATCTGTCTTGTTAGAACAGCCATTAATGTCAGCCTTACCTGGTGGTATCCTGGTAAAACCATGTCTCATAGACTTACCTGAAAGAGCACCGTACCTTGTTCTAGTTATACTCACCAATGAGTCGGAACATGACGTGACAATCCCTCAGAAGTGTGTCATTGGAGAAATTTGTGCATATCAACGAGTCCTATTGCAAGAACACTCCGTGAAAGTTACAAAGTCCAAAACTGAACCAAAGTCCACTCTGAAGTTCAGCTTTGACTCTTCTCCCATTAGCGCTGAATGGAAAGAGCGCCTAACAGAAAAACTCAGTCAAATGCCCGAAGTATTTGCACAAAACGATCTTGTCTTTGGCAGAACGGATCAAGTGAAACACACAATCAAATTATCAGATGAAACACCGTTCAAACACAGAGCATGTTCCATACATCCAAATGACCTGGAAGCGGTCCGTAAGCATCTCAAAGAACTCCAACAAGCAGTCGTGATAAGAGAGTCCACTTCCCCATTTTCTTCGCCTATTGTAGTGGTGCAAAAGGAAGCTTAACATGCAGACTGTAAAAGATGCTTACGCCCTCCCCAACTTGGAGGAAACGTTTTCCACCTTGACTGGTTCGCAGTGGTTCTCCGTCCTCGATTTAAAGTCGGGGTACTACCAAATTGAGGTAGAGGAGCTGGACAAACCAAAGACGGCGTTCGTATGTCCCATGGGCTTTTGGGAATTCAATAGAATGCCCCAAGGCATTACAAACGCCCCCAACATGTTCCAGCGCCTCATGGAGAAATGCATGGGCGACATGAATCTGCATGAGGTGATTGTGTTCCTCGATGACATCACTGTATTCTCCAAGACAGCCGAAGAACATGAGGCTCGCTTAATGAAAGTTCTTAATCGCCTAAGAGTACGGGCTTAAACTCTCCCCTGAGAAATGCAGATTTTTTCAAAGTTCTGTCAGATACCTCGGTCACATAGTGTCCAGTAAAGGAGTTGAGACCGACTCCGAAAAAGTGAAAGCCCTAAGTACCTGGCCTGTGCCCCGTGATCTCAAACAACTCCGCTCGTTCTTAGGCTTTTCAGGGTACTATAGGCGGTTCATTAAGAAGTATTCCAGCATTGTTAAGCCCCTCACTGACTTAACAGCAGGCTACCCTCCTTTGCGAAAAAGCCCAAAGCCCAAAGCTAAGCCTGCCCAGTACCACGACCCAAAGACACCGTTTGGCAAGCGATGGACTTCCTCCTGTGATCTTGCATGCAAAACCATCATTGAAAAGCTCAGTACTGCGCCTGTCCTGGGTTTCGCTGACCCTCAGTTGCCATATACCCTCCATACTGACACCAGCACTACAGGGCTTGGCGCCGCCCTCTATCAAGAGCAGGAGGGCCAGACTAGGGTCATAGCTTATGCAAGCCGGGGGTTGTCTAGAAGTGAGTCCCGTTACCCCGCCCATAAATTGAAATTTTTGGCTCTAAAGTGGGCAGTAACGGAGAAGTTTGCAGACTATTTATATGGCAATCATTTTACTGTCGTGACAGACAGTAACCCCCTGACGTACATTTTGACTACTGCTAAGATGGATGCCATGAGTTATAGGTGGCTAGCTGCTCTGTCGATGTTTAACTTTAAGCTCCAATACAGAGCAGGCAAGCTTAACTCAGATGCAGATGGCCTCTCTAGACGGCCACATGGCGAGTTACTTGATGGCGCAGTGTCCCAAAAGGAGCTTGACTGCATACAGCAGTTCACTCAAACTCACTTGTCTCTTCCTGAAAGCAGTTTAAGTTCCGAGGTAGTGTCTGCTATGTGTGAAAAACACCTTGTCTGTAGCTCTCCAGACAACACCTTCCCTTTGGTTCACTCGTTAGCCCTCTCTGTAGCCGCCATTCCAGATGGCTATGCCGATGAAGATGGCTGTGGTGGTCTTCCAGTTGCACCCCACATGACTCCTGAACAGATCAAAAACGAACAAAGAACTGATCCCTGTTTAAGGGAAGTGATTGCACAAATTGAAACTGGACTAAAAGTTCCACCAACTGTACGAACTGAACTTCCTGACATCAACTTGTTACTCCGAGAGCTCAGTCAACTTGAAATGTGCAATAACATCCTCTACGGCACTCGTCAAGACGGAGGAAATGTTACTTACCAGCTCGTCTTACCTGAGCAGCTCCACGATTCAGTCTTTCAAAGCCTCCACTGTGACATGGGCCATTTAGGCACAGAGCATACTTTGGATCTCGCCAGAACGAGGTTCTATTGGCCTTGCATGGCGGCAGATATTGAAAAGAAGATCAAGACATGTAATCGCTGCGTAAGACGTAAAACCACTCCAGAACGAGCTGCTCCGCTTGTCAACATCAAGTCCACCCGACCGCTCGAACTTGTCTGTATGGATTTCCTGTCCATTGAGCCCGATCAAAGTAACACGAAGGATGTGCTCGTGTTAACTGATCATTTCACGAAATACGCTATAGCCATCCCTACCAGCAATCAGAAAGCTCAGACTGTTGCAAAGGCACTTTGGGACAGCTTTATAGTCCACTACGGGATACCCGAACGGTTACATAGTGATCAGGGTCCCGATTTTGAGTCCCATATCATAAAAGAACTTTGCAAAATCATGGGCATTCGCAAAATCCGGACGACACCCTATCATCCCAGAGGTAACCCGGTAGAACGTTTCAATAGAACGTTATTGAGCATGCTGGGTACTCTGGAGGAAAAGAACAAAACTCATTGGCACAACTATGTGAAACCACTTGTACATGCGTACAATTGTACGAAGAATGACACTACTGGTTTTGCTCCGTATGAGTTAATGTTCAGTCGTCAGCCGAGATTGCCTATTGACCTTGCATTTGGGCTCCCGTTTCACAACAAAAGTTTCAAGTCACATTCCCAGTACATTGAAAAACTGAAGACAACTGTACAAGAAAGCTACAAACTAGCAACAGAAGATGCTAACAAGATGGCTGAAAGAAACAAAACAAGATTTGATATGCGAGTGAAACTCTCAAAACTAGAACCAGGCGACAGAGTTTTGGTACGTGCGGTCCGCCTCAGAGGCAAGCACAAACTAACAGACAGGTGGGAAGCTGAAA
The DNA here is from genome assembly GCA_020510985.1 of Pholidichthys leucotaenia. Taxonomy (NCBI): domain Eukaryota; kingdom Metazoa; phylum Chordata; class Actinopteri; order Cichliformes; family Pholidichthyidae; genus Pholidichthys; species Pholidichthys leucotaenia. The sequence goes on from CM035850.1 coordinate 6,525,447, forward strand.
TCCACATTGTGGTGAGCCAAGCAGGTGACTTGCCTGTTTACACTGTAAGACCTGAGACAAAAGATGGTGCTGTTCGCACTGTTCACCGCGACCTCTTGCTTCCCTGTGGTTTTCTTGCCCATGTTGAAGAAGAACCTGTCCAACCAAAACGTGTCTGCAAACCTAAGACCAGACAATCACCTGAACAAAGTGAGGAATGTGAGAATTCAGAACCGGAAAATGAAGATGTCTATTGGTACAAAGAAGAACCAATCCAAACGCCCATAAAGCTCACTCGAGTTTATGAAATTCCCCATCCAAAGACATTCTTTAAAGGAGACATTCCTGCTGAAACTCACTTGCCTGAGAATGACAACCAAATAGAAAATGTCACTTCACCTGGATGTGACAACTTACCTGGAAATGACAGTTGAGATGAGATGAGATGAGATTCAACTTTATTGTCATTACACATGTATGAATACAAGGTAACGAAACGTGACTTGGCATTTGGGCACGCTCTGCAGAGCGCATCCAAGGCCGGGGCAGCCGCTAGGCGCCAGTCATAATCCCTGGTTGAGAGGAACATCTGTTCCAGCAATACCACACACTGATCACCTGGATGTGACAACTTACCGAATGATGGAAGCCTGGAGGAAACTGAAACAAATGTGGAACAATCAAACAATGAGAATGGAACTGAAAGTGAAACCAACTTGCCTGATAAAAGTACCTGTGATGAACCTGTGGAAGGAAAATAACCTGAAAAAGAAGTCCCACAGACTGTGAGACGCTCCGAGATGACAACCTCCCAGCCAGAAAGAGTACAGTATAGTCATTTGGGAAACCGTCTCCTAACTGTTGCCCAGTCCCTGTTTCAAGGATTAAACCTGGCTTTTACCAGAGCCTTAACAGAGACAGATCCTAAGATTATTCAAACCTGGCTTTTACCAGAGCCTTAATAGAATCAGATCTTAAGAATATTCCCATGAACACTAATTCTCCCGTCAATACCATTTAGCTAATCCCATGCAAAGGGACTTGCATGATTCTAAGGGGGGATAGTGTAACCCAGTGTTAAAAACGTGGATGGAATTATGAATGTCGATACCGCTTTAAGAAGAAGGGGGGACATTCATTTCACAATGGGAGTAGATAGTTTAACGTGAATTAAATTATAAATATTGATACCGCTTTTAAAAAGAAAAACACCCATTTCACAATGGGAATACATAATTTGAATATGAATATTTAAATAAATATATATTCATAAACAGTTAGGAATATTTTCTAGAAGGTTCTGATAAAGTTCCTAGTATTGTGTGTTGGTATTTTGAGTAACCAATGGCTGCACCGCTGCTGGGTCACGCCAGCCAATGGGTTAAGCGCTCTCTCCCTGGGTCTGGGATGACTTGCATTTTTGGCTCAGTCATGCCAGACGCCGAAAGACACAGACCAGAGAGAGAGACGGTCCTTGGTGATATGGCGATGCTAACGTGCTAATAGCAGCCTTTGCCTGGATAAAACCCTTGAAATTGATTGGGATCCAAAGGCTGTCGACGCCGCTGAGTGTGGGAACCCCATTGATGCACGAGCCACTTAGCATGGTCAGGCTCTTTTTTTTTTTCCCCTTTGGACTGGTTTGACCAGATCGTGGATCTCCAGATCTGGATGGTGAGCCGAAGCCCGAACCCTATGAACTGCTAAAGGTGACTCCACTAGTCACCTGGAAAGGACCAAAAAAGGACTGAACACATTGTAAATATATATTTGGAGTATTTTGTTTTTATTTTTTCTATCATATCGTGCTGTGTATTTATTTATGTGTACATATTTGTAAATAATATACATAGTTGCAAGTTCCATATATGGCTGTGTATGTGTCATCTGTTGTTGCACCTCCCAGGCTCCTACGAACCCAGAGTCGGTCTGACCTGGCCCAATTATCCCTTTTCCCTCAGGTAGTAAAGTTAAGGTAAATACATTGCCATAACACACCACTACCAAAAAGGGTACTACACCTAAAGTGAGTAGGTGTTAGTTAGTGGTATTTTACCCTGTGTGTTACAGTGGTATTGGTATATTGTTACACATGGCGTGGTGGAGATCCTTCGTCGTAGTCTCCTTGAATCTTTAGATTGTAGATGGCACCAAACCAATCTTGCCAGCAGATATTCGGACAAGGTAAGACAGCTTTCCAGTCTATTGTCACAAGATGAGATTTTGATTGTATCGATCAGTTGGGCTGAAGTCCAGCAGAGATGGTGGCGGTGTATCCTCTTCTCCGTGGCAACCTTAATTTCTTCAGTGGCGTGTGGTGGCCTTCATGGATCAGCTGTTTCCCAAGGGAATTTGAGAGTAATTACAAAATCTGATCCAATAGCAAAATTAAAAGATTTTTCCGACTTCGTGGAGTTGAAATTAGCTTCTATAATGGAGATGGTCACTCAGTCCTTTTAAAGAAAAATATATATATATAAAGATAAAGTTAAAACTAAAAAAGGTGAGTTTAAAGAAAGTTTAACAGGAGAAAGTTATAAAAATAGACGTCTAGGAACAGAAGTTTGACTCCGAATTAGGATTTGAGCTCAGGAAAGAAAATAATTAATTCCTAGACGTTTAAAGAAAAACATTAAAATACACAGAAGTTTACACAAACACAATATTCCATGTTCTCTGCTATAAAGTGATCTCAGATCTAAGTGTAGTGTTCGTAGATAGATAGTTCTCCAGTAGTGCTCTGCAGTGAAGTGAAGAAAAGAAAAAAGAAGAAGAAAAGGGGCTGAAGGAAGGTGTCTCTCCTCTTTATCTGCGGACAACTTTCGTGGGCTTCTGGGGATTGACAGGAGCCCCAGCCAATAGTCTTCCTTCATGGGTGGGTTTTATGAACTTTAGTCCAATGTACAGGCTTTTGTCTGTAAGGAACCAATGGATTGAAAGAGCTGGAGCCCAGCATAGGCTGAGTGATGATTGGCTGATACCGGTCCTCACAGAATGACATGTTTTAATACTCTGGAGATTCCTTAACCTAATTATGTACTGTATAAAGTCTACGCTAGCTTTAGTGATTCATGCAACTTTGTAACTAGTGTTTTTAAATTAACATGCAAGAATAAACATTCATTTAAACATTTTAACATGCACATATTTAAAATCAAGGATTAATATATTTCAAACCCATTATTGATTGTCCACACCGAACATCAGAGTCCATTTGCTTTTCCATGGTGTCCTGAAAAAGAGGATAATCTGACAATTGAGTTTTGTAACATGAATGCAAGTCATTTCAAGAAGTTCACTGGTTAAATCCAGCATGTCCTGGAGTTGCCAGTAGAGGGCAATGTTGAGCTGTGGATATTTTGTAGTGACCATATGAGGAACTCCACAAAGGTCTGTTCTTTGTCCACGTTTTATTCCCTCCGCCAAGGAGGTAATGTTTTTACCGGGGTTTGTTTGTCTGTATGTCTGTTACCAAGATAACTCAAAAAGTTATGAAAGGATTTTGATAAAATTTTCAGGAAAGGTGTCACGCCGCGCCGCTCATCAACGGTGCCACCTGCTCACACACCTGTCAGTCATCAGCGGCGAGGGATATAAGCCGCCTCGCCCTGAGCTTCGGTCTGAAGCCGTAGACTTCATTTCCCTTCCATGGGCTTCTACCACATTCTCTTCAGCATCCTCGTCACCGGTAAGAAAATCACTTACCTCATCTCTCCAGTCTGCTCCCCTGTGCACAGGTGGATTCCTCGGCGGCGGACAATCCCGTCCCTCGTCTCTCCTCGCTGCTGCACCGAGCCCTGCAGGTGGCTGTCTCCCGGGCTTCCATCCTTGAAGCGCCAGTCATCTGTCCTAACAAGTAAGCTTCTCTCCCTCGCCTATTCTCCTCCTGTGTTGGTGTGTGCTCATCACCCTGTGTCTGATTTCTCCCATAGGGTTGCCGGCTGAACGGTCTCCTGCCTCTGGGTCCGAAGCAGACGCCACCACCAACACATTAACATTCCGCAGACACGCACCCAAACATCCCTGTTGTTAATAAACAGTTTGAACTACTCTGAGCCTGTGTGTGTGCGTCTCCTGAGCCGAACGTTATGTCAGTACGGCTTCAGCAGAGCGGCTCGGCAGACGGCGGGCTCGCACACCGGTTTACCATCCTCGAGGCTCGGGTGGATCAGATTGTTTATCAGCAACAGGTGGTTCTTAATCAATTATTAGAATTAACTAACCGATTGAACCGCTTGGACCCCCAACAGCCGTTCCTCCCGACTCGCCAGGGTGGCGCGGCTCCTGCTGTTCCAGCGGCCGTCCAGCCGGCTCCAGTGGCACCGGTTCGGCTCACACCGATTCCGACCCCCGCCCGCTTTGGCGGTAAGCTCGGCGGAGCGCGGGGGTTCATTATGCAGTGTGAGTCCGTGTTCCACCGTGTGCCCGGAGATTTTCCCTCGGATCACAGCCGAATTGGTTACATAGGGAATCTTCTGGAGGGGCGTGCGTTAACTTGGACCTACGCCGTAATGGCGAGGCCCAGTTATGCCACCCTCACCTATGATCAATTCGTGAGGCGCTTTCTGGAGGTCTTTGACCATTCTCAAACCGAAACGGTCCAGGTCGATCGGCTTCTCGCTCTCCAGCAGGGAAGCCGGTCGGCAGCGGACCACTCGGTCGACTTCCGGGTAGCGGCGGAGGAATTGGGCTGGGAGGAACGCTCCCTCTGTGGCCTGTTCCTCCACAGCCTCAATAGTGATCTGAGGGATGAACTGGCTGGTCGGGATATCCCTGGGACGCTAGCGGAGCTGACGTCCTTAGCGGTAAGTTTGGATAACAGGCTGCGCGAGCGCTCCTCGGGGCGGAAGTCTTCTTCTTCTCGCCCTCGTGGAGCCTCGCCGCACCTGTTCCAAGCTCGCCCCCTGGCGGCACCGCCAGCATCGTGCCCCGAGGAGTCGGAGCCGATGGTGACGGGCTGGACTAAACTTTCCCCTGTGGAGAAACAACGCCGCCGTGAGTTGGGTCTCTGCATGTATTGCGGAGGCGACCAACACACCGTGGAGCGTTGTCCACGGAAAGCCAGTCGGTGGGGTCCGCGAGTCACTGTTGGAAGCCTCGCGGACGTCAATCGGTTAGGATCACTCACCCAATTGAAGCTGCCCATCCGTTTCTGCCATAACCCCACTGGGCACCTCACCCACGCACTGGTGGATTCGGGCGCAGAAGGCAGCTTCATTTCACAAAGCCTGGCAACCCGATTGGGCATCCGCTGCCAGGCACTCAACACTCCCATCTCCCTGGTCCACCTCTCCCGTGCCACCCTTGGGAGAGTGACACATCAAACTGTTCCCCTACCGGTCATCATCTCGGGAAACCACCGGGAGGAGATGACCTTTTACGTCCTTCCCAACTCTGTGTCGCCCGTCATCCTGGGGTATCCCTGGCTCCGCCTTCACAATCCGGTCCTGGATTGGAGATCAGCTGGGGTATCGGCATGGAGTACATTTTGCCTGGGCACCTGCCTCCAGTCCGCTGCCTGCTCGCCGTCCGCTCCTTCCCCCGCGACGGACGCTGCACCCCCGGACCTGTCCCTGGTGCCTCCGGAGTTTCACGACCTGGGTATGGTGTTCAGTAAAGCGAAAGCTATGTCTCTTCCCCCTCATCGGCCCTACGACTGTGCCATCAACCTCCGCCAGGGGGCGCCGTTACCTTCTGGTCGGCTCTACAGCCTGTCAGCGCCGGAGAAGGAGACGATGAACACATATCTGAAGGAGTCATTAAACGCCGGGATAATCCGCCCATCATCGTCACCCGTGGGGGCAGGGTTCTTCTTCGTGGGAAAAAAGGATGGGTCCCTCCGCCCTTGTATCGACTACCGGGCCCTCAATAATATCACGGAGAAGGACCGTTACACCCTGCCTCTCATGGACACTGCTTTCCACTCCCTCCAGGGGGCGACCTGGTTCACCAAGCTGGACCTACGCAGCGCTTACCACCTCGTCCGGATCCGGGAGGGAGATGAGTGGAAAACGGCCTTCCGTACCCCGAACGGCCACTTTGAATACCTGGTGATGCCGTTCGGGTTGACCAACGCTCCTGCAGTCTTCCAGCGCCTCATTAATGACATCCTCCGGGACTTCATTGGCCTTTTCGTGTTCGTCTACCTGGACGATATTCTCATCTTCTCCAAGTCCAGGGATGAGCACCAGGTCCACGTGAGGCGGGTCCTCCAAAGGCTGCTGGAGAATCGTCTGTACGTAAAGGCAGAAAAGTGTGAATTTTACGCCAGGAGTACGTCCTTCCTGGGGTTCATCATCGCCCACGATAAGGTGCTCCCTGACCCAGAGAAGGTAAAGGCGGTGGTGGAATGGCCTACACCTGCATCCCGGAAGCAGGTGCAGCAATTTGTTGGCTTCGCCAATTTCTACCGCCACTTTGTCCCCAACTTCAGTACCATCGTTGGACCACTGACCCGCCTCACGTCCCCGAAGGTCCCGTTCCGGTGGACCGAAGAGGTCGCTGCCGCCTTTGAGGCGCTGAAGGCGGAATTCTCCTCCTCCCGGGTCCTTCGCCAGGTCGACCCCGCGCTGCAGTGCATCGTCGAGGTAGACGCTTCGGACACGGGAGTGGGAGCAGTGCTGTCCCAGCGGTCACCGGACGATGGCGCCGGACGATGGCACCGGACGATGGCGCCAGTTCTTGTGGTCCTTACGGACCACAAGAACTTGGAGTATTTATGATCTGCCAAGCGCCTGAATGCCCGCCAGGCGCGCTGGTCTCTGTTCTTCGCCAGGTTCCAATTTTCTATCACCTTCAGGCCTGGCTCTAAGAACGGCCTGCCTGACGCCCTCTCTAGGCAGTTCACTCCCGTGGAATTGGAGGAGACGCCTCACTCCATCCTGCCCAGGTCGTGCGTCGTGGGAGCCATCTCGTGGGATATCGAGGCAAAGATCCGGAAGGCACAGGAGGTGGAACCTGATCCTGGCGGCGGACCGGAGGGAAGACTGTTCGTCCCATCTGCGGTCCGAGGAGAGGTCATCCACTGGCTCCACACCTCCCGGCTCACCTGTCATCCCGGCACCTCCCGGATGATCAGCCTCCTCCAACGGTCTTTTTGGTGGCCAGGCCTGCGGAGGGATGCAGCCCACTACGCCCGGGCTTGCCCAGTCTGTGCCACCAGCAAGTCAGGAAATGCCCCTCCAGCGGGTCTGCTCCAGCCTCTGCCCGTCCCCGGCAGGCCCTGGTCGCATATCGCACTGGATTTCGTCACCGGACTCCCCATTTCCAGCTCCTTTAACACCATCCTGACCATCGTGGACCGTTTCTCCAAGGCGGCACACTTCGTCCCCCTGCGAGGTCTCCCTACCGCCCTGGAGACGGCGGGCCTCCTCATCCAACACGTGGTCAGGCTGCACGGGATTCCGGTGGACGTGGTCTCGGACCGGGGTCCCCAATTTTCATCCGAGGTTTGGAGGTCCTTTTGCAACGCCATGGGAGCCAAGGTGAGCCTCTCCTCCGGCCATCACCCCCAGTCTAACGGGCAGTGTGAGAGGACCAATCAGGAGCTGGAGGCTGCGCTCCGCTGTGTTGCAAGATCCAAGCCGACGTCATGGAGCAACCATCTCGCCTGGGTGGAGTACGCCCACAACACCGCCCGCTCTTCTGCAACGGGGATGTCCCCCTTCAAGGCGTCCCTGGGTTACGACCCCCCGCTGCTTCCAGCGCAGGAGAGCGAGGTAACTGTCCCGTCAGTTAGGGCGCACGTGAGGCAGTTCCGCTCCACCTGGGCCGCCGCGCGTCATGCGCTTTTACGCACAGCGGAGCGCAACAGGACCGTGGCGGACCGGCGTAGAAGACCTGCCCCGGCGTACAGAGTTGGGCAACTTATCTACGTTTCCACCCAGGACGTCACCCTAAAAGGCGAGAGGAGAAAGCTGGCACAGCGCTTCATGGGTCCCTTTCCCATCACCCGGATCATCAACCCGGTGGCTGTGCGCGTGGCTATTCCCCCCTCCCTCCGCATCCATCCCACTTTCCACGTGTCGAAGGTGAAGCTGGCAGTTACCGATCCCCTTTGCCCTCCTCCTGCAGCGCAACCCGCACCCCGGATGGTTGGTGGCCATCCGGCCTGGTCCGTCTCCTCCATCCTGGACTCCCGGCGCCGGGGTCGTGGGTTGCAATACTTGGTGGACTGGGAGGGCTATGGGCCCGAGCATCGACAGTGGGTGCCCCCGTCGTTTGTGTTGGACCCATCGCTCATCGCGGACTTCCACCGAGCGCACCCGGATAAGCCATCGCCAGGAGGCGCTGCTAGAGGGGGGAGTACTGTCACGCCGCGCCGCTCATCAACGGCGCCACCTGCTCACACACCTGTCAGTCATCAGCGGCGAGGGATATAAGCCGCCTCGCCCTGAGCTTCGGTCTGAAGCCGTAGACTTCATTTCCCTTCCATGGGCTTCTACCACATTCTCTTCAGCATCCTCGTCACCGGTAAGAAAATCACTTACCTCATCTCTCCAGTCTGCTCCCCTGTGCACAGGTGGATTCCTCGGCGGCGGACAATCCCGTCCCTCGTCTCTCCTCGCTGCTGCACCGAGCCCTGCAGGTGGCTGTCTCCCGGGCTTCCATCCTTGAAGCGCCAGTCATCTGTCCTAACAAGTAAGCTTCTCTCCCTCGCCTATTCTCCTCCTGTGTTGGTGTGTGCTCATCACCCTGTGTCTGATTTCTCCCATAGGGTTGCCGGCTGAACGGTCTCCTGCCTCTGGGTCCGAAGCAGACGCCACCACCAACACATTAACATTCCGCAGACACGCACCCAAACATCCCTGTTGTTAATAAACAGTTTGAACTACTCTGAGCCTGTGTGTGTGCGTCTCCTGAGCCGAACGTTATGTCAAAAGGTGTGTAATGGCATGGGGAACAGATGGTTAGATTTTGGAGATGATCTGAGAGTGCATACCTCCACCAAGGGCTTTGTTTGTATTTGTGCAGCAGGATTACACAAAAACTACTGGATGGATTTGGATAAAATTTTCACCAGAGGTGGTTCTTGGCCTAGAGAGGAACCCATTACATTTTGGTCATGATCTGGGAATGCATACCTCAGCCAGGCTCTTCCCCCAGTGTGTCAGCAACAATACTCCAAAACTGATGGACAGACTTTGATGCAATTTTCACCACAAGTGGCTATAGGCCTACACACAAACCCATTACATTTTGGAGGTGATCCATGAGGCACGGAAGGAGTCTTGGTAGAGGTATGCACTCTATGAGTGCTTTTCTAGTTGGCCAATAAAATGTTCAGGAGGAAGTGCATTAGGAGGAATTTCGGAGAGTGGTTTAACAAAGGAATGTTAGTTCAACTGTGGTCCTGGGATGAAAGAGCAGTTCTTGACTGTCCTTTTCCTGGGTGAAACAATGTATTTAAGCTGAAGAATATTTTTATTGATGAGCCAAAGCAAGATGATGCTACAGTACAGAAACAACAATTCTAACAGGTCATGACACACTAACACAGTAACTCAATCCTAATACTAATGGATGCTAATAACACACACGCCAACACACAGTTAGGCCGTAGAGGACTGAAACTGAAATTTCACTGGATGACTAAAGTGATAGTGGTATATTGATATCAGAGATGATGTGAACCTGAGATGGCATGTACACCTGAGATGTACAGCGTGCAAATGAGCATTGTGCAACCTGATGTGAACCAGAGATGGCATAGACTTGTGTACAGTGTGCAAATGAGCATTGTGCAATGAGCAGTGTATATTACAAATTACAAATTATTTCTGTAACGATAGTACCAGTAGACTGTACATGATAAATAGCAGCAGAGATGATAATTAGCAGCAGAGATGATATGGACATCAGACTGGTGAGACTATATCTACTGTATCAGGTGAGCAGTGTGCAAATTTAGCAGCCGGTGTGTGAGTTCCTATATGCAAAGCTGTGTTACGGAGTTTTGGGAGTTGTCATCTGTTCAGGAATCTGATGACAGTGGGATTGTACGTAAAAGATGGTGGCGCTCATGGACGCTGCGGCCCCTCTAGGCATCAGTGAGTGTGACAGTTTTGAGTGTTTTGATCATCCCAGACGTACATTCTGTAAAACTTACAACCGTGAGACCTTATTAAACATCAAGGTATTGCACTCTGCAAGAATTGCAGTGTTTGGATGTGACTTGGACATTTTACTCCAGCATGGAATACTATCAGAGGCTTCGCTGGCAGCTACCCAGGAGAGGAGGAAGTGTAAGCGGCGCAAATGCAAACAGAGGCGAGGAAAAAGCGCCAGGATTCATGCTAGGCTAAAGGCTAACCCCTCCAGACCAGCAGTACTGTCGCTCCTTCTTTCCAATGTCCGCTCCATCGACAACAAGCTGGACGAGCTGCGTCTGCTGAGAGAAACCCGGAGAGAGTGGAGGGACTGCTGTGTGTTTGGCATTCACGAAGACATGGCTCCACGACAACATTCCTGGCGCGGCCATTCAGCTGAAAGGGGTGACATCATTCCGGGTGGACAGAGAAGCTGCTAGCTCCGGTAAGAGCTGGGGGGGGGGTATGTATCTATATTAACAAGAACTGGTGCGTTAACGCCACGTTAGTATTTAAACACTGCTCTCTGTTGGCAGAGTTCCTTATCGTGAATTGTCGGTCATTCTATCTGCCGAGGGAATTCACCAACATGTTTGTAGCTGCTTTTTACATAGCTCCTAGCGCTAATGCTAAAGCTAATGCTAACGAGGCACTTGGAGAGCTGCACGATGCTATCAGTGAATTTCAAACTTCACACCTGGACAGTTTTGTGGTGGTTGCGGGGGATTTTAATCACACCAGTTTAAAGACTGTGCTCCCCAAGTTTAAACAATGTGTGGACTTTAAGACCAAAGGAGAGAATATGTTGGACTTGGTGTACACAAACTTCCCAGATGCTTAAAAGGCAACATCTCGCCCCCACCTCGGCCATTCTGACCACCTATCCGTGATGCTGGTGCCTGCCTACAAACATTACTGAAGCGCAGCAGGCCAGTAGAGAAACAAATCAGGATTTGGCCAGAGGGTGCAGCCTCGGCACTTCAGGACTGTTTTCTCTACACAGACTGGGAGATCTTCAAAATAGCAGCCTCCCGGGGAGACAGGACAGATTTGGAGGAGTATGCTGAAACAGTCACCAGCTACATCAAGTGCACAGAGGATGTTACTATAGTGAAGACCATCACTGCATGGGGCAACTATAAACCCTGGATGATGGCAGAGATGTGCTCGCTGCTCACAGCCAGAGATGCAGCCTTCAGAGCAAAGGACAGGATCGCCCTCCGTTCAGCCAGGTCTGCGCTTTCAAAGGGAATTAAGACGGCGAAGCGCGCCTATGCGGAGAAAATCCAGGGACACCTCTGTGATACAAGTGTGACACCCACTAACACCTACTTACTTTAGGTGTAGTCTTGTACCCTTGTGGTAGTGTTGTGTTATGGCAGTGTAGTTACCTTAACTTTACTACCTGGACAAAAGGGATAATTGGGCCAGATCAGACCAATTACAGGTTCGTAGGAGCCTGGAGGGCGTAACAACAGAAAACACATACACAGCCGTATAGAACTTGCAACTATGTATATTATTTTACAGATATGTACAATTTAACAAAAACACAGCACTGTACAATAGAAAAAATAAAAATAAAATACTCCAAATATATTTACAGTGTGTACAGTTCACTAGTGTCCGTTCCAGGTGATCAATTAGATCACCTTTACCAGTGGGTTAGATTCGGGCTTTGGCTCGCCATCCAGATCTGGAGAATCCATGTTCTTCTGGTCCAACCAGTCCAAACAAAAAAAACCCTGACCATGCTAAGTGGCTCGTGCGTCATGGGGGTTCCCGCGCTCAACGTGAGTTCACAGCCTTTGGATCCCAATCTTAAAATTTAACAAACGGGGTATTAGAATTTGCTAGTACAGCAATGTCTCATTGCGGGTGTTAGTTTAGGCTTACCAATCTCAGGTTTTATCTGAGACAAAGGCTGCTATTAGCATGTTAGCGTCGCCATATCATCAAGGACCGTCTCTCTCTCTCTGGTCTGTGTCTTTCGGCGTCTGGTGTGACTGAGCCAAAAAATGCAAGTCATCCCCAGACTCAGGGAAAGAGCGCTTAACCCATTGGCTGACGTCACCACCAAACGGCGCAGCCATTGGTTGTTCAAAATACCAACAAACATATTAGGAACTTTATCAGAACTTTCTAGAAAATGTTCCTAACTATTTATGAATATACAGTATATTTATTTAAATATTCATATTCAAATTATGTATTCCCATTGTGAAATGGGTGTTTTTCTTTTTAAAAGCGGTATCAATATTTATAATTTAATTCACGTTTTAACACTGGGTTACACAAGGAACACCAAACGGATGTGGCAGGGAGTCCGGGCACTGACGGATTATAAGTCTAGGCAGGGGGTTGATGATGATGATGACGCTTCACTTCCAGACAGGCTCAATAACTTCTTTGCACGTTTTGAAGCATCAGACCCGACAATCAGAGGGAGGGCTGGCCCATCCCCACCATGTGTTGGGCCAGCTATCATCATCAACGCAGCAGACACACGCAGGACCCTAATCAGGGTCAACCCACGTAAAGCTGCAGGTCCAGACAACATCCCAGGACGTGTGCTCCGAGACTGTGCGAGTGAGTTGGCGGATGTACTGACTGACATTTATAACATCTCCCTGAGTGAGGCCATCGTTCCCAGATGCTTTAAGACCTCTACCATAGTACCGGTGGCAAAGAAACCAGTTGTGTCCTGTCTGAATGACTATCGTCCTGCCACCTATAGTCCTGACACCAAATGTGATGAAGTGTTTTGAATGGCTTGTCAAACCACACATCACAGCCTGCCTCCCTGCATCACATGACCTGCTCCAGTTTGCATATCGTTCAAACCGCTCCACGGAGGATGCTATAGTCACCACCCTGCACTCTGTCATCACCCACCTGGATCAGAAAGACACCTACGCCAGACTCCTGTACATTGATTTCAGTTCAGCATTTAACACCGTTATTCCCCAGAGACTGATGGAGAAATTACTCCTTCTCGGTCTGAACACCACCACATGTCTCTGGATCCTGGACTTCCTGACTGAGAGACCTCAGTCTGTCCAGGTTGGAAACAACATCTCCAACTCTATCATGCTGAGCACCGGATCCCCTCAAGGCTGCATACTCAGTCCACTGTTGTTTACACTTCTAACATATGACTGCGTATCCAGACACGAGGGGAACCAGATAATTAAGTTTGCAGACGACACCACAGTGGTGGGACTTATTCAGAGGGATGAGGAATCAATGTACAGGGAAGAAGGGCCTGGAGGGCTGGTGCAGGGAGAACAATCTGGTGCTCAATGTGGACAAAACGAAGGAGATGATTATCAACTTCTGGCGGTCACGGCCTGAACACGTCCCTCTCAGCATCGGCGGCTGTTTGGTGGAGAGAGTGCAGAACATTCAGTTCCTCGGAGTGCAGATCTTGCAGAACCTGACCTGGAGCAAGAATTCCTTGGGGATCAGGAAGCGGGCCCAGCAAAGACTGCACTTCTTGAGGAGGAGGAGGAGGAGGAGGAGTAGAAGAAGAAGAAGAAGAAGAAGGAGAAGAAGATTATTAAAACTGTCAAAATCCCATTTAAACTGTCAAAATCCCAGAAGTTCTGGTCGTGGAGGAGGAGTAGCAACAATTTACCATTCCAAATTACTAGTTAATGTAAAGCAAAAAACATGTTATAATTCCTTTGAGGGCCTGGTCCTCAGTATTGGGCACTTTAGCAATTTTAGGTTAAACCCAATTTTATTTGCCATAGTTTATCGTCCCCCATCAACCTACTCAGAATTTTTATCCGAATTTGCTGATTTTTTAGCTGATTTAGTGCTGAAATCTGATAGAATAATTATAGTAGGGGACTTTAATACACATGTGGATGTAGATAGTGACTGCCTTAATGTGGCTTTTAATTCAATATTAGACTCGATTGGGTTTTCTCAGAAAGTAGGAAATTCTACTCATTACCTCCACCATACATTGGACCTTGTTCTGACATATGGCATAGAAATAGAAAATCTTGTAGTGTCTCCTCATAACCCTGTACTATCAGACCATTGTCTGTTAACCTTTGATTTTACTATTTCTGACTATTTGGCTCCTAAAGAAAAATATTATCACAGTAGATGCCTCTCAGATGATGCTGTTTCCAAATTTATGCAGATTGTTTCCTCTATGCCATGTGTCAACACAACGGAAAAAAGCTATAGACAGCTTGCTCCTTCTGTAATTGATAACATGGTGGATAGTGTTTCAGCTTCTCTGCATCAGGCTCTAGACTTGGCGGCCCGCTTAAAAAAGAAAAAGTCTAATCAGAGATTTCTAACTCCTTGGTTCAACACAGAAACTTGTAGCTTAAAACAGAAGACTCGTCAATTAGAAAGAAAATGGCGCTCTACTAATTTAGATGAAATCTATTTAGCTTGGAGAAATCATCTTTTAATTTATAAAAAATCTCTTAGAAAAGCTAGAATGAGTTATTACTCTGCATTAATAGAAGAGAACAAGAATAATCCCAGGTTTCTTTTCAGTACTGTAGCCAGGTTGACAAAGAGTCAGGACTCTGTCAATCCTAGCATTCCCTTAGAGCTTACTAGTCAGGACTTTATGAACTTTTTCAATAATAAAATTTCATCCATCAGAGATAAAATCAATCAGATTCTTCCCACAGTTAACTTAAATACTGTAACTACTACAACTCCTTCTATTGACGTCTGTCTTGATGAGTTTACTCCAATCGACCTTTGTGAGTTAGACAAAATAGTTTCCTCATCCAAACCTTCAACTTGTCTTTTAGACCCTATTCCTACCAGGTTATTTAAAGAAGTCTTCCCACTTATTGGCAGCTTTATTCTTCATATAATCAATTCTTCATTAACTTTAGGCCATGTACCGCAGACTTTTAAAACGGCTGTAATTAAACCCTTACTCAAAAAGCCAACGCTAGATCCAGGAGCTTTAGCTAACTATAGACCAATCTCTAATCTCCCTTTCATTTCAAAAATCTTAGAAAGAGTTGTTGCTACGCAATTATTTGACCACCTGCAGGGAAATGGTTTACTTGAAGAGTTTCAATCTGTGTTTAGAATCCATCATAGTACTGAAACAGCCTTAGCGAAGGTCACTAACGACCTCCTCATTGCATCTGATAATGGACTAGTTTCTATACTTGTC
This sequence comes from Pholidichthys leucotaenia, assembly GCA_020510985.1. NCBI lineage: Eukaryota > Metazoa > Chordata > Actinopteri > Cichliformes > Pholidichthyidae > Pholidichthys > Pholidichthys leucotaenia. The sequence continues at coordinate 6,540,681 of CM035850.1, forward strand.
CTTTTAGACCTTAGTGCAGCTTTTGATACTATTGATCATAATATTCTACTTGATAGATTAGAACACTATGTTGGACTTAATGGAACTTCGTTGCAGTGGTTTAAATCTTATTTATCTGATAGGTTCCAGTTTGTTCATGTAAATAATGAGTTTTCTTTCAGCTCAAAGCTTAGTCATGGAGTTCCACAGGGATCTGTGCTAGGCCCTACTCTTTTTAGTTTATATATGCTTCCGTTAGGCAACATTATTAGAAAGCACTGTATACATTTTCATTGTTATGCAGATGACACACAATTATACCTGTCAATGAAGCCAGATGATAGTAATCAATTAGCCAAGTTAGAAGCCTGTCTTAAGGAAATCAAAGCTTGGATGACTTGTAATTTCCTGTTATTAAATTCAGATAAGACTGAAGTCATTCTTGTTGGTCCAAAAAACCTTAGAAATTCCTTTCCAAATCAAACTTTCAGTTTGGATGCAGTTACTCTTTCTCTTAATAGCTCTGTGAGGAACCTTGGAGTTATTTTTGATCAGGATTTGTCCTTCAATTCACATATTAAATTTGTTTCTAAGACTGCCTTCTATCATTTGCGTAATATTGCCAAGATTAGGAGCATCTTGTCTCAGAGTGATGCTGAGAAGCTGATCCACGCTTTTGTTAGCTCGAGATTAGATTATTGTAATTCTTTATTATCAGGCTGTCCTAAAACATCTTTAAAAAGTCTTCGGCTGATCCAAAATGCTGCAGCAAGAGTTTTAACAGGTACTAGAAAGAGAGATCATATCTCTCCGGTTCTGGCCTCCCTTCATTGGCTTCCCATAGAGTTTAGAATTAAGTTTAAAATCCTTCTTCTTACTTACAAAGCTCTAAACAATCAGGCTCCTTTTTATTTAAAAGATCTGATACTACCGTATTATCCCAACAGAGCACTACGCTCCCAAAATGCAGGATTACTTGTAATACCTAGAATCTCCAAAAGTACAATGGGAGGCAGAGCCTTCAGTTATCAAGCTCCTCTCCTGTGGAATCAGCTGCCAATCTGGATTCGGGAGTCAGACTCGATCTCTGTTTTTAAGAATAGGGTTAAAACCTACCTTTTTGATATAGCCTACAATTAGGGAGGGATCATGTGTTTCTGAACCCTCCCTTAGTTATGCTGCTAATAGGTTTAGTCAGCCGGGGGACCTCCAGTAATGCACTGGGCCTCACTCCTTTCCTCGCTCTCTATGAAATATTTTTTTTGCTGGTCATTAACATTTGTTTGTTCTCTCCCATAGATTGAGTCCCCATCGTGCTGTTTGCTCTCTACATGTCTGTTCTTTTCTTCTTCTCCATCCCCTCACCCCCCAGCCAGTCGCAGCAGATGACTGCCCCTCCCTGAGCCTGGTTCTGCTGGAGGTTTCTTCCTGTTAAAAGGGAGTTTTTCCTCTCCACCATCGCCAAGTGCTTGCTCACAGGGGATCGCCTGATTGCTGGGGTCTTTCTGCAACTGTGGGGGTTCCCCCCTACAGTTGATAGTGCTATGAGATGACTGTTGTTGTGAAATGGCGCTATATAAATAAAGTTGAATTGAATTGAATTGAACTCCCCACCCCAACACAGCCATTCACACATCCCTGAGACATACTTGAAAACTAACTAGAACTATAATATACAAATAATATACATAATGTCCATAAGGTGAACAGAATAGTAAAAAATGACATACTAAAGCAGGCCAGAAAGCTACAGGGAACAGAAGTTTACCTAAATGAACATTTAACAAAGACTAATGCTGAAATAGCACGGCAAGCACGGATGCTGAAAAGCCAAAAGATACCAGCAACATGGACAAGAAACTGTAGAGTCTGGATTAAACTAAATGGAACACATGAGGAAGCAAAGTCCATAATGATAAGAGATTTTACTGACTTAAATAAATATAGATGAACACTGATTAAGAAAATTAAGAGACTATGATAATCCATATCCACACACACGGCAAGAACAGTTCTTTTGTGACATAACATAAAAATGTACTTAAAACAAACAAACAAACAAACAAAAAAACCCTCATGACTGACTTTAGTAGACATCAATCATCCCCAATTGGAGGAGGTCATTTGACTAAGAGAGGAGATTCATATTGAAAATATTTCATTATGCTGAACATAAACTACAAGAGATGGGCAATGATACTGATCCTGATAACCACTTCTTCAATAATATTCATAATCACTGTGAATATTACACTGAAAAGCAATTCAAAAGTCAAGTGCAAGTTGATGGTAAACTATAATACACTTAACATGATATAATAATACACTTTGACATTGACATTGACACTGATTTTTATTTGAACATTCTTAAAAAAAAAGAAAGAAGAGAGTTCAAAACACAACAAAAAACAAACCAAAAATAAAGTGTTCAAAAGGAGTGGGAAGAAGCCAACGCTTATATAGTCCCACCCCTTTTCCATACCCAACAAATTACAGTATTACTCATAATCATCATTATCCCACAACCACATTCACCATAATACACCCATAGTCAAATTATACAACAAAAATGACACAACAATGATGTCCATATTGACAACAATACCAGCATTCAACAATATTACAACAACAATAAACATACACTTCTGGCATGTTCAATACAAACACAGACAACACCATCACCTTCACAATCACCATAACACAACAACAACCTTCCCTCACTGAAGACACAATGTAACATCACTGCCCTTCATTCTCATACTGCTCAAAAATCATTTCTTTATACGTTGATTTAAATATATGGATGTTGGGACATTGCCTGTGTTTCTCCCCCAACCCATTCCACAATTTTACCCCACACACAGACACACAAAAACTCTTCCGTGTAGATCTTACTAAATGCATTTTAAATTTTGTATTCCCCCGTAAATTATATTTCCCTTCTCTCTCCCTGAAAAGATTTTGTATATTGTGTGGCAAGAGGTTTTTACTAACTTTAAACATTAATTGTGCTGTGTAATAATGAACCAGATCCCATAATTTCAATAACTTCGAATGTAAAAACAATAAATTAGTATGTCTGAGGTACCCGACTTTGTGTATAACACGGACTGCCCTTTTTTGGAATATTAACAATCAATTAAGTTTACTTTTATATCTGTTACCCCAAACCTCTATACAATATATCAAGTATGGAAGTACTAATGAACAATATAAAATATGAAGTGATTTATAATCTAGGACCTGCTTAATTTTATTTATAATTGCAATATTTTTTGCAACTTTATTTTGTATGTATCTGACATGTGGTTTCCAACTAATTTTATCATCCAGTATTACACCCAAAAACTTGATCTCCTTAACTTTTTCAATAACTACATTATCTATATGAATGTGTATATCTTCTTTATTTTTACAGTTACCAAATATCATTACCTTAGTTTTATCTATATTTAGTGATAATTTATTACAATCCATCCATTTTTTTAGCTTATTTAATTCATTATTTAGAGTATGGATTAGTTGATTATAATTATTTCCAGAATAAAATATATTAGTATCATCAGCAAATAATATTATTTTTAATAATTTAGAAACTTGGAATATGTGGTCTATATTAATCATATATCCCATAACCTACATATGTATAAGCATGTGAGAATGTTTGGTGATTACATATGTAAAGCGACTTCACACCTCAGAACAGGACAAAGGGTCTCAACCGTCAGCGGAGCTCAAAGAGCATCCGAGGCGCTGCGGTGGAGACCAGATCGATCGCCCTGACCTCCCAGGGCCAGATGGAGGGATACGAAGACAAAGGAGGGGGATTAAGATAATGCGGGATGTCAGCTTTGATATGCATGTCTTTTGTTATGTGTAGGTATAAGTATGTAGAGCTGAATATGTTCTTCCTCTATTCTACTTCTGCTTCTGCACTGAGATGAGACTTGTTAGAGGAGCGAAGCTGATAATAAACTTTGGTTTATAAATCACATTGCCTCGTTATTCCAAGCTCTTCTACACTGGTGACCCTGACGCGAGGATGGACCAGAGGCGTTCCCCCGTGACTGACTCATCGGAGGCGACCCAGGCAAGCGCCGGCGCCCATGCAGACAGGAGAACGGATGGAAGACGTTCCCCCATGGCAGAAGAGAGGGCTCAACCGAGCACCAGCCCCGCCGTGAGAGCAGAAGAAAGGTGCTCTCACCCGGCGGACACATCAAGGCCGGCCCACACAAGCGCCGTCACCGTCAAGCTGCCAGAATTCTGGCAAGAAGACCCGAGCTCGTGGTTCCAGCAAGCTGAGGCTCAGTTTGCACTGGCGGGCATAACGGCGGACGAGACGAAGTTTTATCACATCGTCGCCAAACTCGACGCTGCCACATCAAGATGCGCGCGGAGCATAATCCGACAGCCGCCCGCCCATGACAAATACAGAGAGCTGAAGGCGACCATCGTCGAGAACTTCGTCCCCTCAGCCGAGGAGAGAGCAGAGAAGATCCTGGCGATCTACGGCCACAGAGGATGCAGACCCAAGGCCCTCATGGAGGACATGCTGCAGCTCAAGGAGGAGGACAATGACAACTTCCTCTTCCAACACATCTTCCTCAGCACTCTGCCGCCACACATGAGAGGGACGCTGATCAACATGCGGTGCAGCACCCAGCAGGACTTCCGCGCGCTGGCCCGAGAAGCGCAGCGACTCACCAACGCCTGCAGGGAACAGGTGGCCACAGCAGCATCCGCAGATGCCCAGAGCAACGGAGAACCACAGACGACCGAGCAGAGCCCGCCCACCATGGTGGCAACACGACCAAGACGCAGCAGGCGGAACGACATCTGCTATTACCACCACCGTTTCGCCGAGGGGGCGTACAAATGCGTTCCCCCCTGCAAGTTCAAAAGTTCGGGAAAACGCCCAAACCGAGAACCGTTAACGGCTGCGGTTCTCGGCAAAAAAAATAAACTTCTTTATGTGACTGACGGACACACCGGCAAACAGTTCCTAATTGACACTGGAGCTCAACTGAGTTTTATCATGCCCTCCCACGCAGACCGGGCCATGGGCCCCCGGGGCAATGGAGCGATGGCAGCCAACGGCTCCATCATCGACACTTAAGGTGAAAGGAACCTGCCCCTCTGCATTCATGGCCGCAACTACAGATGGACATTTGTTGTAGTGGCGGTGAGTTTTAACTTGTTGGGCGCAGATTTTTTGTGTGCACGTGGGCTATTAGTCGATCTAGCAAATAGACGCTTGGTTAATGCACTGTCATTTGCTTCTATTCCCTGCTCAGCTCGAGTTTCTCCACCACCCGTGCAGGCCAGCGTCACTACAGCAGGAGGTAAGTTTGATCAACTCCTCACCCAATTTCCAGCACTCACAATTCCCAAATTCTCAGCTACAGTGGCTAAGCATGGGGTTGAACACTTTATTCCCACAACGGGCCCACCCGTATTCACCAAAGCTCGGCGCTTAGACGCGACCAAGCTCGCCATGGCTCGGGACGAGTTTACCACCCTTGAAAAACTAGGCATTATCAGACGCTCAAAAAGCCCCTGGGCATCACCACTACACATGGTCCCGAAATCCGACGGTTCTTGGAGACCGTGCGGCGATTACCGCAGATTAAACAATGCGACAGCGCATGACCGCTACCCAATTCCTCACATCCAAGATTTTTCACTACATCTGGCGGGTGCGCGCATTTTTTCTAAAATGGACCTGGTCCGTGGCTATCATTAAGTCCCCGTTCGAGCGGAAGACATTCCTAAAACAGCTGTAATAACCCCCTTCGGTCTTTTTGAATTTTTGCGAATGCCTTTTGGCCTCAAAGGCGCTGCTCAAACCTTTCAGCGGATGATGGACGCGGTATTACACGACCTCCCTTTCGTGTTCGTCTACCTCGAAGATATGCTGGTAGCCAGCTTGTCGGAGGAAGAACACGAACAGCATCTCACTATGGTTTTTCAGAGACTAGAAGAGCACGGGTTAATAATCAATCCAGCCAAATGCAAATTCAGCGTGCCACAAATTGATTTTTTGGGACACAGAGTTTCACCGAAGGGGGCAGTCCCACTGCCAGACAAAGTTAGCGCAGTAAAAAAATTTCCACGGCCACAAACGGTCAAATCGCTGCAAGAATTTTTGGGAATGGTTAATTTTTACAACCGTTTCCTCCCCCGTGCAGCTCAACTCATGCAGCCCCTATATGACGCGCTCAGAAAACAAAAGCCTTCCAACGCGGTCGAATGGACCCCGGAGCGCGAACGCGTCTTCGCTGAAGTAAAAAGTGCCCTAGCTAACGCCACATTGTTGGTTCATCCTGATCCCTCGGCCCGCATTGCGCTAACCACAGACGCTTCAGACCTGGCCATAGGGGCAGTTGTAGAACAACACGTTGGCGGAACCTGGCAACCTTTGGCATTTTTCAGCAAATCATTAAACCAAACTGAGCGTAAATACAGCACTTTTGACAGGGAGCTGCTAGCGCTTCATTTATCCATCCGCCACTTCCAGTTCTGGTTAGAGGGGCGGCGTTTCACGGCTTTTGTAGACCACAAACCGCTCACCTTTGCGATGGCTAAAATTTCAGAACCATGGTCAGGCAGGCAACAAAGACAGATAGCTGCAATTTCAGAGTTCACCACAGACATTCGACATGTGGCAGGCAAACTTAACGTGGTAGCAGACTGCCTCTCTCGCGCTGTGACATCGCCAGAGCGCAAGGAGACAGATTATACTACCTCAGCCACAGAACTCTTCGCCAATGCGGACACATATGCGGCCCCAGTCCACGTAGGGATAGATTACGCAGCCATGGCGGAGGAGCAAAGTAGTGACGCAGACGTGCGTGCACTCCTGTCTGGACCAGCAGGGTTAAGGCTGGAGGAAAGGGGTTTACGCGACGGTGTACCCCCCCCTAATATGCGACATCTCAACCGGCTGTCCTCGCCCGGTAGTCCCGGCTGCATGGCGCCGCCGCATTTTCGACTCAATTCACGCCCTCGCGCACCCGGGTGTGCGCGCCTCGGTTAAAATGGTCGCCGAAAAGTTTGTGTGGCCCGGCCTGCGCAAAAACGTAAAAGAATGGGCAAAAACTTGCATGTCTTGTCAGCGCGCCAAAATACACAAACACACAAAAGCCCCTCTAGAGCCTTTTCGAATCCCAGCTAGAAGGTTCGACCACGTTCATGTCGACCTCGTGGGACCACTACCTTCCTCCCAAGGTTTCACACATCTGTTAACAATGATAGACCGTACTACGCGCTGGCCTGAGGCGGTCCCTCTGGCATCAACCACAGCGGAGGAGGTCGCTCGCATTTTTTTGACAAACTGGGTGGCACGTTTTGGCGTCCCATCGGACATCACGTCCGATAGGGGGCCGCAATTCGTCTCGGAGCTTTGGTCAGCCATGGCCAGCAGCTTAGGAGCGACAATTCACCGCACCACCGCTTATCACCCTCAGGCTAATGGGTTATGCGAGCGTTTTCACAGATCTTTAAAGGCCGCCCTCAGAGCCTCACTAACGGATACAAATTGGGTAAATAAACTTCCCTGGGTTTTATTGGGGTTGCGTGCTGCGCCCAAAGAGGATCTAGACGCCTCCCCAGCAGAATTAGTTTTTGCACAACCTCTCAGGCTCCCAGGTGAATTTTTACCAGAGAACCCAGAGCCAGGGCATCTTCCAGCCCTGAGGCTTTCAGGCAGCAACGGCCCTGACACTCTCCCCGGACCGGCACATCACTCTTTCCCACGGGTTTTTGTCCCCCAAGCTTTAAAAAATGCTGAATTCATTTTTGTTAGGCATGAAGCTTTAAAACCAACCCTCCGTCCACCATACGATGGACCTTTCAGAGTGCTGGAACCTGGTGATAAGCATTTTGTGCTTGATTTAGGGGACTCTTCACTTCCGCCCTCCCAAGAGAGCAGACGCTTTTTCCTTCTCTCTTGCTCTGACTTTTTTTCCTTCCCCCCCCCAACTACTGGATCCCAGCTTGCTGTTGTCTGTCTGCGTCTAACTGCGACCGTCGAAAGAAAGAAATTATGGAGTTAATAAGCTGGGCTTTGAACACAATTGACACTATTTTTTCAACAAGGAAAAGTGCTCCGGGGGAAGCTGTCTGCCCCGCAGGAACGGCTCCAGCGGGCTATTTACGTGACACAAGTAATTGGAAGATCTTGTGTCTCACTAATCTCTCTATCGAAGATATTGAAGATTTGTATGTCTTCGTGATAATGGTGATCGGGATCTTTCTGATTGGAACTGGGATTGTCCTGGTGTACCGCAAATTGTTGAAGATGGATACAACCTATCAAAATGCTGGCCAGGCGAGGTGCATCTGTCAAATTGAAAAATTGGAGAAGACCCTGATAGCGACAAATGGAGAACTGTCTCGGAAGGTGGATTACATCATGGTCTCGCTTAGGTCTTTCCACGATGGACTTAAAGCCCCGCAATGAAGGATTAAGTACTGAATCTACAGAAGAAATAAAAAGCCTTCTCTGTGATCAGTCCGATTTGGCTCAATTTCCCCATGAAAATTCCTCCTGGCTGTCTGCAGTCTGTGTTTTCAAAATCATCGAGCACAAGGCCTTGGACAGCCATCTGGAGAGCCTGCCCAGATAATCGCAAGGACGATTGGCGGCAGCCAGACAAAACATCTCCTGCCAAGTGCCCTTGTTGTTCTCTTATTATCATCAACATTGCTTCAACAGCGCACACACATTGATCCATGAACTGAATAAAGATACACACACTGCTCTCTTGTGTCTTGTGTCCTGTGAATCCTGTCTTGCGTATGTGCATCGAGAGCTTTTTTTTTTCCTTGTAATCATAATATTGATTGATTATGCAACCAGTATTCTGAATCAATGTTTTTTTTGCTCCTTCCTATTGTTCCTCGTATTATTCTTATTCTTATGCTATCTGTACCCTATATCCTGTTGGCAGGCGCGTCCCTGATGCAGCCGTGTCACTGGAAATGCAGGTTCATTTTCTGTGTCAAGTCAAATTCTCTCGTATGTTATCAGTGATCTGTTAATGTACTTGGCAATAAATCTTTTCTGATTCTGATTCTGATTCAGAAGAGAAACAGTCAGCATTGACAGACTTAAACCTGCCTTCTTATTGAGAGACGAACCTGCACAGTTGGCGAGAGCACCTCGGCGGGGTAGACCCCCCAAGAGAAAAGACTCAGCCCCCCTGCAGAGAACAAATAATCACTCTCCTCCCCAAGCTGCAGATTCCTTACAGGAAGGTCCCACCAGGACGCCCAAGCGGACCCACAGCAGATTTGGGAGAAGATTAAAACCCAGACGGCACAGGGACTGATGCAAACTACTCAAAAGTTGTTCACTAATTGTGCTGTAACAGTTTAAGACTGACTTGTGATATTACTACACTGTTATGATTACCACTGAATTCTCTACAGGAGCATAGCTGCTGGAAAGTTTCTTCCTTGTCAAGAGGTGTAGCAGTTAGTATGTCATAATAATTATCTTAAACTGTGAATTTTTCTATTGTCCTTTTCTTAGTCGTTTGGGGGGGGGCGCTGTGGTCTATATTAATCATATATCCCATAACCTACATATGTATAAGCATGTGAGAATGTTTGGTGATTACATATGTAAAGCGACTTCACACCTCAGAACAGGACAAAGAGGTCTCAACCGTCAGCGGAGATCAAAGAGCATCCGAGGCGCTGCGGTGGAGACCAGATCGATCGCCCTGACCTCCCAGGGCCAGGTGGAGGGATACGAAGACAAAGGAGGGGGATTAAGATAATGCGGGATGTCAGCTTTGATATGCATGTCTTTTGTTATGTGTAGGTATAAGTATGTAGAGCTGAATATGTTCTTCCTCTATTCTACTTCTGCTTCTGCACTGAGATGAGACTTGTTAGAGGAGCGAAGCTGATAATAAACTTTGGTTTATAAATCACATCGCCTCGTTATTCCAAGCTCTTCCACAAATATATCATTTATATATATATGTTAAATAATTTGGGGCCCAATACTGACCCCTGGGGGACCCCACAGGCAATTCCCATACACCCAGACAGATATTCTCCCATCTTCACAAATTGTTGTCTCTCAGATAGATAACTTGTAACCCATTTCAGAGCCATTCCCCTAATACCATACATTTGCAATTTATTCAGAAGTATTGAATGATTTATTGTATCAAATGCTTTTCTAAAATCTATAAACACACCAATTGCATATTTTCCTTGATCTAATGCATTTATTATTTCCTCTGTTGCTTCCATTATTGCCAACGATGTTGTACTCTTGGCTCTAAACCCATATTGGTTCTGATTCAGCACATCCTGTTTATTTAAAAACAGCAGAAGTCTTCTGCAGCAGAAGTCTTAACAGCAGAAGTCTAAACAAAAACTTTCCACAGATTCAGGACTATTTAAAACAGCTGGATAGAAAATTTACAGCCATCGTAGTCTCTGAAACTTGGCTTAATGAAGAGCAGGCTCCTCTGATGGCAATAGAGGGATATCAGTTTTTTCATACTAACAGATCTCAAAAAAGGGTGGTGGTGTTGCACTGTATATTGATGAATTGTATAGGTGCAAACTTGTAAATGGAATGTCTTTTGCACTACCAGGGATTCTGGAATGTGTTCCTGTTGAGATTGACAAAGATAAAACAAAAAATCTAATTTTAAGTTGTATATATAGAATGCTGGGAACTTGTGTTGAGACATTCAGAGATAAGTTAGTCGAGCTGTACAATAATATTACTAATAAGAAAATGGTTGCAATCTGTGAAGACTTCAATATTGATTTGTTAAATCCATATCAACAAAATGTAATTACAGAGTTCATGAATTCTATGTACAGTATGAGTATATGTCCCACAATAACACAGCCCGCAGAATCACAGTTCACACTGCTACACTTATTGACAACCTGTTAACATTACTGATAAGAAAATAGAAAGTGGATTATTGATAAATGACATAAGTGACCATTTGCCAGTCTTTGCACTTATCCATGGCCACAGGAGGGCCAATACAGAAAAAAACAAAAAACAAAAACAAAACTTTAAAATCTTTCAGATATAAATCACAAAATGCAAAAATTTCTTTTAAAGAAGACCTGCTGAAGCAAGACTGGACAAAAGTTTATGTATCAGATGTAAATGAAGCCTATGACACATTTATGAACATTGAAACCACTCTTTATGAAAAAAACTGTCCATTAGAAAAGAAAAAGCTTAAACAGAAGTTTGCCGACAAGCCATGGTTAACCAAAGGACTATAAAAAGCGTGTAAAAAGAAAAATTCATTATATAAAGCTTTTCTAAAGAAAAGGACAAAAGAAGCAGAGCAGCAGTATAAAACATACAAAAATAAGTTAATATACTGTATATAATGAGATGTAGTAAAAGAGACTATTACAGTAAAGAACTGGAGAAAAACAGAGATAACACTAAAAAATACATGGACAATACTTAATAATATTCTTGGAAATAAAAACAGAAATACAAGCTACCCAACCAATCTTTCAAAAAAAAAACAAAAAACAAAAAAACTCAGAGTGTGAATGCAGTCTCACCTGCAGATGAATTTAATAAATTTTTATTAACATTGGTCCTAATTTGGCACGAGAAATACCCATTACGGCACCTACAGTTGATACAATAAGCAAAAACATTTCTATAAAAGAGTTCATCTTCATAAAGAACACAGACGAGAGAGAGAGAGGTCACTGAAATTGTTAAATCGTTTAAAAGTAAAACATCTACGGACTGTGATGGTATTGACATGCTCTTAGTCAAAACTATCATTGAATGCTTAGTGAAACCACTGACGTATATCTGTAACCTGTCTCTCCAAACAGGTATATTGTCATGGTCCATGCACCAATCTCGTCCACGCGCGGGCCATGCATCATCTCCGCCAGGTTTGACAGTAGTGTTTACCTTCTGGCTCCCCGAGCTCTTATTGTGACAGCGCTCGGAGGAGCTTCCTGCTGTCAAAGCCTGTCAGCTGTGCTGCATTTGTGGCTCATCAGCAGCCCCGTACTTAAGCGGGTGCTGGGAGCAGTATGATGCAGCAGTCTCGTCAATAATTCCTTGCCAGACGTTGAGCGAGCAGTTCTCGCCTCAGACGTCAACTATTCCTTGTCTACAATTATTCCTGGTTCATGATCTGGATTGTAAGTAAGCTTGGTGTTAGCCTTACGATCTCTTGTGTCTAGTGTTGTGTGTTTTAGCCCACCGTGGCTCATTACTTTGTGTGTTATCTTGTGTTCGTGAATAAAACATTAATGCAAACCTCATCGGCAACTTTTGGCGTCTTACGGTGGCTTGCGAGGGCCACCACTTGACATATATTTCCCAATGCAATGAAAATAGCTAAAGTAATCCCGATATACAAGACGGGTGACAGAGGGGAATTCTCAAACTATAGACCTATTTCACTATTGCCGCAATTTTCAAAGATACTCGAAATAATATTCTGTGCAATTTTCAAAGATACTTGAAAAAATATTCTGTGAGAGAATTGACAACTTCATAATGAAGAATAATTTATTGTGTGAGCAGCAATATGGGTTCAGACACAAGAGGACAACTGCATTTGCTCTAATGGAATTTATAGAAAAAATATCAACTGCTGTTAAAAATGAAGAGTATTCAGTTGGGGTATTCCTGGATCTTAAAAAAGCATTTGATACAGTGGATCAAAATTTATTATTAAAGAAACTACAAAACTATGGAATTAGGGGGTAGCACTGTCCTGGTTATGTACTGTAGTTACTTAAAGAACAGATATCAGTAGGTATGTGTTGGTAGCAAAAACTCACAGTTACTGAAGGTTACTTGCGGAGTCCCACAGGGTTCAGTTTTGGGGCCATTGTTATTCAATATGTATATAAATGATATATGTAAAGTTTTGGAAAAAATGGATTTAATATTGTTTGCAGATGACACTAATTTATTATGCAGTGGAAGTAATTTGGAACAACTTTTGGATACACTTGGAAAAGAATTAGGAAAGCTTAAACTGTGGTTTGATTCAAACAAATTAACACTCAATTTAAGTAAGACAAAATTTATAATGTTTAACAACCATCACAACGACTTAGTATCTAAACTCAGCGTAAATGGTGTAGAGATTGAAAGGGTATCTGAAATTAAATTCCTTGGAGTAATAATTGATAATAAACTGTGTTGTAAGTCACATATTAATTATTTTAAAGGTAAAATATCCAAATCAATCGCAATACTACACAGAGTGAAATATTTGCTGAATCAACCCACACTATATACTTTGTATCATTCATTAATACTCCCATACGCGACATATTGTACTGAAGTATGGGGAAATACATATAAAACAAACATATATCCAGTCTTTATGCTTTAGAAGAGAGCTATTAGAATAATAAACAAAGCTGCTTACAGGGAACCAACAAACCCACTTTTTCTTAAATTAAAAGCTCTCAAGTTGAAAGATCTGGTTGATTTTAAAACTGCAGTAATAATGTTTAAAGTGAAGAATCTATCACTGCCTGCAAATATCCAAAAGTTGTTCCAAATAAGGGAGAAACAATATCATTTCAGAGGAACATGTAGATTTCAAAAACCTTCAGTGAGAACTACCACCAAGCAACACTGTGTCTCAGTGCAAGGAGTCAGACTGTGGAACGCTTTTGGACCTGAATTAAAATCATGTACAATGCTTGGACAATTTAAACAAAAACTAAAGGAAGAAATACTCCAAACATATAAACAAGATGACATGTAAAATCACATAAGGATTGTCATATCCAGTCTGTGTTGTGCTGTTGCTTAGTTTTTGTCACATTTTGTCTTAGTTTTGTTCTGAATTGTAATCACTTTTATATATTTTTCTTTTTTGAATTCTTAGATGGAACATGGGTGGGCAATATAAGCTGCGGCTTCAGCCATCTCCCTTTTCGGATAACTTATGTTAATTATATAATTCGTTGAATTATTGTTTAATCCGACCTTGTTGGATTTTTTCCCCCCATTGATATGTTGTTCTGTTCCTTTCTTTTAATCGTTTAATCTAATCTATCTGAAATAAATTATTATTTAAAATTAATTAAAAATTAATTAATTAATTAAATTGAAATTATTTACTTCCGGCACCACACGAGTAGGCTGCCTTTTGCAACAGCGGATCAATTTCTGCCTATTTCTATTACTATCTGGCTCTCTTGCCAGTCTTTATGATCAAGCGTCACCTTTATTTCATCCGAACACGTAGATTGCCCAAATTTCTCCTGAGTCAGCGGACGGAGCCACTGTTTCTGGCAGGAGGCAGTATAACAGGGACCAGCTGTTAGCACTCAACCGGCCCATGATGCTAACAATAAAACTCGACATACCGGGAGAATTAAGACGAAAACGACGTGGGTGTTGTGCTGGAGTAAGATGGCGGGCAAGGAATATAAGGTACAGACCCGCCCTCCCATCTGTCATTATGGGGAATGTACGAGCGATACTCGGAAAAACAGATGAGCTAGCGGCTATCTCCCGCTACGATAGCATATACCGGGAGTGTAGTCTGATGCTATTCACAGAGACGTGGCTAAAAGAACTAGCAGCAGATGCTAACATTGAACTGGAGGGTTTCCACGCAATACGGACAGACCGAACACCAGACAGTGGGAAGGCAAGGGGCGGTGGAGTGATGATGTACTGTATGTCAATAACAACTGGTGCACACCGGGACATATCACGGTTAAACAACAACACTGCAACAAAGACATTGAGTTGCTAGCTGTTAGCATGCGGCCTACCTACCTCCCGAGGGAATACTCACACGTGATCTGCATTGTTATTTATGCAAATCCGACGGCGAATGCTGGGACAGTGCGTGACATCATCCACTCAGTAACTGGCAGGATGCAGACAGAACACCCAGATGCTCTTCTCCTCATCTCAGACGATTTCAACCATATTTCACTGTCTCCCATTCTACCCACGTTCACCCAGTATGTCACATGCCACACTAGAGACAATAAAACACTGGACTTATTCTACGCAAACACTAAGGAGGCGTACACTTCATCACAACTCCCCCCACTTGGGAGATCGGATCACAGCTTGGTTCATCTCCTGCCGGTGTACAAACCCCTAGAGCACAGACAACCTCCGGTCATGCGCACAGTGAAGTTATGGTCTGAGGAGGCAATGGACACTCTAAAGGACTGCTTTGAAACCACTGCCTGGGAGCAGCTCTGTGATTCACATGGTGAGGACATCGATGGCCTCACTCACACCATCACGGACTACATCAGCTTCTGTGTGGACAACACCGTACTCACCAAAACCATACAGTGTTGCTCGAACAACAAACCCTGGATCAACCCTGAGATAAAAACATTTCTGAGAGAGAAGAAGAGGATCTTCAGGTCGGGGAACAGGGAGATGCTGAAGTCCGTACAGAGGGAGCTGAGGAGAAAGATCAGAGAAGGCAAGGACAGCTTCAGGAAGAAGATGGAGGACAAGCTGCAACAGAGTGACATCGGTGGGGTCTGGAGAAACCTTAAAACCATCTCTGGGCTCCAGAATACCTCCTCCCAGGCCATGGGGGGCAGGGAGTGGGCGAACAATCTGAACCTGTTTTTTAATAGGTTTGACCAACCGCCCTCCCCCCTGACTGCACAACAACCACTGCTGCCTCTAAAGACATCGAGTCCTGCTGCCCACACCCCACTCCACCAACACCCCCCCACTCCCAACACACAGCCCCCCAACATGACCCTCACTAAGACCCAGGTGAGGACGGAGCTGAGGAAGATCAAGGTGAGGAAGGTGTCGGGACCAGACGGCATCAGCGCAAAGCTCCTCAAGTCCTATGCAGATCAGCTGTGTGGGATTGTGGAGCTCATCTTCAACCTGAGCCTGAAGCTGGGGAGGGTACCACAGTTGTGGAAAACATCTTGTGTGGTACCTGTACCAAAGACTTCCCGCCCCAAAGACCTGAACAGCTACAGACCAGTGGCCCTGACATCCCACATGATGAAGACCCTGGAGAGAGTGCTCCTTGCTCACCTCCGCCCCCTGGTGGGACCAGCGATGGATCCACTCCAGTTCGCCTACCAGCATGGCATTGCGGTGGAGGATGCAGTGATCTTCCTCCTTCACCGTTCTCTGTCCCACCTGGAGAAGCCCGGGAATGCAGTGAGGATCATGTTCTTTGACTTCTCCAGTGCTTTTAACACCATCCAACCAATGATCCTGAAGGACAAGCTGCTGTGCGCAGGGGTGGACCAGCACCTGTCATCATGGATCCTGGATTACCTCACTAGCCGGCCACAGTTTGTGAGAACTCGGGACTGTGTGTCCGACACGATCATCGGTAGCACGGGGGCCCCCCAGGGAATGGTTTTGGCTCCCTTCCTGTTCACCCTTTATACTGAGGACTTCTCACACAACACAACACACTGCCATCTACAGAAGTTCTCTGACAACTCTGTGATCGTCGGCCTCATCTCTAATGGAGATGAAGCTGAGTACAGGGAACTTATCCAGGACTTCGTAGACTGGTGCCATCGGAACTGCCTCCAGATCAACGCGAGGAAAACTAAGGAGCTGGTGGTGGACTGCCGCAGGCAAGGACAACCCCTCACAGCACCAGTAAATATACAGGGAACAGACATCGAGATGGTGACATCCTACAAGTACCTGGGTGTTCATTTGAACAATAAACTAGACTGGTCACACAATACCGATGCACTCTACAAGAAGAGACAGCGCAGGCTGTTCCTACTGAGGAGACTCAGGTCTTTTGGTGTACAAGGGGCGCTGCTGAAGACATTCTATGACACGGTGGTGGCATCAGCCATCACTTTTGGAGTGGTCTGCTGGGGCAGTGGCATTACAGCAGCCGATAGGAAGAGACTGAACAAACTGATCAAGAAAGCTAGCTCTGTCCTGGGGCAGCGCCCTGACCCAGTGGAGGAGATAGGAGAGAGAAGGATGGTGGCTAAACTATCATCTCTGCTGGAGTCCGAGTCCCACCCTATGCAGAACATACTGAACGCACTGAGGAGCTCATTTAGCAGCAGACTACATCATCCTAGGTGCGCAACCGAGAGGTTTCGCAGGTCCTTCCTACCTACGGCTGTCAGACTGTATAACCTAAGCAGGGCTGCTCGCAGAGATAGCAAAAAAACGTGACGACCTAATAGTATTGAATGCAAAAGACGCAATAGACTTACACAATGGTCCCCTCTAGTATATACAACTAGGACAATATCGGTCGCTACAGAGGGTGACAATATGTATGGGTACATACTGTATTCATACTATGTAGGATAACTAAGTAGACGGTTATGCTGTTTATTCCATCTTGCTACAATGCTCCGCACTTTATATATATATTTATATATTTATGTGTATGTATGTATATCCACTGCTCTTATTTACAGTATATCTTCCGTATCTTCTTAATTATTGCCCTGAGTGTTGCTATCCCTGTGCTCTTGCAATCCTGGAATTTCCCATTGTGGGACTAATAAAGGCTTATCTTATCTTATCTTATCTTAAAAAGATTCATTCATTGTCCTTATTCTCATGCAGGGCACGATAGTGCCTCACCATAGATGTTGTGTTATTGTATCCAAGCTCTTTGAAACACAACAGACACTTCACCTTGCAAATAAAAGTAAATCTGAAATAAATGACAAGAATGGCATGATCCAGCTGGGACTTGAACCCCAGCCTCCCAGCTGTGGGGCAGATGCTGTCCTCTAGACCACCACTCCAGTTAAAGAACTAGCCACTATTTGTGAAAAATGCACCAACTTAATAACTGCCTTATTGGGAGACATGAGATCAAAATGTTCCCAAACAGGAGAAGTCCGTCTTTTTGGCGCTGGCTCCATCTGAAAATTGGCTGTGGCAAACCCCATACACAGTCAAAGATGGACAAGACAAAACGTGAGGGACGGGGACTTCCATTGTGTGTCGCTGCTCACTTTATTTCATGTGTGCACAATCATGAACAGCTTCCTGACCTATTAATGTGGTATGACGGCCGGCGAGGCTAACGATGTCATCACATACGTCAGCAATCCATGCCTCGAAATGCGCTTTGCCAAATATTTCCTGGATTACTTGGATCACGCGCCGAAGCTCCAGTACCGGCCGTCCCATCACTAGTTTTCTGTTTGTTTATATCGAGTTTTGTGAAATATCTGTTGAGATGTTAGCATGCTAAATTAGCCTCATTTTTAATTGGTAAAGGTGGGAAAGAAACATTTTGAGTTAATAACGTTATTTTGAACCAATGTAACACTGCTAAATATACCAGGGACCTCAGAAATAAATGAGAAAAAAGAAAAACGTATCAGAAAAATCTGTCACTTCAGATGTGATGGAACATTTTTAAGATCAGCAGAATAAAATTACTACAGATGTCCGGTCGCCCCTCAGATTCATAAACTGCTCTGGTTTCTCTAAAAATAACTGGGTTTTTAACAGCATCACATCGGCTTTTTATAAGCAAATAAATAAAAACATCAACTTACCGATATTTCTGCGGGACTTTAAAAAGGTGTCTTAGTTATTTCAACTGTGCCACACTGTGGTATTTTTATATTACTGACATTAGAAGAAGAAGCCGTCTCTGTTGTCATTCAGTCCATCATGTACAGTAGAACAAAATTATTTTTCTCCTACCTGCAATGTTAGTCACATGTAGAACTAGAAAAGCACTCGGAGAGCGCAGACCTCCGCCAAGCGGCACAGTTCCCCCCATACAGTGTTTGTGTGTACGTTTTCAGATTCCCTGAGCATGAAAAGATATGACTAGCAATTGGATTCACAATGATTATTTGTTTATTTGACATGGACAGTGCAATAAACAGACAATTAATGAATGACAATCAATGTGATAGTGATAGGATTAATGGTTCAGTAGTGTAAAACGGGGCTATAAGGGACGGCGGGTTAATAAGGGACACTTTTCTGGGAAATGTTTTAAATGTAATTCTGCTTTTTTTTATTTTGAGCAGGACGCTGAGTTGTGTTGTTATTGTCAAATATCCATGAATCCTTCATCAAATCTAGGCGGAAGCAAAATTAAAAAAGCAGAATTACATTTAGAAAAGTGTCCCATATTACCCCGCCGTCCCTTATAGCCCCGTTTTACGGTAGTAAAAGCATTGCCTCCTTGGCGGAGGTAATAAACTGAAGTGTTGGTGTGTCCATCTCCTCCACTGACGGATGCAGATTGGTTAGACAGGTTGCCGTGGGTTTTATATTATATTGGGGTTGCGCTCCGCGGCAAAACAGAATTTAGAGTCTTCCCCGGCAGAGAGGTTGTTTTTACGCAGCGCCTATAGCTGGGCGGGGAATTTGTGGCAAATAATCGGGCGGTGGACAGGTGTCTGTGTCAGGTTTTGCAGCGTGGCGCAAAAACAGGCACGCTGGCGGGCCCAGGCCAGCAGTGTTTTCTGCGTGCTTTTGTGCCTAAAACGTTGAAGAACGCGGAGTTTGTGTTGGTCATACATGACGACCAGCGCAATGTGCGCAGCGCCTATGGCTGGCACAGGCACGCTGGCGGGCCCAGGCCACCAGTGTTTACCGCATGCTTTTGTGGCTAAAACGTTGAAGAAGGCGGAGTTTGTGTTGGTCAGACACGACGCCCAGCGCCCTCCATTGCGCCTGCGCACATGTTGAAAATGGCCGTATGTCACAGTGTGGAAAAATGCTTTAAAAAATTCCTGTATGCAGACGGTGATGCGGATCATCCCCCAAATTTAATCAGTTCTTCCTTGTACCATTTCCAACAATGCCTGAAAGTTTCATTGAAATCCGTCCAAAAGTTTTTGAGTTATCTTGCTAACCAACAGACAAACAGACAGACAAACCCTGGCAAAAACATTACCTCCTCCTGGCCTTTCGGAGGTAACCAGAGGGGTCGCTGCCCTGCAAGGCGCCGCCACAGATAACTTCTCCTTCCCCCATTCTATTATGCTAAGCACCAAGCTAGAAGGCAGGAAGTACCATTTTTATCTGGTCTTTGGTATAACCTGGCTGGGACTTGAACCCTCAACCTACCGGTTGTGAGCCTTTTTTATTTTATTTTTTTTATTTTTTTTTTTATTTTTTTTTATTTTTTTTTTCCCATCTTTACTTGATTCTTTTTTCTAAAGCCCATCCAGGGACAAGAGTTGCAAATTAGCTAATAGCTATACACTCTATGTGCAACACATCAGATTGATTGTCTTTGATTAATTGTCTATGTTTATTGCACTGTCCCTGTCAAATAAACTAATCTACTACTACTATCCACTAGGTCACCACTCCGGTTTATAAAGTTACATAATCCCTTTGACTTCAGAAAAAATAACTGCTCAACATGTTAAATTTATAAATAAATTGAAGCATACAGATCATCAGAAAAAAATAATGTCAGGTACGATGTAATCAGATGTTGCCATTTTCTTGATTATTGGTGTTTTTACGTTCAAATCACTGCAGAATTCAAGCAGAAAACTGACTTTGAACAGTTTCTGACTTGGCTAAACTTCTGGATGAGCCGAGAAAAAAAGCCAGGCTGATCCACGGCTGGATGCTGGGATATGTCAGAACCACAAGGATCTTCTTCATGGATCCTTGGTTTTGGGGGTTTTCAAGGCTGCATGTGAAGGAGTCTGTGATGTTTCTAATCTTAATGAAGAAACTTGGGTTCTTTTTAAATGATTTTTATTAGCTAACTGGAGTAGAGGAAGCAAACAGTGTCCAAGCTCACAAGAACAAGCTGTCTGTTCCATCAACCAAACTTGCTGTTTTCGCTGCATAATCAGTGTATCACACTGGGTGTGACTGCCCTCTACTGGGTGGAAGTAATATTGACTCCTATCATTGCATCCCTCGTTTTCTGAGGAGACCAGCTGGACACAATTTAAAAAAAAATAAATAAACAACTTAAAAAGTCTATTCCCCTTTTTAACATATGTAAAAGGCTGGTACTAGAAAGATGGCGACTGGGTTGGACGTATTTATTTATTTGTCAAATAAACAAATTTTATTTATTTGACAAATAAACAAATAAATAAAATAAAAAGATGGCAACTGGGTTGGACGTGGGTTAGACCGGGGTGGCTAGCTGCCGGTTTCCGGTAGTGACGCCACTCAGGGTATAAAGGAAGTGGGCGGAAGAGTTAATCTAGAAGAAGAAGAAGAAGAAGAATACAGTGATGATATTGAGTGAAGTAGGTAGCGGTAATGCTCCTGTAAGCTTGTTGCTAACCGCCAAAAAAATGGCGGATCATGCAGGTGAGTGCCTTAAGCCGATTGCGCATAGTTGTATTATCCTGAATTAAGCCCTGTTAACCGAGTTCTTACTTCCCCGTTATTCTCATAATTATGGACACAACACCCTTGTCAGCAAAATGATCCAAATGCTCCCCCCTGTTAACCTGCCCCCCTCCATCCATGAAGACTGTAAGGAGAGTTTCTACAGGGAAACTTAGTTTATCAGTGAGAGGAGAGGAGCACATGGACCAGAAACATCAGGAACATTCTATGAGAAAGTTCAACACTTGATAGAAAACCTTTATAGGAAAGGTGACATGTTAATCATAAAACATGGCTAATTTATAGGAAAAAGAGGAATAAATTTATCAGGAAAAAGTAAGCAAATGTATTTTTAAAAAGTTAACTTTCCAAGAAAAATGTTTCCCACAAGAACTGGTGAGAAACTTGGACATTTATGAGTGAAAAAGAAAAAAAAAGAAAAAAAAATATACATGTATATGTATACATACACCCTATATTAAAATGTTTCAAAAAACTTTTTTTTTTTGTAAATTTGTGACTTTGCTGTTGTAAATTTAAGATTTTTTTTTCTTAGAAATGTGTGTGTAGCGGGGGGTGGTAGTGTCACCATTCGGAAACTCTGGTTTTTCTCACAAATCAAATGTTTTTCTCATAAATTTGGGACTCGCTTATAATAAATCTGTGACTTTCAAAGTTGTAAATTACCATATTTTATCATATTTTTGCCCCTTTATTCTTGCAAACTTGTACTGAAACTACGTTTCTACCTTTGTAGCTCTACCAAATGCTAACTATGAATATCACCCACAACCCCCTTGTTAAAAACTAACAAATCACCTGCTGCCTGGACTTTCACAAAGCAATAAATAAATATAAAAGTCAAGGTTTAACGCTGCACTCACCTGGCTGAGGAAGCAGACGTGCTGCAGGAACAGGCTGCAGGTTACTGTCACTGCTGCTGCAGTTCAGTCAACAGGGTGCAGGAATGTGGACTAAACTATTTGCAGTTTTTCCCCTTGTCCTGTAAAGCAGCGAGGTAAGCAGAACAGAAATCTGCTTCCCTTACTGAGCCAAACAGATTTATTTTGCCAAAAGGAGCTTTATCCAGTACATATACACTACTCACATAAAGTTAGGGATACAGTATTTGGCTTCACATGAAATTTATGGAAAAATGTTAAAAGGTCACATGACAGTGATATTATATTATGAAAGGAGAGCATTTAATAGAAGCATGCAATGGTGATTTCCTCATCTCAAACAATTTATTGCAACAAAAGCCAACAACAGTGATGGGTATACCGCAACAAAAAAAGTCAATGTCTCAAAAACTTGTCATGTACCCTTGAGCATCAATTACAGCTTGACAATGACATCTCATACTGTTCACAAGTCAACTTATTGTCTGCTGAGGCATGGAATTCCACTCTTCTGGAAGGGCGGCCCTCAGGTCATTGAGGCTGTGAGGTGCAGGGTTACAAGCCTCTACATGGCGACTTAGTTGATCCCATAGGTTTTAAACGGGATTCAGGTCTGGAGAAAGTGCAGGCCACTCCATTTGAGGTACCCCAGCCTCCAGCAGCCGTTCCCGAATGATGTGACCTTGATGAGCTGGAGCATTGTTGTCCATGAAGATGAAATTACGCCTGTGTTGTTCATGCAGGGGCACAATGACTGGAGTAATGATCTTATTCAGGTAATATTGACTTGTCACTGTATCATTCAAAAGGTGTAAGGCAGTTCTGTATTGACTAGAAACACCTGCCCAGTCTGTAACACCACCACCAAAGACTCATCTGGTGACAACAGTGGCTGATGTATAGCGCTCTCTTTGACGTCTCCAACATCGTTGGAGGCCATCATTTCTGCTCAGCGTGAATCGACTTTCATCAGAGAACAGCACTGAGACCCACTCGTCCCTTGTCCAGCATAAATGCTCCTGGTCCATGCAAGTCAATGATTCCTATGCCTGGTGGTGTGGTCAGGTACCCTTGCTGGTCGTCTTGTACACAGACCATACAGATGTAAATGGTTTTGAATGTTCTGACGTGACACTTGGGTGTCTCTCACTTCCCTTAAATGTGCCTGAAGTTGAGTAGCATTCATCATCTGGTTCCGCAGGGCACTGTTCACAATGAAGCGGTCATCAGCATGGGATGTGGCCAAAGGACGTCCACTTCTATGTCTTTCTGTGACTCTTCCAGTCTCTCTGTATCTCTGTTGCAACCTGCTGATGACACTCTGTGACACTCTAAGCTCAGTGGCCACCTCCCTCTGAGAACATCCTGTTTGAAGCCTCGCAGTGGTGAGGTACTGTTGATGAATTGTTAGGTGTCGTCTTGGTCTCATGATGTCAAAATGTGAACGGCATAAAGAGGATTGTTTAAACACAAATTCTAATTGAACCACAAAATTTATTGGTTGATTCATGGATCAAACATCTGTTGTGAATTTTGCCTTTAAAGGCCAAATGTCACGTATTTTTTTTTTCTAAATGACAACGAATTTAGATAAAATACACATAGCTTAAACCAAATATTCATACCGGAGACCATATCACCCACCTGTATTTACATAATTGCACAAAATACACCAGGTGAAGGCCCCACCTTGCTTGCTGGCTTGTGACAGCCAGTCCAGACCACGCCCATGTTTTTGACGTCACCAGTTGTACCCTGGCTGCCCTGCCTATCCACATTCACACTTATCAACATTGGACAATCATGACGGAAAGTGACAGCGATTGTGAACAAATTAGTTTAGTTTTGTCTTTTTTTTTTTGTCAGTGGTTCAGACAGTGACAGAGGCATAGAACCTTACCGGTTCGAGCCGTCCGAGACGGAATCAGATGCTTTGTCTGATGACAACAGTTCCAACGATGACCAGAGAGCAGAACCAGTGGAAAATGTCATTGAACTGGACATTAATCGCCTCCAGAATTGCGAAGCCGAAGGGGGTCTGTCGAGGGCGCCCCATAAATATTGATTTTTCGGAAGCCATTATTATTACAGTGGAGGAGAGCCGCTGCTGTCAAGAAATTGACCAGATCAATATGAAAATGGAGGCGCATACCTGTCAAGTGAGACGTTTTCGCCGTATTTTGGTGCCAAGCGCGGCTGTGGGGGACGGCGGAGTGGTGGGGGACACTTTTCTGGGAAATGTTTTAAATGTAGTTCGTGTTGTTATTGTCAAATATTTTAAGGAAAATACGGGGAAAATGCAATTTTAGCAAAAACGGGCGTATTGCCATTTCTGTACGCCCAAAAGAAAAATATACGGGAAAAAAAATTGAGTGTGTTGAGGAGCACGTCCTGTGTGTGATCCCCCACAGCTGGTGCTGGCAGATGGCTCAGCGGGAGCTATTATCACTACAATGAGAAGTGTGGACTCAATCAGTCTGATGGCCTCGGCGGGCAGATCGCTCAGCGTGAGCTATTACCACTACAATGAGAAGTCATTAGGACAATGGTTTAGCACGTTCAGCTGTGCAGCGGTTGCGGAACAGAGAGATCGCCTTACAAATACAGAATTCTGCTTTTTTTTTAAATTTTGCGCCGGACGCTGAGTTGTGTTGTTATTGTCAAATATCCATGAATCCTTAAAATATTTGACAATAACAACACGAGTTGCATTTGGGGCATTTCCCAGAGAGGTGTCCCTTGTTGCTCCGCCGTCCCTTATAGCTGCTTTTTACGGTGTTGAAGTACGGCGAAAACGTCTCACTTGACAGGTATGAAAACATTTCCCAGAGAAGTGTCCCTTATTACCCAGCTGTCCCTGATAGTCCCGTTTTAAGGTATGGGTGAAATATCCAATTTTTTCTTTCTTGTTGCTCACTTCAACCTTCCAGTCTCCATATAAACAATCAATTGAAATACCCCAAGCATCAAACTAGGGTACAATCGATTTCGTCACTTCCGCCTTCTTCCCCAGGCGATTCCAGGGGCCGTGTCAGGCCAAGCGCGGCAGTTTTAAATTAACGAATATTCCGTTGTTACTGAAGCATATGCACCAAGACCCGAACGGATCGGTTCCCTTTTATATCTAGTTTCAAGATATTTAAAGTACCCTGTTACGTGACATTTGGCCTTTAAGCACCTTGTTAGAGAACAGCAAGTTATGCAAAAGGTGCTGAAACATTGAACAGTTGGACATGTGCATTCAGAAGGTTAGAGAAGGTCAAATTAAGTTCACCTGGAAAGGTTATAGAGTTATATATAGAGGTTATAGAGCATTTTAGGTGCATCCTGAAATTTCACCCAAAAGCCGAATATCCCAAACTTTTTGTGAGTAGTGTCTATGTACTGTATATTATTTATAAACTCCTCTTATAATAACTTTTAATACTTTGTTTTACCCATGAAGGATCTGACGGGGGGGAAATAACTGTTTGCACCTTTATAAAGGGGTGAGAGGGGCCTCAGACAACATCCATCACTTCACTGATCCCCTCTGAAGTATACAAAATCAACAAAAAAATAATTAGAAATCAAAACAATGTAGCATAGAACACTGCTTTCATTCCAGGCTTTTGGTGGGCCCCTTCCTGCAGTGGGCCCTGGGTAAACAGTACCCCCCCCCCCCCAGTGTGATGCCCCCTCCTGTAGAAGAGCTGCAGTGGCCTCCGCTCACTTTTCCTGCTGTTGAGATAGGGAAGAACCTCTCTGTGTGGCATCAGGCTGGCTGCAGCCAGGGCTCCAGCACATGCAGCAGGGATCATACCATTTGTGTGTGTGTGTGTGTGTGTGTGTGTGTGTGTGTGTGTGTGTGTGTGTGTGTGTGTGTGTGTGTGAAGGGGGGGGTTCATCTTCCACTCACCCACCCATCCATCCATCTTCTACCGTTTTTCTGGAGGTCCGGGTCATGGAGGCAGCAGTTCAAGCAGAGAAGCCCAGACTTTCCAAGTTAGGTTAATTGGAGACTCTAAAAAGTGGCCCTAGGTGTTAATGTGTGTGCGAATGGTTAAGGGATAGCGCCGTTCCATTGCTGCTTCATCCATCCAGGTGGATGCCCTCAATTTCCCCTCTGGGGATCAATAAAGTATACAAAATCAAATCAAAAAACTTTCCATCTCCCCA
Organism: Pholidichthys leucotaenia; assembly: GCA_020510985.1. NCBI lineage: Eukaryota > Metazoa > Chordata > Actinopteri > Cichliformes > Pholidichthyidae > Pholidichthys > Pholidichthys leucotaenia. Next base: position 6,567,024 of record CM035850.1, read on the forward strand.
GCCACCTGCTCCAGCTCTTCAGAGAGGATACCAAGACATTCCCAGACCAGCTGGGAGACGTAGTCTCTCCAGCGTGTCCTGCGTTTGCCCCAGGGTCTCCTCCTAGTTCGGCATCATGTGCCCGAAACACCTCAAGAGGGAAGTGCTCATGAGGCATCCTGATCAGATGCCCAAACCACCTCAACTGGATCCTTTCAATGTGGAGGAGCAGTGGTTCTACTCTGAGCTTCTCCTGGATGACTGAGCTCCTCACCCTATCTCTGAGGGCGAGTCCAGCAATCCTACAGAGAAAGCTCATTTCAGCCGCTAGTATCTGTGATCTCATTCTTTCGGTCATTACCCAAAGCTCATGACCATAGGTGAGGGTAGGAACGTAGATTGACCGGTAAATCTACAGCTTTGCTTTAGAACTCAGCTCCCTCTTCACCACAACAGACCGGTACAACGTCCACATCACTGCAGATGCTGCTCTGATCCATCTGTCAATCTCTCGCTCCATTCTCCCCTCACTCCTGAATGAGACCCGAGATACTTAAACTCCTCCACTTGGGGCAGGAGCTTGTCCCCAACCCAGAGAGGACAATCCACCTTTTTCCAGCTGAGGACCATGGACTCGGACTTGGAGGTGCTGATTCTCATCCCAGCCGCTTCACACTCAGTAGCAAACCGTCCCAGTAAGACCTGTAGGTCATTGGTGGATGAAGGAAGCAGGACATCATCATCTGCAAACAGCAGAGATGAGATCCTGTGGTCACCAAGCATGACACCCTCCGTGCCTTGGCTGCACCTAGAAATCCTGTCCATAAAAATTAGGAACAGGATCGGTGACAAAGGGCAGCCCTGGTGGAGTCCAACTCTCACTGGAAACCAGTTTGACTGGGTGTTGGCAGTAGGAACCAAACTCCTGCAACAGTTTTCATTTTCATTTTGAAAAGTTTAAACAACAAACTTCTGAATATGTTTTGGATGTTATTTCAGCTTGTCAAAGACAAACTAAAATTTTATAATCCCAACTTTTCTCACTCCAGTTTTTAGGGGTGCTGAGTTTCAATTTAGGGGTGCTCCACCCCTAAAAAAGGCCTAACGCCATCCACGGTATCACATCTCATCAGAAATGTTAAAGGAGTTCCAGTGGTTCCAGTTTTGTTGCTTTGAGGTTTGTAGAGAAGTGAATAGAGTCCATGTTTGTCTATTAATTGTCCTGAAGTTCACACAGTTGCTGGTTTATTTTTTAACAAGGGGATGGTGGTTGTGGGAAGATTCAGAAATTTAGCAGACGGTGGAAATGGAATTTAGTACAAATTAAGGTGTAAAATTATGATAAAAGATGCTCATTTACTATTTAAAAAAGACACAAATTTACTATAAACAAGTCCCAAATTTACAAGAAAAAGTGACGTTTTAATGAGGAAAAGAACTTCCAAATAATGGGAAAAAAAACACATTTCCAAGAAAAAAGTCATAAATTCACAACAATAAAGTAACACTGACAAGAAAAAAACTGCCAAATTTCTACAACATTTTTATACTTCTTTAAAAACTTTTTTCTTTTATAAAGTCCAATTTTCTCACCAATTATTGAGGTTTCTCTTAGAAACTTGAACATTTTTGTACAAAGTTATAACTTTTTTTTAAATAAAATTGTCTTTTTCCCAGAAAATTTAATACTTTTTAAAGTAAATTTTGTATTTTTTCCTCTAAATTTGTGCTGTTTTGTGATAAAATTGTTGCCTTTCCCCCACAAACCTTGACACCAATATCCTGTAGATTTGCCCCTTTGTCCTCACATGTCCATGATGTCTCTTGTCCATGTGCTCCTGTCCTCTCACTGAGAACTAAGTTGTCCTCTAGAAACTCTCCTACAGTCTTTATGGGCATGGAGGGGGCAGCTTAACAGAGGGCAGCGTTTGGCTCATTTTACTGACAAGGACAATGGACTTGTTCAGTTTTGGCAAAGATTGATTTATTTTGAACAGATATTAATGTTTTCAATGGAAGCTGCCCATTTTTGTCCTGTAAATACATCATTAATGATGAAGACCATGGTCTCTGTGTGACTCCATCATTCTGGAGAAATCTATGGAGGATTAAATATCTCCATGAGTGCATAGGTATTAAAGGATTCAAATAAAATTGCATCTGTATACTGTACTGTATATGGAACTTGACTTTTTTCAGTAGGAGGGCCTTTTTGGGTGGTTGAGCAGTTTATGGTGCATTCACACCAATTCTTTTCCTCCTTTAATTCACATATTAAACTGGTTTCTAAGACTGCCTTCTATCATTTGTGTCATATTGCCAAGATTATAGATTAGATTATTGTAACTCTTTATTATCAGGCTGTCCTAAAACATCTTTAAAAAGTCTTCAGCTGATCCAAAATGCTGCAGCTGGAGTTTTAACAGGAACTAGAAAGAGAGATCACATCTCTCCGCTTCTGGCCTCCCTTCATTGGCTTCCATAGAATTTAGAATTCAGTTTAAAATCCTTCTCCTCACTTCCAAAGCTCTAAATAATCAGGCCCCTTGTTATTTCAAAGATCTGATAGGACCTGATCATCCTAACAGAGCACGACGCTGCCAAGATGCAGGATTACTGCAATACCTGAGAAAAAGGTTCCACATTTGGAAGGAAAAAAGGAGAAATTTGATGAGAAATAAATCCACAAATTTACAAGACAAAGAATTTTATTTTGCCCATCTGTTGTCAGGCAGTAAATCTTTATTTAAACACTCCATGTGGACAGTGGTCTTTAGAACATCCAGGCATGAATTTCTTCCTGCTTCATATTTAGAAACTGATTATATCCAGATAATTTAATGTGTGAGAATCAGCACCTCCAAGTCCGAGTCCATGGTCCTCAGCCGGAAAAAGGTAGATTGTCCTCTCTGGGTTGGGGACAGGCTCCTGCCCCAAGTGGAGGAGTTTAAGTATCTTGGGGTCTTGTTCACGAGTGAGGGGAAAATGGAGCGAGAGATTTACAGACGGATTGGAGCAGCATCTGCAGTGATGCGGACGTTGTACCAGTCTGTTGTGGTGAAGAGGGAGCTTAGTTCTAAGGCAAAGCTGTTGATTTACCAGTCAATCTACGTTCCTACTCTCACCTATGGTCACGAGCTTTGGGTAATGACCGAAAGAACAAGATTGTGGATACAAGCGGCTGAAATGAGCTTTCTCCGCAGGGTTGCTGGACTCACCCTCAGAGATAGGGTGAGGAGCTCAGTCATCCGGGAGAGGCTCAGAGTAGAACCGCTGCTCCTCCACATTGAAAGGAGTCAGTTGAGGTGGTATGGGCATCTGATCAGGATGCCTCCTGGACACCTCCCACTTGAGGAGTTTCAGGCACGTCCCACTGGGAGGAGACCCTGGGGCAGACCCAGGACTCGGTGGAGAGACTATGTCTCCGAGCTGGTCTGGGAACGCCTTGGTATCCTCTCTGAAGAGCTGGAGCAGGTGGCTGGGGAGAGGGAAGTCTGGGCTTCTCTGCTTGAACTGCTGCCTCCACGACCCGGCCCTCCGGAAAAGTGGTAGAAGATGGATGGATGGATGAATTTAATATGGAAAGTAGTTCATGTTTATTATATTGATCATTTATTCTGCATTAAAATGCAGAACAACCCGTTATTTAAACTACAATAAAAAATCCAAACTACAATTTAATTTCAGTAGTTTTTTTTTTTTCTAATTTGCTCAGGAAACGCTCATGACTGCAGCCCTTCAAAATAAAAGCCTGAATAGATCAAGTCAGGCATGAACAGTTACTAAATGTTGCTGCAATCAAAGTGGATTTTCACAGAGAATCAAAGTCAGTCCAGTTTTTACAGCAGTTCAGTGGTCAGGAGATCATTTCACTGCTTCTAAGACATGAAATCACCATCAGAGGTTACCATGGAAACCAAAGTGGAACATCATACACCATCAACATTTAAACCAGAGTTGAAGCTACTGTCACTTCTACACAGACTCAGACTACAGAGAACACAGAGACACTGAGGAGTTAGACCAGAACCGGAACCCAGGATAGAGAGGTTGAGTGAATGTGGTGTTGAAGGTGTGGAGGTGGATCAGTGTGTCAGAGGAGACTCTGTAGAAGGACAGGAGACCAGCAGGACAGTCCACATACACACCTACTCTGGTAGAGACAGACGAGGAGAAGATAGAGGTTCTGATGTTATTGTGAAGGACAGAGTAACCATCATCATCAGAGCAGATCAGACTCCAGGACTGATTATTCCATCCAAACCAACAGTCCTCACTGACTCCTTTCCTCCTGATTCCTCTGTAACTCACTGATATAGAAACGTCTCCTCTCCTTTCAACCTCCCAGTAACAGCGACCAGTCAGACCATTTCTACACAGCAGCTGAGCCCAGACATCAAATCTGTCTGGATGATCAGGATAGTTCTGATCCTCCATCACCCATGTCACCTTCCTGTTGTTGTCAGACAGTTTCAGGTCTCTGTTCACTGAGTTTGTGTCCAGTTCAAGTTGACAGAAATCTGATGGAGAGACAAAGACAGAAGACAGCTGCAGTTTATCATCTGACACATCTGATGGCTTCATTCTTTCTTCACTAACTGATATGTTGTTCATTCCTAGAAAGTTTCATGATGAGACTTTTTGTCAGTAATGTGTGGATAAATAAATACCACAACTAGAAAAGCACTCGGAGAGCGCAGACCTCCGCCAAGCGCCACAGTTCTCCCCATACAGTGTTTGTGTGTACGTTTTCAGATTCCTTGACCATGAAAACATATGACTAGCAATTGGATTGACAATGATAGGATTAGTGGTTCAGTAGTTATTCAGGAAAATGGCATTTTCCGTAATGGCGGCCACAGTTCCCCCCATACAGTGTTTGTGTGTACGTTTTCAGATTCCTTGACCATGAAAACATATGACTAGCAATTGGATTGACAATGATAGGATTAGTGGTTCAGTAGTTATTCACGAAAATGGCATTTTCCGTAATGGCGGTTTTCTTCTGGACGGTGATCCAGATCACCACCAAAATTTAATCAGTTCTTCCTTGTACCATTTCCAACAACGCCTGAAAGTTTCATCGAAATCCGTCCAAAACTTTTTGAGTTATCTTGCTAACCAACAGACAGACAGACAAACAGACAAACAGACAAACCCCGGCAAAAACATTACCTCCTTGGCGGAGGTAATTATCAACTTGGGATCAGTGACAAACTGACAGTTTCTGTTTTGTCCTCATCAGTCCAACTTACACTTCCTCACACCAGGTTTTAACCTCTGCTGTCCACCATGGTCCACCCTGGAGAAGAAACACAGTCAGAATGATTTTCTGTCCAACATGAGTCCTAACTGCTGTTCAACATGAAGCAGAGTTCCTCAGTTTGTCAGTGAGACACAGAAACAGGCTGAAGCTCATCTGTGTCTCTGTGATTGATTCACTGTGTCTGGGAGGAAAAGACCAGAACAATTCAATTCAACTTTATTTATATAGTGCCAGTTCACAACAACAGTCATCTCAGAGCACTTTAAACTGTAGGAGGAAACCCCACAATTGAAGAAGATTTTTGATTTTTACAAGAACACTTTATTTCCAGATTTACAAGGACATCAAAGCAAAGTAAAAGTGTGTAAACAATGTTAAAACAGGCTGAACACATAAATCCACCAACTAAAAAATGTGCAACACACAGTTCATCCTCACATCCACTACAAAGGACATCTCTAGAACACCAGATCTGCCTAAAACCATCCATGTTCCCAGTCAGCTGAAAAAAGCTGAACTCCAGTCTCAGTCTGGACCAGATGTTGCAGCGCCACACTGAGGCCGGATCTTGAACTGGTTTACCTTCGACTTTATTTTTTCTGCTAACATGTATTGCCAGCTTGGCTTCACCAAGAATAAAATTCAGCAGTTGCCACTTTTCCTGACTTATTTTTTGGTATCCTGCACCATCAATAAAATGACCCACAGAAAATGTTTCACCAAATGAATGAAAACCTTTTGTTAAAAGAGTGAAGAGCTCTGTAAGCCTCTTCCACTCACTAAAACATGAACCACAGTCTCTGGGAGACTGCAGAAAGGGCCCTGGTTTGAAACAGCAGCATTAAGAACAGAAATCAAAGCATTTGAGGCAGTTGCTCCATGGAAAAAGCCCAGCTTTGACCTCTAGTGGGCCCACCTGGACATGCTGGCTGGGATGCCTCAGTTCCTCAGTATCATGGTGAGGAACTGGACATTTCCTGCTGCCATCAGAACATCAGCATTGCTCATTAACTTCACAAACTGATACCAGCATCACAAGGTCATTTAATAAAGGCTTGAAATAGATCTGTGTGTGCAATCAAGATTGAATTCAGCAAAGTTTCTTCTTGAATTATATTGCAAAAAATCTTTGACTTTCTCGCTTTTCTTGAACAAAATGGTGTTTGTGTGGATAAAAGGTGAAAATGCTCCTTTGTAAAAATAGCCATGCAGGTGTGGACTAGGCCTATAGTCCTCAGAGATCTGACAGCTGGGTGAGTAGAACTTCCAGGGAAGACTCCAGAAGACACAGTCACGTGACTGATTAGCATGCTAGCTAAGCTAGCTGTGCTGCAGCTCTGTGAGCTCCAAGACTGAGTGGAAACTTGCTGTTCTCCTCTGAGGAGTGGCAGTACCAGACTATCCAGGAGGCAGGTCTGCATCACCTCTGTTAAGTCATGACGTGATGACCTCACAGAGGAGAACAGCCAATCCAAACCAGCAATTTCAGACAGCTCTGTTGTCCTCCATTCTGTGGGAGAGGAGAACTCCTGTGCAGGAGAACTTTGGCCTGTTTGACTTTCCAGACCAGATAATCAGGGCCTGACATTAATTTTTTTGCTCACCAGCCACGGTGGCCAGTGATTTTCCAAAGTTACTCGGTGTGTCAAAGTGCTGGTATTCCCACACTCCCAAGCCACAAGAGGGTGCTCAAGGATAGTGCATGGACGAGGCCTGTACCGTAACATCCCCCCTTCTCAGTACATTATGAACAATAATGTCAGATCAAAAAAATATTTTCAATATAATGCAGTAATGTAAATATTGCATCTTATGGTATGTACTGTCAAGTATTTTGGGCTGTAATAAAACCCCTTTTTTTAAACTTGTAAATAGAACTACTTTTTTGTTTTGTTTTAAACTTGTATGAGAACAACTATTATTTCAATGTAATTAATGAAAACATTTCTTTTACTTGAACCATGGACTAACTGTGAAGGTGGGATAGACGTCCCAACCTTCAGCTGAGTGAGGGGATTATTCTGCCCCGGGCTGGTCACTCAGGTGTTCCAGAGAACCTTCTACCTAGATCAAAGTCCTTAAGGTACCTCGGAGGATTTCTCTCTCTGGTTGGATACCGCTTCTCCATAGCATGGTTGTTTGGAGATGTAGGGAGCCGAGGAGTAGCAGGTGCATCAGGTGTTGAGTTGTTCTGCTCGGGCTGGACAGGATCAATGGGATCCTCAGGTTCTGTCTTAGTCCCTATGAGTGTGACGAGACGACTCCAGTTGCGTCGCAAGAGTCCACTGGGAGTCTGAACCAGGTAACACCGTGGTGTATCCGCTCTGGCTGAAACTGTCCCGTTTTCTTTCATGTCTGTAGTCCAAACCTGATCTCCTGGGTGTAGTCCGGAAAGGTCATGTGCTCGGTGTCTGCTATTGAACCATTTCCACTGTTTATCTCTCTCCCTCCGTTCCCTTTCTCTCTGTGTTGTCATGTCAGTCCACCCTGGTTTGAGGCAGGATGGATGGATGGGCACTGTAGTGCCAAGTTTCCTTCCCATCAGGAGCTCTGCAGGGCTGTGGCCATTGGCAAGTGAAGTGGCAGGGTATGGCATGAGCGCAAGATAGGGGTCGCTCTCTTTCTGCAGAAGGTTTTTCACTGTTCTCACGGCTCGTTCAGCCTCGCCATTGCTCTGGGGAAATCTTGGACTTGAGGTGGTGTGGACAAAGCACCATTCTGAAGAGAAGTTTTGGAAGTGCTCTGATGAGAACTGTGGGCCATTGTCACGCCGAACCTCCACAGGAATGCTGTGTCTCATGAATATGGACTTTATGTGTTCAATCACTGCAATAGAAGTAGTGTGTGTGAGCTTGGCTACTTCTATGAATCTGCTGAAATAGTCCACTAAAAGCAGGTACTGGCTGTTATTCCAGTCAAAGAGATCAACACCAACCAACTCCCATGGACGTGTTGGGAACTCTGTGGGCAGTAGTGTTTCTCTGTGGTGTGGCCTCGCCTTAGCACACGTGTCACATTCTGACACTAACTTCTGCAGTTGTGCACTGAGTCCTGGCCACCATAGTGATTGCTTTGCTCTCTCCCTGGATTTTGCAATGCCCTAGTGACCTGTGTGCAGGCGGCCCAAAATGTCCTTTTGCACTGACTTGGGAATGACAATACGTGTCCCCTTTAACAGTTGGCCATTTTCGACTGTGAGGTCACCAGCATGTTGATGGTAGGGGATGCATGGTCCTGGTATTTTGTGTTTGTCCGGCCAGCCATTCCAACAGTATTGTTTCACTTGTTTTAGTATTTCGTCTTTGTCTTGTTTTTCCCTGATTTGTTGTAATCGTCCTTCAGTTGCTGGAAGATTCGTGACAACTTGATGTGCGTACAAGTCCATTTCTTCTCCTAGTGTTTTGTCACACACTATCTTTTCTGGTGCTCTGGACAACACATCTGCGGTTGCTCTGCTTTTTGTCAGGCATGTGAGAGATGGAGAAGGAGTACCTCATTAATCTCATTCTCAGTCTCTGTACTTGTGGTGGTAGCTTGTCAAGGTTCTTTGAGCCTAAAAGTGGCACTAAGGGCTTGTGATTTGTCTCTATATGGAACTCAATGCCTATGAGAAAATCTGAGAACCGTTCATACGCCCAGGTTATGGCCAGTGCCTCCTTCTCAATCTGAGCGTACCTTTGTTCTGTTGGGCTGAGTGCTCTTGATGCGAATGCGACGGGTTTTATTGCGCCTTCTTCTTGTTTTTGAAGCAGCACTGCTCCGAGTCCAAAGGAAGATGCATCGGCTGATACTGTTGTCTGTGCTTTGGGGTTGTAGAGTGCCAAATTTGGTGGCATGCTCACTTGTGACTTGATTGTGTCAAACGCTTTTTGTTGCGCTTCACCCCAGCACCACATGTTCTTAGTGCTCAGCAGGTCCCTCAGTGGCTGTGTTTTCTCTGCGAGGTGAGGAAGGTATTTTCCCAAATGATTAACCATCCCTAGGAACCGCCTCATGCCACCGACATCTATGGGTGCTTCCATGTTGCTGACTGCTTTCACTTTTTCCAGGTCTGCTTTCACTCCGGTGCTGTTGATGATCTGTCCTAGAAACTTAATGGAGGTTTTAGAGAACTCACACTTCTCACTTTTCAGCGTTACTCCGGCTTTTTTGAGCCGCTGCAGAACTGCCTCCAGTCATGTGTTGTATTGGGCCTGCATTTCAGCATACACCAATATGTCATCCATCTGGCAGACCACGCCATCCAGCCCCTCCAAGAGCTGTGACATCCTTCTCTGAAAATGTTCGGGAGCAGATGAGATGCCAAACACAGTCTGTTAAAACAGAATCTCCCGAATGGTGTGATGAATGGGGTTAGGAGTGCTGATTCCCTGGACAAAGAGAATTGTCAAAATCCTGAGTTTGCATCAAGTTTTGAGAAGATCTTTGCATCCTGAAGCTGTCCCAGAGTGTGCTCCACTGACGGTAGCATCTGTTGTTCTTGTTTGACAGAGTTACTCAGTTTTGTTTGGTCGACACTCACACGTACCTCGCCTTCTGTCCACTTTGGAATCAGGACCATCCCGGCACACCAGTCAGTGGGCTGCTCCACTCTTGAAATGACCCCTAGCTCCTCCATGCGAGCTAGTTTCTTTTTGACTTTGGGCAACAGGGGCAGTGGGACGCATCGGGGGGTTGTTTTTCAGACGGTCCTGCTGTTTCTTCATGAGGTCACTTTGACAAATTTTCATGATGGCTTTATCCAGTGTGAGCTCCGCATCCATCTGTAATGACTCACAGCCACTTGTCATGTATCCCGACCACGAGTCTGTCTCTGATCATTTCGCTGTGCAGTGCGCCATAACCACAGTGCTCTGCCAGGGCGTACAATGATGTAATAAAACTGTTTGCAGTCTCTCCTATTTCTTGTTGTCTTTGGTTAAACTTTGCATGTTCAAAAATTACATTTCTTCTCACAACAAAATGTGCCTCCAACTTGGCTACCATAGTGTTGTAATCACTCGCCTCCTCGTCTGTCATATTCAGTGAAGTCAGCACATCCTTTGCTTCTTCTCCCATTGTATAGATCAGCGTGATCACCTGGTTTTCTTCTGGCTGTAGCTCGAGCCCAGAAGCTCTCCTGAATCATTCGAGCTGTTAGATCCATTTTGGCCACTCTTCATGCTTTTTCATCCAAGAGGGCGCTCAAGGATAGTGCATGGACTAGGCCTCTACCATAACACTAGCCACTCAGCCTTTCCACGAGCTACAATTTGTGATTGGAAAATTATGTTCAATATGATCAAATGTGACTCTGTCATGTTAAAATTTATTGTGGTGCAGGTGTAGTGTGGCTGGCTACTAATCAGAGGATCAGTGGTTCTATTCCTGCTCTGTCTGCAGTCTGCATGTCAAAGTGTCCTTGAGCAAGACACTGAAGCCCCAGTTGCTCCTGGTGGGTCAGGCCAGTACCTTCCATGGCAGCTGCACCACCATCAGTGTGTGAATGTGTGGATATCAGGACCTGTAAAGTGCTTTGGTCATCCAGAGATGAGAAGGAAGCACCATTTAAGTGAACGCCTTTTATACATACATAGAAAATAGCAAGAGAAGCACTGTTTAATTAGATATGAACAGCAGTAAATACTGTAAAACAGTAGAGAAAATATTTACAATGTGAGAGTGAAGTAGAGGAAGATTTGGGGTCCGTCCCAATTCTCATTTGTACCCTTCACCTACCCTTACCCGTGGCCCCTTAAGGACCAAAAATGACTCCTATGAACTGGGACAGCCCTTCAGGCTGCACTACGTCCTTAGTAGTTGCTGATGGATTTACCCTGACCTGTTTTCACCAGAAAAGAGAAAACAAACAAAAAAAAAACTGATGAGAAATAAGTCTCATCTGAAGGAGAAAAATGTCTCAAATTTCAGAAGTCACAAATTTACGTGGGCAGCACGGTGGAGCAGTGGTTAGCACTGTGGCAGCATGGCAAGAAGGTCACGGGATCAATCCCACCCCTGACCACTGATGACCCTTCTATGTGGAGTTTGCATGTTCTCCCCGTGTCTGCGTGTGTTTTCTCCGGGTACTCCAGTTTCCTCCCACAGGACAAAAACATGGAGGTTAGGTTAACTGGCATCAACTGGGGATTCTAAATTGTCCTTAGGTATGAATCTGATAGTGTATGGTTTTCTGTCTCTCTGTGTTGGCCCTGCGATGGACTGGCGATCTGTCCAGGGTGGACCCTGCCTCTCACCCAAAGATGCTGGGATAGGCTCCAGCCCCCCGTGACTGAAAAGGATTAAGCGGAAGAAGATGGATGGATGAAATTCACAGAGAAAAAACTGGACGACCTGTTGTCTGGTTTTGGCCCAGGGGCCATATGTTTGACACCCCAGGACCAACTCATTAAAAATACATACAGTGGTGTGAAAAAGTGTTTGCCCCCTTCCTGATTTCTCATTTTTTTGAATGTTTGTCTCACTTAAATGTTTCAAGCTGGTGTCTTGTCACCAGACTGCAAAACAAATCTACCTACGGGCACAAAATAAGTACAAAAACAAAAAAAAATTAAATGTTTCAGATCATCAAACAAATTTAAGTATTAGACAAAGAAAACACAAGTAAACACAAAATGCAGTTTTTAAATGAAGGTGTTTATTATTAAGGGTAAAAAAAATTCACAACCTACATGGTGCTGTGTGAAAAAGTGATTGCCCCCTATGTTAAAACATAAATTAACTGTGGTTGGTCACATCTTTGGAAAGCTGAGTTCAATTTCTCTAGCCACACCCAGGCCTGATTACTTCCACACCTGTTCTCAATCAAGAAATCACTTAAACTGGACCTGCCTGACAAAGTGAAGTAGACCAAAAGATACTCAAAAGCTAGACATCATGCTGTGAACCCAAGAAATTCAAGATCAAATGAAGAACAAAGTAATTGAGCTCTATCAGTCTGGAAAAGGTTATAAAGCCATTTCTAAAGCATTGGGACTCCAGCAATCCACAGTGAGAGCCATTATCCACAAACTGCGAAAACATGGAACAGTGGTGAACCTTCCCAGGAGTGGCCGACCGACCAAAATTACCCCAAAGCACAGCAACAACTCATCCAAAAGGTCACATTAGACCCCACAACAACATCCAAAGAACTGCAGGCATCACTTGCGTCAGTTCAGGTCAGTGTTCATGGCTCCACCATAAGAAAGAGACTGGACAAAAATGGCCTGCATGGCAGAGTTCAAAGACATAAACCCCTGCTGAGCAAAAAGAACATTAAGGTTTGTCTCAGTTTTGCCAGAAAACATCTTGATGATCCCCAAGACTTTTGGGAAAATACTCTGTGGACTGATGAGACAAAAGTTGAACTTTTTGGAAGGTGTGTGTCCCATTGCATCCAGCGTAAAAGTAACACAGCATTTCAGAAAAGGAACATTATACCAAGAGTAAATTATGGTGGTGGTAATGTGATGGTCTGGGGCTTTTTTGCTGCTTCAGGACCTGGAAGACTTGCTGTGGTAAGTGGAACCATGAATTCTGCTGTCTACAAAAAAATCCTGAAGGAGAATGCCCAGCCATCTGTTCATAACCGAAAGCTGAAGCACACTTGGGTTCTGCAGCAGGACAATGATCCAAAACACACCAGCAAGTCCATCTCTGAATGGCTTCAGAAAAACAAAATGAAGACCTAGTCAAAGACCTGACCTGAATCCAATTCAGATGGAGTGGCATGACCTTAAAAAGGCGAATCATGCTCGAAAACCCTTCAGTGTGGCTGAATTACAACAATTTTGTCAAGAAGAGCGGGCCAAAATTCCTCCACAGCACTGTAAAAGATTCATTGCCTGTAATCGCAAACACCTGATTGCAGTTGTTGATGCTAAGGGTGGCCCAACCAGTTAAGTTTAGGGGGCAATCACGTTTTTACACAGGGCCATGTAGGTTAGGATTTTTTTTTTCATTAATAATAAACACCTTCAATTAAGTCTGTCCATAACGAACACCATGTTCAAGCATAAGGGTGTTCATATGTGCACCTGGCACCAGGACACCCTAGGTCACAGGTCGATGATCGATTTTGTTACCGTGTCATCAGACCTGCGACCGTATGTCTTGGACACCCGAGTAAAGAGAGGTGCAGAGCTGTCAACTGATCACCACCTGGTGGTGAGTTGGATCCAACGCCAGGGGAGGAAGCCATTCAGACCTGGTAGACCCAAATGTATAGTGAGGGTGTGCTGGGAGTGTCTGGCTGAGGCCCCTGTCCGGGAGGTCTTCAACTCCCACCTCCGGAAGAACTTCAACCACATTCCGAGGGAGTCTGGAGACATGGAGTCTGATTGGGCCATGTTCTCCACCTCTGTTGTTGAAGCGGCGGCCCAGAGCTGCGGCCGCAAGGTGGTCGGTGCATCTCGTGGTGGCAACCCCCAAACCAAGTGGTGGACACCAGTGGTGAGGGGGGCCATTAAGCTGAAGGAGTCCTATCAAGCTTGGTTGGCTTGTGGGACTCCCGAAGCAGCTGAGGTGTACCGGCAGGCCAAGCGGAGTGCAGCTTGGGTGGTTGCTGAAGCAAAAACCCGGGTATGGGAGGAGTTTGGTGAGGCCATGGTACAAGACTTTCGGTCGGCCTCAAAGTGATTCTGGCAAACTGTCTGGTGGCTCAGGAGGGGAAAGCAGCTTCCCGTCCACACTGTGTATGGTGTAGATGGGACACTGTTGACTTCGACTGGGGATATCGTCGGGCGGTGGAAGGAATACTTCGAGGATCTCCTCAATCCCACTGACATGCCTTCCACAGAGGAAGCAGGGTTTGGGGATGAGGGGGATGACTCACCTATCACAGGGGCTGAGGTCGCCAAGGTGGTTAAAAATCTCCTTGGTGGCTGGGCCCCTGGGGTGGACAAGATTCACCCTGAGTACCTCAAGGTCCTGGATGTTGTTTGGCTGTCATGGTTGACACACCTCTGCAACATTGTGTGGAGGTCAGGGGCAGTGCCTTTGGCATGGCAAACCGGGGTGGTGGTTCCTCGCTTCAAAAAAGGGGACTGGAGGGTGTGCTCCAACTTTAGAGGGATCACACTCCTCAGCCTCCCTGGGAAGGTCTATGCCAAGATACTGGAGAGGAGAGTCCGGCCGTTGGTTGAACCTCGGATTTAGGAGGAGCAATGTGGTTTTCGTCCTGGCAGTGGCACATCGGACCAGCTCTTTACCCTTTCAAGAATTCTTGAGGGTTCATGGGAGTTTGCCCAACCAGTTTACATGTGTTTTGTGGACTTGGAGAAGGCATTTGACTACGTCCCTCCTGGATTTTTGTGGGGGTTGCTTCGGGAGTATGGGGTATCGGACTTGTTGTTATGAGCTATTCGGTCTCTGTACGACTGTTGTGAGAGTTTGGTTTGTATTGCCAATACTCGGTCAGAGTCATTCCCAGTGAGAGTTGGACTCCGCCAGGGCTGCCCTTTGTCACCGATCCTGTTCATAATTTTTATGGACAGGATTTCTAGGCACAGCCAGGGAATGGAGGGTGTCGTGCTTGGTGACCACAGGATCTCATCTCCGTTGTTTGCAGATGATGTTGTCCTGTTGGCTTCATCCAGCAATGACCTACAGCTCTTGCTGGGACGGTTTTCCGCTGAGTGTGAAGCGGCTGGGATGAGAATCAGCACTTCCAAGTCCGAGTCCATGGTCCTCAGCCGGAAAAAGGTGGATTATCCTCTCTGGGTTGGGGACAGGCTCCTGCCCCAAGTGGAGGAGTTTAAGTATCTTGGGGTCTTGTTCACGAATGAGGGGAAAATGGAGCGAGAGATCGACAGACGGATTGGAGCAGCATCTGCAGTGATGCGGACGTTGTACCAGTCTGCTGTGGTGAAGAGGGAGCTGAGTTCTAAGGCAAAGCTGTCGAGTTACCAATCAATCTACGTTCCTACTCTCACCTATGGTCACGAGCTTTGGGTAATGACCGAAAGAACGAGATCGCGGATACAAGCGGCTGAAATGAGCTTTCTCTGTAGGATTGCTGGACTCACCCTCAGAGATAGGGTGAGGAGCTCAGTCATTCGCGAGAGGCTCAGAGTAGAACCGCTGCTCCTCCACATTGAAAGGCGTCAGTTGAGGTGGTATGGGCATCTGATTAGGATGCCTCCTGGACGCCTCCCACTTGAGATGTTTCAGGCACGTCCCACTGGGAGGAGACCCCGGGGCAGACCCAGGACTCGGTGGAGAGACTATGTCTCCCAGCTGGTCTGGGAACGCCTTGGTATCCTCTCTGAAGAGCTGGAGCAGGTGGCGGGGAGAGTGAAGTCTGGGCTTCTCTGCTTGAACTGCTGCCTCCGCGACCTGGACCTCCGGAAAAATGGTAGAAGATGGATGGATGGATGGAGCTTCAATTAAAAACTGCCTTTTGTGTTTACTTGTCTTATCTTTGTCTAATATTTAAATTTCTTTGATCTGAAATATTTTAGTGTAGCAAACATACAAAAAAATGAGAGATCAGGAAGGGGGCAAACACTTTTCAACACCATAGTATATAGAGGGTAAATGACAGCTTCTTGCTCCAAAAATAATCCCATTTAAAATGACGTGGGCTACATTGACAATTGGAGCTCTTTTTGGGGAAAACCTGGTCTTATGAGACGAGACAGCATTCATCCCACTTTGGATGGTGCTTCTCATTTATCTAACAATCTGGCGTCTTTTTTATCCAAATTTCCAAAACCATGACTACTCAGAGTTGGGACCAGGAAGCAGAGTCGCAGTCTTACACGCCTCTCTGCAGCTCCTCTTCATCCGCCACCCCTCAGCTTAGCCCCTGTCTTCCCCATCAGAGAATCGTTGTCTGCTCCCTCCAAAGTGAATAAAAATATAATGTATAAGCATCCCAAAGTGATAAAGCAAAATATTGGTAAAACTCAAATTAAACATAAAGCCTCTAAATTCAATGATTTGGCCTCTGTTCCTCCTCATAATTTAAAAATTAAATGTGGTTTATTAAATATTAGGTCTCTAACTCCCAAGTCTCTGTTAGTCCATGATCTGTTAATTGATCATCAGATTGATTTAATTTCCCTTACAGAGACTTGGTTAGGGCAAGAGGATTATGTTGGTTTAAATGAATCAACTCCCTCTGGTTATTTAAACTGTCAAAATCCCAGAAGTTCTGGTCGTGGAGGAGGAGTAGCAACAATTTACCATTCCAAATTACTAGTTAATGTAAAGCAAAAAACATGTTATAATTCCTTTGAGGGCCTGGTCCTCAGTATTGGGCACTTTAGCAATTTTAGGTTAAACCCAATTTTATTTGCCATAGTTTATCGTCCCCCATCAACCTACTCAGAATTTTTATCCGAATTTGCTGATTTCTTAGCTGATTTAGTGCTGAAATCTGATAGAATAATTATAGTAGGGGACTTTAATATACATGTGGATGTAGATAGTGACTGCCTTAATGTGGCATTCAATTCAATATTAGATTCAATTGGGTTTTCTCAGAAAGTAGGAAATTCTACTCATTACCTCCACCATACATTGGACCTTGTTTTGACATATGGCATAGAAATAGAAAATCTTGTAGTGTCTCCTCATAACCCTGTACTGTCAGACCATTGTCTGTTAACCTTTGATTTTACTATTTCTGACTATTTGGCTCCTAAAGAAAAATATTATTACAGTAGATGCCTCTCAGATGATGCTGTTTCCAAATTTATGCAGATTGTTTCCTCTATGCCATGTGTCAACACAACGGAAATAAGCTATAGACAGCTTGCTCCTTCTGTAATTGATAACATGGTGGATAGTGTTTCAACTTCTCTGCATCAGACTCTAGACTTGGTGGCCCCCTTAAAAAAGAAAAAGTCTAATCAGAGATTTCTAACTCCTTGGTTCAACACAGAAACTCGTACCTTAAAACAGAAGACTCGTCAATTAGAAAGAAAATGGCGCTCTACTAATTTAGATGAAATCTATTTAGCTTGGAGAAATCATCTTTTAATTTATAAAAAATCTCTTAGAAAAGCTAGAACGAGTTATTACTCTGCATTAATAGAAGACAACAAGAATAATCCCAGGTTTCTTTTCAGTACTGTAGCCAGGTTGACAAAGAGTCAGGACTCTGTCAATCCTAGCATTCCCTTAGAGCTTACTAGTCAGGACTTTATGAACTTTTTCAATAATAAAATTTCATCCATCAGAGATAAAATCAATCAGATTCTTCCCACAGTTAACTTAAATACTGTAACTACTACAACTCCTTCTATTGATGTCTGTCTTGATGAGTTTACTCCAATCGACCTTTTTGAGTTTGACAAAATAGTTTCCTCATCCAAACCTTCAACTTGTCTTTTAGAGCCTATTCCTACCAGGTTATTTAAAGAAGTCTTCCCACTTATTGGTAGCTTTATTCTTCATATAATCAATTCTTCATTAACTTTAGGCCATGTACCGCAGGCTTTTAAAACGGCTGTAATTAAACCCTTACTCAAAAAGCCAACGCTAGATCCAGGAGCTTTAGCTAACTATAGACCAATCTCTAATCTCCCTTTCATTTCAAAAATCTTAGAAAGAGTTGTTGCTACGCAATTATTTGACCACCTGCAGGGAAATGGTTTACTTGAAGAGTTTCAATCTGGGTTTAGAATCCATCATAGTACTGAAACAGCCTTAGCGAAGGTCACTAACGACCTCCTCATTGCATCTGATAATGGACTAGTTTCTGTACTTGTCCTTTTAGACCTTAGTGCAGCTTTTGATACTATCGATCATAATATTCTACTTGATATATTAGAACACTATGTTGGACTTAATGGAACTTCGTTGCAATGGTTTAGATCTTATTTATCTGATAAGTTCCAGTTTGTTCATGTAAATAATGAGTTTTCTTTCAACTCAAAGCTTAGTCATGGAGTTCCACAGGGATCTGTGCTAGGCCCTACTCTTTTTAGTTTATATATGCTTCTGTTAGGCAACATTATTAGAAAGTGTCACCATGGGGTGAGACGCCGGCTCGGCGCTCAGCCCATGTTCCTTTTATCCCTGCCTCTCATTGGGCAGTGCCTCAGCTGGTTCCCAGCTGTCAGTGTCACGGGACGGCTGGGGCCAATTAATCCTCATCAGCTGGGGCGCTGTTAATGAGTATAAAGAGGAGCAGCTTCGATCATTCGGGGCTGCGACATAAGCACTGCTAGGCTGAAGCCCCTTCGTCTGGTGTCAGCCTCAACTCCCCTTGCAGCATTCCGGTGTTTGTATCCCGCTGTGAGTATGCACGTCTTGTTACCCCCATGTCCGGTACGAGCTACCTACCCCTGCGCTGTGCAGCCTGAGAATGTACGTCTGTATGAGTGTCTGTGCTCTCCTCATCCCTTATCCCTTACCCAGAATAAAACATCTCGACTCACTGGCTTGTCCCTGGCTCTGATTACCCGGCTCCCTAGAGCCGGATATGACAGAAAGCACTGTATACATTTTCATTGTTATGCAGATGACACACAATTATATCTGTCAATGAAGCCAGATGATAGTAATCAATTAGCCAAGTTAGAAGCCTGTCTTAAGGAAATCAAAGCTTGGATGACTTGTAATTTCCTGCTATTAAATTCAGATAAGACTGAAGTCATTCTTGTTGGTCCAAAAAACCTTAGAAATTCCTTTCCAAATCAAACTTTCAGTTTGGATACGGTTTCTCTTTCTCTTAATAGCTCTGTGAGGAACCTTGGAGTTATTTTTGATCAGGATTTGTCCTTCAATTCACATATTAAATTTGTTTCTAAGACTGCCTTCTATCATTTGCGTAATATTGCCAAGATTAGGAGCATCTTGTCTCAGAGTGATGCTGAGAAACTGATCCACGCTTTTGTTAGCTCGAGATTAGATTATTGTAATTCTTTATTATCAGGCTGTCCTAAAACATCTTTAAAAAGTCTTCAGCTGATCCAAAATGCTGCAGCAAGAGTTTTAACAGGTACTAGAAAGAGAGATCATATCTCTCCGGTTCTGGCCTCCCTTCATTGGCTTCCCATAGAGTTTAGAATTAAGTTTAAAATTCTTCTTCTTACTTACAAAGCTCTAAACAATCAGGCTCCTTTTTATTTAAAAGATCTGATACTACCGTATTATCCTAACAGAGCACTACGCTCCCAAAATGCAGGATTACTTGTAATACCTAGAATCTCCAAAAGTACAATGGGAGGCAGAGCCTTCAGTTATCAAGCTCCTCTCCTGTGGAATCAGCTGCCAATCTGGATTCGGGAGTCAGACTCGATCTCTGTTTTTAAGAATAGGGTTAAAACCTACCTTTTTGATATAGCCTACAATTAGGGAGGGATCATGTGTTTCTGAACCCTCCCTTAGTTATGTTGCTAATAGGTTTAGTCAGCCGGGGGACCTCCAGTAATGCACTGGGCCTCACTCCTTTCCTCACTCTCTATGAAATATTTTTTTTTGCTGGTCATTAACATCTTTTTGTTCTCTCCCATAGATTGAGTCCCCATCGTGCTGTTTGCTCTCTACATGTCTATTCTTTTCTTCTTCTCTATCCCCTCACCCACCAGCCAGTCGCAGCAGATGACTGCCCCTCCCTGAGCCTGGTTCTGCTGGAGGTTTCTTCCTGTTAAAAGGGAGTTTTTCCTCTCCACCGTCGCCAAGTGCTTGCTCACAGGGGATCGCCTGATTGCTGGGGTCTTTCTGCAACTGTGGGGGTCCCCCCCTACAGTTGATAGTGCTATGAGATGACTGTTGTTGTGAAATGGTGCTATATAAATAAAGTTGAATTGAATTGAATTGAATTGAATTTAACCACAGAGATAGGTGCTGATGTGGTGGGGAGCACAGGGATGAGCTACTCACCACTGGGAACTCTCAATGGAACTACCCTGTATAAATAAAGGTTAAATTAAAAAATAAACTCGCCGTGGGTGGAGTCTTGCTCCACTCCGTACCTGGTACAGGAGAAGCTGCAACCCACCATGGCATTTCTTCCCACCAGACTGAACAGGGGCAGGATGGGAGACCGACCTCTGGAGTAGACTGCCCACGGCTTTTTCAGACTCCGCTCACGGTGACAGTGGACAAATGAGCACAGACTGTGTGCAGATAGTGCTGATGGGCATTGGAGTTTGGCAGTCTAATATTGTGATGGGTTTATTATGATTATTTGAGGTGCCGTTTGAGAAAACTACAACCCACCAAAGTTGCTAGTGGGAGTGGCTGTCTTATTGGCCAGTGCGGAAATCCACCCACCATTGGCCAGTTGGCGAGTGTTAATGTCTTGTAATATAAAAGAAATCTTGGAGAACACACTAGAATAAAGGGGAAACCCCCAAAAGCAGAACAGAGACTCAAAACGAAGAAGAATATCATCTGCATATAAACTGATTTGGTGATGGACAGATTCAGTTTCAACCAGTAATATTTGTATTTGGGTAAATATCAGCAAATGGTTCCATGAATGTGTCAAATAATGGACAGAGTGAGCCTGCTGTCCAAGCACCTCTGTGCAGAGTGAGGGGTTGTGATGGAAGTCTGTGTTTGATGACTGCAGCTGTGGTAGAAACATTCTCTGTGATTCTGATTGGAAAGGTGATCAAATTGGCTGTGTTGCACCCTCTGCTCCACAGTTTGGGAGAGGTACGTGGTTCTTTTGAGCAAAAAATAATGAACAGAGTCATGGTCTGTGTCTTCACTCCATTTTTCTTTATTCAAAAGAACATGGAAACTTCTGCGCAAGCGCACTACACAGTTCACATCAAACTTTCAACAAACTGTAAATAGCGTACACAGTACTTAAACTTTTTTAGTACTGTATTAATGTTTTTAAATGTAACAATCGTGCAAACATAATAATGAAATATTAATCTTTTTAACTCTCATTTTTAACTGTATATATTGTCTACAATCAGCTTTTTAGCTGACTTTTTAACCTGTAATCTGCTTTTTAACTTGTGTATGATACACTTTTAATTAATTTATTAATTTTTATTTTTAACCTGTCACATACTTCCCCTCAAAATAGATGTTGTCCCCAACATCAGGACATGTGAAATGTATAATAACCACTGTCACAGTGCAAAATTCTCAAGAAGTGCATAGTCAACTAATTCAAAAAAAGTTTACAGGCTGGAACTCTTGTCATACATTCTGGCTTTGAGATGAACTCATTCACAGTCTCAAGTGTCCATTACACTTTAAGTGCATATCCTGCGCATACTGGGATAAACGCCAACACAGTCCCCCTCCCCCCTTTTTTTTTAAGTTAGTCCCAGTGAGTCAAATGACCTTAAAACTCAATCTTTCAGTGTGAGTCCAATGTAACTGCATTTACTCTACTTCAAGTATACAAAATGACCACCAATCCATTAACATTGACCACAAAACTCTTGGAAGTAGAAAGGATGTACACTGTATACCCATGACATGGTCTGTTCAGGATAATAAGGCAACATCTGTACGTTATAACATGCTGGTGTACCCAATGTATCATAAGTGAATACTTTCGGTTTTCTAGCGTTACGTCTAGGTCTCTGATTCACTTCCTCACCAGGATCACTATAGGTAGGAGAAGGAGGGTGCGGTGAAGGAAGGCTCACCTCCGCAGGTAAGTCCTCTACCTGACCAATGTCGTCCTCTGGTGGCTTGTCAGCTGCTGCAGCTCAAGCTCTGTCTCCTGCTGCACCTCTTCAGGTATGTTGTCCTCCTGCTGAGCTGGGTCTGCGGCCCTCTCAGGTGGCGGCAAATCAGGGCAAGTGCTCAAGTGAAGTGGCACTGGATAATACTCGTCATCATCGTTGTCCTCTTCTGAGTGAATCTCTGGTGTCTCCGCTGATCTGGTAGTGGCGTATTTCTTTGAACAAGGCTGCAAAGAAGTCTCCAAAGGCAAATGATCACATGGCAGAAGAAGATTGCCATGCAAAGTTCTAGATCTACCCTTGCCTCTCTCAGGTTTCAGTTCATAGATAGGACTCATGTGGTGAGTTGGTGTACGGGGGCCGGTGGCCATAGTGTCTACGTACAAAGTATGGTGGGAAGCGCTGTTGTTGCTGCTGGTCTCCTTCGGGGGCATTCTCTCCATTGCTCTGGTAGTTCTCTGGATAGTCTCCACAGGGAGGGCCTCTCCTCCTTCGGTAGCGCCTATAGCGGCTCCTGTCAGTGGCATACCTGCTTCCCTGGACTGCAGTGCCTCCTGGGCCGGTAACATTTTTTTTTTTTTTTTGTTACTTATTTGTACCCGTAGGTAGATTTGGTTTGCAGTCTGGTGACAAGCCACCGGCTGCCGGTCGCTGCGTGCGCGAGCGCCCTAAACCTACATGTTTTTGGTATGCGGGAGGAAACCGGAGAAATCCCGGAGTAAACCCACGCAACACGGGGATAACATGCAAACTCCACACAGCTCACTGTTGGTCGGGGGCTGGGATCGAACCCACGATCTCATGATCCCCGCGGTCCCCCGGCCGAGGGTAAACTGTGCTGCCACAGTGCTAAACCACTGCGCCACCGTGCAGCCCATTTGCCGCCTCTGCTCCCCTTTCTCCCTCAACTACATCAACCTCCACAGTTTTGCCATCTCCAACACTGTGAAGGTATTTCCTCGGGTTCTTTTTGATGGCTGTCTGGTGTACAAAAACGTCTTCTGTTGTGTCATTCCTATTGATGAAACCATATCCATTTCTGACGTTGAACCATTTGACTGTACCCAAGACTTTTGTTGCGATGACCTTCTTATTACCCGTTGGAGCTGCGGCTGCCAGGCTAGATGGGCTACTGCCTTTCAGGCTCTCTGCTTTCCTCTCTCTTGTAGCATTATGCGCCCTATATGCTCTACAGCCTGCCTGAAAATGCTCACTACTCCCTTTACGAATACTACCACAGGTGTAGGGCTTACATTTGGCTTTGTATATGGGCCAGCGCTCTCCTTGACACTTTTTGGAGCAGTACAAGGCATTTTTACACACTGAACAACATTTCAAACTCTGGTTCTCACCCTGTGTAGCACAGCTCTGACAACACTGGGACCTTTTTATGTCACTGGTCACACCACGGCCCGCTGGAGTGACCCCTTCTAGTTTAAAGAGTTACCTCTGGCTGGTTTCACTGGCTTCTGTGCTTTACAGCCTGCTCTAAAATGCTTGCTGCTCCCACAGCTAAAACAGTGCTGACAAAACTCTTCACCTGTCTGAATGCAATAATACCATCTTGGTTGTGGGCGGGGCATGTGGTACCGCTGAGGGGCGAAGCACAGCTGGAATTGTGCAGTGCCTCTCATCGGTGCCAGGCCTTGTGCTAGATAGTACTGCTGAAGAGCTGCTGGGGAGTGTTGGGGAAAGTAGTGCTGAGCAGATGGGTCCAGCTGGTATTGTGGGTATGGCGTGAAAGTCGGCACTGGGGAGTGGTTTTCAGGTCCTCCGCTGGTGGTGGGTTGTGCTGTGGCTGAAGGCTTCTGCATGGTTTCTCGGATTTGGGACACTTCAGCTCACAAGTCCTTTAAAAGTACCATCTCAGACCAAATCTCTTTAATCTCTGCCAGCAGATCAGGTGACGGAACGGCTGTGCTTTGTTTTTGAACTGTCTTTTTTTCTGCAGGTGCAGGAGTGTCACTGGGCTGAACAGCATTCATGGCGGCCGCTTGCTGGGGGACAGCATGTTTCTTCTTGTCTTGTCTTTCCTTTTCATTTGCACATGCAATATTCGCCTTTTCCAATAAAACTTCATCAGGTGTCGTGGGCTGAAGAAGGTACTGCTGCATGTCACTCTTAACATTGTCACTCTGCAAACCTGTTAGGATGGTGTGCATAAACAAACTTTGGACCAAGGCGGGATCATATTTTAGACCCGACTCATCTTCCTGGGACGCAAAGAGAATCTTCTGGCGAAGGTCCATGGCTCTCAGAAGGAAGTTTTGAGGAGTCTCTTTACTGCTCTGAGCTTCTGAAGAAAGCTGCTTGTACAGTTCAGTAGCCCCTCTCTCCTGATAGTGAGACCTTAGGATCCTCCGCAGGGCAGGAAGAGTCAGATTACCTTTGCCTTCTAGGTAATTTCTCAGCTGCAGGCCTGGTGTGATGGCGCGAATCACTGTGTTGATGATCTCATCTTCATCGTAGCCTTTACTGAGCCCACTTCCAATCTGCCTGGCCAAGCTGGAAAATGTGAGCTTGTCTTTTTGTCCCGGCTCCCCTCTTTGGCCTGATATCTTAAAGTCTTTACGCCACATGGAGTTATCTGGAGGCGCTGAAGCTTGTCTGTGCATTGGTGTGCTCTGTAGGCTCAGTTTATTACTCATTAGCTGATGCATAGCCTCTTCTTTGGCTTGAAGTGTGGCCCGTAAAGCATGTACCTCTTTCTGCAGGTCTTTTTTCTGTTTATCTTCACCCGCTATCTCTAGCTCTGGCATCTTTGCATTTTCAATCAAGTCCTTTATATTTAGCAAATGAGACATTCCCTCATCTTCTAGCTCAGCTAACTCAGCTCTTTCAACATAACTTGTGACAAATGTGACTAGCTGGCCTCGAGTTTTGTCTGCAAATTGCTCTTTTCCTATTCCAGATATTTGTAGTCCACTGCATACATTAAGCAGTTGTTCAACATTCAGTGTGTATAATGCACCTTCTAACTGCACTTTCTCCAACTCCATTTTCATCAGAGAAGTGGGCATAAACAGTTCAACGTAGGCCTCTTTTACCTTCGTGGTGTAGTGGAGCCCTCTAGTGGTGATTGCGGCACTAGAGTTACAACCTTTGCACGTGGTGCCAGAGCCACGGTAAATGTCGGCGGTGCCTTACGTCTCCTACGCTGGGGTTCGTGGAGGGATATTTGGCTCGAGTTTCCACTTTGGCTGGCGGATTTTTCTCTCACCAAAATATCCCAGTGGTGCCTCCAAAATGTTGTTCCCTCTGCTCCACAGTTTGGGAGAGGTACGTGGTTCTTTTGAGCAAAAAATAATGAACAGAGTCGCGGTCTGCGTCTTCACTCCATTTTGCTTTGTTCAAAAGAACATGGAAACTTCTGCGCAAGCGCACAACACAGTTCACATCAAACTTTCAACAAACTGTAAATAGCGTACACAGTATGTAAACTTTTTTAGTACTGTATTAATGTTTTTAAATGTAACAATCATGTGCAAAAATAATAATGAAATATTAATCTTTTTAACTCTCATTTTTAACCGTATATATTGTCTACAATCAGCTTTTTAACTGACTTTTTAACCTGTAATCTGCTTTTTAACTTGTGTATGATATGCTTTTAATTAATTTATTAATTTTTATTTTTAACCTGTCACATACTGCAGAGGTGAAAAATAATCCATCATCTATGTTTGGACCATCAATGTTGATTGTCATGTTGTTAATTAGGATGTTTATAATGATAAATGGGCCCTCTGTGTCTGCTGTGGTGTTATTGTGAACAAAATGGCTACTCCTCTTGGTCTACAATTATAACGGGAACAATAATGCGTTTATTAAACCGCCACCAAGTAGGTATAATGTCTTTGCTGCCATTTGTTGGCAGGATAACAGAAAAACTCATTTTATTTTATTAATTTAACCTTTATTTATACAGGGTAGGTCCACTGAGACGCAACCTCTCTTTTTCAAGGACACCCTGTTCACATTCACACCAGGAAGCTGCCCAGTACAACCACAGACTGACCTGTGGCCACTAAGCAGCTCCACTGGAGCAGTTGGGGTTAAGGACTTTGCTCAAGGGCACCACAGTGGGGTTAAGGAGGGTGGGGAAAGCACTGCTATGTTATCTGTCCCACCCAGATATGATCCTTCTGGTACAGGGATCAAACCTGTGACCCTCTGCTCACCAGTCCATATCCCCAACCATTAGGGCACCACTGCCATCAGCTATGCTGCTCATAGATTTAGACAGCAGGGGGACCTCCAATGATGACCTGGGCTTCACTCCTTTCTTCACTCTCAATGAAATATCTTTGCTGGTCATTAACATCTGTTTGTTCTCTCCCATAGATTGAGTCCCGTTGTGCTGTTTGCTCTCTACATCTCTGTTCTTTTCTTCTTCTCTATCCCCTCACCCCTCAGCCAGTCACAGCGGATGACTGCTCCTCATCCCATCATCTCCCTGAGCCTGGTTCTGCTGGAGGTTTCTTCCTGCTAAAAGGGAGTTTTTCCTCTCCACCGTCACCAAGTGCTGCTCACAGGGATGGCCTGATTACTGGGGTCTTTCTGAAATTGTGGGGTTTTCCCCTACAGTTTAAAGTGCTATGAGATGACTGTTGATGTGAAATGGCGCTATATAAATAAAGCTGAATTGAATAAAATCCACCTGTCTACACACTGAATGTGGGGTGCCAAAAGGTTCTATCATTGGACCTAATCTTTTTATTTTGTATATAAATGACAGATGTGACATGTCTAAATTACTGAAATTTGTATTGTGTGAAGATGTCAAACTTTATTTTTTTTTAGCTCTTCCTGATAATTTGAAAGTTTTGGCAAGAATCATTGAAAATGAAATGATTGCTCTTATTTTTTTTATCAAAGCATTTTTTATCTTTCAATTTGAAGAAAAAACATTTCATGGAATTTGCAAATAAAATGAAAGCAGGCAAGGTTAAGATGTGTATAGATGGAATTGTAATTGAGAGGGTGGCTGAATTTAGATTCCTTGGTGTAATTAGAAGATAAGATAAGATCAGCCTTTATTAGTGCCACAATGGGGAAATTCCAGGATTACAGCAGCAAAGGGATAGCAGCACTCACAGCAGTAGTTAATAAGATTAGGACTGGTTAGCCAAAGCAGTAAATAAATATATACAGACGTGGACACAATTGTTGGTACCCCTCTGTTAATGAAAGAAAAACCTACAATGGTCACAGAAATAACTTGAATCTGACAAAAATGGTAATAAATAAAAATTCTATGAAAATTAACCAATGAAAATCAGACAATGCTTTTGAATTGTGGTTCAGCAGAATTATTTTAAAAAACAAACTCATGAAACAGGCCTGGACAAAAATGATGGTACTCTTAACTTAATATTTTGCTGCACAACCTTTTGAGGCAACAGCAATCAAACCATTTCTGTAACTGTCAATGAGACTTCTGCACCTCTCAGCAGGTATTTTGGCCCACTCCTCATGAGCAAACTGCTCCAGTTGTCTCAGGTTTGAAGGGTGCCTTCTCCAGCCGCCATGTTTCAGCTCCTTCCACAGATGTTTAATAGGATTTAGATCAGGGCTCATAGAAGGCCACTTTAGAATAGTCCAATGTTTGGCTCTTAGCCATTCTTGGGTGTTTGTAGCTGTGTGTTTTGGGTCATTATCCTGTTGCAAGACCCATGACCTGTGACTGAGACCAAGCTGTCTGACACTGGGCAGCACATTTCTCTCTAGCATACCTTGATAGTCTTGAGATTTCATTGTACCCTGCACAGATTCAAGACACCCTGTGCCAGATGCAGCAAAGCAGCCCCAGAACATAGCAGAACCTCCTCCATGTTTCACAGTAGGGACAGTGTTCTTTTCTTGGTATGCTTCATTTTTACGTCTGTGAACATAGAGCTGATGTGCCTTGCCAAAAAGTTCCAGTTTTGTCTCGTCTGTCCATAGGACATTCTCCCAGAAGCTTTGTGGCTTGTCAACATGCAGTTTGGCAAATTCTAGTCTGGCTTTTTTATGATTTGTTTTCAACAGTGGTGTCCTCCTTGGCCGTCTCCCATGAAGTCCACTTTGGCTCAAACAATGACGGATGGTGCGATCTGACACTGATGTATCTTGACCATGGAGTTCACCATGAATGTGTTTAGGGGTTGTTCTGGGCTCTTTTGTTACCATTCGTATTATCCGTCTCCTCCTGCGGCCACATCTAGAGAGGTTGGCTACAGTCCCGTGGATCTTAAATTTCTGAATAATATGTGCAACTGTAGTCACAGGAACATCAAGCTGCTTGGAGATGGTCTTACAGCCTTTACCTTTAACATGCTTGTCTATAATTTTCTTTCTAATCTCCTGAGACAACTCTCTCCTTTGCTTCCTCTGGTCCATGTTTAGTGTGGTACACACCATGTCACCAAACAGCACAGTGACTACTTGTCATCCTTTAAATAGGCCGACTGACTGATTACAAGTTTGTAAACACCTGTGATGTTAATTAGAGGACACATCTTGGTTGAACATGTCCCTATGGTCACATTATTTTCAAGCTTTTCTAGGGGTACCATCATTTTTGTCCAGGCCTGTTTCATGAGTTTGTTTTTTAAAATAATTCTTTTGAACCACAATTCAAAAGCATTGTCTGATTTTCATTGGTTAATTTTCATAGAATTTTTATTTATTACCACTTTTGTCAGATTCAAGTTATTTCTGTGACCATTGTGGGTTTTTCTCTCATTAACAGAGGGGTACCAACAATTTTGTCTACGTCTGTATATACAGGTACAGGCACACAGGTGCAAACCATGGTGAGGAGCCACATCTCCGCTGACACAGAGAGGGCTAACTGTTCATCTGCTGCAGCTGTCAACTTCAAACACCAGGATGACAGGCAAGTGTTTTTTCATTCAGCACAATCTTATAACACCAAACCTTGTCTGTCTGCCGATGGAGAGGCCTGATTTCAGCAGTCCGCTGGGTCCTCTCCTCCTGCTGCAGATAATAATTCTTTCCTTCCTCTCTCCGTGTCTCCTTCCTCATTTCCTGAGTGCCTCGTTTCCTGAGTCCAAGAACCAAGCCGCCAGATAGATAAATCCTCATTATTTACCCCCTCACTGTGCGCGTTGGAAAAGCGCACGGGAGGGTTCATGACAGCAATGTTGACTTTGAACTTTGACCTTTGACCCCAAACCCATAGTCAGGTCAGGGTGTCAGCCATCCAAATTGTGTATTAGACACAACTACTGTATCAATTTGAAATGCCTACAGCAGGGCTATTCAATTACAAAATCAGTTGGGCCAGATATTGAAATCAAGACCTGTAACTGGGCTGCACATGTTCAGTGATCTGTTGAATATGACAAATTTCAAACCAACAGAGATCGATATGATGAAAAATCTGCACTTTCTGTTCATTGTCTTGGTTTTAAATGTGCACTTGGCACATGACAAAGGTACTCAAAAGTGCATAACAACACAATAACAGCGCTGGGGTTGAGCCGAACTTGAGTCTTGTGTCTCTGAGTCTTCTAAGCCCCTCCTGCAGACTTTGTTCTGCATGGGTCTCTTGGTCTTTCAGCTGTTCCTCTAGTTCATGAAGCCTGAGGTGCCGTGTGAACACGCAATGGCCTCACTTCTCTCTTCGTGTTTCCTGCAGACTTTGTTCTGCATGGGTCTCTTGGTCTTTCAGCTGTTCCTCTAGTTCATGAAGCCTGAGGAGCCGTGTGAACACGCAATGGCCTCTCTTCTCTCTTCGTGTTTTGTGCTATTTCGTGTTGTTTAAATTACGCTTAAGTGTATATTCACGTGTTTAAAGTCCACATATGATGCTGCGCACAAGCTACAGTCGTCACAGCCTTCTGAAGATAAGAAATATGTCCAAACATTATGTCCAGGATCAGAGCATTACAGAGGAACTCCGTGACCTAGGTCTTCTCCACCAGACCTCCACACCCCCGGACTCGACTGCAGTGTCTCATCCCAAATGAAGACACCATAGACGGTGTGAGTGGTGACATAAAAGAGGTAAACGTGGAGATATTTAGATTTAGATTTTTTTAGATTTAGTATACTTTATTGATCCCCAGAGGGGAAATTGAGGGTCATCCACCACCTGGATGGATGAAGCAGTCACGATACGGCGCTATCCCTTAACCATTCACACACACATTCACACCTAGGGCCACTTTAGAGTCTCCAATTAACCTAACCTGCATGTTTTTGGCATGTGGGAGGAAACCGGAGAAATCCCAGAGTAAACCCACGCAAACACGGGGAGAACATGCAAACTCCACACAGATCACTGTTGGTCGGGGGCTGGGATCGAACCCACGATCCCTCGGCCAAGGGTAAACTGTGCTGCCGCAGTGCTAACCACTGCGCCACCGTGTAGCCCATAACAAAGCTAACTGCTAGCCCACACAAACTCCCAATTCCTTCCTTCATTCTGACCAAAGAACGCTCACTGGACAACAAAATAAGACCACATACAGCTCCTGAGAACTACGCAACGTGATGGCTGGAACTGCTGTGTTTTTATCTTTACGGAAACATGGTTGAATAACAATATACCAGACTCTGCCATTCAGTTAGCAGGGCTAGCATGCTGTTGTGCTGAAAGAGTGTTCACGGAAGGAGGGAAAACGTGAGGCGGAGACGTCTGGGTCTACATCAGTGATGTTTGGTGCCATCATGTAACTGTTGGACACAAACACTGTTCTCCATTGGTGGAGTTTATGATCATCAAGTTCCGACACCTTTTACATTCCGAGAGAATTTTCATCCATCCTACTAGTTGCCGTGTATGCCCCACCCACTGCCATCAGTGAGACAAAAACAGCACATCCAGACAGATTCCTCATCACAGCAGGAGACTTCAACCATGATGATTTAAAGGCCCTTCTACCAAATCTACACCAACATGTGGACTTTCCAACAAGAGGAGACAATTTGCTGGATCTGGTGTACACAACTCACAAGAAAGCATACAGAGCCTCCCTCCTTCCCCAGCTGAGTCTCTCTGATCCCATCACCATCTTGTTAAGGCCGCCATACAAACCCAGAGTGAAAACAATCAGACAAAGAACAAAGTAGGTACGTGTGTGGCCAGAGGAGGCCTCGGATGCTCTGAAAGACTGCTTCAGCACTACAGACTGGGACACTTTCAAGCATGCAGCCACTCACAATGGACACACAAACCTAGACGAGTACACTGAGGTTGTTGTAGCACACATAGCTAAATGCATTGACGATGTCACTCACTGTAAGACCATCACTGTTTGTGCTAACCAAAAGCTATGGATGACAGTGGAGGTCCATAGGCTCCTGAGGGCTTGGAATGCAGCCTTCAGGGCCGGTGACACTGCAGGACTAACAGCAGCTAGGGCCAACCTGTCTGGTCGCATCAAAGAGGAAAAATGAAAGTACAGCAAAAGACAATCTGGCCGCTTCAGCAACACCAGAGTTGCACATTCCCTCTGGTGTGGCAAACAGACCCTCACAAACTACAAACCTCTACGTCAGACCTGTACAAGTGACATCACATTGCTTAACAACCTAAATGACTTCTTCGGCCACTTTGAAGCACAAAACAGCACATCAGCACAGAAGACCACTCCTCCTCCAGACAAGCAGGCCATAAGTCTGGATTTGGCTAGTGTGAAGAGGACTCTCTGCAGGATCAACCCACGCAAGGCAGCTGGTCCAGACAACATACTGGGTCACGTTCTGAAGGACTGTGCAGAGGAGCTCAAGAATGTCTCGACCAACATCTTCAACATCTCACTGATTCAAGCTGTTGTCCCCACATGTTTCAAAAATGCTACCATAATACCAATCCCAAAGAAACCTGTCCCATCCAGCTACAACAATTACCGGCCTGTAGCACTGACCTCCATCATAATGAAGTGCTTTGAGCAGCTGGTCATGCAGAACATCAACTCCATAATCCCTCCCTCCCACGACTCATCTCAGTTTACATACAGATCAAACAGATCCACAGAAGATGCCATCGCTGCTGCTCTCCATCCAGCCCTCACCCACCTGGACACAAAGAACTCCTGTGTGTGAATGCTGTTCTTGCACTTCAGTTCAGCATTCAACACAATCATACCCCAGCACCTAATACAAAACTAAGACACTCAAAACCTCTCTCTGTAACTGGGTGCTGGACTTTCTCACAGGGAGGCCACAGAATGTTCAGGTTGGCAGCAACAATTCCAAGACCACCACACTGAGTGCAGGGGCCACACAAGGGTGTATTCTCTTCCCACTGCTCTTCACCCTGCTGAACCATGACTGCGTACCAGCCTACAACTCCAACCACATCATCAAGTTTGTGGACAACACAATGGCGGTGGGCCTCATCACCAACAACGAGGAGGCCAACTACAGAAATGAGGTGAGCCAATTGGTCCAGTGGTGTAAAGGCAATTATCTCTTCCTGAACGTGGGAAAAGCCAAGGAGATTGTGATCAACTTCAGGAGGAGACACACATAGCATCCCCCTCAGATCATCGATGGTGCAGCTGTGGAGAGGATGAACAGCACCAAGTTCCTGGGGTTGCACATCTCTGAGGACCTCTCCTGGTACAACAACACCACATCACTGGCCAAGAAGGCTCCAACAAATGCCATACCTACTGCTGTCTGTTATTGCAATATTGATCATATGCAGTCCTATCTGTCACTGTCTGCACCTACACTACCGCATTGAACTTGCAACTATGAGTATTACTGCTCTACTTTTCTCTATATAGGATTGCTGGGTTTCATCGTTTATCTTTATTTGCACTAGCAGAGGTCTGGATCTATCTTTTGTTGCCATTTGCACTACAGGTATCATGAATTTGGGTTTGGCTTCCAAACCCAGTTCTGACCTATTGTTATGCTTTGCCCTAGTTTCCTCCTAACAGCTCTGGCATGCACCCTCCTCCTGTCAAGTGCCATCAGCTGCACTGTCACGAGTGTTCACACACATACACACACTATGCTGCCCCCACGTATCAAGTTAAGAGTTCCCATTACAGCATTTCATGTAAGGGAGTTTGGCTCCCTCTAGTGGTGTAGGGAAAGCATCGTTTTGAACTGAGACACAAAGTACTGCACATGCGCAGTAATGATATAACCAGAGGACGGAGCAGAACGCCACTCATTGTACGAGCGCTGTTGATGTTGTTAATTATCGGCGCCTTGGACATCATTAGTCTGTGAGTATGTGCATGGTTTGACAGTGTTAACAGCTACAATGAGAATTGCATGGTTGCATTGGTGTATTTTAAGCGATCTGACTAGTCTGTTGCCATCATTGTTACCAAGCTAAGCTAGAGCTAATGCTAATATGTGCTAAGCTAAATACGGTGACCATATCATTGACGGCGTGTATATGCTTACTTTGTTGCAGTTTTACACGGATGTAGGAACAAATGTAAACGGATGTAAAACCCTAAAGACGAGTGTACATCACGTTGAGTTCCTTGTGGGGCAGCTTCAATAAACGAGATAAAAGGAAACATCTTGTCATCATTGAGGCCTACACCACACATGTTAGCTAGCTGTCTACTAGTCGAACACTGGGAGACTCGATAGGAGGGCAGTAAAGTAAAAAGACTAACAGCGCGGTGGGCCCGATAAACAACAACAAGCAGCAAATGAGCCTCAGGGCAGGAGAGCAGCACCAGCCAACTCCACAACTCAGAAGTGGAGTTATGGAGACGGGACACACAGCTCCCTTGGCTACAGCTGCACGAGCTAGCTCATTATGCTCACGTAGCTTCAAGTCAAGCGAGGCTTCTTCAGCTACCTCCTCAGCCATAAGAGCTAGAGCCAAAGCAGATGCTGCACGAGCTGAATTAGCTTATTCAGAGAAAGAAGCAGCCCTCATCACGCAGAAAGCTAATCTTGAAGCACAAATGCACATTTTGAACCATCAGAAGGCTGTTGCAGCTGCAGAAGCTGAAGCCGCGGCCTATGAAGAAGCAGAGGAATGTGCAAGAAGTGAATTCAGTCATGCATTAATGGACTTGCCAGTTGGCTCAGCACAACAAACATCTGAGTATGTACAGAAGCACCTTAATATGCGCTTTGAGGAAACTCCATTTAAAACTGATCCAGCCACCCCCTCTAAGGTCCAGTGTGAACAGTTTGAAATGGCCACAAATGTACCATTCATCCCATCTAATGCTGCAGATGGTAAGAGCAGGGTCAGTGTCAACATGGAGGAGGAGCATGGAGCTGCAGAGACAATTAGTCCCCCGACGTTACAACCCTATTATGCCCCCGCAACACATTATGCCGAAGCACAAAGCATTCAGGATCTGACCAAATATCTCACACGCCGGGAGATGTTGAGCACGGGACTCCTACAGTTTGATGACCTCCCAGAGAATTATTGGGCATGGAAAGCATCTTTCCAGAACGCCATTCAAGACCTCAGCCTCTCACACCACAAGCAATTGGATCTGATGATAAAATGGCTCGGCACAGAATCAGCAGAGCAAGCAAAGAGGATCCGCTCTGCACATGTCTTCAACCCAAAAGCAGCCCTTAACTTAGTCTGGGAAAGGCTAGAAGAGTGTTATGGGTCACCTGAAGCAATAGAAAATGCACTGCTAAAAAAGCTTGATGATTTTCCCAAAATCAGCGACAAAGATGCACTCAAGCTGAGAGAACTTGGTGACGTTCTACAGGAGCTCGAATGTGCAAAGGATGGCGGATACCTACCTGGGCTCGCATACCTGGACACAGCCCGTGGAGTGAATCCTGTTGTTGAGAAACTGCCCTACAGCCTACAGGAGAAGTGGACTGCAGCAGGCGCCAAATACAAAGAAACACACAAAGTCGCCTTTCCTCCCTTCAGCTTTTTTTCCAGCTACGTCAGACGACAAGCCAAAATAAGAAACGACCCAAGTTTCAGTTTCTCTCCACCAGCCCACATGAACACCAGAGTTGAAAAGGCCCCCAAGTTCGCCAGTGAGCACCTCATCAGTGTGTACAAAACAGACATCCCACCAGCTTCACCCGCAGCTACAGGTAACCACACACATGAAAGAACAGAAAGCCCAGATAAACAATGTCCCATACACAGAAGGCCACACCCATTAAAGAAATGTAAAACGTTTAGAGCCAAACCAATAGAAGAACGCAAACTGTTCTTGAGAGAGAATCACATCTGCTTTAAGTGTTGTGGCTCCACTCAGCATCTGGCAAAAGACTGTAGGCAGTTAATCCAGTGCTCTGACTGTGGTAGTGATAGACATGTAACAGCACTACATCCTGAACCCTCTCCTCCTCCCATGGAGCCTCAGGAAGCTGAGACGGATCATGGCGGGGAGCACCATGATTATGAGGGCACACTAGTCACGTCTAGATGCACAGAAGTTTGCGGTAATGCAGAAAACCCACGATCCTGCTCAAAAATTAGCGCTGTGTTAGTTTATCCTGCAGGACACAGAGAAGAAGCCCAGAAAATCTATGCAGTGCTCGATGAACAAAGCAACAGATCACTCGCTAAATCAGAGTTTTTCCAGCTGTTCAACATTAGAGCACCTTCCGACCCTTACACACTGAAAACGTGCTCAGGGGCTACTACGGTTTGGGGGCGGAGAGCTCCAAACTTCATGATAGAATCAATGGATGGAAAAGTACAGCTCCAGCTTCCAAACTTGATCGAGTGTGACGTGATCCCCGATGACAGGAGGGAGATCCCATCT
The DNA here is from genome assembly GCA_020510985.1 of Pholidichthys leucotaenia. Lineage (NCBI taxonomy): Eukaryota > Metazoa > Chordata > Actinopteri > Cichliformes > Pholidichthyidae > Pholidichthys > Pholidichthys leucotaenia. Next base: position 6,602,561 of record CM035850.1, read on the forward strand.
CCAAAGGATGCACTTGCGCATCCACACCAGAGAAAAGTCGCAGACAAGATTCCACCTGTAGATGAACATGCTCCCATCCTCCTACTCCTGGGAAGAGACATCCTACAGGTACACAAGGTGAGGGAACAAATAAATGGGCCCCACAGTACGCCCTATGCACAGCGCTTGAACTTGGGATGGGTTATTGTGGGAGAAACGTGTTCAGGGACAACACACAAGCCTGCGACTGTTAACGTGCTGAAGACACAAGTGCTCTACAATGGTCGTGCATCATCCCTCAGCCCATGCCCAAACACATTTCTTGTCAAAGAGGTTTCAGGTTGCTCCACCTCACGCCCCAACAGCATACTACCATATGCCTTGCAGGGTGAGAGAGACACAGACCACTTAGGAAACACAGTCTTTGATAAACCAAAGGACGACGATAAACCAGCGCTGTCAATAGAAGATCAAGTTTTTATTGACATCATGGACAAAGAAGTAAGAGACTGCAGAAAGAAAGTGCATGTGTTCGGCAATAGCCCTTCTCTAGCCGTGGCTGTTTACCGCATGAGACGTGCTGCAGCTGAAGGTGAGAAAGAGCATGGACACGACATAACACAGTTCATAATGAGACATTTCTATGTAGATGACGGATTAGCCTCCACAGCCACACCAGAAGAAGCTGTTGACATCCCGACAAACGCACAAAAGATGTTAGCACAATCCAACCACAGACAAGAGTATCTTGTGACTCTTCAGAGCCGAAGAAAATGGACTGATGAGAAACCGAACGTCAATGTTGGAGATGTCGTTTTGCTCAAGGATGGGCAAGCACACAGAAATGACTGGCCCATGGGGCGGATTGTGAAGACATTTCACGGAAGGGACAATAAAGTACGAAAAGCGTGGGTGAAGATAATAAGAGATGGGACTGTTAAAGTGTTTCTGAGACCAATTACAGAAATGGTTTTACTGATAGCAGAAAGGGAATAACAGATAATGATATTTATTAACATTGTTATGCACTGTTGTTTGAAATGTTGTAAGGCTAAATAGTGGTACAATGTTATTGCACCAGACGGGGAGTATGCTGCCCCCACGTATCAAGTTAAGAGTTCCCATTACAGCATTTCATGTAAGGGAGTTTGGCTCCCTCTAGTGGTGTAGGGAAAGCATTGTTTTGAACTGAGACACAAAGTACTGCACATGCGCAGTAATGATATAACCAGAGGACGGAGCAGAACGCCACTCATTGTACGAACGCTGTTGATGTTGTTAATTATCGGCGCCTTGGACATCATTAGTCTGTGAGTATGTGCATGGTTTGACAGTGTTAACAGCTACAATGAGAACTGCATGGTTGCATTGGTGTATTTTAAGCGATCTGACTAGTCTGTTGCTATCATTGTTACCAAGCTAAGCTAGAGCTAACGCTAATATGTGCTAAGCTAAATACGGTGACCATATCATTGACGGCGTGTATATGCTTATGTGGTACACCCAAATAGGGCACCACATTTGGAAATAATACAGAGAGACTGTCATTTTATTTTTATTTTAAGAGTATCTAAATATATTTTGAGATTGTGGACGATCAATAATATTAACATTTGATATGTAGCCCTGTATAAATATTTAAGAGTAAGCAGCGGAACCTTAGGCACTGCGGTCGTTCCACCCCAGGTAAACAAATAGGGTGCACTTCCGGCCCCCCCTTTAGTACTATCTGGAGAAAGACACGAGTGGTCCTGTGTTCTGTCTTTCAAAGACTCTTTTTGTATTTTACAGACCCAAGAGCAGACGCGGAGGATCACGTCTTTTCACGTTGTAAAACTATTTCTTTTTGTTATTGTGGTCACCTCCCCGGGACCCGTAACAAACTGTGGGGGCTCGTCCGGGATCTCTCCTCTACAGTCATCGAGGGAAGATCCAGTGATACCAGAACTACGAGACAACGGTTGCCAAGCTGCTACATCAGACACGTCAGTCAGTGGGTGTCCAAGGAGGAAGATCAAAGAGAAAGAAAGGATCTTCAACCAAAAGTGGAACTGCACTGCTGTCAAGAAGGTAAAACGCAGCCTAGTCACTGTACAAATAATACAACACTCGAACTACAGATAGCTAAAGTACCATGTCGACAGCACGAAAAGAACTGATATGGAGCATCAGAGGACGCTTGTTTGCCCTCTCAAGTAAGGATCTTTTCGAGCTAACAAAGAGCCTAGCAGCTGGAGACAAAGACACACAGTTCAGTGAAGACGATAATGAGAGCTGTATGGACTATGTCAATGCATATCTACAGTCCCCAACTCTGCTGAAACTTGAAGATGAGGGAATGAGTCAGTTGCTGATGTTGGATGACCTGCTCACTAAAGTGATACAAACGAGTGGCTCCACCACGCATTCAGCTGATCAGGCTGCAATACCAACCAAGTCAAGTCCTCATCCATCCAAGATGTTGCCAGATCCACCATCACCATCTGCTGTTCCACCAGGCACCCAAGTTAGTGTGAACGCAAACGCAGAGTCTGTAGAGGAACTGAGGAAAGCATATGAGACACTGGGAGAAAGACTAAGACTGTGTGAAGTTGTGACACTCCAACCACCTGTAGCACCCAGTCGTCAGAGCCACTCACAACCGCAGCCAAGGGAACAAGGAAGTCCAGAAAGGCATGTCACTCTCAAAGACCTTTCCTACCTGCCTCGGAGAGAATTCAAGGCTTTTGGAGGACAAATTGGAGACAACAGCTCTGAAATCAATTATAACAGTCTCATGAGACAGATCAATGAAGGATTAAAAGAAGGATTTTCTGAAGCAGAGGTCATGAGGGGGGTACTGAGAATTGTAAAGCCTGGCACGTTCAGGGACATGCTCATGCTCAAAGATGAACTGGTTCTTTCTGAACTTCAGGGCTTTCTCCGATCCCACCTTGGAGAAAAGGCAACAACAGAGATGTTCCAGGAGTTAATGTGCGCCCGACAAACTGAGCAGGAGTCCCCTCAGCAATTCCTATATCGCATGATTGGGCTCAAACAGAAACTCATCTTTCAGTCAAAACAAGCCACTGCAGACATCTCGTATGACCCAAGGACAATCCAGGAAGTGTTTCTGCACACAGTCTATCAAGGTCTGGGAGTGAAGTATGCAGACTTGCGGCAACGACTAAGACCTCTTACATCAAACAACAATGTAACAGATGAAGAGATTCTTAGTGAGGTCACAAAGATTATCAGTGATGAGAATGAGCACCAGCGAAGGTTAGGGCAAACCCCTCGTCAGAAGTCAGCACATAGCGCTGTGATTGCAACAAGGGACACGACAGCCAAAGACCAACAAGCCTCACAGACAATCAAACAACTCGCTGCACAAGTAGAGACTCTAACCAAGATGGTGGCAACTTTCATGGAACAGAAAGCTGTAAACTCCTCCCCTCAGCGTTCTCAGCCTCCAGCCAACCAAAAGAAAACCTATCTCTGTCCGAAATGTACTGAACAAAGCTTACAGGAGTGTAGTCATTGCTTTGTATGCGGTGAGTCGGGACACAGAGCAATTGGATGTCTGAAGCGACCCCAAGAATCAGGGAAGCGGGAAACAGTCTCTGTCAAGGGACAGCCAGAGATCAGTACAGAGTCAAAGTCCCAGCCAGTAAACTCCTCCTCTGTCGAAGCTTCAACTCCGCGCCCCAAGTACCAGAGCAAGCAGCTGAGAAAGCAGGTCAAATACAATAGAAGGAAAATGACAGAGGCGTACAGGATCGCAAGTACAAACAGTCAACAGTCAAGCTCCAAAGGAAAGACAAACTATGACAAACGATGCAGAGGTGTAGTCCTGCAAGTAGGAGACAGAGTGCTTGTACGGAACCTGGGCGAAAGAGGTGGTCCTGGCAAGCTAAGGCCCTACTGGGAACAAACAGTCTACATCGTGAGGGAGCAGGTTGGAGACAACCCCGTCTACAAAGTAAGTCCAGAGACAGGAGGTCGTCCCATCCGTACCCTACACAGAAACTTGCTTCTCCAAGTCAACGACTTACCAGTCGACATCGTTCAAAGTCCAGTTGCCAAGTCACAAAAGAGAAACAACAGACCTACCGATATCAGACAAAACACACTGGAAAAGTCAAACAGTCCTGAAGCGAGTGATTCAGAAGAAGACGAACCCCTCTATTGGTTTCGTGTTCCCAGACACCTGCAAGAAAGTCAGCGTCCAGTCGACCAAGTTCAATGTGAGTCACAAAGAAGACAGGGAACAACACAGCAAAGACAAGAAAGCGAACAAAACGTGGACCAACTTCAACCAGACGACGACGGGGAAGTGCTTCATATCCACCAAGATGTTCCTGCTCCTAGTCCCGGACCTGCAGCTCATCCTGAGCTGGTGCCCAGTCCAGAGCCAGACCGTCGTCCTGAGTCACCACCACGTCTGAGGCAGTCCACCAGACAGAGACGACCCAACATGGTGTTCACCTATCCGTCCCTGGGCCAGCCAGCCTTCCAGACTCGTCCGTCGGTGAACACTGTCAGTGTCCAGCAGTCAACACCATATCCTTTTATGTGCTACCCTCCTTTCTATCCTCAACCTTTTTATCTTCCTTCTTTCACCTCTAACTACTTGCCATGTCAGTATGCTATTCCTTGCTATTAAACTAATCAGATCTTGGATAATACCTGAAGATGAAAAGAAAGACGTTCCAGAGACTTTTGAATAGAGACTTTAATAGTGTTGAGATTTTGATTTGTTACTGTTAAGTGTCAGGAGCCACTTTTGTTGTTGGGGAGCGTGTGGTACACCCAAATAGGGCACCACATTTGGAAATAATACAGAGAGACTGTCATTTTATTTTTATTTTAAGAGTATCTAAATATATTTTGAGATTGTGGACGATCAATAATATTAACATTTGATATGTAGCCCTGTATAAATATTTAAGAGTAAGCAGCGGAACCTTAGGCACTGCGGTCGTTCCACCCCAGGTAAACAAATAGGGTGCACTTCCGGCCCCCCCTTTAGTACTATCTGGAGAAAGACACGAGTGGTCCTGTGTTCTGTCTTTCAAAGACTCTTTTTGTATTTTACAGACCCAAGAGCAGACGCGGAGGATCACGTCTTTTCACGTTGTAAAACTATTTCTTTTTGTTATTGTGGTCACCTCCCCGGGACCCGTAACACTTACTTTGTTGCAGTTTTACACGGATGTAGGAATAAATGTAAACGGATGTGAAACCCTAAAGATGAGTGTACATCACGTTGAGTTCCTTGTGGGGCAGCTTCAATAAACGAGATAAAAGGAAACATCTTGTCATCATTGAGGCCTACACCACACGTGTTAGCTAGCTGTCTACTAGTCGAACACTGGGAGACTCGATAGGAGGGCAGTAAACACACCCACACATGCACACGCTCCATTCACTTTCATTCACACGCTCTCTCACACGCCTGATGCCAATCAGCCCTGTCCACGCATTCTCGCACCGGCAATCTCTTTCCTCATTAGCTTCAGGAGTCTTTGTTTGCCGCTTTGGAGGAAAGAGATTGTCGGGGCATTCACCTCTATACACGGCAGCCAGTTCTCCCCGTATATGAATCACTACCTTCATTGTTCTCCAGCCCGTCACTTCAGCCAGATTATTCCCTTGGTGTTTCGGCTGGCCCTGCTTCCCATCCTCATCCTCCAAACTGCACGGTGCACCCCGGATTTGTTCCAGCCCTGTAAGTGTCTGTTTCACCTTTTCTCCTGTGTTAGAAGCCCTGCTGCAGTAGGCTGCCTTTCCTGTTTTTGTGCGTATCGCAGCCCTGCAGCACTAGGCTCCCTACAGACTGGGCTGTAGAGCATCCAGTAGACATCCTGTATGTCTGGTGGCCTTATCCTGTTATTACATCTCTCAGTATTTTTGTGTGGTTAGACTGAACTATAACTTGGTGGTCCACCGGACTTGTTAATTTGTTGTGAACTTGAATAAACCTGGCACTCACTACTCCCGCAAATGGGTTTTTCATTCTCTCCCTCGTGCGCCGTGTTATGGCACACGGGGATTTGTGACAGAATGCCCCGACCGTAAAAAAAAAAACAAAAGCAGTGGAAAAGAGTTGGGGGGGTTTTTCCCTTCTCCCTTTCCTCCTCGTACGTTGGCACTATGATCTGGACAGACTAGGAGCCGGAAGCCCAGGATTTACTGGAGGAGGTGATCTTCGCCTTTCAGTGGCTCCCCGAGGACCAGGAGTGGGCACGGCTCATCACGGAGGATGTCGAGCGGCGCCATCCTAACCTCCAGGTTATCCATAGGGTGGACGCCATCCTCTCCGCCATCTTTCCCGTTCCTGACGTGGAGCCGGAGAATGCCTCTCCGCGATTGGAGCCGGCCCCGGCCTGTTATGGCATAAAGGGATTTGTGACACAGGTAGCATTATTGTATACAGATTGCTGTTGTTTTTCCAGCCTTATTCCTTTTTTCTTATTTTTATAATGTGCACATGACTGAAGAGAGAGAGAAATGCCATTTTAATTCTCTTGTATGTCCTATACATATAAATCAAATGTCTGACTCTCTGAATTTAAAGTAGTAGAAATATTTTTCCTCTTGAAAAACAATTAAATGGGGGGGGGGGGGGGGTAAAATCCTCTAAATAACCATTTTGGTCACATCTTACTCAGGAATATCTCAAAGTGAATAAAAACTCAATGTGCACTGTTAGTAGCATTAACATTTGTTTCCCTTTTGAAATCAAATCTCCTACATCCTGGTCATAACTGACCTTGGCACATCACAAAGTGTATTTAGCTGAAATTGTGGTATCAGTCCAAACTGATGATTTTCATCATCAATTTTATGTTTCAGAGTTGACAATGACATGTTTTAAGGTGCCTTCACACCAAACACCAATGGGTGAATTTTTCCTGTGGTGTGATTACATTATAACTCAATGGAAACACACGAATAGACATGAATTCACCGTCTGAGTGAGTTGCAGACAGGCAAAGTTACCTTGATAACTTCTGCAGCTGTGTTCAAGCAGCTGTTGAAATCCTCAAAATAACATCATGATTTGGTTTGCATTATCTGACTGGGGAGCTCACCTGGGGGGTTGTCCCTACCTCTGGGGCTTCGTAAGATGGTGCCATTTGCGTTGTTAGCCTGCTGGCCTTGTTGGCACATCCATGGCAGGAGTCCGTGGGTGGGTGGCAGCGGCGTCCCGATTCAGCTGGGGGGCTCCCACTCCTTTCTCCGGGTGGGTAACAGTCTCATTTTTGAGCTGGTTTGCTCTCCAATGTTGATGCTTTTGCTCCGACAACAGCAGAGTCTCGGTGCTGGTACTGTCCCTTGGACACGAGCGCACGATTTTGTGTGTGCTCTCCTCTTTCCATTGACTTTGTGTGAATTCGCACCACCCGTTCACGTTTGGTGTAGGCTTGGTGTCCTGCCACTGGGACAGCCACAGTCATAATAACAGAGTCCACCCTTCAGGGCAGGTGTGCTGCGTTGTGGGTTGATGGTTGCTGGGCTGTGTGGAGTGTTACATTTGTGGTCTGTGGTAACTGATGAATTTCTGCAGTTCTGTGGAGCGTGTTGGCCTTTGCTTCTCTGGCTGGGCCACGAACTGGGCCTGGGCTGCTCGGGGGTTGGTTGTGGGCCGCATGTGGCCCATGGGCCGCTAATTGAAAAGACCTGGCCTACATCATTTCTTTCAGTAGTTATTGTGTTGACAAGATTTATGGAAAATATGACCTCTGACCTTTGACCTCAAGGTCATCTGGTGAGAGTGAAACTGCAATATGCACATCATCAGAGTATATCAAACCATGGTACCAAGATTCAAAACCATTGGAGCAAAACTGTAGGAGGAATTGATTTCACAAAAGTGGGACAGATGGATGGACGGGCTGACTGACCCATAACATGAACCTTTCAGCCTTCGCCCAAAGGCAAGTCAAAGTGCTTTAAATTATTTTTTTTAGATTTTAGATTCCTTTATTAGTCCCACAATGGGGAAATTACAGGGCAGCCACATTAGTGGATGAGGCAGCCACTGGTGCGGCACCCAGCCCTTTCACCATTCACACACACATTCACACCTGGGGCCACTTTAGAGTCTCCAATTAACTTAACTTGCATGTTTTTGGCATGTGGGAGGAAACCAGAGCAATGCAAGAATAAACCCACACAGACACGGGGAGAACATGTAAACTCCACACAGATCACTGTTGGTCAGGGATCGAACCAGGATCCCCCGGCCAAGGGTGAGGTGCTGTGCTGCTGCAGTGATAACCACTCCACCACCATGCTAACATAAAGTTGCAGTGGCGCCTTTACATAAAAACATTAAAACACAACAGGAAGTTGCAAAAGGAATACATGAAAATGTAGAAGCAAACTAAGAAGTAAATTAAAGAGAAACAAAAACCAGCTAAAACAGAATAAGACAGAAAATATGCAAGAAATAAGTTACAGGACATTGTAGGAGACTAACAATTGTTGTACTGAAAGGCCGCGGCAAATAGGAGAGTTTTTAACCTGGATTTAAAGCAGCTGAGAGTTTCAGCAGCCCTGATACTTTCTAGAAGTTTGCTCCACATGTGAGGAGCATAAAAACTAAACGCTGCCTCACCATGTTTGGTTCTAACTCTGGGCTCAGATAGTAGGCCTGACCCTGACCACCTGAGGACTCTGGGTGGTTCATAATGGACTAGCAGATCTGAGATGTATTTTGGCCCTAAACCATTCAGAGCTTTATAAACCAACAGCAGTATTTTGAAGTCTATTCTTTGACAGACAGGAAGCCAGTGTAAAGATCTGAGGACTGGAGTTATATGATCTACTTTCTTGGTCTTAGTGAGGACTCCAGCTGCAGCGTTCTGAACCAGCTGCAGCTGTCTGATGGACTTTTTAGTGAGACCTGTGAGGACAGCGTTACAGTAGTCCAGTTTACTGAAGATAAATGCATGGACAAGTTTTTCTAGATCCTGCTGAGACATCAGACCTTGAATCCTCACCCAAAGGCAAACCCAAAGAGCTCTTCAACCCCTTTGGGTTTCATCTGGTGGGGGATAAAACTCAATTATGTAGGAATATTTCTGCTTTGAACAAGGCAAAGTTTGTGTTTGATTTTTACAGCAATGAGAATTTTGTATTGTGGACTTATTTTGCCATATTTCCCTCCACCAGGGGAGGGAGGAGGGAATGTTTTTAGTGGCGTTGGTTGGTTTGTTGGCTTGTCTGACTGTTAGCAACATAACTCAAAAAGTTCTGAATGGATTTTGATGAAATTTTCAGGAAAGATGTGTAATGGCACAGAACAGATGATTAGATTTTGGTGATGATTTGAGAGTGCATACCTCCACCAAGGCCTTTGTATTTGTGCAGCAGGATTACACAAAAACTACTGGATGGATTTGGATGAAGTTTTCACCAGAGGTGGTTCTTAGGCTACAGAGGAACCCATTACATTTTGGTGATGATCTGTGAGTGCATACCTCCACCAAGGCTCTGATCTTCTCAGTGTGTTATCAACAATACTCCAAAAGTACTGGGCAGACTTTGATGCAATTTTCACCACAAGTGGCTCTAGGCCGACACACAAACCCATTACATTTTAGAGGGGATCCATGAGGGACAGAAGGAGCCTTTGCAGAGGTATGTGCTCTCTGAGTGCTTTTCTAGTTTATTCAGCATGTACAGTAAATATTCGCTGCTTAGTGACTTTTTCTCACGTAACATTATGATGGTAACTTCAGTTTCTCCAAAGTCATTTGTGGAGGGTCACTTTTACTCAGCTGTGGTTTTTCAGTCCCCTCCACATCTCTGATCATAACTGTTGATCAGAATGTCTTCCATCAACAGATGGATGCAGTGGCCTGTTAGAACCTGCCTTTGTGGGCTAGGCTATACCAACTAGATGCTAAGATTCTCACAAACTGAAAACCGTTTCCTGGGCATCAAGTCATCTGATGTCACTATGGCCCAAATGCTGACTCAGCTAAAAATAAAACATGTTACAACAGATATAAAATGTTCCTCATGAAGAGCTGGTTTCATGTAGTAGAAGACTTCTGAGTCCATGGTCATTCTGATTCAGTTCACTTCAATCATTTGAAAGGAAACAAGTGGCATGAAGGTGTGAGTTGCTTCTGACAGACAATCAGAGCTGTGCTGAATCCTTCACATGGAACACCCTTCCTACTCACATTCTCATTAATAAAAGTCCAAACAAAACTTTAGTTAATAAATTGAAACATGACATAAATCTCTGCATCATTCCCTGATCTTTGACCATACCTGAGAGTCTCCAGTCTGCAGAGTGGATCCTCCTGTAGAGCAGACAGGATCTTCTCTCCTGACTCTCCAGGATGGTTGTAGCTCAGGTCCAGCTCTCTGAGATAGGAGGGGTTGGACCTCAGAGCTGAGGCCAGAGAAGAACAGCCTTCCTCTGAGACCAAACACCCTGATAGACTGGAGATAGAATTCAAGACATGAAAGGAATGTTCAGAGAAATGTTGATTTTTGTAATTAAATATAAATCTTTAACTTGTCACAAACCAGCTAAATCCTGACCTGAGAGTCTCCAGTCTACAATGTGGACTCTGTAGTCCTGCTGACAGAATATTCAGTCCTGAATCCTTCAGATCGTTGTTACTCAGGTCCAGGACTCTCAGACTGGAGGACTGGGAGCTGAGAACTGAGGACAGAGCTTCACAGCTTCTCTCTGAGAGGTTACAGCTGCTCAACCTGAGGATCAATCATGACAAACTGTTTTCATCTTCCTCACATTAAGCATCATACATATATTTGAATTCCTAATAGATCCACCTACACAGCTTTGTTGGAGGCTCTGACCACTGGCAGCAGCCTCAGAAGAACCTCCTCTGAAGCAGAGTATTTCTTCAGGTCAAACACATCCAGATTTTTCTCTGATGACACTAAAATGAAGCCCAGAGCTGACCACTGAGCAGGAGACAGTTCATCTGTGGAGAGACGTCCTGATCTCAGGGACTGTTGGATCTTCTCCACTAGAGAACGATCATTCAGTTCATTCAGACAGTGGAACAGGTTGATGCTTCTCTCTGCAGACACATTCTCACTGATCTTCTCTTTGATGTACTGGACTGTTTCCTGATTGGTCTGTAACCTACTTCCTGTCTGTGTCGTCAGTCCTTTTATTTGAGACTGATTGGTCTGCAGAGACAGACCCAGGAGGAAGCGAAGGAACAAGTCCAGGTGTCCATTTGGACTCTGTAAGGCCTTGTTCACAGCACTCTGGTGGAGATGATTCAGTTTAGGTTTCTTTTTAAGTACTCTAGTCTTCCCTGACATTGACTGTTCCTTCATGAGGTTGACACCAGAGTTGATGAAGGTCAGATGGACATGAAGAGCAGCCAGAAACTCCTGAACACTCAGATGGATGAAGCAGAACACCTGGTCCTGGTACAGGCCTCTCTCCTCTCTAAAGATCTGTGTGAACACTCCTGAGTACACTGAGGCTGCTCTGATATCGATGCCACACTCTGCCAGGTCTGATTCATAGAAGATCAGGTTTCCTTTCTGCAGCTGCTCAAAAGCCAGTTTTCCCAGAGACTCAATCATCTTCCTGGTCTCTGGACTCCAGTGTGGATCTGTCTCAGCTCCTCCTTCATACTTGACCTTCTTCACTTTGGCCTGAACCACCAGGAAGTGGATGTACATCTCAGTCAGGGTCTTGGGCAGCTCTCCTCCCTCTCTGGTCTTCATCTCATCCTCCAGAACTGTAGCAGTGATCCAGCAGAAGACTGGGATGTGACACATGATGTGGAGGCTTCGTGACATCTTCATGTGGGAGATGATCCTGCTGGTCTGCTCTTCATCCCTGAATCTCTTCCTGAAGTACTCCTCCTTCTGTGGGTCAGTGAACCCTCTGACCTCTGTCACCATGCCAACACACTGAGGAGGGATCTGATTGGCTGCTGCAGGTCGTGTGGTTATCCAGAGGTGAGCAGAGGGAAGCAGTTTCCCCCTGATGAGGTTTGTCAGCAGAACATCCACTGAGGTGGACTCTGTAACATCAGTCAGGATCTCAGTCTTGTGGAAGTCCAGAGGAAGTCGACACTCATCCAGACCATCAAAGATGAACAGAACCTGGAAGTGATCAAAGCTGCAGATTCCTGCTTCTTTGGTTTCAGTGAAGAAGTGATGAACAAGTTCCACCAAACTGAACTTTTTCTCCTTCAGCACATTCAGCTCTCTGAAAGTGAATGGAAATGTGAAGTGGATGTCCTGGTTGGCTTTGTCTTCAGCCCAGTCCAGAGTGAATTTCTGTGTTAAGACTGTTTTCCCAATGCCAGCCACTCCCGTTGTCAGCACTCTTCTGATTGGTTCCTCTCTTCCAGGTGAGCCTTTAAAGATGTCTTCTGGTCTGATGGTTGTTTCTGGTCTGTCTGCTTTCCTGGATGCTGCTTCAATCTGTCTGACCTCATGTTCATCATTGACCTCTGCAGTCCCTCCCTCTGTGATGTAGAGCTCTGTGTAGATCTGCTTCAGAAGGCTTGGCTTTCCTGCTTTAGCCGTGCCCTCAAACACACACTGGAACCTCTTCTTTAAATTAGACTTCAGTTTGTGTTGGCACTCTGCAGCAGAGGATCCTGAACAAACAAGCAAGACAAACTTTTACAACAATATCTGAAATGAGAACAATCTGCCACATTAGCTCCATTTCCTCTTTCCATCATGGTAAAGTTGTTCACATCCTCTTACTGCTCTGCAGACGCTCAGCCAGCTCCTGCTGCTTCATTCTCCTCAGGAAGTTCAGTGTGATCTTCAGAAATGATTCTCTGCTGCTCCTCCTCTCATCTTCATCCTCACCCTCCAACACCTCCTCATCCTCCCTCTGACTCTCGAAGCATCCTGGGTAATCTGCACTCACAACTTTCTGCATCTTCTTCAGCTCCTTCTTCACAAAGTGGACAATGTTTTCCTCCAGCAGCTGAAGCAGAGAAATGGAGAGAGTTTACTTTCAAACTCAGTTTCTGATCTGAGTAGAAATTTATTCTTGGACAATATTAAATCCAGTATTATAAAGTCTGATTGTGTTATGTTGTAGAATTCTATCAGCTTGTCACTGAGTCTTTTTCAGGTTCCCTCATTAAATAGTGTTGAATGTAGAACAGTTGTTACCATAAATATGGAGTCCAGATGTCTTTGATGCTGAGGGACAGACGGACCTCTGAGAACCTCTGAGCTCTGCTGGTTAATGCTGCAAAAACATTCAAGTTTAGCACATGGACAGTTTGTTAAAGGGGTTGTCTTCTAGAATGATGAATCCTGGCAGAAACACAAAGTCGTCTCTGATGGAAATGATCTCCTCATTGTTGGATGTGATGTTTTCAGAGGAAACCCAATCAACATTTTACATTCTCACCCTTTAGCAGCAGACTGGTGTCCATCTTTGAAGTCATTGTGTTCAAACATAGACCGGATACTCTTCACGGACACACAGCTGGGTCCAGGAGAGGCTGGTCTTTGCTGGAGGACACTGATAGAAACAAAAACACCACACATGTTATTAGGAAATATTCCACTGAAAATGTCACATTATGACTGTTAAGTCTTATAGGCAACTTGTTATAAATAATTTATTCATAAAACATAAAGTAAATGTTAAAAGTTTATTTTACAATTAATCAATATTAAAATGGTAATTTATTCATAACAGCTAATGTTCAAATCAGTCAATTCATGTCAAATCTCCCAAATTTAAGAAAAGATCTCCATCAAATATATATTTTATGTTACTGTCACAATCAAGTCTTCAATTATCCTAATTTCACTCAAGGAAAAAAATCAAATAAATCATTTCCTGTTGATGACAGGACAGTCTTGGACAAAGGTGGAGGCTTTCTGGGACAGTCCATGAGTCCATGCAGTGTTTTTGTGGTGGAACCCTCCATCATGAAGTCACTTCATTTTAGCTTTGATTCACAGGTCTATCAACTGAAAATTGTCCTTCACTCGTTCAAGTAGGTTCATTTTGTCTTCTTTTAATTATTTACCTTTTGTTCTTATTAAAGAGAAAAATAGAAAGGAGATGTCTTTACCTTCTTAACATGCTTCGACTGTGCACTGCAGCCTTCGTCAGAAGTCAGCTCATTGCTGCCTGTCACTGAGATTTTTTTCAGCAATGACTGAAAGTTCTGATAGCTGTTTGTCATTTGATAGATTACACTGAGGGTGACCTAATTAAAGTCAATTAACATGACAGATAATAAATTATGACAGAATTTTTACAGGCCTGTCTGTCAAAATGACTGGATGACTGAGCTCCTCACCCTATCTCTGAGGGTGAGTCCAGCAATCCTACGGAGAAAGTTCATTTCAGCTGCTTGTATCCGTGATCTCATTCTTTCAGTCATTATCCAAAGCTCATGACCATAGGTGAGGGTAGGCAGGTAGACTGACTGTTAAATCCACAGCTTTGCTTTAGAGCTCAGCTCCCTCTTTACCACAACAGACCGGTACAACGTCCACATCACTGCAGAGGCTGCTCCGATCGTCTGTCCATCTCCCGCTCCATTCTCCCCTCACTCCTGAATGAGACCCGAGATACTTAAACTCCTCCACTTGGGTCTGGACAGTGCAGATAATTTAAGTTATGGAAACTGAAAGGGTCATGAAAAGTGAGAGTGCCAAAACAATAATTCTGTAGATGATCTCCCATTATGCTCTACACATATTCTATACATATTTTCTTTGCATTCTTATGAACAGATATGTTCAGTGTTAAACTACAGTCTGAAGTGTTAAGCAAAAACAATCTGATAAACCGGAATCAGGCAGAGCCATAGAGCCCTCTTTCTCTCTCTCTCTCTCCTTTCTATTAGTCAGGTCTATTACATTAGTTACACACCCATTTCATAATACATCTTAGGAGATAGATAACATGAATCGCAGATGGCCTGTACACGTCAGAGTTAAACTGGCCAATCAGATGGTTGCGTACAAGTCCATCCTATTGTACGGGGTTGGCCCAACCCAAGAAGATGAATGCAAGCTGCACCCGGAAGTCAGGGTCAATCTGACGACTTTCCCGAGGGATCTGCACCACACTGAACCCAGCGCTGCTTGCTTTACATGTGACCTCTCAATAAATGTTGCATCTTTGAACTGAAGAATTTTCTGGCTTATTCTTGGATCTTTCAATCAAAGAATCGGGATTTCAACAATTTTGGTGCCATGACCCAGATTGAACTATTCTGAGATGAATCCGGAAGAGATCGGAAGGACCCTTTTTAGACAACTTGGGTGCCCAGACAGAAAGGTAGGCAGAATACCTTTTTACACAAATTTCTGCACTTTGGCCATACTAAATTTACAATTATCTGATTAAGAGGTATATCCGATCTCCAAATTTTTTTAACATGGGGAATAAAACTTTAAACTCCAGAGAAATCATTTGTGTGATGGAAATCAGCGGTCACATGTAAGGCATGAGTCACATAGTCTCACACAAGTGAGAGTGAAGAAATGTCCTAGGATCAAAGAGCCGATTTTTATGAATAAGGAAGATTCACAATGCGAGAATCTTTTTAACATCAATAGTGAGCATAAATAAGATAAGATAAGATAAGATAAGCCTTTATTAGTCCCACAGTGGGGAGATTCCAGGATTGCAACAGCACAGGGACAGCAACACTCAGAGCAACAATCAAGAAGACAAGAAAAACAAGAGCAGCGAATATACATACGTATGTACACATAAATATATAAATAAATATACACACAGTGCGGAGCATTGTAGCTAGATGGAACAAACAGCATAACCGTCTACTTAGTTATCTTACATAGTATGAATATGTACCCATACATATTATCACCCTCCGTAGCCACTGATATTGTCCTAGTTGTATACTGGAGAGGACCATTGTGTAAGTCTATTGCGTCTTTTTCATTCAATACTATTAGGTCGTCACGTTTTTTTTTGCTATCTCTGCGAGCAGCCCTGCTTAGGTTATACAGTCTGACAGCCGTAGGTAGAAAGGACCTGCGAAATCTCTCAGTTGCGCACCTAGGATGATGTAGTCTGCTGCTAAATGAGCTCCTCAGTGCGTTCAGTATGTGCTCCTCAGTGCGTTCAGTATGTCCTGCATAGGGTGGGACTCAGACTCCAGCAGAGATGACAGTTTAGCCACCATCCTTCTCTCTCCTATCTCCTCCACTGGGTCAAGGCGTTGCCCCAGGACAGAGCTAGCTTTCTTGATCAGTTTGTTCAGTCTCTTCCTATCGGCTGCGGTAATGCCGCTGCCCCAGCAGACCACTCCAAAAGTGATGGCTGATGCCACCACCGTGTCATAGAATGTCTTCAGCAGCGCCCCTTGTACACCAAAAGACCTGAGTCTCCTCAGTAGGAACAGCCTGCACTGTCCCTTCTTGTTGAGTGCATCGGTATTGTGTGACCAGTCTAGTTTATTGTTCAAATGAACACCCAGGTACTTGTAGGATGTCACCATCTCAATGTCTGTTCCCTGTATGTTTACTGGTGCTGTGAGGGGTTGTCCTTGCCTGCGGCAGTCC
Organism: Pholidichthys leucotaenia; assembly: GCA_020510985.1. NCBI lineage: Eukaryota > Metazoa > Chordata > Actinopteri > Cichliformes > Pholidichthyidae > Pholidichthys > Pholidichthys leucotaenia. The sequence continues at coordinate 6,619,073 of CM035850.1, forward strand.
ACCACCAGCTCCTTAGTTTTCCTCGCATTGATCTGGAGGCAGTTCCGATGGCACCAGTCCACGAAGTCCTGGATAAGTCCTCTGTACTCAGCTTCATCTCCGTTGGAGATGAGGCCGACGATCGCAGTGTCGTCAGAGAACTTCTGTAGATGGCAGTGTGTTGTGCTGTGTGAGAAGTCTGCAGTATAAAGGGTGAACAGGAAGGGAGCCAAAACCGTTACCTGGGGGGGGGGGGCGTGCTACCGATGATCGTGTCAGACACACAGTCCCGGGTTCTCACAAACTGTGGCCGGTTAGTGAGGTAGTCCAGGATCCATGATGACAGGTGCTGGTCCACCCCTGCGCACAGCAGCCTGTCCTTCAGGATCATCGGTTGGATGGTGTCTAAAGCACTGGAGAAGTCAAAGAACATGATCCTCACCACATTCCCGGGCTTCTCCAGGTGGGACAGAGAATGGTGAAGGAGGAAGATCACTGCATCCTCCACCCCAATGCCATGCTGGTAGGCGAACTGGAGTGGATCCATCGCTGGTCCCACCAGGGGGCAGAGGTAAGCAAGGAGCAGTCTCTCCAGGGTCTTCATCATGTGAGACGTCAGGGCCACTGGTCTGTAGCTGTTCAGGTCTTTGGGGTGGGAAGTCTTTGGTACAGGTACCACACAAGATGTTTCCCACAACTGTGGTACCCTCCCCAACTTCAGGCTCAGGTTGAAGATGTGCTCCACAATCCCACACAGCTGGTCTGCACAGGACTTGAGAAGTTTTGCGCTGATGCCGTCCGGTCCTGAGGCCTTCCTTGCCTTGATCTTCCTCAGCTCCGTCCTCACCTGGGTCTAAGTGAGGGTCATGTTGAGGGGCTGTGTGCTGGGAGTGGGGAGGGTGTTGGTGGAGTGGGGTGTGGGCAGCAGGACTTGATGTCTTTAGAGGCAGCAGTGGTTGTTGTGCAGTTGGGGGGGAGGGCGGTTGGTCAAACCTATTAAAAAACAGGTTCAGATTGTTCGCCCACCCCCCCCCCCCCCCGTGGCCTGGGGGGGGGGGGGGATTCTGGAGCCCAGAGATGGTTTTGAGGTTTCTCCAGACCCCGCTGATGTCGCTCTGTTGCAGCTTGTCCTACATCTTCTTTCTGAAATAACATCACTAAGTAAAAATAAAAAAGTAATAATTTACAGTACAGCATGAGATTTTTTTAACATCATTAGTGACTGTTCATAGAATAAAAATAGTGATCATTTACAGTACAGCACGAAAATCTTTTTAACATCATTAGTGAGTGACTGTTCATAGAATAAAAATAGTGATTTGTTATGGTACAGCACAAGAATCTTTTTTATACAGCATTAGTGAGTGACTTACACGGCAATAAAGATAGCTTGTTAAAAACAGTATTAGACTGAACTTTATGATGCAATACCTCTTGTATCAATGACCTCATGAGGCTTCGATGAAAGTATCCTCTACTTAAAAGTTAAGCTATGAGAAAAAGAGTACATGCAAATTTGCGGCAGGGAAGGACATACAATAACCTTTGTTTGTATTGTCCATATTGTGCCTGCTGATGTATGCGTTAATTCTGTCTTTAGGGGATAAATGTGTGGTTTGAGAAATAACTGGGGTTGGAAGCATCTACCAACTTTTTCCCATTGTATAATTTAACTAATGGCACTCTTCAGGCCATGTGGGGAACAAAGGGGGGGGGGTGTTTTTCCACAAGGGAGGGAGGCAATTCGCCCCCACTCCTGTGTGAAGCTGAGAACTGGTTACTGAGAGGAGATTATTTGAGGTAACAGTATTAAAATGGATAGCTAAATTAAAGTTGTAAGGTTATTTTTGCATGTTTACAGCTGAATTTAAGGAGGCAGTGCTCCAGTTTCTTTGAAAAACAAGTTGTGGTTTATGGACAATAGATTTGTGTCCATATTGCACATCCACATTGCACGTCGCAGAGGCGGCTTTCAGTGCACATGTGCGGGTAAACGCCATCTTGACACACCTCCAAGCAACGTCACTGTATCTCCTCCTCCTTGAGTACAGTGCCTCCATCATGTGGCTAACTGTAGGAAGTGCATTCTTTCATAAATCTACTGCCAAAATAGAGCTTCAAATCTTCCTAATAAATTTGGAACCTTATCTCTCTGGCTGAAAGGAAAGCTTAAAGTCTGTGCACGGTAAAATAAAATAAAGCCCTCCCACGCTCGCCAATGCGGGTTTGATGTAGTGAGGCAGGGGCTGCCCAATCAGCTGGAGAGAAGAGGTTCAACTTTAATTTGGGCAGAGGGGGAAATAAGGAGATTTATTCCTACTTATACAATAAGAGTGTAGAAAAATCCTAGGTGGACAATATATAAAGGTGAGGTAATTAAAATACAGAAAAAAAGGAAAATTACGTATTGGAATAAATAAATAAATAGAAGTTGTGGAGAAGCATCGTGGAAGTGAGAGTGGACAGAAAATGGAAAAGGAAGTTTGGTTTTAGAGGAAAAATTGAAGGCTGATGAATTGTTAAAGTTTTGTGCAGGACACAAGAGAAAATATGGAGAAACAATTGGAAGAAGGAAAGAAAAAATGTAAGAATTGAGAGACTTATATTGCAATGGTGAGAACAAAAGAAAAATAATCAATAAATGCAATAAAACTGAATAGGACAAAAACACGCTGTTTAATGGCTTGTCTGTTTCTCTATTAATCTGAGACGATGGTGGTGGCTGTGGATCACCTCCCTCCCCAAGTGACCGTGTGAGTCCCTCTTCAGGCCCTCTGGAATTGGCTGTGTCCACCTTCCCCCTCCATGCCATCACCTAGCGACCCCCCTCCTCCCTCTGCAACAACAGTAAAAGCATGTAAAACAAAGGGACATCAAAAGATGGGTCATAGATGATCAACTGAGCACACGTAAGTACAATAAATTATATTGTTGCTTTCCATTTACCTTCGGACAGCATCTCAAATATTGAATCTCATTCATGAACATTTAAGTGTTAGTCTGCATAAGCATACATATTTTGAAAAGAAGCTGTTGGTGCAAACAATCCATTCCAGACTCAGCAAACTACTCATATGTTCTCTAAGTGTGCATAAACAGTATTTGTGAATCAGCTGTAGTCAGCCCATGTTCAAGAGAATTGAGGATTGCATAAGTGGCGCCTAAAACTACGGCAAAAATCATTATTGACCAGCAGTCTCATTCACTAAAAGCCCTATCAGAGAGGTGCCAAAATCACATACTGGTCAAACTGAAGTAGTTTTAGAAAAAGCCATGGATAAGGTAAAAACCAAAATAAAGCCTCTGCTAAGCAGATGCCACAACAACCTACGCTCCACCAAGCTCTAGCTATGCAACCACCCCAGTATTTCACATCACAACAATATGGACCCAGACCCCCACCTAATCTGCCCTATCAGTTTCAGCCGCAGGGCCACAGGAGATGGTCAGAGGTTTAATAATAGAGGCAAAGGCCATGTTAAGAGTAAACCCCAGGGGAAAGGGGCCCAACCCACGGGACCAACGCTTCCTATGATGGCAATTTAGCCACTGGGCCCACAACGATACTCAGAAAGACACCCTGGGGGGATCCCCCAATTAGCAACACAATGTGTATCCTCCCCTACATGGTCCTCATTTGGATGTTGATGAAAAGAATGGCTTTGTTAATGCCGTTCTGTTTCAAAAGGGGAAGCAGGATAAGCACAGATAGAAAAGTGCTATTTATCCTCCTAGCGGACTGGAGGATATGACGTAAATTTCATCACACAAGCCTTCCAGTTGTGCGTACGTGGACAACAGAGGTGCAGCATGAATCCAGCTTCAGACTCAGGTGAGAGCTGAGCTGAAGAAGATCAAGGCGAGCAAGGCTGCAGGTCTGGATGGCATCAGCTCGAGGCTCCTCAAGTCCTGTACTGACCAGATCGTGGAGCACATCTTCAGTCTGAGCCTGAAGCTGGTGAGGGTTCCATAGCTGTGGAAAACATCCTGTGTGGTACCTATACCGAAGACTCGGCATCCCAAGGATCTGAACAACTCCAGACCAGTGGCCCTCACATCACACCTGATGAAGACCCTAGAGAGGCTGTTTCTCACCCACCTTCACCCCCTGGTGGGACCAGCGATGAATCCACTTGTTTGCCTACAAGCATGACATCAGGGAGGAGGATGCAGTGATCTTCCTCCTTCCTACTTCATTCCCTGTCACACCTGGAGAAGTCTGGGAGCACTGTGAGGATCATGTTGTTTGAATTTTCTAGTGCTTTAGACACCATCCAATTAGTGTTCCTGAGGGACAAGCTGCTGTGTGCAGGGGTGGACCAGCACCTGTCATTGTGGATCCTGGACTACCTCAAAGACCAACCACAGTTTGTGAGAACACAAGACTGTGTGTCTGACACCATCATCTGCAGTATGGGGCCCCCCAGGGAACAGTTCTGGCTCCCTTCCTGTTCACCCTCTACACTGCTGACTTTTCACACAACACACCACACTGCCATCTACAGAAGTTCTCTGATGACTCTGCAATCGTCGGCCTCATCTCTGATGGAGATGACATGGAGTGCAGAGGACTTATCCAGGACTTTGTGGACTGGTACCTGCGGAACTGCCTCCAGATCAATGCGGGGAAAACCAAGGAACTGGTGATGGACTGCTGTAGGTGTAGACAATCCCACACAGCACCAGTAAACATCCAGAGAACAGACATTGAGATGGTGACATCTTACAAGTTCCTGGGTGTTCACCTGAACAATAAACTGACCTGGTCACACAATACCAATGTGCTCTACAAGAAGGGGCAGCACAGGCTGCTCCTCCTGAGGAGACTCAGGTCTTTTTGGAGTGCAGGGGGCACTCCTGAAGACCTTCTATGATTCAGTGGTGGCATCAGCCATCACATATGGAGTGGTCTGCTGGGGCAGCGGTATCACGGGAGCCGACAAGAAAAGACTGAACAGGCTGATATAAAAAGCTAGCTTTGTTCTGGGGCGATGCCTCGATCCAGTCAAGGAGATAGAAGAGAGGAGGATGGTGGCTAAGCTGTCATCTCTGCTGGAGTCAGAGTCCATGCAGGACACACTGAATACACTGAGGAGCTCATTTAGCAGTAGGCTGTGCCATCCTTAGAGCTTGAGGGAGAGGTTTCGCAGGTCCTTCGTACCTACGGCTGTCAGACTTTATAATCTAACCGGTGCTGCTCACACAGTCCATATTAAACATCACAACTCTGCAAAATAGAGATTGTCCCCTCCAAAACACAACTGAGACAAATAAAACTAGAAAAGTACTCGGAGAGCGCAGACCTCCGCCAAGCGCCACAGTTCCCCCCATACAGTGTTTGTGTGTATGTTTTCAGATTCCTTGACCATGAAAACATATGACTAGCAATTGGATTCACAATGATAGGATTAGTGGTTCAGTAGTTATTCATGAAAATGGCATTTTCCGTAATGGCGGCCACAGTTCCCCCCATACAGTGTTTGTGTGTACGTTTTCAGATTCCTTGACCATGAAAACATATGACTAGCAATTGGATTCACAATGATAGGATTAGTGGTTCAGCAGTTATTGACGAAAATGGCATCATTGTCCGTAATGGCGGTTTTCTTCTGGATGGTGATCCAGATCACCACCAAAATGTAATCATCTGTAGGATACCCCATTTCTGACAATCTGTGAAAATTTGATGAAAATCCATCCATAACTTTTTGAGTAATCTTGCTAACAAACAAACAGACAGACAGACAGACAGACAAACCAACGCCGATGAAAACATAACTTCCTTGGCGGAGGTAAAAATTAACTAGAAAAAGTTTTCTAATTTTTGAGAGAAAATTCAGCAATGTAACAGAAAAAAAGTCACAAATTTATTGAGAAAAAGTTGAAGAAAATGTTTATTCTTTTACATCTTCAACTGCTTAATTCTTTAGGGTCGCCGGGGGTGGGGTCAGGGTGGGGGGTGGGTGGACCCTATGGGATTACATCGCCTCCTTGACGGAGGTAATAAAAAAAAAAGATTCGTTGACCATGAAAACATATGACAAGCAATTGGATTGACAATGATAGGATTAGTGGTTTAGTAGTTATTCACGAAAATGGCATTTTGCGTAATGGCGGTTTTCTTGTGGACGGTGATCCGGATCACCACCAAAATGTAATCATCTGTAGGATACCCCATTTCTGACAATCTGTGAAAATTTCATGAAAATCCGTCCATAACTTTTTGAGTTATCTTGTTAACAAACAAACAAACAGACAAACAAACAGACAAACAGACAGACAAACCAATGCCGATGATCACATAACCTCCTTGGTGGAGGTAAAAATCACATAACCTCCTTGGCGGAGGTAAAAAAAAAAAAAAAAGAATCCTTTAAAAAATTCCTGGATCCAGACGGTGATCCAGATCCCCACCAAAATGTAATCATCTGTAGGATACCCCATTTCTGACAATCTGTGAAAATTTCATGAAAATCCGTCAAAAAAAAAAAGAAAAAAAAAAAAGAAAGAATCCTTTAAAAAATTCCTGGATCCAGACGGTGATCCAGATCACCACCAAAATGTAATCATCTGTAGGATACCCCATTTCTGACAATCTGTGAAAATTTCATGAAAATCCATCTATAACTTTTTGAGTTATCTTGCTAACAAACAAACAAACAAACAAACAAACCAACGCTGATGATCACATAACCTCCTCCTTTGACGGAGGTAATTATTATTGAGGCTGGCAACAACACTGTTGATTCAATGTGAAATCTACTGTCTGGGTCCATATTTATATTTTAAGCTCAAGTAGGTTCATTTTGTCTTCTTTTAATTATTTATCTTTTGTCCTTATTAAAGACAAAAATAGAATAGAAAGGAGATATCTTTACCTTCTTAACATGTTTCGACTGTACACTGCAGCCTTCAGCCTGGGAAGGCTGAAGGCTGTACACTGCAGACTGTACACTGCAGCCTGGGAAGGCTGAAGGCTGTACACTGCAGACTGTACACTGCAGCCTGGGAAGGCTGCAGTGTACAGTCGAAACATGTTAAGAAGGTAAAGATATCTCCTTTCTATTCTATTTTTGTCTTTAATAAGAACAAAAGATAAATATACATATTTATATTTTGTTGGTAATTTAACCGTAATGTTGTTGATACCATCTAACTGCAATGCTCCTGCACTGTGGATATAACTGTGTACATACACTATCATCGCCTTTCACCCGAAACAGGTATATCCACAGTTCCTTCCTTACTCCTCTCCACACTGCGTCAAGCCCATCTTTTCTCGTAAGCTATCACTCTCTTTGTATTATGCGCCCTGCAAACTTTCCTCGTGAGGTTTTTCCATTCCGCTCTATTATGTACTACCAATTGCCATTGATCTAAAACATCGGCACACTTCAATGCACTTTTGCATGCGTCCTTAAAACGGAGTTTGGGTTGACCTACTTTGCGAGAACCATGAGTCAGCTCACAATACAGGAGTTCCTTCACCGGCCTATCATCATTCATTCGACAGGACATGACCTAACCAGTGCAGGCGACTCATTACAAACTTGATCTCGATGTCTTCGACGTGTGCCCGCCGCAGCACCTCCTCATTGCTGATGAAATCATCCCACTTGATGTTTAGTATCAGGCGAAGGTGACTCTGTTGGATTATGCGAAGCTGCCTGACTTCGTGCTGGTAAAGGGTCCAGGTTTTGCTGCCATACATCAGGAGGGGCATAAGGCACTGATTGTAAACTGCGACTTTGGTAGAGACTGTGAGGTCATGCGAATCAAACACCCTCTTGCGCAGACGGCCAAAAGCACACGATGCTGCTTGGATGCGAGATGCAAGTTCCTCCTTCATAGAGCAGTCACTGCTGACATAACTGCCAAGATACTTGAAGCGAGTAACGTTGGCCAATTTGATGTCGTCAATAAAGAACTCAGCTGTATTGCCAATGCACATGGTCTCTGTTTTGACTGTGTTGATGCAGAGACCCATTCTCTTAGCAACGTCATTGTAGGAGGATAATAACGTCTGCAGCCCCTCTGGTGTATCACTGAAGATCGCGATATAGTCAGCATACTGAGCTTCTCTAATATATTCTGTGAGGACTCTGGATTTCGCTTTTAATCTGTGGAGGTCAAAAAGATCGCCATCGTAATGCAGTCTGATCTGTACACTGCAGGTGTGATTGATTTCTTTGAAAGCGAGCCAAAGTAGGACTGCTGCGTACATACTGAAGAGTGTTGGAGCTAGTTTACGCCCCTGCTTGACCCCGCTGTTGTATTCAAGGGATTGGGTGAGTTCACCATTGACAGCAAGTGGGGCATGCACGTCCGTGTGTAGTCTCTTGATGATTCTTATAAACTTTGGAGGACAGCCAAGTTTGCCAAGGATGATGAAGAGGAGCTCACGATTGACCATGTCAAACGCCTTCACAAAATCCACAAAGGCTATGTACAAACATCTGCGCTGCTCTCTTGTTTCCATCAGCTGGCGAAGGGTGAAAATCCCATCTATTGTACTTCTACCATTTCGATACCCTGACTGCGACTGAGGATAGATATATTCTGCTAACAGGTGAAGCCTCTGCAAGATAATGCCCACGAAGACTTTACCGACAGCACTGAGCAGTGAGATTCCTCTGTAATTGCCACAGAGGCTTCTGTCACCTTTTTTTGAACAGAATTGCGATGATGGCGTCTATCCAGTCAGTTGGGATAATCTCTGTAGTCCAACAGATGTTGAATAGGACAAGTAGGAAAGCTTTTAAGCGACGTCCTCCATGCACAAGTACTTCAGGTAGAATACCGTCTGGACCTGGGCTCTTTCCTAATCGGGTGTTTCTAAGGGCTTGGTCAAGTTCTTGGTCTTCAATTGGAAGGTTCATTGATTCAATAACTGGAAGCTGGTCTATGTCATCGACGATGCTCAAGTCAACATCCGTTGGTTGGTTTAATAAGTCGCTAAAGTGTTCAACCCATTTGTCCTTTATCTTGTCAGGAACAGTCAGAAGCTCACCATCTTTGGACTTCACAGGATGGGTGCTTCTGGATCTAGGGCCATAGATGGCATTGAGGGTAGCATAAAACTCTCTGTGGTTCTTCTCCTGAGACTGCTGCTCTGCCTCCTCAGCTCTGCGCCAAAACCAGTCATTCTTTAGCTCTCTGATCCACCTTCTTAGAACATTCCTGTCCAAGTTCTTGTCTTGAAGCAGCTTTTGAATTTCTTGGTCCTGATCATCAAACCATTCATTCTACACTCGTTTCTTTTTGCCGAAGACATGTGTGGCAGCATTCTGGAGAATAACTCTGAGTTCATCAAAGTCCGCCTTACAGGTAGACAACTTTTCGTCTAGGAAGAGCTCCAGTAATGCGTTTTTGTCATCATCCAAATGTGTGTCTAGCTTCTTGGGAGGCCTTGTACCACGCTTCTTGTTTTTAATAAAGAACAGGCACTTAGATACCAGGAGCTTATGATCGGTGAAGCAGTTTGCTGCTTGATTGACTCGTGTCACTGTAACATATGGTTTTGCGGCCTTATTGGATAGTACATGGTCGATTTGGTGCCAGAGCTTTGCACGTAGGTGTTGCTATGTGTTCTTTAAGGTGTTTTTCTGTTGGAACATAGTACCCATGACACTGAGCTGGAATCTGGTACAGAATTCTAAGACCATAAGCCCGTTGGAGTTCATTTTACCAATGCCATGTTTTCCAACTACATTCGGCCACCATTTCCAGTCCTTGCCCACTCGAGCATTAAAGTCGCCCAGGATGATGATGATGTCCATCTCAGCAGCAGATGTGCAGCTGCTAAGCTTTTTGTAGAACTGCTCTTTTTCTTCCTGAGATCTTTGCATGGTCGGCCCATATACACTAATGAGAGTTAGATTGTTTCCTCCTTTTAACTGTATGCACATTGACATGAGCTTGTCGCTGATTGGGGTAGGGGTGATACCTTGAGCAGCTAGCCTGTTGGAAATAGCAAAGCCAACGCCAGCTGTTCTCTCTTCTCCTCCACTCCAGAAGATTGTGTGACTCCTCTCAACTACGTTTCCGGTGCCAGGTCGCCAAACTTCGCTTAGGGCACAGATGTCAATGGACGCTTTCTCTAGCTCACGACAGATGAGGGCTGTTGCTCTTTCAGGTCTGACTGAAGACTCACTGTCGTTGGTTGTACAGACATTCCAAGAACCGAGATTGAGGCATTGTTTGCATGAGTTCGAAACAGAAGGTCGATGGTGTTGTTTGTCAGTTACCCCGGACGCGGTAGCAGTCAACTAAGCCACTAAGCCACCACTGGAGTGGTGGCTTAGTTGATAGAGCATCCGCCCCACACCCGGGAGGCAGGGGTTCAAATCCCGGCCAGATCATGCCAAAGACCATATAAAAAGTGAAACTTCCTGCTGTCCAGCTTGGTGCTCAGCAATAACGGAATGGAGGAGGGAAATCTGTGGCGGCGCCTTGCATGGCAGTGGCCCTCTGGTTCTGCACTGGGGCGTGTGTGATTGACACTGTAGATAAGTAAAGCACAATCTCGTTCTACTGTACATGATTGGTTGTACGGTTGAATGACAATAAGGGTGATTTAATTTTAATTAATTAAAAAAAAGTATACGGACTTTGTCCACTTATCGCCACTGCCGTATTGAGTGGCGCATCGGTTCCCCCGTATGTGGTAGCCATATCTTCTCTCCTTAACTGTACTTCCATTGAAAACTGTGGGGCTGCACCTATGGTGATGACGACACTGCTTGGCGCATAGGCAGTGTCCCTTGGCGAGGTGCTCTGTTGGTTGACAACACAGCAAAGCTGAGATGGTCGCAGAGAAGCTCGTTGCATTTTGCCATAACTGAAGCCGAGTAGACAGTCAGAGATGCCTGCCACAACTGAAGCCGAGTTGACATTCAAAAGCGCCAATGATGTAGTGCCAGAGATGCCATCGTGTTGATGACATAACTGCCGTGCCGTGACTCTGGCAAGGGAGGCTGCGGGCGTACTAGTACTTGCCCAAGGTGTGCACCCAAGGTTAGTGGAGGGAAGGAGGCGCCTCACTACTCCATTCTAGACCTGCTCCGAGCAAAGCTCCAAGCAGAGTCAAGCCACTGCCCAACTGTGTACATATGTAGATTTATTTACTGCTTTGGCTAACCAGTTCTGATCTTAGTATCTTATTAACCATTGCTCTGAGTGCTGCTATCCCTTTGCTGCTGTTATCCTTGAATTTCCCCATTGTGGGACTAATAAAGACTTATCTTATCTTAACTGTCACATTAAACTTTGATCCAAACATTGTTTCAGGCTGTAAGATGTTCTAGACTATGACAGTCCAGAAGAGCTCATCTCTGTGAAGCTGTGTCACAAATATCAACCTCCTGGATTCTGGATCAGATTTTCTATGGAATCTGTTCACTCACATTTTCCAGTCATTTCATTCACCCAGAATTCTGTTAAACTTCAGTCACAGCTCTGAAGTCCATGTTCCTGAAGTCACAGCAGCAGATGTATGAGCCCTAAAAACTGAAGGACACAGCTGAAGCAGTTTCCTAGATATGATTATTTTAAAGTTGCTTGATCAGGATCAAGAAGAAAATCATAGTTGTGGTTTTAAATTGATCAAGTTAGAAGAGAGATTATCACTTTTATCCTGTTTCACTCACACTAAGAGCTTGATTGAATATTTTGGTTTTCCAGAATCAGCTCATGAATATAAACAATTCTGATAATATTACATCTGTTTAATTTATGGAGCTTTGATTAAAAAATACCCACATCTTCTCTAGATAACAGCTTTAACTGAGTTATGCTGTATGTTTGTGGCCATAAGTGTGAACCACTGCATGTGAATCTCCTCAAATTAAACCTGTGATTCTCTTCTTTATTTATCATTTAATTGTAACTTGGACATACAGTATTTAGGTGAACAACTGAGAAAACAGGAGTCCGTGTCCCAGAATATACTCACACATGAACAGACATGCTTACAGTTCTGGACAGGAAGCTGCTCCTTTAAAATGAATCAGTTTGTCTATAGACCAGTCACTTTTGATGGACACACAGCTGGGTCCAGGTCCAGGTCCAGGTCCAGGTCCAGCATGGCGTCTTCTGGTGTTCTGCTCTGACCTGTGAGTGTGAATCATGAAGGTTCGGTGATGTGAGTGCTGAGCTCTGACATGGAGAAGAGTCCTGGACAGTTAGAGATGGTCCTCTCACCTCTGACCTTTGGTCTGGCTCTCATGGTCCCCACACAGAGGGGTTTTAGAGGGTGGGACTCCCTCCTCTGTGTCCTCATACTGATCCATAGCAGAGACCTCAGACACATAGACAATGAGCTCATTAACAGTCACCAACACACACCTGACACAAGGACACACACACTGATCACTGAAGCTTTTAGTCAGGACGGGGGTCAGTCAGTTAAATCAGCTTCAACTTATTTTAATCATCACTGTCAGAACTGCTGAAGAACTTTAAACTGATCACTTCTGTTTTTAAACTGAAACAACTTCATATTTTACTGTCTAAGCTGTTGAAAACTTCACATCCAGCTAAATTTGTATTTTCAGTGGAAATCAGACATTTTGGACCTTCAGAGTCCACGTCTGTAAAAATGATCAAAACCCATCAAAGCCAGTCAGAGTCAGAGGAAGCAGATATGACATGATGTAGTTCTCCTGTATGTCCACTAGATGGAGCTGACTGACCATCTGATGGACTGGAGCAGCAGCAGTTTGATGCTGAATGGTGAGCTCTGATTGGCCTGAATTGTCCTTTGCGATCAACAGCTGTGATTATTCAGCCTAAGCCGAGATCAAAGTCTGTGTCAACGATGATGACCATGTAGAGAAAGGCTGCAGCTCCACCCAGCTGCAGCACTTTGGAAGGTTCTGGACAATCAATCAAGGATAAAGAGAAATCAAGACGTCTGCAGACTTAGTCAGAGCAATTTTCACTTTACTGCTGAGCTTTCGGTTCTGTCAAAGCTTCATCAGAGCATCCAGACCAGGGGTCGGCAACCCGCGGCTCCGGAGCCGCATGCGGCTCTTTCATCCCTCTGCTGCGGCTCCCTGTGGCTTTGGAAAATAAATTATGAGTATTTAATTAAAATGTATTTTATTTTAGTTCATTAGTTTTTAAAATGTAATTCTAAATTTGAAGATTATGGTGATCTTGTAAAATCTAAAAAAAAACGTGTTAAAGTTTAATCACCGTCAGCGAAAATCAACACGATTAGATAAGCGCTCGGCGCTTCCCCGGAAGTCGTCTCCCGCGATAACCCGGATGTGTTGTGCTCAAGCTACTGCTGTATTGCAGTAGCTTGACAGCCCTGCGATTGGATAGTTGCAAACGATTGGACCAATCAAATGGCTCGTTGTATGCTTTTTCAAAGATTCATGGCGGCGTGTTCTCAGGGATGTGATTTTCTGCTAATTCGCCGAATTCCGCTTTATTTTATCTTCCAGGAAGATAAAGTACGTTAAGTACGTTAGTGGCTTGTGGTCCACAAACGCAGTGAAGCTGTGCCCTTTCAGGCAGGACTGGAAGTGGCGTATAGCCACTTCCGGTAATCGGTATGGCCAGGTGGCGAGTCATTAACTCTCTGTTACTGGCGGTGTACAACGGCTGTATGAGCTGGGCTGGCGCGAGGGAGGAAACGGTAATAAAAGTTAACCATCCCCTTTTATGATTCCAAACAGTTTGAAATTGACAGTGCACAGTGGACATTGACTCATAACTTTTGAATATTTCTAAGACTTGGCTACATCAGTGATTGTGCAAAATGAACTGCTCAAGTCTCAATGGAGATTGAAACTGGTGATCTGAAATGAATGCTGAAATTATAAAAAGTAATGGTATGTTGGAATTTTATTTCTATTATGGAACAGATAAAATTAACTGATTTTGATTTGATCAAGTGTTAAAGCATGTGATGGATAATGCTTGTTGTGTGGGATAACCCCCACAACAGACTGGGACAGGCACAGCGCTCGACTAGAGCAATTAACAGAACAGTGAAATGTGTGTATTAATGTCAACAGGCAGCCCCGCTTCTTCTGGCTTTTTCCGGCTCAGTACTGTGATGTTAATGTGCCATTCATGCATTGTGTTCATGCTTCCTGCTCTTACTGTGATGTGACTGTCCCATGCCTTTCATGTATTGTCTGTAGTTGGCTATATAAGCTGCATCGCTCTTACTCATCCTCTCTCCTCCTGTAACTCATCCTTCTTCACTTCCGCCCTCCAAAGAGAGCAGACGCTTTTTCTCCCAGCTCCGGCTTCTTATCTCTCTCCTTCCCTAACTGACTGGATCCCAGCTTGCTATTGTCTGTCTGCATGTCTTTACTGCTGATTATCAAACGAAATTATGGATTTAATAAGCTGGGCTTTGAACGCAATTGACACTGTTTTTTCAACGAGAAAAAGTGGCCCGGGGGAGCTGATTTGCCCCACAGGAACAGCTGCCGCGGGTTATTTGAAGGACACAAGTAATTGGAAACTCTTGTGCCTGTGTGATCTCTCTATCGAAGATGTTGAAGATTTATACCTCTTCGTAGCAATGGTCATCGGAATTCTACTGATTGGATCTGGGATTGTTCTGGTGTACCGCAAATTGAAGAAGATGGATGGAGCCTATCAAAAAGCGGACCCGGCGAGGCTTAACCATCAAATTGACCAACTGGGCAGGACTCTGACAGCGGCTAATGGAGAACTGTCTAGGAAAATGGATTACATCACAATCACGCTGAGAGCCGTCCATGATAATTTCAACGTCCAGCCATGAAGGATTTGAGCACTGAATCTGTAAGAGAATCTAAAGTTTTTTCTCTGAAGTCAGTGCTATTCGACCTGTTTTGACGCCCTCAGCACACAGTCCTCCAGATTATCTTCAGTATACTTGTTTTCATAACATGGCGGGCAGCATTTGACTCTCAAGGACAGCCAGCTGTCTGGCAAACTATTCCATCTGCCGTGCCAAGGACACGCGCCTTTGCCCAGACGGTAGACATAACATCTGCTGCTGAAGAGACTTTGCTGTCCTTAACTGATATCTTGCACTCAACACCCTCACTCAACACCCTCACTCACACTGACTCACTGTACTGACGTGAAGATTACTCATTCACTGCTCTCTTTGTGTCATTGTATGGATTCTATTGTCTACTATTTGTGCATTGAGAGTTTTTTTCTTGTAATCACAATATTGATCATATATGAACTGTATTCTGATAAACAATGCTTTTTTCTCTCTCCTACTGTGTTTATCCTCTTTCTCCCCCATTGCTTCCTGTTCCCATTCTGCTGACAGGTGCGTCACTGACGCTGACGCGTCACTGAAAATGTCAACTATGTTGTTCTCAGTGTCAAGTCAAATCCCTCGTATATTTACCAGTTATTTACTTGTGAATGTACTTGGCAATAAATCTTTTTCTGATTCTGATTCTGATTCTGATTCTCTCACTCTGACAACTGCTTCTACTACTGCTGCTGAGAGCCTGAGGACCCGCTCCAGCCTGCTTGCACAAAGGCTGGAGCGAGTTCCTATGATGGCGGTATGATTTAATAAACCTACTTAAAACCCTCACTTCGCTGCCCTATTTTATTATCCGCCACACTGGTGACCCGACGCTGAAAAGAACACGCTGCCAGCGAACGCAGCACCCGGCGGTGATGCTCCGATGACAAGCGAACACAGCAGCCTGACGCAAATGATCTGCCCTCCCTTCTGCTTCAGGGAGACTTCGACGCAGAGCCACTACCAGGCGAACTCTCCGGACATCACCCACGACCGGGAAAGCTGCAGAAAGCTTCATGGCCTGAGATCTGCACATCCACGCTGGGACCGGCCGCTCTCACAGCTCCTCCACACGAGAGCGCATGCACCTCGTCCTCTCTCCACAACGGCGACCTCCAGGGCCGACGGAGAGCGCAGCGCGTGGACCTGAATGCACCATGGCCGAACGAGTGACAAAGATCGTCTCCTCCCTCTCACCGCTCCAACGCATCTGCACGAGCCCGAGGGACAAAGATCATCTACTTCCTTTCACCACTCCAACGCACCATGAGCGAATGACGCAACAGACAACAGGGATGATTATCGGCGCCGACTACGCTGATCTCCAGCAAGCTCCCTGACTTTGACTCTCCTCTCCAGCAGGCCCACCCACGCACGGAACCCCGGCACACGCACCGGGGAGTTACGAGGACGGCGCACCACGCACGGGACACATACGGCTCCACAGACCGCCATCATCCTTCGCCGCTGCACACAGAGCCTTCAGGGTTGCTCGTACACCTGAGGCACGCACGCAGCTTCCTAACAGGATTTTCTAATGGTCTTAGCCATGGCGCACATAGGGAAT
This sequence comes from Pholidichthys leucotaenia, assembly GCA_020510985.1. Taxonomy (NCBI): domain Eukaryota; kingdom Metazoa; phylum Chordata; class Actinopteri; order Cichliformes; family Pholidichthyidae; genus Pholidichthys; species Pholidichthys leucotaenia. The sequence goes on from CM035850.1 coordinate 6,635,401, forward strand.
TCAGCAGTCTGCGGTCCCCGAAGGCTTTAAGGTTGTGCCTGCACCTAAAGTCAACATGCCTAGTCCCTTTGCTTTTGTTTTTTTTCTTACAGCCGCTACGCAGCCTCCCCGCTCCTGTTTTTTTCTTCACGGCCGCTATTAATCCTTGCAGGACTTAATCGCGAGAGGAGTCAGTGACTATTTTTTTTTTCTCTTACAGCTGCTGTGGATCTCCGCACGTGCAACGGGACAGCCCCTCAACATCGCGGACCCACAAGCAATTTTTGCGCGGCCCAGACGATTTCGCCGTCCTGGGCCGGCACTAGCTACCCCCCCTCCACCTCCGCCTGCACAGAGCTTTCCCTGCTCGCTGCCAAAGCCGGACTATTGAGGCCTCAGCTGCCTGCTGAGCCCTCTAGGGGGGAGTAGTGTGGGATAACCCCCACAACAGACTGGGACAGGCACAGCGCTCGACTAGAGCAATTAACAGAACAGTGAAATGTGTGTATTAATGTCAACAGGCAGCCCCGCTTCTTCTGGCTTTTTCCGGCTCAGTACTGTGATGTTAATGTGCCATTCATGCATTGTGTTCATGCTTCCTGCTCTTACTGTGATGTGAATGTCCCATGCCTTTCATGTATTGTCTGTAGTTGGGTATATAAGCTGCATCGCTCTGTAACTCATCCTCTCACTCTGACGACTGCTTCTACTACTGCTGCTGAGAGCCTGAGGACCCGCTCCAGCCTGCTTGCACAAAGGCTGGAGCGAGTTCCTATGATGGCGGTATGATTTAATAAACCTACTTAAAATCCCCACTTTGCTGCCTATTTTATCATCCGCCTCAGTTGGAATATTTTAGGAATGCTATCTTCTTGGAACATAAGTCAATATTATGCAGTAATAAGTGGCATTCAGCTGTTTGTTTTATGTCATTTAAGCACAGTTCTGGTACTTAAAAATCATAAAAACCCAGGAGCTTCGGGGGGGCTTTGCCCCCCTTGCACCCACCCCCCCACCCCACCGGGGCTCTGCCCCAGACCCTGCTGGGGGACTATGTCCCCCAGACCCCCTGCTGAATTTTCAGATAATTTCCCCAACCCCAAATCTCATCGCTGGTTCGTGTTGGAATTCTGAGCTTTCAGTTTTGTTTTCAGCGGAATTATGAGGTTTTTATCGAAGGATCAGGAGTCATCAGTGCTAGAAATAGCACTCTCCTTTCAACCCAATGTCAACCTTCAACCCAATGTCTTTTTTTTTTCGGAGTTCAAAATGTTTTTGTTGCATGCAGAAATGTAATTTTGTTTTCTCTGCAGGAGTTCCCTGATTTCATAAACGCAACACATTATAGTTTGTTTATACATAGCATAAAGGGAAAAAAAGTTATATGCAGTGTTATTTCATTTTAAGTGTCAAAAGGGTTTTTGTGGCTCCCAGTGTTTTCTTTTCTGTGGGAAACGGGTCCAAATGGCTCTTTGAGTGGTAAAGGTTGCTGACCTCTGATCCAGACTGTAGCCATGAACAGGGTTAAATGGGAGAGCATTGCCATATTAGTCATTAGCAGGATGCAGTCCACCTGTGTCCACACCCCTGTGGCAGTGCAAGGTCTGCTGGGAAATGTAGTCCCAGCTATCAGAATCAAAGAAAGGAGGCATATCAGACCTCAGACTTTTCTCAGAAAAAGGGGGAGGTGTGTCAGAGGTGATCAGAAAGACAAACAAATCATAAAGTACAATAACATTACCAATATCAATAAATAGGACAAGATGCCATTTTTAAAAATCTCCAAAGAAACCAGAGCTATAAAACCATCAGGCTGAGGCCATCATGAACCATAGGTCTCAAGTTTGACAATACAAGAACTAAAAAGAAGGACTGGAACACATCCTGAATCACAGCATAACACTCAGATCAAAACTTCATTGAGACCTTTAGGCTGAAGGGCATCTAGAGTGTCGATCCAAAAAAAGTTCTGTCTGACATATCTTGGTTTCCAGATCCCCCCTCTTGGCAGAACATGTTCAACATGTTGTTGCATATGTCAACAGTGAAGGATTTAAAAGGTCTTATTCACCAGTCAATCTGAGGGTTTTTGGAGAGGAGGAGATTTGTTATCATCATTGCATTCACTATTTGAGTAGAAGTCAGGGACAATATTACACAAGTTAGAATTAGGTTGAGGAACGTTAAACAACACATTACATGTACTAAATATTACACCTAGACACATTACTGATGGTGAAACTGAGGCCTTATAAAACAATGAACAACTTTGAGACAATTGCTTCATGATCGACAGCGTTATGAAACATTTCATAAAGAGTGCCATCTGCTGACTGAGTGTCAGAACTGCATCTGAGTAAAAAACCTGAAAAAATCTCAATACTTTTTTTTTTTGAGTATTTATCCATCCGATTTCTATTCAAAATTGGATGGTGTGTCCATAATACACTATATAAATACGGAGATTGGAGGTGCTCAAATAATACTAACAAATATATAGCGCTCCGTACAAGGCAATGGGTCGACGGCAAAAGAGAGGTAGACCCTTCCTGCTGTGCCCTTTATACTCCAGGTGACGCCACCACCGGAAAGGCGGTGTGCCACCTCCCAGTATTCCCCGGTTGCCCTGGCCACCATCTTACAATCCCACCCCCACCCCCGCCGTAGAAAATGCCAAGCACACCAATTTGACCCTCCCGAAATTTATAACCCAATTCATGCACTAACAGCAAAATGTATGTACAAAAATCAATAAACGGGCCGGTTCATTCACACAACAAAAGCTAGAGAGGCCAGGTAGACTACTGGCACCCCCTACACGGCCAGGCAGGTTATTATGCCGCCTTATTCATTAAAGTCCAAACTAAAAAAAATAGCCATGCTCCTAAAAATGAAAATAATCCCATAACATTTTCTACAAATATATACAACAACAATTTACAACAACACAACCTATTGGCAGCCCCCCTACCCCCACCCCAATACACCCACCCAAAACTCAGGCACATCACACCAATTCATTAAAACAGTGCTGGAGAATCACGTCACATGTTCTCTTCTTTTTTCTTTTTTTTTCACATGGGGCACACACAATAAGTCCCAACACAACTACAGTGTATACATACTGACCTGGGGCAATGAACTAAATAAACCCACGCCAAACCCACCTCAGTCACTTCACTGACTCAGTGGAGGAACCACCCTGTGGATTGCCAACTAGTTGATCCCGCCCCGAGCGTCTCCTCTTCCTGGCCTCAGGAGATGAGCTGTGGCACGTGGTGTGGAAGAGGTGGCGGCGCAGCTCATTTGGATGCCTCCACGAATCATCCGACAGCCCTTGGTAGCTGTCCTCTCGAGCAGACAACACTCTAAGACGCCCCTAGCCATCTCATCATTTTCGAACCTTGTGGACACCCCTCAACTGAGCTTCTACCCTCAGGCGGACCTCGTTACCAATACGCAGGGGAGGTCTGTTGTGCTTGCGTGATCCATCATGTTGTGCTCCAGTCTCTCTCCTGGGTCTGGACGACCCACTGACCTGGTCCGAAATGCTCCATCAATGTCGATGTTGGCATATTTTACAACTGCTCCCTCAGGTCTTGCTCCGCTTTCCTCCTTTCTCAGCGCCGGCGCAGCCTCTGTAGCTCCTCACTCACCGCTATCACTCAGACCTGCTCCAGAAGACGAGTGAACCAACACTCCTGCTCAGCCGCCACCCTGGGGATCCCGCAGTGCCGTCCAGTACCCACATCCAGGACCACTTGGACACTGGCATCAGGACTCTCCTGGGCTGACGTTTCACGATACTGGTCCTGCGCACCTCCCATCATACCTGGCCAATCACTGTCCCACACTGTGTCATCTTCCATGTGTAGAGGGAGTCGATCCCACAGCCTGCCACCTGTCAGTTCTTCTCTGGTGTCGCTGGTGATAGAGAATCCCAGGCCATAGAATAAATTGCAGCATAGGATGTTCGACTCGGTCGTTGTTACCACGAAGTTGACGCCTGTCATCACCGCTGACTTGTACCGTGCTGTTAACTCCACAGAGCCCACAACTGCCACTTTGTATCCACTGTAGCCAAAGTAGGATCTCTCCCTGTCCCTCAAGCAGTAAAGTTGCAATAAATGCGTCCGCCCGCACTTGACTGTATGGATGACTGTGGGAGTCTTCGCAGAGAGGCCTGCTTCTTCTCAACGGTCCCCTCGCACAAAATTCTTGCAGGCTCTGGCAAAGTGATGCAACAGACTATATTTGCCACAACATTTGCCGGACACTCTCTTCACTTGTAGCGGTGCCTCGTGGACCCACAGCTGTAACACTTTGGAGTGCCCAGAGCAGACCTAATTCTAACAGCGGAGGCGTATTCCTCGTCTTCATCACTGTCTTCGTTCCATTGATCCACCACCAACGCCTTCAAATGTGGTTCTTCTCTTGATGGCATGGCCATCCCACCAAGGTCCCTCGCCAATGTTTCCTCTGCCTCGAATTGTTGAGCTAGCTTGAAAGTTGTGGATAATGTCAGTTTGCCCAGAAAAGTTAGGAGCCTCGACTGTGCTGCAGAACAGCGCACGTGCTCAGCTAGCTAGTTCTGAATGATCTCGTCCTCCAGGGTCTGAAACAGGGACCCGCCAGCTGACGTAGGTCCACAACATATTGCTGGACTGTCTCTTCCGTCTGCTGGTGCCATTGCCTAAACTTCATTTGACAGACTATGACGTTTTGAGGGGTGCAAAAATAGCGCGCCATAAGCTCCACCACAGCTTCAAAGCCCTTCCAAGCGTGTCGAGGATTCTCTGGCTCTCCATGTCTAAATTATACACCAAAATGGCCCTCGTACGCAGCTTGTCAAGCTTACCAATGTTGAGAGCCACCAGAAAGTTCTGGAACACCTCATACCAACGAGCCCAGGGTACGGATGGCTCGCCCAGGGCCTCTAAAAATGGCCGAAAAGTGGCTTTAGCTTGCTCCATTCCTTTATTTTCCTCTTCGCCAATTGTTGTGTCCATAATACAGTATATAAATAAGCAGGCTGGAGGTGCAGCAAACACACGTTGATTAACAATACTAACAAATATATAGCGCTCTGTACAAGGCAATGGGTTGACGGCAAAAGAGGGGTAGCCCCTCCCTGCCATGCCGTTTATACTCCAGGTGACGCCACCACTGAAAGGTGGCGCGCCACCTCCCAGTATTCCCCGGTTGCCCCGGCTGCCATCTTACTACTTAACAGATGGCAGGAGCAAACAATACAAAGCAAACAAAAAAAGCCTAATTCCAATAAAACCCTCTCAAATTTCCCCCAAGCCCTCAAGTCACGTGATGTGTCCGACATAACGAAGCCTCGCTTGCTACGGTCACGTGACTGTGGGTGTGCTGCAACAGCACTCGATGAACTGCTCATGATACAAAAAAAATTGCAAAAGATGTTGGACAGCTCCTATTACTATAATAAAAAAGACTATCAAAGAATTGTTGAGCTCTTTACTCTCTCTTTTTATATTCCCCTTTTTTCTTGTTAATTGGAATGTGAAGTTTGACTGATTGTATATTTTTTGTGAGAGTTCTGATTTTGTAAATTTTGTAACCTTTATCCTCATAGACAGTTTGTATGTTGTATTTTGTTCTATTAAATTTGAAAAAAAAACTGCTCATGACACTTCCGTTTTATCTTGCATGAATCAGTGTCAAGTGGGCGGTGTGGAGCGTGACATCACTACCCCTATGGATTAGGACGCCCCTTCATGGCTGCCCATGACCAAAGTGGCTGTAGAGTGCAGCTGTCTTACCGGCCACTGCTGAAATTCACCAGCCACTGGCTGCTGTTAATGTCAAGCCCTGAATTCTCTCTCTCTTCATATATAGCAGAGGTTTTGTTCACTGAAAATTGTCCTTCCACACAACGTTTCCAGCAATGACTACAAGTTCTGAAAACTCTCTCAGTCTCTCATTTGACAGATTATATAGAGGGTGATCTAATTAAAGTCAATTAAAATGATAGATAACTGAATGACAGAATTTTTACAAGCCTGTTGGAGAAAATGACATAAAAAGTGTAGTGCAACCTGTGATATAGAATATTGCCCTTTTAGAGGTTTTCAACTCAAATGCAGTTCAGATGCCAGTGTTTATTAGATGTTTTATAACACTGTTGTTCATGAAGCAATTGTCTCAGAGTTGCTCATTGTTTCATGAGGCCTCAGTTTTAACATCACTATATACAAAGGGACGGCGCCATATCACGCCACGGCCAGTTCACCACATGGTGACGTCACCTGCGTAGCGTCCCCACGTCCCAACACCACAGGCGGGGCTGAGGATCTCTGTTCTGTGACTCCCTGATGGTGACAGAGTCTAAAGGAGAGTCAGCGGTAATAAAACACTGAGAGGACATTCTCCACTCTTCTAGTTGGTTCCTTCTCACAGCTCCAGTCTGTGTTACTAATGTGATCAGTACAGCTACAAGCAGCAGAAACACAACAGACCATCAATGTTCACAATCAACACAATCTACAGCTGACATGGACAACTCAGTGGATTCACTGCACTTCTACACTTTAGCTTCTTCTCTGAATGTAACATGAAAACTGCTGTCCATATTGTCCAGATTTCCTCTTGTCCAGCCTTTATCATCAAAGCCCTGGTCAGTATTGAGGAATCAGCCTGTAAGTTTCTGCAGAAACATGAATGAGTCCCTGTGTGATGATCAGAGTGATGGTGTTTCTCTCTCTGCTGAACTCACCTCACATCAACTTCCAGACACTTCCATGAGTCCAGGAAACATGTGGAGAGAGAGAAGAAGCTGCTGTTGTCCTCGCCAGTCCTGGTGTCTGAGTGACTCTGATCTGAGGACGTCTCTGTCACACCCTGAAGTCTGAAGGACTGTTGGAGGTCAAAGTCCACACCATCAAACTGGAATGTCAGAGGTAGAGCTGTGGTTTAATTATTAATAAGATAACTGAGTGGACCATCAACAGGATTGAGGATCAGATTTATTCTGATATGAGAAACCAAAACACTGATCCATACAATGAGAACAGTTCTCCATGTTCTATCAGAACCATCTTTGAAATCAAAGCTCTCTGTTCTACACACTTGTCTGCTTTGACTTGGGAACAAAGTCAACTGGAAAATGCAGGTTTGAAGGGACACTGACTTCCTGTCTCTGTCATCAGTCTTTGATTTATTCCCGTTTTCTGCTTTTTTACACAGTTTGGATTCATGATCCATGTGAGGAGTTTAGGTTTGATTTTCCTCAGATTCAAGAGAAAAACTCACAAATTCCTGACAATAAAGGCTCACATTTACAAGAAAAATGTGTAAATATCACCCCTGACAGACTGCTATGATGGATGGATATATGTATAGGATGGATATTTGTGTTTCATCAAATGAAAATTGTCATAACCCGAGCGCTACTTTGTCCGCGCTCGGGTTATACATCATCCCTGTCAGGCTTTGACAGCAGGAGTTGTCATTCTGGCTTCCTGGGCTCTGATTGGTCAAACGCTCGGGAATTCCCCGCTGTCAGAGTCTGAGCAGCTGCGCTACATTTGCAATCGTGAGCAGCCGGCTTTAAATGCCGGCGCCATCGATTGCATCTCGCGGTTACCTCGTCAACATTCTCGTCGACACTTCCGTCTACATTCTCCCTATGTTCATCCATAATGTAAGTGCATTTATCGTTGCCGTTATTGTGTGTATTCCCTACCTTTTTCCTTGTTTAACGGTGAGCGAGCGCTCCTCGTCTCAGCCGTCATTATTCTCTGTAGTGCTATGATTATCTGGCTGCTTAGCCCACGCGGCTAGCTACCTTGTCCTTGCCTTGAACTGTGAATAAACGACTGTGCAACTTTACTGGTCTGTGGCGTCTTATGCTGGCTCGTGAGGGCCAGCCGTGACAGTAGGTAACCGCCAGAAGGAGACGCCGTTCGCAGTAAAGTTGCACTTACAGGAACTCTGCTCTTTCCTGTTTGGGTACGGCATACTGGAATTATGCCGTCGCGGAGGGGTTGCACTCGGGGTTCCAGCGACCAGCTGACTGAGGTGCTGGAGCAAGTGTATGAGATCCTCATCGCTGCCTCCGACCTCGATAATTATCCCGATACCCTCATCGCCCCTCCCCTCCTCGGCTATCAGCCCGATGTACACTGGTACCTAGACCGGGCTGAGGATGTGCTCGACCAACTGCCTCCCCGCTACGACGACCACCCAGAAGTTGACGCGAGGAGACTGGATATCGCCGCCCAACGCAGAATACTCCGGAGGTACGAGGAAGAAGAAGCCCAGAGGCGGAGGAGACGGAATCCCCGCTGCCCGCTTTGGGATCCTGATCCCTCCCTCAATCCAGTCCAGGAGTTCGCACCACCTGGGGCCCATCGAAGACGTCGGCGTCGCGGTCAGAGACATTCTCAGCAAAAATCCCGTCCGGATCCTGCTCCGGTTCGCTGGACTGACCCCTTCAACCCGACAGCTGTCTCTTCAGCGTCTCACCAGGAGGGAACCCCCGCAGCCTCTCTCCCCGGGCCGTCTTTCCCCGCTGTCCCGTCAGCGTGCCGCGCCCGGGACGACTCAGCTGTCGCCCCCTCCTCTCCGACGCCTTCTCCAGCTGCTGGGTGTATTAGGAGTTCTGTTCCGGTGAGCTCTGCGGCAATTCCATCTCGAGTGGCCCCCCTCTTCCTTCCAGGGAGCCCTCTGCCACCATCTGACGGGGAGAGGAAGGAGCAGCGTTCCCTGCAGCAGGTTCCATCTTCCCTCTGGTAGACAGGCAAGTACAAGTTCACTCTTTTCCCCCAATAGTGATTTGTCTTGTCTGACTCCTGGGGGTGAGGTTCGGAGTTTGCAGCCCCCCGAGCCTCCACCACCTGCTGAGGTAATTACTAAACCTGCTGCCTCTGTGTCTCCCCCCGGTGAGCGCTCTTCGATGTCGGTCGAGTGTCATCAGATGAGGAGGGGGCCTGCGGTCCTGGAGCAGAAGATCCCAGCCCCTCAGCCACATCAAGGACAGAGGAAGGGATTGGTCTGCTGTTTGGAGCCTGCGCCGACGACGGAGCGTCCCCGGGTCTCCACGGATGAGCAGTCCGACCCAGCGGGCCAGGAGCCCCCCGCCACCACACCGTATCAGTTGCCAGTGTGGATGATGGCGTCGGAGGGTTCTCAGGCTGCGGAAGCCTCTTTGCCAGAGGCAGATGACGACACGGCTGAATGGGAGCCAGAAGACGACCTCCTCCCGTCTGAGCCCAGATCGTCGAAGTCCTGGACGGCGTCCGAACTTGAGATCAGGCAAGTGCTCAGTGTTGTCTTTGTTTTTTCTATTATTGAGCATTTTTGCCTGTCTCTTGGGGAGGCGAGCCAGGTGCAGCCGTCCACTGCATCTGAGCTTGTCTCGCCAGGTTCTGACGCTGCCGGTGTTCCTGATCCCGGTTCTTCTTCTTCTCCTTTTTCTTCTGAGCCCTCCTCCAAGATCGCCGGTGCAGAGCAGGTCCCTATCGCTGTGCCGGAGGTTCCGGGTTCGGAGTTGGAGGTCGGTATTGGTGCGGCCCAGACCCAATCAGGGTCCGACGCGGGTGCAGCTTCCGCTCAGTCGGAATTCATCACCGAAGTGGTTCTGACCCAATCGGGGTCCGACGCGGGTGCAGCTTCCGCTCAGTCGGAGTTCGTCACCGAAGTGGTTCTGACCCAGTCGGGGTCCGACGCGGGTGAACCTTCCGCTCAGTCGGAGTTCATCACCGAAATGGTTCAGACCCAATCAGGGTCCGACGCGGGTGCAGCGTCGACCCAGTCAGAGTTCGTCTCCGAGGTGGTTCAGACCCAATCGGGGTCCGACGCGGATGCAGCGTCGGCGGAATCAGTGTTCGTCACCGAGGTGGTTCAGGCCCAATCGGGGTCCGACGCGGGAGCAGCGTCGACTGAACCAGAGTTCGTCACCAGGGTGGTTCTGACCCAATCGGGGTCTGACGCGACTGTAGCATCGGCCCAGTCAAAGTTCATCCCCAGAGGGGTTCTGGCCCAATCCGGGCCCACCGTGGGTGCAGTGTCGGTCCAGTCAGGATTCCGTACCGGATTGGTTCCGGCCCTGCCAGTTTCTGTTTGGGTGGGATTCGGAGATGGTGCTGCAGATCCACCGCCAAATAATCCCCAATTAATTCCCTGCCCTCATCATGTTTCTCCTTCCCCCGCATCTGGAACCGCAGGAATTAAATGTAGTTGGCCCGGTTCGCCCTGGCTTTCCCCTGCTGTTGGAAGACCGTTGCCGATCTCTCTCCAGTCGTCTTGTTGGCAGGTTGATGCGGGTCAACCACCTGGAAACCTGCTCTTCCCGTTTGGCGTCCGGGGCCGGCCTCCCAATAAACAGAACTGTACATTTGGCGCCCTTGTCCGGCCGCCAGAGGCATGGTCATCTTCGGCCTGGGATTCGGGTAGGCCACCTGAACACGTCCCGCTGCCCCTGTTAGTGATTTGGGTGCTGCAGGCTGGGAGGCCCCTGAACTGTTTATTATGTCTGTCATCCTGGTGTGCCTTTTTTTTCCTTCCTTTTGCGCCGCAGTAATTTCTGTGTTTTGGGTCTATTTTAGTTGTTTTGAACATTGTTGATATTACCCCTATTTTGTGAATATATGTACCCTTGTCATATCAATTCGTATATTTTTGAGTTAGTAGAATGTTGTCTGTTTATTGTGTCTCGGATCACGGAATCTTTAGAGTTGATTTTTTTTCTCTTTTTTTGATAACACCAGTACTCTGACTGTTTTAAGGTGATGATCACTTCGGCAGAACCCACAGTTGAGGTGCTGTAGCCCAGGAAACTCTGTAAATCTTTATTTTCAGGAGTAAGGTTCTTTGGTTGTGAATGAATTGTTCTTTAAATTTCTGAGGTTTTACTGTAAGTATAGATTTTGGAGAAAAGTATTATCAGTTCTTCTGTTTATTCACTCTGCTTTGGACCCCTCAGACCTCTAATCTTCAATGTGTTTGATGCGTGGACATCATGAGCATTTTTGGGACACATGAGAATTCACACAGGCGAGAAGCTTTAGTCTTGTAGAATTTGTGGGAAATGCTTCATTCGGTGTTTTGGTTTATCACGTGCACTAGCTTTTTTGAATGGTTTAGTACTAGCTCAGCCACGTCTGTTTTTGGTTCATCACTGATGGGTTTTTTTTTGGATTTGCTGCCAATTCGTGAGTTGAGTTTTCTTTTCTTTCTTTTTTCTCTTCCTCTGTAACGGTCCGGTATCCAGTTTTGTGACGTCATTTGTACTTTGTTAAGCTGTTTTGTTCATGTATGTGGGGAGACTTGAATAACGAAACCGAATTGCCTTTAATTCCAGTTTATTTCAAGTAACCATTCCACTGTCTGCTCTCATTCCTGAGCAGCGAACAAAGAGAGTGAACACACCAAAGTTCTCCCTTTTAAACATTCTCACATCAAACCATTTCCCTCGCAGGGGAAATCACACATCTATATCAAAATCTCTTTATTCACATTCATTAACCTTTTATTTACATAACTCCCCCTTCTCTCCTCTCGAGCCTCAGCGGTCAGGAAGTCTTCTGTCCCCTGTCCTCCGCAGGGGGTCCAGGCTCTGTGGCTCCGCACCGCAGGGGGCTGGCTCGCCTTCATCGTGAGGTTAAATCACATATGCAGTGTCCAACATATACATGTCTCACAACACAGCCATATAACCCCCCCCAAACGATGAAGAACAGACTAATTCCTAAAATTTAATAGCATCTTACTCACTACTGAATAATCAACACCAACATTCAGTCTGTGCGCCGCTTGGGCTTCAGCCGTCTGCCGAATCTGCTGTGAGTTGGCCCCGCCTTGCCTGCGGCGCTTTTCTGCTTCGGCTCTGTTGACTGAGGAAGAGAGTGATTATTTGCCCTTTGCGGGGGCCTGCCTCGTCGAGGCGCCACTGCGACCGGTACAGACACGTCCTTCATGACAAAAGCAGGTTTTAGTCTGTCAATACTGACTGTCTCTTTTCTGTCTCCAAAATCTAGCACAAATTGCTTATCACCTGCCTCCAGCACTCGAAATGGCCCTTCGTAAGGTGGTTTGAGCGTTGCTTTTAGGGCTTCGCGCCTGACAAAAACGAAGTCGGCATTTTTCAAAGCCTTGGGGACGAAAACTCGTGGAAAAGCGTGATGAACCGGACCCGGGAGCGTGTCTGCTCCCGTGCCGACTAACGGTCCCAGAGCAGAGAGAGGTGGGGGCTCTGGGTGCTCTGGTAAAAACTCGCCCGGCAGCCTCAGAGTTTGTGCGAATACCAGCTCCGCTGGGGAGGCGTCTAAGTCCTCTTTAGGCGCAGAACGCAACCCTAATAAAACCCATGGCAGTTTATTTACCCAATCTGCATCCGTGAGCGACGCTCTGAGTGCTGCCTTCAAAGACCTATGAAAATGCTCGCATAAACCATTGGCCTGAGGGTGGTAAGCCGTAGTGCGGTGAATTTTGGCTCCTAAGCTGTTGGCCATCGCTGACCACAGCTCAGAGATGAATTACGGTCCTCTATCGGACGTAATGTCTGACGGAACCCCGAAGCGCGCCACCCAAGCCGTTAAAAAAACGCGAGCCACCTCCGCGGCCGTGGTCGTCGCAAGTGGGACCACTTCCGGCCAACGTGTGGTGCGGTCCACCATTGTCAAAAGATACGTGAACCCCTGTGATGCCGGTAGGGGGCCCACAAGGTCGACGTGCACATGGTCGAACCTTCTGGCCGGAATGCGGAACGGTTCTAACGGGGCTCTTGTGTGCTTGTGAATTTTGGCCCGTTGACAGGAAATGCAGGTTTTTGCCCATTCCTTCACGTGCTTGCACAGGCACGGCCAAACAAACTTTTTCGCCACTAGTTTCACCGACGCGCGCACCCCCGGGTGCGCCAGTGAGTGGACCGAGTCAAAAACACGGCGGCGCCACGTGGCCGGAACCACCGGACGCGGGCGCCCCGTCGACATGTCGCAGATCAGGGGGGGCATACCGGTTTGTAAACACTTGCTCTCCAGCCTCAACCCTGTTGGTCCAGACTGGAGCGTGCGCACGTCTGCGTCCGCCCCCTGGTCCGCTGCCATGGCTGCATAATCTATACCCACGTGCACCGGGGCTGCGCGCGCCACCGTGCCGCTCTCCTGCGGCGCGGTCACGGCGGCCCGTTCTGCCTCTGCACGTGTTGGAGTCGTGAACGCGCGCGAGAGACAATCCGCTACTACATTGAATTTGCCCACGACGTGCCTAATGTCAGTGGTAAATTCCGAGATTGCGGCCAGCTGCCTCTGCTGCCTGCCGGACCACGGATCTGAAATTTTGGCCATGGCGTATGTGAGCGGCTTGTGGTCCACATAAGCGGTGAAGCACCGTCCTTCCAGCCAGAACTGGAAATGACGAATAGCCAAATGCAGCGCCAACAGTTCTCTGTCGAACGCGCTGTATTTTCGTTCAGCCGCGCTTAAAGATTTGCTAAAGAAAGCCAAAGGCTGCCAAACTTCGGCTACCTGTTGCTCAATAACGGCCCCTATGGCTAAATCTGAAGCGTCTGTCGTCAGCGCGATACGTGCTGCAGGGTCTGGGTGGGCCAGGAGCGCAGCGTCAGCCAAGGCTTTTTTAACCTCTGTGAACGCGCGCTCCCGCTCCGGGGACCATTCGACCGCCTGGGTCGGTTTTTGTTTTTTGAGCGCGGCATATAACGGTTGCATGATTTGAGCTGCGTGGGGCAGGAATCGGTTATAAAAATTCACCATCCCCAAGAATTCCTGTAGTGATTTGACCGTTTGTGGACGGGGAAAATCCGCTACCGCGCGTACTTTATCTGGTAACGGAACCGCTCCCTCCGGGGAGACGCGGTGACCCAAAAAATCGATCCGCTCGACGCCGAACTGGCACTTGGCTGGGTTAACTATTAAGCCGTGCTCTCCCAGCCTCCTAAAAACTGCTGTGAGGTGCGTTTCGTGTTCGTCCTCTGAAGTACTCGCGACCAAAATGTCGTCGAGGTACACAAACACGAAAGGGAGATCGCGTAACACGGCATCCATCATCCGCTGAAATGTTTGCGCCGCCCCTTTGAGACCAAACGGCATGCGTAAAAATTCGAAAAGTCCGAACGGGGTTATTACCGCTGTTTTAGGAATGTCCTCCGGTTGGACTGGGACTTGGTGATAGCCGCGAACTAGATCAATCTTTGAAAAAATGCGCGCCCCCGCCAGGTGCACCGAAAAATCCTGAATGTGCGGGATGGGATAACGATCGTGCGCCGTAGCGTTGTTTAGCCTGCGGTAATCCCCGCACGGTCTCCAGGAGCCATCGGCTTTCGGTACCATGTGCAGCGGCGAAGCCCACGGGCTCTTCGACCTACGAACGATGCCCAGCCTCTCCAGGCTGGCGAACTCCTGGCGCGCAATGGCGAGCTTAACTGCATCCAAGCGCCGAGCTTTTGCAAACACGGGAGGACCAGACGTGGGGATAAAGTGTTTCACCCCGTGCTTCGCGACGGTCGCCGAAAAAGTGGGCACAGTGAGCGCTGGAAATTGGGTGAGGAGTGTGTGAAACTTACCACCTGCTGTAGCGACGTGGGTCTGTACTGGTGGCGGGGACACTCGAGCTGAACAGAGGAGAGAGTAAAAAGAGAGTGCATTTACCAGCCGTCTATTAGCAAGATCAACTAACAGATTGTGTGAACACAAAAAATCCGCGCCCAACATGTTGAAACTCACCGCCGCTATTACAAAAGTACATTCATATGTGCGGCCATGTAAGCACAAAGGCATGGTCCTTCTCCCGTAGGTGTTGATGTTCGAGCCATTTGCCGCTGTAGCTCCGCTACCGTGGGGTCCAGCCACCCGGTCCGCGTATGTTGGGGTGATGAAGCTCACTTGTGCTCCGGTGTCGATGAGGAACTCTCGTCCGGAGCGCGCATCCGTGATGTAGAGCAGCTTGCTGCGTTCTCCGAGGGTCGAAGCTGCTAGCGACCCCCGGTCTTGCCGTTTCCCGAACTCCTGAAGATGCAGGGCGGCACACACCTGCGTGCCTTCTCTGCGAACCTCCGATGGTAAAAGCAGAGATCTTCTCCTCCGCTGTGTCGTGTCCGTGCCTCTGCCGCCGGGCTATTGGCTCCACCTCGTCGCGGCCGTGCTGCCGCCGTCGTCGGCCAGTCTGGGTCTGCCGCCTCTGGCTCCCCGCTGTCTCGGGTCGCCACTGTGGTTGCTTGCCCGCCGCAGGCGTCCAGGATCCCATCTGCTTCCTGGGCCAGCTCCCGGAACTCCTCCAGGGTGTGACACTTTTTGCCGGCCAGCGTGCTTCTCGCATGCGCCGGGAGGTTGGAGAGGAAGATGAACTGAAAAATGAAATCATCGTTGTCCAACCCTCTCAGCTGTATCATCTCCTCCATCAGGGCGCTCGGCCTGTGTCCACCTTGGTCTAGCAAAGACAGGATCCTCCTCGCCCTCACTTCAGCCGAGGGGGTGAAAAACTTGATGAGGGTGGATTTCAGCTTGCCGTACCTGTCGGTCGCGGGTGGCTGCTCCACCAAGCTCTGCACGCACCGCGCTGTGCTGTTGTCCAGTTTAGCGATGACATGGTGGAACTTAGCGTCATCCACCGTTACTCCTGCGAGCGCGAACTGCGACTCTGCTTGCAGAAACCACGACCGTGGGTTATCCTGCCAGAAATCAGGCAGCTTAACGGCCACTGCGCTCGCCAGCTCTGAGCGCTGTGAGTCCGGGACCCTGAGAACTTCTTCGTTCATTCTCAACGTCGTCAGTCACCAATGTGGGGAGACTTGAATAACGAAACCGAATTGCCTTTAATTCCAGTTTTTTTCAAGTAACCATTCCACTGTCTGCTCTCATTCCTGAGCAGCGAACAAAGAGAGTGAACACACCAAAGTTCTCCCTTTTAAACATTGTCACATCAAACCATTTCCCTCGCAGGGGAAATCACACATCTATATCAAAATCTCTTTATTCACATTCATTAACCTTTTATTTACATAACTCCCCCTTCTCTCCTCTCGAGCCTCAGCGGTCAGGAAGTCTTCTGTCCCCTGTCCTCCGCAGGGGGTCCAGGCTCTGTGGCTCCGCACCGCAGGGGGCTGGCTCTCCTTCATCGTGAGGTTAAATCACATATGCAGTGTCCAACATATACATGTCTCACAACACAGCCATAATGTAGTTCTTTTTTTTTTTTTTGGTATCTCTCTCCCCCTCCCCTGTGTATTTACCCCCTGTTTGTTTTTCTGCCCCTGCCTTTTCGTCATTGTGACTTGTGTGGTAATTTGTCGTGTCTTTTTCTGTGAGGTTGATCCTGTCCCCCCTCTGCCTGCTTCCCCATCCACCCACTCTGGGGTGGGGTGGGGGTGTGTGGATATTATTGATTCCGCCAGTGTTACGTAGTGTCCATAGAATTCACCAAGTGCATGCTGGGTAGGGTAGGGACCGTTCGCTGAGATCACGTAAAAGCTGGAGACATCGTCACAAAGCAGACATGGCGAAGTCTTGCTGTGTTTTAAACTGTAATAGTCGTTCTCACAACCTCCGTGGAGAAAAGAGAAACCACGGAATAGGCTTTTTTCGTTTTCCAGCATGGAAGAACAGCACAGCTCACGTTTCGGATGTAACTAGGAGGCGACGCCTGGCCTGGATTGCAGCAGTCAGAAGACCCGACATAAATTTCAAACACGCACCTGTATGGATGGTGGTGTGCTCAAAGCATTTTCATAAAGGTACGTTATGATTTATTGTGTATGTCTGTTGTTAAAACTTGCTTGTGTCGTGGTTAAGACTTGCGTGGTCATAGCCTTTACCCTACATCAGCAGTGCTAAGCTAAGCAGAGCTAAGCTAAAGAAAGACTCCGATATCCTACTAGCTAGAAAAAGTTACCACTCACACACCTGTGTGAGCGGGTTTAATGTGTTCTACACCAGAGTGTTTTCTTACCGTTTCCTTTGCTTTAACAGCAGACCAGCTTATGAAATGCTAGACTGTGATCCTGACTGGGCACCTTCTCTAAACCTTGGGCATGCAGAGCTTCCAGCTACCACTCCTGACAGGTTTAACCGCTTATGCAGACGGACAAGATTATGACAAAAAGAATCAGCAGGGCATGCAAGAGACCCCCCCAGCACAGACCCCCAACATCACTGGCCCTGTGACTGAGATGGATAATGTAGCTCCTTCAGGTAGTCTTTTTTTTATTATTATTTTACCTATGTTTTTCTTTCTAAAATGTGTCTTGGGATTCATTTTGATTACAAAATATATTAACTACAGTTGTTTACTGTCCTGATCAGCAGCAGATGACACCACACCTCTGGCTGAGATGGAGGAGACGACATCTGATGAAGCAGCACTGATCTGTCAGGCTGATGATGCTCCAGAGGAAAATGTACAAGAGCTACAGAACTGCAGCATGTGTCACCGTAGACTTAAAACAAATTTTACTCTTGCAAGAGGAGAACAGAAAGTTAAAGGGAGAGCTCTCCAGAAATACTCTGGATGACAATTTCCTCAAAGATAATGACTCAAAGGTGAAATACTACACTGGGCTTCCATCTTTCAGTTTAATGGCTCTGCTTTCGGCTTTAGGACTGTGACTAGGATTCTTCTTTGACTTGGCACAGAGGCGTCGTCTCTTCGAATTTAGTCTGCTGGTAGGATCATTAGCTTCCCCAGGCGAGCCCGGGTACTGGCGGAGGGCACGACGAGAACGCTGATCCATTAACCCCTGTCTGGTCCAGGTCATCTTACACACACCATGTAGACACCCAGCTCAACTCAACCATGAGAACTATAACTGGAACAACCCGCTCAACACCACTCCCCTGGCTCTCTGTACTGTCAAACATAGCCCCTCCACACATCCGGCGAGCAGCATTAACTCAAAGGATGCTCCAAAAAGTTAAAGATTTTCCTCACTTACCAATCCATGCAGATATCTACACCCCTCCCACTGCCCGACTTTCATCCAGATGGCCGATTTGGAAAAACCCTCCCCCAGCTGACTTTACCATCCAGACAGCTTGGCAAGAGGAATGGGAGACCAAGGAGGTCCCAAACAAACAGCTGGTGATAAACCCCAACCAACAGGTCCCGGGCACCAACCTTCCAAGGAGACAGTGGTCTACACTCAATTGCTTCAGGACTGGACATGGCCCCTGCTTGGCCAGCCTTCACAGATGGGGCAGTAGCCCTAGCCCACTGTGCGCATGTGGAGAGGAGCAAACAATGGAACACATCATAGAGGCTTGCCCGCTCCAAAGACTGGAAGGAGGATTACACACCCTCCATACAGCAAACCAGGAGGCAACTGCTTGGCTTAAGGACTTTGCATTCGCTAAATAAATAATGGCTCTGCTGATGCAATTTTTCCCAGCCTAACAGACAGAAAAATTTCCCAATTTCAAATTCTCCTTTTAACTATGATGCATTTGCGGCTTAATTTGCCTCTTGAACATATTGCACATCTTTTTGACATAAGCAGACAAACCGCATCCATCCTGTTCTGCGACACCATAAATGTACTCCATGGACACCTCAGCCCTTTGGTGTACTGGCCAAAGAGACATTATTTGCAGGCTAGCATGCCACATCAGTACGTTGAAATGTTTGGCAGTAAGGTCACAGTTTTTGACTGCTTTTTAATTTTAGAATGTAGGCACTGACATGTTTTTGGTGTGGTTTAGCCATTTTGACATCATGTCTTTAACTGTGTCAATAATACTGAAGCAGTTAAAGCATCATTTCAGTTTTTCTTATTGCTCAAACATTTTGCTTTCTTTCCTCTTTTTATATATGTAAATCACACTGAGTTGCCCTTGTGTATGAAATGTGCTGTATAAATACACTTGCTTGCTTTGTAACAATTTTTGGAATAAAGTACACGATGGCTTACAAACTCCAGCTCTTTATTTCAAAGATGCAAAACTGTAACCATAACCATGACACAATATATACAAGAATATAAATTGACATGCATGATCGACATGTATCATTGTTCACACAACGTTATAGCGCATAACTGTCTCATGTTACAGCACTACTCTAATGTGCACATTGCAAAACCACGGCTGCTGTGGGGTTGGTGCTTCAGAGTCCCGCACATCCTAAATGGAACCACTGAATTTCACAGTTTTGGTTCTCACAGGCAACCATGTCATCCAGCTCTTCTGGCTGCCTGCAAGTCCACCACACTTCTGCTGTGTTCTGTGCCTGTCTTCTGGGATTGTGTGTGGGACCTGGCTGTAATGCAGTTAGACGTCGTCTTTTGGGCTTCTGGGTGGGTTTATCAGCTGCAGCTTTCCTCTTGTGTTGTGGGGTCAGAGTCAGTAAAGTGACGGGCAACAAGCTCAGGTAGGAAAACTGTCATATCCCCAGTGCTACTTTGTCTGCGCTCGGGTTATACATCATCCCTGTCAGGCTTTGACAGCAGGAGTTGTCATTCTGGCTTCCTGGGCTCTGATTGGTCAAACGCTCGGGAATTCCCCGCTGTCAGACTCTGAGCAGCTGCGCTACATTTGCAATCATGAGCAGCCGGTTTTAAATGCCGGCGCCATCGATTGCATCTCGCAGTTACCTCGTCTACATTCTCCCTATGTTTATCCATAATGTAAGTGTGTATTCCCTACCTTTTTCCTTGTTTAACGGTGAGCGAGCACTCCTCGTCTCAGCCGTCATTATTCTCTGTAGTGCTATGATTATCTGGCTGCTTAGCCCACGCGGCTAGCTACCTTGTCCTTGTCTTGAACTGAGAATAAACGACTGTGCAACTTTACTAGTCTGTGGCGTCTGGCTCGTGAGGGCCAGCCGTGACAAAAATAAATAAAAATATTAATTTGTGGCACACATATATGCACATATGTTGGTTTCAGATGCTCCACAGATATATCACTGTATGCTTATTGTATAGTTCACGTCTCAGGGGAGCAAAGGGACTGAGCCTTCCAGAGGTAACGGGAGGGTGTGAGATCTGGCCTTTTGTTTCAAGGAGATGGCCTTGAGAGATTTCCTGACCACCGGAGACTAGGAGGTGGATGGTGTTAAGATCGGGGGGAGTTACATTGTGAGTGGGATTAAGTACTATGTGACTGTATGTTTGATGTCCTGGTATTAAAAGGACAGATGTGAGAAGATTCATCCTCTTTTTCTGCTTTTGAATGTTGGAGAATGTCATTGTGAATAAAGCTGAACCTGAGGAATACACTGTCTCGTCCTTCACAACTCTCCACAAATTAGAAAAAGACAAAAGTGGCAAATGTAGAATAAAAATATAAGTTCATGAGAGGAAAATGGTAAATTTGGAAGAAAGTCAGTTTTGTTAGGAAAACATGGAAAATATTAAAAAAAAACCCTCTTAAATGTATGAGGGGAAAATAACAGAATAAAATAAAAGGACAAACAAAAAATATGAGCAAAGCATTAAACAAAATCCCCCCCCAAAAAAATGGTTTATTTAAAAAAAGTCTCAACTGTGGAATAAAAACTAAAAAACTGACAAATTTAAAAGAGAATTATTGGCATATTCATGGGGAAAAATAAAGGCAAATTTATGAGTTAAATAGTGGCAAATACATGAGGAAAAAATGACAAACGAGAGAGAATAACTGACAAATTTGAGATGAAAAATTTTAAATATGAGGAAAAGTGACAAATTAACAAAGGAAAAAGTGGCTACTTTACCTGTGTGTGTGGGGGGGAAAAATGCAGATTTGAAGGGACGGTGACTTCCTGTCTCTGTCTCCCACTGTCCACAGCAGGGTTCTGCTCAGCCGACAACACTGATTCTGATTAGGAGTAAAGGTGACACAGACAACGCTGTGACCTCCTGGCCAGCAGGTGTCACACTTCCTCCTGCCCCAAATGCTTGGTAGAGACTCGTGACATCAGCCCAGTGCTGTGTTCGAAATGTTCACTCGTTCACTCACTCACTCGTTCACTATACAGTGTTAACCCTATATTAGACCGTTTAGTGAACTCAACAGCGGGTACTACCGAAACATTTCAGACACTAGTTGTGCCATTGTGACGTGACAGATATTGTAGTTTGTCGCATAAATATTGGGCGTGTACACCTCTAAGGTGAGATAACTTTATTGTTTTGGTTAAGTGCACATTGTAATTGATATGTTGCTTCATTATGTTTGAATAAAAAATTATAAAGACAACTCTTCTCTCATAGTTTTCTTGTCCGTGTGCACATACACAAGCACGGACTACAGTCCTTTTCAAAGTGGCATTACAAAGGAAATTAAGACTATTCAAAACAGCTGTTCAAAGCTTCAGACTGTTTTAGCTCAAGTGCAAGTATTTAATTCTCACCTTATTGACATAAAATTAAAATGGATCCATTCTGTAAAAGACTTAATGACAGCTGTTGTGTTGGATTTCATTACATTTCACATGTGGATAAAGTGACAAGTGTGCTAGCCTGTACATTCAGTAGTGTGTTGACACCCTCTCTAATTATTAAATTGTTTTAAAAAAAAAAAAAAAAAAGTCAAACTCTGGTTTGGCATTACTTTGAAAGCCCTTATAATTTCTGCAGGAGTGTCTTTGTAGATACTATCTGGCACACCAGAGATATGCTGACCTTGTACAGAGCTCTGCATTACGTGTCCACAAAATTTTTACTCAAGTTTATATGAACTTTAAAATGGAGGCCCACAAATGTCAACAGTAATACACACCATATAAAATCACACATAGCTTTAATTTTTTTTTTTAATGACATTTTGTATGCTCTATTACAGACAGATGCTTCAGGAAGATACTGCAGCCTTAATGAAAACGTGCCACTCCTCAGGATGTTTTTGATGGTACCTCTGACCTGAGGGCAGACTACAGACTTGGGAGGCCAACTATAACCAAACTAGTGAATATTTTAAAGGCTGAAGAACATGAAACTCTGGCTGGGGACTGGACCTTGAGGTTCTTATATTCCTCTTCTGGCTTGAAAGTGCAACATCCTACAGAGTTGTGTCAAGGGCTTTTGACATCCCACGAACAACCATTCATGATATTCATAGGATGTCTAAAAAGATCATGAAGCTGATAAAGTAATTTCACTTACTCATGCACAAGAGTATGAAGCAATAGGAAGTGGATTCACTCAGCTTGCAGGGTCACCAGCCTTCTCTAAAGTTCTTGGACATATTGATGGCTGCCAAATTCACATAAAGCCCCCCTCCTGTGATGCAACCTGTTACCTCAACAGGAAGCTGTTTTTTTTTTTCAGTTCAGTTTCAGGCTGTGAGTGACCACACAGGACAGTTCCTTGATATCTTTGTTGGCTACCCTGGATCAGTGCATGATGCCAGAGTGTTAAAGAACAGCTCCATCTTTGTTCAAAAACTTTACCCACCACAGGGACACATCCTCCTGAGTGATGGTGGGTACCCCTGCTCTCCTGCCATCATAACACCATACCAGGAACCTGTGGTGAGACCAGTGGAAAAACGATTCAACTACTGTCATGCAAAGGCCCGTTCAGTAATAGAACGGGCCTTTGGCATCATGAAGACAAGGTGGCGGGCAGTGTTTTTCAAGGCATCGGAAGTGAAACTTGTCTTTGTGCCAGAGGTTGTGGCGTGCTGTGCAATTCTGCACAACAGAGCTATTGATTCTGGTGATCAGCTGGAGCCAGACGAATCAGTTGCAGAAGATAACAGTGATCAGCATCACCTGCAACAGCACTTGGACCACATGGGGAACAAATCAGGGAACAGCTGGCAGCTGCTGCGTCAGCTCCTGAGGTGCTGGTGGGGGCACTCGAGGAGCATGATTATCTTTAAAAAAACAACAACAAAAAGGCAAGGAAACTGAGCCTTCCAAGGTTAAACAGAGACACAGTTGCCACTCTAACCCTTCACCATACACACCACAGAACGAGATACCAACCCTTCACCAGAAAGAATAAACCTTCACCACAGACCTGAGAGAGCGAAAGACCCATCCATGACCCTCTGATACTTCTGACCAACTTCACTACTCAATATTATAATTGAGATGTTCTGGATCTTAGTGTATAAAGTTTTTTTTCCCCTAGAAACCTTTACAAGCAATGGAAGTGTATGTAGTTCTCCTTCATAATAATAAATATAATTTACTGAACTGTATTTTGCTTCTTTTTTCCCCACAAACTCATAGAGCAGAAAGCACTATAACCAGGACACGGAGAAGCGGAGGTGGTGGGGGGCTGGCGGGTGGTTGATCACTGTAAAGGCTGAACTTACCATAGACAGCAAAAGACATTTCCCTCTGTGTATGAAAACGTAGAAGAAAATGTTGGACAACAATGAAAACACGGTACAAACATCCAATACACCCTGAATGGGATTTCAACACCAAGATCAAACACATTCAGCTTCTCAACAAAATTTAATGATCATTGGAATTCATATATACATAAGGAACTTAAAGAGAACAAACATGAACAAAATGCAAAGAATATAAAAAAAACTGTTTTTTTTTTTAAATTTTATCTGCAATTTTATCTAAAATTGCAAGGAGTCTCTCGTCCCTCTCCTCATCTCTCCTGGCTCTTTCCTCTGCCTTCTCTGCCTCCCTCTCCAGAAATTCCAGAACAGACTCCCTCCTTCTCTTTCGCCTGACGGTGCTACTGGGCTCTGAGGTCCCTGCAATCGGCTCATCTTCGTCGTCTGCCTCCTCCTCAACTTGTGGCTCAGGGGAAGTGGTTACAGCTGTAAAGGAGTGGTCACCCCTGCAGACGAAATGACGAATATTCAAATCAGATAAAATACACATGGAGGAAAATAAGGCAACTGTAGGACATAACACAAATAGCCAAGGATCCCCAAATAACAGTTACAGAAAACACAGGACAGCAAGAGAAAATTAAATCTTTGCCCACATGTTACACAAGAAAATGGCTTCCCACCTATGTGAATTTTCAAATAACCAAATACAGAAAAACAGAGCAATTACTGGCTCATACCCAACTACATACAAAACAAACTAGGGCAACTGCAAGACATAAATACCCGCAGACACCCAAATGGCCATAACACAAAGCACACAGGATAGCGAGAGAAAAAAAACAGAACAATCACTGGGAAGGATCATCACCAGAAAATGACCACTACCCCGCCGACAGTTTATGCCGACCGGCGGAGACCAGGCGCCATAGGAACAGTTCAGGTGGTCTCCCCGCGTCCAACGGCCGGCGGGTGGTCATAGGAGGCGGAACATGACCAGGCGGCTCACCACAGTCCAATGCCCAGCACATCCGCTCCTCTGGCGGCCGAACCAGGTCTCCCAACGAAACACAACACATCGGGTGGCCGACCCGGGGCGCCGAACCGGCGAAGCAGTTCCTCAGGCGGCCAACCCGTGTCCCTCAGCCACCAGTCCCTGGGAAAAACAGCCCGCGGCGGCCTCCCTGACGGGGACAAAACTCGGGAGAACCGGGGCGAGCGAACAGGAACCCCCACGGCCCCCGGCGATGATGCACAGGGGCGGTGACTCAGTAGAGGGGATAGAAGGCAAGGATGAGCCTGTAATCCGTCCGACGGCGAAAGGTCTGCAGCTCCTCCCCCGTCCGCGGACCACACCCGCACTGCACCTCCGCTGGACCCCGATTGGGTCCCAGCTGCGCCCACGTCGGACCCCGATTGGGCCAGAACCGCACCTGCGGTGGACCCCAATTGGGCCTCTGGTGCACCCACGTCGGACCCCGATTGGGCCATAGCAGCCTCCACGATGGACCCCGACTGGGTCGGTGCAGCTCCGCTGACGTTCTCCACCCCCGAACCTGGGACCTCCAACCCAGTGACTCCGACTGGTTCCATGCCGGCGACACTGCAACGAGGCTCACAAACAAGAAGAAAACCGGGATCAGAATCACCGGTAGCAACAGAACCCAGCGAGACAAGCTCAGGCGCAGCAGACGGCTGCTTCTCACTCGCCTCCCCGAGAGGCAGGCAAAAATGCTCCAAAACAGGGGACAGAGACACAAGAGGGAGCACTTGCCTGCACTTGGGTTCTGTTGCCACCCAGGACTTCGACGATCCAGGTTCAGGGCGGCGACTCTCGTCAGCAGGCTCCAACTCAGCTGCGTCGGGCTCCGCAGCTGGCAAGATGTCGTCTGCAGCCTGAGGTTCCTCCCGCACTGCTGTCCATGCCGATGACCCGTATGGCGTGGGGGCAGGGGACACTCGACCCACTGGCTCGGACTGCTCCGGCGAGGAGACCCGGGGACGCTTCATCGTCGGCTCAGGCTCCGGGCCGCAGTCCGCTCTTCTCCTAAGTCCACGACGTGGCTGCAGGGCCAGATCCAGGCTTTCCAGCACTGCAGGCCCCCTCTTCATCCGATGACGTTGGCCTGGCGTCACGGACCGCTCAACGGGGGGGACACAGAAGCAGCAGGTTTAGGAATAATAGTTACAGCAGGTGGCAGAAGCTCAGGGGGCTGCAAACCCCGAACTCCGGCCCCAGGAGTCAGACAAGGCAGATCATAAAAATGATGGGAAGAAACAATTTGCACTTGCCTGTCTCCTGGAGAGAAGGTGGTTCCTGCTGCAGCAGGTGGAGTTCTCCTTTCATCCCTCCGGCAGAAAACGGCAGGATCCACGGGGCCACGAGGAGGAGCCGCTCGAGGTGGTTTGCTGACAGGCCTCACCGAAGCACGACTCACAGCATTCCCAGCCATGGCGGGTGACGTCACAGGGGAGGACATGGCAGTCGGGGCGACGCGAGCAAGAGGAGCTGACAGCGCAGCTGGAACAGATGACCCGTGGGTGGCGGCTGCGGGGATTCCCTTCTGTCGCGACATATATGATGTGGCCAACAGGGAGGCTGGGTCCCTCCGATGACCCGGAGCCGGATCCGAACAGGATTCTCGTTGGGGCTTGGTAGGAGCACGGCTATGTGGCCTACTGGCCGATGGAGTGGCGAAGGGCCCGGGAACACATGACGCTGGGACTGGGCGGGCGACAGGCACTAGATTCCGATCCACAGATCCCCTGCCGGGCTTTCCTTCCAGCGGACGAATCTCCACTCTCTCCTGGGACGCTGTCCTCGCGGGAGGTGGAGGGGTTCCCAGGAGTGCCTTCTCCCTCAGTGTGCGCTGTGCAAAAATTCACGCTAACCACTTCTCTCCTTCCGGAATATAGGTTAGATGGTAACGGTGCACAGCCCGCTGGGCGAGGTCTAAGTAATAACCAGCCGCTTGGATGGGCATGAGACGGGCGGCTTCCGCCAGATAGCCGTCAATCTCCTCCAGCCACTCCGGGCAATAATCACACTCGCTGGCGGGCATCTCCCTACCAAGTCCAACTACAGGAAAAAACTCCACACAATGGCAAAACTCACGGTGAAAAGGCGTCTCTGTTTAGATGTCTGGCAGGAGTATACTGTCATGCGGTGACCCTCGCGGATCACCATAAGACGCCAAGAGTCCACCGGTGAGTTTTGCAATGATGGTAATTCATTAATAAAACAAGACAAGACAGAAGGCTATGAGCCGCTAAGGGCAAAAACACACACTAAGCGATACAAGGGCTCGTAGGGCTAACCCCAGCCACTACGAGCTAAACTATGACAAGACAAGAACGAACCTGACATGAAGGACTAACGAGGCCTCACGAGGATTGTTTGACGATATCTGATGAGGTTTAGACGATGTCTGACGATGTCTGACGATACTCCTGCGATCTAACTGCCGTCAGTGCCCGCCTTATAAAGACGAACACTAACGAGCAGTAATGACAGACAGCTGACCAACCTTGACAGGCGGAAGCCCCACCGAGCGCCTTCACAATAAGAGCCCGGTGAGGCCAGAATACAACCCATAGCTGTCAAGGCTGGCAGCGAGCTGTGCGTAGTAGCTGTGCGTAGCACCCCGCGCTCGGGTCGTAACAAATACATTATCAATTACTGAGATTATGATTGAGACATGCATTTATGATCACTCTTGTTCCAAAGTTTACAAATAGTCTGTTCTGCTGTATGTCAGCCAAGGAATGGGGGGAAAAAGGAACACGATCAAGTTTGCCCAGTAAGAGGGAGAGCATTTTTTAAAAAATGTGAAATTGGATTGGAATAATATTTCGATTTTGTCATTTGTATTCTTTGATTTAATTGCCATTTTTCAAAATATCTGATTAGCCTATTGCCAACACAGCCGTTAGTAAGCTGATGAAGACACTCGTGGTTAGTGGTTTCGCTTGATCAAGTTTTACCAAGCTACAAAAGTTATTTCAGTATAAATAAATCTAAAATACTACTTACACTTGTAGGCCATCTCCTGGTTCTCCACTGGCTCCATCGCTGATGACGTCAGGCTGCAATGCATTATGGTCTATATGGCCGAACATAGTGACCATCCATAAGCGACTTTCGCATTACAAGTGCGCATGTGCGGAGTATGTGAGTTCAAAGTTCATGACTACCAAACATTCCATTAGCCACCTTGCTTTTGTATAGAGACAGTACTGTCACACCTGAACAATTGCCACTTAAAGTCTGCTTCAAGCTTTAAATCTCCATTATGCCAGGTGCACATTGTGCCGCAGTGAGCGGTGGAAAAAGCAAACTTCCAGCATTTAACTTCGGGACCAGTGTGTGTACATGTCCACCGCCATTCACGTCATATTACAGACATGGACAAAATTGTTGGTACCCCTCTGTTAATGAAAGAAAAACCCACAATGGTCACAGAAATAACTTGAATCAGACAAAAAGTGATAATACTGTAAATAAAAAAAATTCTATGAAAATTAACCAATGAAAATCAGACAATGCTTTTGAATTGTGGCTCAACAGAATTATTAAAAAAAAAAACAAACTCATGAAACAGGCCTGGACAAAAATGATGGTACCCTTAACTTAATATTTTGTTGCACAACCTTTTGAGGCAATCAAACGATTTCTCTAACTGTCAATGAGACTTCTGCACCTCTCAGCAGGTATTTTTCTCATGAGCAAACTGCTCCAGTTGTCTCAGGTTTGAAGGGTGCCTTCTCCAGACGGCATGTTAAGATAAGATAAGATAAGAAAACATAAGCCTTTATTAGTCCCACAATGGGGAAATTCCAGGATTGCAACAGCACAGGGATAGCAACACTCAGAGCAACAATCAGAAGGCAAGAGAAAAAACAAGAGCAGCAAGTATACATATGTACGTATAAATATATATATATGGACACACAGTGCGGAGCATTGTAGCTAGATGGGATAGATATATAAATATACTGTATATTCCCCACTTCCGGCGCCACACAAGTTGGCTGCCTTTTTGCAACAGCGGCTCAATTCTGAGTTTTTTCTTTACACACTTTATACATCACGGACACACAGATCGCCCCAAATGTCTTCCGAGCCGGCAGACGGAGTCACTGTTTACAGCAGGAGACGGTACAGCAGGGAACAGCTGCTTGCACTTAATCGCCACTCGGTGCCAACGGAAAAACTCGACGTACCGGGAGAAATAAGGCGAAAACGATGTGGTTGTCGGGCTGGTGTTAGACGGCGGACAAGGAGTATAAGGTACAGACCCACTCTCCCATCCGTTGTTATGGGGAATGTACGTTCTATATTGGGAGAGGTAGATGAGCTAGCGGCTATCTCCCACTACGAAAGCGTATACCGGGAGTGCTCCTTCCTTTTGTTTACCAAGTCGCGGCTAACTGAACTAGTAGCAGATACTAACATTGAGCTGGAGGGTTTCCACGCGATACGGGCAGACCAAACACCAGACAGTGGCAAAGCAAGGGGCGGTGGCGTGATGATCTATGTTAATAACAACTGGTGCAGACCGGGGCACATCACTGTGAAACAACAGCACTGCAGCAAAGACATCGAGTTGCTAGCTGTTAGCATGCGGCCTACATATCTCCCGAGGGAATACTCACACGTGATCTGCATTGCTATTTATGCAAATCCGACGGTGAACGCTGGGACAGCGCGTGACGTCATCCACTCAGTAACTGGCAGGCTGCAGACAGAACACCCAGATGCTCTTCTCCTCATCTCAGGCGATTTCAACCATGTTTCACTGTCTCCCATTCTACCCACGTTTACCCAGTATGTCACATGCCACACTAGAGACAATAAAACACTGGACTTATTCTACGCAAACACTAAGGAGGCGTACACCTCATCACAACTCCCCCCACTCGGGAGATCGGATCACAACTTGGTTCATCTCCGGCCGGTGTACAAACCCCTAGTGCACAGATAACCTCCGGCCATGCACACAGTGAAGTTATGGTCTGAGGAGGCAGAGGACACTCTAAAGGGCTGTTTTGAAACCACCGCCTGGGAGCAGCTCTGCGATCCACATGGTGAGGACATCGATGGCCTCACTCACACCACCACGGACTACATCAGCTTCTGTGTGGACAACACCGTTCCCACCAAGACCATACGGTGTTGCTCAAACAACAAACCCTAGATCAACCCTGAGATAAAAAAACTTCTGAGAGAGAAGAAGAGGATCTTCAGGTCGGGGAACAGGGAGATGCTGAAGTCTGTACAGAGGGAGCTGAGGAGAAAGATCAGAGAAGGCAAGGACAGCTTCAGGAAGAAGATGGAGGACAAGCTGCAACAGAGCGACATCAGCGGGGTCCGGAGAAACCTGAAAACCATCTCTGGGCTCCAGAATACCTCCCCCCAGGCCACGGGGGGCAGGGAGTGAGCGAACAATCTGAATCTGTTATTCAATAGGTTTGACCAACCGCCCTCCCCCCCCAACTGTACAACAACCACTGCTGCCTCTAAAGACATCAAGTCCTGCTGCTCACTCCCCACTCCACCAACACCCCCCCACTCCCAGCACACAGCCCCCCAACATGACCCTCACTAAGACCCAGGTGAGGACGGAGCTGAGGAAGATCAAGGTGAGGAAGGCGTTGGGACCGGACGGCATCAGCGCAAAGCTCCTCAAGTCCTGTGCAGACCAGCTGTGTGGGATGGTGGAGCACATCTTCAATCTGAGCCTGAAGCTGGGGAGGGTACCACAGCTGTGGAAAACATCTTGTGTGGTACCTGTACCAAAGACTTCCCACCCCAAAGACCTGAACAGCTACAGACCAGTGGCCTTGACGTCCCACATGATGAAGACCCTGGAGAGACTGCTCCTTGCTCACCTCCACCCCCTGGTGGGACCACCGATGGATCCACTCCAGTTCGCCTACCAGCATGGCATTGGGGTGGAGATTGCGGTGATCTTCCTCCTTCACCGTTCTCTGTCCCACCTGGAGAAGCCCGAGAATGTGGTGAGGATCATGTTCTTTGACTTCTTCAGTGCTTTCAACACCATCCAACCGATGATCCTGAAGGACAAGCTGCTGTGCGCAGGGGTGAACCAGCACCTGTCATCATGGATCCTGGACTACCTCACAAACTGAGGCCAGTTTGTGAGAACCCGGGACTGTGTGTCCGACACGATCATTGGTAGCACGGGGGCCCCCCAGGGGACGGTTTTGCCTCCCTTCCTGTTCACCCTTTATACTGCGGACTTCTCACACAACACAACACACTGCCATCTACAGAAGTTCTCTGACGACTCTGCTATCGTTGGCCTCATCTCCAACGGAGATGAAGCTGAGTACAGAGGGCTTATCCAGGACTTCGTGGACTGGTGCCATCGAAACTGCCTCCAGATCAACGCGAGGAAAACTAAGGAGCTGGTGGTGGACTGCCGCAGGCAAATACAACCCCTCACAGCACCAGTAAATATACAGGGAACAGACATCGAGATGGTGACATCCTACAAGTACCTGGGTGTTCATCTGAACAATAAACTAGACTGGTCACACAATACTGACGCACTCTACAAGAAGGGACAGCGCAGGCTGTTCCTACTGAGGAGACTCAGGTCTTTTGGTGTACAAGGGGCACTGCTGAAGACATTCTATGACACGGTGGTGGCATCAGCCATCACTTTTGGAGTGGTCTGCTGGGGCAGTGGCGTTACAGCAGCCAATAGGAAGAGACTGAACAAACTGATCAAGAAAGCTAGCGCTGTCCTGGGGCAGCGCCTTGACCCAGTGGAGGAGATAGGAGAGAGAAGGATGGTGGCTAAACTATCATCTCTGCTGGAGTCCGAGTTCCACCCTATGCAGGACACACTGAAAGCACTGAGGAGCTCATTTAGCAGCAGACTACATCATCCTAGGTGCACAACCGAGAGGTTTCGCAGGTCCTTCCTACCAACGGCTGTCAGACTGTACAACCTAAGCAGGGCTGCTCGCAGAGATAGCAAAAAGACATGACAACCTAATAGTATTGAATGCAAAAGACGCAATAGACTTACACAATGGTCCCCTGTGGTATACAACTAGGAAAATACCGGTAGCTACGGAGAGTGAGAGTATGTATGGGTACATAATCATACCATGTAGGATAACTAAGTAGACGGTTATGCTGTTTCATTCCATCTAGCTACAATGCTCCGCACTATGTGTGTTTATATATTTATTCCATCTTGCAACAATGCTTCACGCTGTGTGTGTTTATATATTTACATATTTATTCCATCTCGCTACAATGCTCCACACTGTGTGTGTTTATACATCTACATATTTATTCCATCTTGCTACAATGCGCCGCACTGTGTGTTTATATATTCATATATTTATTCCATCTAGCTACAATGCTCCGCACTGTGTGTCTATATATATATATATATATATATATACTGTATATATACAGTATATATATATATGTACATTTGGATACTCGCTGCTCTTGTTTCTTCTCTTGCCTTCTGATTGTTGCTCTGAGTGTTGCTATCCCTGTGCTGTTGCAATCCTGGAATTTCCCCATTGTGGGACTAATAAAGGCTGATCTTTTGGTGCACATATGTAGGTGTGGTTTATATTAATCATATATTCCATACCTACATATGTATAGACATATTAAGATGTTTAGTGATTACATATGTGGAATGACCTCACACCTCAGAACAGGACAGTGGTGGAGACCAGATCGATCTCCCTGACCACCCAGGGTCAGGTGGAGGAGACGGAGGACAATGGAGGAGATCGATCTCCCTGACCACCCAGGATCAGGTGGAGGAGACGGAGGACAAAGGAGGGGGGATTAAGTTAATGCGGGATGTCAGCTTTGATATGCAATGTCTTTTGTTGTGTGTAGGTATAAGTATGAAGGTCTGACTGTGTTCAACCTCTTATTCTGCTTCTGCACTGAGATGAGACTTGTTAGAGGAGCGAAGCTGATATTAAACTTTGGTTTATAAATCACATCGCCTCGTTATTTCAAGCTCCTCTACACTGGTGACCCTGACGCGAGGATGGAACAGAGACATTCTCCCGCGATTGACTCATCAGAGGCGACCCAGGCAAGCGCCGGCGCCCATGCAGACAGGGGAACAGATGGACGACGTTCCCCCACGGCAGAAGCTACAGAGAGGGCTCAACCGAGCACCAGCCCCGCCGTGAGAGCAGAAGAAAGGCGCTCTCACCCGGCGGACACATCAGGGACGGCCCACACAAGCGCCATCACCGTCAAGCCGCCAGACTTCTGGCAAGAAGACCCGAGCTCGTGGTTCCAGCAAGCTGAGGCTCAGTTTGCACTGGCGGGCATAACAGCAGACGACACAAAATTTTATCACATCGTCGCCAAACTCAGCGCTGCCACGTCGAGATGTGCGTGGAGCATAATCCAACGGCCGCCCGCCCATGACAAATATAGAGAACTTAAGGCGACCATCGTCGAGAACTTCGTCCCCTCAGCCGAAGAGAGAGCAGAGAAGATCCTGGCGATCTACGGCCACAGAGGATGCAGACCCAAGGCCCTCATGGAGGACATGCTGCAGCTCAAGGAAGAGGACAACGACAACTTCCTCTTCCAACATATCTTCCTCAGCACTCTGCCGCCACACATGAGAGGGACGCTTGTCAACATGCGGTGCAGCACCCAGCAAGATTTCCGCGCACTGGCCCGCGAAGCGCAGCGACCCATCAACACCTGCGGCGAACAGATG
The DNA here is from genome assembly GCA_020510985.1 of Pholidichthys leucotaenia. Lineage (NCBI taxonomy): Eukaryota > Metazoa > Chordata > Actinopteri > Cichliformes > Pholidichthyidae > Pholidichthys > Pholidichthys leucotaenia. Next base: position 6,668,333 of record CM035850.1, read on the forward strand.
GCCACAGCAGCATCTGCAGATCTCAGTGCGGATGCCCAGAGCAGCGGAGAACCACAGACAACCGAGCAGAGCCCGCCCACCATGGCGGCAACACAACCAAGATGCAGCAGGCAGAACGACATCTGCTATTACCACCACTGTTTCGCCGAGGGGGCGTACAAATGCGTTCCCCCCTGCAAGTTCAAAAGTTCGGGAAAACGCCAAAGCCGAGAACCGTTAATGGCTGCGGTTCTCGGCGAAAAAAATAAGTTTCTTTATGTGACTGACGGACACACCGGGAGACAGTTCCTGATCCACACCGGAGCTCAACTGAGTTTTATCACCCCTTCCCACGCAGATCGGGCCATGGGTCCCCGGGGTAATGGGGCGATGGCAGCCAATGGCTCGATCATCGACACTTATGGTGAAAGGAGCCTGCCTCTTTGCATTCACGGCCGCAACTATAGATGGACATTTATTGTAGCGGCGGTGAGTTTTAACTTGTTGGGCGCTAATTTTTTGTGTGCACATGGGTTGTTAGTCGATCTAGCAAATAGACGCTTGGTTAATGCACGTCATTTTCTTCTATCCCCTGCTCAGCTCGAGTTTCTCCACCACCCGTGCAGGCCAACGTCACAACAGCAGGAGGTAAGTTTGACCAACTCCTCACCCAATTTCCAGCACCCACAGTTCCCAAATTTTCAGCAACAGTAGCGAAACACGGGGTTGAACGCTTCATTCCCACAACGGGCCCACCCGTGTTCGCCAAAGCTCGGTGCTTAGACGTGACCAAGCTCGCCATAGCATGGGACGAGTTTACCACCCTGGAAAAATTAGGCATTATTAGACGCTCGAAAAGCCCCTGGGCATCGCCACTCCACATGGTCCCGAAAACCGACGGTTCTTGGAGACCGTGTGGCGATTACCGCAGATTAAACAATGCGACAGCGCATGACCGCTACCCAATTCCTCACATCCAAGATTTCTCACTACATCTGGCGGGTGCGCGCATTTTTTCTAAAATAGACCTGGTCCGCGGCTATCACCAAGTCCCCGTTCGAGCGGAAGACATTCCTAAAACGGCTGTAATAACCCCTTTCGGTCTTTTTGAATTTTTGTGGATGCCGTTTGGCCTCAAAGGCGCTGCTCAAACCTTTCAGCGCATGATGGACACGGTATTACACGACCTCCCCTTCGTGTTCGTCTGCCTCGACGATATGCTGGTAGCCAGCCCGTCAGAGGAAGAACACGAACAACACCTCACTACAGTTTTTCAGAGACTAGAAGAGCACGGGTTAATAATCAACCCAGCCAAATGCAAATTCAGCGTGTCACAAATTGATTTTTTGGGGCACAGAGTTTCACCGAAGGGGGCAGTCCCATTGCCAGACAAAGTTCTCGCGGTAAAAAATTTTCCACGACCACAAACGGTCAAATCGCTGCAAGAATTTTTGGGAATGGTGAATTTTTACAACTGTTTCCTCCCCCGCGCAGCTCAACTCATGCAGCCCCTGTATGCCGCGCTCAGAAAACAAAAGCCTTCCAACGCGGTCAAATGGACCCCGGAGCGCGAACGCGCCTTCGCGGAAGTAAAAAGTGCTCTAGCGAATGCCACATTGTTGGTTCACCCCGATCCCTCGGCCCACATAGCGTTAACCACAGACGCTTCAGACCTGGCCATAGGGGCAGTCGTGGAACAACATGTTGGCGGAACCTGGCAACCTTTAGCATTTTTTAGCAAATCTTTAAACCAAACCGAGCGTAAATACAGCACTTTTGACAGGGAGCTGCTAGCGTTTCATTTATCCATCCGCCACTTCCAGTTCTGGTTAGAAGGGCGGCGTTTCACGGCTTTTGTAGACCACAAACCGCTCACTTTTGCGATGGCTAAAATTTCAGAACCATGGTCAGGCAGGCAACAAAGACAGCTAGCTGCAATTTCAGAGTTCACCACAGACATTCGACATGTGGCAGGCAAACTTAACGTGGTAGCAGACTGCCTCTCTCGCGCTGTGACATCGCCAGAGCACGAGGAGACAGATTATACTACCTCAGCCGCAGAAATCTTCGCCAACGCGGACGCGTACGCGGCCCCAATTCACGTAGGGATAGATTACGCAGCCATGGCAGAGGAACAAAGCAGCGACGCGGACGTGCGCGCGCTCCTGTCTGGACCAACAGGGTTAAGACTGGAGGAAAGGGGTTTCGTGACAGTGTACCCCCCCCTAATCTGCGACGTTTCAACCGGCCGACCTCGCCCGGTAGTCCCAGCTGCATGGCGCCGCCGCATTTTCGACTCGGTTCACTCCCTCGCGCACCCAGGGGTGCGCGCCTTGGTTAAAATGGTCGCCGAAAAGTTTGTTTGGCCAGGCCTGCGCAAAAATGTAAAGGAATGGGCGAAAACTTGCATGTCTTGTCAGCGCGCCAAAATACACAAACACACAAAAGCCCCTCTAGAGCCTTTTCGAATCCCAGCTAGAAGGTTTGACCACGTTCATGTCAACCTCGTGGGACCACTACCTTCGTCTCAAGGCTTCACACACCTGTTAACAATGATTGACCGTACTACGCGCTGGCCTGAGGCGGTCCCTCTGGCGTCAACCACAGCGGCGGAAGTCGCTCGCGTTTTTTTTGACAAACTGGGTGGCACGTTTCGGCATCCCATCGGACATCACGTCCGATAGGGGGCCTCAATTTGTCTCAGAGCTTTGGTCAGCCATGGCCAGCAGCTTAGGGGCGACAATTCACCGCACCACCGCTTATCACCCTCAGGCTAATGGGTTATGCAAGCGTTTTCACAGATCTTTAAAGGCCGCCCTCAGGGCCTCGCTAACGGATACAAATTGGGTAAATAAACTTCCCTTGGTTTTATTGGGGTTGCGTGCTGCGCCTAAAGAGGATCTAGACGCCTCCCCAGCAGAATTAGTTTTTGCACAACCTCTCAGACTCCCAGGTGAGTTTTTACCAGAGAACCCAGAGCCTGGGCATCTTCCAACCCTGAGGCCTTTAGGCAGCAACGGACCGGACACTCTCCCCGGACCGGCACATCACTCTTTTCCACGGGTTTTTGTCCCCCAAGCTTTAAAAAACGCCGAGTTTGTTTTTGTTAGGCACGAAGCTTTAAAATCAACCCTCCGTCCACCATACGACGGACCATTCAGAGTGCTGGAACCTGGTGATAAGCATTTTGTGCTTGATTTAGGGGACAGAAAAGAAACAGTCAGCATTGACAGACTTAAACCTGCCTTCTTGTTGAGAGACGAACCTGCACGGCTGGCGAGAGCACCTCGGCGGGGTAGACCCCCCAAGAAAAGAAACTCAGCCCCCCTGCAGGGAACAGATAACCACTCTCCTCCCCAAGCTGCAGATTCCTTACAGGAGGGTCCCACCACGACGCCAAAGCGGACCCACAGCAGATTCGGGAGAAGATTAAAACCCAGACGGCACAGGGACTGATGCAAAATTGACCAGGAGTTGTTAACTGTGTTATCAGATTGTGCCGTGACAGTTTTAAGGCTGATTTGTGATATTACTACACTGTTGTGGTTACCACTGAATTCTCTACAGGAGCATGACTGCTAGAAAGATTTTTCCTCGTTTTCCCTGTCAAGAGGTTTAACAGTATAATATGTCACAGAGATTATCTTAAACTGTAAACTTAATTTGATTGTCCTTTTCTTAGTCGTTTGGGGGGGCTGTGGCTTATATTAATCATATATTCCATACCTACATATGTATAGACATATTAGAATGTTTAGCGATTACATATGTGGAATGACCTAACGCCTATGAACAGGACAAAGAGGTCTCAACCGACAGCGAGGATCAAAGAGCAGACAGAGTCGCAGCGGTGGAGACCAGATCGATCTCCCTGACCACCCAGGGTCATGTGGAGGAGACGGAGGACAATGGAGGGGGGATTATGTAATGCGGAATGTCAGCTTTGATATGCAATGTCTTTTGTTGAGTGTGGGTATAAGTATGAAGGTCTGACTGCGATCGACCTCTTATTCTGCTTCTGCACCGAGATGAGACTTGTTAGAGGAGTGAAGCTGATATTAAACTTTGATTTATAAAATCACATCGCTTCGTTATTTCAAGCTCTTCTACAAGTGGCAGCATTAGTTTGGATGCAGCAGAACAAAACCACACAATATTAAGTCACACCAGGAAACAGAGTCCATTTTCTTTGCAGAGATCCCATTATCATTTCATCTTGCATCAACTGACAAAAAAATTCAAAGTGTCAGAATGGCTCCACTTCCATGTGTCCCTTATTCTTTACCCACATCACTGCAGTCATGCAAACAGTGTGGGATTAACATCTACAGTAAAAAGGCCCTGCAGGAACTGCTGTGACTAAATATTCTGCTCTTTTTATGTTTTACTGCATACAAACTAAAGCTGAATTTATGCACGGCATCATGTCAACGCCATGACTGACAGCTGTGATCGGCAGTTTTTTCTTGTGTGTTGAGTGAAATGCGTTCTTCCGTTGCCAAAACCGGTGTCAGCTGATGTGTAGAGGGATTTGTGTTTGTCGTGTTTTTGTTCATTAAATAGCGATGGACAAGAGCAGATTGTGATGGAGTTAATAAATGTTAAAAAGCAGCTTTTCATACGATCGCTGCACAGTGAAAAACCAGAAGAACGTGCGTGTGACCCCCGCAATCTGTCCAGTCTGTGGAATTACTGGGGTTAGGACGAGTCATAAAATGTTCTGCATGTGCTAACCTCCTAAATATTCTTTTGAATTCAGATGGTTGTTTAACCCACTCACTGTGGAAGTTGATCCACCATGAACGAGCAGAGTGGAGCAGAGACGAGAACCAGGAAACGTGAAGGAGCAAAGCGGACCAATCACAGCTCTTGCGGTTTGCGTTGTGGGCGTGCACCTCTCCTTCTCTAGAGAGGTGCACGTCAGGCGACGCAAGAGGATATTCCGTCACCACTGCATCAACACCGTTGCAGCTGCGTCACGTTGACGTGGGAGCATAATTCCAGCTTAAGGCTGTGAGTCCACAGAGCTCATTAAAATGCTCTGAACCTGCTTTTCTCAGCGCTTTACTAATGCTGATGAAAAAAAGAAGGTCACTGCCCCTGTATGCTTGATCCTTCAGGTTTCATACATTTTGCTCTGAAACTAACTGGACTAAACTGCATGAAACTGGCAAGAAGACAAATTCATCTGGGTTTTCCTTTTAAATATTGATAATGGTATACTGTTAGACTGATTCTGATTGGCTGGCTAGAGAGATGTGCTGCTGATGAGTGCTGCATGCAGACAAGATGAATCATAATAATATAAGGGCATCTTTCCATAATGTGAGCAGCAACTCTGTGCACTGCTGTGATGGAATACTGGTAGTGATTTTTCTGTTTTACTGCATAAACTAACAGCGCCACCCAGGGTTTTGTAGCTGTCATGAGTTCTGTTCTGTGACATGTACATACCCTCTATACAACAAATATATCAGGTAAGACAGTTGAAACTAGAGCATTTTAGGTGCATCCTGAAATTTCACCCAAAAGTCAGATTGTTGGTACCCCTCTGTTAATGAAAGAAAAACCCACAATAGTCACAGAAATAACTTGAATCTGACAAAAGTGGTAATAAATAAAAATTCTATGAAAATTAACCAGTGAAAATCAGACAATGTTTTTGAATTGTGGTTCAACAGAATTATTTTAAAAAACAAACTCATGAAACAGGCCTGGACAAAATTGATGGTACCCTTAACTTAATATTTTGTTGCACAACCTTTTGAGGCAATCACTGCAATCAAACGATTTCTGTAACTGTCAATGAGACTTCTGCACCTCTCAGCAGGTATTTTGGCCCACTCCTCATGAGCAAACTGCTCCAGTTGTCTCGGGTTTGAAGGGTGCCTTCTCCAGATGGCATGTTTCAGCTCCTTCCACAGATGTTCAATAGGATTTAGATCAGGGCTCATAGAAGGCCACTTTAGAATACCGGTAGTCCAATGTTTGGCTCTTAGCCATTCTTGGGTGTTTTTAGCTGTGTGTTTTGGGTCATTATCCTGTTGCAACACCCATGACCTGCGACTGAGACCAAGCTGTCTGACACTGGGCAGCACATTTCTCTCTAGAATACCTTGATAGTCTTGAGATTTCATTGTACCCTGCACAGATTCAAGACACCCTGTGCCAGATGCAGCCAAGCAGCCCCACAACATAACAGAACCTCCTCCATGTTTCACAGTAGGGACAGGGTTCTTTTCTTGGTATGCTTCATTTTTGTGTCTGTAAACATAGAGCTGATGTGCCTTGCCAAAAAGTTCCAGTTTAGTCTCGTCTGTCCATAGGACATTCTCCCAGAAGCTTTGTGGCTTGTCAACATGCAGTTTGGCAAATTCCAGTCTGGCTTTTTTATGATTTGTTTTCAACAGTGGTGTCCTCCTTGGTTGTCTCCCATGAAGTTCACTTTGGCTCAAACAACGAAGGATGGTGCGATCTGACACTGATGTACCTTGACCTTGGAGTTCACCTTGAATGTGTTTAGAGGTTGTTCTGGGCTCTTTTGTTACTATTCCTCATCAAGTTACCTCCTGCAGCCACGTCCAGGGAGGTTGGCTACAGTCCCGTGGATCTTAAATTTCTGAATAATATGTGCAACTGTAGTCACAGGAACATCAAGTTGCTTGGAGATGGTCTTATAGCCTTTACCTTTAACATGCGTGTCTATAATTTTCTTTCTAATCTCCTGAGACAACTCTCTCCTTTGCTTCCTCTGGTCCATGTTTAGTGTGGTACACACCATGTCACCAAACAGCACAGTGACTACTTGTCACCCTTTAAATAGGCCGACTGACTGATTACAAGTTTGTAGACACCTGTGATGTTAATTAGAGGACACATCTTGTTTGAACATTGTCACACCTCGCCGCCCATCTGCGGCACCAGCTGCACGCACACCTGCACTTCATCAGCGGCGAGGGATTTAAGCCGCCTCGCCCTGGGCTTCGGCCTGAAGCCGTCAGACTTCACTCGTCACAATTGCTGTGAGTAACCTCTACCACTTCAGCAAATATCTCGGTAAGAAGCCCTTACCTTTTTTCCTCTCCAAGTCTGCTCCCCTGTGCACAGGTGGATTTCCCGGCAGCGGACCATTCCTCTCCGTCTCCATTCCCTCGCTGCTGCACCGGACTCTCCAGGTCGCTGTCTACCGGACCTCGTCCTTGCTGTGCCAGCCACCTGCTAACTCCAAGTAAGCTTATCACTATTTTATCATCTCCTGTGTTGGTGTGTGCCCGTCACCCTTCTCCCTGTGCTTCTCCCATAGGGTTGTCTGGCTGTACGGTCTCCTGCCTCCATGCCCGACGCAGACGCCACCACCAATACATCCACATCTCGCAGACACACATCCATACACACTTGTTGTTAATAAAGCTATTGGATCTACTCTGAGCCTGCGTGTGTGTCTCCTGAGCCGTGCATTATGTCAGTACGGCTTCAGCAGAGTGGCTCGGCAGACGGCGGGCTCGCACGCTGACTTACCACTCTCGAGGCTCGAGTGGACCTAATAGCTCACCAGCAACAGGTGATTTTAAACCAGTTAGTCATTATCACTAACCGATTGGACCGCTTGGACCCCCAACAGCCGTTCCCCCCGGCTCGTCAGGGCGGCGCAGCTCCTGCTGCTCCAGCGGCCGTCCAGCCGGCTCCGGTAGCACCGGCTCGGCTCACGCCCATACCGACCCCCGCCCGCTTTAGCAGTAAGCTCGGCGGAGCGCGGGGGTTCATAATGCAGTGTGAGTCCGTGTTCCACCGTGTGCCCGGAGATTTTCCCTCAGATCATAGCCGAATTGGCTACATAGGGAATCTCCTAGAGGGGCGAGCACTAACTTGGGCTTACGCCGTAATGGCGAGGCCCAGTTACGCCACCCTCACCTATGGCCAATTCGTGAGACAATTCCTGGAGGTCTTTGATCATTCTCGTACCGAGACCGTCCAGGTCGATCAGCTTCTCAGTCTCCAGCAGGGAAGCCGGTCGGCAGCGGACTATGCGATCGACTTCCGGGTAGCGGCGGAGGAATTGGGCTGGGATGAACGTTCATTCTGCGGCCTCTTCCTCCGCAGTCTCAATGATGATCTGAAGGATGAACTGGCTGGGCGGGACATCCCGGAGACTCTAGCGGAGCTAACGTCCCTAGCCATCAGTTTGGATAACAGGCTGCGCGAGCGCTCCTCGGGGGGGAAGTCGTCTTCTTCTCGCCCTCGTGGTGCCTCGTCGCGCCAGTTCCAAGCTTGTCCCCTGGCGACGCCGCCACCATCGCGCCCCGAGGAGTCGGAGCCGATGGTGACGGGCTGGACAAAGCTCCCCCCTGCGGAGAGACAACGCCGCCGTGAGTTGGATCTCTGCATGTATTGCGGAGACAGCCAACACACGGTGGAGCTTTGCCTACAGAAGCCAAACGGCGGGGTCCACGAGTCACTGTAGGGGGCCTCGCGAACATCAATCGGTTAAGTCCCCTCACCCAATTGAAGCTGCCCGTCTGATTTTGTCACAACTCCACTGGGCATCTCACTCACGCACTGGTGGATTCGGGCACGGAGGGCAGTTTTATTTCACAAAGCCTGGCAACCCGATTGGGCATCCGTTGCCAAGCCCTCAAATCTCCTCTCGCCCTGGTCAACCTCTCCCGTTTCTCCCTGGGGAGAGTAACACATCAGACCGTCCCTGTTCCTGTTATCATCTCTGGGAACCACCGGGAGGAAATAACCTTCTACGTCCTCCCCAACTCTGTGTCGCCCGTCATCCTGGGATACCCCTGGCTACGCCTCCACAACCCCGTCTTGGATTGGAAGTCCGCCAGGGTGTCGGCATGGAGTACATTCTGTATGAGCACCTGCTTGCAGTCCGCTGCCTGCTCTCCGTCCTCTTCCCCAACTCCTACGGACGCTGCGCCCCCGGATCTCTCCCTGGTGCCATTGGAATTTCACGACCTGGGTATGGTTTTCAGCAAGTCCAAGGCGATGTCTCTTCCTCCACACAGACCCTACGACTGTGCGATAAACATCCGCCAGGGGGCACCCTTACCCTCTGGGCGACTCTACAGCCTGTCGGCGCCGGAGAAGGAGACCATGAATGCCTATCTCAAGGAATCGCTGAGTGCTAGAATTATCCGTCCCTCGTCATCACCATTGGGGGCAGGATTCTTCTTCGTGGGCAAGAAGGACGGTTCCCTCCGTCCTTGTATCGACTATCGTGCCCTAAATGATATCACGGAGAAGGATCGCTACACCCTGCCCCTCATGGACACCGCCTTCCACTCCCTCCAGGGGGCGACTTGGTTCACCAAGCTGGATCTACGCAGCGCATACCACCTCGTCCGGATCCAGGAGGGAGATGAGTGGAAGACAGCTTTCCGTACCCCGAACGGCCACTTCGAGTACCTGGTGATGCCGTTCGGGTTGACCAATGCTCCAGCCGTCTTTCAGCCCCTAATTAATGATGTCCTCCGGGATTTCATTGGCCTTTTTGTGTTCGTCTACCTGGATGACATCCTCATCTTCTCCAAATCCAGGGACGAGCACCGGGTCCATGTGAGGTGGGTCCTCCAAAGGCTGCTGGAGAACCGGTTGTATGTGAAGGCAGAAAAATGCGAATTCTATGCTAAGACAACATCCTTCCTTGGGTTCATCATCTCCCACGACCAGGTGCTTCCGGACCCAGTGAAGGTGAAGGCGGTGGTGGAATGGCCTACACCTGCATCGAGAAAACAGGTGCAACAATTCATCGGGTTTGCAAATTTCTACCGCCGCTTCGTCCCTAATTTTGGCACCATCGTCGGCCCGCTGACCCGCCTCACGTCCCCTAAGGTCCCATTCCGGTGGACCGAAGAGGCCGCGGCTGCTTTTCAGGCGCTGAAGGCGGAGTTCTCCTCCTCCCGGGTCCTTAGCCAAGTCAACCCGGCGCTGCAGTGCATCGTGGAGGTGGACGCTTCGGACACAGGAGTGGGGGCGGTTCTATCCCAGCGGTCGCCAGGTGATGGAGTCAAACGGCCCTGCGCCTTCTTCTCTCGGCGCTTGTCCCCGGCGGAGCGGAATTACGACGTGGGGGACAGAGAGCTCCTCGCCATCAAGCTCGCGCTGCAGGAGTGGCGTCACTGGCTAGAGGAGGCGGACCTGCCGTTCGTGGTCCTGACTGACCACAAGAACTTGGAGTACTTGAGATCTGCCAAGCGTCTGAACGCCCGCCAGGCGCGCTGGTCCTTGTTCTTTGCCAGGTTCTACTTTAACATCACCTTCAGGCCTGGCTCCAAGAACGGCCTGCCCGACGCCCTCTCTAGGCAATTTGCCCCTGAGGAGTCCGAGGACACGGTCCACACCATCCTACCCAGGTCGTGCATCGTGGGAGCCGTCACCTGGGACATAGAAAGCAAGATCCGGAAGGCACAGGAAGTGGAACCTGACCCTGGCGGCGGACCGGAGGGGAGGCTGTTCGTGCCATCCACGGTTCGGGGGGAGGTCATCCACTGGTTGCATACGTCCAAGCTCACCTGCCACCCTGGTTCCTCCCGGATGATCGACCTCCTTCAACGGTCCTTCTGGTGGCCGGGCCTGCGGAGGGACGCTGCCCGCTACGCCCGGGCCTGCCCAGTATGTGCCACCAGTAAGTCAGGTAATGCCCCTCCAGCAGGTTTGCTCCAGCCTCTGCCCGTCCCTGGCAGGCCCTGGTCGCATATCGCCCTGGATTTCGTCACCGGACTCCCAGTCTCAAACACCTTCGACACCGTCCTGACCATCGTGGACCGCTTCTCCAAGGCGGCACACTTCATCCCGCTACGAGGTCTTCCATCCGCCCTGGAGACGGCGGATCTCCTAGTCCAGCACGTGGTCAGGCTGCACGGGATTCCGGTGGACGTGGTCTCGGACCGGGGGCCCCAATTTTCCTCAGAGGTTTGGAGGTCATTCTGCAACGCCCTGGGAGCCAAGGTGAGCCTCTCCTCCGGCCATCACCCCCAAACCAACGGGCAGTGTGAGCGGACCAACCAGGAGCTGGAGGCTGCGCTCCACTGCGTCACTGCGTCCAAACCTACGTCCTGGAGTGACCATCTCGCCTGGGTTGAGTACACCCACAACACCGCCCGCTCTTCTGCTACAGGGATGTCTCCCTTTAAGGTGTCCCTGGGCTACGACCCCCCCTCTTTTCCCAGCGCAGGAGAGTGAGGTAACTGTTCCCTCAGTTTGGGCACACCTCAGGCAGTTCCGCTCCATCTGGGCGTCAGCGCGCAATGCGCTTTTACGCACGGTGGAGCGCAACAGAACCACGGCGGACCGGCACAGACGACCTGCCCCAGCGTACCAGGTGGGCCAGCGTGTCTATGTGTCTACCCAGGACGTCATTTTAAAGGGCGAGAGGAGGAAGCTGGCACAGCGTTTTATGGGCCCATACCCCATCACCAGGATTATCAACCCGGTGGCTGTGCGTGTGGCTATTCCCCCCTCCCTTCGCATCCATCCCACCTTCCACGTATCCAAGGTGAAGCTGGCAGTCTCCGACCCCCTTTGCCCTCCTCCTGCTGCGCAACCCGCGCCCCGGATGATTGGTGGCCATCCGGCCTGGCCTGTCTCCTCCATCCTGGACTCCCGGTGCCGGGGTCGTGGGTTGCAGTACTTGGTGGACTGGGAGGGTTATGGGCCTGAACATCGGCAGTGGGTACCCTCCTCGTTTGTGTTGGACCCGTCCCTCATTACTGAGTTCCACCGAGTGCACCCGGAGAAACCATCGCCAGGAGGCGCTGCTAGAGGGGGGAGTACTGTCACGCCTCGCCGCCCATCTGCGGCGCCAGCTGCACGCACACCTGCACTTCATCAGCGGCGAGGGATTTAAGCCGCCTCGCCCTGGGCTTCGGCCTGAAGCCGTCAGACTTCACTCGTCACAATTGCTGTGAGTAACCTCTACCACTTCAGCAAATATCTCGGTAAGAAGCCCTTACCTTTTTTCCTCTCCAAGTCTGCTCCCCTGTGCACAGGTGGATTTCCCGGCAGCGGACCATTCCTCTCCGTCTCCATTCCCTCGCTGCTGCACCGGGCTCTCCAGGTCGCTGTCTACCGGACCTCGTCCTTGCTGTGCCAGCCACCTGCTAACTCCAAGTAAGCTTATCACTATTTTATCATCTCCTGTGTTGGTGTGTGCCCGTCACCCTTCTCCCTGTGCTTCTCCCATAGGGTTGTCCGGCTGTACGGTCTCCTGCCTCCGTGCCCGACGCAGACGCCACCACCAATACATCCACATCTCGCAGACACACATCCATACACACTTGTTGTTAATAAAGCTATTGGATCTACTCTGAGCCTGCGTGTGTGTCTCCTGAGCCGTGCATTATGTCAAACATGTCCCTATGGTCACATTATTTTCAATCTTTTCTAGGAGTACCATCATTTTTGTCCAGGTCTGTTTCATGAGTTTGTTTTTTAAAATAATTCTGTTGAACCACAATTCAAAAGCATTGTGTTATTTTCATTGGTTAATTTTCATAGAATTTTTATTTATTACGACTTTTGTCAGATTCAAGTTATTTCTGTGACCATTGTGGGTTTTTCTTTCATTAACAGAGGGGTACCAACAATTTTGTCCCATCTGTATGTACTGTATATTATTTATAAACTCCTCTTGTAATAACTTTTAATACTTTATTTAAATTGTTTTACCCATTAAGGACCTGACAGGGGGGAAATAACTATTTGCACTTTATAATGGGGTGAGAGGGGCCTCGGACAACATCCATCATTGCTGTTAATGCAAAATTCAGTCTCTCAAACACTTCATTCAGCCAGGGTGAATTTTACTGTGACGTTAATGAACCCAAGAACACTAACGTTAAATTTACTAACACTATCGGGACACTAACATCGGGTGATTTTCACCTGAACTTAGTGTTCTAGGGTTAATTAGAAATCAAAAGAATGCAACACAGAACATTGTTTTCATTCCAGGCTTTTTGTGGGTCCCTTCCTGCAGTGGGCCCTGGGTAAACAGTACCCCCCCCCCCCCCCAGTGTGATGCCCCCTCCTGTAGAAGAGCTGCAGTGGCCTCCGCTCACTTTTCCTGCGGTTGAGATAGGGAGGAACCTCTCTGTGTGGCATCAGGCTGGCTGCAGCCAGGGCTCCAGTGCATGCAGCAGGGAGGAGGGATCATACCATTTGTGTGTGTGTGTGTGTGTGTGTGTGTGTAAGTGTTTTAATTTTCCATCCATCCATCTTCTACTACTTTTCCCGAGGTCCGGGTCATGGAGGCAGAAGTTCAAGCAGAGAAGCCAAAACTTCCTTCTCTCCAGTCACCTGCTCCAGCTCTTCAGAGAGGATATCAAGGCGTTCCCAGACCAGCTGGGAGACATAGTCTCTCCAGCGTGTCCTGCGTCTGCCCCAGGGTCTCCTCCCAGTTAGGCATCATGTGCCCAAAACACCTCAAGTCAAAGACGTCCATGTGGGATCCTGATAAGATGCCCAAACCACCTCAACTGGATCCTTTCGATGTGGAGGAGCAGTGGTTCTACTCTGATCCTCTCCTGGATGACTGAGCTCCTCACCCTGTCTCTGAGGGTGAGTCCAGCAATCCTACAGAGAAAGCTCATTTCAGCCGCTTGTATCCACGATCTCATTCTTTCAGTCATTACCCAAAGCTCATGACCATAGGTGAGGGTAGGAATGTAGATTGACTGGTAAATCTACAGCTTTGCTTTAGAGCTCAGCTCCCTCTTCACCACAACAGACCAGTTCAACGTCAACATCACTGCAGAGGCTGGTCTGATCCGTCTGTCAATCTCTCGCTCCATTCTCCCCTCACTCCTGAATGAGACCCGAGATACTTAAACTCATCCACTTGGGGCAGGAGCTTGTCCCCAACTCGGAGAGGACAATCCACCTTTTTCCGGCTGAGGACCATGGACTCGGACTTGGAGGTGCTGATTCTCATCCCAGCCGCTTCACACTCAGTAGCAAACTGTCCCAGTAAGACCTGTAGGTCATTGGTGGATGAAGCCAGCAGGACAACATCATCTGCAAACAGCAGAGATGAGATCTTGTGGTCACCAAGCATGACACCCTCCGTTTCTTGGCTGCACCAAGAAATCCTGTCCATAAAATTATGAACAGGATCGGTGACAAAGGGCAGCCCTGGTGGAGTCCAACTCTCACTGGAAACCAGTTTGACTGGTTGTTGGCAGTAGGAACTAAACTCCTGCAACAGTTTTCATTTTTAAAAGTTTAAACAACAAACTACTGAATTTGTTTTGGATGTTATTTCAGCTTGTCACAGACCAACTAAAATTTTATAATTCCAACTTTTCTCACTCCAGTTTTTAGGGGTGCTGAGTTTCAATTTAGGGGTGCTCCACCCCTAAAAAAGGCCTAACACCATCCACGATATCACATCTCATCAGAAATGTTAAAGGAGTTCCAGTGGTTCCAGTTTTGTTGCTTTGAGGTTTGTAGAGAAGTGAATAGAGTCCATGTTTGTCTATTAATTGTCCTGAAGTTCACACAGTTGCTGGTTTAGTTTTTAACAAGGGGATGGTGGTTGTGGGCAGATTCAGAAATTTAGCAGACGGTGGAAATGGAATTTAGTACAATTTAAGGTGCAAAATTATGATTAAAGATGCTCATTTATTATTTAAAAAAGATATAAATTTACTCTAAACAAGTCCCAAATTTACAAGAAAAAGTGACGTTTTAATGAGAAAAAAACTTCTAAACTATGGGAAAAAACACATGTCCAAGAAAAAAGTCATAAATTCACAACAATAAAGTAACATTTACAAGAGAAAAAAATTGTAGTTTTTCTCCAACATTTTCATACTTTTTTAAAAACTTTTTTCTCTTATAAAGTCCAATTTTCTCACCAATTATTGAGATTTTTCTGGTTAACTTGAACATTTTTGTAGAAAGTTATAGCTTTTTGTTTTTTAAATAAAATTGTATCTTTTTACTAGAAAATTTAATACTTTTTCTAGCAAATGTTTTTTTTCTCCCCCTAAATCTGTCATGTTTTGTGATAAAATTGTTGCCTTTCCCCCCACAAACCTTGACACCAATATAAGATAAGATAAGATAAGATAAGATAAGCCTTTATTACTCCCACAATGGGGAAATTCCAGGATTGCAACAGCACAGGGATAGCAACACTCAGAGCAATAGTTAAGAAGATACGGAAGATATAAATTAGAGCAGTGGATATACATACTGTACGTACACATAAATACAGTATATAAATATATAAATATATATACACAGTGCAGAGCATTGTAGCAAGATGGAATAAACAGCATAACCGTCAACTTAGTTATTCTACATAGTATGAATATGTACTCATACATATTGTCCTAGCGGTATTACCGAAGCAGTAATACCTACCGGTATTTTCCTAGTTGTATACTGGAGGGGACCATTTGTGTAAGTCTATTGCGTCTTTTGAATTCAATACTATTAGGTCGTCACATTTTTTTGCTATCTCTGCGAGCAGCCCTGCTTAGGTTATACAGTCTGACAGCCGTAGGTAGGAAGGACCTGTGAAACCTCTCGGTTGCGCACCTAGGATGATGTAGTCTACTGCTAAGTGCATTCAGTATGTCCTGCATAGGGTGGGACTCGGACTCCAGCAGAGATGACAGTTTAGCCACCATCCTTCTCTCTCCTATCTCCTCCACTGGGTCAAGGCGCTGCCCCAGCACAGAGCTAGCTTTCTTGATCATTTTGTTCAGTCTCTTCCTATCGGCTGCTGTAATGCCACTGCCCCAGCAGACCACTCCAAAAGTGATGGCTGATGCCACCACCGTGTCGTAGAATGTCTTCAGCAGCGCCCCTTGTACACCAAAAGACCTGAGTCTCCTCAGTAGGAACAGCCTGCGCTGTCCCTTCTTGTAGAGTGCGTCAGTATTGTGTTACCAGTCTAGTTTATTGTTCAGATGAACACCCAGGTACTTGTAGGATGTCACCATCTCAATGTCTGTTCCCTGTATGTTTACTGGTGCTGTGAGGGGTTGTCATTGCCTGCGGCAGTCCACCACCAGCGCCTTAGTTTTCCTCGCGTTGATCTGGAGGCAGTTCCGATGGCACTAGTCCACAAAGTCCTGGATAAGTCCTCTGTACTCAGCTTCATCTCCGTTGGAGATGAGGCCAACGATAGCAGAGTCGTCAGAGAACTTCTGTAGATAGCAGTGTGTTGTGTTGTGTGAGAAGTCCGCAGTATAAAGGGTGAACAGGAAGGGAGCCAAAACCGTTCCCTGGGGGGCCCCCGTGATGCCGATGATCATGTCTGACACACAATCTCGGGTTCTCAAAAACTGTGGCCGGTTAGTGAGGTAGTCCAGGATCCATGATGACAGGTGCTGGTCCACCCCTGTGCACAGCAGTTTGTCCTTCAGGCTCATCGGTTGGATGGTGTTGAAAGCACTGGAGAAGTCAAAGAACATGATCCTCACCACATTCCCGGGCTTCTCCAGGTGGGACAGAGAACGGTGAAGGAGGAAGATCACTGCATCCTCCACCCCGATGCCATGCTGGTAGGCGAACTGGAGTGGATCTATCGCTGGCCCCACCAGGGGGCGGAGGTGAGCAAGGAGCAGTCTCTCCAGGGTCTTCATCATGTGAGATGTCAGGGCCACTGGTCTGCAGCTGTTCAGATCTTTGGGGTGGGAAGTCTTTGGTACAGGTACCACACAAGATGTTTTCCACAACTGTGGTACCCTCCCCAGCTTCAGGCTCAGGTTGAAGATGTACGCCACAATCCTACACAGCTGATCTGCGCAGGGCTTGAGGAGCTTTGCGCTGATGCCGTCTGGTCCCGAGGCCTTCCTCGCCTTGATCTTCCTCAGCTCCGTCCTCACCTGGGTCTTAGTGAGGGTCATGTTGGGGGGCTGTGTGCTAGGAGTGGGGGGGTGTTGGTGGAGTGGGGTGTGGACAGCAGGTCTCGATGACTTTGGAGGCAGCAGTGGTTGTTGCGCAGTCGGGGGAGAGGGCGGTTGGTCAAACCTATTAAAAAACAGGTTCAGATTGTTCGTCCACTCCCTGCCCCCCGTGGCCTGGGGGGAGGTATTCTGGAGCCCAGAGATGGTTTTAAGGTTTCATACCCTGTAGATTTGCCCCTTTGTCCTCACATGTCCATGATGTCTCTTGTCCATGTGTTCCTGTCTTCTCACTGAGAACTAAGTTGTCCTCTAGAAACTTTCCTACAGTCTTTATGGGCATGGAGGGGGCAGCTTAACAGAGGGCAGCGTTTGGGTCATTTTACTGACAAGGACAATGGACTTGTTCAGTTTTGGCAAAGATTGATTTATTTTGAACAGATATTTATGTTTTCAATGGAAGCTGCCCATTTTTGTCCTGTAAATACATCATTAATGATGAAGACCATGGTCTCTGTGTGACTCCATTTTGGAGAAATCTATGGAGGATTAAATATCTCCATGAGTGCATAGGTATTAAAGGATTCAAACAAAATTGCATCTGTATACTGTACTGTATATGGAACTTGACTTTTTTCAGTAGGAGGGCCTTTTTTGGGGGGTTGAGCAGTTTATGGTGCATTCACACCAATTCTTTTCCTCCTTTAATTCACATATTAAACTGGTTTCTAAGACTGCCTTCTATCATTTGTGTCATATTGCCAAGATTATAGATCAGATTATTGTAACTCTTTATTATCAGGCTGTCCTAAAACATCTTTAAAAAGTCTTCAGCTGATCCAAAATGCTGCAGCTGGAGTTTTAACAGCAACTAGAAAGAGAGATCACATCTCTCCGCTTCTGGCCTCCCTTCATTGGCTTCCATAGAATTTAGAATTCAGTTTAAAATCCTTCTCCTCACTTCCAAAGCTCTAAATAATCAGGCCCCTTGTTATTTCAAAGATCTGACAGGACCTGATCATCCTAACAGAGCACGACGCTGCCAAAATGCAGGATTACTGCAATACCTGAGAAAAAGGTTCCACATTTGGAAGGAAAAAAAGGAAAAAAGTAGAAATTTGATAAGGAAAAAAAAAATACAAAAATTCATAAGAAAAATGTGACAAATATCGGAGAAAAAGTTTACATTCAATGAGGAAAAAATGCACAAATTCACAAGGAAAAAAAATTTGCAAGTTCCCAAGAAAAAAAGTTGTAAATTTGCAAGAAAATCTTGGCGATGGAGAAGACAAAAGTCAAAAATTTGTGGGGAAACGTTTTTGCATATTGACAAGAAAAATCTTGCAAATGTACAAGATAAAAGTTGCACATTTGTAAGGAACAAAGCAACAATTTTATAGGAAAACATTAAAATTACACAGAAAAAGCCAAGAATTTATGAGAAAAAACTGCAAGTTTAGAAAGAAAAATGTTTGAAATAGTAGGGAAAAAAATGACACGTTTGTGAGGAAAAAAGTAGAAATTTGATGAGAAATAAATCCACAAATTTACTGTACAAGACAAACGATTTTATTTTGTCCATCTGTTGTCAGGCAGTAAATCTTTATTTAAACACTCCATGTGGACAGTGGTCTTTAGAACATCCAGGCATGAATTTCTTCCTGCTTCATATTTACAAACTGATTATATCCAGATAATTTAATGTGGAAATTAGTTCATGTTTATAATATTGACCATTTATTCTGCATTAAAATGCTGTACAACCTGTTATTTAAACTACAATGAAAAATCCAAACTACAATTTAATTTCAGTATTTTTTTTTTTCTAATTTGCTCAGGAAACGCTCATGACTGCAGCCCTTCAAAATAAAAGCCTGAATAGATCAAGTCAGACATGAACAGTTACTAAATGTTTCTGCAATCAAAATGGAGAATCAAAGTCAGAGAATCAAAGTCAGTCCAGTTTTTACAGCAGTTCAGTGGTCAGGAGATCATTTCACTGCTTCTAAGACATGAAATCACCATCAGAGGTTACCATGGAAACCAAAGTGGAACATCATCCACCATCAACATTTAAACCAGAGTTGAAGCTGCTGTCACTTCTACACAGACTCAGACTACAGAGACACTGAGGAGTGATAGTCCAAGAACCAGAACCCAGGATAGAGAGGTTCAGTGAATGTGGTGTTGAAGGTGTGGAGGTGGATCAGTGTGTTAGAGGAGACTCTGTAGAAGGACAGGAGACCAGCAGGACAGTCCACATACACACCTACTCTGTGAGAGACAGAAGAGGAGGAGACTGAGGTTGTGATCTTATTGTGAAGGACAGAGTAACCATGATCAGAGCAGTCTAGACTCCAGGACTGATTATTACACCCAAACACACAGTCATTACTGTCTCCTTTCCTCCTGATTCCTCTGTAACTCACTGATATATAAACTCTTCCTCTAAACTCAACCTCCCAGTAACAGCAACCAGTCAGACCATTTCTACACAGCAGCTGAGCCCAGGCATCAAATCTGTCTGGATGATCAGGATAGTTTTGCTTCTCCTCCACCCGTGTCACCTTCCTGTTGTTGTCAGAGAGTTTCAGTTCTCTGTTCACTGAGTTTGTGTCCAGTTCAAGTTGACAGAAATCTGATGGAGAGACAAAGACAGAAGACAGCTGCAGTTTATCATCTGACACATCTGATGGCTTCATTCTTTCTTCACTCACTGATCTGTTGTTCGTTCCTAGAAAGTTTCATGATGAGACTTTTTGTCAGTAATGTGTGAATGAATAAATACCACAACTATCAACTTTGGATAAGAGAAACTGACAGTTTCTGTTTTGTCCTCATCAGTCCAACTTACACTTCCTCAGATCACGTTTTAACCTCTGCTGTCCACCATGGTCCACCCTGGAGAAGAAACACAGTCAGAATGATTTTCTGTCCAACATGAGTCCTCACTGTTGTCCACCATGGTTTGAAACAGCAGGATTAAGAACAGAAATCAAAGCATTTGAGGCAGTTGCTCCATGGAAAAAGCCCAGCTTTGACCTCTAGTGGGCCCACCTGGACATGCTGGCTGGGATGCCTCAGTTCCTCAGTATCATGGTGAGGAACTGGACATTTCCTGCTGCCATCAGAACATCAGCATTGGTCATTAACTTCACAAACTGATACCAGGATCACAAGGACATTTAAAAAAGGCTTGAAATAGGACTTCCGGTCTGGACACCATGGTGGTAGCCGCTTAACGCTGAAGCTCCCAGATCCCATCCATGAAAATACCATGAAAATCAGATTTAATGGATTTATGGAAGAGTGAAAATCAAAAGACAAAATCATTATGCCTAAAGGAAAACAGAAGAGATCGACATTTACCAGGCCAAGACACGCATCGGCCGGAGAATCTGACCTGGAAGACAACAACCACTCGGAAATAGTGGAGCAAAATGAGGCTAGCAACACGGTTAGCTTAAAAACGATACTTCAAGAATTAAGAGAATTTCGCTGAGAGTGTTGGGCCGAATTTCATGAAATTAAAGACGAAATAAAAGGACAAACAACAGAGTGGACCAGGCTGAGGCCTGAATCATGGAAGCAGAGGAAAGAATAAAAGGGCTGGAAGAAATCACGCTGGAATTACTCAAACGACAGACAAGACTGGAGGCTAAGCTAACTGACCAGGAAGGAAGACTAAGAAGGGATAACATAAGAATTCATGGTCTGAAAGAAGGAGTCGAGGACGGTTTCACCACAATGGCTGCATGCATGGAAACCATACTGAGAGAGAAGTTGGAAATTCCCCAATCCACCGATTTGAAAATAGAAAGGGCGCACCGTTCATTAGCCCCAAGGCCATCGGCGGAAGCTCCCCCGCGATCGGTGGTGGTGAAGTTTTCCAACTTCAGAACAAAAGAAGAGGTTTTGAGACTGGCTTGGCAGAAAAAAGGATTTATGCACCAAGAAAGAAAAGTTTTTGTGGAGCATGACTATGCCCCGGAGGTCCTTAAAAAGCGTTGGGAATACAATGACGCCAAAAAGGTACTAAGAGAGAAGAAACTGCACTTTCAAACTCCATTTCCGGCGAAGCTAAGGGTTTTTTACGGGGAAGAGACGTGTCTCTACAACTCGACGGAAGAAGCAACCAGGGATATGGCGAGAAGAGGGCTCCCGGTAACAGTGTATAAACCGGCAGCAGACCCGACCGAAAGAATCAAGGCTCAAACGTGGTGCACACAGAGACCCTCAAAATCCACGGGCCAGCAGCGGGAAACCCAGTGCCAGGGCTATAAGGAAAAACTGGACGCTTTCAGGAGGAAATAAGATATTTTTAATCAATCTGCGCATCAAACCCTCATCCTACAAAGTAACAAACATTAAAGGAGATGCAGAATCAGCAAGTGGTAAAACATTTCATGGAACAGTCATAATATTAGAAACAAATAAGTCTTTAAAAAAAAAAACTTGTTAAAATAGAAATGTGACAATGAACCACATGAACTCTCCACACTAAGAAATACTGTATTAATGTGATTGTTTGCTGTGATGGTGGTGGGAGGTTGCGCACAATTTCATAGGGTATAGGCATAAAAAAAAAATCATTACAAGTTCGGATTGAGATCTGAAATTCACGTTAAAAACATGGGGCAACTTACAGGGGTAAGAGAGGGCCCTCAACACATAACAGAGTTTGAGGAATTTCCCTCAGAGCCAACGCACCATCAAGGCTCCTCTAAGGTCGCTAAAAAGACCTCAGTCCAGGAAGATCTTTTGACAGTTTTTTGTTTTAAAGTTTTATATACTATGTTCTTTATGTTTTCTATGTTCTTAATGTTCTTTCAGTTTTTGAGTAGCATAAAAGAGGGCCACTACACTGTTATACTAAATAAGACAACAAAATGGAGAAACAGGGTGTAACCAAAATAATCTCATATAATGTAAAGGGGATCCTGAATCCATTTAAAAGATCCAAGATTCTAGGCAAAATGAAAAAAGACAAAGCAGGAATAATATTTTTACAGGGGACCCACCTAACAGACTTGGAGCACACTAAACTTAATAGACAAGGGTTTAAACTGATCTCTTCATCTTCATATAAGTCAGGAAGGAGGAGGGGGGTAGCGACATTGATCTCAACCAAAATTATATTTGAAAAAAATTCAGAACACAAAGATAAAAAAGGGAGATTTAGCATGGTACTTGGTCGGCTAGAGGGAGAAGATATCACCTTGCTGAATGTATATGCACCTCCAGGGGCTAACTGGAAATTTTATAAAAATGTATTTGACCTAATGATAACTAAAGCCCAAGGTTTAGTGATATGTGGTGGAGACTTCAATCTAAGACTGAATCCATACTGGGATGCATCAGGTAATTCTCCACATCAAAATAACACTCAAAGTAGAAAAACTCAGATGCTACTAAAAGAAATAGGAATCTGTGACGTGTGGAGGGAATTCAACCCCAGTGCAAAAGATTATACATTTTACTCAGCACCACATTCATCATACTCAAGGACTGACTATTTTTTTATGTTTAATAGAGAAATTGGAAGAGTAAAACCATGTAAAATAGGACTGATGGATCTCTCTGACCACAGCCCCATCTATACGGACTTAAATATCCAAAAATACACAAATACATTTTCTTGGAGGTTAAATTCAAATGTGCTGAAAGGACCAATGAAAGATGAATTGGAATCAGATATTCTCAGATATTTGGAAGAAAATGATCATGGAGAAGTATCCCCTTTAATACTGTGGGACGCATGCAAAGCTGTAATAAGGGGAAAGATTATTGCAAAACTGGCAATCCAAAAGAAACTGAGACAAGAAAAACTAATCACATTAGAGTCAGAACATAAGAAACTAGAAAAAGAGCACAAACACAACACTCATTCTAATGACTCACTCAAAATTAAGGAAATTACAAAACAAATAAATGAGATCTACACAATAGAAATCCAGAAGAAATTTAGATAGATAGATAGATTTGTTTATTTGACAGGGACAGTGCAATAAACATAGACAATTAATCAATGACAATCAATCTGATGTGTTGCACAGAGTGTATAGCTATTAGCTAATTTGCAACTCTTGTCCCTGGATGGGCTTTAGAAAGGAGAAACAAGTAAAAAAAAAACGGAAAGAAAAGGAATACACAATAACCACATACATCAATGCAAAAAACATAAATACATTATAAATACACAATTATAAATATTATAAATATTATAAATACATAAATATAACAACCTGACACACATTTGCCTATTTCAGGCCTCCCTCCCTTCGTCACTCACTATAAACAAACACATTCATTCCTTCCCTTCATTCACTCTCACCCTGCAGACAATCATTTCATACATGGGTACATTCTTGTTTATTTTTCAGCCAGTTTTTAACCTTTTTAGTGAATGTTTTAAAGTCCGTTATTATTTTAATTTCATTTGGCATTGTGTTCCAGATGTGACTGCCCTTTATAGAGAAAGCTATTTGTCCAAATGTGGTTCTGCGGTGGAATATTTTACAGTTATTGTTAACAGAACTCCTGGTGGCTCTGCTGCTGTCCTGTCTTTGGATGAAACCAGCAAGTGGCTCAGGTGCTGATTTATGGAAACATTTGAAAGTTAATTTCAGTAAACAGAGGTCAATGAAACTCTCAAAACTCAATAGGTTGTATTTTTTTAAAACATTACAGTGATGCCACCTAATGGGCTTTTTGTCCAAGATTTTTAGGGTTTGATTATATAATGAACCTATATGTCTTATTGTGGAAGGGGCTGCTTGAGCCCAGACTGTCAAACAGTATGATATATGAGAAAAAACCATAGAATGCATATACAGTACAGCAGGTTCGTAAGGTATGTAATATCTAATTAATTTAAAGCAGTTCATTACATTTCATTCATTCATTCATTCATTACATACATTCTTACATTTCTGAAACAAAAATACTATGAAACAGGTAGTAAATTGGCAAAATTACTAGCCTATAAATTGAGGAAACAACAAACGGAGAGAGCAATCTTCAAAATCAGAGACCCAGTATCAAAGGAAATAAAATTTAGAATTCAGGAAATTCTTAAAAGCTTCGAGAATTACTACAAGAACTTGTACTCCGTCAAAAAACACAAAGACACATCTGAAGCCTTCCTAAATACATTAAATCTTCCCCAACTTACTGAGTCACAAAATAAAAAAAACTACTGGCAGAAATACAACCTAAAGAATTAGAAAAAGCAATTATGAAACTTAAAGCAAACAAATCCCCAGGAGCAGATGACTATACAGCAGAGTGGTACAAAACCTTTAAACAGCAACTATCTCCTCTCCTCCTGAAAACATTTAACTATGTCCTCCACACAGGGGAAATCCCCCCTCCTGGAGAGAAGGGGTCATTGCAGTCATACCTAAACCTGAAAAGGATAAACTAGAGTGCCCCAACTACAGACCAATCAGTGTGTTAAATCAGGACTATAAACTTTTTACCGCTATCCTTGCCAAAAGGTTAGAAAATATACTGACAGACTTAAAGGTGAACTGAACTCACCTTTTTGCCAAAAAAGTAGAATAGCAGATTAATTCCTTATTACCTATTGTATTTTTCAACACATAAAAGAAATTTTTAGGCCGTGCGATGGCCAAGCTATAAGCCGATAAACTTTTGCCTCTGGCTGGCAGTGCCAAACAAACCGGAAGTAGTGCAGACGACGCTGCGTGACGTCACGAGTGTGACCCTTATCAAAACAACAATGGCAGATGATAGCAGTTCCAGCAGTCAAGAACACCAGAGTTTTCAGAGTGAAGAGGCATTCAGGATCGGTGACAAGACAGAGGAGGATGCAGGAGTGTCAAGTGAACAGGAAGAGAGCGAGGGAGGCATCGAACCGTACAGATTAGAGCCAGAATTTTCGGGGGATTCCAGCACCGACTCAGACCGCAGCAGTGATGGGGAGGAGAGTCGCTTATTGAATACAGAATGGTGAGTCTTTACTTTGGCATGTTTGGGGTGTCAGGATAAGGAAAATTAACAATAAAAAAGAAAGGGGAAAAAAAAACATCAGCATTTTTCCAACTTATTACAGTTATCCCTCACTTACCGCGTTTAATGCGATCTTCCTTCGCTGGGTATAGGCGCTCGGCAGGGAGCGAAGCTGGGTAAAACGTCTCCGCCAATCAGCTTGCGAGATAAAACGTCTCGGCCAATCAGCTTGCGAGATTCCCGAGCGGGCTGGGGAGCCGGGGAGAGCGGGCTCTCCGTGTTGATACCTGATGTTCTAATGTAGTCTCCCTGCCTTCTCATTAGAACATCAGGTATCAACACGGCTCAAAATCTACCTCTCTGACCACCGCTCCACTCCTCTCCGCCCACCTCTTCACCGCTCGGGAATCTCGCAAGCTGATTGGCCGAGACGTTTCACCTCGCAAGCTGATTGGCTGAGACGTTTTACCCAGCTTCTCTCCCTGCAGAGCGCCTTCTTTATCGCTCGTGTTGCTTAGTGGCACTTTTCGCTGTTCTCTTGTGCCTTTTTGTGCAAAATAGTGCTTGTGACGCCCTTGGCGGGGGGGGGGGGTGACGCTACTTCGCGGTTTTTCACTTTTCGTGGTCGGTTCTGGTCCCCATTAAACGCAATAAGTGATGGATCACTGTATATCTAGAAACGCATCGCTTCCCGGTCGCTTTTCCTCCCCCTTTCTTTTCTTTCGTCGCCATGACAGCTTTCCTTGGCCACTGAACAGATCTTCCCAGGTGTTGGAAGTGTTTTGTAGTCGACTATCACGACAAAATGCACCAAAAACAACCAGTGTCGACATGCTCGCAATGGTAAACATGAGGACTGGGTCACACTCGTGACGTCACGCGGAACTCCGGCTGCGCTTCGGCGGATTTGTCTGATTTTTCAGGGCGGGAAATTCTAAATCACGATTTTCTCCAAGATTCCGGGATTTGTGGAGGGGGTGCCAATGATAAATTATCTTTATAATTGTATGTAGTATCACCCAGTGCCGTTCAATGCCGTTCAGTTCAGTTCACCTTTAATTCATTTAGACCAAACAGGTTTTATAAGACAAAGACAGACACAAGACAACATTAGATGCACTTTACACATAATTCATCATATAAAAAAATATAATTTAAATGCAGCCATATTGGGATTAGATGCTGAAAAAACATCTGATTCGGTTGACTGGTCTTTCCTATATAGAATCTTATCCAGTTTCAATTTTCATAACAACTTCATTAGAACTATCCAGGCATTATATAAAAAACCAACAGCTAAAATAAGGATTAACAGTAAATTGTCATCATCTTTTGAACTGGAGAGAGGATGTCGTCAGGGCTTCCCCTTGTCTCCACTGCTCTTTGCAATCTTCAAAGAACCTCTGAGCCAATGGATAAGACAGAATCAAAAAATTCAGGGTATTACACTTGGTCAGAAGGAACATAAAATAGCACTCTTTGCTGATGACATTTTAATATACCTGGAGCCGCCGGACACCTCTTTTCCAGAACTAATCTCAGTTTTTTCAGAGTATGGAGTTATCGGGGTACGAATTAAACATGCATAAAACCCAAATTTTAACATTCAACTATGACCCAAATCAATATTTACCAAGTAAATTCAAAACTAACTGGGAGATGGAATCTATGAAATATCTGGGGGTCAATATCCTGAAACAACTCAACAAAATTATAACACTAAATTATGATCCACTGATGGCAAAAATAAAATCTGATCTAGCAAGATGGAATATGATACCATTCTTGGGTACAGCACAAAGAATTGAAGCAGTCAAAATGAATATACTTCCACATCTTCTATACCTTTTCCAAACAATACCGGTAGAACCTCCCAAAAAAAACATGGCAAGAACTGGACAGAAGGATCTTAAGATTCATATGTCAGGGCAAGAGACCTAGAATCAGATACAGAACCCTACAGCTAAACAAAGACAAAGGTGTCACGCCGCGCCGCTCATCAGCGGCGCCACCTGCTCGCACACCTGCTTGTCATCAGCGGCGAGGGATATAAGCCGCCTCGCCCCTGAGCTTCAGCCTGAAGCCGTCAGACTTCGTCACTCCTCTTCGTGAGTCAACCCTTTCCTTCAATACAACGTTTTTGGTAAGAAGCCCTTACCTCCTTTCCTTCCAGTCTGCTCCCCTGTGCACAGGTGGATTCCTCGGCGGCGGACAACGCCTCTCCCTCGCCATTCCTCGCTGCTGCACGGAGCCCTGCAGGAGGCTGTCTACCGGGTCCCGTCCTTGTGGTGCCAGTCATCTGTCTCTTCCAAGTAAGCTCCTCTCTCGCTTATTCTCCTCCTGTGTTGGTGTGTGCCCGTCACCCTGTGTCCTTGTGCTCTTTCCCATAGGGTTGCCGACTGTATGGTCTCCTGCCTCTGTGCCCGAAGCAGACGCCGCCACCAATGCATTTACATCCCGCAGACACACATCCATTCACCCCTGTTGCTAATAAACTATTTGAACTTCTCTGAGCCTGTGTGTGTGCGTCTCCTGAGCCGTGCGTTATGTCAGTACGGCTTCAGCAGAGCGGCTTGGCAGACGGCGGGCTCGCACACCGGTTTTCCACTCTCGAGGCTCAGGTGGATCAGATAGCCTATCAGCAACAGGTGATTTTTAATCAGTTGTTAAATTTAACTAACCGGTTGGGCCGCTTGGACCCCCAACAGCCATTCCCCCCGGCTCGTCAGGGTGGCGCGGCTCCTGCTGCTCCAGTGGCCGTCCAGTAGGCTCCGAGTGCACCGGTTCGGCTCACACCCATTCCAACCCCCGCCCGCTTTAGCGGTAAGCTCGGCGGAGCGCGGGGGTTTATCATGCAGTGTGAGTCCGTATTCCACCGCGTGCCCGGGGACTTTCCCTCGGATCATAGTCGGATTGGTTATATCGGGAATCTCCTGGAGGGGCGAGCGTTGACTTGGACCTACGCCGTTATGGCGAGGCCCAGTTACGCCACCCTCACTTATGACCAGTTCGTGAGGCGCTTCCTGGAGGTCTTTGACCACTCACGTACCGAGACGGTCCAGGTCGACCGGCTTCTCGCTCTCCAGCAGGGAAGCCGGTTGGCCGCGGACTATGCGGTCTACTTCCGGGTAACGACGGAGGAAGTAGGCTGGGAGGAACGCTCCCTCTATGGTCTTTTCCTCCGCAGCCTCAATGATGATCTGAGGGATGAACTGGCTGGACGGGATATTCCTGAGACACTAGCGGAGCTGACATCCTTAGCGATTAGTTTGGACAACAGGCTGCGCGAGCGCTCCTCGGGGCGGAAGTCGTCTTCTTCTCGCCCTCGTGGAGTCTCGCCGCACCTGTTCCAAGCTTGCCCCCTGGCGGCGCTGCCACCATCGTGCCCCGAGGAGTCGGAGCCGATGGTGACGGGCTGGACAAAGCTTTCCCCTGCGGAGAAACAACGCCGCCGTGAGTTGGATCTCTGCATGTATTGCGGAGATGACCAACACACGGTGAAGCTTTGCCCACGGAAAGCCAGTCGGCGGGGTCCGCGAGTCACTGTAGGGGGCCTCGCGGATCCCAATTGGTTAAACCCTCACACTCAATTGAAGCTGCCCATCCGTTTCTGCCACAATCCCACTGGGCATCTCACCCACGCACTGGTGGATTCGGGTGCAGAGGGAAGCTTTATTTCACAAAGCCTGGCAACCCGATTGGGCATCCGCTGCCAGGCGCTCAAAGACCCCATCTCCCTGGTCAACCTCTCCCGTGCCTCCCTTGGGAGAGTCACACACCAGACCATCCCGGTCCCGGTGATCATCTCTGGTAACCACCGGGAGGAGATAACCTTTCTCATCCTGCCCAACTCTGTGTCGCCCGTCATCCTGGGGTATCCCTGGCTACGCCTCCACAACCCTGTCCTGGATTGGAAGTCAGCTGGGGTATCGGCATGGAGCACGTTCTGCATGGGCACCTGCCTTCAGTCCGCTGCCTGCTCGCCGTCCACTTCTCCCCCTGCTACGGACGATGCACCCCCGGACCTGTCTCTGGTGCCTCTGGAATTTCACGACCTGGGTATGGTATTTAGCAAGGCCAAAGCTATGTCTCTCCCCCCTCATCGGCCCTATGACTGCGCCATCAACCTCCGCCAGGGGGCACCCTTACCTTCTGGTCGGCTCTACAGTCTGTCTGCGCCGGAGAAGGAGACGATGAATGCCTACCTTAAGGAATCACTGAGCGCTGGGATAATTCGCCCATCGTCATCACCCGTGGGGGCAGGGTTCTTCTTCGTTGGGAAAAAGGACGGTTCCCTCCGCCCTTGCATAGACTACCGAGCTCTAAATGACATAACGGAGAAGGACCGTTACACCCTGCCCCTCATGGACACTGCTTTCCACTCCCTCCAGGGGGCGACCTGGTTCACCAAGCTGGATCTACGCAGCGCATACCACCTCGTCCAGATCCGGGAGGGAGATGAGTGGAAGACAGCCTTCCGTACCCCGAACGGCCACTTTGAATACCTGGTAATGCCGTTCGGGTTGACCAACGCTCCTGCCGTCTTTCAGCGCCTCATCAACGACGTCCTCCGGGACTTCGTCGGCCTCTTTGTGTTCGTCTACCTGGACGATATTCTCATCTTCTCCAAGTCCAGGGATGAGCACCAGGTCCATGTGAGGCGGGTCCTCCAAAGACTGCTGGAGAATCGGCTATACGTGAAGGCTGAGAAGCGTGAATTTTACGCCAGAACAACATCCTTCCTGGGGTTCATCATCTCTCATGACCAGGTGCTCCCAGACCCAGAGAAGGTGAAGGCGGTGGTAGAATGGCCTACACCCGCATCGAGGAAACAGGTGCAACAGTTCGTTGGTTTCGCGAACTTCTACCGCCGCTTTGTCCCCAATTTCAGCTCCATCGTCGGACCACTGACCCGCCTCACGTCCCCTAAGGTCCCGTTCCGGTGGACCGAAGAGGCCGCTGCTGCCTTTCAGGTGCTGAAGGTGGAGTTCTCCTCCTCCCGGGTCCTTCGCCAGGTCGACCCCGCGCTGCAGTGCATCGTTGAGGTGGACGCCTCGGACACGGGAGTGGGGGCGGTGTTATCTCAGCGGTCGCCTGACGATGGCGCCAAACGGCCCTGCGCCTTCTTCTCCCGGCGCTTGTCCCCGGCGGAGAGGAACTACGATGTGGGGGACAGAGAGCTCCTGGCCATCAAGCTCGCGCTGCAAGAATGGCGCCACTGGCTAGAGGGGGCGGACCTGAAGTTCGTGGTCCTGACGGACCACAAGAACTTGGAGTACCTTCGATCTGCCAAGCGCCTGAACGCCCGCCAGGCGCGCTGGTCCTTGTTCTTCGCCAGGTTCCAGTTTTCCATCACCTTCAGGCCTGGCTCCAAGAACGGCCTGCCTGACGCCCTCTCTAGACAGTTCACCCCCGAGGAGTCGGAGGAGACGCTCCACACCATCCTGCCCAGGTCGTGCGTCGTGGGAGCCATCTCCTGGGACATAGAGAGCAAGATCCGGAAGGCACAGGAAGTGGAACCTGACCCTGGCGGCGGACCGGAGGGGAGGCTGTTCGTGTCATCCGCGGTTCAAGGAGAGGTCATCCACTGGCTGCACACCTCCAAGCTCACCTGTCACCCTGGCTCCTCCCGGATGATAGACCTCCTCCAGCGGTCCTTTTGGTGGCCGGGCCTGCGGAGGGACGCAGCCCGCTACGCCCGGGCTTGTCCAATCTGTGCCACCAACAAGTCGGGAAATGCCCCTCCAGCGGGTCTGCTCCAGCCCCTGCCCGTCCCTGGCAGGCCCTGGTCGCACATCGTTTTGGATTTTGTCACCGGACTCCCAGTCTCCAATTCCTATGACACCATCCTGACCATCGTGGACCGCTTCTCCAAGGCTGTACACTTCATCCCCCTAAGAGGTCTTCCAACTGCCCTGGAGACGGCGGATCTCCTCATCCAACACGTGGTCAGGCTGCACGGGATTCCGGTGGACGTGGTCTCGGACCGGGGGCCCCAATTTTCCTCTGAGGTTTGGAGATCGTTTTGTAACGCCATCGGAGCCAAGGTGAGCCTCTCCTCCGGCCATCACCCCCAATCCAACGGGCAGTGTGAGCGGACCAACCAGGAGCTGGAGGCTGCGCTCCGCTGTGTGACAGCATCCAAACCCACATCCTGGAGTAACCACCTTGCCTGGGTTGAATACGCCCACAATACCGCTCGCTCTTCTGCTACAGGGATGTCCCCCTTCAAGGCGTCCCTGGGTTATGACCCCCCGCTGCTCCCGGCGCAGGAGAGTGAGGTAACTGTCCCCTCAGTTAGGGCACATCTCAGGCAGTTCCGCTCCATCTGGGCTGCAGCGCGCAATGCGCTTTTACGCACGGCGGAGCGCAACAGAACTGTGGCGGACCGGCACAGAAGACCTGCCCCGGCATACAGAGTTGGGTAACGAGTCTACGTGTCAACCCAGGACGTAACATTGAAAGGCGAGAGGAGGAAGCTGGCACAGCGCTTTATGGGACCCTACCCCATCACCCGGATCATCAACCCGGTAGCGGTGCGTGTGGCTATTCCCCCCTCCCTCCGCATCCATCCCACCTTCCACGTGTCCAAGGTGAAGCTGGCAGTCTCCGACCCCCTTTGCCCTCCTCCTGCTGCGCAACCCGCGCCCCGGATGATTGATGGTCATCCGGCCTGGTCCGTCTCCTCCATCCTGGACTCCCAGCGCCGGGGTCGTGGGTTGCAGTACTTGGTGGACAGGGATGGCTATGGGCCCGAGCATCGACAGTGGGTACCCTCGTCGTTCGTGTTGGACCCATCGCTCATCGCTGACTTCCACCGAGCGCACGTACTGTCACGCCGTGCCGCTCATCAGCGGCGCCACCTGCTCGCACACCTGCTCGTCATCAGCGGCGAGGGATATAAGCCGCCTCGCCCTGAGCTTTGGCCTGAAGCCGTCAGACTTCGTCACTCCTCTTCGTGAGTCAACCCTTTCCTTCAATACAACGTTTTTGGTAAGAAGCCCTTACCTCCTTTCCTTCCAGTCTGCTCCCCTGTGCACAGGTGGATTCCTCGGCGGCGGACAACGCCTCTCCCTCGCCATTCCTCGCTGCTGCACGGAGCCCTGCAGGAGGCTGTCTACCGGGTCCCGTCCTTGTGGTGCCAGTCATCTGTCTCTTCCAAGTAAGCTCCTCTCTCGCTTATTCTCCTCCTGTGTTGGTGTGTGCCCGTCACCCTGTGTCCTTGTGCTCTTTCCCATAGGGTTGCCGGCTGTACGGTCTCCTGCCTCTGTGCCCGAAGCAGACGCCGCCACCAATACATTTACATCCCGCAGACACACATCCATTCACCCCTGTTGCTAATAAACTATTTGAACTTCTCTGAGCCTGTGTGTGTGCGTCTCCTGAGCCGTGCGTTATGTCAAAAGGTGGGCTCGCGCTGCCAAATATTAGGGACTATTTTAAAGCCGTGCAAATTAAAACTTTAGTAGAGATATGTAACCCAGTCTACACTGCACATAATGGAATGCCAAATAACAAGTGACATCCCCCTACAGGCGATAATAGGGAACAATGCCTTACCTAAACTTTTGAATAACACTAACCCGTGGATAGAGACCCCGCTAAAAATTTGGTTTAAGGTAGTCAGAGAGAATCAAACCAAAGAACCCTATCGATTATTGCAATGGATTTCCTATGATCAGGACTTTACTCCTAATAAAACAGACACTAGATTTAAAAAGTGGAAAGAGAACGGACTGATAAAATATTATGATTTTTTTTAAAGGGCAAACTTTAAGAAGTTTTGAAGATTTGGAAATAACAAGGTCTAATAAATCAAGATCTTTACAGGTTCTTCCAGCTTAGACACCACATAAACAATATACTTAAAAAGGAGGATTTGGAAAGGGCCCAGTCAGGTGTTCTGAAGGTTTTCTTATTGTCATATAAAGGGATCCCAGGGATCAGATACATTTCTAAAATACACCAAGGTCTTCAAGACTTAACAGGAGACAACACATCATATATAAAAGAGAGATGGGAAAAAGAGGGGAATTTCACTTTACAACTGGAAATATGGGAAAAGCTAAATAAACAGCAATGGAAAAGTACCTCATCCCTGCAGTGGAGAGAATTTGGATGGAAAAATTTGGTAAGATTTTTCAGAACACCTGCACAAAACAAATTTACTCGTAAAGGGTTGAATTGTTGGCGCTTGTGTGGTGAAGAGACTGCAAATCATTTTCATGTGTTTTGGTCATGCCCAGTTATCCACCAATATTGGACAAATGTACAGACAATATTGGGGAAAATATTCAAAATAACAGTTCCCTTTTCTTTTGTAAATTTGTATTTGGGTTTACTACCGGATTCACTGGAAAGACAAGGAGAAAAATACTTATTCACTGTTTTAATATTGGCAAGTAAAAAAGCTCTAACAAAAAAATGGATGTTGAAAGACTGTCCTGCCTGAAGATTGGATTAACGTGACTCAGGACATTTATTCGTTGGAAAAGTTGACATTTGCACTGAGACAGGACATGGATGGGTTCTTGAACCTTTGGCAACCCTGGAACGCATATGTGTCTTCCATCAGATCTAATCTTCCACAAACACCATTTCAATAATGGCACCGCTCTTTGTTCCAACGCTACCCAGATGCTCTTTTATTTTTCTGCTCTTTTTTTTTTTCCTTTTTTTGATTTTTTAATTTCTCTTTTATTCTTTCACTTAAAAAGGGGTGTTGTAATAATTTTTTTCCAATGTTGTCAAAAAACAAAAAAAAGGGGGAATATGTGATGAAAATGTAAACAATGCAGTGCTGTAATAACATGTATACCCTTTACAAAAACTTAAATTTAAAAAAAAGCCTTGAAATAGATCTGTGTGTGGAATCAATATTGAATTCAGCAAAGTTTCTTCTTCAATTATATTGCAAAAAATCTTTCACTTTCTCACTTTTCTTGCCCAAAATGTTGTTTGTGTGGATAAAAGGTGAAAATGCTCCTTTGTAAAAATAGCCATGCAGGTGTGGACTAGGCCTATAGTCCTCAGAGATCTGACAGTTGGGTGAGTAGAACTTCCAGGGAAGACTCCAGAAGACACAGTCACGTGACTCATTAGCATGCTAGCTAAGCTAGCTGTGCTGCAGCTCTGTGAGCTCCAAGACTGAGTGGAAACTTGCTGTTCTCCTCTGAGGAGTGGCAGTACCAGACTATCCAGGAGGCAGGTCTGCATCACCTCTGTTAAGTCATCATGTCATGACCTCACACAAGAGAACAGCCAATCCAAACCAGCAATTTCACACAGCTCTCTTGTCCTCCATTCTGTGGGAGAGGAGAACTCCTGTGCAGGACAACTTTGGCCTCTTTGACTTTCCAGACCAGATAATCAGGGCCTGACATTAACTTTTTTGCTCACCAGCCATGGTGGCTAGTGATTTTCCAAAGTTACTAGCTGTCTTGGTGTAAGTGCAGCTATATTGAATGAATGAGTGGCGGAGTGATTAGCACTGCAGCAGCACAGCAACTCACCCTTGGTTGGGGGATCCTGGGTTCGATCCCAGCCCACAGCCAACAGTGATCTGTGTGGAGTTTGCATGTTCTCCCCGTGTCTGCGTGGGTTTACTCCGGGATTTCTCCGGTTTCCTCCCACATGCCAAAAATATGCAAGTTAGGTTAATTGGCATCAAACTGGGGATTCTAAATTGTCCTTAGGTATGAATGTGAGAGTGAATGGTTGTCTGTCTCTCTGTGTTGGCCCTGCGATGGACTGGCGATCTGTCCAGGGTAGACCCTGCCTCTCACCCAAAGATGCTGGGATAGGCTCCAGGCCCCCATGACCGAAAAGGATTAAGTGGAAGAAGATGGATGGATGGATGGAGACTGAGAGGCCCCATGTTGAAATGCTGGCAGCCATTTATTTTCAAGTAATAACAAAGAGGGCGCTCAAGGATAGTGCAATGACTAAGCCTCTACCATAACATCCCCCCTTCTCAGTACATTATGAACAATAATGTGAGATCAAAAATATTTTCAATATAATGCAGTAAGGTAAACATTGTATCTTATGGTTTGTACTGTTAAGTAGGGATGTAACGATATCAAAATCTCACGGTACGATACGATTTCGATATTGATCTCACTGTACGATATTTGTTGCGATATTGTGGAGAGGCTCACGGTATTGTAAAATAGCTCATAATATTGTGTCTGTGATGATAATAACCAAAAACTGCCATTAAATCTGTTTTTGCCAGTCACCAGGCCATTTATTTTTATATTTATGGATCATGACAACATAAAATACTGATCACTTAGTGCTTTTAAAGTGCAAGTTCAAGTCAGGAACATCAATATACCATTTGGTAATATTTGGTCACATAACTGATTCTTCTTATGTGCAAGGATCATACTAAGCAGCAACTAGAACAACTGTAAACAACAACAGGGAATTCCCTTTAAGAGTAAACAAAGATCAAGTTAAGCCAGGTTCAATGTGTAAAGCAAAATTAATCATAAATGTGCTAGGCAAATAAAAACAGCCTGTTGAAACAATTAAGTCAGGCAAAAAGCCTACTGGAAAACACTGACCTATCCTTTAGCTTATGTTCAAGTTTTTCTTCAGAAAGATCAAAAGATCTACATTGCAAGGGAGAAGAAGAGACCTCTGGGCATTTACAATATCCCCTGCTGTAGAAAATACTCTCTCACTGGGCACTGAGGTAGCGGGTATACATAGGTAGGTCTTTGCTAATGAGGCCACTGTCTGTCCGCCACCCTCTCTCCTTTAGTGTTTTTAGACACGGCAAAACCAAAATGCCTCCACACATCTGATTAAAAAGTTGCTGGGGCTTGCACAATCTCAACTTCGGGGGTGTTTTCTTCAGTATTTACGTGAGACGAACTTTGTCCGCTGCCATGTTTGTTGTGTGGACAGCGTGCAGCATGCACTCCTATTGGCTCAACAACAGTTCTTGTGACGACGCAGCGCAAAGGATCATTGTCTGTGTAGTTTACAATGCTTTGTTGCGTGGGAGCCTGCTTATTTCTTGTTGTTTTTTGACAGATACCCGCCCTCTTAATACCGTAACACGACCACGACGGTATCGAGACACTTTTACTACCGCGATATCGCGATAACGTCAATATCGTTACATCCCTACTGTTAAGTACAGGGTGTCCCAAAAAATTGACATCATTTGAGACGTCCATATCGGAGTGACTACATGGAGAAATGATGCTTAATAGGATTTATTTTGGACATAAAAATATTTAAAAATGATTCTACAAATTTCAAATGAAAAATTCTGGGGGATGGTAATTTTATAATGTTCCAAAGTTATTCCAAATGTTCAATGTTTGCGCCGCTTGTGACATCAAGTCGGTAGTGGAGTTTTCCTCTTGAAACTTCTTATGCCACGTCCAAATCTGCTTTCCTGTTGGCGCTTGTTTATGAAATTTTCTAACAAATTCACGTTGCACATTCACATTTGACTGAGTTTGGGCGTCCTTCAATACACAGAACGCCTTTTCTGTTGCAGTAAACAGCAGGTCTGTTCCTGAAAGCAGAAAAATAAAAATGATGACACTTTTTTGAGCAAAAAGAGCAAACAAATTTTAAACAAGTTATTAGGTGATGAAATGATGTCAAATTTTTTGGGACACCCTGTATTTTGGGCTGTAATAAAACCACTTTTTTACTTGTAAATAGAACGACTTTTTTTGTTGTTTAAACTTGTATGAGAACAACTATTATTTCAATGTAATTAATGAAAACATTTCTTTTACTTGAACCATGGACTAACTGTGAAGGTGGGATAGACGTCCCAACCTTCAGCTGAGTGAAGGGATTATTCTGCCCCGGGCTGGTCACTCAGGTGTTCCAGAGAACCTTCTACCTAGATCAAAGTCCTTAAGGTACCTCGGAGGATTTCTCTCTCTGGGTGGATACCGCTTCTCCGTAGCATGGTTGTTTGGAGATGTAGGGAGCCGAGGAGTAGCAGGTGCATCAGGTGTTGAGTTGTTCTGCTCGGGCAGGACAGGATCAATGGGATCCTCAGGTTCAGTCTTAGTCCCTGTGAGTGTGACGAGATGACTCCGGTTGCTTTGCAGGAGTCCTCTCGAAGTCTAAACCAGGTAATACCATGGTGTATCCGCTCTGGCTGAAACTGTCCCATTTTCTTTCATGTCTGTAATTCAAACCTGATCTCCTGGGTGTAGTTCGGAAAGGTCACGTGCTCGGTGTCTGCTATTGAACCATTTCCACTGTTTATCTCTCTCCCTCCGTTCTCTCTCTCTCATTGTTGTCATGTCAGTCCACCCTGGTCTGAGGCAGGATGGATGGATGGGCACTGTAGTGCCAAGTTTCCTTCCCATCAGGAGTTCTGCAGGGCTGTGGCCATTGGCAAGTAGAGTGACATGGTATGCCATGAGCGCAAGATAGGGGTCGCTGTCTTTCTGCAGAAGGTTTGTCACTTTCTCACGGCTCATTCAGCCTCGTCATTGCTCTGGGGAAATCTTGGACTGGAGGTGGTGTGGACAAAGCACCATTCTGAAGAGAACTTTTGGAAGTGCTCTGATGACAACTGTGGGCCATTGTCACTCCGAACCTCCACAGGAATGCCATGTCTCACAAATATGGACTTCATGTGTTCAATGACTACAATAGAAGTAGTGTGTGTGAGCTTGGCTACTTCTATGGATCTGCTGAAATAGTCACTAAAAGCAGGTACTGGCTGTTATTCCATTCAAAGAGATCAACACCAACCAACTCCCATGGACGTGTAGGGAACTCTGTGGGCAGTAGTGTTTCTCTGTGGTGTGGCCTCGCCTTAGCACACGTGTCACATTCTGACACAAACTTCTGCAGTTGTGCACTGAGTCCCAGCCACCATACCGACTGCTTTGCCTTTGCTCTCTCCCTGGATTTTGCAATGCCCTGGTGACCTGTGTGCAGGCGGCCCAAAATGTCCTTTTGCAGTGACTTGGGAATGATTATACGTGTCCCCTTTAACAGTCAGCCATTTTCGACTGTGAGGTCACCAGCGTGTTGATGGTAGGGAACGCATGGTCCTGGTATGTTGTGTTTGTCCGGCCAGCCATTCCAACAGTATTGTTTCACTTGTTTTAGTATTTCATCTTTGTCTTGTTTTTCCCTGATTTGTTGTAATCGTTCTTCAGTTGCTGGAAGATTAGTGACAACTTGATATGCGTACAAGTCCATTTCTTCTCCTAGTGTTTTGTCACACACTGTCTTTTCTGGTGCTCTGGACAACACATCTGCGGTTGCTCTGCTTTTGCCAGGCACGTGAGAGATGGAGAAAGAGTACCTCATTAATCTCATTCTCAGTCTCTGTACGTGTGGTGGTAGCTCGTCAAGGTTCTTTGAGCCTAAAAGTGGCACTAAGGGCTTTTGATCTGTCTCTACATGGAACTCAATGCATATGAGAAAATCTGAGAACCGCTCACACGCCCAGGTTATGGCCAGTGCCTTCTTCTCAATCTGAGCGTATATTATTATTGTTGTTATTGCACCATCTTCTTGTTTTTGAAGCAGCACTGCTCTGAGTCCGAAGGAAGATGCGTCGGCTGATACTGTTGTCTGTGCTTTGGGGTTGTAGAGTGCCAAATCTGGTGGCATGCTTAGTTCCGACTTGATCATGTCAAATGCCTTTTGTTGCGCTTCACCCCAGCACCACATGTTCTTAGTGCTCAGCAGGTCCCCCAGTGGCTGTGTTTTCGCTGCGAGGTGAGGAAGGTATTTTCCCAAATGATTAACCTTTTCTAGGAACCGCCTCACGCCACTGACATCTGTGGGTGCTTCCATGTTGCTGACTGCTTTCACTTTTTCCGGGTCTGCTGTCACTCCGGTGCTGTCGATGATCTGTCGTAGAAACTTGATGGAGGTTTTAGAGAAGTCACACTTCTCACTTTTCAGCGTTACTCCGGCATTTTTGAGCCGCTGCAGAACTGCCTCCAGTCATGTGTTGTGTTGGGCCTGCGTTTCAGCATACACCAATATGTCATCCATCTGGCAGACCACGCCATCCAGCCCCTCCAAGAGCTGTGACATCCTTCTCTGAAAATGTTCGGGAACAGATGAGATGCCAAAACAGAGTCTGTTAAAACAGAATCTCCCCAATGGTGTGATGAATGTGGTTAGGAGTGCTGATTCCCTGGACAAAGGGATTTGCCAAAATCCTGAGTTTGCATCAAGTTTTGAGAAGATCTTTGCATCCTGAAGCTGTCCCAGAGTGTGCTCCACTGATGGTAGCATGTGTCGTTCTTGTGTGACAGAGTCATTAAGTTTTGTTAAGTCGACACACACATGTACCTCGTCTTCTGTCCGCTTTGGAATAGGGACCATCCCGGCACACCAGTCAGTGGGCTGCTCCACTCTTGAAATGACCCCTAGCTCCTCCATGTGAGCTAGTTCCTTTTTCCTTTTTGACTTTGGGTAACAGGGGTAGTGGGACGCGTCGGGGGGTTGTCAGAGCAAATGGTTTGGCATCTTCTTTGGGCTCAATTTTATATTCCCCCTCCATTTTTCCTAAACCACTGAACAGTTTTAGGAACCACTGCTTTACTTCCTCTGCTGATGTGAGTGACACTGCCTCCACTCTAGCCACCAACCCCAGAGCTACACTTGCTGGGCGACTGAGTAATCCTTGTATCAGATCTGCTACCACATACACTGCCTGTACTGTAGACTTATTGGCTGTGCTTAGGTTAGCTGTGAATTTCCCTTTAACCGCAAGAGGTGGCATGCCTGCCCCATACAGTTTCAGTTTAGTTGGCTGCAGCTGTGGTCTCTATGCTAGAGTATTGTACACATTTTCAGGGAGGACAGTAACGTCTGCTCCTGTGTCTATCTTGAGCACACAGTCTAGGTTGTTTCCTTTAACTGTAGTAACCCATGCATCATCTGACTGATCTGAAGCCACTGAGCCTAAAAATGCAACTTCACTCTCACTGTCATTGTCATTACCTGCAGCCTGGATTTCTCTTACTGCTCCTGACCTACACACTCGTGCGTAGTGTCCTTTTCTCTTGCACTGATTGCAAAATCCACCTCTGGCTGGGCAAGTGTGTTTGCTGTGAGAGGGCGCTTTACCACATCTGCTGCATTGTGTGTCACGTTTTGTGTTTCTCTCTTGGGCTTGTTTCATTGTCTTCACTGGTTTGTTGAATGTTTTTGTCAAAGTCTTTGTTTTAACTTTGACACTGTCCACATTGCAGGGCTTTTCTTGAAGTTGTTTTTCAGAAGGTCCTGCTGTTTCTTCACCAGCTCGCTTTGGCGAATGTTCATGATGGCTTTATCCAGTGTGAGCTCCACATCCATCTGTAATGACTCCGAGAGCCGCTTGTCACGTATCCCGACCACGAGTCTGTCTCTGATCATTTCGCTGTGCAGCGCCATAACCATAGTGCTCTGCCAGGGCGTACAATGATGTAATAAAACTGTCTGCAGTCTCTCCTATTTCTTGTTGTCTTTGGTTAAACTTTGCACGTATAAAAATTACATTTCTTCTCACAACAAAATGTGCCTCCAACTTGGCTACAATAGTGTTGTAATCACTCGCCTCCTCGTCTGTCATGTTCAGTGATGTCAGCACGTCCTCTGCTTCTTCTCCCATTATATACGTAGATCAGCGTGTTCACCTGGTTTTCTTCTGGCTGTAGCTCAAGCCCAGAAGCTATCCTGAATTGTTCAAGCCGTTTGATCCATTTTGGACATTCTTCAGGCTTTTTGAAGTCAAACTTCGGTGGCAGTGTGACTTGAACTGCCGTTGGGGTTGCTGCGGCCGCTGCCATTGTGTTTCGCGGTCAATGCTACCTGGCGCTGCTATTTTGTTAGCTCCGGTTAGCTCTGAATGTACTGCGCTTGATTCCTCAATCTTACAATGCGAGTTCACTCCGGACAGTAAGAGCAAGGCC
This sequence comes from Pholidichthys leucotaenia, assembly GCA_020510985.1. Classification (NCBI taxonomy): domain Eukaryota; kingdom Metazoa; phylum Chordata; class Actinopteri; order Cichliformes; family Pholidichthyidae; genus Pholidichthys; species Pholidichthys leucotaenia. The sequence continues at coordinate 6,709,071 of CM035850.1, forward strand.
TTCTTTTGATTTTGATTTTCCCCGGACAACTTCTGACACCATGTCTTGGTAGTTGTAAGTGCAGCTAAATTGAATGAATGAGACTAAGAGGCCCCGTGTCGAAGTGCTGGCAGCCACTTATTTTTAAGTAATAACAACAGTTACACTCCCAACCGACAAGAGGGCGCTCAAAGATAGTGCATGGACTAGGCCTCTACCATAACACTAGACACTCAGCCTTTCCATGAGCTACAATTTGTGATTGGGAAATTATGTTTAATATGATCAAATGTTTATGAAATGATATAGAATTGATAAATTCTATATCAAGGATTCAGTGTACCCCGCCCGGTATGGGGTTACCGGGGCCCCACCCTGGAGCCAGGCCTGAGGGATGGGCTCGAAGGCTAGCGTCTGGTGGCCGGGTTTCCACCCATGGGACCCGGCTGGGCTCAGCCCGAAGGAGTTACATGGGTCCGCCGTCCAGTGGGCTCACCACCTGCAGAAGGGATCATGGGGGTCCGGTGCTATGTGGATTAGGTGGCAGCCAAAGGCGGAGACCTTGGCGAAATGATCCCAAGCTTTCTAAACTGGCTTTTGGTACGTGGAATGTCACCTCTCTGGTGGGGAAGGAGCCTGAGCTGGTGTACGAGGTTGAGCGATACTGGCTAGATATAGTCGGCCTCACCTCAACACACAGCTCCGGTTCCGGAGCCAGTCTCCTGGAGTGGAGCTGGAGCTTGGCCTTTTCTGGAGTTGCCCCGGGCGAGAGGCGATGAGCAGGGGTGGGTATTCTTGTATCCCCCCACCTTGCTGCCTCTATATTGGAGTTTTCCCCGGTGGACGAAAGGGTTGCTTCCCTGTGCCTTCAGGTTGGGAAACGGGTCCTGACCATCATTTGTGCCTATGCACCAAATGATGTTTCAGAGTACCCACCCTTTTTGGAGTCTGTGACTGGGATGCTGGACGGTGCTCCTCTTGGAGACTCCATTGTCCTACTGGGGGACTTCAACACGCATGTGGGCAACGACAGTGAAACCTGGAGGGGGGTGATTGGGAGGAACAGCCTGCCCGATCTGAACCCGAGTGGTGTTCAGTTATTGGACTTCTGTGCTAACCACAGTTTGTCCATAACGAACACCATGTTCAAGCATAAGGGTGTCCATATGTGCACCTGGCACCAGGACACCCTAGGTCGCGGGTCGATGATCGATTTTGTTATCGTATCATCAGACCTGCGACCATATGTCTTGGACACCCAGGTAAAGAGAGGTGCAGAGCTGTCAACTGATCACCACCTGGTGGTGAGCTGGATCCGATGGCAGGGGAGGAAGCCATTCAGACCTGGTAGACCCAAACGTATAGTGAGGGTGTGCTGGGAACGTCTGGCTGAGGCCCCTGTCCGGGAGGTCTACAACTCCCACCTCTGGAAGAACTTCAACCACATTCCGAGGGAGTCTGGAGACATGGAGTCTGAATGGGCCATGTTCTCCACCTCTGTTGTTGAAGCGGTGGCCCAGAGCTGCGGCCGCAAGGTGGTCGGGGCATCTCATGGTGGCAATCCCCGAACCAAGTGGTGGACACCAGTGGTGAGGGGGGCCATTAAGCTGAAGAAGGAGTCCTATCAAGCTTGGTTGGCTTGTGGGACTCCCGAAGCAGCTGAGGTGTAACGGCAGGCCAAGCGGAGTGCAGCTCGGGTGGTTGCTGAAGCAAAAACCCGGGTATGAGAGGAGTTCGGTGAGGCCATAGAACAAGACTTTTGGTTGGCCTTGAAGAGATTCTGGCAAACTGTCCGGCGGCTCAGGAGGGGAAAGCAGCTCCCCGTCCACACTGTGTATGGTGCGGATGGGACACTGTTGACTTCGACTGGGGATATCGTTGGGCGGTGGAAGGAATACTTCGAGGATCTCCTCAATCCCACTAATACGCCTTCCACAGAGGAAGCAGGGTTTGGGGACGAGGGGGATAACTCACCTATCACAGGGGCTGAGGTCGCCAAGGTGGTTAAAAATCTCCTTGGTGGCCGGGCCCCGGGGGTGGACGGGATTTGCCCTGAGTATCTCAAGGCCCTGAATGTTGTTGGGCTGTCATGGTTGACACGCCTCTGCAACACTGCGTGGAGGTTGGGGGCAGTGCCTTTGGCATGGCAAACCGGGGTGGTGGTTCCTCTCTTCAAAAAAGGGGACCGGAGGGTGTGCGCCAACTTTAGAGGGATCACACTCCTCAGCCTCCGTGGGAAGGTCTATGCCAAGGTACTGGAGAGGAGAGTCCAGCTGTTGGTCGGACCTCGGATTCAGGAGGAGCAATGCGGTTTTTGTCCTGGCCATGGCACATCGGACCAGCTCTTTACCCTCTCGAGAATTCTTGAGGGTTCGTGGGAATTTGCCCAACCAGTTTACATGTGTTTTGTGGACTTGGAGAAGGCATTTGACAGCATCCCTCGTGTTTTTTTGTGGGGGGTGCTTCGGGAGTATGGGGTATTGGGCTTGTTGTTCCGAGCTATTCGGTCTCTGTACGACCGTTGTGAGAGTTTGGTTCATATTGCCAACACTCGGTCGGAGTCATTCCCAGTGAGAGTTGGACTCCGCCAGGGCTGCCCTTTGTCACCGATCCTGTTCATAATTTTTATGGACAGGATTTCTAGGAGCAGCCAGGGAATGGAGGGTGTCATGCTTGGTGACCACAGGATCTCATCTCTGTTGTTTGCAGATAATGTTGTCCTGTTGGCTTCATCCATCAATGACCTACAACTCTTGCTGGGACGGTTTGCCGCTGAGTGTGAAGCGGCTGGGATGAGAATCAGCACCTCCAAGTCCGAGTCCATGGTCCTCAGCCGGAAAAAGGTGGATTGTCCTCTCTGGGTTGGGGACAGGCTCCTGCCCCAAGTGGAGGAGTTTAAGCATCTTGGGGTCTTGTTCACGAGTGAAGGGAAAATGGAGCGAGAGATCGACAGACGGATTGGAGCAGCATCTGCAGTGATGCGGACATTGAACCGGTCTGTTGTGGTGAAGAGGGAGCTTAGTTCTAAGACAAAGCTGTCGATTTACCAGTCAATCTACATTCCTACTCTCACCTATGGTCACGAGCTTTGGGTAATGACCGAAAGAACAAGATCGCGGATACAAGCGGCTGAAATGAGCTTTCTCCGTAGGATTGCTGGACTCACCCTCAGAGATAGGGTGAGGAGCTCAGTCATCCGGGAGCGGCTCAGAGTAGAACCGCTGCTCCTCCACATTGAAAGGAGTCAGTTGAGGTGGTATGGGCATCTGATTAGGATGCCTCCTGGACGCCTCCCACCTGAGGTGTTTCAGGCACATCCCACTAGGAGGAGATCCCGGGGCAGACCCAGGACTTGGTGGAGAGACTATGTTTCCCAGCTGGTCTGGGAACGCCTTGGTATCCTCTCTGAAGAGCTGGAGCAGGTGGCTGGAGAGAGGGAAGTCTGGGCTTCTCTGCTTGAACTGCTGCCTCCGCGACCCGGACCTCTGGAAAAGCGGTAGAAGATGGATGGATGGATGGATGATCAAATGTGACTGTCATGTTAAAATTTATTGTGGCACAGGTGTCGTGTGACTGGCTACTAATCAGAGGATCAGTGGTTCTATTTCCGCTCTGTCTGCAGTCTGCATGTCAAAGTGTCCTTGAGCAAGACACTGAAGCCCCAGTTGCTCCTGGTGGGTCAGGCCAGTACCTTCCATGGCAGCTGCACCATCATCAGTGTGTGAATGTGTGGATATCAGGACCTGTAAAGTGCTTTAGTCATCCAGAGATGAGAAGGAAGCACTATGTAAGTGAACGCCATTCATACATACATAGAAAATAGCAAGAGAAGCACCGTTTCATTATTTATGAACAGCAGTAAATACTGTAAAACAGTAGAGAAAATATTTGCAATGTGAGAGTGAAGCACAGGAAGATTTGGGGTCCATCCCAATTCTCATTTGTACCCTTCACCTACCCTTACCTGTGGCCCCTTGAGGACCAAAAATGACTCCTATGAATTGGGACTAAAGCACTATGTCCTTAGTAGTTGCTGATGGATTTACCCTGACCTATTTTCACCAGAAAAAAGAAAACTGATGAGAAATAAGTCTCATCTGAAAGAGAAAAATGTCTCAAATTTCAGACGTCACAAATTTACGTGGGCAGCACGGTGGAGCAGTGGTTAGCACTGCGGCAGCACGGCAAGAAGGTCATGGGATCAATCCCACCCCTTACCACTGATGACCTTTCTGTGTGGAGTTTGCTTGTTCTCCCTGTGTCTGCCTGTGTTTTCTCCGGGTACTCCAGTTTCCTCCCACAGGACAAAAACATGCAGGTTAGGTTAATTGGCATCAAACTAGGGATTCTAAATTGTCCTTAGGTATGAATGTGAGAGTGAATGGTTTTCTGTCTCCCTGTGTTGGCCCTGCGATGGACTGGCAATCTGTCCAGGGTGGACCCTGCCTCTTGCCCAAAGATGCTGGGATAGGCTCCAGACCCCCATGACCGAAAGGATTAAGTGGAGGAAGATGGATGGATGAAATTCACAGAGAAAAAAATTGGATGGCCTGTTGTCCGGTTTTGGCCCAGGGGCCAAATGTTTGACACCCCTGGACCAACTCATTAAAAATACTGTACATACAGTGGTGTGAAAAAGTGTGTATCATCATCTCACTTTGGCTCATCAATAAGAATTATTCTTCAGCTTAAAGACATTGTTTCATCCAGGAAAAGTACACCCAGGAACTGCTCTTTTACCCCAGGCCACAGCTGAACTCACATCCCTTTGTTAAAACCAGTCTAAGGAATTCACCCTAATGCACTTCCTTTTTTGACTTTAGGGCCCATAAACTTGGAGACATCAAACAGAACCCTGGAGTATCTCATGGCCTACAAAGATCCATAGCTCAACATTGCCCTCTACTGGCAACTCTGGGACATGCTGGAGTTAACCAGTGAAGCTAAACATTTCTCTTCTTTTTCAGGACACCAGGAAAAGCAAATGGACGCTGATGTTTTAATGTGGAAAATCAATTATGAGTTTGAAACATATTAATCCTTAATTTAAATATGTGCATGCTAAAATTTTTAAATGAATGTTTATTCCTGCATGTTTATTTATAAGCATATAAGTGATATAAGTGACCACTTGCCAACCTTTGCACTTATCCATGGCCACACGGGGGCCAATACAGAAAAAAATTTAAAATCGTTCAGATACAAATCACCAAATGCAATCAGTTCTTTTAAAGAGGACTTGCTGAAGCAAGACTGGACAGAAGTCTATGTATCAGATGTAAATGAAGCCTATGACACATTTATAAACATTGTAACCACTTTTTATGAAAAAAACTGTCCATTAGTAGAAAAAAAAGCTTAAACATAAATTTGCCGATAAGCCATGGTTAACCAAAGGACTACAAAAGGCGTGTAAAAAGAAAAATTTATTATATAAAGCTTTCCTAAAGAAAAGGACAAAAGAAGCAAAGCAGCGGTATAAAACATACAAAAATAAGTTAACCTATATAATAAGATGTAGTAAAAGAGACTATTACAGTAAAGAACTGGAGAAAAACAAAGACAATATTAAAAATACATGGACAATACTTAACAGTATTCTTGGAAATAAAAGCAGAAATACAAGCAACCCAACCGATATTTCAAAAAATAATAAAACGACTCAGAGTGTGAATGTAGCTTCACCTGCAGATGAATTTAATAACTTTTTTGTTAACATTGGTCCTAATTTGGCTCGAGAAATACCCACTACGCTGCCTACAGGTGATACAATATGCAATAACACTGCTATAAAAGACTCCATTTTCATAAAGAACACAGACGAGAGAGAGGTCATTGAAATTGTTAAATCGTTTAAAAGTAAAACATCTACGGACTGTGATGGTATTGACATGCTCTTAGTCAAAACTATTATTTCGAACACAAAAATATAACAAATACAAGCAAATGGCAAATGCAATAAAGTAACATTATACACTGTTCGAAAGGGAGAAGGAAGAAGTGAACACTTATTAATTCCATCTCCTCTTTTCCATAGATACACCCATGTGAATTTTACACAAATTACCACCTTTAAGACCCCAAGTAAACAATTTACTGTATTTTTTACAAATCAACATTAACACCCATCCATTCTAACATACAATGATGTCCATACAACAAAACCAGCCTCAAACAACACAGATATACACAGTGCTGTCCCACCCACCATTCCATAGTGTCCCATAATATCCCAGAGTGAACATAATGAATCGTACATATAAATACTACCCTTCTAACATATACCCTTTCAGCAAATGATGCTTATACCTCTTTTTGAATTGATTTCTGTTTGTACATAGTTTCAGTTCCGGCTCTAGACTGTTCCACAAATCCACCCCACAGACAGATATGCACATACTTTTCTTGGTAGTACGTATCTTGGGTTTTGTAAAGTTTAAGTCTCCCCTCAAATTATGATCATTGTCTCTTTTTTTAAATATTTTTTGTATATTAGTTGGTAGTTGATTATTGATTGCCCTGTACATTACTTGTGCTGTCTTAAATTTAACTAAATCGATGAACTTTATGACATGTGACTTTAAGAACAACGAATTGGTATGGTCTCTATATCCTGCATTGTTTATTATCCTTATAGCTCTTTTTTGTAATGTGCATATTGACTGTAGGTTGGTTTTGTAGGTGTTTCCCCAGACTTCTACACAGTAGTTAAGATAAGGTAGAAACAGTGAATTGTACAATAAGACCAATGATTTATAGTCCAAGAAGTGTCTTGTCTTCCCCAGTATGCCTATACATTTTGCTAATTTGGCCCGGATGTGACTGATGTGAGGTTTCCAGCAGATTTTATTGTCAAGCGTCACCCCCAGGAACTTATTTTCCTGTACTGTTTCTATTCTGGTATCATCTATCTAGATTATTGAATTATCTATATTATTGAATGCTTAGTAAAACCACTGACGTATATCTGTAACCTGTCTCTCCAAACAGGTATATTTCCTAATGCAATGAAAATAGCTAAAGTAATTCCGATATACAAGACGGGTGACAGAGGGGAATTCTCAAACTATAGACCAATTTCACTATTGCCGCAATTTTCCAAGATACTTGAAAAAATATTCTATGAGAGAACTGACAACTTCATACTGAAGAATAATTTATTGTGTGAGCAGCAATATGGGTTCAGACACAAGAGGACAACTGCATTTGCTCTAATGGAATTTATAGAAAAAATATCAACAGCCATTGAAAATAAAGAGTATTCAGTTGGAGTATTCCTGGATCTTAAAAAAGCATTTGATACAGTAGATCATAATTTATTATTAAAGAAACTACAAAATTGTGGTATTAGAGGAGTAGCACTGTCCTGGTTAAGTAGCTACTTAAAGAATAGATATCAGTATGTATGTGTTAGTAACAAAAACTCACAGTTACTGAATGCTACTTGTGGAGTCCCACAGGGTTCAGTTTTGGGGCCATTATTATTCAATATGTATATAAATGATATATGTAAAGTTTCAGAAAAAATGGACTTAATATTGTTTGCCGATGACACTAATCTATTATGCAGTGGAAACAATTTGGAACAACTTCTGGATACACTCGGAAAGGAAGTAGGAAAGCTTAAACTGTGGTTTGATTCAAACAAATTAACGCTCAATTTAAGTAAGACAAAATTTATAGTCTTTAACAACCATCACAACAACTCAGTACCTAAACTCAGGGTAAATGGTGTAGAGATTGAAAGGGTATCTGAAACTAAATTTCTAGGAGTAATAATTGATAATAAACTGTGTTGGAAGTCACATATTAATTATATTAAAGGTAAAATATCCAAATCAATTGCAATATTACACAGAGTGAAATATTTGCTGAATCAACCCACACTATATACCTTGTATCATTCATTAATACTCCCATACATGACATATTGTAATGAAGTATGGGGAAATACATATAAAACAAACATATATCCACTCTTTATGCTTCAAAAGAGAGCTATTAGAATAATAAACAAAGCAGCTTACAGGGAACCAACAAACCCACTTTTTCTTAAACTAAAAGCTCTCAAGTTGAAAGATCTGGTTGACTTTAAAACTGCAATAATAATGTTTAAAGTGAAGAATTTATCACTGCCCGCAAATATCCAAAAGTTGTTCCAAATAAGGGAGAAACAATATCATTTCAGAGGAACATCTATATTTCAAAAGCCTACAGTGAGAACTACCACCAAGCAACACTGTGTTTCAGTGCAAGGAGTCAGATTATGGAACGATTTTGGACCTGAATTAAAATCATGTACAACGCTTGGACAATTTAAACAAAAACTAAAGGAAGAAATACTCCAAACATATATACAAGATGACATGTAAAATCACATAAGGATTGTCATATCCAGTCTGTGTTGTGTTGTTGCTTAGCTTTTTTGTTTTTTGTCACATTTTGTCTTAGCTTTGTTCTGAATTGTAATCGCTCTTGTTCAACCTCTACATAAACGACCTGCCTACTACAAAATCCCGCAAATTCATCTATGCAGACGACATCTGTTTGGCATTCCAAGCACCAGACTTTGAACCACTGGAACGGGTGCTCACGGAAGATCTTGCTAAACTGGACCAGTTCTGCAAAATCTGGCGCCTAAAACCAAGCCCAGCAAAAACCGTCTCCAGTGTATTTCATCTCCACAATGCAAAAGCTGCCAGAGAGCTAAACATCCACCTGAGCGGACTCAAGCTTAAGCATGCCCCAAATCCAACTTATCTTGGAGTGACCCTTGATAGGACCTTATCCTTCAAGGAACATCTAAAGGGGACGGCTGCTAAGGTGAAAGTACGAAACAACCTGCTCTGCAAGCTCGCTGGTGCAAAATGGGGGGCGGCAGTCTCCACCCTGCGCACCTCAGCACTGGCCCTTTCATACTCTGTAGCAGAATATTGTGCCCCTGTCTGGTCCAGGTCATCTTACACACACCATGTAGACACCCAGCTCAACTCAACCATGAGAACTATAACTGGAACAATCCGCTCAACACCACTCCCCTGGCTCTCTGTACTGTCAAACATAGCCCCTCCACACATCCGGCGAGCAGCATTAACTCAAAGGATGCTCCAAAAAGTTAAAGATTTTCCTCACTTGCCAATCCATGCAGATATCTACACCCCACCCACTGCCCGACTTTCATCCAGACGGCCGATTTGGAAAAACCCTCCCCCAGCTGACTTTACCATCCAGACAGCTTGGCAAGAGGAATGGGAAACCAAGGAGGTCCCAAACAAACAGCTGGTGATAAACCCCAACCAACAGGTCCCGGGCACCAACCTCCCAAGGAGACAGTGGTCTACACTCAATCGCTTCAGGACTGGACATGGCCCCTGCTTGGCCAGCCTTCACAGATGGGGCAGTAGCCCTAGCCCACTGTGTGCATGTGGAGAGGAGCAAACTATGGAACACATCATAGAGGCTTGCCCGCTCCAAAGACTGGAAGGAGGATTACACACCCTCCATACAGCAAACCAGGAGGCAACTGCTTGGCTTAAGGACTTTGCATTCGCTAAATAAATAAATAAATCGCTCTTGTTTTGTTTTTCTTTTGAATTCTTGGATGGAATATGGGTGGGCAATATAAGCTGCGGCTTCAGCCATCACCCATTTCGGATAACTTTTGTTGAATTGTATAATCAGAGGAGTTATTGTCTAATTTGACCTTGTTGGATTTTATTTCCCCCTTTTGTTATATTATTCAGTTCCTTTTAACCTGTACTATCTGAAATAAAGATTCATTCATTCATTCATTCAAAAAGCACTGATTATAAGTTACATTCATCACTAAGGTTAGCTTAGTTTATATACAAGGGTATAGATGAATACTAAGCGTAAAAAGTTGCCAAAAACCTTTCTCAAATCATGTGACCTATCACAGCCAATCCTTGCTTGACAACAGCTCTCTCAAAGTTTCAGACAAAAGACTGTTTGTTTATTGGACTAAAGTTCATAAAGCCCGCCCACGAAGGAAGGCTATTGGTTGAAGCTCCTGTCAATCACGGAGGCCCACGAAAGTTTCCCCAGATAAAAAGGAAACAACGCCCTTTTTCAGTCTCTTTCGGCTCTTTTCTCCTTTTGTCTTCAACGCCTCCATTTTGTCTACATAGCAGAGATCTTCTCAGGAGAACAAATGGACTTCACTGCCCAAACAAAGAAGCCTTCTCCCACATGTTTTTTTTCTTATGATCACAGAGCAGATACAGTAACTCATAACTTTGCGTTCTGTAACTTAATGTACTTTAACATTTTTTCTTTAAACGCCTAGGAATTGATTCTTTCTTGAGTTCAATTCTTATTAGGAGTTAAAAACTTCAATCCTAGACGTCACTATTTCTATAATTTTTTACCTGTTAAACTTTCTGTAAACCCACCGTTTTAATTTTAATTTAAGTTTAATCTTGACTTTATCTTTGTAATTTTTGACCATTTCTACACCAGAAGTTCTTTTCATCAAAAGTCCGAAAATCTTGGAATTTGCCATCAGATGAGATATTACAATTATTTTTGAATGCCCTCATGAGAAGCTACGGATTCCTGGGAAAGCCGCTTGCCAACGAAGAAGAAAGGAGACATCACCCGCCATCACGCACAGCTGAAGAAACAATCATCGCCATCTTTGATCGACCGAAGCGCCAACTGTGAGTGATACAGTCAAAATCCAGCCTTGTTGACAACTTGACTATAAAGGTCAAACTGTGGACGATGAAATATCTGCGTGCAGATATTCCCCCTTAACATCCATGAAATCTTGAGCTGAGAAAGCTGCCGAGAGGAAACCGGCCATCACCATCATTTTTTACTACTTCCGGCGCCACACGAGTAGGCTGCTTTTTTGCAACAGTGGATCAATTTCTTCCTATTTCTATTTACTGTCTGGCTCTCTTGCTAATCTTTCTGTTTCGGCGACACCTTGATCCATCACAGGCACGTAGATCGCCCAAATGTCTCCTGAGCCAGCGGACGGATCCACTGTTTCTTGTAGGAGGCAGTACAATAGGGACCAGCTGTTAGCACTTAACCGGCCCACGATGCTAACGCAAAAACTTGACATACTGGGAGACATAAGACGGAAACGGCGTGGATGTCGTGCTGGAATAAGACGGCGGGCGAGGAATATAAGGTACAGACCTGCCCTTCCATCCGTTATTATGGGGAATGTACGATCGCTACTCAGAAAAACAGATGAGCTAGCGGCTATCTACCGCTACGAGAGCATATACATACAGGGAGAGTAGCCTGATGCTATTCACGGAGACGTGGCTAACAGAACTAGCAACAGATGCTAACATTGAACTGGAGGGTTTTCACGCAATACGGGCAGACCGAATACTAGACAGTGGGAAGGCAAGGGGCGGAGGAGTGATAATGTATGTCAATAACAACTGGTGCAGACCGGGACATATCACGGTTAAACAACAACACTGCAACAAAGACATGGAGTTGCTAGCTGTTAGCATGTTTCCTAGATATCTCCCGAGGGAATACCCACACGTGATCTGCATTGTTATTTAGGCAAATCCGACGGCGAACGCTGGGACAGCACGTGACGTCATCCACTCAGTAACTGGCAGGCTGCAGACAGAACACCCAGATGCTCTTCTTCTCATCTCAGGCGATTTCAACCATATTTCACTGTCTCCCATTCTACCCATTACCCATCACCATTCACCCAGTATGTCACATGCCACACTAGAGACAATAAAACACTGGACTTATTCTACGCAAACACTAAGGAGGCGTACACCTCATCACCATCCCCCCCACTTGGGAGATTGGATCACAACTTGGTTCATCTCCTGCCGGTGTACAAACCCCTAGTACACAGACAACCTCCGGTCATGCGCACATTGAAGTTATGGTCTGCGGAGGCAATGGACACTCTAAAGGACTGTTTTGAAGCCACTGCCTGGGAGCAGCTCTGCGATCCACATGGTGAGGACATCGATGGCCTCACTCACACCATCACGGACTACATCAGCTTCTGTGTGGACACCACCATACCCACCAAGACCATACGGTGTTGCTCGAACAACAAACCCTGGATCAACCCTGAGATGAAAACACTTCTGAGAGAGAAGAAGAGGATCTTCAGGTCGGGGAACAGGGAGATGCTGAAGTCCGTACAGAGGGAGCCGAGGAGGAAGATCAGAGAAGGCAAGGACAGTTTCAGGAAGAAGATGGAGGACAAGCTGCAATAGAGCGACATCGGTGGGGTCTGGAGAAAACTTAAAACCCATCTCTGGGCTCCAGAATACCTCCCCCCAGGCCACGGGGGGCAGGGAGTGGACGAACAATCTGAACCTGTTTTTTAATAGGTTTGACCAACCGCACTCCCCCCCGACTGCACAACAACCACTGCTGCCTCTAAAGACATCGAGTCCTACTGTCCACACCCCACTCCATCAACACCCCCCCACTCCCAGCACACAGCCCCCCACCATGACCCTCACTAAGACCCAGGTGAGGACGGAGCTGAGGAAGATCAAGGCGAGGAAGGCCTTGGGACCGGACGGCATCAGCACAAAGCTCCTCAAGTCCTGTGCAGACCAGCTGTGTGGGATTGTGGAGCTCATCTTCAACCTGAGCCTGAAGCTGGGGAGGGTACCACAGTTGTGGAAAACATCTTGCGTGGTACCTGTACCAAAGACTTCCCACCCCAAAGACCTGAACAGCTACAGACCAGTGGCCCTGACGTCTCACATGATGAAGACCCTGGAGAGAATGCTCCTTGCTCACCTCCGCCCCCTGGTGGGACCAGCGATGGATCCACTCCAGTTCGCATACCAGCATGCCATTGGGGTGGAGGATGCAGTGATCTTCCTCCTTCACCGTTCTCTGTCCCACCTGGAGAAGCCCGGGAATGCGGTGAGGATCATGTTCTTTGACTTCTCCAGTGCTTTCAACACCATCCAACCGATGATCCTGAAGGACAAGCTGCTGTGCACAGGGGTGGACCAGCACATGTCATCATGGATCCTGGACTACCTCACTAACCGGCCACAGTTTGTGAGAACCCGGGACTGTGTGTCTGACACGATCATCGGTAGCACGGGGGCCCCCCAGGAAACGGTTTTGGCTCCCTTCCTGTTCACCCTTTATACTGCGGACTTCTCACACAACACAACACACTGCTATCTACAGAAGTTCTCTGACTACTCTGCGATCGTCGGCCTCATCTCCAACGGAGATGAAACTGAGTACAGAGGACTTATCCAGGACTTCGTGGACTGGTGCCATCGGAACTGCCTCCAGATCAACGTGAAGAAAACTAAGGAGCTAGTGGTGGACTGCCACAGGCAAGGACAACCCCTCACAGCACCAGTAAATATACAGGGAACAGACATTGAGATGGTGACATCCTATAAGTACCTGGGTGTTCATCTGAACAATAAACTAGACTGGTCACACAATACCAACGCACTCTACAAGAAGGGACAGTGCAGGCTGTTCCTACTGAGGAGACTCAGGTCTTTTGGTGTACAAGGGGCGCTGCTGAAGATATTCTACGACACAGTGGTGGCATCAGCCATCACTTTTGGAGTGGTCCGCTGGGGCAGTGGCATTACAGCAGCCGATAGGAAGAGAATGAACAAACTGATCAAGAATGCTAGCTCTGTCCTGGGGCAGCACCTTGACCCAGTGGAGGAGATAGGAGAGAGAAGGATGGTGGCTAAACTGTCATCTCTGCTGGATTCCGAGTCCCACCATATGCAGGACATACTGAACGCACTGAGGAGCTCATTTAGCAGCAGACTACATCATCCTAGGTGCACAACCGAGAGGTTTCGCAGGTCCTTCCTACCTACGGCTGTCAGACTGTATAACATAAGCAGGGCTGCTCGCAGAGATAGCAAAAAAACGTGACGACCTAATAGTATTGAATGCAAAAGACGAAAGACTAACACAATGGTCCCCTCCAGTATACAACTAGGACAATATTGGTCGCTACGGAGGGTGACAATATGTATGGGTACATATTCATACCATCCATCCATCCATCCATCTTCTACCGCTTTTCCGGAGGTCCGGGTCGCAGAGACAGCAGTTCAAGCAGAGAAGCCCAGACTTCCCTCTCCCTAGCCACCTGCTCCAGCTCTTCAGAGAGGATACCAAGGCGTTCCCAGACCAGCTGGGAGACATAATCTCTCCACCGAGTCCTGGGTCTGCCCCGGGGTCTCCTCCCAGTGGGACGTGCCTGAAACACCTCAAGTGGGAGGCGTCCAGGAGGCATCCTAATCAGATGCCCATACCACCTCAACTGACTCCTTTCAATGTGGAGGAGCAGCGGTTCTACTCTGAGCCGCTCCCAGATGACTGAGCTCCTCACCCTGTCTCTGAGGGTGAGTCCAGCAATCCTACGGAGAAAGCTCATTTCAGCCGCTTGTATCCGCGATCTTGTTCTTTCAGTCATTACCCAAAGCTCATGACCATAGGTGAGAGTAGGAACGTAGATTGACTGGTAAATCGACAGCTTTGCCTTAGAACTAAGCTCCCTCTTCACCACAACAGACCGGTTCAATGTCCGCATCACTGCAGATGCTGCTCCAATCCGTCTGTCGATCTGTCACTCCATTTTCCCCTCACTCGTGAACAAGACCCCAAGATACTTAAACTCCTCCACTTGGGGCAGGAGCCTGTCCCCAACCCAGAGAGGACAATCTACCTTTTTCCGGCTGAGGACCATGGACTCGGACTTGGAGGTGCTGATTCTCATCCCAGCCGCTTCACACTCAGCGGCAAACCGTCCCAGCAAGAGCTGTAGGTCATTGCTGGATGAAGCCAACAGGACAACATCATCTGCAAACAACAGAGATGAGATCCTGTGGTCACCAAGCATGACACCCTCTATTCCCTGGCTGCGCCTAGAAATCCTGTCCATAAAAATTATTAACAGGATCGGTGACAAAGGGCAGCCCTGGCGGAGTCCAACTCTCACTGGGAATGAATCCAACCGAGTGTTGGCAATACAAACCAAACTCTCACAACGGTTGTACATATTCCTACTATGTAGGATAACTAAGTAGACGGTTATGCGGTTTATTCCATCTACTGTAGCAACAATGCTCCGCACTGTGTGTTTATATATTTATATATTTATATGTACAAATGTATATTTGCTGCTCTTGTTTTTCTTGTCTTCTTGATTGTTGCTCTGAGTGTTGCTATCCCTGTGCTGTTGCAATCCTGGAATTTCCCCATTGTGGGACTAATAAAGGCTTATCTTAGCTTATCTTATCACACCTGGAATCACGTGAGCCATATTCTGATTCATCTGCTGAGTTAAACGTACGAGGTTTGATAATAATTTGATATCTAATCAGATGCAAATTAAGGAACCATTAACATAACTCCTCTTTTCATTAAAATTCCATTTAATTAATTTAATTTTCCCCATAAATTTGCGTCATTTTCCACCATCTGTTAACTCAAACTAATCTAAATTCATTTCACAGTTTAACCCTGGTTCTGCAAATGTTGATATTGTTAATCTATCATTTACAAGTTTGATTTCATGGTTGATGAAATCATTGCAATGTCTTTTAATCATCATTTCATTTAATAAATATGTGAAAATGAGAGAAGTTGTTGGGAATATCATTTCTGGTTTCCCAGTATCGAAGTCCCCAGTATCGAATTCACTAAAATTTTGAGACTGATTATTAATTAATTTATTGAGTGATTAAACAGGTATAAGGTAAAATTAAAGATTGAATTGCTTTCTAAAAGGAAGCTGGTGCCCCTGCACGAGTGTTATCAATTTTTCCTATGTATGAACCGAGAATTAATCTCAGGTTCCAAGACATTAATATAAATTAAATAATTTATATAAACCTGATCATAATTATTAATCATCATACCGCTAGAAGTGTTTGCCCCCTTCCTGATTTCTCATTTTATTGAATGTTTGTCTCACTTACAAATGTTTCAGATCATCAAACAAATTTAAGAATTAGACAAAGAAAACACAAGTAAACACAAAATGCAGTTTTTAAATGAAGGTATTTATTATTAAAGGTAAAAAAAAAATCCAAACCTACATGGCGCTGTGTGAAAAAGTGATCCCCCCCCCCCCCCGTGATAAAACAAACTGGTGGATCACATCTTTGGAAAGATGAGTTCAATTTCTCTAGCCACACCTAGGCCTGATTACTTCCACACCTGTTCTCAATCAAGAAATCACTTAAATAGGACCTGCCTGACAAAGTGAAGCAGACCAAGAGAACCTCAAAAGCTAGACATCATGCTGCGATCCAAAGAAATTCAAGAACAAATGAAAAACAATGTAATTGATCTATCTATTAATCTATCAGTCTGGAAAAGGTTATCATGCCATTTCTAAAGCATTGGGACTCCAGTGAACCACAGTGAGAGCCATTATCCACAAATTGCAAAAACATGAAACAGTGGTGAACCTTCCCAGGAGTGGCCAACCGACCAAAGTTACCCCAAAGTACAGCAACGACTCCTCCAAAAGATCACAAAAGACTCCACAACATCCAAAGAACTGCAGGCATCACTTGCCTCAGTTAAGATCAGTGTTCATGGCTCCACTATAAGAAAGAGACTGGATAAAAATGGCCTGCATGGCAGAGTTCAAAGAAAAAAACCCTGCTGAACAAAAGGAACATTCAGGCTTGTCTCAGTTTTGCCAGAAAACATCTTGATAATCCCCAAGACTTTTGGGAAAATACTCTGTGGACTGACGAGACAAAAGTTGAACTTTTTGGAAGGTGTAGGTCCCATTACATCTGGTGTAAAAGTAACACAGCATTTCAGAAAAGGAACATTATACCAACAGTAAATTATGGTGGTGGTAGTGTGATGGTCTGGGGCTTTTTTGCTGCTTCAGGACCTGGAAGACTTGCTGTGGTAAATGGAACCATGAATTCTGCTGTCTACAAAAAAATCCTGAAGGAGAATGTCCGGCCATCTGTTCGTGACCTCAAGCTGAAGCGCACTTGGGTTCTGCAGCGGGACAATGATCCAAAACACACCAGCAAGTCCACCTCTGAATGGCTTCAGAAAAACAAAATGAAGACCTAGTTCAAAGACCTGACCTGAATCCAATTGAGATGCAGTGGCATGACCTTAAAAAGGCGGTTCATGCTCGAAAACACTCCAGTGTGGCTGAATTACAACAATTTTGCAAAGATGAGCGGGCCAAAATTCCTCCACAGCGCTGTAAAAGACTCATTGCCATTTATCGCAAACACTTGATTGCAGTTGTTGCTGCTAAGGGTGGCCCAACCAGTTAAGTTTAGGGGCAATCAGTTTTTCACACAGGGCCATGTAGGTTAGGATTTTTTTCCCTTAATGATAAACACGTTCATTTAAAAACTGCATTTTGTGTTTACTTGTCTTATCTTTGTCTAATATTTAAATTTCTTTGATGATCTGAAAAATTTAAGTGTAATAAACATACAAAAAAAAAATGAGAGATCAGGAAGAGGTCAAACACTTTAACACCACAGTATATAGAAAGCAAACAACAGCTTCTTGCTCCAAAAGTAATCCCATTTAACCACAGAGGCAGGATCTGATGTGGTGGGGAGCACAGGGATGAGCTACTCACCGCTGGGAACTTTCAAAGGAACTACCCTGTATAAATAAAGGTTCAATTAAGTTCTCAGCCCGCTGCTCTTCACCCTGCTGAACCATAACTGCGTACCAGCCTACAACACCAACCACATCATCAAGTTTGTGGACGACACCATGGAAGTGGGCCTCATCACCAACAACGAGGAGGCCAACTACAGAAATGAGGTGAGCCAACTGGTCCAGTGGTGTAAGGGCAATAATCTCTTCCTGAACGTGGGAAAAACCAAGGAGATTGTGGTCGACTTCAGGAGGAGACACACATAGCATCCCCCTCTGATCATCGATGGTGCAGCTGTGGAGAGGATGAGCAGCACCAAGTTCCTGGGGGTGCACATCGCTGAGGACCTCTCCTGGTACAACAACACCACATCACTGGCCAAGAAGGCTCCAACAAATGCCATACCTGCTGCTGTCTGCTATTGCAATATTGATCATTTGCAGTCCTATCTGTCACTGTCTGCACCTACACTACCGCATCGAACTTGCAACTGTGAGTATTACTGCTCTACTTTTCTCTATATAGGATTGCTGGGTTTCATCATTTATCTTTATTTGCACTATGGCAGGTCTGGGTCTATCTTTTTTCGCCATTTGCACTACAGGTAGCATTACTGTACATAGACTGCTGTTGTTTTTCCCAGCCTTATTCCTTTTTTTCTTATTATTATAATGTAAACACCACTGAAGAGAGAGAGAAACGCCATTTCAATTCTCCTGTATGTCCTGTACATATAGTAGTATTGACAAATCAAATCTCTGAGTCTTTGAATTTGAAGTAGTAAAAATGTTTTTCTCTTGAAAAACAATTAAATAGAAAGGGGAAAAAAATAAAATCCTCTAAATGACCATTTTGGTCACATCTTACTCAGGCATATCTCAAAGTGAATAAAAACTCAATGTGCACTGTTAGTAGCATTAACATTTTTTTTTTTGATTTTGTATACTTTATTGATCCCCAGAGGAGAAGTTGAGGGCATCCACCTGGATGGATGAAGCAGCCACGGTACGGCGCTATCCCTTTACCATTCACACCTAGGGCCACTTTTAAAGTCTCCAATTAACCTAACTTGCATGTTTTTGGCCTGTGGGAGGAAACCGGAGAACTCCCGGAGTAAACCCACGCAGACACGGGGAGAACATGCAAACTCCACACAGATCACTGTTGGTCAGGGGCTGGGATCGAACCAGGGATCCCATGGCCAAGGGTGAGTTGCTGTGCTGCCGCAGTGCTAACCACTGCTCCACCGCCCCGCCCATTTGTTTCCCTTTTGAAATCAAATCTACTCCATCCTGGTCATAACTGACCTTGGCACATTGCACAGTGCATTTAGCTGAATAAAAAATGAACTTTCAAACACTTCAGTGCACAAACCCCACCAAGAAAAGATTGATAACATTAACAGACATGTAATTTCCCAGTTTGGGATCAATAAAGTACATCTATCTATCTGTCTATAAACATTGCACATCCACTATTGTGGTATCAGTCCAAACTGATGATTTTCATCATCAATTTTATGTTTCAGAGTTGACAATGACATGTTTTAAGGTGCCTTCACACCAAACGCCAAGGGGTGAATTTTTCCTGCGGTGTGATTACATTATAACTCAATGGAAACACACGAATAGACATGAATTCACCGTCTGCGCGAGTTGCAGACAGGCAAAGTTGCCTTTATAACTTCTGCAGCTGTGTTCAACCTGCTGTTGAAATCCCCAAAATAACGTCATGATTTGGTTTGCATTGTCTGACTGGGGGCTCACCTGGGGGGTTGTCCCTGCCTCCGGGGCTTCATAAGATGGTGCTGTTTGCGTTGTTAGCCTGCTGGCCTTGTTGGCACGTCCGTGGCAGGAGTCCATGGGTGGGTGGACATTAAGACTTTTGGTGAGAGAACACTGACTTTATCCCTACACGGCCGTATGTACGAGTGGACTTTTGTCATAGCGGCATTGAGTTTCCCAATCCTGGCAGCTGATTTTCTGTGTGCACACGGGTTGCTAGTCAATGTTGCTAACAGGCGCCTGGTTAATGCAATGTGTTTTGATTCTCTCCCCTGTACAGCTCGAGGGGCCGGGCCAATAACACAAGCCAACGTCACAGCTCCAGGCGGTAAGTTCCACACACTGCTCACTCAGTTCCCAGCAATCACGGTCCCTACGTTTTCGGCGGCCATCACTAAACACGGGATGGAACACTTTATCACCATCACTGGGCCACCCGTTTTCGCACGACCTCGGCGCCTGGACGCAGCGAAACTGGCCATAGCGCGCGAGGAGTTTGCCAACTTGGAAAGGTTGGGCATCATCAGGCGCTCAAACAGCCCATGGGCATCCCCGCTACACATGGTCCCTAAGGCCAAGGGATCGTGGCTACCGTGCGGAGATTTCCGCAGGTTGAATAACGCCACAGCGCACGACTGCTACCCAATTCCCCATATTCAGGATTTTTCCATTCACCTCGCCGGGGCACACGTTTTTTCTAAAATAGACCTGGTCCGCGGTTACCACCAGGTCCCAGTGCGCACGGAGGACGTACCCAAAACAGCGGTAATAACTCCGTTTGGCTTGTTTGAGTTTTTGCGCATGCCCTTTGGATTAAAAGGCGCGGCACAGACATTCCAACACATGATGGATGCGGTGTTGTGCGATCTGCCGTTTGTGTTTGTCTACCTGGATGATATCCTGGTGGCCAGCGTGTCCGAGGACGAACACGTAACCCACCTCAGGACGGTTTTCCGGAGGTTGGAGGAGCACAGGTTAATAATCAACCCGGCGAAATGCCAGTTCGGCGTGACGGGGATTGACTTTTTGAGGCACCGCGTCTCACTGGAGGGAGCGATACCCTTGCCGGAGAAGGTGCGCGCCGTGGCGAATTTTCCACGGCCTCAAATGGTCAGGGCGCTGCAAGAGTTTTTGGGGATGGTTAACTTTTATAACCGGTTCCTCCCCCGCGCAGCTCAGCTCATGCAGTCATTGTACGCCGTGATCAAGAAATGGAAACCGGCGGACAGAGTTGAATGGACTCCGGAGCGGGAGCAGGCGTTCTCTGAGGTTAAAACAGCCCTGGCAAAAGCCGCACTGTTGGTGCACCCGGACCCGGTGGCCCGGATAGCGCTCACTACCAACGCCTCGGACGTGGCCATAGGGGCCGTCGTGGAGCAACGCGTTGCCGGTTCTTGGCAGCCGCTCGCTTTTTTCAGCAGGGCTTTGCGTGACAGTGAGCGTAAATACAGCGCGTTCCACAGAGAGTTGCTGGCTCTCCACCTGGCCATACGCCACTTCCAGTTCTGGCTGGAAGGGTGCAGCTTCACCACATTCGTGGACCACAAGCCGCTAACGTTCACGATGGCCAAAGTTTCGGAACCATGGTCAGGCCAGCAGCAGAGACAGCTGGCCGCGATCTCGGAGTTTACGACCGATATTCAGCATGCATCGGGTAAACTGAACGTGGTGGCGGACTGCCTCTCGCGCGCAGTACTGGTCCCGGTCTGCGTGGGGATAGATTATACAGCCATGGCCGCAGAGCAGATTGGCGATGTGAACGTGTGCGCGCTCCAGTCTGGACCAACAGGGTTAAGGCTGGAGAGCAGAGTACTGCAAGATGGCAGTCCCCCACAATCTGCGACGTCTCCACGGGACGCCCGCGCCCGGTGGTTCCAGTTGCTTGGCGCCGCCGAGTGTTTGAGTCAGTTCACACTCTGGTGCACCCAGGAGTGTGCGTGTCAGTCAAAATGGTGGGAGCGAAGTTCGTATGGCCAGGCCTGCGCAAACAGGTGACAGAGTGGGCGGCCGCCTGCGTAGCGTGCCAACGAGCCAAAGTACACAGACACACGAAGGCTCCTTTGGAGCCGTTTCGTATACCAGCTAAGAGGTTCGACCATGTTCACGTGGACCTCGTGGGCCCCCTCCCGCCATCGCAGGGGTGCACGCACCTTCTGACAGTGTTGGACCGCACCACACGCTGGCCAGAAGCAGTCCCGCTGACGGCAACCACGTCCGCAGACGTGGCACGCGCTTTTTTGACGACATGGGTGGCACGTTTTGGCATCCCGTCAGACATAACGTCTGATAGGGGCCTGCAGTTCGTTTCTGACCTCTGGTCTGCGATGGCCCATAGCCTGGTTGTTGCAATTCATCGCACAACCGCATACAACCCACAGGCCAATGGGTTATGCGAGCGTTTTCATAGGTAACTGAAAGCAGCACTCAGGGCTTCGCTGACAGATGCAAATGGGTAGACCGGATGCCATGGGCTTTATTGGGGTTTTGTTCCGCACCAAAAGAGGATATGGAGGCTTCCCTGGCGGAGCTTGTTTTTTCTCAGCCACTGCGGCTCCCTGGGGAATTTTTGCCAGATAATCCCGCGCCAGACAACTGTCTGTCTCAGTGTTTGCAGCATAGCGCAGACACAGGCATGCTGCCCAGCCCACCACTGTTTTCCACGTGCTTTTGTGCCAAAAACTTTGAAGAATGCTGCGTCCGTGTTTGTCATCCACAATGCCCACCCCACCCCATTGCACCCACCCTACGATGGCCCGTTCAGAGTGCCGGAAACAGGGGACAAACATTTTTTGTTGGACTTGGGGGGTCGTCAGGAGAAAATATGTATAGACAGACTTAAGCCCACCTTTGTGGTGGCGGACGAGCAAGTGATGTTGGCTCAGGCCCCTCGGCGTGGAAGACCCCCAGGGAGAACTCCCCAGGTAAACGATTCATCAGAGCAGCCACACGGGCAAGTCGAAGGTTCCCCCCCCCCGCCATTGTCTCCCCGCAGACAGACACCACCCCCAGGATCCCCACACCGGCACAGCAGCACCATGGAGGCGGAAAACCCCCGTTACAGCAGATACAGGAGGAGACTGAAGCCAAAAGGACGTGAGGACTGAAACTCGGTCTGAGATTCTGGGGCGGGGGGGGGGGGGTAGAGGCTGGGTTAATCATCTCAGACTGGATGCAGAGGGTAAACAGAGAAGGACAATAGGTATTGAGATGAGAGAGATTATGGTGAGGTAGCAAGAAGAAGTAGTTGGGGGACAGTGGGGGGGGGGGAATGGTTTAATGTATTTTGACGCGAGATGTCATGCAGATGTGAGATGGGTGGCTGATATAAAAGGAGAGACCCTGGTTTATTGGGGAGATTCTTTTTCTGTGTATGATTGATGTGAGAGTGAATAAAGTCGTCTGCTGCAGGAGTCTGCCTCCGTTATTTGCACTCTCCACACTTATTGTGTTGACAAGATTTATGGAAAATATGACTTCTGATCTTTGACCTCAAGGTCATCTGTTGAGAGTGAAATTGCAATCTGCACATCATCAGAGTATATCAAACCATGGTACCAAGATTCAGAACAATCAGAACAAAGCTGTAGGAGGAGTTGATTTCACAAAAGTGGGACAGATGGATGGATGGAAGGACAGACGGATGGACGGGCTGACTGACCCATAACATAATCCCCCTTCAGCCTTCGCCCAAAGGCAAGTCAAGGCGAGTTTATTTGGAGCACATTTCATGTACAAGACAAGTCAAAGTGCTTTAGATTTTTTTTTATTTTTTTATTTTTTTTAGATTTTAGAGTCCTTTATTAGTCCCACAATGGGGAAATTACAGGGCAGCCACATGAGTGGATGAGGCAGCCACTGGTGCGGCGCCCAGTCCTTTCACCATTCACACACACATTCACACCTGGGGCCACTTTAGAGTCTCCAATTAACCTAACTTGCATGTTTTTGGCATGTGGGAGGAAACTGGAGAAATCCCAGAATAAACCCACACAGACACGGGGAAAACATATAAACTCCACACAGATCACTGTTGGTCAGGGGCTGGGATCGAACCAGGATCCCCCGGCCAAGGGTGAGATGCTGTGCTGCTGCAGTGCTAACCACTCCACCACCACGCTAACATTAAGGTGCTGTGGCGCCTTTACATGAAAACATTAAAACATTACAGGAAGTTGCAAAAGGAATAGATAAGAATTTAGAAGCAAACTAAAAAGTAAATTTAAGAGAAACAAAAAACAGCTAAAATAGAATAAGACAGAAAATGTGCAAGAAATAAAAGTTACAGGACATTTTTTTTTTTTTGTACTTATTTTGTACCCGTAGGTAGATTTGTTTTGCAGTCTGGTGACAAGCCACCAGCTGCCGGTCGCTGCGTGCGCAAGCGCCCCTTAACTCCCTAACCTGCATGCTTTTAGCACGCTGGTGGCTTGTCACCAGACTGCAAAACAAATCTACCTACGGGTACAAAATAAGTACAAAAAAAAAAAATTGTAGGAGTCTAACAATTGTTCTACTGAAAGGCCGTGGCACATAGAGTTTTTAACCTGAATTTCAAGCATCTGAGAGTTTCAGCAGCCCTGATACTTTCTGGGAGTTTTTTCCACATGTGAGGAGCATCAAAACTAAACGCTGCATCACCATGTTTGGTTCTAACTCTGGGCTCAGATAGTAGGCCTGACCCTGACCACCTGAGGGCTCTGGGTGGTTCATAATGGACTAGCAGATCTGAGATGTATTTTGGCCCTAAACCATTCAGAGCTTTATAAACCAACAGCAGTATTTTGAAGTCTATTCTTTGACAGACAGGAAGCCAGTGGAAAGATCTGAGGACTGGAGTTATATGATCTACTTTCTTGGTCTTAGTGAGGACTCCAGCTGCAGCGTTCTGAACCAGCTGCAGCTGTCTGATGGACTTTTTAGGGAGACCTGTGAGGACAGCGTTACAGTAGTCCAGTTTACTGAAGATAAATGCATGGACAAGTTTTTCTAGATCCTGCTGAGACATCAGACCTTGAATCCTCACCCAAAGGCAAACCCAAAGAGTTCTTCAACCCCTTTGGGTTTCATCTGGGGGGATAAAAACTCAACTATGTAGGAATATTTCTGCTTTGAACAAGGCAAAGTTTGTGTTTGATTTTTTCAGCAATGAGAATTTTGTATTGTGGACTTATTTTGCCATATTTCCCTCCACCAGGGGAGGGAGGAGGGAATGTTTTTAGTGGCGTTGGTTGGTTTGTTGGTTTGTCTGTCTGACTGTTAGCAACATAATTCAAAAAGTTATCAACAGATTTTGATGAAATTTTCAGTAAAGGTGTGTAATGGCACAGAACAGATGGTTAGATTTTGGTGATGATCTGAGAGTGCATACCTCCACCAAGGTCTTTGTTTGTATTTGTGCAGCAGGATTACAGAAAACCTACTGGATGGATTTGGATGAAGTTTTCACCAGAGGTGGTTCTTGAGCTACAGAGGAACCCATTACATTTTGGTGATGATCTGTGAGTGCATACCTCCACCAAGGCTCTGATCTTCTCACAGTGTGTTAGCAACAATACTCCAAAACTACTGGACAGACTTTGATGCAATTTTCACCACAAGTGGCTCTAGGCCTATACACAAACCCATTACATTTTGGAGGGGATCCATGAGGGACAGAAGGAGCCTTGGTGGAGGTATGTGCTCTCTGAGTGCTTTTCTAGTTTATACACTATGTACAGTAAATATTAGCTGCTTAGTGACTTTTTCTCACGTAACATTATGATGGTAACTTCAGTTTCTCCAAAGTCATTTGTGGAGGGCCACTTTTACTCAGCTGTGGTTTTCCAGTCCCTCCACATCTCTGATCATAACTGTTGATCAGAATGTCTTCCATCAACAGATGGATGCAGTGGCCTGTTAGAACCTGCCTTTGTGGGCTAGGCTATACCAACTAGATGCTAAGATTCTCACAAACTGAAAACTGTTTCCTGTGCATCAAGTCATCTGATATCACTGTGGCCCAAATGCTGACTCAGCTAAAAATAAAACATGTTGCAACAGATTTAAAATGTTCCTCATGAAGAGCTGGTTTCATGTAGTAGAAGACTTCTGAGTCCATGGTCATTCTGACTCAGTTCACTTCAATCATTGAAAATCATTGGGGCTGCACAGTGGCGCAGTGGTTGGCACTGCGGCAGCACAGTTTACCCTCAGCCGGGGGATCACGGGGATCATGAGATCGTGGGTTCGATCCCTGCCCCCGGGCAACAGTGATCTGTGTGGAGTTTGCATGTTCTCCCCGTGTTGCGTGGGTTTACTCCGGGATTTCTCTGGTTTCCTCCCACATAACAAAAACATGCAGGTTAGGGATACGGGGCGCTTGTGCACGCAGCAACCGGCAGCTGGTGGCTTGTCACCAGACTGCAAAACAAATCTACCTACGGGTACAAAATAAGTACAAAAAAAAAAAAAAAAAAGCAAACAAGTGGCATGAAGGTGTGAGTTGCTTCTGACAGACAATCAGAGCTGTGCTGAATCCTTCACATGGAACACCCTTCCTACTCACATTCTCATTAATAAAAGTCCAAACAAAACATTAGTTAATAAATTGAAACATGACATAAATCTCTGCATCATTCCCAGATTTCTGACCATACCTGAGAGTCTCCAGTCTGCAGAGTGGATCCTCCTGTAGAGCAGACAGGATCTTCTCTCCTGACTCTCCAGGATGGTTGTAGCTCAGGTCCAGCTCTCTGAGATAGGAGGGGTTGGACCTCAGAGCTGAGGCCAGAGAAGAACAGCCTTCCTCTGAGACCAGACACCCTGATAGACTGGAGGGAGACAGAATTAAAGACATTAAAAGAAGACTCAGAAAAATGTTGATTTTTGTTATTAAATCTAAATCTTTAACTTGTCACAAACCAACTAAATCCTGACCTGAGAGTCTCCAGTCTACAATGTGGACTCTGTAGTCCTGCTGCCAGAATCTTCACTCCTGAATCCTTCAGGTCATTGTTACTCAGGTCCAGGACTCTCAGACTGGAGGACTGGGAGCTGAGAACTGAGGACAGAGCTTCACAGCTTCTCTCTGAGAGGTTACAGCTGCTCAACCTGAGGATCAATCATGACAAACTGTTTTAATTTTCCTCACATTAAGCATCAAACATATATTTGAATTCCTAATAGATCCACCTACACAGCTTTGTTGGAGGCTCTGATCATACCTGAGAGTCTCCAGTCTGCAGAGTGGATCCTCCTGTAGAGCAGACAGGATCTTCTCTCCTGACTCTCCAGGACGGTTGTAGCTCAGGTCCAGCTCTCTGAGATAGGAGGGGTTGGACCTCAGAGCTGAGGCCAGAGAAGAACAGCCTTCCTCTGAGACCAGACACCCTGATAGACTGGAGGGAGATAGAATTAAAGACATTCAAAGAAGACTCAGAAAAATGTTGATTTTTGTCATTAAATCTAAATCTTTAACTTGTCACAATCCAACTAAATCCTTGTAAAACTCTTCTATTATATAGAGAATATTACTAAAAACACGGATGAAATGACTTCACTCTAGACAGGCTTGTACGGTTTTATGGGTTATTATTATAGTTCACAAGTGACCCAGTAAATGATCAGACAACAATATATCTCCCATCCCTTATTTACAACACCCACAATGTATTTACACCATTTATATTCACACAACAAAACCATTCCATATAGTGTTCAATTGTCCATTAACGTTGCCACTCTTTGCCGGCAAAAAAATAAAAAAATTAAAAAAAAAGAGAAAAAGAAAGTGTCCCTATAAAGTCACCCAAAAACAAACAGGACGTCCCTGTAAATCTGCCAAAAAAAACAAAACAAGAAAAAACAAAAACCCTGAGCTCAGTCACAGTAATTATGATGAGAAATTGGATGAGGGAGAGACCAGAGGAACGACCTCACCGGCTTTGGGTCCGCTGCCCTTCTCCTAGGTTAACCAGTGAAATCCCCGGTCCAGCATCCTCCTCCTGGGTCAACCAACCTGCCGTTTCCCGGCAACGAATGCGGCGTCAGCCGCCAGTCCCTCGTAGATTCCCAGCAGTATGACGCTCCTCCTGGTTGCTCCAACAGTCTCTTTAAAGGCCTTTATTTTAATTGACCATGGGACGGCCGCTCCTGATGACAGCGGGCCTGTCGGTCTGTCAGTTAATGAAAGTGTGTCGTGGCGACTTCCACCTTTCTATTAATGCCGCTCACCACTGCTGGAAATCAGCGGCCCCTCCATGACCAGCTGATGTTCATGACAGGTAAATGATGTTTTCTCATGCATACATACAGAAAGTAGAACATGTCTAACACGAGGCACAAACATGAAATGGAGCATTTTGAATACTGCATCATATCAATTAAGATACCAAAGACCTCCCTTTATGTGGTACCATTTTCTACACAAAAGGGGTGATGCAATATAATATGTGGCAGTGCTACATAGTCCCCCCCCCCCCCTCCAGCCAGAGGCTACTATGTAAACTCCTTTCTCCCTCTTGAGATTAACCACACTCTTCCTGTCTACCAGGTGGGGAACTCCTCTCTACTTTGTCTCACTTAGTCCTTCCCTCGTTTATAAATTAGGCTGGTCCTATCTCCATAGGCGCTAGCCTGGCCGAGCAGTTATTATTGGCTTTGGAGTGTGGATGGGTTCCGGCCTGGACTAAGTCGTCCCCCTGAAAGTACGGCTCCTTCAAGCGGTAATTATCCAACTTAGCTGGTCCGCCCTGATGCACCCCCACTCTCTGCTTAACCTTCTCGGTCCCGTTCAGCTGTCCTGCTTTCCAGATGCAAGTAGCCCCCTGGTCATGTATGAGTGGCAGGTGAATGATCCTCTGGGCCCTGCGGTCATGGAACTGTCCCATGGATGAAGCTCTTCTGGTCGTTAGTCTCCCATTAAGGCCAAGAGGAAGCTGAGGAAGCTGGGGGTGCTCGCTGATACCTGATGCATGCCTCTCACGGTTTTACAGCATTCTTGCTTCGGTTGTCGACAGTCACTGCAGGTCTTAGTAGAGCCCCAGACATCCTTCTGAACCCTGGGCCACCAGGCTCCCTCCAGCACAC
The DNA here is from genome assembly GCA_020510985.1 of Pholidichthys leucotaenia. Classification (NCBI taxonomy): domain Eukaryota; kingdom Metazoa; phylum Chordata; class Actinopteri; order Cichliformes; family Pholidichthyidae; genus Pholidichthys; species Pholidichthys leucotaenia. The sequence goes on from CM035850.1 coordinate 6,737,538, forward strand.
TCAGCGAGGTCCTCAAAGGCCCCTGATGTCCCCCCTGGGGCTTTACATGGTAGCGGTGTACGACCTCCGGGACGAGGGACTGTGGAACCACCAGCTGAAGCCTCGCTCTTTGGTTGTTTAGTGAGACCTGGCGGTACAACACCCCCGATGTACAACAAAGCTGATGCGATAAGTTCGTGAGTTGTTCACCTGGTGCCGTTTCAGGTCCTGAACCACCTGGTCTTTCTCCTGTTCCGCCCCAATCTCTGCCAAGGACGTAGGCCACTCCTGGACCATTGGTGGAGGTCGCCCAGGGCAGTCGGTGTCGATAGAGGGTGATGGAGTCTCGCTTGCGACCAAAGTAACAATACGGTAGGGCACCCCCTACTGGCAAGGAGTAATAAAGGCAGGCGTCCCGGTGGGTGGTGCCTGTGGGCGCTGTACCCCTCTCACTTGCGTCATGGGAGTGGTGGACCTTGGTGGTGTCACCAGCGGTGCCAGTTGTAGGAACTTCCTGGTGACTGGGAGGTTTGGAGTAGTAGGCGGGTACACCAGGCCGATGCAACGAGAGAGGGGAAGCCACTATAGGGTTATCCGTAGAAACTGCCACGGTTTTCTGCGCTTTAGGAATGCTAGAGAGCTGTAACTGGCTAAGCTGCCCTTTCCATTTCTCATCCCTGTGCAGCAGGAAATTTACTAGATTTTTTTCTAAAGTATCCACTCTCTCATTGAATTTCTCCAAGCTACAGTCAATGTACTGCTGGAACTGGGTCTCCCTGGTTACCGTACTGTTAATAAAGTCCTTTACCTTAGCCTCAAACAGACCGAACTGCTGGGATAGGGCTACCACCTGATGTTTTAACTCCTCCTTCCTTTCACCCTCATTGCCAGTCTGCTGTTCTACCGCAGCCCACACATTCGCCTTTCTGGATGCCATTTTGTCTTCACCACAATTAAACCATACAGCCACAAATCATACTCCCCGTATGGGCCACCATCTGTAACACTCTTCTATTATATAGAGAATATTACTAAAAACACGGATGAAATGACTTCACTCTAGACAGGCTTGTACGGTTTTATGGGTTATTATTATAGTTCACAAGTGACCCAGTAAATGATCAGACAACAATATATCTCCCATCCCTTATTTACAACACCCACAATGTATTTACACCATTTATATTCACACAACAAAACCATTCCATATAGTGTTCAATTGTCCATTAACGTTCCCACTCTTCGCCGGCAAAAAAAAAAAAAGAGAAAAAGAAAGTGTCCCTATAAAGTCACCCAAAAACAAACAGGACGTCCCTGTATATCTGCCAAAAAAAACCTGAGCTCAGTCACAGTAATTATGAAGAGAAATTGAATGAGGGAGAGACCAGAGGAACGACCTCACCGGCTTTGGGTCCGCTGCCCTTCTCCTAGGTTAACCAGTGAAATCCCCGGTCCAGCATCCTCCTCCTGGGTCAACCAACCTGCCATTTCCCAGCAACGAATGCACCGTCAGCCGCCAGTCCCTCGTAGATTCCCAGCAGTATGACGCTCCTCCTGGTTGCTCCAACAGTCTCTTTAAAGGCCTTTATTTTAACTGACCATGGGACGGCCGCTCCTGATGACAGCGGGCCTGTCGGTCCGTCAGTTAATGAAAGTGTGTCACGGCAACTTCCGCCTTTCTTTTAATGCCGCTCACCACTGCTGGAAATCAGCGGCCCCTCCATGACCAGCTGATGTTCATGACAGGTAAATGATGTTTTCTCATGCATACATACAGAAAGTAAAACATGTCTAACACGAGGCACAAACATGAAATGGAGCATTTTGAATACTGCATCATATCAATTAAGATACCAAAGACCTCCCTTTATGTGGTACCATTTTCTACACAAAAGGGGTGATGCAATATAATATGTGGCAGTGCTACATCCTGACCTGAGAGTCTCAAGTCTACAATGTGGACTCTGTAGTCCTGCTGCCAGAATCTTCACTCCTGAATCCTTCATGTTGTTGTTACTCAGGTCCAGGACTCTCAGACTGGAGGACTGGGAGCTGAGAACTGAGGACAGAGCTTCACAGCTTCTCTCTGAGAGGTTACAGCTGCTCAACCTGAGGATCAATCATGACAAACTGTTTTCATTTTCCTCACATTAAGCATCATACATATATTTGAATTCCTAATAGATCCACCTACACAGCTTTGTTGGAGGCTCTGACCATACCTGAGAGTCTCCAGTCTGCAGAGTGGATCCTCCTGTAGAGCAGACAGGATCTTCTCTCCTGACTCTCCAGGACGGTTGTAGCTCAGGTCCAGCTCTCTGAGATAGGAGGGGTTGGACCTCAGAGCTGAGGCCAGAGAAGAACAGCCTTCCTCTAAGACCAGACACCCTGATAGACTGGAGGGAGATAGAATTAAAGACATTAAAAGAAGACTCAGAAAAGTTTTGATTTTTGTCATTAAATCTAAATCTTTAACTTGTCACAAACCAACTAAATCCTGACCTGAGAGTCTCCAGTCTACAATGTGGACTCTGTAGTCCTGCTGCCAGAATCTTCACTCCTGAATCCTTCAGGACGTTGTTACTCAGGTCCAGGACTCTCAGACTGGAGGACTGGGAGCTGAGAACTGAGGACAGAGCTTCACAGCTTCTCTCTGAGAGGTTACAGTAGCTCAACCTGAGGATCAATCATGACAAACTGTTTTAATGTTCCTCACATTAAGCATCATACATATATTTGAATTCCTAATAGATCCACCTACACAGCTTTGTTGGAGGCTCTGACCATACCTGAGAGTCTCCAGTCTGCAGAGTGGATCCTCCTGTAGAGCAGACAGGATCTTCTCTCCTGACTCTCCAGGACGGTTGTAGCTCAGGTCCAGCTCTCTGAGATAGGAGGGGTTGGACCTCAGAGATGAGGCCAGAGAAGAACAGCCTTCCTCTAAGACCAGACACCCTGATAGACTGGAGGGAGATAGAATTAAAGACATTAAAAGAAGACTCAGAAAAGTTTTGATTTTTGTCATTAAATCTAAATCTTTAACTTGTCACAAACCAACTAAATCCTGACCTGAGAGTCTCCAGTCTACAATGTGGACTCTGTAGTCCTGCTGCCAGAATCTTCACTCCTGAATCCTTCAGGACGTTGTTACTCAGGTCCAGGACTCTCAGACTGGAGGACTGGGAGCTGAGAACTGAGGACAGAGCTTCACAGCTTCTCTCTGAGAGGTTACAGCTGCTCAACCTGAGGATCAATCATGACAAACTGTTTTCATTTTCCTCACATTAAGCATCATACATATATTTGAATTCCTAATAGATCCACCTACACAGCTTTGTTGGAGGCTCTGACCACTGGCAGCAGCCTCAGAAGAACCTCCTCTGAAGCAGAGTATTTCTTCAGGTCAAACACATCCAGATCTTTCTCTGATGACACTAAAATGAAGCCCAGAGCTGACCACTGAGCAGGAGACAGTTTATCTGTGGAGAGACGTCCTGATCTCAGGGACTGTTGGATCTCCTCCACTAGAGAACAATCATTCAGTTCATTCAGACAGTGGAACAGGTTGATGCTTCTCTCTGCAGACACATTCTCACTGATCTTCTCTTTGATGTACTGGACTGTTTCCTGATTGGTCTGTAAGCTACTTCCTGTCTGTGTCATCAGTCCTTTAATTCGAGCCTGATTGGTCTGCAGAGACAGACCCAGGAGGAAGCGGAGGAACAAGTCCAGGTGACCATTTGGACTCTGTAAGGCCTTGTTCACAGCACTCTGGTGGAGATGATTCAGTGTAGGTTCCTTTTTAAATATTATAGACCATAGAGACCACAGAAATGTCTGTTGTTCCTCCATGAGGTTGACACCAGACTTAATGAAGGTCAGATGGACATGAAGAGCAGCCAGAAACTCCTGAACACTCAGATGGATGAAGCAGAACACCTGGTCCTGGTACAGGCCTCTCTCCTCTCTAAAGATCTGTGTGAACACTCCTGAGTACACTGAGGCTGCTCTGATATCGATGCCACACTCTGTCAGGTCTGATTCATAGAAGATCAGGTTTCCTTTCTGCAGCTGCTCAAAAGCCAGTTTTCCCAGAGACTCAATCATCTTCCTGGTCTCTGGACTCCAGTGTGGATCTGTCTCAGCTCCTCCTTCATACTTGACCTTCTTCACTTTGGCCTGAACCACCAGGAAGTGGATGTACATCTCAGTCAGGGTCTTGGGCAGCTCTCCTCCCTCTCTGGTCTTCAGCTCATCCTCCAGAACTGTAGCAGTGATCCAGCAGAAGACTGGGATGTGACACATGATGTGGAGGCTTCGTGATGTCTTCATGTGGGAGATGATCCTGCTGGTCTGCTCCTCATCTCTGAATCTCTTCCTGAAGTACTCCTCCTTCTGTGGGTCAGTGAACCCTCTGACCTCTGTCACCATGCCAACACACTGAGGAGGAATGTGATTGGCTGCTGCAGGTCGTGTGGTTATCCAGAGGTGAGCAGAGGGAAGCAGTTTCCCCCTGATGAGGTTTGTCAGCAGAACATCCACTGAGGTGGACTCTGTAACATCAGTCAGGATCTCAGTCTTGTGGAAGTCCAGAGGAAGTCGACACTCATCCAGACCATCAAAGATGAACAGAACCTGGAAGTGATCAAAGCTGCAGATTCCTGCTTCTTTGGTTTCAGTGAAGAAGTGATGAACAAGTTCCACCAAACTGAACTTTTTCTCCTTCAACACATTCAGCTCTCTGAAAGTGAATGGAAATGTGAAGTGGATGTCCTGGTTGGCTTTGTCTTCAGCCCAGTCCAGAGTCAACTTCTGTGTTAAGACTGTTTTGCCAATGCCAGCCACTCCCGTTGTCAGCACTCTTCTGATTGGTTCCTCTCTTCCAGGTGAGCCTTTAAAGATGTCTTCTGGTCTGATGGTTGTTTCTGGTCTGTCTGCTTTCCTGGATGCTGCTTCAATCTGTCTGACCTCATGTTCATCATTGACCCCTGCAGTCCCTCCCTCTGTGATGTAGAGCTCTGTGTAGATCTGCTTCAGAAGGCTTGGCTTTCCTGCTTTAGCCGTGCCCTCAAACACACACTGGAGCCTCTTCTTTAAACTAGACTTCAGTTTGTGTTGGCACTCTGCAGCAGAGGATCCTGAACAAACAAGCAAGACAAACTTTTACCACAATATCTGAAATGAGAACAATCTGCCACATTAGCTCCATTTCCTCTTTCCATCATGGTAAAGTTGTTCACATCCTCTTACTGCTCTGCAGACGCTCAGCCAGCTCCTGCTGCTTCATTCTCCTCAGGAAGTTCAGTGTGATCTTCAGAAATGACTCTCTGCTGCTCCTCCTCTCATCTTCATCCTCACCCTCCAACACCTCCTCATCCTCCCTCTGACTCTCGAAGCATCCTGGGTAATTTGCACTCATAACTTTCTGCATCTTCTTCAGCTCCTTCTTCACAAAATGGACAATGTTTTCCTCCAGCCGCTGAAGCAGAGAAATGGAGAGAGTTTACTTTCAAACTCAGTTTCTGATCTGAGTAGAAATTAATTCTTGGACAATATTAAATCCAGTATTATAAAGTCTGATTGTGTTATGTTGTAGAATTCTATCAGCTTGTCACTGAGTCTTTTTCAGGTTCCCTCATTAAATAGTGTTGAATGTAGAACAGCTGTTACCATAAATATGGAGTCCAGATGTCTTTGATGCTGAGGGACAGACGGACCTCTGAGAACCTCTGAGCTCTGCTGGTTAACGCTGCAAAAACATTCAAGTTGAGCACATGGACAGTTTGTTAAAGGGGTTGTCTTCTAGAATGATGAATCCTGGCAGAAACACAAAGTCGTCTCTGATGGAAATGATCTTCTCATTGTTGGATGTGATGTTTTCAGAGGAAACCCAACCAACATTTTACATTCTCACCCTTTAGCAGCAGACTGGTGTCCATCTTTGAAGAAAATGCCTCTGTCTATAGACCAGTCACTCTTCATGGACACACAGCTGGGTCCAGGAGAGGCTGGTCTTTGCTGGAGGACACTGATAGAAACAAAAACACCACACATGTTATTAGGCAATAATCCACTGAAAATGTCACATTATGACTGTTAGGTCTTATAGGCAACTGGTTATAAATAATTTATTCATGAAACATAAAGTAAATATTAAATGTTTTTTTTTTTTTTTTTACAATTAACCAGTATTAAAATGGTAATTTATTCATTACAGCCAATGTTCAAATGGGTCAGTTCATGTCAAATCTCCCAAATTTCAGAAAAGATCTCCATCAAATATATATTTTATGTTACTTCACAATCAAGTCTCCCATTATAATACTTTCACTCAAGGAAAAAAAAAAAATCAACTAAATAATTTCATGTTGATGACAGGACAGTCTTGGACAAAGACGGAGGCTTTCTGGGACAGTCCATGAGTCCATGCAGTGTTTTTCTGGTGGAACCTCCATCATGAAGTCACTTCATTTTAGCTTTGATTCACAGCTCCATTAACTGAAAATTGTCCTTCACTGACAGATTTTTTTCAGCAATGACTGAAAGTTCTGAAAGCTGTCTGACATTAGACAGATTACACTGAGGGTGATTTAATTAAAGTCAATTAATTATGACAGATAATAGATTATGACAGAATTTTTACAGGCCTGTCTGTCAAAATGACTGGATGACTGAGCTCCTCACCCTGTCTCTGAGGGTGAGTCCAGCAATCCTACGGAGAAAGCTCATTTCAGCCGCTTGTATCCATGATCTCATTCTTTCAGTCATTACCAAAGGTCATGATCATAGGTGAGGGTAGGAATGTAGATTGACGGTAAATCCACAGCTTTGCTTCAGAGCTCAGCTCCCTCTTCACCACAACAGACCGGTACAACGTCCACATCACTGCAGAGGCTGGTCTGATCCATCTGTCTATCTCACGTTCCATTCTCCCCTCACTCCTGAATGAGACCCGAGATACTTAAACTCCTCCACTTGGGTCTGGACAGTGCAGATAATTTAATTTATGGAAACCATCAATGAGAGGTTCTGATGAAGTTGATCTAGATTTAACAGGACATCAGATGTAAATCAGGGATTCCTGCTGAGATAACTGGGTTGGTCTGATCCTTGGTGCTCTGAGCCGTTTGGTTCAGCTCGGTGTGAAACCGTAGTGGTCTGCCTACAGACAGAAGAAAACCTTGCAGCTTCAACAGGTCAGCCCTTCCTCACAGTGTGGAGCTTTAGTCATGAGCCTTTCAGTCAGAAAGCAGAACTGTGGCCAGTCCAGCAGGGCTCTGATGGAGTCTTGAAGTGAATTTTCAGTCCAGTCAGAAGGACCAGAACAATAGAATCAAATGTAAAACAAAGTTCAATTTTCCACCCAGGTAGATTCCTGTAAAACTTGGAGACAAAGTGGAGGAAAACAACACTGATGATTCAATGTGAAATCTACTGTCTGGGTCCATATTTATATTTTGTTGGTAATTTAACTGTAATGTTGTTGATACCATCTAGCTGCAATGCTCCTGCACTGTGGATATAACTGTGTACAGATGTAGTAGATTTATTTACTGCTTTGGCTAACCAGTTCTGATCTGATTATCTTATTAACCATTGCTCTGAGTGCTGCTATCCCTTTGCTGCTGTTATCCTTGAATTTCCCCATTGTGGGACTAATAAAGGCTTATCTGATCTGATCTTAAATATCACATTAAACTTTGATCCAAACATTGTTTCAGGCTGAAACATGTTCTAGACTATGACAGTCCAGAAGAGCTCATCTCTGTGAAGCTGTGTCACAAATATCAACCTCCTGGATTCTGGATCAGATTTTCTATGGAAGCTGTTCACTCACATTTTCCAGTCATTTCATTCACCCAGAATTCTGTTAAACTTCAGTCACAGCTCTGAAGTCCATGTTCCTGAAGTCACAGCAGCAGATGTATGAGCCCTAAAAACTGAAGGACGCAGCTGAAGCAGTTTCCTAGATATGATTATTTTAAAGTTGCTTGATAAGGATCAAGAAGAAAATCATAGTTGTGGTTTTAAATTGATCAAGTTAGAAGAGAGATTATCACTTTTATCCTGTTCCACTCACACTGAGAGCTGGATTGAATATTTTGGTTTTACAGAATCAGCTCATGAATATAAAGAAATGGTAAATGGCACTCACTTATATAGAGCTTTTATTCTCATCTCTTGATGACCAAAGCGCTTTACAGATCCTGCTATCCACCCATTCATTCACACACTGATGGTGGCATGCTGCCTAACAAGGCGCTTCCAGACCCACCAGGAGCAATTGGGGTGAAGTGTCTTGCCCAGGGACACAACTGCAGGATATCTGGGGAGAGCGGGATTCGAACCGCCAACCATGTGGTTATTGGACGACCTGCTCTACCTCCTGAGCCACTGCCGTCCCCGAACTCTGACAATATTACATCTGTTTAATTTATGGAGCTTTGATTAAAAAACACCCACATCTTCTCTATATAACAGCTTTAGCTGAGTTATGCTGTAGGTTTGTGGCCATAAATGTGAAGCCTGCATGTGAATCTGTGCAAATTAAACCTGTGATTCTGTTCTTTATCATTTAATTGTAACTTGGACATATTTAGGTGAACAGCTGAGAAAACAGGAGTCAGTGTCCCAGAATCTACTCACACATGAACACAGACACACTTACAGTTTAGCAGAAGAAGCTGCTCCTTTAAAATCAATCAGTCCATGTTTAGACCAGTCACTTTTGATGGACACACAGCTGGGTCCAGGTCCAGGTCCAGCATGGTGTCTTCTGGTGTTCTGCTCTGACCTGTGAGTGTGAATCATGAAGGTTCGGTGATGTGAGTGCTGAGCTCTGACATGGAGAAGAGTCCTGGACAGTTAGAGATGGTCCTCTCACCTCTGACCTTTGGTCTGGCTCTCATGGTCCCCACACAGAGGGGTTTTAGAGGGAGGGGCTCCCTCCTCTGTGTCCTCACACTGATCCATAGCAGAGACCTCAGACACAAAGACAATGAGCTCATTAACAGTCACCAACACACACCTGACACAAGGACACACACACTGATCACTGAAGCTTTTAGTCAGGACGGGAGGAAACTTTAGTGTTTTGATGAATGTTTAGAATTACAATCAGAACAATTAAATCAGCCTCATCTCATTTTTAATCATCGCTGTAGAACAGTTTGAAACTTTTACTGTCAACTGAAATTCATCAACACTTCTGTTTTTAAAGTGAAAGACCTTCATGTTTTACTGTGTAGCTGCAGAAATCATCACATTGATGAAACTGGTGTTTTAAGTGTAAATGAGACATTTTATAACTTCAGAGTCCAAGTCTCTAAAGTGATGAAAAACCATCAATCCCAGTCTAACCAGAGTCTCAAAGCCAGTCAGAGTCAGAGGAAGCAGACATGACATGATGTAGTTCTCCTATGTGTCCACTAGATGGAGCTGACTGACCATCTGATGGAGTGGGGCAGCAGCAGCTTGGATCACGTCATGCAGAACTAGATGACGTCACTGTGGTCCTCAGTGCCGCTTCCTAACAAAGGGGGACCAGAAGGTCCAGAAGCTCAGGCTGACCCACGTGGGCTCTGATTTTAAATGTCTTCTTCACATCAACTTTGGACTTTCAGCACTTTTCTCTGAAGCTCTTTTTGCTCAGTGGTCACTTCTAAAACTGGATGTTTGTGCTCAGTTCAGACTGATGTGCTGCTGTGAGACGCTCCATGAATGCAGACAGTCATGCTGCTGAATGTCAATCATCCATCAACACACTGACAACTGCCACACATTCAAGACTGGACTGTTTGCTGCTGTTGCTGCCAGTTCCAGTTCCTCTGCTCCATCTACTCTGGTTCCTTTGTCTCTGAACTGGAGGAGACTTTGGAACCTGCTGCACTACACTGATGAAGACAAAACTACTTTGACTCAACTATTCTGGCTCTTCTCTTTCAATCACTGCTGATTTCACTGATCACAACTGAGTGTCTTTGCTGTTTTGGACTCATTTTTACTCTGAAATTTGATTGAATTTACTGCTTTTCCTTTGGAGTTCAGAACATTTTTTTTTTTTTTTGTTACTTATTTGTACCCGTAGGTAGACTTGGTTTGCAGTCTGGTGACAAGCCACCGGATGCTGGTCGCTGCGTGCGCGAGCGCCCTAAACCTACATGTTTTTGGTGTGCGGGAGGAAACCGGAGAAATCCCGGAGTAAACCCACGCAACACGGGGAGAACATGCAAACTCCACACAGATCACTGTTGGTCGGGGGCTGGGATCGAACCCACGATCTGATGATCCCCGCGGTCCCCCGGCCGAGGGTAAAACTGTGCTGCCACTGCGCCACCGTGCAGCCAACATATTTGATTTTTCACTGTTTCTTTATAAGGGTTGAATTATATTGGAGACAAAATATGAATATTTTTAAAATTACTATTACATCTAAGAGAAAAACATCACAAAAAGTTTTAGAATAAAGTTAAAAAAAATCTCAACAACAAATAATCAAATTTGGGAAAATATATTGGGAGAATTTAAAAAAATGAAAATTTATGTTGAAAAAGTTTACACAATTGCATAAAAATTCTCAAATATCATAAAGGACAGATTTATTTCTTGAAGAAACGGATAATAAATGTAGTAACAGATAAATGTGTAAGTTAATAAAGTGCAGCAGAGCTTTGTAATCCAGCCCACAAGTGATGGTGGAAGTACAGGGTAAGTCATGGAAAAGAGCAGAAAAACAAAGCAGGAGAACAGATGGAGGAAAAGCAGAAAAAACGTGTCCAGAAGAAGCAGAAAAACAGGTTCAAATGTGTGAAGTAAGGGCTGAGGATTGGCAGCAGGCTGTGTTTGACCTCCACTTTCCTCTGACACAAATCCAATAGAATCTCCATGGAAAAGCTGGAAAATCAAAGCAAAGCAGGTGAGAACAGGTGAGAGCAGGGGGGAAAGGGTTAAACTGGGTGGACACATGAAATCCAGAATAAAGGGAACAAAGAGGAACAAATAGGAGGAAAAACTCAGTCACAGCAGCATCAAAACCTGGAAAACAAGCTGGAAAAGCTCCGGAAAAACAGGGAAAGAACATTTTCCCTCTATTTCCCTCATTTAGTTGAGTTTGGTTTGGCCCAGTTTTTCCCAGGTTTCTAACTTTTTTCTGGTTTTTACCCTTCTCCCTGCCTATTTTTCTCTTCTGATCCTACACACACCCTGGAATTTGGGGGTTATAGAATAAAGGATTTCAAGACAAAGCAGCATAAATTTACAAGGAAAAAATGTCAAATTGAAGATTTATAAAAGTCACAAGTTCATAAAAGAATTCAAGAGTGAAAAAAAAGAAATTTCATGAATAAATTGTTTCAAGTTTACATGAAAAAGGTTGTAGGTTTAAACAAAAAAAGTCAAATTTATTCTAACTTTGCTAGAAAAGTGAGACACGTTTCAGAAAGCAAAGGTGACAAAGTGGTGAGAGTATTTCTTTATGACTAAAGTCATTTTTAGTGGATCCTTCAGTCTTTTTTGGGACTGCTGTTCTTTCAAATCAGCTGTCAGTCTTTGTTGCTGCCTCCACCTTGTGGATGCTCTACCAGCTGTGCTCCATCCACCAACACTACTGCTGCTGATGGGCCAATGAGCACAGCAGCCATTTTCATCAGTTGGCTTTTGTTGTATCCCAATAACGGAGAGCAGAGAAGGAGCTGGTCTGAACATCACACACTTTATTTGACTTCTTCCACAGTTAAAAATATCCCAGCCATAGCCCGCCTGACGTCACTCTACACTCTGTCCCAGCCGAGCTACAACAAGCTCCGAGACCCAATTCCCATATATAACATGCCTCCCGTCCCCCTTGGAAAACTCCAGCACACAAATTGACCCGTGCGAATTTGTCACCCTACTCACTCCCTAAGCACATGGAACAATGAACAATAACAAAATGACCCAACACATTCACCCCCCGGAACAACTGAACCCAGACCTTGGCCCCCGAAACAGACAAAATAACTATAATCACGTATGTACACACAACATATGTACACAGTCAACATCTTCTCCTTTTTTCTAATCACAAAACAGGCCCTGGGGTGCCTGGGTGGACTACCTGCACACCCTGCCAGATTGGAGCGGGCATCCTGCTGCTGGGCCCAACCGGCGTCAACTATTTCAGTTACAAAATCGTCCAAGTATCTGGGTCTCCGACGCTCTCTAGCTGAGCGTCCCTTGGGAGGGTACACTGCCTACAGCACCGTCAGTTCAATCTGTGGGTCAGCATCTGCCCGGACCCCTCAGTCCCAATTGTCACTAAAACAGTCCACGGTGGGGCTACTTGTCACCTCCGGCGGGGCCCTCATCAGCCTGCTTGTGTGCCACCGGGACCCATCATCCAGTTCAAAAGTGTCTGGTCTTCTCAGTCTCACAATTTGCCATGGCCCCACCCACAGTGGCTGGAGTTTGTGGGCGCAGAAGGGGTGCTTGATCCAGACCTGATCTGCTACCCTCAGTCCGTGATCCCTCGCCCGATGTCTCCTGTCAAACCTTACTTTCATTTCACGCTGTTGCCTGGTGACTCGGCACCTCAGCGTCCCCGAGCATTCCCTCAAGCCTGTTTGTGCCGACCCCAGTCATCTCACCAGTAGTGGCAACTCACTCTCCAGCATGAGGGCCGTGGGGGAGTGCGCTGTTGTGGAGTGCACTGACGCCCTGTAGTGAAGCAGGGTGTTGTTCAGGGTGTCAGCAAACGCAAAGCCCTCCACTAAATGGGCCCTTAGACCATTCTTCAGAGTCTTATTGAATCTTGTGACACCCCCCCCCCCCCCCGTGTTCTACCCCTCTGACTTTCAGGAACTCCTCGAAAGCCCCAGAGATGAACTGTGAGCCATTGTCTGTGGTGATCGAGTTCGGGATCCCCCACCTAGCAATCAAGGATGCCAGGAACCCCATGACCACCTCCGTTGTCTCTGAGCTCATCAGGAGCACCTCGGGCAACTTCAAAAACACATCGTTGGCCACAATGAGGAACCAGCTATTGGGGGGGGGGGCTGTGTGCAGTTCTCTGCAGATGTCCAACTCAACATGTTCCCAGGACCAGTTGCAGAGGCGGGGGTCCCCTAGTCTTCCCACTCTCTAGGCACGGCACGCAGTGCTTCAACATAGCCTCAACGTCCCTGTATATTCCCAGCAACCAGAGTGAATCCCTGCTGCGTTGTTTGACCTTAACCACCCCCAGGTGCCCCTCATGCAGCATCGCCAACACACGTCCTCTCAGGGCTGCTGGAATGATGGCGCACTGCCCCCTAGCCATGCACACGTCGTTTCAGCAGCTGAGCTCATCTCTAAACCGATGGAACGGGGCCAGTTCACTAAGCGCTCCCATCAGCCAGCCCTCTTTGATTGCTGAGCGCAGCCCTTTCATCACCTGGTCACGCTTCGACTCCTCCCTGAGCTCCTGGGGGAGACACAATCTCCTAGAGCACTCCGTGCAGCGTGTGGACTAAGTCCGCCTCATTGAGATCTGCCACCCCTGGGTCAATCATTGGGGTGCACGCCGTGGTCCATGACAGAAGAGCTGCCACAATGTGTTCCTTGCCTGGCATGTACCTCATCGTCAGATTGTAGGCTGTCAGTCTTTGTGACCACCTGTGGATTCTCAGTGGCCTGTGTCTCAACCCTGAAGTTTCGAGTTGGGTCGTGAGTGCCCGGTGGTCCGTCCTCAATGTGAAGTGGCACCCGTAGAGGTAGATATGCCACATCTCGCAAACCCAGACACAGGCCAGCCCTTTCCTTTCACCCACAGCATCCTTCCTTTCTGCCGCCAAAAGGGACCTCGATGCAAAAGCCACAGGATGCTCCGTACCATCCTGCACTTGCAACATAACCACCCCCAGGGTGGAACTGGACGTGTTGCACGTCACGATGGTGGGGCAGTTCGGGTCAAAATCGGTGGGGAGGTGAGCTGTTGTTTTAACTTCCTCACTGCCGCCGATCAGGTCGGGGTGCAGTTCCAAGGGGCATCCTGCTTCAGCAGCTTGGTCAGTTCCGCTGACACTTCATCTCGCAGTGCCAACGCGAGACGTCGCAAGGGCTGGATCTTCAGCATGACGGTCTCATCGATGAGGGACGGTGGAAAAACGCTTCGATGTGGCCCAGGCCCCTGAACAATGCAGGCCAGCAGAGGTGCCAATCCGTTGCCCACGGACAACACCGTCGACCCAACGGGTCCTTTAGGGAGAAGCCCAGTTCCCCCAACAGGTCAACTACCAGCAGGTCGGTTCCCTGACACGCTACCTGGAAGGTAAAACTGGAGACCCTCATCGACCCACAAGTCACCTCGAAGTCCGCCGTGCCTGCCATCTCAATCTCCACATGGCTGTAACCCAACAGCTTTACCGCTCCATCTTTGATCTGCTTCACGGGAAACAGCCTCCGCAGCGTGGACAGGCTCAGGATAGACCTCCCAGCTCCCGAATCCACCATGAGCGGCGCACCGCCCCCATCAAGCTGGAGCATGTACCATTTCAGCTGACCTTTCCTCATGCGTGCCATGTCGACCTGGACCGGGCACTCAGGTCCTCTCACCCCTGGGCCCCTCGGTGACATTTTGGCTCTGTTTCTTGTCCGCTTCTTCTTCTTATCCCTGACCCTTTCTCGATGTCTTGCTAGCATGCTAACCTCTGCTCTCAGTGAGAAATTGCACGCGGTTGGCCCCTCGCTAACCTTAGCCGTTAGCTCATGCAGGGCCACAGACTCCCTTTGCTTAATCAAGTCCAGCACTTCCTCCAGCGACAGTGGCTCTTTAGCTACCCTTAGCATAGTCTTAAGCCATGTGCCATTGGTGCTCTGGGCTAGCTTGTCCCTCACTAGCTCGTGCTTGAGAGCCCCGAACTCGTACTTCTTTGCTAGACTACGTAGCTCCAACACAAATGACTGAAGGGACTCAACGGTCTGCTGTTGTCGGCCGAAAAACTCGCACCGTCTCTCGGTGACAGTGGAAGCATCGCTGAATGTGCTGTCCATTACCTTCAGACTGTCTTCCAACGAACTGTCCTGGCACAGCCCAAAGAAAGTCCACCGTCCCTCAGCGCCAAGGAATTGAATCATCAAACTCCTCCGTCTCTCCTCGCTGACAGAACCCAGGTCCGCCACTGTTATATACACTTCAAACATCTGTTTCCACTGAGCCCATGGAATCGCTGGCGTGCCCTGGTGTTCCAGGAAAAACGGCATCTGTCCAACGCAAGCTGCCATTGTACACCTCATCACCAAATGTTCTATCTCAGCAACGGAGAGCGGAGAAGGAGCTGGTCTGAACATCACACACTTTATTTTACTTTTTCCAGTTTTATATATCTCAGCCGTAGCCCACCTGACGTCACTCTTCTCTCCGCTATGGCAAGCCCCGAGGCCCAGTTCCTATATGTAACAGCTTTCACTCTTGACTTTGGTCCTTACATCATAAACACAGAAAATGAACCTCAGTCACACTGATCCACTTCAACCAGTTTAACCTGAACCTCACAATTACACAATTACATTCAACATGAACACAAACACAGGCACACAGGAAGCTGACTATAAACACGATAAAAATACTCAAGGCTCCACCAATCAGGGCATAAGAGAAAAAAAAAAGAGAAGAGAGAAGGGTCATAGTAAAAAAGTTAAAAACTAAGTCAAAGAGATTAAAACTCAAGAGATTAAAAACTCAATAAAAGTCTAAAACCCAATAAAAGATTTAAAACCCAAATAAAAAAAACTACAAATTATATATACTATATATATATATATATATATATATATATATATATATATATATATATATATATATATATATAAATAAAATAAAATTCAAAAATAGATACATAAATTATGTGCAATATATTGCTCCATCTTGTTCCACTCTGTGACAGCAGCAGGAACAAAGCTGGTTTTGTAGCGCTGGGTTTTACATTTTGGGACAACAAACCTCCGTCTGGAGGGAAGAAGCTGAAAGTTTCAGTGCAAAGGGTGGGAGTCCTCGTTTAAAATGGAGGCAGCAATCCTCTGGACCTGTCTGGTGTCCAGGGATGTCAGGCTCAGCTGTGACTCACCAAGCAGACGACTGGACCATCTAACTACCTGATCCAAGGATTTCCTCTGTTTCAGTTTTATCTGACCAAACCATGACACTAAAGAAAAGGATAAAACAGATTCAATAAAAGCTTGATAAAACATTGTCATTATGGTTCAGTCAGTATGAAAGTGAGTGAGTTTCCTTAATGCAAATGTTGCTGAACCTTTTTGCTCACCCTTTCACAGTTCTCTTCAAAGTTTAAATTACAATCAATAATCGTCCCAAGATATTTGGAAGATTGCACACATTCAGTGGTCTGGCCTTTTAGTAAAGTGACTTTGTGTCTGGGAGTTTTCCTCCTAAAGTCAATAATCAGAGCTTTAGTTTTTGTCGTATTCAGTTCAACCAGTTCAACCAGTTCAACGTCTCTGCAGTTTTACCTGCTGACTCCAGATCAGATTACAGTCAGACTGCTGCTGACTTTACCTGCTGATCACTACCAAGAACCCATGGAAATCACTGGAAAATCATTGTTCTTTAACTCAGAGAAATTCTTCACTAGATTTCTACCTCCAAGCAGCAACCAGCCAATCAGCATCCAGAATCCTGTCTCCTGTCCAGTCAGCCATCAGACCAGTGTGGTGATCAGAGTGATGGTGTTTGTCTCTCTGCTCAACTCACCTCACATCACCTTCCAGACACTTTCCACCTTCATGTGTCCAGGAAACATCTGGAGAGAGAGAAGAAGCTGCTGTTGTCCTCGTCAGTCCTGGTGTCTGAGGGAGTCTGATCTGAGGACATCTCTGTCACACCCTGAAGTCTGAAAATGTCAGAGTGACAACGTCAGAACCGGTGGAACCAGCAGCAGCTTCCACTGACTGTCTCCTGACTCCTCCCTCTTACCTGCCCAGGTGATCACCTCATTAACATGTGCATTTCTATCCCAGTAGCTTCTGCTGGGATTCCACTCCATCTGGGACGCTGGTTTGGTCTTCCTGCTGTTTCACAGATCAACATCAGACATTCAGGAAGAGCAGATGAGAACAGAGCACTTCTTCACCAAGACGATCATCCAGCGGACAGGAAGCTGCTGATTAAACAGCTGATTGGTTCTGCTTGCTCAGGTGTGTTGGGCTGACTTTGGAGGGTAGAGGCTGCAGGAAACAGCTCTACAGAATGAGAACTGACTGATTTGATGGTGACGACTCTCACCTGGACTTGACTCATTAAGATTCTAATCAGAGGTGGGAGAGGATCCAGAAATCTGGACTGAATTTGGCTCAAGTAAGAGGAGTGTTACTTTATGATATTAATTACTCAAGTACAAGGAAGAGTCGCCACAGAGTTCCTTCAGAGGAAGAAAGGATTTACAGAAACGTTACATCAGTAGAGGAACAACAGTCGTTAATTTGGCAGTTTTTGCTCTGAAATTTGTAACTTTATTCTCCTTTATTTGCAAATATGTCTAATATTCACAACTTTGTTATTGTAAATTTGCATTTTTTTTTCATTCATCTTCTTCCTCTTAATCCTATTCGGGTTGTCTTAATCTTAATCGGTCCAGACCCTGGCAGGGCCAACACAGAGAGACCATTCACTCTCACAGTCATACCTAAGGACAATTTAGAATCCCCAGTTTGATGCCAATTAACCCAACTTTCATGCTTTTTGCATGTGGGAGGAAACCGGAGAAATCCCGGAGTAAACCCACGCGGACACAGGGAGAACATGCAAACTCCACACAGATCACTGTTGGTCAGGGATCGAACCCAGGATCCACCAGGCAAGGGTGAGTTGCTGTGCTGCCGCAGTGCTAACCACTCTGCCACCGTACTGCCAATTTTCTGTAGTTGTAATTAGAAAGTTGTAATTTACAATTTTATTCTGAAAAAATCAACTCAAATTTTCTTCAACAATTTTCTCCTAAATTGGTGATTTTATTTTTGTGAATGTGTCGGGGTGGGAATCACCAGAGCACATACGATCCAATATTATCACCATGTCGCGATGCACTGAGTATTGGGATATTCGATCCTGTTGTAGCGCCCCCTGTAGGTCCTAGCTGGCCCACCTCTAGAAGCACTAGACAGCTACGGAGGTTTGATAGCAGTGAGCTCTTAGTAGCTCTGAGTTAGCTAGAAGTTGAACAGGTCAAACTTTTCATGCTTTGAACATTCAGGCAACAAAATACAGCGTCTACATTTCATCCACATTTTACATGGACGCAGCGCTGAGATTTGGTCTCCAAAGGAAAGAAGATGGAGCTCCTTAAACGAAATAAAAGAAACCAAAATGAGTCTGTGTTCCTTCTTAGTTTTAACAGCAACTGTTGCTTTGATGAAGGAACCGAGGAAAGTCCAGTTCAGTGGTTCTATGTGGGGAGTGGACTCCTATTTCTAGGACTACAACTACTTTGAAGTGTTGATGGGGTGTTCAGGGTCTGATCTGGGCACAAAGTGAACGGCTGAATCAGATGATCTGGTGTCCTCCTGTGGAGAGGTCCTGCAGCTGGTCAGACCACTTCCACAACCGTCCACAGGCTCCTTGTTCTGGGCTCGCCGTCTTTGACTCCAGACTGTTTCCAGTGGATCAGAAACAGTCGACAGTTCAAATCATGACTCATCTGTTTTCTTTCTGTTCTAATCATGACGACTCATGAATATATTAAACTCACTTCCTGTTTCATGTCATTTGTTAATAACTATCATGGAAACTTTTTAACTTTACACTTCTGTATACACACGTGGACAAAATTGTTGGTACCCCTCTGTTAATGAAAGAAAAACCCACAATGGTCACAGAAATAACTTGAATCTGACAAAAGTGGTAATAAATAAAAATTCTATGAAAATTAACCAATGAAAATCAGACAATGCTTTTGAATTGTGGTTCAACAGAATTATTTTAAAAAAACAAACTCATGAAACAGGCCTGGACAAAAATGGACAAAAATGATGGTACCCCTAGAAAAGATTGAAAATAATGTGACCATAGGGACATGTTCAACCAAGATGTGTCCTCTAATTAACATCACAGGTGTCTACAAACTTGTAATCAGTCAGTCGGCCTATTTAAAGGGTGACAAGTAGTCACTGTGCTGTTTGGTGACATGGTGTGTACCACACTAAACATGGACCAGAGGAAGCAAAGGAGAGAGTTGTCTCAGGAGATTAGAAAGAAAATTATAGACAAGCATGTTAAAGGTAAAGGCTATAAGACCATCTCCAAGCAGCTTGATGTTCCTGTGACTACAGTTGCACATATTATTCAGAAATTTAAGATCCACAGGACTGTAGCCAACCTCCCTGGACGTGGCTGCAGGAGGAGACAGATAATATGAATGGTAACAAAAGAGCCCAGAACAACCTCTAAACACATTCATGGTGAACTCCAAGGTCAAGGTACATCAGTGTCAGATTGCACCATCCGTCGTTGTTTGAGCCAAAGTGGACTTCATGGGAGACGGCCAAGGAGGACACCACTGTTGAAAACAAATCATAAAAAAGCCAGACTGGAATTTGCCAAACTGCATGTTGACAAACCACAAAGCTTCTGGGAGAATGTCCTATGGACAGACGAGACAAAACTGGAACTTTTTGGCAAGGCACGTCAGCGCTATGTTCACAGACACAAAAATGAAGCATACCAAGAAAAGAAAACTGTCCCTACTGTCAAACATGGAGGAGGTTCTGTTATGTTCTGGGGCTGCTATGCTGCTTCTCGCACCGGGTGACTTGAATCTGTGCAGGGTACAATGAAATCTCAAGACTATCAAGGTATTCTAGAGAGAAATGTGCTGCCCAGTGCCAGACAGCTTGGTCTCAGTCGCATGTCATGGGTCTTGCAACAGGATAATGACCCAAAACACATAGCTAAAAACACCCAAGAATGGCTAAAAGCCAAACATTGGACTATTCTAAAGTGGCCTTCTATGAGCCCTGATCTGAATCCTATTGAAGATCTGTGGAAGGAGCTGAAACATGCCGTCTGGAGAAGGCACCCTTCAAACCTGAGACAACTGGAGCAGTTTGCTCATGAGGAGTGGGCCAAAATACCTGCTGAGAGGTGCAGAAGTCTCATTGATGGTTACAGAAATCGTTTGATTGCAGTGATTGCCTCAAAAGGTTGTGCAACAAAATATTAATTTAATGGTACCATCATTTTTGTCCAGGCCTGTTTCATGAGTTTGTTTTTTAAAATAATTCTGTTGAACCAGAATTCAAAAGCACTGTCTGATTTTCATTGGTTAATTTTCATAGAATTTTTATTTATTACCACTTTTGTCAGATTCAAGTTATTTCTGTGGCCATTGTGGGTTTTTCTTTCATTAACAGAGGGGTGCCAACAATTTTGTCCACATCTGTAAATCATTACCTCCGCCAGGCCGCAGGAGGTAATGTTTTTGCCAGGGTTTGTCTGTCTGTCTGTTGGTTAGCAAGATAACTCAAAAAGTTTTGGACGGATTTCGATGAAACTTTCAGGTGTTGTTGGAAATGGTACAAGGAAGAACTGATTAAATTTTGGGGATGATCTGGATCACCGTCTAGATCCAGGAATTTTTTAAAGGATTCTTTAACATTGTGAGATAGGGCCATTTTCAACACACAGGATGCGGAGAATTACCGTGCTGCAGCGAGAGAAGAAATGCAGCGACACAGGCGCTATTGAAGCTCGTCAAGCTTAGTTTTTTAAAAAAAAAATTTTTATTGATTTTGTTTTCTTA
The DNA here is from genome assembly GCA_020510985.1 of Pholidichthys leucotaenia. Classification (NCBI taxonomy): domain Eukaryota; kingdom Metazoa; phylum Chordata; class Actinopteri; order Cichliformes; family Pholidichthyidae; genus Pholidichthys; species Pholidichthys leucotaenia. Next base: position 6,758,282 of record CM035850.1, read on the forward strand.
TTACCGCCGCCAGGAGGTTAGGTTTTTTTTTTTTTTTTTTTTTTAAAAGATGATCTGCTCGATATTGCCAGTCATGCCTCGTTCAAAGTCTAAAAGTGTGAAACACAGAAGGCAACAGAGTGCAGAGTGCATGAGAAGGGGGGCGGGGGGGGGAAGGCAGGGAGATAACACAGACTATGCGCAGAATCACCGTGCTATTGCTAGTCATATGTTTTCATGGTCAAGGAATCTGAAAACATACACACAAACACTGTATGGGGGGAACTGTGGCCGCCATTACGGAAAATTACGGAATGGCATTACGGAAAATGCCATTTTCGTGAATAACCACTGAACCACTAATCCTGTCATATGTTTTCGTCGTCAAGGAATCTGAAAACGTACACACAAACACTGTATGGGGGGAACTGTGGCACTTGGCGGAGGTCTGCGCTCTCCGAGTGCTTTTCTAGTTTATCATGACATCATCCTCAATAAACATGTTTTTAATCACCAACGTCTCATTAATCATGAATCCTCTCACAAAATCAACATTACAGCATCACATTAACTCGAATAAATTGTCATCTTTCATCAGTGCATTTTAACCATCAACATGAATTTAAATCATTGTCATTTAATCAGTCAGTATTTGATGACAAAACTCAGTAAAACAGTCAAAGTTGCATTTTTAAACCTTCACATGTTTGGTGTTAATTTGAAACTTTTTTACTTGGAAATTTACTTCCTCCTTTCTTGTAAATATGCGGGGGGGGTTTTCCCTCACAAATTTGTAGCCTCTTTTAACTTTAATGGGGTTTTTTTTGTTTGTTTTTTTTAATTTTTGTTGCTCGGGTCTGAACTTGTCTCCATTCCGAAAATAGGGGTCCCTTAAACCCCATCTGACATAGGAGCCCAAATCTAGAATGGGCCCTGATACCAGGATAAGTCAGTCTGTGGCCCAGAGCCAAGACCGCTTTTCTTTTTCTGTCAGCAAGACAAAGAAGGATTTATTAGAAACATCAACTGAAGTCAAATCCTTTAAAACGCTTCAGTCCTGGAGGTTTTCTAGAATCAACCTCTTTTTATTAAAGAATTATCACATTTTACAGAGTCCCTCCAGGATGTACAGACGTGTTGTTCTTGCAGGTTCTTGGTGCAAACATAGAACCATAAAAGGAGAAGGACAAAGAGCAACAAAGAACTGTATTGAAGTCAGTTTCAGGCTGCAAGTGTCTCTGTCCAGTCTGTCTCCGTGGAGTCCAGCATTATACCAAGTGTCAGCAGTAGAGCTGCAATGTGTTCTGGCAGTTATGAAAATATGTCATGAGGGGTCCTCAGGTCTGCTAGAACTTTCCCTCAGAGCTGGACTCAGAAGATCCCATCATCTCCAGTTTGATGCACCACATGATGTCTCTTAGTTCATCGTTGGGGGTGCACCCTCCCTCTGTCTCAGTAGGACTGCACGTCCAGCAAGAAGCAGAGTGAACCTGATGGTCCAGCATTCAGCAGTGGTAAAACCAGAGGCAGTCCCCTCTGTGAGGCCATCAGTGGGTGGAGGTGGAGTTTTCCCTTTAGGATGGTTGATAGGGTTTGAAATCCATTTGTCCAGACCTGTTGGAGGAGGGAGCACAGCCAGTACGTGTGGATCAGGCTGGCATCATTATTCTGACATTTATCACATGTGGGTGTGAGATGGGGGTAAAGATCAGAAAGCCTGACCTTAGTCATATGGACATATGTATAAAGACGCTGGGTTTACAGTCCAGGAGAAGTCAGAAGGTCATGTCAGTGCCATGTTTTCATGGGGTGAGCACAGGAAGGGAGAACTGAGCAGTTCCTCCATCTTGGTCCAAGAGAACCAAAACTGCATTAGAACGGTGGCTGGACAAGGTCATCAACATTGTCCAACAAGGTCACCGTGACTCTGAAGACATTGATAAGCTGTTGTTTTTTGTTTTTTTTTAAATGTTGCATCTTATTGCAAAGCGGGACCCAGTGGTCCAGAAAAAACTCTGGAGGGAGGGCAGAATGCCGAGTATAGAAGGTCTGTGATATAGAATGAAATCCTGGAATTCTTGGTAAATATGGTTCATGAAGACAAAACAAAGGAGGAGAAGCAAAGTGAAGTTTTCTCTGTAATTGCTGATGAGACCAAAGACCAGAGGAAGAAGGAACAGTTCACACTCCTGCTTTGACACCACTCCAATGGGGGCAGTGTGTGAAAGTAGATGATCCACTGTGGGGAAACCTCATCCTGGTCTGGCCGCCTCATGTGATCTCCATGTCACATCTAGGCCTCCCCAGTAAAAAATGTCTTAATACACCACTGAAGTCCAGCCAGTTCCTTTGTTCCCACTGGTCTGTCTGCTTTCCTGGATGCTGCTTCTCTCTGTCTGACCTCATGTTCATCATTGACCTCTGCAGTCCCTCCCTCTGTGATGCAGAGCTCTGTGGAGATCTGCTTTCAGAAGGCTTGGCTGTCCTGCTTCAGCCATGCCCTGGAACCTCTTCTTTAAGTTAGATTTCCATTTGGGTTGGAACTCTGCAGCAGAGGATCCTGAACACACACGCAAGACAGACTTTTACAACAATATCTGAAATGAGAACAATTCCATCATGTTAAAGTTGGTCAAATCCTCTGACTCTGCAGACGCTCAGCCAGCTCCTGCTGCTTCATTCTCCTCAGGAAGTTCAGTGTGATCTTCAGAAATGACTCTCTGCTCCTCCTCTCATCTTCATCCTCACCCTCCAACACCTCCTCATCCTCCCTCTGACTCCATAACCATCCTGGGTAATCTGGAATCACAACTTTCTGCATCTTCTTCAGCTCCATCTTCACAAAATGGACAATGTTGTCCTCCAGCAGCTGAAGCAGAGAAATGGAGAGTTCTGATATTAGAGCAAAATGTACAAATTTATTGTAAACAGCCAAGAGGAACTCCAAGGTGCTCTCATTCTTGAAAACTTGATTTTCCCCATTAGAACACAAAACAGAACATGTGATATGAGATGAGATGAGATGAGATTCAACTTTATTGTCATTACACATGTATGAATACAAGGTAACGAAATGTGACTTGGTATTTGGGCACGCTCTGCAGAGCGCATCCAAGGCCGGGGTAACAAGTAGTTTGCCAGTCTGGTCATTTACCAATGTTTAGTCACCCCTGGTCTTTGCTAGTTTATCAATGCTGTGGTCTTCAGAATAAACTCAAGGACTCAGTCACTTGGTCAAATATCACAGGATCCCATCAGTTCTTGTACGTCCATGTTCAGGTGTAAATGTGCTGTAATGTGTTCCAGACACTTCCCATCCTGCAGTCTTTTCCATTGCTCCAGGGTTGGTGGGGATGACTTGAGCCAGTTAACACTTATTATTTTATGGCCTATTAATATCAAACCCTCACCATGGACATTTTATTTTTCTCCACTGAATTTCGGGGAAGGTTTCCTCATATCACATGATGTGGTTCAAACAAGAAATCAAGGTCCAGGATCAGTTTTATTACTGCTTTGATTTTGCTCCAACAGTCTTTAGTCATTTCACCCCCTCCTCCCAAGATCTCCCCACCATCATCCTCTATTACTGTGTTTACCTCCAACTAACATTTACTTTTGATGTCTAATGTATTATCTGTTATATCTGAATGAATCCTTTCATGAAGGCCTGACTGTCATGATACCCCTGCGGGGCAGGAGAAACGGACCCACTTGTAGGATGTGTTCGTGCAATTTATTAAACAAAGGGAAAAATACTCTGTGCTCCAAACACCAGCCTACACTCTGTCATCACCCACCTGGACCAGAAAGACACCTATGCCAGACTCCTGTACATTGATTTCAGTTCAGCATTCAACACCAAAAATTGCAGTTAATCCATAAATCTGCCTTGCAAAGGTCTTAAATGCTATAGCTACATTTCCTTGCGTTTGAGGTGAAATCCTCATTTAATTTTCTGCTAGAAAATTCTTCTAGAAAATTCTTCTAGAGACTGCTGTGTCTCTAGAGGATCTGTTGATGTCTGCCGCAGGGCGAGCATCACTTCCACCTGCTGGAATCAGACCACTGCCACACATTGAGTTTTTGGCTGATTCACCATCCCAATGTCAAACACTTGTGCAAATACACTGAAGCTTCCCCTCTGACAATCAGACAGTCACTTTAAGGCAAATATGGACTTTGGAATACAGAATTCTCCAGGATTTGGGTGCTTTTAAAATTACTTTGGTGGGGGGGGATTTATAAGAAATAAAATGTCACAAAGTGAAAAAGCCTGCCATTTTACCATAAAAAAGTAACAGATTTGTCAAGAAAAATGACAGTTATGGGTAGAAAAGCTGAAAATGAGATTTTGGAAGAAGTACAATTTTCCAGAAACACCCTCAAAAATTTGCAAAAAAAGTCAAATTTGTGCAAATACCAAAACATTACTGGCAAAAGTTGCATTTTTGTGAGAGGTAAAAAAATTAAAAGGGGAAAAAAGCTGCAAAGTTGTGAGAAAGTTAAAGATCTCAGGTAAAATTGTTCAGAAATTGTTGTGGCTCCATTCAGGTCTTGACTCTTTGCACAGTAGAGGTTGCTGACCCCTGCCCCAGGACATGGGAGGGTGAAATCCTGCGCTGTCCAGAGATCTGGTTTTGGGTGCACTTTAGTCTTTACCTGGCTGTTAATTTTTTTGTCAAGTATGTTATGGTTCTAGGTTCTAGGGGAAACCCCACAGTTGCAGAAAAAAACCAGCAATCAGGCGATCCCCTGTGAGCAAGCGCTTGGCGACAGTGGAGAGGAAAAACTCCCTTTTAACAGGAAGAAACTTGCAGCAGAACCAGGCTCAGGGAGGGGCAGTCATCTGCTGCGACTGGCTGGGGGGTGAGGGGATAGAGAATAAGAGGTAGAAGATGGATGGAGGGATGTTATGGTTCTAAATTGTTCTTGGGTACGAATGTGAGAGTGAATGGTTGTCTGTCTCTCTGTTGGCCCTGCAGTGGACTGGCGATCTGTCCAGGGTGGATCCTGCCTCTCGCCCAAAGATGCTGGGATAGGCTCCAGACCCCCCACGACCCAAAACGGATTAAGTGGTAGAAGATGGAAGGATGGATGTTATTGACTTTATCACTTAACCCATGTTATTGTTCTTTAAAGTAAGGTAAAGTTATAATCAGTGTGTTTTAAGCGTTCCTCATCTGTGCAGGAAGTCCTACAGATGTTTTTTTTTTTGTAATAAATACCTTTTCAAGAGTCAATGACCCTGTTGTGTGTTACTCATTTCACTGATCAGTTAGTCTCAGCTGCCATTTTTGGTGTCTGACTCCTAGAATACTTTAGGCTAAGATTATATTTAACAGTCGCTCTGAAGTAACTTTAGAAAATCTAAGTTTCTAAATCTATTGTACGTCTCATATGAAGCCACTTTCTAGCTAGTTGCTTTAATTTAATCAGTTGAAAGTAAACCTTGAAACACAGTTGAAATCAAAATTATTTAACCTTCTTAACATGTCAGACTCCGTAGTCCTGTAACTAGAAATTAAACAGAATAACCAAAATTTAGAAGCCATATTGGATGAGGTTTGTTATGATTTCATTTTAGGAGAAAATCCTACGACTCTTATATTTGGTGGGTTGGAATATTTTTCAACCATGTAACTACTACGACAAGAGGGATAGTTGCCATTTTACAAATTATGGAATCTTATTTTTTATTTTCATATTTAATACATACACTGACAATGTATATAAAAAAATATACAGTATGTAATCACTATATGTATTGCTGTGCTCAAATATGTGTCCAGCCTTTATTTCTTCATTTTTTGCTGCCAAGGAGGCAGACATTGCAATTCTTAAAGTGGTCTTGAGCAGTAGTTCTCCAGGCTTTCTGAAGGTCCTTCAAGCTTTTCTTGAAGCCAGTGGTGATGTTGAACATTTCAAAGGATGGAAATTAAAAAAAAAAAAAAATACCTGGCCTTCAAGATTGTGCTGCAGTACTTCACATTTGTATCCAGTATTAGTCCCTACCTACAGTCCAGCTACTTCCTTAAGAGCAAGATCTAGTTCTGAGGCTGAGTCCCAGTCATGCGGCTGCTGGAATCCATTTTGTTCCACAGCCTGTTGCAGGTAATCCTGAATGACTGGATCACCACATGAATAAAATGTTATCTGTGACTCAGGAAACACATTTAGTTGCCAGTCTTCAACAGCCAGGCCACAGTCCCTTGATCCAAACCTACACAGTAAGACAATTATGTAACTGAACACTCAAGGGAAAACATCTCCATGATTTAACTCTTATAACTGGTTTGTTGTTACAGTGCACTGTATTTTATACAAATGTAGAGGCCTCCATAAACTCATGCAGAGTTGATTTACCTGTGAGGCAAGAGGTCGAGCTCATCTGGAATCCCTCCAGGACATGATGCAAGTCTGGAGCGTCGAATTCTGTGCCTGTTCCAGAGGTTGGTGCATTCATCCAGGTCTTTCTGGAGAACATTACTGAAGCAGAATCTCAGTACGCACTGGTGTCCGTGGCTGCCATTGAAGTGTCCTGAGTCTCTCAGAGCTTCCAACAGGTCCATCCAAAACTGGGCCCTAGAAATACATTAAATGCAAAGTTGCTTGTCTTGCACCAAAGGAAAACTGTATCGTGACAGAATAACTACAAATACCACTAGTTGATATGATGCTTCACTGACAGCATTGTGCAATATTTTCTATGGCAAAAGATTTTATTCTCATAAAGGTAGCCAACTAATAATGCAGGTCTTTAATTCCACAGGTTACACAACAGTGGAAAATGGTCAGTTACAGTGACCAGCCGCTGATATGGATCAATAAGTTTTGAACAGTCATTCCTATACAATTTTGTTTATACAAATTAGAATATTCTGCTTACAGTGAACATTTTGGGTGGTTTCATACATGACAGCTCATAGGAAAAAATACTTGTATGTAATGGGCTGTCAGCTATATAGTAATCTGCATGACAAATGAAACATTTAAAACCATCAGGTCAGCGTTCATGCTGACCAGCAGTAATCTACTCTATAAGCGGTTCCCCATGTACTTTAAATACATTAATCAGAAACACACTTGCCTTCTTTTTCTGAAACAGGACCACCAAGACTCAATCGGCTGATTCCCTGTTGACCCATAGCTGTGATGTCATGAGCTGCATAGTGATCTATGAGCTCATGGCGGAGGTGCATCGTATCGCTGCCATGGTCCTATTTTCTGTTCCACAGTCACTTCTTCATCTCATTGGCATCACACCAACACTTTTGACACAGTTAACAGAACTGTGTGAGATGACAGATGGCTTGTTGTTGGCAGCTCCACAAACCAGCCACGTTATTCTTGGTGAAAAGCCCATCTATACATGCTGAGAGGGCCAAGCCGAAGGCTTCAGTTTATCGTATCCATCTACATGCCATATGGAATTTGGACCCATAGAGTGATATGTCCGTCTTAGAAATCTCCGGAATGTTCTCAGATACGTCCCTCATGGATTTAATTGTTTCAGCATCTCATTACAGTATCGCGTTCAACACGTAGCTTGTATTTCTGCTGAAGTTCTCGCCACATAGTCCGAGAGCCAAACAGTTGCGCAGGACCGCGCAGCTCGGTCACAATCGCACGTCTCCCTTCAGTAAATGGGGAACATTCTTTCTTCTGTACATCCCTGCTGCAGCTAAACGTGTCTTCAGAGACTCACTGTGATGTGGTGAAAAGTTGACAGCATGTCTAGTATCACCTCATACGTATGTATGGCCTGCATCAAAATAATGTCTTGTAATGTTGGGGCTGTGTTAAGGGGGCAGGGATTTTCCCAGCATGCTTTACCAGCAGAGGACATTACTTTCGTGTATGTGCTTAAATGTTATTACTGAGTTATAACTGTGTTATAATGACACAGCAGTGTTATAGGCAAGATGTATCATGTGTGTGTAACCATGATTGGAACGGAGGTCTGGGAGAATGACCTCCCCTCCTGTCTGTGCTCAGTGTGTGTTTGAATAAAGCCTGTTATGTCGCAGCCATCTGCTCCTTTTCTTTGTGTGAACTTCGCCTACGTCGCACTGGTGTCAGGAGTGGGACCATGGAACAGATGGAAGCCAGGATCAGAACGAAGATCCAGCAGCTGGAGCGACTCATCGCTCAGCTGGCGACAAACGACGGAGCTGAGACACCGACCCCCTGAACCGCTCACCGGGACGAACGAAGCAAAGGACACGACGGGACCAGCATGCCCCGCCTTCTGCCTTTTTCAAGGCAGGGTGGGCTGAGCAGCACAAACCAGCCCCGCTCCCTGTCGGCAATTCCACTGCGACCAGGGGCGGCAATCAATTGGGAGGCGACCGGCCCACCCATCCAGAAGCGGGCCAACATTCCCCACTTCAACGGCGGGACCCTACTAGACGACTACCTGGTCCAGGTCGAGCTGGCTGCCTCGCTGAACGACTGGCCACCAGAAGAAACCACTGTGCAGGTCGCGCTGGCCTTGGAAGGAAGGGCCCTCTGCACGCTGTCTGACCTCCGGCCCGAGGAGCGCCGCAGCTGGCCAGCGCTACAGGGAGCGCTCCAGAGACGGTTTGGGAGAACGTCCGACGCTGAGCACACCCAGGAACAGCTGGCCAACCGCCGTCGAGGCAGCCAGGAGAGACTCAGAGCCTACGCAGCGGACATATGGCTGCTAACATGGCGTAGCTACCCGGACTTCAAACTGGAGGCAGTGGAGAAGCTCGCCCTCCAGAACTTCATCCAAGATCTCCGCCTGGCCCAGCTCCAGAACCATGTACGGATTAACGCCGCGAACAACTGGGAGGCTGCGGTGGCAGAAGCAGAGCGGGTGGAGCCGCTAATGAATCATACAGCGGAGCCAGGACAAAGAGCCTTCCAGGCCACGGCTGAGAGCGAGGGGGAGGAGGAGGAGTTACGGCAGACCACGGCAGCGCGTCCACGGAGAAGACGGCCGTGGCGACGCGAGGAAGGTATGGGTACATAATCATACCATGTAGGATAACTAAGTAGACGGTTGTGCTGTTTCATCCCATCTAGCTACAATGCTCCGCACTGTGTGTCTATATATTTATGTTTATATGTACATATGTATACTAGCTGCTCTTGTTTTTTCTTGCCTTCTGAGTGTTGCTCTGAGTGTTGCTATCCCTGTGCTGTTGCAATCCTGGAATTTCCCCATTGTGGGACTAATAAAGACTTATCTTATCTTATCTTAAGGGTGCTTCCGCTGCGGAGAGCCAGGAGACATCGCAGGGTACTGCCCCGCACCCACCTCACGGCCCCTCGCCAAAGTTAAACTAGAGCGAGATGGCATGGGCGGGGACAGGCCACCTCCAGAAGATGTTTCCCCCAATGAGTCGGTGCCGTGCGTGGGCCGAATTAGACACTCGCCAGGGATGTATTTACAATGCAGCCTGGAGAAGACGTCGATCCGGGCCCTGATTGACACCGGCTCTACCATCTCCTTGGTCCAACCCGGTGTGCTGCCGGGCACAGACGAGACGACACCCCCCCCCACTGAGCGCCACGTCACCACAGCTACCGGTGAGAGCACCAGATTGGGGGCGCGGAGAGTTCTCGTTGTGGGGGTGGCTGGTCAGAACACAAAACACCCGTTCTGGCTGGCTGACATTCAAGACCCCTGTACTATTGGACTGGACCTGCTCAGAGCGTGGAACGCCAAGATCGACACCGCCAGACCATCCCTCCAGCTGGGAACCCCGACCATCACGCTCCACAGCAGAACCCAGAGGAGGAACATGGAGGCCTGCGCGATCGAGGGACTGCCAGGACTGACCGGACCAGGTGGGCCACCGCGAGAACTGGACATAACAGCACCACCAGCACGAGCAGAAGGAGCACGAGCGCACACAGGGACAGCAAGGGGAGGGGTCAACGCGTCGGCAGAGACGCAGCAGGCGGTCGAGGAATTATTCCAGCAGAGCTGCAGCGGGCTGGAGCCGGGACAGAGACGCCAGCTGCGGGAGCTGTTGGACTGCTTTATGGGTGTCTTCGCTGCGAAGGACAAGGAATGCACCCGGACCAGCTTGGTGCAGCACGAGATCGATACCGGTGAGACCAGGCCGATTCGGCTCCGCCTACGCCGGCTGCCCTTTTCAAGGCGGGCAGCAGCAGAACAAAAAGTGTGAGAAATGCTGGAGGCAGATGTTATTGAGCCCTCCAGCAGCCCCTGGGCGGCGCCGGTGGTGCTGGTCAGGAAGAAGGATGGGTCGTGGCGGTTCTGTGTGGATTACCGACGCCTGAATGACGTCACCCGTAAGAACTCCTACCCCCTGCCCCGCATCGATGACGCGCTGGACCACATCGCTGGCTCCAGCTGGTTCAGCTCGCTGGATCTACGCAGCAGCTATTGGCAGGTAGAGCTGTCACCCAAGGCCCACCAAAAAACAGCCTTCTCCATCGGGCAGCGACTGTACCAGTTTAAAGTGATGCCGTTTGGACTCTGCAACGCCCCGGCCACCTTTGAGCGCTTGATGGAGCGAGTGCTGGCTCACGTGCCCCGGAGTCGCTGCGTTGTTTACCTGGACGACCTTCTGGTGCATGCAGCTGATTTTGACAGCACCCTGTCCAATCTCCGAGAAGTACTGGACGCCATCCGACAGGCTGGGCTACGGTTACACCTGAGGAAAAGTCACCTATTTCGGCGGGAGACCACCTTCCTGGGCCACGTCGTCACCGCAGCGGGAGTCGCCAAAGACCCAGAAAAAGTGGCAGTGGTGAGAGACTGGCCAGTGCCGCGGGATGTGGGAGAGCTGAGGATTTTTCTCAGACTGGCCTCCTATTATAGGAGGTTTGTGAAAGACTTCGCCACCATTGCCAGACTGCTGCACCAGCTGACGCATAAAGGACGCACATTTCAGTGGAGTGAGAGTTGTGCTGCTGCTTTTTCCTACTTCGCGCAGTGCTCATCAGAGCCCCCATCCTGCAGTATCCCAACCCAAACCGCCCGTTCATCGTGGACACGGACGCCAGCAATCAGGGCATCGGGGCGGTGCTATCCCAGGAGGGAGAACATGGAGAGCATGCAGTTGCTTTTTTCAGCCGCACTCTCAGCAGAACCGAGAGGAATTACTGTGTGACTCGCAGAGAGCTGTTGGATGTCATCCAGGGACTGCGTCAATTCCGCCCGTATGTGTATGGATGGACAGTTGGTGAGATGGCTGGAGGCACTGCAGGATTATGATTTCCAGATTGTACATTGGGCAGGCCTCCTCCATGCCAACGCTGACACGCTGTCTCGGCGTCCCTGTGCGGCAGAGGAGTGTCCTCACTGCCAGCGGGCTGAGGATCAAGACCAAGCCGTCCCACAGGCTGCTGGTCTCCGGACCGCTGTGAGCAGGAATAACGCAGCGACACACAGCTCCTCCTTGGATGATAAGGCAGCCTCCCCCAGTGATGACGTCACAGAGGTCCTTAGTACGCAGCAGCTGCAGAGCGAGCAGGACAGAGACCCGGTCATTTCTCGGGTTCGGCAGTGGCTGGACACAGGACAGCGGCCTGCCTGGGAGGCTGTGTCTGCGCTGGACCCAGAGACTAAGGCCCTACACTCCCAGTGGGCCAACCTCTGCTGCCACGAGGGCGTGGTGTATCGACAGTGGCAGACTCCAGCTGGGCAGCGGCACGTCTGGCAGCTGCTGGTTCCTCGTCGACTCCAGCCCAAGGTACTCCAGCTGGTTCATGGGGCAGTAGGAGCGGGCCACTTCGGGGTGACAAAGACTCTGCAGCGTCTTCAAGTTCTACTGGATGTAGAGCTCCACGTCCATTGCTGCGACACCTGCACAGCTCAGAAAGGGCCAACTCAGCGATCCCACGCTCCCCTGCAGCAGTACCGGGTGGGAGCACCGATGGAGCGGGTGGGAGTGGACATTCTGGGCCCTTTCCCGACTACGGACCAGGGGAACTGCTACGTGCTGGTTGCAATGGATTATTTCACTAAGTGGCCAGAGGCGTATGCGGTCCCAGACCAGAGTGCCGCTACGACGGCATCAAAGCTGGTGGATGAAATGTTCTGTCGGTTTGGCGCACTGGAGGAGCTGCACAGCGATCAGGGTCGGAACTTCAAGGCGGAGGTCTTCGGAGAGGTCTGCAAGCGGCTGGGCATCCGGAAGACCTGGACTACCCCGCTGCACCCACAGAGCGATGGCCTGGTCAAACGGCTCAACTGGACCCTCACCACTCAGCTCGCTATTCTAGTGGACCAGCGACAGCGATACTGGAACCTGCATCTGCCTTTTGTTTTGTGGGCGTACCGGACGGCAGCTCAGGAATCCACCCAATGCACTCTTGCAGTGCTCATGTTTGGATGCAAGCTGCGCACACCGGCGGATTTGGTATCCCCCCTCCCCGAGCCTGAGGTGGAGGGCGAACCAGGGTTGGGTTATTTTTTTTTTGTTTGAAAGAACGTCTCCACACGGTGCACAAACTGTCTCGAGAGGCCCTGGCAGCGGCGGAGGGTCGGCAGAAGCGAGCGTATGACTCCCGCTGCCAGGGGGAGGGACTTTGCACAGGGGAGATCGAGTCTGGGTTTTCTGCCCTGAGAGAAAAAGAGGACGATCACCGAAGCTGGCGAGCCATTGGTCGGGACCATGTTTCTGCAGAGACTGTCAGACGTGGTGTACAGGGTGAGGCTTAAGAAAAGGGACCGGGTCGTGGTCCTTCACCGTGACCGTCTCGCCCCGTACCAGCCATCCTGGTGGTCGAACCGGAGCCTTCATCCAGACCAGATACTCCAACCGAGACTCAGATGAACACTAGCGGGCCTGTACATGCTGGTCGTCGGCATCGAAGGCCACCCCGACACCTGGACGGGTTCGTGTTGGACTTGTGAGTTCAGAAATCAGTCCGGGGGGGGACAGTGTAACGTTGGGGCTGTGTTAAGGGGGGCAGATGTTTTCCCAGCATGCTTTACCAGCAGAGGACGTTACGTTCATGTATGTGCTTAAATGTTATTACTGAGTTATTATACTGCTGTGTCATTATAACTGTGTTATAATGACCCAGCAGTGTTATAGGCAAGATGTATCATGTGTGTGTAACCATGATTGAAACGGAGGTCTGGGAGAATGACCTCCCCTCCTGTCTGTGTTCAGGGTGTGTTTAAATAAAGCCTGTTGTGTCGCAACCATCTGCTCCCTTTCGTTGTGTGAACTCTGCATACGTCACATTGTGTAATGATCAGGTTCAATCACATCTGTGAACTGTTAGCACTACCATAAATTATTAATAACTATATGACAGTAATTTAAAAAAAATGTTGAATGGAGATAAACATCAAAGAAGACTCAGTTAAAATCACTGGACACTGAACCACAAAAGATTCATCTCTCGAGATGATTTCACGGGCTCGTAATCACAAAGACACTGATTTCCATCCAGTCTGCTGCGGCCTGTGGACGCTTGTTTCCAGCGCCGTTTCTGTTTCTACATGGCAACACGTGCAACGTTATCATGAGGCAACAGTGTGTGCGACACCTACTGGGCAGGAGGTCAAAAAGTAATGGATTGCACCTTTTACACTAACATTGTGCAAGTTTCTAAATGCTTTTTTGATGTATTTTTTTAATCTTTGTTTTCATAAAAATCATATGAATTTCACCTTTAAGATACCAGCCGGACACAACATTTAAAAAAAAAAAAATAAATAAACAACTTAAAAATTCTCTTTCCCTTGTCAGCAAAATGATCCAAATGCTCCCCTCTGTTAACCTGCCCCCCTCCATCCATGAAGACTGTAAGGAGAGTTTCTACAGGGAAACTTAGTTTATCAGTGAGAAGAGAGGAGCACATGGACCAGAAACATCAGGAACATTCTATGAGAAAGTTCAACACTTTATAGAAAAACTTTATAGGAAAGGTAACATGTTACTCATAAAACATGGCTAATTTATAGGAAAAAGAGAAATAAATTTATCAGGAAAAAGTTGAAAATGTATTTTAAAAAAGTTAACTTTCCAAGAAAAATGGTTCCCACAAGAACTTCTCTAATTGGTGAGAAACTTGGATATTTATGAGTGAAAAAGGTATATATATATATATATATATATATATATATATATATATATATATATACACTGCTCAAAAAAATAAAGGGAACACTGTGTTGTTTAAGTGTTCCCTTTATTTTTTGAGCAGTATTTTATATATATATATATATATATATATATATATATATATATATATATATATATATATATATAATTAATTTTATTATATAATTTATTTATATAATTTATTATATAAATAAATATAATTTATTTGTGTATATATATACTAAAATGTTTCAGAAAAACTTTTTTTTAATAAATTTCAGATTTTTTTTTTCTTAGAAATGTGTGGCGGGGGGGGGGGGGGGTCACCATTTGGAAGCTCTGGTTTTTCTCACGAAAATCAAATGTTTTTCTCATAAATATGGGACTCGCTTATAACAAATCTGTGACTTTCTAAGTCACAGATTTGTCACTTTCAAAGTTGTAAATTACCATATTTTATCATATTTTTGCCCCTTTATTCTTGAAAACTTGTACTGAAACTACGTTTCTACCTTTGTAGCTCTACCAAATGCTAACTATGAATATCACCCACAACCCCCTTGTTAAAAACTAACAAATCACCTCCTGCCTGGACTTTCACAAAGCAATAAATCAATATAAAAGTCAAGGTTTAACGCTGCACTAACATGGCTGAGGAAGCAGACGTGCTGCAGGAACAGGCTGCAGGTTACTGTCACTGCTGCTGCAGTTCAGTCAACAGGGTGCAGGAATGTGGACTAAACTATTTGCAATTTTTTTCCCCTTGTCCTGTAAAGCAGTGAGGTAAGCAGAACAGAAATCTGCTTCCCTTACTGAGCCAAACAGATTTACTTTGCCAAAAGGAGCTTTATACAGTACATAGACACTACTCACATAAAGTTATTGATACAGTATTTGGCTTTCATGTGAAATTTATGGAAAATGTTAAAAGTTCACATGACAGTGATATTATATCATGAAAGGAGGGATTTAATAGAAGCATGCAATGGTGATTTCCTCATCTCAAACAATTTATTGAAACAAAAGCCAACAACAGTGGTGGCTATACCACAACAAAAAATGTCACCTACAGGTGATACAATAAGCAAAAACATTGCTATAAAAGACTCCATTTTCATAAAGAACACAGATCATTGAGGTCATTGAAACTGTTAAATTGTTTAAAAGTAAAACATCTACAGATTGCGATGGTATTGACATGTTTTTAGTCAGAACTATCATTGAATGCTTAGTGAAGCCACTGACGTATATCTGTAACCTGTCTCTCCAAACAGGTATATTTCCTAGTGCAATGACAATAGCTAAAGTAATTCTGATATACAAGATGGGTGACAGACGGGAATTTTTAAACTATAGGCCTATTTCACTATTGCCGCAATTTTCGAAGATACTCGAAAAAATATTCTGTGAGAGAATTGACAACTTCATAATGAAGAATAATTTATTGTGTGAGCAGCAATATGGGTTCAGACACGAGGACAACTGCATTTGCTCTAATGGAATTTATAGAAAAAATATCAACTGCTGTAGAAAATAAAGAGTATTCAGTTGGGGTATTCCTGGATCTTAAAAAAGCATTTGTTACAGTGGATCATAAATTACTGTTAAAGAAGCTACAAAATTATGGTATTGGGGGTAGCACTGTCCTGGTTATGTTGTTACTTAAAGAATAGATATCAGTATGTATGTGTTGGTAGCAAAAACTCACAGTTACTGAAGGTTACTTGTGGAGTCCCACAGGGTTCAGTTTTGGGGCCACTGTTATTCAATATGTATATAAATGATATATGTAAGGTTTTAGAAAAAATGGATTTAATACTGTTTGCAGATGACACTAATTTATTATGCAGTGGAAGCAATTTGGAACAACATTTGGATACACTCAGAAAGGAATTAGGAAAGCTCAAACTGTGGTTTGATTCAAACAAATTAACGCTCAATTTAAGTAAGACAAAATTTATAGTTTTTAACAACCATCACAACAACTCAGTATCTAACTCAGTGTAAATGGTGTAGAGATTGAAAGGGTATCCGAAATTAAATTCCTTGGAGTAATAATTGATAATAAACTGTGTTGGATGTCATATATTAATTATATTAAAGGTAAAATATCCAAATCAATCGCAATACTACACAGAGTGAAATATTTGCTGAATCAACCCACATTATATACCTTGTATCATTCATTAATACTTCCATACATGACATATTGTACTGAAGTATGGGGAAATACATATAAAACAAACATATATCCAGTCTTTATGCTTCAGAAGAGAGCTATTAGAATAATAAACAAAGCTGCTTACAGGGAACCAACAAACCCACTTTTTCTTAAATTAAAAGCTCTCAAGTTGAAAGATCTGGTTGACTTTAAAACTGCAATAATAATGTTTAAAGTGAAGAATCTATCACTGCCCGCAAATATCCAAAAGTTGTTCCAAATAAGGGAGAATTAATATCATTTCAGAGGAACATGTATATTTCAAAAACCTTCAGTGAGAACTACCACCAAGCAACACTGTGTTTCAGTGCAAGGAGTCAGATTATGGAACGATTTTCGACCTGAATTAAAATCATGTACAACGCTGGGACAATTTAAACAAAAAATAAAGGAAGAAATACTCCAAACATATATACAAGATGACATGTAAAATCACATAAGGATTGTCATATCCAGTCTGAGTTGTGTTGTTGCTTATTTTTTTCATGTTTTGTCTTAGCTTTGTTCTGATTTGTAATCACTCTTATTGTTTTTGTTTTTTTTTTAATTCTTAGATGGAACATGGGTGGGCAATATAAGCTGCAACTTCAGCCATCACCCATTTCGGATAACTTATGTTGAATTTTTTTAATTTTTTTTTTTTATAATTTGTTGAATTATTGTTTAATTTGACTTTGTTGGATTTTTTCCCCCCATTGATATATTGTTCTTTCCTTTCTTTTAATCTTTTAATCTAATCTATCTGAAATAAAGATTCATTCATTGTCCTTATTCTCATGCAGGGCACGATAGTGCCTCTCCATAGATGATGTGTTATTGTATCCAAGCTCTTTGAAACACAACAGACACTTCACCTTGCAAATAGAAATAAATCTGAAATAAATGACAAGAACGGCATGATCCAGCTGGGACTTGAACCCCAGCCTCCCAGCTGTAGGGCAGATGCTCTCCTCAAGACCACCAGTCCAGTTACAAGAACTAGCCACTATTTGTGAAAAATGTACCAACTTAATAACTGCCTTATTGGGACACATGAGATCAAAATGTTCCCAAACAGGAGAAGTCCATCTTTTTGGCGCTGGCTCCATCTGAAAATTGGCTGTGGCAAACCCCATACACAGTCAAAGATGGACAAGACAAAACGTAATGGACGGGAATTTCCATTGTGTGTCGCTGCTCACTTTATTTCATGTGTGCACAATCGTGAACAGCTTCCTGACTTATTTATGCGGTACGACGGCCGGCGAGGCTGACGATGTCATCACATACATCAGCAATACATGCCTCGAAATGCGCTTTGCCAAATATTTCCTGGATTATTTGGATCACGCGCCGAAGCTCCAGTACCGGCCGTCCCATCACTAGTTTCCTGTTTGTTTATATCTGTGGCTTATATTATTCATATATCCATACCTACATATGTATAGACATAAGAGGAATGTTTAGAGATTGCATATGTAGAATGACCTCACGTCTCAGAGCAGGACAAGAGGTCTCGACCACCGGCGAAGATCAAGGAGCAGACGGAGACGCAGTGGTGGAGACCTGAACGAACTCCCTGACCCCCCCCCAGGGTCAGGTGGAGGAGAGAGAGGACAATAGAGGGAGATTACGCTGATGCGGGATGTCAGCTTTGATATGCAATGTCTTTTGTTGTGTGTGGTATAAGTATGAAGGTCTGACTGCGCTCATTCCTTCATTCTGCTTCTGCATTGAGATGAGACATGTTAGGGACTGGAAGATGGCAATAAAGCTTGATTTATAAAATCACTTCGCTTCCTCATTTCAAGCTCCCTACATTGGTGACCAGACGTGAGAATGGACCAAAGACGTTCTCCCGCTACAGGCTCGTCAGAGGCGACCCAGGCAAGCACCGTCGCCAACGCAGACAGGGGAACTGATGGAAGACGTTCCCCCACAGCAGAATCGCCAGAGACGGCCCAGCCAAGCGCGGTCCTCAACCCCACCGCGAGAACGGAAGAAAGGCGTTCTCGTGCTGCAGACTCATCAGAGGCGGCCCATGCAAGCGCCGTCGCTGTCAAACTCCCAGAGTTCTGGCAAAATGACCCGAACTCGTGGTTCCAGCAGGCTGAGGCTCAGTTTGCACTGGCGGGGGTTACGGCGGATGAGACCAAATTTTACCACATCGTCGCCAGACTCGACGCCGCCACATCAAGATGCGCGCGGAGCGTGATACAACAACTGCCCGGCAACGACAAATACAAGGAACTGAAGGTGATCCTCATCAAGAGTTTCGTCCCCTCGGCCAAGGAAAGGGCCGGGACGATTCTGGCAATTTACGGCCACGGGGGACGCAGACCGATGGCCTTCATGGAAGACATGCTACAGCTGAGGGAGGCAGACAACGACAACTTCCTCTTTCAACACATCTTCCTCAGCACTCTGCCGCCGCACATGAGAGGGATCCTGGCCAACATGCGGTGTAAGACCCAGCAGGACTTCCGCGCCCTGGCCCGAGAAGCGCAGCGGCTCATCAACTCCTGCGGCGAACAGATGGCCACATCAGCATCTGCAGATCTTGGCGCTGAAGCCCAGAGCAGCGGAGAGTCACAGATGATGGAGCAGAACCCGCCCACCATGGCAGCGACGCGACCAAGGCGCAGCAAGCGGAGTGACCTCTGCTAGTATCATCAACGTTTCGCCGAGAGGGCGTACAAATGCGTGCCCCCCTGCAATTTCAAGAGCTCTGGAAACGCCAAAGCCGGGAACCGTTAGCAGCTACGGCTCTCGGCGAGACGAACAAGCTGCTCTATGTGACTGACGGACACTCCGGGAGACAGTTCCTCATTGACACCGGAGCTCAGGTGAGCTTCATCACCCCGTCCAACGCAGACCGGGCAACAGGACCACGAGGAAACGGAGCGATGGCAGCTAACGGCTCGATCATTGACACTTTCGGTGAAAGAAACCTGCCTCTGTCCATTCACGGCCGCAACTATAGGTGGACCTATATTATAGCGGCGGTGCACGAGGCTACTGCACGAGGCTATAGCACGATGCTACCGACCCCTCTATGTCCCATGTTTGGACGGAGAAAGTGCTGCCCTCCTACAATCCTATCAAACATCAGGGGACCCAGAGATAGCAGACCATCTCATTGAATCGCTAAATACAGCCCGGCGAAAGAAATGGGAGGAGACAGTTGCTGACCGGAGCTTTACCCACTCTAGCAGGAAATGTTGGAGCCTCATCCGTCGCCTAGGAGCTGCACAGAAGCCCCCTAGCCAAAGCCGAGCATCCGTCACACCCAACCAAGTTGCATCCCACCTACTGACTATCGCCAAAGCACCCCAAGACAAAGACACCAGAAGAGCAGTTACAACTGAGCTAAAAAAACATCAAAAAATGCCTGTAGAGGAAACGAACCCTGAACCCTTCGAGGCTGCTGAACTGGAGAAAGTCCTACAGGGCCTGAAATGTGGAAAGGCAGCAGGATACGATAACATCTTCCCAGAATTCATGAAAAATCTTGGCCCCCGAGCCCTAACCTGGTTGACACAATTCTACGCAAGGATCACACAAACAAACTCGATCCCAAAGAAATGGCGGACAGCAAAGGTCATTGCCATCCCAAAACCTGGCAAAGACCACAAACTACCAGCAAGCTACCGCCCAATCTCCCTACTCAGCGTTCCTTACAAAATCATGGAGCGCCTAATACTGCAACGCATTTCCCCAGAAATAGAGGATATTCTAAGTGTGGATCAAGCAGGTTTCCACAAGGACCGCAGTACAGGAGAACAAGTACTGGCCCTAACCACCTTCATCGAAAATGGCTTCGAGAGCAGACTGAAGACAGGGGCTGTGTTTCTCGATCTTACAGCCGCCTATGATACGGTCTGGCACAAAGGCCTCCTCCTGAAACTTATAAAGGCGATCCCTGCTTGGGCAACAGCAATTATAAAACCCCTGCTGGCCAACCGAAGGTTCAGAGTCCACCTCAGTCAGAACACAAGTGCATGGAGAATGCAGAAAAACGGACTCCCACAAGGCTCAGTTCTAGCTCCAACTCTGTTCAACCTCTACATAAACGACCTGCCTACTACAAAATCCCGCAAATTCATCTATGCAGACGACATCTGTTTGGCATTCCAAGCACCAGACTTTGAACCACTGGAACGGGTGCTCACGGAAGATCTTGCCAAACTGGACCAGTTCTGCAAAATCTGGCGCCTAAAACCAAGCCCAGCAAAAACCGTCTCCAGTGTATTCCATCTCCACAATGCAAAAGCTGCCAGAGAACTAAACATCCACCTGAGCGGACTCAAGCTTAAGCATGCCCCAAATCCAACTTATCTTGGAGTGACCCTTGATAGGACCTTATCCTTCAAGGAACATCTAAAGGGGACGGCTGCTAAGGTGAAGGTACGAAACAACCTGCTCTGCAAGCTCGCTGGTGCAAAATGGGGGGCGGCAGTCTCCACCCTGCGCACCTCAGCACTGGCCCTTTCATACTCTGTAGCAGAATATTGTGCCCCTGTCTGGTCCAGGTCATCTTACACACACCATGTAGACACCCAGCTCAACTCAACCATGAGAACTATAACTGGAACAATCTGTTCAACACCACTCCCCTGGCTCTCTGTACTGTCAAACATAGCCCCTCCACACATCCGGCGAGCAGCATTAACTCAAAGGATGCTCCAAAAAGTTAAAGATTTTCCTCACTTGCCAATCCATGCAGATATCTACACCCCACCCACTGCCCGACTTTCATCCAGATGGCCGATTTGGAAAAACCCTCCCCCAGCTGACATTACCATCCAGACAGCTTGGCAAGAGGAATGGGAGACCAAGGAGGTCCCAAACAAACAGCTGGTGATAAACCCCAACCAACAGGTCCCGGGCACCAACCTCCCAAGGAGACAGTGGTCTACACTCAATCGCTTCAGGACTGGACATGGCCCCTGCTTGGCCAGCCTTCACAGATGGGGCAGTAGCCCTAGCCCACTGTGCGCATGTGGAGAGGAGCAAACAATGGAACACATCATAGAGGTTTGCCCGCTCCAAAGACTGGAAGGAGGATTACACACCCTCCATACAGCAAACCAGGAGGCAACTGCTTGGCTTAAGGACTTTGCATTCGCTAAATAAATAAATAGCGGCGGTGAGTTTTAACTTGTTGGGCGCTGATTTCTTATGTGCACATGGGTTGTTAGTCGATCTTGCAAACAGACGCTTAGTTAATGCATGTCATTTTCTTCTATTCCCTGCTCAGCCCGAGTGTCCCCACCACCCGTGCAGGCCAGCGTCACCACAGCAGGAGGTAAGTTTGACCAACTCCTCACCCAATTTCCAGCACTCACAGTTCCAAAATTTTCAGCAACAGTAGCGAAACACGGGGTTGAACACTTCATCCCCACAACAGGCCCACCTGTTTTTGCCAAAGCTCGGCGCTTAGACGCGACCAAGCTCGCCATAGCACGCGACGAGTTTGCCAGCCTGGAAAAACTGGGCATTATTCAGCGCTCGAAAAGCCCTTGGGCATCGGCACTACATATGGTCCCGAAAACCGACGGTTCTTGGAGACCTTGCGGTGATTACCGCAGATTAAACAATGCGACAGCGCACGACCGCTACCCAATCCCTCACATCCAAGATTTTTCACTACATCTGGCGGGTGCGTGCATTTTTTCTAAAATAGACCTGGTCCACGGCTACCACCAAGTTCCGGTTCGACCGGAGGATGTTCCTAAAACGGCTGTAATAACCCCTTTTGGTCTTTTTGAATTTTTGCGAATGCCGTTTGGCCTCAAAGGCGCTGCTCAAACTTTTCAGCGTATGATGGACACTGTATTACGTGACCTCCCCTTCGTGTTTGTCTACCTTGACGATATTCTGGTAGCCAGCTCGTCAGAGGAAGAACACGAACAACACCTCACTACGGTTTTTCAGAGACTAGAAGAGCATGGGTTAATAATCAACCCAGCCAAATGCCGATTCAGCGTGTCACAAATTGATTTTTTGGGACACAGAGTTTCACCAGAGGGGGCAGTTCCATTGCCGGACAAAGTGCGCGCGGTAGCAAATTTCCCCCGACCACAAACGGTCAGATCGTTACAAGAATTTTTATGAATGGTGAATTTTTACAACCGTTTCCTCCCTCGTGCAGCTCAACTCATGCAGCCCCTGGATGCCGCGCTCAGAAAACAAAAACCCTCCAACGCGGTCGAATGGACCCCGGAGCGGGAACGCGCCTTCGCAGAAGTAAAAATAGCACTAGAGGATGCCGCATTGTTGGTCCACATCGATCCCTCGGCCCACATAGCGCTGACCACAGACGCGTCAGACCTGGCCATAGGGGCAGTCGTGGAACAACATGTTGGCGGAACCTGGCAACCGCTAGCATTTTTTAGCAAATCCTTAAACCAAACCGAGCGCAAATACAGCACTTTTGACAGGGAGCTGCTAGCGCTCCATTTATCCATCCGCCATTTTCAGTTCTGGATGGAAGGGCGGCGGTTCACGGCTTTCGTAGACCACAAACCACTCACTTTTGCGATGGCTAAAATTTCAGAACCATGGTCAGGCAGGCAACAAAGACAACTAGCCGCAATTTCAGAGTTCACCACGGATATTCGACATGTAGCAGGCAAACTTAATGTGGTAGCAGACTGCCTCTCCCGCGCCGTGACATCGTCAGGGCGTGAGGAAGCAAATTATACTACCGCAGCCACAGAGCTCATGGCCAACGCGGACGCATACGGGGCCCCAATCCACATAGGGATAGATTACGCGGCCATAGCAGCGGAACAAAGCAGTGACGCGGACGTGCGCGTGCTCCAGTCTGGACCAACAGGGTTAAGGCTGGAGGAAAGGGGTTTGCGTGACGGTGTTCCCCCCCTAATTTGCGATGTGTCAACCGGCCAACCTCGCCCCGTAGTTCCAGCCGCGTGGCGCCGCCGCATTTTTGACTCGTTCACTCCCTCGCGCACCCAGGGGTGCGCGCCTCGGTTAAAATGGTCGCGGAGAAGTTTGTTTGGCCAGGCCTGCGTAAAAATGTAAAGGAATGGGCGAAGACTTGCATGTCTTGCCAACGCGCCAAAATTCACAAACACACAAAAGCTCCTCTAGAACCTTTCCGAATCCCAGCCAGGAGGTTTGACCACGTACACGTCGACCTCGTGGGCCCACTACCGTCATCACAGGGGTTCACACACCTTTTAACAATGGTAGACCGTACCACACGCTGGCCAGAAGCGGTCCCACTGGCGTCAACCACAGCCGCGGAAGTCGCTCGCGTTTTTTTAACAACCTGGGTGGCGCATTTCGGCGTCCCATCGGACATCACGTCCGATAAGGGGCCCCAATTTGTCTCAGAACTGTGGTCAGCCATGGCCAGCAGCTTAGGGGTGACAATTCATCGCACCACCGCGTATCACCCTCAGGCTAACGGCTTATGCGAGTGTTTTCATAGGTCTTTAAAGGCCGCCCTCAGGGCCTCACTGACGGATACAGATTGGGTGAATAAACTTCCCTGGGTTTTATTAGGGTTGCGTTCTGCGCCTAAGGAGGATCTAGACGCCTCCCCGGCAGAATTAGTTTTTGCACAATCTCTCAGGCTCCCGGGTGAGTTCTTACCAGAACATCCACAGCCCGGGCACCTACCAGCCCTGAGGCCCCTAAACAGCATGGGACCGGACACGCTCCCCGGACCCGTACATCACTCTTTTCCGCGGGTTTTTGTTCCCCAAGCTTTGAAAAACGCCGAGTTTGTTTTTGTTAGACACGAAGCTTTAAAACCAACCCTCCGCCCACCATACGACGGACCATTTAGAGTGCTGGAACCTGGTGATAAGCATCTTGTGCTTGATTTAGGAGACAGAAAAGAAACAGTCAGCATTGACAGACTTAAACCTGCATTCATGTTGAGAGACGAACCTGCACGGGTGGCGAGAGCACCTCGACGGGGTAGACCCCCCAAGAGAAACAACTCAGCCCCCCCGCAGGGACCAAATAACCACTCTCCTCCCCAAGCTGCAGATCCCTTACAGGACGGCCCCGCCAGGACGCCAAAGCGGGCCTACAGCAGATTCGGGAGAAGATTGAAACCCAGACGACACATAGACTGATGGACAATTGACAAAGGGTTGTTAACTATGCTGTCGGATTGTGCCGTTACAGTTTTAAGGCTGACTTATGACGTAAACTATACTGTTGTTGTTACCACTGAATTTTTAACAGGAGCATGCTACATAGCTTGAAGGTTAACATGACTGCTGAAGATATTTTTCCTTTTTCCTGTTGAGATGAATAACGGTATGATATGTCATGAATGTTATCTTAAGCTGTAAACTTAATTTTATTGTCCTTTTCTTAGACATTTTGGGGGGGCTGTGGCTTATATTATTCATATATCCATACCTACATATGTATAGACATAAGAGGAATGTTTAGAGATTGCATATGTAGAATGACCTCACGTCTCAGAGCAGGACAAGAGCTCTCGACCACTGGCGAAGATCAAGGAGCAGACGGAGACGCAGCGGTGGAGACCTGAATGAACTCCCTGACCTCCCCAGGGTCAGGTGGAGGAGAGAGAGGACAATAGAGGGAGATTACGCTGATGCGGGATGTCGGCTTTGATATGCAATGTCTTTTGTTGTGTGTGGTATAAGTATGAAGGTCTGACTGCGCTCATTCCTTCATTCTGCTTCTGCATTGAGATGAGACATGTTAGGGACTGGAAACTGGCAATAAAGCTTGATTTATAAAATCACTTTGCTTCCTCATTTCAAGCTCCCTACAATATCGAGTTTTGTGAAATATCTGTTGAGATGTTAGCATGCTAAATTAGCCTCGTTTTTAATTGGTAAAGACGGGAAAGAAACATTTTGAGTTAATAACGTTATTTTGAACCAATGTAACACTGCTAAATATACCAGGGACCTCAGAAATAAATGAGAAAAAAGAAAAACGTATCAGAAAAATCTGTCACTTCAGATGTGATGGAACAATTTTAAGATCAGCAGAATAAAATTACTACAGATGTCCGGTCCCCCCTCAGCTTCATAAACTGCTCTGGCTTTTCTAAAAATAACTGGGTTTTTAACAGCACCACATCGGCTTTTTATAAGGAAATAAACAAAAACATCAACTTACCGATATCTCTACGGGACTTTAAAAAGGTGTCTTAAAGTTATTTCAACTGTGCCACACTGTGGTATTTTTATACTACTGACATTAGAAGAAGAAGCCGTCTCTGTTGTCATTCAGTCCATCATGTACAGTAGAACAAAATTATCTTTCTAGAACAATGTTAGTGTTGACCGTTCCTGCCTTTCGTCTTCTAACCGTGGTTGGGGGACGCAGGGGAGATCTATCTTCTCCAGGGCCGGAGGCAGCTCTTCCTTCGGGGTCAACTCCCGAGTAAACCTCACTCTTGTTAAAAGAAGATATGGTGGTACACAGAGGCACAGGCCGTTTTGCTGAAGCGTTGGGGCTTTATTTATATACCGCACTGTTGTTACTAACAAATTCTACCTGCTCCGGTCGCCTTGCTCTCTTTTTCTCATCCGCACAAAATCACACACACCGTTCGCTCTCGGGGTCATTCCACACACACCGGGGGGGGGGGGGGCGCCTCGGCTGCGCGCACGCACTCACTCACTCACGTTCACGCACTGAGCTGCCCTATCTAAACACATGCACCAGACACATCTTACAACACTACCCCCACCATGGACTGGCAATTAATATTAATTCCATTCCATCCAAACAATATAAAACGAATTCAAATAGGCAGGTTATACTATAATGACAAGTGTCCATGCAGTGATGAAGAAATTAGCTCGTTAAGCAGTGAAAACATGAGGGACAAACACATTGGAATGCAATTGTTTCCAATTAAACAGGGAGTACATTATACTTTTAAAACCTATTTCTTGGCGACCGGGAGTAATACTGTCTAACTAATCAAAATACAATACATTCAAATGAAACAAAGTGCATGTAGGTATATGAAAGCATTGTCTCTTCAGCCCTTTTTTTTTCTTTCTTTTTTTTTTAAACAAACGTATAGAACATTATAACTAGACTAGAGTCTAAAAATGTAAACTGGAGAGTCTCTAGTGCAAACATGAACTACTACAGTTGGCTCACTCAGTAACCCAGTCCCCGTAACGGTCCGGTCCTCTGCGCCGACATTTGGGCCGTGACACGTGCTGAGCCTGATGGTGTGGCTCTCCCACCGCACTCCCACCATGGCCAAATATCACATGGGAAGGAGTGGATGGAAGAGGCCCGATCACATTGGGAGCATTAGCAGGTGGAGTGGACGGCTGGGAATTGCTGGGGCCATCACTGGAGGCAGTAGCAAACAAGTTGTACAGGTTGAGGTCCTGGTCTGCTGGGTCCCCCTCCACATCTGGTGGCAAGATCTCAGAAGGTGTCCAATTCTGGGCTTGGTCCAGGACCCAAGTGTTGTCCAGCTGCTCACTGCTGCGGTAGTGTTTCAGTTGGTTATGGTGGACTACTTTGACTTTGGCTCTGGGGCTCTTTTGGATCCGGTAGACTAGATCATCCAACTGTCCCATAACAAAGAAGGGTCCTTCGTAGGAGGGGAGGAACTTTTTGACTCTGTTTTTGACATGCCGTGTTCCTTTGATGAGGTACCACACTGCGTCTCCGACTTTGTACTGTGTGGGGCAAGCGTTTTTGTCATATTGTCTTTTTGCACGTGTGACTGACTCACCCAGGGCTTCTCGAGTAATGTTGTGAGCCAGCTCCAGCCGCTCGCGAATTTGTTGCACATACTCTGGGGCTGAAGGTGCATGGTCAGAGTCCGGGGGCAGACCGGCTACAAGGTCCACTGGCTCATTTATTTCATGTCCGAACATCATATAGTTGGGGGTAAAACCAGTAGCACTGTGCTTGGTCGCTCTGTCGGCCATAACTGCATATGGGGTCATCAGGTCCCAATCCCAGTGACAGCGTTCTGCCGTAGAGGCCAAGATCTTTTGAAGTGTGGCACTGAAACGCTCAACCTGGCCATCTGACCGTGGTCTGAATGGCGTAGTGTGGGTTTTCTCAATGCCAAATAGACGGCACATTTCTTGAAACACCTCTGATTCAAAATTGCGCCCTTGGTCGCTGTGCAAAGGGTGGGGCATTTCGAAGCAGCACACCCATTCTGTTGCAACAACGCGTGCCACAGTGACAGCCTTTTCGTCTGGGATAGAAAATGCTTCAGCCCATTTTGTGAAATACTCCTGTATTACGAGCACATAGCTGTCTCATTGAGTGGGCCCATAATGTCCAGTGCAATGCGCTCCATGGGGGCTCCGACCCTGACAGTTCCCATGGGTGCTTGTGGCGTTTTGTGGGGTCTGGCTCTGCATGCACAGTTGGTACAAGTCCGGCACCAGAGGGCCACGTCTTCTCTCGTGTGGTACCAGTAGTATCTGGTTTGAAGTCTGGCCACAGTCCGTTCAATACCAAAATGTCCACCTATGGGCCCCTCGTACATCTGGCGCATGACGTCGGGTTGCATTTTGCGTGGCAGGACAATTTGGGGGTAGTACTGTGTGTCGTCCAGACAGTAAAAACGGCGGACCAGAACTCCATCTCGGAAATACAGTCTTTTCCATTGGCTCCAGTATGTTTTGGTGGCTGGACTGCAAGGGGCGACTGTGGTCCAGGGAGGGCGCTCACTGCTGGCCTCTAACCAAGCTTTTATTGGTGCAATGTCTGTATCAGCGGCTTGGGCCTGGCACAACTCTTCCATAGTCCAGCCAGGAAACAGTGTGGTCTCGTTTGTATTCGTCACATAAATTGTCTCTTTTTGTTTTAAAGTGTCTGTATTGGTAAAGCTGTCTGCACTTACCCCCACCGGACTCACAGCTGTAGTTGTAGGGCATGTCTCTACCCCCACCGGACTCAGCGACAGGAAGCTGGTGTCGGAGTCCAATTCACACTGAATGGCTTGGTGGTTTGTGATTCTCGGCTGTGAGGAGGGGTCCTGCATTTTACAAGGACAGGACTGGTGGCAGGGCCTGCGGGAGAGACTGTCAGCATTAGTGTGTAAGCGACCTGGGCGATGAATGATTTCAAACTCGTACTCTGCTAGCTTCTCAAGCCACCTGGCTAACTGACCTTCTGGCTCTTTCATTCGGGTTAACCAACGCAGGCTGCTGTGGTCGGTACGTACTTTGAAAGGCCGCCCAAGTAGATACTGCCGAAAATGTGACGTGAAATCGACAATGGCTAGCAGCTCTCATCTTGTAGTGCAATAGTTCTGTTCAGCTTTGGCTAATTTGCGGCTGCCGTATGCCAACACACGTTCCGCGCCATCCTGCATCTGTGAGAGGACGGCGCCGATGCCTGTGTCACTAGCATCGGTGTCCAAGATCATTTCACCATGGTCCAGTGGGTAGCCTAAGACAGGGGCTATGGTGAGGCGGTGCTTGAGCGTGTCGAAAGCAGCTTGGTGTTCAGCGTGCCACTGGAAATGTGCGTTTTTCCTTGTCAGGTTGTGTAACGGTTCGGCAATGGAGGCAAAGTCTTTCACGAACCTGCGATAGTAGGAGGCGAGGCCAATGAAACGTCGGACCTCTTGGACCAATGTGGGAGTGGGCCAATCTTGGACTTTGTGGACTTTATTGGGGTCAGTGGCTACACCGTGCTTGGACACAATGTGACCTAGATAAGCCACTTGGCGGCGGAAGAGGCAGCATTTAGCTGGTTTTAGTTTGAGGTTTGCATGTTTAAGTCTCTGGAACACCTGCTGTGGCTGCGGGTGGCGAGGCCGTTCTGGAGGTTCTCACGGATCTGCTGGTCTGCATGTTGCTGCTTTTCTCCAGCCATGCGACGAGGGGGCTGCTTCACAGGAGCTCCAGGCCGGGTTATGATGTCGTGCTGCACAAGACTGGTCCGTCCCAGGTCACCGGGCCCTCTGGAAAACCCATTTTCATAGGCACACAACAGGTTAGACAGTTCAAGTTTTTCATTGTCATTAAGCTCGGTGGAACTCTGGGCATAGAGTTCCTTGAGGTGATCTGGGACTGCAGGGGAGCTAGCTGGGAAGTCTGCCGCTGTGGAGGCACTGGGCGGGGGAAGAGCTTCAGCTGGCTGGAGGAGGCCTGCAATGGCACCTTCTTTAATAGTGACGGCCTTGTTGCCAGGGTTAAAGAGGCGTAGTGGAACAACATTAGTGGGCTGAGCGTTGACTAGGACCCTGGCAATGAGTATTTTGTGCTTCTCAACAAAGCCTTTTGTGGGGCTGAGCATCATGTCTCCCTGAGCTGCTTTGCCACAAGGCACAGTGCCCTTGACTAAGTACTCTTGTCCAGGTTCAACCACGACAGTTCTGGCTACTCTCACAGCATGCGACTTTGGGACAGTCTCTGTGTGAAAGTATGGCACTTCTCCCCCAAACAGCACTATGCGGCGCTTGCCAAAATCAAGGCGGGCCTCAGCTTGGGTGAGGAATGGGTGGCCTAGCAGTACTTCATTGCCCGTTATGTCCGCCACGAGAAAGTCCACTTCAACTTGCCAGTTGTTAATACTGACAGGTATTTTGGCCTCACCACGCACAAGCATGTCTCCTGGTCCCACCCCGAGCAGAGTCTCGACGATGGATGACTGTAGTGGGGGTCTCATGTCTTGGTGAATGGCATTGTAATGGTGAAGGGGCAGCACGTTCCTCCGCGCTCCACTGTCCAAGACTGCGCACACCTCCAGTTCATATATGCGCATGTGGATGCTCATGTCACGACTCTGGCCTTTAAAGTGGAGCACTGTGGCCTGTGGGCTTCCCTGGGGAGTGCTTGGAATGAAAGTCTTTGCGTTTCTTTGAGGGGATGAACACTGGCTCTGTTTGTGACCCCAGCCCTTACAGTTATGGCAGTGAATGTCACCCTTTTTAAAGTTCTTGTGTTGCCCTGGTGTTTTTGCAGATGTGTGTGGGGCAAAGCGATTGGGTGAGGAGCTAGCTGCAGGTGTAGTGGCAGTTACAGTCTCATTCTCGTCTCTTTCTCTGACAACAGCGGCCCGGGGCCTGCGTTCAGTGAGGTTACGGGCCCCTGGCTGCATGACACTGGTGATATAGGACGCAGCTCTCTTTGTGGTTTCATGGCGATGGGCTATCTCATAAGCTCTGGCTAGTGTGGCTGGACGCTCTTCTAACAGTTTTTGGATTAGCTCTGCATCGCCCAGGCCATTTGTGAAAACTTCAACAGCTATAGCATCTTGCTCGGCCTCTGACCAATTTCCATAAGCTACAGCTGCTTTCCCATAAATATCATCTCTGAACACATGAAGGGCCTCACCAACTTTGCATACTCTTTGCCTCAGTTCTACTGCCACAGCCGCTGAGTGATATGAGGAAGGGCCGTATGCAGTTTCGAGTTCCTCCAGCAGGCGGCGGTAGTCCCATTTGGATGAACGAGGGTTTCTGTGGATGATGGCGCCTGCAGCTCCAACAAGGCAGAATTTCAGCTGGATGGCCATTGTTCTTTCTGACCAGTGATTTGCCTCTGCGCAGCTCTCAAATCTGTGCAGGAACTCTCTCCATGGTGTGCTGCCGTCGTACTGGCCTGGGCGTAGAGTGGGGACTCTCTCTTTGGGGTCATAGTCCTCATCACTGTCCGATGTAAGAGGCTGACGGGGCGCAGAGCAGCTCTTATGTGTATGTGAGTGGCAGGAATGGCTCAATGGTGAAGGCCCCTGTTTATCAGTCTCCTCTGAATTGATGTAAGGAGTAGACATGGGGAGCAAACCTGCTTTGGGCTTGGAAATAGCTGGTGTGCTGTGTACAAAGCTTCTCATGTGAGCCGTGGCAAAGGGGTTTGTATCTGCAAAATACAACTTTAATAATGTGTTTGAAGCAGGATTCGGGGGCATGTAAACGTCTAGGCCTCCCACGGGGGCGTGGCTTTGATTGTCGGCTCTGAAGAAGGGATTCGTGGGGGCGAATTGAGCGGGGCTGCCGAATGGCGCGAACAAATCCTCTCCATCAACAAGTGTGCCCGCGCAGCTTTCATCACACAAAAATGGGTTATAATGCCCACACTTCATCTCAGCCTGACATTCATGAGCCTCCACAGTACCCCATCTGCATTCCTGATCACTACCCAGCGACATGAACGGGTTTGAGCAGTTCGTCTCTTGCATATGAATATCGGCGGGACAGCGAGCCGCCGCCATGTCGCACTAGCTTTAGCTGCTATCACAGTCACCCGGCCTAGCTGTTGCCATCCCTTTCTTTCTCTACTCACCACCCTCTTAACAATGTGAGAGTCCCTTCGTGGTCGCCAGTGTTGACTGTTCCTGCCTTTCGTCTCCTTACCGTGGTTGGGGGACGCAGGGGAGATCTATCTTCTCCAGGGCCGGAGGCAGCTCTTCCTCCGGGGTCAACTCCCGAGTAAACCTCACTCTTGTTAAAAGAAGATATGGTGGTACACAGAGGCACAGGCCGTTTTGCTGAAGCGTTGGGGCTTTATTTATATACCGCACTGTTGTTACTAACAAATTCTACCTGCTCCGGTCGCCTTGCTCTCTTTTTCTCATCCGCACAAAATCACACACACCGTTTGCTCTCGGGGTCATTCCACACACACCGGGAGCGGGGGGGGCTCGGCCCACTCACTCACGTTCACGCACTGAGCTGCCCTATCTAAACACATGCGCCAGACACATCTTACAACATTAGTCACATGTAGAACCAGAGGGGTCGCTGCCATGCAAGGCGCCGCCACAAACAACTTCTCCTTCCCCCATTCTATTATGCTAAGCAACAAGCTAGAAGGCAGGAAGTACCATTTTTATCTGGTCTTTGGTATGACCCAGCTGGGACTTGAACCCCCAACCTCTCGGTTGTGGGGCGGATGCTCTATCCACTAGGTCACCACTCCAGTTAATAAAGGTACATTCATGAATAATCACTTTGACTTCAGAAAAAATGACTGCTCAGCATGTTAAATTAATAATCGAAGCATACAGATCATCAGAAAAAAATGTCAGATACGATGATCTTAAATAATCAGATGTTGCCATTTTCTTCATTATTGGTGTTTTTACGTTCAAACCACTGCAGAATTCAAGCAGAAAACTGACTTTGAACAGTTTCTGACTTGGCTAAACTTCTGGATGAACCGAGAAAAAAAGCCAGGCTGATCCACGGCTGGATGCTGGGATATGTCAGAACCACAAGGATCTTCTTCATGGATCCTTGGTTTTGGGGGTTTTCAAGGCTGCATGTGAAGGAGTCTGTGATGTTTCTTATCTTAATGAAGAAACTTGGGTTCTTTTTAAATGATTTTTATTAGCTAACTGGAGTAGAGGAAGCAAACAGTGTCCAAGCTCACAAGAACAAGCTGTCTGTTCCATCAACCAAACTTGCTGTTTTCACTGCATAATCAGTGTATCACACTGGGTGTGACTGCCCTCTACTGGGTGGAAGTAATATGGACTCCTATCATTGCATCCCTCGTTTTCTGAGGAGACCAGCCGGACACAACAATTTAAAAAAAAAAAAAAAAATAAACAACTTAAAAAGTCTCTTCCCCTCTGTAACAAATGTAAAAGGCTGGTACTAGTAAGATGGCGACCAGGTTGGATGTGGGTTAGACCGGGGTGGCTAGCTGCCGGTTTCCGGTAGTGACGCCACTCAGGGTATAAAGGAAGTGAGTGGAAGAGTTAATCAAGAAGAAGAAAGAGGAGGAGGAGGAGAAGAGCTGAGTTTTAAAAAATCCCTTTATTGTACAATGAAGGAGGAGAAGGCTTTGCCTCTTTCGTCTTGGAGCCACCTGGCATGCAGGCAAGTGCCGTGAGCCGATTGTACATAGTTGTATTATCCTGAATTAATAGGGATGAGAATCCTCCTCGGATCCGAGGAATTCCTCGGATTTGATCACGTCTAGGGTCATTCTCGTGAATCGTCTAAATTCAAGGAGAAAATTTTAGGGGGGGGGGGGGGGTCTGGCGGCAAGTCGTATTTTCGATCGGCTGTGAAAATCCACCGCGCAGAACGTACTACCCAGCGAGATCAGTAATGTAATGTAACAAGGCCACTGATAGGCTGATACTTATTGAAGCAACCAGTCGGCGATTTTGTTAGATTTCTTTTGTCATATCCGGATAACACGCGGAGTGAAATGCGAGTGGCGATCAGTTCAATCAACTGAGTTTTCCCGATTTCGTCAAAATGGTGAACCTAAAACTCACGAAAGAGAACAAAGCAAGAATTTTAGAAATCGACAAAGGGATAAAGAACAAGTTTCGTTGGGAAGGCTTGAAAAAACTGTGTCAATGACTGTAAAGATCGGTAAAAATACTGAAGTTGTGGTTGAAAAAATGGCCGACTTCATAGCGAAATGCGAAGTACCAGGGAAAGTGACACTGAATCAAAACAGTATTGAACATGATTACACATGTGGTGCAGCAGCAGATTAAAAGATAAACTATAAATGCATTTGTACTTACTTCTAACTTTAAATATAAGACCACATTTGAGAATTCTAAAACACCAGATTTTGTTAGCTTCTGGGGGGCGTTGCACCCCAGACCCCCCACCAAGGCTCCGCCTTGGATCCGGCTTGGGGGCCTGCATCCCCCAAGACCCCTGGCTAAGTTTCCTCTTTTTTTCCAAAACCCCATTCTCATCCCTGAATTAAGCCCTGTTAACCGAGTTCTTACTTCCTCGTTATTCTCATAATTATGGACGCAACACCCTTGTCAGCAAAATGATCCAAATCCTCCCCTCTGTTAACCTGCCCCCCTCCATCCATGAAGACTGTAAGGAGAGTTTCTATAGGGAAACTTAGTTTATCAGTGAGAGGAGAGGAGCACATGGACCAGAAACATCAGGAACATTCTATGAGAAAGTTCAACACTTTATAGAAAAACTTTATAGGAAAGGTGACATGTTACTCATAAAACATGGCTAATTTATAGGAAAAAGAGGAATAAATTTATCAGGAAAAAGTTGCAAATGTATTTTGAAAAAGTTAACTTTCCAAGAAAAATGTTTCCCACAAGAATTGGTGAGAAACTTGGACATTTATGAGTGAAAAAAAATAAATAGTAAATTACCATATTTTATCATATTTTTGCCCCTTTATTCTTGCAAACTTGTACTGAAACTACGTTTCTACCTTTGTAGCTCTACCAAATGCTAACTATGAATATCACCCACAACCCCCTTGTTAAAACTAACAAATCACCTACTGCCTGGACTTTCACAAAGCAATAAATAAATACAAAAGTCAAGGTTTAACGCTGCACTAACCTGGCTGAGGAAGCAGACGTGCTGCAGGAACAGGCTGCAGGTTACTGTCACTGCTGCTGCAGTTCAGTCAACAGGGTGCAGGAATGTGGAC
This sequence comes from Pholidichthys leucotaenia, assembly GCA_020510985.1. Classification (NCBI taxonomy): domain Eukaryota; kingdom Metazoa; phylum Chordata; class Actinopteri; order Cichliformes; family Pholidichthyidae; genus Pholidichthys; species Pholidichthys leucotaenia. Next base: position 6,792,883 of record CM035850.1, read on the forward strand.
TAAACTATTTGCAGTTTTTCCCCTTGTCTTGTAAAGCAGCGAGGTAAGCAGAACAGAAATCTGCTTCCCTTATGGAGCCAAACAGATTTACTTTGCCAAAAGGAGCTTTATACAGTACATATATAGATATACTACTCACATAAAGTTAGGGATACAGTATTTGGCTTTCATGGGAAATTTATGGAAAATGTTAAAAGTTCACATGACAGTGATATTATATCATGAAAGGAGGGCATTTAATAGAAGCATGCAATGGTGATTTCCTCATCTCAAACAATTTATTGAAACAAAAGCCAACAACAGTGGTGGGTATACCACAACAAAAAATGTCAGTGTCTCAATAACTTGTCATGTGCCCTTGAGCATAAATTACAGCTTGACAACGACGTCTCATGCTGTTCACAAGTCAACTTATTGTCTGCTGAGGCGTGGCATTCCACTCTTTTGGAAGGATGGCTCTGAGGTCATTGAGGTTGTGAGGTGCAGGGTTACGAGCCTCTACATGGAGACTTAGTTGATCCCATAGGTTTTCTGTTTGATTCAGGTCTGGAGAAAGTGCAGGCCACTCCATCTGAGGTACCCCAGCCTCCAGCAGCCGTTCCCTAATGATGTGACCTTGATGAGCTGGAGCATCGTTGTCCATGAAGATGAAATTAGGCCTGTGTTGTTCATGCAGGGCCACAATGACTGGAGTAATGATGTTATTCAGGTAATATTGGCTTGTCACTGTACCATTCACAAGGTGTAAGGCAGTTCTGTATTGATTAGAAACACCTGCCCATTCTGTAACACCACCACCAAAGGATCATCTGGTGACAACAGTGGCTGATGCATAGCGCTCTCCTTGATGTCTCCAACATTGTTGGCGGCCATCATTTATGCTCAACGTGAATCAACTTTCGTCAGAGAACAGCACTGAGGCCCTCTGGTCCCTTGTTCATCATAAATGCTCCTGGTTCATGCAAGACAATGACTCCTGTGCCTGGTGGTGTGGTCAGGTACCCTTGCCAGTCATCTTGCACACAGACCATGCAGATGTAAATGGTTTGGAATGGACTGACGGGACACTTGGGTGCCTCTCACCTCCCTTAAATGTGCCTGAAGTTGAGTAGCATTCATCATTCGGTTCTGCAGGGCACTGTTCACAATGAAGGTCCCACAGTGGCCCACATCATCCCACATCCTACATCAGCGTGGGATGTGGCCAAAGGACGTCAACTTCTAGGCCTTTCTGTGACTCTTCCAGTCTCTCTGTGTCTCTGTTGCAACCTGCTGATGACACTCTGTGACACTCAAAGCTCAGTGGCCACTTCCCTCTGAGAACATCCTGTATGAAGCCTCGCAATAGCGAGGTACTGTTGATCAGTTGTTAGGTGTCATCTTGGTCTCATGATGTCAAAATGTGAACAGCATGATGAAGAAGACTATTTAAAAACCAATTCTAACTGAACCAGAAAATGTATTGGTCAATTCATGGATCAAACACCTGTTGTGAATTTTGCCTTTAAAGGCCAAATGTCACGTAATTTTTTTTTCTAAATGACAACGAATTTAGATAAAATACACATAGCTTAAACCAAATATTCATACCGGAGACCATATCACCCACCTGTATTTACATAATTGCACAAAATACACCAGGTGAAGGCCCCACCTTGCTTGCTGGCTTGTGACAGCCAGTCCAGACCACGCCCATGTTTTTGACATCACCAGTTGTACCCTGGCTGCCCTGCCTATCCACATTCACACTTATCAACATTGGACAATCATGACGGAAAGTGACAGCGATTGTGAACAAATTAGTTTAGTTTTGTCTTTTTTTTTTTGTCAGTGGTTCAGACAGTGACAGAGGCATAGAACCTTACCGGTTCGAGCCGTCCGAGACGGAATCAGATGCTTTGTCTGATGACAACAGTTCCAACGATGACCAGAGAGCAGAACCAGTGGAAAATGTCATTGAACTGGACATTAATCGCCTCCAGAATTGCGAAGCCGAAGGGGGTCTGTCCAGGGCGCCCCATAAATATTGATTTTTCGGAAGCCATTATTTTTACAGTGGAGGAGAGCCGCTGCTGTCAAGAAATTGACCAGATCAATATGAAAATGGAGGCGCATACCTGTCAAGTGAGACGTTTTCGCCGTATTTTAATACCGTAAAACGCGGCTATAAGGGACAGCGGAGTAATAATGGACATTTCTCTGGGAAATGTTTTCATACCCGTCAAGTGAGACGTTTTCGCCGTATTTTGGTGCCAAGCGCGGCTGTGGGGGACGGCGCAGTGGTGGACACTTTTCTGGGAAATGTTTTAAATGTAGTTCGTGTTGTTATTGTCAAATATTTTAAGGAAAATACGGGGAAAACGCAATTTTAGCAAAAACGGGCGTATTGCCATTTCTGTACGCCCAAAACAAAAACATACGGGAAAAAAAACTGAGTGTCTTGAGGAGCACTCCTGTGTGTGATCCCCCACAGCTGGTGCTGGCTCAGCCTGAGCTATTCTCACTACAATGAGAAGTCATTAGGACAATGGTTTAACACGTTCAGCTGTGCAGCGGTTGCGGAACAGACAGAGATCGCCTGACAAATACAGAATTCTGCTTTTTTTTTTTATTTTGCGCTGGACGCTGAGTTGTGTTGTTATTGTCAAATATCCATGAATCCTTAAAATATTTGACAATAACAACACGAGTTGCATTTGGGGCATTTCCCAGAGAGGTGTCCCTTGTTGCTCCGCCGTTCCTTATAGCCGCTTTTTATGGTGTTGAAGTACGGCGAAAACGTCTCACTTGACGGGTATGAAAACATTTCCCAGAGAAGTGTCCCTTATTACCCAGCTGTCCCTGATAGTCCCGTTTTAAGGTATGGGTGAAATATCCAATTTTTTCTTTCTTGTTGCTCACTTCAACCTTCCAGTCTCCATATAAACAATCAATTGAAATACCCCAAGTATCAAACTTGGGTACAATCGATTTCGTCACTTCCGCCTTCTTCCCCAGGCGATTCCAGGGGCCGTGTCAGGCCAAGCGCGGCAGTTTTAAATTAACGAATATTCCGTTGTTACTGAAGCATATGCACCAAGACCTGAACGGATCGGTTCCCTTTTATATCTAGTTTCAAGATATTTAAAGTACCCTGTTACATGACATTTGGCCTTTAAGCACCTTGTCAGAGAACAGCAAGTTATGCAAAAAGTACTGAAACATTGAACAGTTGGACATGTGCATTCAGAAGGTTAGAGAAGGTCAAATTAAGTTAACCTGGAAAGGTTATAGAACATTTTAGGGGCATCCTGAAATTTCACCCCCGAAAGTCAAATATCCCTAACTTTTTGTGAGTAGTGTATATGTGCTGTAGGTTATTTACGAACTCCTCTTGTAATAACTTTTAATACTTTATTTAAATTGTTTAACGCATGAAGGACCTGACAGGGGGGAAATAACTATTTGCACCTTTATAAAGGGCTGAGAGGGGCCTCAGACAACATCCATCATTACTGTTAATGCAGAATTCAGTCTCTCAAGCACTTCATTCAGCCAGGGTGAATTTTACTGTGACGTTAATGAACCCTAGAACACTAACGTTAAATTTAGTAACACTATTGGGACACTAACATCGGGTGATTTTCACCTGAACTTAGTGTTCTAGGGTTAATAAGAAATCAAAAGAATGCAACACAGAAAATAGTTTTCATTCCAGGCTTTTTGTGGGCCCCTTCCTGCAGTGGACCCTGGGTAAACAGTACCCCCCCCCCCCAGTGTGATGCCCCCTCCTGTAGAAGAGCTGCAGTGGCCTCCGCTCACTTTTCCTGCTGTTGAGATAGGGAGGAACCTCTCTGTGTGGCATCAGGCTGGCTGCAGCCAGGGCTCCAGCGCATGCAGCAGGGAGGAGGGATCACACCATTTGTGTGTGTGTCTGTGTGTGTGTGTGTGGGGGGGGGAAATCGTCATTTTCCATCCATCCATCCATCTTCTACCACTTTTCCGGAGGTCCGGGTCATGGAGGCAGCAGTTCAAGCAGAGAAGCCCAGACTTCCCTCTCCCCAGCCACCTGCTCCAGCGCTTCAGAGAGGATACCAAGACGTTCCCAGACCAGCTGGGAGACGTAGTCTCTCCAGCGTGTCCTGCGTCTGCCCCAGGGTCTCCTGACAGTTCAGCTTCATGTGCCCTTAGCACCTCAAGAGGGAGGCGTTCATGAGAGATCCTGATAAGATGCCCAAACCACCTCAACTGGCTCCTTTCGATGTGGAGGAGCAGTGGTTCTACTCTGAGCCTCTCCTGGATGACTGAGCTCCTCACCCTATCTCTGAGGGTGAGTCCAGCAATCCTACGGAGAAAGCTCATTTCAGCCACTTGTATCCTTGATCTCATTCTTTCAGTCATTACCCAAAGCTCATGACCATAGGTGAGGGTAGGAACATCGATTAACCGGTAAATCCACAGCTTTGCTTTAGAGCTCAGCTCCCTCTTCACCACAACAGACCGGTACAACGTCCACATCACTGCAGATGCTGCTCCGATCCGTCTGTCAATCTCTCGCTCCATTCTCCCCTCACTCCTGAATGAGACCCGAGATACTTAAACTCCTCCACTTGGGGCAGGAGCTTGTCCCCAACCCACAGAGGACAATCCATCTTTTTCCAGCTGAGGATCATGGACTCGGACTTGGAGGTGCTGATTCTCATCCCAGCTGCTTCACACTCAGTAGCAAACTGTCCCAGTAAGACCTGTAGGTCATTGGTGGATGAAGCCAGCAGGACAATATCATCTGCAAACAGCAGAGATGAGATCCTGTGGTCACCAAGTATGACACCCTCCGTTCCTTGGCTGCACCTAGAAATCCAGTCCATAAAAATTAGGAACAGGATCAGTGACAAAGGGCAGCTCTGGTGGAGTCCAACTCTCACTGGAAACCAGTTTGACTGGGTGTTGGCAGTACGAACCAAACTCCTGCAACAGTTTTCATTTTCATTTTTAAAAGTTTAAACAACAAACTACTGAATATGTTGTGGATGTTATTTCAGCTTGTCAAAGACCAACAGTGTGGCACAGTGGTTAGCACTGCCGCAGCACAGCAATTCACCTTTGGCCATGGGATACCTGGTTCGATCCCAACCCCTAACCAACAGTGATCTGTGTGGAGTTTGCATGTTCTCCCTGTGTCTGCATGGGTTTACTCCGGGATTTCTCAGTTTTCCTCCCATAGGCCAAAAACATGCAGGTTAGGTTAATTGGAGACTCTAAAAAGTAGCCCTAGGTGTGAATGAGAAAGGGATCGTGCCGTACCGTGGCTGCTTCATCCATCTAGGTGGATGCCCTCAATTTCCTTTATAATCCCAATTTTTCTCACTCCAGTTTTTAGGGGTGCTGAGTTTCAATTTAGGGGTGCTCCACCCCTAAAAAAGGCCTAACGCCACCCACGGTATCACATCTCATCAGAAATGTTAAAGGAGTTCCAGTGGTTCCAGTTTTGTTGCTTTGAGGTTTGTAGAGAAGTGAATAGAGTCCATGTTTGTCTATTAATTGTCCTGAAGTTCACACAGTTGCTGGTTTAGTTTTTAACAAGGGGATGGTGGTTGTGGGCAGATTCAGAAATTTAGCATACGATGGAAATGGAATTTAGTACAAATTAAGGTGCAAAATTATGATAAAAGATGTTCATTTACTATTTAAAAAAGTCACAAGTTTACTGTAAACAAGTCCGAAATTTACAAGAAAGTGACATTTTAATGAGAAAAAACTTCCAAATAATGGAAAAAAAAACACATTTCCAAGAAAAAAGTCAAATTCGCAACAATAAAGTAACATTGACAAGAAGAAAGTTCCCAAATTTCTACATTTTCATATTTTTTAAAAACCTTTTTCTCTTAAAGTCCAATTTTCTCACCAATTATTGAGTTTTTTCTTGGAAACTTGAACATTTTTGTAGAAAGTTATAACTTTTTTTAAAAATAAAATTGTATCTTTTTCCTAGAAAATTTAATACGTTTTATAGTATTAAATGTAGTATGATGGTATTAGTATTAAAGATGGCAAAAGTAGATGGTAAAAGTATTAAAGTAGTATGATGGTTATGCCTCTTTTAAGATTACATGTCCTGCCAGTTGCAGCAAGAAGTAGCTTGACAAAAATGTGTGGCCATCTGGTTTATACCTCCGACAGTTTTTTGAGAGGAAATGATCAACATGTGACTGTCATTATTGTGTTTGTCATTATACTCATTCAATAGTAGGACCAACCTCAGAATATGTTCATTTAACTGCAAGAATGTAAAAACTTCATTTAATGAGATCTCCAGTTTATGTGATAACCATGACATTGTGTTGTTGCAGGAACACTGGTTATTCAAAAACGAATTGTCTATTCTGAGTAGATTACATGGTGACTTTATAGGACAAGGTATCTCCTTTATGGATATGGAAGAACGTGTTATTTTAGGTCGCCCCTATGGCGGCGTCGGTATCCTATGGCGGAAGTCACTTGCGAACAGTTGTGTTGTGAAAACTTACGATTGCTTAAGAGTTATAGGTATTGAAGTCAACTTGGGTGACTTTCACTGTCTTATATTATGTGTATATTTCCCCTATGACAATGTTGAAAACTTGGATGAATACTTGCACTGCCTGAGTCTTGTTAAACGTATCACCGAGGACTTTCCAACTCCATATGTGTTCACAATTGGTGACTTCAACGCTAATACAGCACGTTCTAGTTGTTTTGGAAACGAACTGGTGTCTTTTTGTGAGAGTTACTCCCTACACATCTCGGACAGGATTATCCTACCAAGTGATACCTTTACTCATGTTAGCTTGGCCCACGGCTCTACATCATGGCTTGATCACTGTGTGACTACATCCTCAGGCCATGATAACGTATCCAATATCAAAGTTCTGCTTGACTATGTGAGTTCTGATCATGTACCCTTATCCATAGATATTGAGGTATCTAGTGCTGTAAACGGCCCCCGGGAAGCTCCCTCAGCCACAACGAGCAGTAGAACATACAAATGGCGTGATGCCACAGCGTCAGACCTGTCCAGATATAAGAAACTTACTCGTAGGAAACTCTGTAACATCCGTGCTCCTATGGACGCCATCGGGTGTCACGACCGTAATTGTGCGGCACACAGGGACGATATTGACAGGTTCTACAGTGATATTGTTGATGCCCTAAATTACTGTGTGAGTGAATGCATTCCTAGTCACAGTGTGGCCACCCAATATAACGTCACAGGCTGGAATGATGTAGTTAGCGAGGCTCACACAGCTGCCCGGGATGCTTTTTTGTGGTGGAGGAGTAATAACAAACCACGTTCTGGTCCAATATTTGAAAACATGAAAAATTGCAGGGCTAGGTTCAAATATGCTCTACGAGCATGCAGGCGCAATGAAGAAAGTATCAAATGTGACCAGCTAGCTAATCACATGAGTGAACTGAACATGGTAGAATTCTGGAAACAAATGAAGGCTATGAGCTCCCACCGGTCTGTCAGATCAAACACTATTGATGGTGTGACTGGTGACGTTAATATTGCTGAAAAGTGGAAATGTCATTATGAAGCTATTTTCAACTCAGTCAAGAATGTTTCAATGAAGGATTCTGTTATGCATGATATTCGTCTGTACAACGATATGTTTGATGCCTCTGATATTTCTGCTGTTACTCCTGTTGAAGTTGATTCACTGATCAAAGTTCTTAAGAAAGGCAAATCAGCTGGCCCTGACTGTCTCACCAGTGAATGCCTCATCAACGCCGATTTCAACTTGTGTATTTTGTTGTCATTGTGTTTTAACTGTATGTTTGTTCATGGTTACATGCCAGACATGTTGATGGACTCTGTTATTATTCCTTTGGTGAAAAACAAGTGTGCCAGTCTTTCTGACATGAACAACTACAGACCTATAGCTATTGCTAATGTTATATCTAAACTGTTAGAGGGTTTATTTCTGAACAGAATTGAGGATTATCTGTGGACAAACGACAATCAGTTTGGTTTCAAATCAGCTCTTTCAACTGACAAGGCTGTTTACCTACTCCATGAATTTGTTGACTACTTCAGAAGCCACTCCACTAGTGTTTATGCTACTTTCCTAGATGCTAGCAAAGCTTTTGACAGGATTAACCACTGGGGTTTGTTCAGAAAATTGATCGATCGAGGTATCCCTATTTACATTGTTAGCATCCTGCTATACTGGTACAGAAGGCAGTCTATGGTTGTTAGATGGGGCAATGTCACCTCATCCAAATTTCATGTGACCAACGGTGTTAAACAAGGTGGTATACTGTCACCCTTGTTGTTTAATGTCTATGTTGATGATCTCAGCATACTGTTGAACAATACTAATGTGGGCGGCTCCTTTAACGGTGCACTGTTAAATCACATTTTCTACGCTGATGACCTCTGTTTGTTAAGTTTATCTACCGCAGCGATGCAACATCTCCTTTCTGTATGTGAAAAATTTGGTAAAAAAAATGACATCCTGTTCAACTGTACTAAATCTATGTGTATGGCTTTCAAACCAAAGGGCGTCAATACGTCGAATCCTGTTATGCCACTTTGTGGTAATAGCTTGAACTTTGTCGAAAAAGTCAAATACCTAGGTGTGTGGATTGAATCTGATAAGACCAATGCTGATTGTAACAGGCATCTCAGGAAACTGTACGCTCAAACCAATTTACTGTTGCGTAATTTCCATAGATGTTCTCCTGAAGTCAAATGTATGTTGTTCAAGACCTTCTGTACCTCAATGTACTGCTCGTCGTTATGGTTTAATAGCAATGTTGCTGTTAGGAACAAAATCCGCATTGCATATAATAACTCCCTAAGAAGGTTGTTAAATATACCACGAAGGTCGAGTGCAAGCAAGCTGTTTGTGTCTGTGAACATTCCGTCTTTTGGAGAATTGATACGTAAGAATGTTTACAGTTTTTTGAGAAGACTGCTGGAATGTAACAATCATCTTATATCAGCAATTGTCAACTTGTCACTCACACTTCATTCCAGCATTTGGAAGTGGTGGCGTTCCATTTTACACTGAGCCCATTATGTTTTTTTGTTGTTACAAGAGCGCTGAGTGTCTGCTGATCTGCATATACTTTATTTATTTATCTATTTGTAATATGAACCCTGAGTTTGAAATAAACGTTTGAATTGAATTGAACTGAATAGTAAATTTTGTATTTTTTCCTATAAATTTGTGTTGTTTTGTGATAAAATTGTTGCCTTTCCCCCACAAACCTTGACACCAATATCCTGTAGATTTGCCCCTTTGTCCTCACATGTCCATGATGTCTCTTGTCCATGTGCTCCTGTCCTCTCACTGAGAACTAAGTTGTCCTCTAGAAACTCTCCTACAGTCTTTATGGGCATGGAGGGGGCAGCTTAACAGAGGGCAGCGTTTGGATCATTTTACTGACAAGGACAATGGACTTGTTCAGTTTTAGCAAAGATTCATTTATTTTGAACAGATATTTATGTTTTCAATGGAAGCTGCCCATTTTTGTCCTGTAAATACATCATTAATGATGAAGACCATGGTCTCTGTGTGACTCTGTGGTATATATTACTCATATATTCCATACCTACATATGTTAGAGCATGTGGAAATGTTTGGGACAACATATACAAAGGAACTTCACACCTCTGAAAAGGACAAAGGAATCTCACCGCCGTGTGAAGACCAATGACGTCACAGGACGCGGCGGCGACAGACTTGACACCTTCACCCCCCAAGGCGAGGAGAGGTTTTCCCATCACCTCCCAAGACGAAGGGAGGAGTTAACAGGACTAATGGGGGATTAAGATAACGGGGGATTTCAGCTTGTGTTTTGCATGTCTTTGATGTGTGCCTGTATTTAACCAGCGAGCTGGGCAGAAATCTTTCTCTTTGCCTTCTGCCAAGCTCTGCACCAGATGAGACAAGATAGAAGAGTTGTTCATTAAAGACTCTGCTTTTTTAATACAAAACCGCCTCATCATTTCCAGCTCTTCTACACTGGTGACCTTGACGCGAGTATGGACCGGAGGCGTTCTTCAAGCGACTCATCCGTGGCGACTCTGACATACGCCAGCAACGACGCAGACGAGGGAGCAGACGGACAGCTGTTCCCCCCGGCAGAAGGAATTGAGAGGGCTCAACCAAGCTCCAGCACCGCCGTGAGAGCCGAGGCAAGGCACTCTCACCCGGCGGGCACAACAGTGATGGTGTGCACTAACGCCGTCACTGTCCAGCTGCCAGATTTCTGGCGAGAAGACCCCGCCTCTTGGTTTCATCAAGCTGAAGCCCAGTTCATACTGGCGGGCATCACGGCAGACGATACTAAATTCTACCATATCGTCTCCAAACTCGACTCCGCCACTTCGAGGTGTGTGCGGAGCTTGATCCAGTGACCACCGGCCCGGGACAAGTATGAGAAACTCAAGACGACCATCGTGGCGAATTACGTCCCGTCAGCGGAGGAAAGAGCTGAAAAAATCCTGGCGATCTACGGCCACAGAGGGGGCAATCCAAAGACCCTCATGGAGGATTTGCTGCAGCTCAAGGAGGAGGACAATGATAATTTCCTCTTCCAATTTATTTTCCTCAGCACGCTACCACCACACATGAGAGGGACACTCGCCAGTATGAAGTGCAACAATCATCAGGACTTCCGCACACTGGCCAACAAGGCTTATCGGCTCATCAACGCCTACAGAGAACTGACACCCACAGCGGCATCTGCGGACCTCCAAACTGACGCCCCGAGCCATGGAGAGCCACAACCCACGGAGCAGACCCAGCCCACGGTGACAGCGGCACGGCCCAAGCGTAACAAACAGATCGACGTCTGTTATTATCACCACCACTTCGCCGAGAAAGCCCACAAATGCGTTCCCCCCTGCAAGTTCACGATGTCGGGAAAACACCAAAGCCAAGGGCCGTTAACAGCAGCGGTTCTCGGCGAGAAAAATAAACTATTGTACGTGACGGATGGTCACACAGGCAAGCAGTTCCTCATCGACACGGGAGCTCAGCTGAGTTTCGTCATGCCCTCCCACGCAGATCGAGCCATGGGCACCCGGGGCAACGGAGCAGTGGCAGCCAACGGCTCTGACATCGACACGTTCGGCGAAAAGAGCTTGCACCTCCTCATCCACGGCCGCAGCTACAGATGGACATTTGTTGTAGTGGCGGTGAGTTTTAACTTGTTAGGCGCAGATTTTCTGTGTGCACACGGGTTATTAGTGGATCTAGCAAATAGGCGCCTGGTTAATGCACCATCTTTTGCTTCTATTCCATGCTCAGCTCGAGTTTCCCCACCACCTGTGCAGGCCAATGTCACCACGGCAGGAGGTAAGTTTGAGCAACTCCTCACCCAATTTCCAGCTCTCACAACCCCCAAATTCTCAGCCACTGTAGCCAAACACGGGGTTAAACACTTCATTCCAACAATGGGACCTCCCGTTTTTGCCAAAGCTCGCCGCTTAGACGCGGCCAAGCTCAACATAGCACGGGACGAGTTTACAACTCTCGAAAAATTGGGCATTTGTAGACGCTCGAAGAGCCCCTGGGCTTCACCACTTCACATGGTTCCGAAATCCGACGGTTCTTGGAGACCGTGCGGAGATTACCGTAGATTAAACAACGCTACAGCGCATGACCGCTACCCCATCCCTCACATTCAGGATTTTTCACTGCATCTAGCGGGTGCGCGCATTTTTTCAAAGATAGACTTAGTCCGCGGTTATCACCAAGTCCCAGTCCGAGCTGAAGACATTCCTAAAACAGCGGTTATAACCCCTTTTGGCCTTTTTGAATTCCTGCGAATGCCTTTCGGCCTCAAAGGCACTGCCCAAACTTTTCAACGTATGATGGACGCAGTCCTATGTGACCTCCCCTTTGTTTTCGTCTACCTCGACGACATGCTGGTAGCCAGCTCGTCAGAGGAAGAGCACGAGCAGCACCTCACTACCGTTTTTCAGAGGCTGGAAGAGCATGGACTAATAATCAATCCAGCCAAATGCAAATTCGGCGTATCGCAAATTGATTTTTTGGGACATAAAGTCTCCCCGAAGGGGGCAGTTCCGCTTCCAGACAAAGTTCATGCGATAGTAAGTTTTCCACGGCCCCAAACGGTCAAATCGCTACAGGAATTTTTGGGGATGGTTAATTTTTACAACCGCTTCCTCCCCCACGCAGCTCAGCTCATGCAACCCCTATATGACGCGCTTAAAAAAAAGAAAGCTTCCAACGCGGTCGAATGGACCCCGGAGCGCGAACACGCTTTCGCGGAAGTAAAAAATGCCCTAGCTAGCGCCACAATGTTAGTCCACCCAGATCCCTCGGCCCGCATTGCACTAACCACAGATGCTTCAGACCTGGCCATAGGGGCGGTTGTAGAACAACTTGTCAGCGGGGTCTGGCAACCTTTAGCATTCTTTAGCAAATCGCTAAACCCAACTGAACGCAAATACAGCACTTTTGACAGAGAGCTGCTGGCGCTTCATTTGTCCATCCGCCACTTTCAGTTTTGGTTAGAAGGGCGGAGTTTCACGGCTTTTGTGGACCATAAGCCGCTCACTTTTGCTATGGCTAAAATTTCAGAACCATGGTCGGGCAGACAACAAAGACAGCTAGCTGCGATTTCAGAGTTCACCACAGACATTCGACACGTAGCAGGCAAACTTAACGTAGTAGCGGACTGTCTCTCTCGCGCTGTGGCACCGCCAGAGCGCGAGGAGACAGATTACACGGCCTCAGCAGTGGAACTCTTCACTAACGCAGACACATACGCTGCACCTATCCATGAAGGGATAGATTATGCAGCCATGGCGGAAGAACAAAGCAGTGATGCAGACGTGCGCGCGCTCCTGTCTGGACCAACAGGGTTAAGGCTGGAGAAAAAAGGGTTGCGCGACGGCGTGCCCCCCCTAATATGCGATGTTTCAACCGGCCGACCTCGCCCGTTAGTACCAGCTGCTTGGCGCCGCCGCATTTTCGACGCAATTCACTCCCTCGCGCACCCAGGCGTGCGCGCCTCGGTCAAAATGGTTGCCGAAAAGTTTGTGTGGCCAGGCCTGCGCAAAAACGTAAAAGAATGGGCAAAAACTTGCATTCCTTGTCAACGCGCCAAAATACACAGACACACAAAAGCCCCTCTGGAGCCTTTTCCAATCCCTGCTAGAAGGTTCGACCACATTCATGTCGACCTCGTGGGGCCACTACCTTCCTTCCAAGGTTTCACACACCTGCTAACAATGATAGACCGCACCACGCGCTGGCCAGAGGCAGTACCTCTAGCGGCAACTACAGCGGAGGAAGTCGCTCGCATTTTTTTAACAAATTGGGTGGCACGTTTCGGCGTCCCATCAGACATCACATCAGATAGGGGGCCTCAATTTGTCTCAGAGCTCTGGTCAGCCATGTCCAACAGTTTAGGGGCAACAATTCATCGTACCACCGCTTATCACCCTCAGGCTAATGGGTTATGCGAACGTTTTCACAGGTCCTTAAAGGCTGCCCTCAGAGCCTCATTAACGGACACAAATTGGGTAAATAAACTTCCCTGGGTTTTATTGGGGTTGCGTGTGGCACCTAAAGAGGATTTAGACGCTTCCCCTGCAGAATTAGTCTTCGCTCAGCCTATCAGACTCCCAGGTGAATTTCTATCGGAGAACCCGAAACCAGGGCACCTCCCAGTCCCAAGGTTTTTAGGCAGTAACGGACCGGACTCTCTCCACGGTCCAGCTCATCACTCCTTTCCACGAATTTTTGTTCCTCAAACTTTAAAAAACGCTGAGTTTGTTTTTGTTAAGCATGAAGCTCTAAAACCAACGTTACGCCCAGTATACGATGGCCCGTACAGAGTGCTGGAAAATGGTGACAAACACTTTGTGCTTGATTATGGGGATAGAAACGAAACGGTCAGCATTGACAGACTCAAACCTGCCTTCTTGTTGAGAGATGAACCTGCACAGTTGGCTCGGGCACCTCGGCGAGGTAGACCCCCCAAGGGAAAAGTCTCAACCCCCAGGCAGGGAACAGATAATCTCTCTCCTTCCCACACTGCAGATTCCTCACAAGAAGGTCCCAGCAGGACGCCTAAACCAACCTACAGCAGTTTTGGGAGAAGATTAAAACCCAGACAGCACAGGGACTGATTCCAACTACTCTGCAATTATTCACTAATTGTGCCGCAACAGTTTAGGACTGACTTATGATTGTACTATGCTGTTATGTTTACCACTTAACTCTCTTAGGAGCATGGCTGCTTGAAAGTTTCTTCTGTGGCAACAGCTGTAACACGTAGTATGTCGTAGTAATTACCCTAGACTGTGAATCTTTCTATGTCCTTTCATAGTTGTTTGGGGGGCCTGTGGTATATATTACTCATATATTCCATACCTACATATGTTAGAGCATGTGGAAATGTTTGGGACAACATATACAAAGGAACTTCACACCTCTGAAAAGGACAAAGGAATCTCACCGCCGTGTGAAGACCAATGACGTCACAGGACGCAGCGGCGACAGACTTGACACCTTCACCCCCTAAGGCGAGGAGAGGTTTTCCCATCACCTCCCAAGACGAAGGGAGGAGTTAACAGGACTAATGGGGGATTAAGATAACGGGGGATTTCAGCTTGTGTTTTGCATGTCTTTGATGTGTGCCTGTATTTAACCAGCGAGCTGGGCAGAAATCTTTCTCTTTGCCTTCTGCCAAGCTCTGCACCAGATGAGACAAGATAGAAGAGTTGTTCATTAAAGACTCTGCTTTTTTAATACAAAACCGCCTCATCATTTCCAGCTCTTCTACAACTCCATCATTCTGGAGAAATCTATGGAGGATTAAATATCTCCATGAGTGCATAAGTATTAAAGGATTCAAATAAAATTGCATCTGTATACTGTACTGTATATGGAACTTGACTTTTTCAGTAGGAGGGCCTTTTTTGGGGGGTTGAGCAGTTTATGGTGCATTCACACCAATTCTTTTACTCCTTTAATTCACATATTAAACTAGTTTCTAAGACTGCCTTCTATCATTTGTGTCATATTGCCAAGATTATAGATTAGATTATTGTAACTCCTTATTATCAGGCTGTCCTAAAACATCTTTAAAAAGTCTTCAGCTGATCCAAAATGCTGCAGCTGGAGTTTTAACAGCAACTAGAAAGAGAGATCACATCTCTCCGCTTCTGGCCTCCCTTCATTGGCTTCCATAGAATTTAGAATTCAGTTTAAAATCCTTCTCCTCACTTCCAAAGCTCTAAATAATCAGGCCCCTTGTTATTTCAAAGATCTGATAGGACCTGATCATCCTAACAGAGCACGACGCTGCCAAAATGCAGGATTACTGCAATACCTGATAACAAGGTTCCACATTTGGAAGGAAAAAAGGAGAAATTTGATGAGGAAAAAATGCACAAATTCATCAGAAAAATGTGACAAATATAGGAGAAAAAGTTTGCATTCAACGAGAAAAAAAAGCACAAATTCACAGTTGTAAATTTACAAGAAAATCTTGCAAATGTAGAAGACAAAAGTTGCACATTTGTAAGGAAAACAAGTGACAATTTTATAAGAAAATATTAAAATTACAAGAAAAAAACAAAAATTTGAGAAAAAATCTTGCAAGTTTACAAGAAAAATGTTTGAAATAGGAGAAAAAAATGAGACGTTTGTGAGGAAAAAAGTAGAAATTTGATTAGAAATAAATCCACAAATTTACAAGACAAAGGATTTTATTTTGTCCATCTGTTGTCAGGCAGTAAATCTTTATTTAAACACTCCATGTGGACAGTGGTCTTTAGAACATCCAGGCATGAATTTCTTCCTGCTTCATATTGAGAAACTGATTATATCCAGATAATTTAATGTGGAAATTAGTTCATGTTTATAATATTGATCATTTATTCTGCATTAAAATGCTGTACAACCCGTTATTTAAACTACAATAAAAAATCCAAACTACAATTTAATTTCAGTAGTTTTTTTTTTTTCTAATTTGCTCAGGAAACGCTCATGACTGCAGCCCTTCAAAATAAAAGCCTGAATAGATCAAGTCAGACATGAACAGTAACTAAATGTTGCTGCAATCAAAGTGGATTTTCACAGAGAATCAAAGTCAGTCCAGTTTTTACAGCAGTTCAGTGGTCAGGAGATCATTTCACTGCTTCTAAGACATGAAATCACCATCAGAGGTTACCATGGAAACCAAAGTGGAACATCATCCACCATCAACATTTAAACCAGAGTTGAAGCTGCTGCCACTTCTACACAGACTCAGACTACAGAGACACTGAGGAGTGATGAGGCCAGTCCCAGACCCAGAACCCAGGATAGAGAGGTTGAGTGAATGTGGTGTTGAAGGTGTGGAGGTGGATCAGTGTGTCAGAGGAGACTCTGTAGAAGGACAGGAGACCAGCAGGACAGTCCACATACACACCTACTCTGGTAGAGACAGACGAGGAGGAGATGGAGGTTCTGATCTTATTGTGAAGGACAGAGTAACCAACAAAATCAGAGCAGATCAGACTCCAGGACTGATTATTCCTTCCAAACCCACAGTCATTACTGTGTCCTTTCCTCCTGATTCCTCTGTAACTCACTGATATAGAAACTCTTCCTCTCCACTCAACCTCCCAGTAACAGCGACCAGTCAGACCATTTCTACACAGCAGCTGATAACAGTCATCAAATCTGTCTGGATGATCAGGATAGTTCTGATCCTCCATCACCAGTGTCACCTTCCTGTTGTTGTCAGACAGTTTCAGTTTTCTGTTCACTGAGTTTGTGTCCAGTTCAAGTTGACAGAAATCTGATGGAGAGACAAAGACAGAAGACAGCTGCAGTTTATCATCTGACACATCTGATGGCTTCATTCTTTCTTCACTCACTGATCTGTTGTTCATTCCTAGAAAGTTTCATGATGAGACTTTTTGTCAGTAATGTGTGGATGAATAAATACCACAACTATCAACTTTGGATCAGAGACAAACTGACAGTTTCTGTTTTGTCCTCATCAGTCCAACTTACACTTCCTCACACCAGGTTCTAACCTCTGCTGTCCACCATGGTCCACCCTGGAGAAGAAACACAGTCAGAATGATTTTCTGTCCAACATGAGTCCTAACTGCTGTTCAACATGAAGCAGAGTTCCTCAGTTTGTCAGTGAGACACAGAAACAGGCTGAAGCTCATCTGTGTCTCTGTGATTGATTCACTGTGTCTGGGAGGAAAAGACCAGAAGAATTCAATTCAACTTTATTTATATAGCGCCAGTTCACAACAACAGTCATCTCAGAGCACTTTAAACTGTAGGAGGAAACCCCACAATTGAAGAAGAAGATGATTTTTACAAGAACATTTTATTTCCATATTTACAAGGACATCAAAGCAAAGTAAAAAGTGTGTAAAAACTGTTAAAACATGCTGAACACATAAATCAGCCACTAAAAAATGTGCAACACACAGTTCATCCTCACATCCACTACAAAGGACATCTCTAGAAAACCAGATCTGCCTAAAACCATCCATGTTCCCAGTCAGCTGAAAAAAGCTGAACTCCAGTCTCATTCTGGACCAGATGTTGCAGCGCCACACTGAGGCCGGATCTTGAACTGGTTTACCTTCTACAGTACTTTATTTTTTCTGCTAACATGTATTGCCAGCTTGGCTTCACCAAGAATAAAATTCAGCAGTTGCCACTTTTCCTGACTTATTTTTTGGTATCCTGCACCATCAATAAAATGACCCACAGAAAATGTTTTGTGGAGGAAGGAAATAAGCGCAGGCGGACACGGCAAACTGAAGTTTAAAAGGGTGTTTTATTCATCCTCCATCACGAGGCTTGCCCAGCACTGTGGCAGCACGCTGGAGCGAGCCCTGCTTCTCAAAGTCAGCAACAAGCAATGCGAGTGATCAAAAAGAGATGAGAGAGCAAGCGATATGCAGCTGACTTATATACCCAGCTACAGACAATACATGCACAGCAGTAAAGCATGGACATTTGCATTAGAGTTACACATATCAATAGCAGGATTACTGGCACCGGGATTCCTCTCTGCTCTGGGGCTGTAAGACAAAGAGAGGCTGCCTATTGATATCAGTCCATACATCTCACTGTTCTGCTAATTGCTCCAGCTGAGCACTCTGCCTGTCCCGTCGGCTGTGGGGGTCACCACAGTTTCACCAAATGAATTAAAAACTTTTGTTAAAAGAGTGAAGAGCTCTGTAAGCCTCTTCCACTCACTAAAACATGAACCACAGTCTCTGGGAGACTGCAGAAAGGGCCCTGGTTTGAAACAGCAGCATTAAGAACAGAAATCAAAGCATTTGAGGCAGTTGCTCCATGGAAAAAGCCCAGCTTTGACCTCTAGTGGGCCCACCTGGACATGCTGGCTGGGATGCCTCAGTTCCTCAGTATCATGGTGAGGAACTTGACATTTCCTGCTGCCATCAGAACATCAGCATTGGTCATTAACTTCACAAACTGACACCAGCATCACAAGGACATTTAAAAAAGCCTTGAAATAGATCTGTGTGTGGAATCAAGATTGAATTCAGCAAAGTTTCTTCTTGAATTATATTGCAAAAAATCTTTGACTTTCTCACTTTTCTTGCCCAAAATGGTGTTTGTGTGGATAAAAGTCTGGAAACTTTGACTTTTGACTTTCCTGGCTGCACAGTGGCGCAGTGGTTAGCACTGTGGCAGTGTAGGAAACTCGAAATGAAGAGACTGAATGATTTTTCAGTATTGGTTTATTCCATCTCAAGCCTACAGCTCCTCTCTCAGTCAGGGAATGAAGAGTGTGAGCTGGGGGTAAACCACATACCTTTATACTGTAACACCAGACACAAAACACATTCACATCAAACACAGAATTCCATTCATATCTAATCCTCCTATTGTCCTCTCGGCTTCTCTGTCTGACCCTATGAGTCAGACAGTCTCTTCAGGTCCACTCTCAGATCTTCTCACTTCGTCTCTAGTCCGCAGGGGGTCCAGACTCAATGTCCGTATGAGGCGTGATGACAATACACACTGCGAGCTCCAAGTTCCCTCATGTCTAAATCTCTGCCAAGGAATATGTGAGCTACATAATGTTACGCCACATCACTCTCCCCGAAACGCCCAAGAACGGACATACACCAACCTTAAGTCAATAATGAACAGTCATACACACTATGTCAAGAGTGGACACACACACACCGACTTCTTGTCCATAACGGGCAGTCATACACATTACACCCTTACATCACCCCCCCCTTTTGTAGGATCTACAGCACAATTTACACGGGTTGATCAAAATACACATCACTCTGCCCGTTGCTTAGGCTTCAATCTCCTCCCGAATCTGCTGAACGCAGGCTTCGCAGCCTGTGTTGTGCCGTCCTGCTGTGCGCCTGTGGAATGAGGGGGAGAAGGGTTATTTGCCCCCCCTGCTGGGGAACTAGGGGCTGTGCCTTGGGAGGCTTGCCGCGTCGACGCGCCCCCACCGGCCGTACAGGTTCGTCACATAACACAAAAGCAGGCTTTAATCTGTCAACACTGATTGTCTCTTTTCTGCCCCCCAAGTCTAGTACAAAATATTTCTCCCCGGTTTCCAGCACTCGGAACGGACCATCATAAGGTGGGCGGAGACTGTGACGCTGGGCGTCGTGCCTGACAAAAACAAACTCTGCGTTTTGCAAAGCCTTGGGAACGAAAACCCGCGGAAAAGTGTGATGAGCGGGGCCCGGGAGCATTTCTGCCTCCGTGCCGCGTAGTGGTCCCCGCAGCGGGGGGGGGGGGGGCTCGGGTGCTGCATGGGCTAGCAGGAATTCTCCTGGCAGCCTGAGAGGTTGAGTAAACACTAATTCAGCAGGTGAGGCATCTAAATCCTCCTTGGGTGCCGAACGCAACCCCAATAAAACCCATGGTAGTTTGTTTACCCAATTTGTATCCGTGAGCGACGCTCTGAGGGCTGTCTTCAACGATCTGTGAAAACGTTCGCATAAACCATTGGCCTGTGGGTGATAAGCGGTGGTGCGATGGGCTGTTGCCCCTAAGCCGCTAGCCATGGCTGACCATAGCTCTGAAACGAACTGCGGACCCCTATCGGACGTAATGTCCGACGGGACTCCGAACCGCGCTACCCAGGCTGTTAAAAAAAACGCGAGTCACCTCTGCTGCTGTGGTAGACTGCAATGGGACCACTTCCGGCCAACGCGTGGTCCGGTCCACCATTGATAGGAGATGTGTGAACCCCTGCGAGGGCGGCAGGGGTCCCACTAGATCAACGTGCACATGATCAAACCTCTTAGCCGGGATGTGGAAAGGTTCTAAAGGGGCTTTTGTGTGTCTGTGAACTTTGGCCCGCTGGCAGGACATGCAGGCTCTCGCCCACTCTTTCACGTGCTTGCGCAGGCTCGGCCAAACAAACTTCTCTGCTACCATTTTCACCAAAGCGCGTACTCCCGGGTGTGCTAGGGAGTGCACCGCGTCAAAAATACGACGGCGCCACGTGGCCGGTACCACTGGGCAAGGTCGCCCGGTGGATACATCGCAAATAAGCGGGGGTGAACCGGTTTGTAAATTTACGTTCTCCAGCCTTGACCCTGTTGGTCCAGACAGGAGTGCGCGCACGTCTGTGTCCTCGACCTGCACTGCTGTCATGGCTGCATAATCTATCCCTACGTACACCAGAGCTGCGTGCGCGTGCGCGCTGTTACCGCGCTCCGCGTCTGCGGCGCTACAGCCCCCATCCGCGCGGACAGGCGCTGTTACCGCTCGCGAGAGGCAGTCCGCCACCACATTAAATTTACCGGCTACGTGCTGTATATCGGTGGTGAATTCTGAAATTGCGGCCAGCTGCCTCTGCTGTCGGCCTGGCCATGGTTCAGAGACTTTGGACATTGCAAAGGTTAACGGTTTGTGGTCGACAAAAGCGGTGAAACGTCGCCCTTCCAACCAGAACTGGAAATGGCGAATGGCCAGGTGGAGCGCTAGCAGTTCCCTGTCAAACGCGCTATATTTTTGCTCCGCATCGCGTAGGGACCTGCTAAAAAAAGCGAGTGGTTGCCAAGCCCAGGTGACTTGCTGTTCTACCACGGCTCCTATGGCCACATCTGACGCATCTGTGGTTAGCGCTATTCGGGCTGCTGGGTCTGGGTGAGCCAGCAGTGCTGCGTTCGCTAGTGCTTTCTTAACCTCAGTGAATGCGCGCTCCCGCTCCGGGGACCACTCAATCGCATTGGAGGGCTTTTGTTTTTTTAGCGCGACATACAACGGTTGCATGAGCTGCGCTGCGTGAGGTATGAAACGGTTGTAAAAGTTTACCATGCCTAAAAATTCCTGCAACGCTTTTACCGTTTGTGGCTGGGGAAACTCAGCCACTGCGCGTACTTTGGAGGGCAGTGGAACTGCACCCTCTGGGGAGACGCGGTGCCCCAAAAAATCGATCTGTGCTGCGCCGAAATGGCACTTGGCTGGGTTGATTATCAACCCGTGCACTCCCAACCTCTGAAAAACAGTTCTGAGGTGACTCTCGTGTTCCTCCTCAGAGGCGCTGGCGACTAAAATATCATCTAAGTAGACAAAAACAAAAGGGAGGTCGCGCAAAACGGCATCCATCATGCGTTGGAAGGTTTGCGCAGCGCCTTTAAGGCAAAAAGGCATGCGTAAAAATTCAAAAAGCCCGAAAGGGGTTATTACCGCTGTCTTGGGAATGTCCTCTGATTGGACCGGGACCTGGTGATAACCGCGGACCAGGTCTATTTTAGAAAAAATTTGTGCCTTGGCCAAATGCACCGAAAAATCTTGGATATGCGGAATTGGGTAGCGGTCCTGCGCTGTGGCATTGTTTAACATGCGATAATCGCCGCACGGTCTCCACGAGCCGTCCGCCTTAGGGACCATGTGGAGGGGGGAAGCCCAAGCGGACTTCGAGCGGCGAATTATGCCCAACCTTTCCAGGTTGGCGAACTCCTCACGCGCAATAGAGAGCTTAGCTGCATCCAAGCGCCGAGCCTTAGCAAAAACTGGTGGGCCACTTGTGGTTATAAAGTGCTCCACCCCGTGCTTCGCCACCTTAGCTGAAAACGTGGGAACTGTGAGTGCTGGGAACTGGTTTAGGAGAGTGTGGAACTTACCTCCTGCTGCGGCGGCGTTGGCCTGCACTGACGGCGGGGACACTCGCGCTGCACAGGAAATAGAACAAAAAGACAGTGCATTAACCAAGCGTCTATTAGCCAGATCTACCAACAAGCCATGTGAGCACAAAAAGTCGGCGCCCAACATGTTAAAACTCACCGCCGCTACTATGAAGGTCCATTCATAGTTGCGGCCGTGCAAGGACAGGCGCAGAGTTCTTTCGCCAAACGTCTTGATCGACGAGCCGTTTGCGGCTGTTGCTCCATCTCCGCGGGGACTGGCCACCCGGTCCGCGTAGGTCGCGGTGATGAAACTCCTCTGTGCTCCGGTGTCAACGAGGAATTGCCGTCCGGAGCTCGCGTCCGTCAGGTAGAGCAGCTTGTTCCGTTCGCCGAGGGTCGAAGCTGCCAACAACCTCCGGCTCTTTGCGTTTCCCTGCTTCCTGAAGTTGCATGGCGGGACGCATCTGTGCGCCTTGTGCGCGAAACGTCAATGGTAGAAGCACATCTCGTTCTCTCCTCTGCTCCGGGATCGCGCTGCCGCCGTTGTCGCTGGGGTCGGCTCTGCTGCCACCGGTTCTCCGTCGCCCTGGGCTGCCGCGCCGAGGTCCGCTGCTGCCGCTGCCATCTCCTGTTCGCCGCATGCGTCCAGGAGTCGCTCTGCTTCCAAAGCCAGCGCGCGGAAGTCCTGCTGGTCCACACACCTCATGCTGGACAGGGAGCCTCTCATGTGTGCTGGAAGGGTCCTCAAAAAGATGTGTTTAAATAAAAACGCATCGTTGCCTGCCCCGATCATCTGTAGCATGTCCTCCATGAGGACGGTCGGCCTGCGTCCTCCTCTGTCGCGCAGGCCCAGGAGTGTTCTGGCCCTCACCTCGGCCGATGGCACAAAGCTCCGAATGAGGGCGGCTTTCAGGGCGTCATATTTGCCAGCAGCGGGCGGCTGCTGCACCAGGCTCCGCACACACCGGGCTGTGCGGCTGTCGAGTCTTGCGATGACATTGTGGAACTTAATGTCATCCTCTGATACCCCGTTAAGCACGAATCGTGATTCCACATGTTGGAACCATGAGTGCGGGTCCTCTTGCCAGAACTCGGGGAGTCTAATGGAGTTTAGCCTCTCCATATTTCTCACGTGTGGGTCACCAATGTAGGAAACTCGAAATGAAGAGACTGAATGATTTTTCAGTATTGGTTTATTCCATCTCAAGCCTACAGCTCCTCTCTCAGTCAGGGAATGAAGAGCGTGAGCTGGGGGTAAACCACATACCTTTATACTGTAACACCAGACACAAAACACATTCACATCAAACACAGAATTCCATTCATATCTAATCCTCTTATTGTCCTCTCGGCTTCTCTGTCTGACCCTAGGAGTCAGACAGTCCCTTCAGGTCCACTCTCAGATCTTCTCACTTCGTCTCTAGTCCGCAGGGGGTCCAGACTCAATGTCCGTATGAGGCGTGATGACAATACACACTGCGAGCTCCAAGTTCCCTCATGTCTGAATCTCTGCCAAGGAATATGTGAGCTACATAATGTTACGCCACAGCAGCACAGTTTTACCCTCGATCGCGGGGACCGTGAGATTGTTGGTTCGATCCCTGCCCCCGGCCAGCAGTGATCTGTGTGGAGTTTGCATGTTCTCCCCGTGTTTGCGTGGGTTTACTCCGGGATTTCTCCGGTTTCCTCCCACATGCCAAAAACATGCAGGTTAGGGAGTTAAGGGGCACTTGCGCACGCAGCGACCGGCAGCTGGTGGCTTGTCACCAGACTGCAAAACAAATCTACCTACGGGTACAAAATAAGTAATTAAAAAAAAAAAAGGTGAAAATGCTCCTTTGTAAAAATAGCCATGCAGGTGTGGACTAGGCCTATAGTCCTCAGAGACCTGACAGCTGGGTGAGTAGAACTTCCAGGGAAGACTCCAGAAGACACAGTCACGTGACTGATTAGCATGCTAGCTAAGCTAGCTGTGCTGCAGCTCTGTGAGCTCCAAGACTGAGTGGAAACTTGCTGTTCTCCTCTGAGGAGTGGCAGTACCAGACTATCCAGGAGGCAGGTCTGCATCACCTCTGTTAAGTCATCATGTCATGACCTCACACAAGAGAACAGCCAATCCAAACCAGCAATTTCACACAGCTCTCTTGTCCTCCATTCTGTGGGAGAGGAGAACTCCTGTGCAGGAGAACTTTGGTCTCTTTGACTTTCCAGACCAGATAATCAGGGCCTGACATTAACTTTTTTGCTCACCAGCCACGGTGGCTAGTGATTTTCCAAAGTTACTAGCTGTCTTGGTAGTTGGAAGTGCAGCTATATTGAATGAATGAGACTGAGAGGCCCTGTGTCGAAGTGCTGGCAGCCATTTATTTTCAAGTAATAACAGTTACACTCCCAAGCCACAAGAGGGCGCTCAAGGATAGTGCATGGACTAGGCCTCTCCCATAACATCCCCCCTTCTCAGTGCATTATGAACAATAATGTGAGATCAAAAAATATTTTCAAGATAATGCAGTAAGATAAGCATTGCATCTTATGGTTTGTACTGTTAAGTATTTTAGGCTGTAATAAAACCCTTTTTGTAATTTGTAAATAGAACTACTTTTTTAAAAAAAAAACTTGTATGAGAACAACTACTATTTCAATGTAATTAATGAAAACATTTCTTTTACTTGAACCATGGACTAACTGTGAAGGTGGGATAGACGTCCCAACCTTCAGCTGAGTGAGGGGATTATTCTGCCCCGGGCTGGGAACTCAGGTGTTCCAGAGAACCTTCTACCTAGATCAAAGTCCTTAAGGTACCTCGGAGGATTTCTCTCTCTGGTTGGATACCGCTTCTCCGTAGCATGGTTGTTTTGAGATGTAGGGAGCCGTGGAGTAGCAGGTGCATCAGGTGTTGAGTTGTTCTGCTCGGGCAGGACAGGATCAATGGGATCCTCAGGTTCAGTCTTAGTCCCTGTGAGTGTAACGAGATGACTCCGGTTGCGTTGCAGGAGTCCTCTGGGAGTCTGAACCAGATAAGTCCGTGGTGTATCCACTCTGGCTGAAACTGTCCCGTTTTCTTTCATGTCTGTAATCCAAATCTGATCTCCTGGGTGTAGTCCGGAAAGGTCATGTGCTCGGTCAATTCAATTCAATTCAACTTTATTTATATAGCGCCATTTCACAACAACAGTCATCTCATAGCACTATCAACTGTAGGGGGAACCCCCACAGTTGCAGAAAGACCCCAGCAATCAGGCGATCCCCTGTGAGCAAGCACTTGGCGACGGTGGAGAGGAAAAACTCCCTTTTAACAGGAAGAAACCTCCAGCAGAACCAGGCTCAGGGAAGGCAGTCATCTGCTGTGACTGGCTGGGGGGTGAGGGGATAGAGAAGAAGAAAAGAACAGACATGTAGAGAGCAAACAGCACGATGGGGACTCGATCTATGGGAGAGAACAAACAAATGTTAATGACCAGCAAAAAAAAAATATTTCATTGAGAGTGAGGAAAGGAGTGAGGCCCAGTGCATTACTGGAGGTCCCCCGGCTGACTAAACCTATTAGCAGCATAACTAAGGGAGGGTTCAAAAACACATGATCCCTCCCTAATTGTAGGCTATATCAAAAAGGTAGGTTTTAGCCCTATTCTTAAAAACAGAGATCGAGTCTGACTCCTGAATCCAGATTGGCAGCTGGTTCCACAGGAGAGGAGCTTGATAACTGAAGGCTCTGCCTCCCATTGTATTTTTGGAGATTCTAGGTATTACAAGTAATCCTGCATTTTGGGAGCGTTGTGCTCTGTTAGGATAATACGGTAGTATCAGATCTTTTAAATAAAAAGGAGCCTGATTGTTTAGAGCTTTGTAAGTAAGAAGAAGGATTTTAAACTTAATTCTAAACTCTATGGGAAGCCGATGAAGGGAGGCCAGAACCGGAGAGATATGATCTCTCTTTGTAGTACCTGTTAAAACTAAAAAACCTCCAGAAACCTCGAAAAATCTCCAGTGTGGCTGAATTACAACAATTTTGCAAAGATGAAAGGCCCAAAATTCCTCCACAGCACTGTAAAAGACTCATTGCCATTTATCGCAAACACTTGATTGCAGTTGTTGCTGCTAAGGGTGGCCCAACCAGTTAAGTTTAGGGGGCAATCACTTTTTCACACAGGGCCATGTAGGTTAGGATTTTTTTCCATTAATAATAAACATGGGGAAACATCAGGGGGGCGGCGTATGTTTATATATTAATAAGCAGTACTGCACATCTGTCACGGTCAGAGAGCGCATCTGTACACCTGATGTGGAGCTTCTGTCCGTATCGCTACGCCCCTTTTATTTGCCTCGCGAGTTCCCCCAACTTTTCATCACAACTGTGTACATTCACCCGAGGGCAGTCGCCGACTCCGCCTCCAGCACCATCTTTGATGTGGTGCAGCGGCTGCAGTCAATTTCTCCAGAGGCGCCAAACTTTATTCTTGGGGATTTTAAAGGGTACCTGTGGTGGTCGTGAAAAAAAAGATATTATATTGAGCCCCTGTCTCACGTTCTAGTTCAAGTTTAAGTTGAAATTCATGTTCAAAGCAATTTGATATAAATCCATTGCTGATGTGCTGGTTCAGCTATGTCAGCAAAACATGGGTGCAGCCATACTAGCGGCTACATGGCCTGCCAGGACGCTTCCTGTGACGTAATAAAGTGGGCACCGCGATCTGGATCAATATTGGCTGAGCCTGGAGTGCCCGGATGAGCAGTGGCTTTCGGGATATTCAAATTCAAACGTTTATTTCAAACTCAGGGTTCATATTAAATGCAGAACTAAAACGAGTAGAAAATAAATAAATAAATGCTTAAATTCAGCGGGTCAACTCGTCTGATCTGAGGTCCTAACTGCCGCAACACGGCAGATGATTCGGCTCCTCCCTCGCCGCTATACACAGCGGCAGACACTCGGCGCTCTTGTTAAAACAAAAACATACAATGCGATATGGATATCGCAACATGGCGGAACGTAAAGCCTTTGGATGTCTCAATAATAAGCGAAAAAACAAAGATAAACACTTCTTTTGTGTACCCAAACCCAGCTCACCTTGTCAGAAGATCATAGAGGAAAAGTGATTGCGCAATCTCGGAACAGGGCACAGACGAATCCTGTCAGACGAAATTGCGTTGTGTGTGAGGACCACTTCGTCACTTTAACCCTCAGACCTTTCTGGCTCAAATCTGTAGCCATGTTGGATGAATTCTTCCTCAGAGTCAGAAAATTCAGCCATAATAGAACAAAAACAACGGACAACAGCACCGTAGTCCCGGTGAAACGCTGAGTATTGTCTTTTCAGTAGCAACGGTATGACGTCACTTCCGCATATGTCATGGTGGCGCCCATAGTTTTCATTGGCTGGCCATGCCCGCGGCCCTATTTCAATATAGCTCAGGTGGTATATGGCTGGCAACAATTATTTACCCAAATAACAAATACCTTTTCCTAATGTTTTCAAGTTAAATGCGTCTTCACGACCACCACAGGTATGCTTTAACCATGTTTCTTTAAAGAAGACACTTAAAAACTTTTATCAGTAGGTCTCCTGCCCAACCAGGCTAAAAAAGACATTGGACCTGTGCTATGGATCCATAGAGAGGGCCTATAAATCACTTCCCCTTCCTCCTTTAGGATACTCAGATCACAACTGTGTACATTTGCTGCCCACATATAAAACTGCTCTCAGAAGAGGCAAGGTGGAGACGAGAGACATTGATGTGTGGACAGAGGATTCAGTGCACAGCCTCCAGGAATGCTTTAACCGTACAGACTGGGAGATGTTCACACTGTCCTGTGGGGATGATTTGGACTCTTTGGTGGACGTCACATGCTCATACATGGCTTTCTGTAAAAATACAATCGCTCCACGTAAACGTGTCAAAATATATCCCAACAACAAGCCATGGGTTACAAAATCAGTTAAATTCTGCTTACAGAGGAAAGCACTTGCCTTTAAACAGGGGTCTGTTTCTGAGCTACAGGTTGCCACAAAAGAGCTGAAGTCCGAAATTTTAAGAGCAAAACAGAATTATAAATCAGAGTTGGAAAGCAAGATGGCAACAAAGAACCTTGGTTCAGCCTGGGCCAGTATGAAAACTATTGCAGAGCACAGAGCGCAGTAATCGTGTGTTTTTAGATGGTTTTAATTCAGACACAGAGCTGGCTAATGCTCTTAATTGTTTTTATGGTAGTTTTGACTCCTTTGATTTTAGCACAGAAACCCAAGGTTTGAAACAGAAACTCAAAGACAATCAGCACTTTAATATTGAGGTGCAGGATGTTAAAAGGGCGTTCTGTGCTGTAAAAGTGAGCAAAAGTCAGGGCCCTGATAATATATGTGGGCGCTTGGTAAAGTCCTGTGCACATGAACTGAGTCCTATATTTCATTACATTTTCAATAAGTCCTTACAGACACAACATGTGCCTAAGATCTGGAAAGATGCCGTGGTTGCCCCCGTTCCAAAATCCAGGTGTCCTAAAACGGTAAACGACTTTAGACCAGTTGCTTTGACTTCAATTTTAATGAAAATTTTTGAAAAACTGGTCAGATGTGAGGTCCTAAAGCAGACTGAACATGCATTGGATCCTTTGCAGTTTGCCTATAGGCCTCACAGAGGAGTGGAGGATGCCACTGTCACTCTGTTTAACATGCTTTTTAAACATCTGGATTTTAATGGGACACACGCCAGGCTTTTATTTGTGGACTTTTCTTCCGCCTTTAATACAATCCACTCTCATATTTTAGTTGAAAGACTCCTGCAACAATTTGAGTAATAATCTGGTGGGTTGGATTCTGGATTTTTTAACCAACAGGACGCAGAGAGTAAGGATCAATGGTACATTGTCTGACCTAAAGTGCTCTTCTACTGGCTCTCCTCAGGGGTGTGTGTTGTCACCACTACTCTTCATCCTGTACACAAACATGTGTCGGAGCAGACATGACAACAGACACATTATAAAGTATGCTGATGATTCAGTTATTGTCAGTCTCCTCCAGGATGGTGAGAGTGGCCACGGCCCAGTAGTTGATGATTTTGTTCACTGGTGTGAGGATTCCTACCTGCAGCTGAATACGACAAAAACTAAAGACATGATTATTGACTTTAGGAGGAAAACTCCCAGGCACGAAGTCACTGTACTAAAAGGCCAGACCACTGAATGTGTACAATCCTACAAATATCTTGGGACGATTATTGATCGTAATTTAAACTTTGAAGAGAACTGTGAAAGGGTGTGCAAAAAGGGTCAGCAACATTTCCCTTGTTTAAGGAAACTTGCACGCTTCCAAATTGACCGAACCATAATGACAATGTTTTATCGGGCTTTTATTACCTCCGCCAAGGAGGTTATGTGATCATCGGCGCTGGTTTGTCTGTCTGTTTGTCTGTTTTTTTGTTAGCAAGATAATTCAAAAAGTTATGGACGGATTTTCATAAAATTTTCACAGATTGTCAGAAATGGGGTGTCCTACAGATGATTAGATTTTGGTGGTGATCCGGATCACCGTCCACAAGAAAACCGCCATTACGCAAAATGCCATTTTCGTGAATAACTACTGAACCACTAATCCTATCAATGTGAATCCAATTGCTAGTCATATGTTTTCATGGTCAAGGAATCTGAAAATGTACACACAAACACTGTATGGGGGGAACTGTGGCGAAAACCCCCATTACGGAAAATGCAATTTTCGTGAATAACTACTGAACCACTAATCCTATCATTGTGAATCCAATTGCTAGTCATATGTTTTCATGGTCAAGGAATCTGAAAACGTACACACAAACACTGTATGGGGGGAACTGTGGCGCTTGGCGGAGGTCTGCGCTCTCCGAGTGCTTTTCTAGTTGAATCCGTTTTATCCTTTTCTTTAGTGTCATTTGGTGAGATAAAAGTGAAACAGAGGAAATCCTTGGATCAGGTAGTTAGATGGTCCAGTCGTCTGCTTGGTGAGTTACAGCTGAGCCTGACATCCCTGTACACCAGACAGGTCCAGAGGATTGCTACCTCCATTTTAAATGATGACTCCCACCCTTTGCACTGCAACTTTCAGCTTCTTCCCTCCAGACGGAGGTTTGCTGTCCCAAAATGTAAAACCCAGCGCTACAAAACCAGCTTTGTTCCTGCTGCTGTTAAAGAATTGAACAAGATGTAACAATATATTGCACATAATTTAGTTATCTATTTATTAATTTTCTTTTAAATTTACTTATTTTTGTAGGTTTTTTTTATTTGGGTTCTAAAACTTTTTTGGGTTTTAGACTTTTGAGTTTTTAACCTCTTTGACTAGTCTTTAACTTTTTAATATGACCCTTCTCTCTTCTCTCTTTTTTTTCTCTTATCTCTTTGTCTTATGTCCTGATTGATGGAGCCTTGAGTATTTTTATCATGTTTATAGTCAGCTTCATGTGTGCCTGTGTTTGTGTTTATGTTAAATGTAATTGTGGTTTGTAAATATGGATGTCACCAGACTGCAAAACAAATCTACCTACGGGTACAAATAAAGGAACCTGAACCTGAACCTAATAAATCTCTGCATCATCCCCTGATCTCTGACCATACCTGAGAGTCTCCAGTCTGCAGAGTGGATCCTCCTGTAGAGCAGACAGGATCTTCTCTCCTGACTCTCCAGGATGGTTGTAGCTCAGGTCCAGCTCTCTGAGATAGGAGGGGTTGGACCTCAGAGCTGAGGCCAGAGAAGAACAGCCTTCCTCTGAGACCAGACACCCTGATAGACTGGAGGGAGATAGAATTAAAGACATTAAAAGAAGACTCAGAAAAATGTTGATTTTTGTCATTAAATCTAAATCTTTAACTTGTCACAAACAAACTAAATCCTTACCTGAGAGTCTCCAGTCTACAATGTGGACTCTGTAGTCCAGCTGCCAGAATCTTCACCCCTGAATCCTTCAGGACGTTGTTACTCAGGTCCAGGACTCTCAGACTGGAGGACTGGGAGCTGAGAACTGAGGACAGAGCTTCACAGCTTCTCTCTGAGAGGTTACAGCTGCTCAACCTGAGGATCAATCATGACAAACTGTTTTCATTTTCCTCACATTAAGCATCATACATATATTTGAATTCCTAATAGATCCACCTACACAGCTTTGTTGGAGGCTCTGACCATACCTGAGAGTCTCCAGTCTGCAGAGTGGATCCTCCTGTAGAGCAGACAGGATCTTCTCTCCTGACTCTCCAGGATGGTTGTAGCTCAGGTCCAGCTCTCTGAGATAGGAGGGGTTGGACCTCAGAGCTGAGGCCAGAGAAGAACAGCCTTCCTCTGAGACCAGACACCCTGATAGACTGGAGGGAGATAGAATTAAAGACATTAAAAGAAGATTCAGAAAAATGTTGATTTTTGTCATTAAATCTAAATCTTTAACTTGTCACAAACAACTAAATCCTTGTAAAACTCTTCTATTATATAGAGAATATTAGTAAAAACACGGGATGAAATGACTTCACTCGAGACAGGCTTGTACGGTTTTATGGGTTATTATTATAGTTCACAAGTGACCCAGTAAATGATCAGACAACAATATATCTCCCATCCCTTATTTACAACACCCACAATGTATTTACACCATTTATATTCACACAACAAAATCATTCCATATAGTGTTCAACTGTCCATTAACGTTCCCACTCTTCGCCGGTAAAACAATAAAAAAAGGAGAAAAAGAAAGTGTCCCTAAAAAGGCACCCAAAAACAAACAGGACGTCCCTGTATATCTGCCAAAAAAAAAAACCCCTGAGCTCAGTTACAGTAATTATGATGAGAAATTGGACGAGGGAGAGACAAGAGGAACGACCTCACCGGCTTTGGGTCCGCTGCTCTTCTCGTCGGTTAACCAGTGAAATCCCTGGTCCAGCATCCTCCTCCTGGGTCAACCAACCTGCTGTTTCCCGGCAACGAATGCGCCGTCAGCCGCCAGTCCCTCATAGATTCCCAGCAGTATGACGCTCCTCCTGGTTGCTCCAACAGTCTCTTTAAAGGCCTTTATTTTAACTGACCATGGGACGGCCGCTCCTGATGACAGCGGGCCTGTCGGTCTGTCAGTTAATAAAAGTGTGTCGCGGCGACTTCCACCTTTCTATTAATGCCGCTCACCACTGCTGGAAATCAGCGGCCCCTCCATGACCAGCTGATGTTCATAACAGGTAAATGATGTTTTCTCATGCATACATACAGAAAGTAGAACATGTCTAACACGAGGCACAAACATGAAATGGAGCATTTTGAATACTGCATCATATCAATTAAGATACCTAAGACCTCCCTTTATGCGGTACCATTTTCTACACAAAAGGGGTGATGCAATTTAATATGTGGCAGTGCTACATAGTCCCCCCCCCTCCAGCCAGAGGCTACTATGTAAACACCCTTCTCCCTCTTGAGATTAACCACACTCTTCCTGTATATCAGGCGGGGAACTCCTCTCTACTTTGTCTCACTTAGTCCTTCCCTCGTTTATAAATTAGGCTGGTTCTATCCCCATAGGCGCTAGCCTGGCCGAGCAGTTATTATTGGCTTTGGAGCATGGATGGGTTCAGTCCTGGACTAAGTCGTCCCCCTGAAGGTGCGCCTCCTTCGAGTGGTAATTATCCAACTTAGCTGGTCCGGCCTGATGCACCCCCACTCTCTGCTTAACCCTCTCGGCCCCCTTCAGCTGTCCTGCTTTCCGGATGCAAGTAGCCCCCTGGTCATGTGTGAGTCTTAGGCGAATGATCCTCTGGGCCCTGTGGTGGTGGAACTGTCCCATGCACAAAGCTCTTCTGGTCATTAGTCTCCCATTAAGACCAACAGGAAGCTGAGTACGCTGGGGGATGTTCGCTGATACCTGATGCATGCCTCTCACGGTTTTACAGCGTTCTCACTTCGGTTGTCGGCAGTCACTGCAGGTCTTAGAATAGCCCCAGACATCCTTCCGAACGCTGGGCCACCAGGCTCCCTCCAGCACACTCAGCAAGGTCCTCAAAGGCGCCTGATGTCCCCCCTGGGGCTTTATATGGTAGCAGTGTACGACCTCCGGGACAAGGGACTGTGGAACCACCAGCTGAAGCCTCGCTCTTTGGTTGTTTAGTGAGACCTGGCGGTACAACACTCCCAATGTACAACAAAGCTGATGTGATAAGTTTGTGAGTTGTTCACCTGGTGCCATTTCAGGTCCTGAACCACCTGGTCTTTCTCCTCTTCCGCCCCAATCTCTGTCAAGGACGTAGGCTACTCCTGGACCATTGGTGGAGGTCGCCCAAGGCAGTCGGTGTCAATAGAGGGCGATGGGGTCTCGCTTGCGACCAAAGTCCAATACGGTGGGGCACCCCCTACCGGCAAGGAGTAATTTCAATTCAATTCAATTCAACTTTATTTATATAGCGCCATTTCACAACAACAGTCATCTCATAGCACTATCAACTGTAGGGGGGAACCCCCACAGTTGTAGAAAGACCCCAGCAATCAGGTGATCCCCTGTGAGCAAGCACTTGGCGACGGTGGAGAGGAAAAACTCCCTTTTAACAGGAAGAAACCTCCAGCAGAACCAGGCTCAGGGAGGGGCAGTCATCTGCTGCGACTGGCTGGGGGGTGAGGGGACAGAGAAGATGAAAAGAACAGACATGTAGAGAGCAAACAGCACGATGGGGACTCAATCTATGGGAGAGAACAAACAAATGTTAATGACCAGCAAAAAAAAAATATTTCATAGAGAGTGAGGAAAGGACTGAGGCCCAGTGCATTACTGGAGGTCCCCCGGCTGACTAAACCTATTAGCAGCATAACTAAGGGAGGGTTCAGAAACACATGATCCCTCCCTAATTGTAGGCTATATCAAAAAGGTAGGTTTTAACCCTAATCTTAAAAACAGAGATCGAGTCTGACTCCCGAATCCAGATTGGCAGCTGATTCCACAGGAGAGGAGCTTGATAACTGAAGGCTCTGCCTCCCATTGTACTTTTGGAGATTCTAGGTATTACAAGTAGTCCTGCATTTTGGGAGCATAGTGCTCTGTTAGGATAATACGGTAGTATCAGATCTTTTAAATAAAAAGGAGCCTGATTGTTAAGAGCTTTGTAAGTAAGAAGAAGGATTTTAAACTTAATTCTAAACTCTATGGGAAGCCAATGAAGGGAGGCCAGAACCGGAGAGATATGATCTCTCTTTGTAGTACCTGTTAAAACTCTTGCTGCAGCATTTTGGATCAGCTGAAGACTTTTTAAAGATGTTTTAGGACAACCTGATAATAAAGAATTACAATAATCTAATCTCAAGCTAACAAAAGCGTGGATCAGTTTCTCAGCATCACTCTGAGACAAGATGCTCCTAATCTTGGCAATATTACGCAAATGATAGAAGGCAGTCTTAGAAACAAATTTAATATGTGAATTGAAGGACAAATCCTGATCAAAAATAACTCCAAGGTTCCTCACAGAGCTATTAAGAGAAAGAGTAACTGCATCCAAACTGAAAGTTTGATTTGGAAAGGAATTTCTAAGGTTTTTTGGACCAACAAGAATGACTTCAGTCTTATCTGAATTTAATAGCAGGAAATTACAAGTCATCCAAGCTTTGATTTCCTTAAGACAGGCTTCTAACTTGGCTAATTGATTACTATCATCTGGCTTCATTGACAGGTATAATTGTGTGTCATCTGCATAACAATGAAAATGTATACAGTGCTTTCTAATAATGTTGCCTAACGGAAGCATATATAAACTAAAAAGAGTAGGGCCTAGCACAGATCCCTGTGGAACTCCATGACTAAGCTTTGAGTTGAAAGAAAACTCATTATTTACATGAACAAACTGGAACCTATCAGATAAATAAGATCTAAACCACTGCAACGAAGTTCCATTAAGTCCAACATAGTGTTCTAATCTATCAAGTAGAATATTATGATCGATAGTATCAAAAGCTGCACTAAGGTCTAAAAGGACAAGTACAGAAACTAGTCCATTATCAGATGCAATGAGGAGGTCGTTAGTGACCTTCGCTAAGGCTGTTTCAGTACTATGATGGATTCTAAACCCAGATTGAAACTCTTCAAGTAAACCATTTCCCTGCAGGTGGTCGAATAATTGCGTAGCAACAACTCTTTCTAAGATTTTTGAAATGAAAGGGAGATTAGAGATTGGTCTATAGTTAGCTAAAGCTCCTGGATCTAGCATTGGCTTTTTGAGTAAGGGTTTAATTACAGCTGTTTTAAAAGCCTGCGGTACATGGCCTAAAGTTAATGAAGAATTGATTATATGAAGAATAAAGCTACCAATAAGTGGGAAGACTTCTTTAAATAACCTAGTAGGAATAGGGTCTAAAAGACAAGTTGAAGGTTTGGATGAGGAAACTATTTTGTCTAACTCACAAAGGTCGATTGGAGTAAACTCATCAAGACAGACATCAAAAGAAGGAGTTGTAGTAGTTACAGTATTTAAGTTAACTGTGGGAAGAATCTGATTGATTTTATCTCTGATGGATGAAATTTTATTATTGAAAAAGTTAATAAAGTCCTGACTAGTAAGCTCTAAGGGAATGCTAGGATTGACAGAGTCCTGACTCTTTGACAACCTGGCTACAGTACTGAAAAGAAACCTGGGATTATTCTTGTTCTCTTCTATTAATGCAGAATAATAACTTGTTCTAGCTTTTCTAAGAGATTTTTTATAAATTAAAAGATGATTTCTCCAAGCTAAATAGATTTCATCTAAATTAGTAGAGCGCCATTTTCTTTCTAATTGACGAGTCTTCTGTTTTAAGCTACGAGTTTCTGTGTTGAACCAAGGAGTTAGAAATCTCTGATTAGACTTTTTCTTTTTTAAGGGGGCCACCAAGTCTAGAGCCTGATGCAGAGAAGCTGAAACACTATCCACCATGTTATCAATTACAGAAGGAGCAAGCTGTCTATAGCTTATTTCCGTTGTGTTGACACATGGCATAGAGGAAACAATCTGCATAAATTTGGAAACAGCATCATCTGAGAGGCATCTACTGTAATAATATTTTTCTTTAGGAGCCAAATAGTCAGAAATGGTAAAATCAAAGGTTAACAGACAATGGTCTGACAGTACAGGGCTATGAGGAGACACTACAAGATTTTCTATTTCTATGCCATATGTCAGAACAAGGTCCAATGTATGGTGGAGGTAATGAGTAGAATTTCCTACTTTCTGAGAAAACCCAATCGAGTCTAATATTGAATTAAATGCCACATTGAGGCAGTCACTATCTACATCCACATGTATATTAACGTCCCCTACTATAATTATTCTATCAGATTTCAGCACTAAATCAGCTAAGAAATCAGCAAATTCGGATAAAAATTCTGAGTAGGTTGATGGGAGACGATAAACTATGGCAAATAAAATTGGGTTTAACCTAAAATTGCTAAAGTGCCCAATACTGAGGACCAGGCCCTCAAAGGAATTATAACATGTTTTTTGCTTTACATTAACTAGTAATTTGGAATGGTAAATTGTTGCTACTCCTCCTCCACGACCAGAACTTCTGGGATTTTGACAGTTTAAATAACCAGAGGGAGTTGATTCATTTAAACCAACATAATCCTCTTGCCCTAACCAAGTCTCTGTAAGGGAAATTAAATCAATTTGATGATCAATTAACAGATCATGGACTAACAGAGACTTGGGAGTTAGAGACCTAATATTTAGTAAACCACATTTAATTTTTAAATTATGAGGAGGAACAGAGGCCAAATCATTCAATTTAGAGGCTTTATGTTTAATTTGAGTTTTACCAATGTTTTGCTTTATCACTTTGGGATGCTTATGCACGATATTTTTATTTACTTTGGAGGGAGCAGACAACGATTCTCTGATGGGGAAGACAGGGGCTAAGCTGAGGGGTGGCGGATGAAGAGGAGCTGCAGAGAGGCGTGTAAGACTGCGACTCTGCTTCCTGGTCCCAACTCTGAGTAGTCATGGTTTTGGAAATTTGGATAAAAAAGATGCCAGATTGTTAGATAAATGAGAAGCACCATCCAAAGTGGGATGAATGCTGTCTCGTCTCATAAGACCAGGTTTTCCCCAAAAAGAGCTCCAATTGTCAATGTAGCCCACGTCATTTTTAGGACACCACACAGACAGCCAGCGGTTCAAGGATGACGAGCGACTAAACATGTCATCACTGGTCAGATTGGGGAGGGGCCCAGAGAATACTACAGTGGCAGACATCGTTTTTGCAAAGTCACACACCGATTCTACATCAAGTTTGGTGACTTCCGACTGCCGGAGACGGATGTCATTAATGCCGGCGTGAATAACAATTGTGGAGTATTTACAGTTACTTTTAGCCAGCATTTTCAGATTTGACTCGATGTCCCCAGGAATGCATTTGACTATGACCGCTGGAGTCTCTAGGTTCACGTTTCTGACTACAGAGTCGCCAATGATCAGAGTTTTTTCCTCAGCGGGTGTGTCGCTGAGCGGGGAAAAACGATTAGAAACGTGAACAGGTTGGTGGTGAACCGGGGCTTTGCGACTAGGCTTCCTTCTCACCGTCACCCACCCAGTCTCCTCGCTGCTGAGGAGAGCCGGGGAACCGCTGACAGGGGGGCCTAAACTAGCTAGCTCCGCTGCAGCTAATGGGCGTCCGTCGAGATTAACTGGCGCAGACGGTGTTTCAATGCAGCGGAGCCGGGATTCCAAATCAGACAACCTCGCCTCGAGCGCCTCAAAAAGACAACATTTATTACATTTACCGTTATCACTAAAAGAGGCAGAGGTGTAGCTAAACATCTGACAGAGAGAGCACACCAGAGGAGAGGAAAGAGAGCTAGTAGCCATAGCTAATAGCTGGAGAGCAACCACACAGGCAGACAGCAAAACAGGAAGTGATGATACGTTACGTTACCACAAGGAAGTGACGATCCTCAGTCCTTCAGCGTAGTCCTGTAATAAAGACAGACATCCCGGTGGGTGGTGCCTCTGAGCGCTGTACCCCCCTCACTTGCCTCATTGGAGTGGTGGACCTTGGCGGCGTCACCGGTGGTGTCAGTTGTAGGAACATCCTGGTGACTGGGAGGTTTGGAGTAGTAGGAGGGTACACCAGGCCGATGCAACGAGAGAGGGGAAGTCACTATAGGGTTATCCGTAGAAACTGCCACGGTTTTCTGTGCTTTACGAATGCTAGAGAGCCGTAATTGGCTAAGCTGCCCTTTCCATTTCTCATCCCTGTGCAGCAGGAAATTTACTAGATTTTTTTCTAAAGTATCCACTCTCTCATTGAATTTCTCCAAGCTACGGTCAATGTACTGCCGGAACTGGGTCTCCCTGGTTACCGTACTGTTAATAAAGTCCTTTACCTTAGCCTCAAACAGACTGAACTGCTGGGATAGGGCTACCACCTGATGTTTTAACTCCTCCTCCCTTTCACCCTCATTGCCAGCCTGCTGTTCTACCGCAGCCCACACATTCACCTTTCTGGATGCCATTTTGTCTTCACCACAATTAAACCAAACAGCCACAACTCATACTCCCTGTACGGGCCACCATCTGTAACACTCTTCTATTATATCGAGAATATGACTAAAAACACGGATGAAATGACTTCTGATAGGATATTTTCAAGTTTCATTAATTATTCTATATGATTTCAATGCTATATTATTCTATTCTATTATAATTGTTTCTGGTGCATATAAAATCCAATGTCTGGGTCACTGTGATATTTTTATTGTCTCAGAGCTTGAAAAGACTGTCTGTTTTCAGAGCAAGATTAGGATGAGCAAGATTGTGAATAATGACGAAAGTTTCATTGTTTTATCATACCAAACTGTACTGTATTGTCAGGATGACCAGATCATGTTAGAATGTTCATTGCTGACCACAGATAAAGAAGGAGTCACTTGGAGAGTTGGCTCCTGCCAGTCTAGCTCAGATAAGAGACCGAGGTATAAAAGAGCAACATCCTTGACACATGTTAGGGAGTCGGTGCCGTGAAGCTCTGAGGCGAGTATATGCTGTTACTGATTTCCTCCTTTCTGATCAGAAGGAGAATAAATGACTCAGAACTTGGAAAACCGCCTATTGATTATTGTTTCAGCCTCAGTCAATTCATTTTTGTTCTAACATAATTGTTGCCCGACGTGGGACCCATATAGAGTGGTCCACGGCGTTTTCCGACGAGCCTGGACTTTAGACAAGTGCACAGTCAAAGGAGAGGAGAGACCCATACTTCTGGGAAGCGCTGAAAAAACCCCGCTGAATTTCCCTCTTTAAAGGCCCTGGTGATGTCGGGGAGCGGCGTGGAGCTCTGACGGGTCTACCGGAACTCAGAGGCGGATTCCAGGTGTGAGTAATTTATTCCAGTTTTTGTTATTGTTGTTATGGCCAGAGAGTGATTGCCTAGACCGATTGTACACTAGGTGAAAGACTGAAAGAAAGAGACCTACAGCCTAATTGATAAGTTATGTTACTCACGGTACGGGTATCGCAATAATCCCTTGGGAAGATGGAGCTTTCCTTTCCAAGCGGTGATCGATATTCCTAGATCCGGGGTAATTCTTAGAAATTCGCTGGATTCCGACTTTCGAAGTAAGTTCTAGATGGAGGTCTAGAAGCCAGTACTGGGTTAAGAGAAAAAAAAAAAAACGGGAAAGATACGTGTTCTCATTCCTGTCCGGAAGAGCCACGTGATCCCAGAGAAGTTAATTTTTCGGGGTAAGATTTGTGCCAAATTTTGGCGTGCCTTTTGGGACTGCTTCTGCTTATGTTTCAGTTTTGGACTTGTCAGCATTAGTGGGGAGGCGACGTGAACCCCGAAAAAGGGAAAAAGTTGTTTTCATGGAAGATTCGTGCCTTTATCGGGTCTGTTTATTGCCCATTGGCTCCGCTACGGTGAGCTATTGCAAGATGCCGAGGGAGGTTTAACTCTGGGCTTTAGACACACAGCAGGGGGGCTGACGTGACCGTTGAAATTGTTTGTTTTGTGAGTTTGTTGAAGCGCTAGAATAAAAAAAAAAGAGGAGTTACTGTGTTCTGAGTTTGTTTTGTCTGTGTTACATGAAATCCGCTCCGGTGTGAAACATAGAGAGGCTGAGTTCCCACGGAGGCGGAGTGAATAAGGTGTGAAATGGATGTCGGTGGTTTTTTTTCTCCCTAATATTTGTGGAGCATAAAAGGGTTGGT
Source organism: Pholidichthys leucotaenia (assembly GCA_020510985.1). Taxonomy (NCBI): domain Eukaryota; kingdom Metazoa; phylum Chordata; class Actinopteri; order Cichliformes; family Pholidichthyidae; genus Pholidichthys; species Pholidichthys leucotaenia. The sequence continues at coordinate 6,833,154 of CM035850.1, forward strand.
TAGTTAATTATCTTTTGGGAAGTGTTTAAAATTATAGGTATTTGAAAATAGTAGCCTTGAGCAGAAACAGTGGACTGATGTTGTGCTTTATGGCAGTGTAAAAAAAAAAAAAAAAAATGAAAGGAGAAGCTTCACGCTGCCAGTGGCGGTGTGATGGTTGCCATATTTGATTTTTTCCGCTGAGGTTGCCAGATCTGGAAATTAATTGAAGTAATTCTCATGCTGTTTTGGGCTTTGGCATGAACCTAAAAGTCTTTATTGTATGACCTTGTAGAGATAACGCAAAAGAAAACATGTCTGGGCCCTGTCTGTCTGTACCTGTCTGTGTGTAATGTCTGTCTCAATGTGTATCTGTTTGAGATTCTGTGTGTGTCCTTGAGAGAAGGAGAAAAAGAAACAGAGAGTTTGTGGAATAAAAAAAAAAATAAATAGAAAAGCCGTGTAGCCACTGATTCGTGTGTGGAAAACTTGGTAAAAAGAAAAGAAGAGGAAAAAAACTTTCAAACATGGGTTGCTGTTATAGCAAAAAGGACAAAAATAGTACAAGGTTTCTGGCAAAATGGAGAAAGAAATTTGATTTCAGTGGGGAACTTGAGGTTAAAGATTGTGAGAGTTTGATTTCTGCCATCAAATTAGCAGCAGACGGCAGGAGGCAAAAAGAGTTAAAATATGAACTTTTTGAGGCTGAACAATGGCTTCAGATTGCCAGGCAACAGCAAGCTGATTTGAATAGGAAAGACCAGACCTTAAAAGACTCGGATGTTTGTAATAAGAAGGGTTTGACTAATGCACATTTTTTCTCAAAATTCCGAGGTGACGAAGGAAATAATGGCCGGAGCAGGTGGTGAGATAACCTGACCCCTCCCTCTCTGCATCCGGATCTTGAGACGGTGACCGCCTTGGCTCCTCCCCGGCCCCCTCCTCCACGCCCACCTCCTCCTTCCTCTCAACGCAGGCTAGACATCAAACCTAGAGTCCAGCTTTCTCATCTGACAAAAAAAGTTAAGTGATTATGCACCTTCACATTATGCCATTTCAACAGCACACACATCCTCACCCTTAGATGAACACATTAAGGAAGAGGAACATGCAATAGAATTGGGACAGTTTCCTATGGTTAAACTATACAACCCGGCTTATGTTGGTCCAGCAGCTGAAGGTGCTGAAGTCAATAGCCAAAACATTCTTTAAAATATTCCTACTGTGCTAGTTAACCACCAACTGATGCAGCATTAACTCAGCAGGTGAAAGAATTAAATGAACATATTAGGAACAAGTGGAGATTAAAACATGATTTGACAGCTGTTCAGAATTCCACTTAACATAAAACAGAAAGTGTTGAAGCCTATAGGTGTAGGTTGCAAAATGTTTTTGGACAATCATTCAGGTTTGAAAAATCCTACTGTAGATACAGGTTCAGAACCCTATTGACAACATTTGAGAAGTGTATTCCTACAGAACATGCATCCAAATTTAGCACAGCATGTACGCATACACCTTGTAATATGTCACACATGTTCATTTGCTGATGTGTTGATATATGCAAAACACGCAGAACAACTGAGCTGACCCTCAGGGGGAGGCCTTTGCTTCCCCCACTTCTGTATTTTCCCAGAGTCCCTGGCGTGGAGGCGGCGGGGAGAGGCCTTGGTGCTGGATCTGCGGGCCACGTTCAGGAGGCCAGAGGGAGGGGAAGGGACTACGCCCTGCTCAAAGCCACAACAACGACAGCAACAGCGACAACCGGACTCATCACATCCCGACATGTGACTGACCGAACCAAAGCTAAGTACAGCTACTGACAATGACATTTGACATACAGTATTTCATTTACCTGACTTTGACCTAATCATGACACTAAAGGGTTTATCAGAGGTTACTCTAGAAGTTCAGGGAACTTCTTTGAAATTTCTTCATGATTATGGGGCTCACAAAATCAGAACACACAGTGATCATTAAATCAGCAAATGGGAAGCTAAAAAAGAAATATCTTTATGAAATTGTAACAGTAAAAAGATGTTACAGAGGACAGTGCAGAAGGTTGATTCCTTTTGTCACAAGTGTGTCTAGTTAACTTATTAAAAAGGGATTTGCTCACAACTCTCAATATCGCCCTAATTCCGACAGAAGGTGGTATGAGGGCATCACAATTCCCACATGTATCAGAAATTCATATTTTGCAAGATTTTGCAGTACCAGCTCATGGTCACTTCGCTTGGTACCGGCTGGACCAACCTGAGTGGCTGAGAGTTTGGAAGCCAAAATAATGCAATATTTCAAAACACGGGTTCCTACAACCGTGCAAGCCAAAAATCAAAATCATTGCAACATGTATGACAAATATCTGAGTGGCTCAGATGACAAATTTGAGAAAACATTTTTTGTAAACTCATCCTCCAGAAAAAAATTATTGCAAATTTGTACTGGCCGCCAAAGGTCTATGCAGAAACATCTGTGAGGTTATTAGATAAAAATAAAGGTCACTTTAAACACTAGGAGTCACCACACATTGCACTGAGCAAGCCTAAACACGTGCAATGGAAGGACGTAGGCTTAATGAATAATACAGAATTGGTAATAATAAATGTAAAACCTTATTTTAGGCCTTATCAGAGACAATATCTTTTATGCCCAGGAGCCATGAGATGACTGTTGTTGAGATATAGTGCTATATAAATAAAGTTGAATTGAATTGAATTCAAGAAGGTATTAAACCTGGTATACAGGGACTCATAGATGCAGAGGTTATAGTATTAGGTCTAAAAATACTGTGCAATATACTTTGTTAAATGATCTACAATCACAAATTAAAATTTTTCACAGTGATTGACATCAGTAATGCTTTTTCCAGCATTCCCATCCACCCAGATCATCAGTTTTGGGTTGTATTCAAATTTGAAGGCAAGAGGTACACATTCACGAGGCTACCACAGGGCTATTGTGAGTCACCAACCATTTTTTCACAGGCAATATCAGCATATTTGGCCCAGTTACATTTTGCTGGCATCCCCTGATGAAATCATTTGAAAGAAAAAAAAAAAAAAGACACCATTGCCTTGTTGAAATTTTTAGCTGAACAGGGTCACAAGGTTAACAAAGCAAAGGTGCAGTTGTGGAAGCCAGAAGTGAAATACTTAGGCCACATTCTGTCAGCAGAAGGGAGACATGTTGATCCTGTTCGCAAAGAGGCTATTTTGGCAGCGCCTAAACCAATCACAAAAAGAGACATGATGTCATTCTTTGGGACATTAAATTATTGTCGCTCCTGGATTGCAAATTATTCATTTGAAGTGCAACCATTGTCTGACCTTATTTACAAAAAACCAATGGCACAGGTGGACAAGATTGAGCGGACACCTGAAGCAGAGTTGATCGCTCTAATTGAAGCATGCAAATTGGGATAAAAAAAAAATACTCAGTTTGCATTGATAGTCAGTATGTATTTTACACTATTCACCACTTTGCACAAAAAGTGCAAACACCTCATTCTGGAGCTGCTTGAAAGTGTCAAACTGCCATTACAACTGACCATATGCAAATGTGCTGCTCATACGAATGGTAATGATCCGGTTTCTAAAAGTAATTATTTTGCGGATCAAACTGCAAAGGCGGTTGCACAAGGCTTGCAACCTAAACAAAGCACATTTGATTCTGTTTTGACATTGACTGAAGAGCTATCACATGATGTTCTTGTTGAGGCTCAAAAAAGCAGCACCACAGGCTGAAATTTACAAATGGATAAAGAAGGGAGCTATCCTTGATGACACCTTAAAGCTCTATAAATGTAACGCAAACAAGCCTATTCTACCACGCAAACTATTTCACCAAGTCTCTACCTTGCTCCATGGCGTTTCACATGTAGCAAGAGGGAGGATGGTATCTACATTGAATAAAACCTTTACTGCTTATGGGTTTAGCCAGTTTGCCACACAGTTTTGTAAAAAATGTCTCTGTGCAAAAAAAAAAAACAATGCACAGGGAAACTTCAAACCTCAGAGAGGCACTTTTCCAGCCTCTGCTTATCCATTTCAGAACATTTGCATGGATTTTATTGAACTGAATAAATGTGAAGGCAAGAGATATTGTTTGGTCATTTGTGATAAGTTTTCTAAATGGACAGAAGCTTTTCCTTGCACACATCCAAATGCAATCACAGTTGCAAAGAAATTGCTTGCAGAAATTGTACCTAGGTTTGGAATACCTGAGAAAATTTACTCAGATAATGGTACACATTTTGTAAATCAAGTTATATCACATTTAGGCACAGCACTGAACATCAGTTTGAAGAATCATTCAGCTTATCACCCACAATCTGCAGGACTGGTAGAACGCACAAACAGAACTATTAAAGAAAGACTCAGAAAAACAATGGCAGAAACAAGACAAAATTGGATTTATTGCCTCCCATTAGTTTTGTTTTACATGAGGATAATCCCAGCCAAAGGGGGGTTGTCTCCATTTGAAATCATGTATGGCAAACCATACTTGTTGCCACCTTTGAGACCATTCAATCCTGGTGATGAAGAAGTGTGTTTAGCAGATTACATGAGAAGAATGTTGACTAACAGAGATATTTATCGCTGCTACTCTCCCCAGGAGGGTTCACGAGGAAACTGCACCGATCTTGGCCAAGCCAGGAGACCTCGTCCTCATCAAAGCCATCAAAAAGAAAAATTGGACTGATTCACCCTGGCAAGGACCACATAAAGTTGTTTTGTCAACCCTAATAGCGGTGAAAGTTGAAGGACGGGACTCTTGGGTGCATTTAACACACTGTAAACTTTACCCTGCTCTGAACTCACAGTAAGGGACTTCTGAATAAATATTTTCAACTCCATTCCATTAAAGACTCTCAGCAAGAGACTTTTTCTTAATTGTTTTCCTATATAAGTGTTGACTGACGACGCCCTACGTGGTGTCCAGTACCGGCTTGGGATAGGGAAGCAAGTGGTTGACCATCACCAAAAAAAAAAAAAAAAAAAAAAAAAAAAAAAACACTCTCGGCGCCACACGAGTAGGCTGCCTTTTGCAACAGCGGCTCGATTCCGAGTTTTTTTCCCTTCCTCTCTCTTTTGATCAGTCTTTTTTTTTCACCCCACTTATATCACGGACACACAGATCGTCCCAAATGTCTCCTGAGCCGGTGGACGGAGCCACTGTTTATAGCAGGATACGATACAACAGGGAAGAGCTGCTAGCATTTAACCGCCACCCGGTCCCATTGGAAAAACTCGACATACCGAGAGAACTGAGGCGAAAGCGTCGCGGCTGCCGGGCTGGAGTAAGGCGGAGGACAAAAAATATAAGGTACAGACCCTCCCTTCCATCTGTTGTCATGGGAAATGTACGGTCGATACTGGGAAAGGTAGATGAGCTAGCGGCTATCTCCCGTTATGATAGCACTTACCGGGAGTGCTCTCTCCTTTTGTTTACTGAGACGTGGCTAACTGAACTAGCAGCAGATGCTAACATTGAGCTGGAGGGTTTTCACATGATACGAGCTGACCGAACACCAGACAGTGGCAAAGCAAGGGGCGGTGGAGTGATAATGTATGTTAACAACAACTGGTGCAGACCGGGACATATCACTGTTAAACAACGACACTGCAGCAAAGACATTGAGTTGCTAGCTGTTAGCATGAGGCCTATATATCTCCCGAGAGAACACTCACACGTGATCTGCATTATTGTTTATGCAAATCCGACGGCGAACGCTGGGACAGCGCGTGACGTCATCCATTCAGTAACCAGCAGGCTGCAGACAGAACACCCAGATGCTCTTCTCCTCATCTCAGGCGATTTCAACCACGTTTCACTGTCTCCCATTCTACCCACGTTCACCCAGTATGTCACATGCCACACTAGAGACAATAAAACACTGGATTTATTCTACGCAAACACTAAGGAGGCGTACACCTCATCACAACTCCCCCCACTTGGGAGATCGGATCACAACTTGGTTCATCTCCGGCCGGTGTACAAACCCCTAGTGCACAGACAACCTCCGGGCATGCACACTGTGGAGTTATGGTCTGAGGAGACAATGGACACTCTAAAGGACTGTTTTGAAGCCACCGCCTGGAAGCAGCTCTGCGATCCACATGGTGAGGACATCGATGGCCTCATTCACACCTTCACGGGTTACCTCAGCTTCTGTGTGGACAAATCCGTTCCCACCAAGACCATACGGCGTCACTCAAACAACAAACCCTGGATCAACCCTGAGATAAAAACACTTCTGAGAGAGAAGAAGAGGATCTTCAGGTCGGGGAACAGGGAGATGCTGAAGTCCGTACAGAGGGAGCTGAGGAGAAAGATCAGAGAAGGCAAGGACAGCTTCAGGAAGAAGATGGAGGACAAGCTGCAACAGAGCGACATCAGCGGGGTCTGGAGAAACCTCAAAACCATCTCGGGGCTCCAGAATACCTCCCCCCAGGCCACGGGGGGCAGGGAGTGGGCGAACAACCTGAATCTGTTTTTCAATAGATTTGACCAACCACCCTCCCCCCTGTCTGCACAACAACCACTGCTGCCTCTAAGAAATCAAGTCCTGCTGCCTACTCCCCACTCCACCGACACCCCCGCCACTCCCAATACACGGCCCCCCATCCTGACCCTGACCAAGACCCAGGTGAGGACGGAGCTGAGGAAGATCAAGGCGAGGAAGGCGTCGGGACCGGACGGCATCAGCGCAAAGCTCCTCAAGTCCTGTGCAGACCAGCTGTGTGGGATTGTGACGTATATCTTCAACATGAGCCTGAAACTGGGGAGGGTACCACAGCTGTGGAAAACATCTTGTGTGGTACCTGTACCAAAAACTTTCCACCCCAAAGACCTGAACAGCTACAGACCGGTGGCCTTGACGTCCCACTTGATGAAGACCCTGGAGAGACTGCTCCTTGCTCATCTCCGCCCCCTGGTGGAACCAGCGATGGATCCACTCCAGTTCGCCTACCAGCATGGCATTGGGGTGGAGGATGCGGTGATCTTCCTCCTTCACCGTTCTCTGTCCCACCTGGAGAAGCCCGGGAATATGGTGAGGATCATCGTGACACAGAGCTTTCCGGCAAGACCACAGGAGGCGGTGTCTGCTTCTACATCAACTGCAGCTGGTGCTCTGATGTAACGGTAATTTCCAAACACTGTTCTCCTGCCTTGGAATTTCTTGTTATCAATTGCAAGCCCTTCTATTCCCCGCGGGAGTTTGCTTCTTTCATAATGATCGCTGTGTACGCCCCTCCCGACGCGGACACGCGCGAAGCTCAGCATGTGCTCGCGGATCACATTCAACACACAGAGCGGAGTTTTCCAGACTCGCTGATTATTGTGGCTGGCGACTTTAATCAGTGCAATCTGAGCCACGATCTCCCCCGCTACAAACAGTTTATTAAATGCCCCACCAGAGGATTAAACACACTGGATCACTGTTACACCACAGTGAAAGACGCATATCGCGCTGTCCCTCGAGCTGCGCTGGGATTATCTGATCACGTGATGGTTCACCTCATTCCCACATACAGACAGAGATTGAAGCTCACTAAACCTGTTGTGAGCACTACGAAGATACGGACCAGTGATGCTGAGGAGAAGCTGGAAACGTGCATGGAAATATCTGACTGGGGCATGCTTAAAGGAGCCACGCATGATCTGGATGAGTACACGGACACTGTGAACTCATATATCCACTTTTGTGAAGAGAACATTCTTCCATCACGCACCAGGGTGAGTTACTCTAATGACAAACCCTGGTTCACAGCTAAGCTCAGACAGATCAGGAAGGAGAAGGAAGCAGCGCTGAAAAGTGGAGACAGGGACTGCTACAGGGAGGTTAAATACCGGTTTAACAGAGAGCTGAAGAGGGCTAAATCTGTGTACTCAGAGAGACTCCAGCAGCAGTTCACTGCTAATGATTCGGCTTCCGTGTGGAGAGGACTGAGGCAAATCACCAACTATCGACCTAAGGCTCCTAAAGGTCAGGATGACAAAGCCCTTTGTCAGAGACTGTCCCAACACTATGCCCGTTTTGACACCTCGTCATCTGTGTCCAACTCCCCCCCTCCCTCCAGCTCCACAGCCTCCACATTCCCTACTTCATTTAAGGCACCCCCCCCTCCTCCCCCCCTCCCCTTATCATCAGTGAGCAGGATGTGCTCAAACAGTTCTCCAGACTGAACCCGCGCAAGGCCCCCGGCCCAGACGGCGTGTCTCCCTCCACCCTGAGACTCTGTGCGAAACAGCTGGCTCCTGTATTCACAGACATTTTTAACACCTCCCTTAAGTTATGCCACGTGCCATCCTGCCTCAAATCCTCCACCATCATCCCTGTCCCCAAGAAGCCACGGATCACTGGACTTAATGACTACAGACCTGTAGCGCTCACCTCTGTAGTCATGAAGTCCTTTGAGCGCCTGGTCCTGTCCCACCTCAAGTCCATCACCACCCCTCTCCTGGACCCGCTGCAGTTTGCCTACCAAGCCAACAGGTCTGTAGACGATGCAGTCAACCTGGCCCTCCACTCCATCCTGCAGCACCTGGACTCCCCGGGAACCTACGCCAGGATCCTGTTTGTGGACTTCAGCTCCGCATTCAACACCATCCGCCCCGCTCTGCTCCGGGACAAGCTGTCCCTGCTCAACGTGCCTGACTCCCTCTGCAGGTGGATCATCGACTTCCTGACGGACCGGAGGCAGCATGTGCGGCTGGGAAAGACTGTCTCAGACTATACTAGCATCAGCACCGGATCACCCCAGGGCTGTGTACTTTCCCCCCTACTCTTCTCCCTTTACACCAACTCCTGCACCTCCAGCCACCAGTCTGTCAAGTTGATCAAGTTTGCGGACGACACCACCCTCATCGGGCTCATCTCCAACGGCGACGAGTCCGCCTACAGGAGAGAGGTGGCCCAGCTGGCGTCCTGGTGCAGCAATAACAACCTGCAGCTGAACGCTCTGAAGACAGTGGAGATGATTGTAGACTTCAGGAAAGTCACTACTCCTCTGCCCCACCTCACCCTCTCAGGCTCTCCCATCACCACTGCTGATTCCTTCCGCTTCCTAGGCACTACCATCACCAGGGACCTCAAATGGGAGCTGACCATCAGCTCACTCATCAAAAAAGCCCAGCAGAGGATGTTCTTCCTGCGGCAGCTGAGGAAGCTCAAGCTACCCACCAAGATGTTAGTGCAGTTCTACACAGCCATCATCGAGTCCATCCTCACCACCTCCATAACCGTGTGGTACGCAGGAGCCACTGCCAGGGACAGACTAAGGCTGCAGCGCGTCGTGCGCACTGCTGAGAAGGTGATCGGCTGCAAGCTCCCATCTCTCCAGGATCTGTACATCTCCAGGACCCGGAGGCGTGCTGGCCGGATCATAGCCGATCCCTCACACCCTGGTCACGTACTGTTTGCCCCCCTCCCCTCTGGTAGAAGACTTCGGTCCATCCAGACTAAAACCTCCCGTCACATGAACAGCTTCTTCCCCTCTGCCATTAGACTGCTGAACACTAAGTGACTCTCGTGCACCATGTACAGCAGCTCAACCAGACTCATGTCAATCATCACTGTTTTCTTCCTGCATTACCGACTGCACTATATAGTTCTTCACAGTATCTGCTGCTGGCTAATATATATTTTAACTGTTGACCAGTATCACTTAATCTTATCCTACACTTTATTACATGTATAGTTTATTTCTCTGATCTTATCATGTTTAATGTTGCAGCATTGTACCGAGACAAATTCCTAGTTTGTGTACTACATGAACAATGGCAATAAACCTGATTCTGATTCTGATTCTGATTCTGATCATGTTCTTTGACTTCTCCAGTGCTTTCAACACCATCCAACCGATGATCCTGAAGGACAAGCTGCTGCGCGCAGGGGTGGACCAGCACCTGTCATCATGGATCCTGGACTACCTCATGAACCGGCCTCAGTTTGTGAGAACCCGGGACTGTGTTTCCGACACGATCATCAGTAGCACGGGGGCCCCCCAGGGAACGGTGCTGGCTCCCTTCCTGTTCACTCTTTATACTGCGGACTTCTCACACAACACAACACACTGCCATCTACAGAAGTTCTCTGATGACTCTGCGATCGTTGGTCTCATCTCCAACGGAGATGAAGCTGAGTACAGAGGGCTTATCCAGGACTTCGTGGACTGGTGCCATCGGAACTGCCTCCAGATCAACGCGAGGAAAACTAAGGAGCTGGTGGTGGACTGCCACAGACATGGGCAGCCCCTCACAGCACCAGTAAATATACAGGGAACAGACATCGAGATGGTGACATCCTATAAGTACCTGGGTGTTCATCTGAACAATAAACTAGACTGGTCACACAATACTGACGCACTCTACAAGAAGGGACAGCGCAGGCTGTTCCTGCTGACGAGACTCAGGTCTTTTGGTGTACAAGGGGCGCTGCTGAAGTCATTCTATGACACGGTGGTGGCATCAGCCATCACTTTTGGAGTGGTCTGCTGGGGCAGTGGCATTACTGCAGCCGATAGGAAGAGACTGAACAAACTGATTAAGAAAGCTAGCTCTGTCCTGGGGCAGCGCCTTGATCCGATGGAGGAGATAGGAGAGAGAAGGACGGTGGCTAAACTGTCATCTCTGCTGGAGTCCGAGTTCCACCCTATGCAGGACATACTGAATGCACTGAGGAGCTCATTTAGCAGCAGACTACATCATCCCAGGTGCACAACTGAGAGGTTTCGTAGGTCCTTCCTACCAACGGCTGTCAGACTGTACAACCTAAGCAGGGCTGCTCGCAGAGATAGCAAAAAGACGTAACAAACTAATAGTTTCTTGAATGCAAAAGATGCAATAGACTTACACAATGGTCCTCTCCGGCATACAACTAGGAACATACCGGTCGCTATGGAGGGTGAGAATATGTATGGGCACATAATCATACCATGTAGGATAACTAAGTAGACGGTTATGCTGTTTCATCCCATCTAGCAACAATGCTCTGCACTGTGTGTGTTTATATATTTACATATTTATTCCATCTAGCTACAATGCTCCGCACTGTGTTTTTATATATCTACATATTATTCCATCTAGCTACATTGCTCCGTACTGTGGGTGTTTATATACTTGCACATTTATTCCACCTAGCTGCAATGCTCCGTACTGTGGGTGTTTATATATTTACATATTTATTCCATCTAGCTACAATGCTCTGCACTGTGTGTCTGTGTGTGTGTGTATATATATATATTTTATAGTAATATGTACATATGTATATTAGCTGCTCTTGCTTGCTTGTTTTTTTTCTTGCCTTCTGATTGTTGCTCTGAGTGTTGCTATCCCTGTGCTGTTGCAATCCTGGAATTTCCCCGTTGTGGGACTAATAAAGGCTTATCTTATCTTATCTTATCTTATCATGGAGAGACAAGAAGCGCAAGAAAGACGTTTGATCATTAAAGGGTGTAGTTGTTGTTTCCTTTACATCATCATCCTAGGGGTGACATTATTATTTTGGTTTCCTTTAGCTGCACCACAAACCATACATCGAAGTGCTAGGGACCTTGCACATATTCAGCATAATTGGCTAGAGCTACATGAGCATCACGATCATGAATATGCTGCCAATACGTGGTGGAGGTATGCTAATTATACGGCTAGGGCAGCTAATCGTTCCAATTGTTATGTTTGCTCCTTAGTGCCAACGTCAGCTGGACAGACTGCTGTTGTAGCCAAAATGATGGAACCAGCAAAGGCTCTCTGTTTTTTACAGAAGGCTATGAAAAGGGACTACACAAAAAAGATTATTTTGAATCACTCTTGTGAAATCTTTCATCACTCTACCAATCAGAGAACTTATGGTACCCCTTACTCTGTAAGGGCAAGGTTAGTTTCATCAGGAACTTTTTCTTTTTGTCTGAAGGGAAGTGGTAACAACCCTCTGGGCGACCAACCCCTTTCTCGGTGTGAGGAGGTGTACAGTGTACACCGCACCTGTGATGCTAGTACCCTGACCAATCGGGTGGGCAGGTGGTGTCCACGGGTTAACCGTTGTCATTATGGACCTATCACCATGCTGGAGCTCTGCAGTGCTGCTATCTGCAACTTCCATATGTACGGCGCACATATGGTGACGGGTGGCTGGTGGCTGTGTGGTCGTAAGGCGTATTCCCATCTGCCTATGAACTGGGCAGGAACCTGTGCCCCCGTCTTTGTGACTGACAACACCCTGATTATGTCAGCGGGTCAGATGAGCAGAGGGAAGAGAGACCTATCACAGGATGCCCTTTTCACACCACATGATTCCATCTGGGGTAGGGACGTGCCAGAGCAGTTCAAGATACTTACTACAGGTCAAAAGGTAGTTCAGTCGCTATTCCCTTGGGTGGGAGTGGCAAAAAATACCTTGTGGATTGAGACTCTTAATTATAGACTACAGTCTTTTGTGAATTTTTCCTTAGCTGCCTGGAAAGGTGAAAGGGAGGAAATGACTGCTATAAGATTTGTAGCAACACAGAATAGAATGGTACTTGATCAGTTGACGGCCGCCTGTGGGGGTGTGTGCGCAATTGTGGGTCAGTACTGTTGCACCTTTATACCTGCACATGATGCAGATGGAGGCGTCATTGCTTCAGCCATACGTAATCTGACTGCTTTGCAGACTGCTGGGGCCAAGGATAATGTTGATGATTCATCACACTGGATAAACTGGTTGTTTTCTTCATGGAGGAGTCTTGTCATAAACTTAGTGGTAATTATTGTAGTGATACTTTTGATCTTTTCATGTTTCATTCCTTGTATCCGTGATATGATGTTGAAACTTGTTCAGGTGAATTTAGTGTTATATCACGAGGCCACCACTGGAGATGATGGGGAAACAACACCAGCTTAATGTCTTATGAGTACAGAGTATAATTGACATGCAGAAAACTGAAAGGAGATGTATGTTCATGATGTAAATTTGAAATGTACTGAATTGCAAGAGTAATCAAATATGCCTTGAAGTTCAGAGAAGTTGTTATCCTTATTTGAGATTTTTTCACTTTATCCTGTTTATGTTCTGTCTTAATTTATGTCGTATTTGAAACCATTATGTTACTAATCACTATTTACAGTTTTACTATATTGATTGTTGTTTCATTGCTGATACCTTGTTGCAGTTTCACGTTGAGGTACTGATACACATAGGTTAGGAGGCTAGCACACATAGATCTCTGATAAAAACATACACATATGTCTTTTACACATAATAGGTTTTTAGTTATTTTTATTGTTTTTATTGGTCTTTACATTTACATACAAGTATTAACTTTTTATTAAATCACTGCTAATCACTGCTAATTTACTGACACAGAATGACAAATGCATACACTATTTCATCTTAATTTATGGCTAATCACCATCACTGATTCAATTTTTCTCTTTTATGACTTAATTAGATGATTGATTTCTTTTTTGAAATAAAAGGTAATATCCTCACATACTCCCCAGGAAATGAAACATTCCAGTGGCGCTCGGGAGTGGCAGCGAGGCCGATGGCGGACTTTCCTCATTAAAAAGCGAGTTAGGATCTTTTGCAATACAATGCTTTAGCATAAAATGCACTGGAACTTGGCGAGCTGCCCAATGAGGTTTTAGAAGCCATAATATTTCATCTCTGATGCTTTTTGAGCATCATAGGGGGGAATGATAGGATATTTTCAAGTTTCATTAATTATTCTATATGATTTCAATGCTATATTATTCTATTCTATTATAATTGTTTCTGGTGCATATAAAATCCAATGTCTGGGTCACTGTGATATTTTTATTGTCTCAGAGCTTGAAAAGACTGTCTGTTTTCAGAGCAAGATTAGGATGAGCAAGATTGTGAATAATGACGAAAGTTTCATTGTTTTATCATACCAAACTGTACTGTATTGTCAGGATGACCAGATCATGTTAGAATGTTCATTGCTGACCACAGATAAAGAAGGAGTCACTTGGAGAGTTGGCTCCTGCCAGTCTAGCTCAGATAAGAGACCGAGGTATAAAAGAGCAACATCCTTGACACATGTTAGGGAGTCGGTGCCGTGAAGCTCTGAGGCGAGTATATGCTGTTACTGATTTCCTCCTTTCTGATCAGAAGGAGAATAAATGACTCAGAACTTGGAAAACCGCCTATTGATTATTGTTTCAGCCTCAGTCAATTCATTTTTGTTCTAACAACTTCACTCTAGACAGGCTTGTACGGTTTTATGGGTTATTATTATAGTTCACAAGTGACCCAGTAAATGATCAGACAACAATATATCTCCTATCCCTTATTTACAACACCCACAATGTATTTACACCATTTATATTCACACAACAAAACCATTCCATATAGTGTTGAATTGTCCATTAACGTTCCCACTCTTCGCCGGCAAAACAATAAAAAAGGAGAAAAAGAAAGTGTCCCTATAAAGTCACTCAAAACCAAACAGGACGTCCCTGTATATCTGCCAAAAAAAACCCTGAGCTCAGTCACAGTAATTATGATGAGAAATTGGATGAGGGAGAGACAAGAGGAACGACCTCACCGGCTTTGGGTCCGCTGCTCTTCTCCTAGGTTAACCAGTGAAATCCCCGGTCCAGCGTCCTCCTCCTGGGTCAACCAACCTGCCGTTTCCCAGCAACAAATGCGCCGTCAGCCGCCAGTCCCTCGTAGATTCCCAGCAGTATGACGCTCCTCCTGGTTGCTCCAACAGTCTCTTTAAAGGCCTTTATTTTAACTGACCATGGGACGGCCGCTCCTGATGACAGCGGGCCTGTCGGTCTGTCAATTCATGAAAGTGGGTCACGGCGACTTTCACCTTTCTTTTAATGCCGCTCACCGCTGCTGGAAATCAGCAGCCCCTCCATGACCAGCTGATGTTCATGACAGGTAAATTATCTTTTCTCAGGCATACATACAGAAAGTAGAACATGTCTAACACGAGGCACAAACATGAAATGGAGCATTTTGAATACTGCATCATATCAATTAAGATACCTAAGACCTCCCTTTATGTGGTACCATTTTCTACACAAAAGAGGTGATGCAATTAAATATGTGGCAGTGCTACATCCTTACCTGAGAGTCTCCAGTCTACAATGTGGACTCTGTAGTCCAGCTGCCAGAATCTTCACTCCTGAATCTTTCAGGCTGTTGTGACTCAGGTCCAGGACTCTCAGACTGGAGGACTGGGAGCTGAGAACTGAGGACAGAGCTTCACAGCTTCTCTCTGAGAGGTTACAGCTGCTCAACCTGAGGATCGATCATGACAAACTGTTTTCATTTTCCTCACATTAAGCAACATACATATATTTGAATTCCTAATAGATCCACCTACACAGCTTTGTTGGAGGCTCTGACCGTACCTGAGAGTCTCCAGTCTGCAGAGTGGATCCTCCTGTAGAGCAGACAGGATCTTCTCTCCTGACTCTCCAGGATGGTTGTAGCTCAGGTCCAGCTCTCTGAGATGGGAGGGGTTGGACCTCAGAGCTGAGGCCAGAGAAGAATAGCCTTCCTCTGAGACCAGACACCCTGATAGACTGGAGGGAGATAGAATTAAAAACATTAAAAGAAGACTCAGAAAAATGTTGATTTTTGTCATTAAATATAAATCTTTAACTTGTCACAAACCAACTAAATCCTGACCTGAGAGTCTCCAGTCTACAATGTGGACTCTGTAATCCAGCTGCCAGAATCTTCACTCCTGAATCCTTCAGGTCGTTGTTACTCAGGTCCAGGACTCTCAGACTGGAGGACTGGGAGCTGAGAACTGAGGACAGAGCTTCACAGCTTCTCTCTGAGAGGTTACAGCTGCTCAACCTGAGGATCAATCATGACAAACTGTTTTCATTTTCCTCACATTAAGCATCATACATATATTTGAATTCCTAATAGATCCACCTACACAGCTTTGTTGGAGGCTCTGACCACTGGCAGCAGCCTCAGAAGAACCTCCTCTGAAGCAGAGTATTTCTTCAGGTCAAACACATCCAGATCTTTCTCTGATGACACTAAAATGAAGCCCAGAGCTGACCACTGAGCAGGAGACAGTTTATCTGTGGAGAGACGTCCTGATCTCAGGGACTGTTGGATCTCCTCCACTAGAGAACGATCATTCAGTTCATTCAGACAGTGGAACAGGTTGATGCTTCTCTCTGCAGACACATTCTCCCTGATCTTCTCTTTGATGTACTGGACTGTTTCCTGATTGGTCTGTAAGCTACTCCCTGTCTGTGTCATCAGTCCTTTTATTCGAGCCTGATTGGTCTGCAGAGACAGACCCAGGAGGAAGCGGAGGAACAAGTCCAGGTGTCCATTTGGACTCTGTAAGGCCTTGTTCACAGCATTCTGGTGGAGATGATTCAGTTTAGGCTTCTCTTTAAATATTTTAGACCACAGAGATGTCTGTTGTTCCTCCATGAGGTTGACACCAGAGTTGATGAAGGTCAGATGGACATGAAGAGCAGCCAGAAACTCCTGAACACTCAGATGGATGAAGCAGAACACCTGGTCCTGGTACAGGCCTCTCTCCTCTCTAAAGATCTGTGTGAACACTCCTGAGTACACTGAGGCTGCTCTGATATCGATGCCACACTCTGTCAGGTCTGATTCATAGAAGATCAGGTTTCCTTTCTGCAGCTGCTCAAAAGCCAGTTTTCCCAGAGACTCAATCATCTCCCTGGTCTCTGGATTCCAGTGTGGATCTGTCTCAGCTCCTCCTTCATACTTGACCTTCTTCACTTTGGCCTGAACCACCAGGAAGTGGATGTACATCTCAGTCAGGGTCTTGGGCAGCTCTCCTCCCTCTCTGGTCTTCATCTCATCCTCCAGAACTGTAGCAGTGATCCAGCAGAAGACTGGGATGTGACACATGATGTGGAGGCTTCGTGATGTCTTCATGTGGGAGATGATCCTGCTGGTCTGCTCCTCCTCTCTGAATCTCTTCCTGAAGTACTCCTCCTTCTGTGGGTCAGTGAACCCTCTGACCTCTGTCACCATGCCAACACACTGAGGAGGGATGTGATTGGCTGCTGCAGGTCGTGTGGTTATCCAGAGGTGAGCAGAGGGAAGCAGTTTCCCCCTGATGAGGTTTGTCAGCAGAACATCCACTGAGGTGGACTCTGTAACATCAGTCAGGATCTCGGTCTTGTGGAAGTCCAGAGGAAGTCGACACTCATCCAGACCATCAAAGATGAACAGAACCTGGAAGTGATCAAAGCTGCAGATTCCTGCTTCTTTGGTTTCAGTGAAGAAGTGATGAACAAGTTCCACCAAACTGAACTTTTTCTCCTTCAGCACATTCAGCTCTCTGAAAGTGAATGGAAATGTGAAGTAGATGTCCTGGTTGGCTTTGTCTTCAGCCCAGTCCAGAGTCAACTTCTGTGTTAAGACTGTTTTCCCAATGCCAGCCACTCCCTTTGTCAGCACTCTTCTGATTGGTTCCTCTCTTCCAGGTGAGCCTTTAAAGATGTCTTCTGGTCTGATGGTTGTTTCTGGTCTGTCTGCTTTCCTGGATGCTGCTTCAATCTGTCTGACCTCATGTTCATCATTGACCTCTGCAGTTCCTCCCTCTGTGATGTAGAGCTCTGTGTAGATCTGCTTCAGAAGGCTTGGCTTTCCTGCTTTAGCCGTGCCCTCAAACACACACTGGAACCTCTTCTTTAAATTAGACTTCAGTTTGTGTTGGCAGGATCCTGAACAAACAAGCAAGACAAACTTTTACAACAATATCTGAAATGAGAACAATCTGCCACATTAGCTCCATTTCCTCTTTCCATCATGGTAAAGTTGTTCACATCCTCTTACTGCTCTGCAGACGCTCAGCCAGCTCCTGCTGCTTCATTCTCCTCAGGAAGTTCAGTGTGATCTTCAGAAATGACTCTCTGCTGCTCCTCCTCTCATCTTCATCCTCACCCTCCAACACCTCCTCATCCTCCCTCTGACTCTCTAAGCATCCTGGGTAATCTGCACTCACAACTTTCTGCATCTTCTTCAGCTCCTTCTTCACAAAATGGACAATGTTTTCCTCCAGCAGCTGAAGCAGAGAAATGGAGACAGTTTACTTTCAAACTCAGTTTCTGATCTGAGTAGAAATTTATTATTGGACAATATTAAATCCAGTATTATAAAGTCTGATTGTGTTATGTTGTAGAATTCTATCAGCTTGTCACTGAGTCTTTTTCAGGTTCCCTCATTAAATAGTGTTGAATGTAGAACAGTTGTTACCATAAATATGGAGTCCAGATGTCTTTGATGCTGAGGGACAGACGGACCTCTGAGAACCTCTGAGCTCTGCTGGTTAACACTGCAAAAACATTCAAGTTTAGCACATGGACAGTTTGTTAAAGGGGTTGTCTTCTAGAATGATGAATCCTGGCAGAAACACAAAGTCGTCTCTGATGGAAATGATCTTCTCATTGTTGGATGTGATGTTTTCAGAGGAAACCCAATCAACATTTTACATTCTCACCCTTTAGCAGCAGACTGGTGTCCATCTTTGAAGAAAATATGTTCAAGCATAGACCCGTCACTCTTCATGGACACACAGCTGGGTCCAGGAGAGGCTGGTCTTTGCTGGAGGACACTGATAGAAACAAAAACACCACACATGTTATTAGGCAATAATCCACTGAAAATGTCACATTATGACTAGTAGGTATTATTGGCAACTTGATATAAATAATTTATTCATAAAACATAAAGTAAATACTATTTTTTTTTTACAATGAACCGATATTAAAATGGTAATTTATTCATTTCAGCCAATGTTCAAATGGGTCAATTCATGTCAAATCTCCCAAATTTAAGAAAAGATCTCCATCAAATATATATTTTATGTTACTTCACAATCAAGTCTCTCATTATAATATTTTCACTCAAGGAAAAAAATCAACTAAATCATTTCCTGTTGATGACAGGACAGTCTTGGACAAAGGCGGAGGCTTTCTGGGACAGTCCATGAGTCCATGCAGTGTTTTTCTGGTGGAACCCTCCATCATGAAGTCACTTCATTTTAGCTTTGATTCACAGCTCCATTAACTGAAAATTGTTCTTCACTGACAGGTTTTTTTCAGCAATGACTGAAAGTTCTGAAAACTGTCTGACATTTGACAGATTACACTGAGGGTGATTTAATTAAAGTCAATTAATTATGACAGATAATAGATTATGACAGAATTTTTACAGGCCTGTCTGTCAAAATGACTGGATGACTGAGCTCCTCACCCTGCCTCTGAGGGTGAGTCCAGCAATCCTACAGAGAAAGCTCATTTCAGCCGCTTGTATCCATGATCTCATTCTTTCAGTCATTACCAAAGGTCATGACCATAGGTGAGGGTAGGAATGTAGATTGACGGTAAATCCACAGCTTTGCTTTAGAGCTCAGCTCCCACTTCACCACAACAGACAAGTACAACGTCCACATCACTGCAGATGCTGCTCCGATCCGTCTGTCAATCTCCTGCTCCATTCTCCCCTCACTCCTGAATGAGACCCAAGATACTTAAACTCCTCCACTTGGGTCTGGACAGTGCAGATGATTTAATTTATGGAAACCATTAATGAGAGGTTCTGATGAAGTTGATCTAGATTTAACAGGACATCAGATGTAAATCAGGGATTCCTGCTGAGATAACTGGGTTGGTCTGATCCTTGGCGCTCTGAGCCGTTTGGTTCAGCTCGGTGTGAAACCGTAGTGGTCTGCCTACAGACGGTTAGAAGAAAACCTTGCAGCTTCAACAGGTCAGCCCTTCCTCACAGTGTGGAGCTTTAGTCATGAGCCTTTCAGTCAGAAAGCAGAACTGTGGCCAGTCCAGCAGGGCTCTGATGGAGTCTTGAAGTGAATTCTCAGTCCAGTCAGAAGGACCAGAACAATAGAATCAAATGTAAAACAAAGTTCAATTTTCCACCCAGGTAAATTCCTGTAAAACTTGGAGACAAAGTGGAGGAAAACAAAACTGGAAATATCTTGGTGGAGTCAAAGAAAGATTTTCTTGGCCCGATGTAGGCTTACAGAAAAAGTGAAAAACATTAATTGTTCAAAGTTACAGAATGGAGACGTTTGACTCTGGGCTGGCTTCCTTTGAACTGGGGCACAAATGTCTCAGTAGAAACCTTTCAAAATGCCAGATGCTGGTGGACCTGTCCACTGTTTGTGGGCACACAACCTCCCACAACCTCCTGTTACCACACAGTGAAGAGATGGTCCGAGGAGGCGGAGGACGCTCTGAAGGACTGTTTTGAATCCACTGTGTGGATTTTTGATGGGTATTAAGGTCATGTCTTACAACTGTCGTGGCCTTAAATTGGGGCAAAGTGCTGGGGAGAAAGCTCGCCGGTTAGTTATTGACAATTTATTGAACAATTGTGATATTTTGTGCCTTCAAGAGACGTTTCTTTCAGAACAAGACTTGGAACGTCTGAACTGTCTTAACCCTGATTTCCATGGTGCTGGGGAGTCTACAGCTGACCTCAGCAAGGGAATTATCAGGGGGAGGATACCTGGAGGTGTGGCTATTCTCTGGAGAAAGAAGCTGGACTCCTTGATAAAAGTGGTCCGACTTGGTGTAGATTGGTGTATTGGTGTGCAGTTTAATTGTAATGATAAGGAATTCCTTATTATCAATGTATATACGCCATTTGAATGTCAACAGAATGAGGATGAATATTTAAATAAGCTTGCCTTCATCAATTCTTATATGCAAGACTATAATAATACCTGTATTTTTATTATGGGGGACTTGAATGCAGACATATCTGACACTGACTCCTTATTTGCAAAACATATGTATCATTTTTGTTATGAGAACAACTTAATCTTATCAAGTAAGGTACTAATGCCTCCTGATAGTTATACCTATATAAGTGAGGCTTGGCACACTACGTCCTGGCTAGATCATTGCATCAGCACTGGTGATGCACATGCTTCTTTGGGTGGCATGAGTATTCATTATGGGTTAGCAATGTCTGATCATATACCGTTTGAGATGATAATTAATGTTGACTGTCTACCTGCACTTTATCAAAATGTCAGTCAGGATGAGGTGGGAAAATTAGACTGGGACACTCTTTCTGAGGAAGAAATTGTAGAATATTGTGTTCATACAGATAAATCCTTGAGTAAAATATGTCTTCCTAGAGATGCTGTAATGTGCAGCGATGTGAACTGTAGCATTGTTGAACATAAGAAAGACCTTTGTAGTCTGTACAATGCTATAGTTAACTCCCTGTATAAGGACAGCAAGCCTTATTATAAGAAAATACGTAAAACACATAAGGTTAGACCTGGCTGGAATGAGGCCGTAGCTGTGCCTTATTCTGAAGCTCGGGAAGCATATAAAGCATGAGTGGTGGCTGGGAGACCCAGACAAGGGCCAGAATTTGAGATGAAGAAATGTACAAATGCTAAGTTTAAGTATGCTATTCGTCATATCTCTAAAAATGAGCAGCTAATGAGAAGTAATTCCCTGGCCAAGAAATTGTTAGATAAGAATGTCACAGAATTTTGGAAGGAGCTTAGACGGATTAGTAACAGTAAAACGCCTTTGCCCTGTACTTTGGAAGGCATTTCAGGTACAGAAAATATTGTGGATCTTTGGCGGCAACACTTTTACTCATTATTTAACTCAACTAAGGATGAAACTTACAAGGTAGGGAAAGTAGAAAGGGACGATTCGCTCCTGATTGACACTCATGCAGTGATCAAAGCCATTAGAGAGCTATCAGATAACAAAGCGAGTGGTTTAGACTGTATTTCTGCTGAGCATCTTAAATATGCTAGCTCAAGAATTGCTCCTCTTCTTGCAATCTGTTTCACCAGCTTCATGATTCATGGGATGTTACCAGAATCATTATTGTCTGTTGTGTTGGTACCAGTCATTAAAGATAAAGCTGGCAAGCTGTGTAGCCTGGATAATTATAGGCCCATAGCTTTAGCCAATATAATATCTAAAGTACTGGAAAAAATCATGTTTGAAAAATTAAATGTATTCATCAAATCTACTGATCATCAATTTGGATTCAAACCCCATCATGGAACAGATCTGTGCATATATGCCTTAAAAGAAATTATAAGTACAGAAATCAAAATTCTTCAGTTTTTCTGTGCTTTTTTGACGCCTCCAAGGTGTTTGATCGTGTTAATCACAGGATATTGTTTAGGAAAATGATTGACAGGGGGGTGCCCAAGTACTTAGTACGTATCCTGATATACTGGTACGCACATCAGAAGATGCTGGTGAAATGGGGGAAGAGTCATTCATCCCCATTTGGTGTGAGCAGTGGTGTCAGACAGGGCAGTATATTGTCCCCTATTCTATTTAATCTTTACATGGATGAGTTGTCAAAGCAACTGAATGCCTGTAAAACTGGGTGTCTAATAGGGAATAAGTTAGTGAATCATTTCATGAATGCTGATGATCTAGTTATTCTCAGTCCAAGTAGTGCTGGTCTTCAGGAGTTATTAAGAGTGTGTACTGCTTATGGAGAGGAAAATGACATAAAATATAATACAAATAAGAGTTGTGTGCTGATCTGCCGCACTAAAGAAGATTTGTTAATGAAATTCCCTGTCTTTGAATTGGCAGACAGGGAATTAATTGTCAGGGATAAAATTAAATATCTGGGACATTTTATTAATGATAGAATGACTGATGATGATGATATTTTCAGACAACGCTGCAAAATCTACATGCAAGCAAATATTCTTGCACGCAGATTTGGTTTTTGTTCAGATGAGGTGAAACTGGTTCTTTTTAAAACCTATTGTACACCTTTATACACTGCTCATTTATGGATAAATTATAGGAAACTAAGTATGCAGAAATTACAGGTTGCTTACAATGATGCCTTAAGAATTTTACTTAAAAAGCCTCGATGGTGCAGTGCTTCCGAGTTATTTGTCTCATCACGTGTAAATACTCTGCATGCAGTAATAAGGAATTTTATGTATAAATTCATCTGTCAGCTTGATGTATCTAGAAATGAAATCATTCAAGTCATGTCTAGCATTAAGCTCAGTTCTATTCGCTATCAGTCACAGTTTAGAAGGCACTGGTACAGTTGTCTTTTTAAGTCTTTTTAAAGTCTGTACTGTCTTTGTACTTCTTTAAGCAGTTATGTCTTAGTGTTTCTTGTAACTTTTTGATTGTTTCAACTGTCTTATTTTTTTACTTTTTACTTGTTTACTTTTCTCTTGATGGACCTTGAGTCTGGAATAAAGTCTTTGATTGATTGATTGATTGATAAAGACACTGCTGGAGGAGAAGAAAAGGATCTTCAGGTTGGGAAACAAGGAGGAGCTGAAGTCTGTACAGAGGGAGCTGAGGAGGAAGATCAGAGAGGGGAAGGACAGCTACAGGAAGAAGATGGAGGACAAGCTGAAGCAGAGTGACGTCAGCGGTGTCTGGAGAGGCCTCAAAACCATCTCTGGGTACCAGGATACCTCCTCCCAGGCCATGGGGGTTGGGAGTGGGTGAACAACCTGAACCTGTTCTTTAACAGATTTGGCCAACCGCCCCCTTCTCCACCTGCCCACCACCCCCTGCTGCCTCCACCTTCATCTAGTCCCCCTGTCCACTGCCCTCCCTCCATCCCCCCCCCTTACATCGGCCAGCTCTCAGTACACGTCCCCAGCTGTTTTTCCCCTCACAGACCCAACACCCCCCTCCCTCCCACCACACAGCCCCCGTGCCCCAGCCTGACTCTCACTAAAGCTGGATTCATGCTGGTCCGCGTTGGTCCGTGTGCACTTTGGACAAGCCCGGTGTGCACGTGGTGCTGTACATGCTCGCTGTTCTCGTCTACCAGGCCAAGCGGTTGACACATGCGCACAACTGTTATTTATAGTTTCGCCCCAGCCCTATGGGCAGCACAAATGCACTAACACACCAGTTTGTTCACTGGCTATCAACACGAGAGCGATGCACATTTTATTGTAGCTACAACAATGGCGTCGTTTCAAGGAAAAGGAGGAATTAACGTTTTTCAGTGCTCTTCTCTGCTCAAGCTGCTGCTGCTCAAAAACAATTCATGTATGTTTATGCTCATCTTCCGCTTCCTCTTCGTCTTCTTCATCTACTTTGACTTTGTTTGCTGTGTTGGTGGCACCACCTCATGAATGGGACGATCAGTCTTGAACATGCACAGTCAACGCAGTCAGGCCACGGTCAGAAAATCTGGGCTGCACACGGTTGTCCACAGAGTAGCTCTGCAGACACTAGCAGACTGGAGGATATGACATAGATTTCATCACACAAGCCTTCCGGTTGTGCGTATGTGGACAAGAGAGGTGCAGCATGAATCCAGCTTCAGACTCAAGTGAGATCTGAGCTGAAGAAGATCAAGGCGAGGAAGGCTGCAGGTCTGAATGGCATCAGCTCGAGGCTCCTCAAGTCCTGTACAGACCAGATCGTGGAGCACATCTTCAATCTGAGCCTGAACCCTTTTCTACTTCCGGCGCCACACGAGTAGGCTGCTTTTTGCAACAGCGATTCAATTTCTGCCTATTTCTGTCACTATCTGACTCTCTTGCCAATCTTCATGATCCAGCGTCACCTGAGAGCCCAAATGTCTCCTGAGTCAGCGGAGGGAGCCACTGTTTCTGGCAGGAGGCAGTATAATAGGGACCAACTGTTAGCACTCAACCGGCCCATGATGCCAATGAAAAAACTCGACATACCGGGAGAATTAAGACGAAAACGACGTGGGTGTCATGCTGGTGTTAGACAGCGGGCAAGGAATATAAGGTACAGACCCGCCCTCCCATCTGTCATTATGGGGAATGTACCATCGATACTCGGAAAGACAGATGAACTAGCGGCTATCTCCCGCTACGATAGAATATACCGGGAGTGTAGCCTGTTCCTGTTTTCAGAGACGTGGCTAACAGGACTAGTAGCAGATGCTAACATTGAACTGGAGGGTTTTCACACAATACGGGCAGACCGAACACCAGACAGTAGGAAGGCACGGGGCGGTGGGGTGATGATGTACGTCAATAACAACTGGTGCAGACCGGGACATATCACGGTTAAGGAACAGCACCGTAGCAAAGACATCGAGTTGCTAGCTGTTAGCATGCGGCCTACCAATCTCCCGAGGGAATACTCACACGTGATCTGCATTGTTATTTATGCAAATCCGACGGCAAACGCTGGGGCAGCGCGTGCCATCATCCACTCAGTAACTGGCAGGCTGCAGACAGAACACCCAGATGCTCTTCTCCTCATCTCAGGCGATTTCAACCATGTTTCACTGTCTCCCATTCTACCCAAGTTCACCCAGTATGTCACATGCCACACTAGAGACAATAAAACACTGGACTTATTCTACGCAAACACTAAGGAGGCGTACACCTCATCACAACTCCCCCCACTCGGGAGATCGGATCACAACTTGATTCATCTCCTGCCGGTGTACAAACCCCTAGTGCACAGACAACCTCCGGTCAAGCGCACAGTGAAGTTATGGTCTGAGGAGGCAATGGACGCTCTAAAGGACTGCTTTGAAACTACTGCCTGGGAGCAGATCTGCGATCCGCATGGTGAGGACATCGATGGCCTCACTCACACCATCACGGACTACATCAGCTTCTGCGTGGACAACACCGTACCCACCAAGGCCATACGGTGTTGCTCGAACAACAAACCCTGGATCAACCCTGAGATAAAAACACTTCTGAGAGAGAAGAAGAGGATCTTCAGGTTGGGGAACAGGGAGATGCTGAAATCTGTACAGAGGGAGCTGAGGAGGAAGATCAGAGAAGGCAAGGACAACTTCAGGAAGAAGATGGAGGACAAGCTGCAACAGAGCGACATTGGTGGGGTCTGGAGAAACCTTAAAACCATCTCTGGGCTCCAGAATACCTCCTCCCAGGCCATGGGGGTCAGGGAGTGGGCGAACAATCTGAACCTGTTTTTTAATAGGTTTGACCAACCGCCCTCCCCCCCGACTGCACAACAACCACTGCTGCCTCTAAAGACATCGAGTCCTGCTGCCCACACCCCACTCCATCAACACCCCCCCACTCCCAACACACAGCCCCCCAACATGACCCTCACTAAGACCCAGGTGAGGACGGAGCTGAGAAAAATCAAGGCAAGGAAGGCGTCAGGACTGGACGGCATCAGCGCAAAGCTCCTCAAGTCCTGTGCAGATCAGCTGTGTGGGATTGTGGAGCTCATCTTCAACCTGAGCCTGAAGCTGGGGAGGGTACCACAGTTGTGGAAAACATCTTGTGTGGTACCTGTACCAAAGACCTACCACCCCAAAGATCTGAACAGCTACAGATCAGTGGCCCTGATGTCCCATACGATGAAGACCCTGGAGAGACTGCTCCTTGCTCAACTCTGCCCCCTGGTGAGACCAGTGATGGATCCACTCCAGTTCGCCTACCAGCATGGCATTGGGGTGGAGGATGCAGTGATCTTCCTCCTTCACCGTTCTCTGTCCCACCAGGAGAAGCCTGGGAATGCGGTGAGGATCATGTTCTTTGACTTCTCCAGTGCTTTCAACACCATCCAACCGATGATCCTGAAGGACAAGCTGCTGTGTACAGGGGTGGACCAGCACCTGTCATCATGGATCCTGGACTACCTCACTAACCGGCCACAGTTTGTGAGAACCCGGGACTGTGTGTCCGACACGATCATCGGTAGCACAGGGGCCCCCCAGGGAACGGTTTTGGCTCCCTTCCTGTTCACCCTTTATACTGCAGACTTCTCACACAACACAACACACTGCCATCTACAGAAGTTCTCTGACGACTCTGCGATCGTCGGCCTCATCTCCAACGGAGATGAAGCTGACTACAGAGGACTTATCCAGGACTTTGTGGACTGGTGCCATCGGAACTGCCTCCAGATCAACGCGAGGAAAACTAAATTGCTGGTGGTGGACTGCCACAAGCAAGGACAACCCCTCACAGCACCAGTAAATATACAGGGAACAGACATTGAGATGGCGACATCCTACAAGTACCTGGGTGTTCATCACACGAATTGGCTGCCTTTTGCAACAGCGGCTCAATTCTGAGTCTTTTTATCTTCCTTCTTCTTTCTGATCCGGTGATAACTTTCTGATCCGGCACACCTTTCACTCTATATATATCACGGACACACAGATCACCCCAAAGGTCTCCCGAGTCGGCGGACGGAGCCACTGTCTACAGCAGGAGACGATACAGCAGGGAAGAGCTAGCTAGCACTCAACCGCCACCCGGTGCTAACGGAGAAACTCGACATACCGGGGAACTGAAGCGAAAACAACGCGGGTGCCGGGCTGGAGTTTAGGCGGCGTGCAAGAAATATAAGACAGAATAATAAAGAGCAATGGCAAGAACCAAGCAGACCGCCCGTAAATCTACTGGAGGAAAAGCCCCCAGAAGCAGCTGGCCACCAAGGCTGTTCGGAAAAGCGCTCCGGCCACCAGCGGAGTGAAGAAGCCTCACCGTTACAGGCCCGATACCGTGGCTCTGAGAGAGATCCGTTGCTACCAGAAATCCACGGAGCTGCTCATCCGTAAGCTGCCCTTCCAGCGCCTGGTGAGGGAGATCGCTCAGGACTTCAAGACCGACCTGCGCTTCTAGAGTTCCGCCGTCATGGCTCTGCAGGAGGCCAGCGAGGCCTACCTGGTGGGTCTCTTCGAGGACACCAGCCTGTGCACCATCCACGCCAAGAGGGTCACCATCATGCCCAAAGACATCCAGCTGGCCCGCCGTATCCGCGGAGAGAGAGCTTAGACTTTCTGCTGCACATCCACCAACCACAATGCTCTGCACTGTGTGTCTCTCTCTATATATATATTTATAGTAATATGTACATATGTATACTAGCTGCTCTTGTTTTTTCTTGCCTTCTGATTGTTGCTCTGAGTGTTGCTATCCCTGTGCTGTTGCAATCCTGGAATTTCCCCATTGTGGGACTAATAAAGGCTTATCTTATCTTATCTTATCTTATCTTAAACTAGACTGGTCACACAACACTGACGCACTCTACAAGAAGGGACAGCGCAGGATGTTCCTACTGAGGAGACTCAGGTCTTTTGGTGTACAAGGGGCGCTGCTGAAGTCATTCTACGACACGGTGGTGGCATCAGCCATCACTTTTGGAGTGGTCTGCTGGGGCAGTGGTGTTACAGCAACCGATAGGAAGAGACTGAACAAACTGATCAAGAAAGCTAGCTCTGTCCTGGGGCAACGCCTTGACCCAGTGGAGGAGATAGGAGAGAGAAGGATGGTGGCTAAACTGTCATCTCTGCTGGAGTCCGAGTCCCACCCTATGCAGGACATACTGAACGCACTGAGGAGCTCATTTAGCAGCAGACTATATCATCCTAGGTGCACAACCAAGAGGTTTCGCAGGTCCTTCCTACCTACAGGGCTGTCAGACTGTATAACCTAAGCAGGGCTCCTCGCAGAGATAGCAAAAAAAACGTGACGACCTAATAGTATTGAATGCAAAAGACGCAATAGACTTACACAATGGTCCCCTCCGGTATACAACTAGGAAAATAATGGTCACTACAGAGGGTGACAATATGTATGGGTACATAATCATACCATGTAGGATAACTAAGTAGACAGTTATGCTGTTCATTCCATCTAGCTACAATGCTCCGCACTGTGTGTGTTTATATATTTATTCCATATAGCTACAATGCTCCGCACTGTGTGTGTTTATATATTTATATATTTATTCCATCTAGCTACAATGCTCCGCACTGTGTTTATATATTCATATATTTATTCCATCTAGCTACAATGCTCCGCACTGTGTGTGTTTATATATTTATATATTCATTCCATCTAGCTACAGTGCTCCGCACTGTGTGTGTTTATATATTTATTCCATCTAGCTACAATGCTCCGCACTGTGTTTATATATTTATATATTTATTCCATCTAGCTACAATGCTCCGCACTGTGTGTGTTTATATATTTACACTACCGTTCAAAAGTTTGGGGTCACCCAGACAATTTTGTGTTTTCCATGAAAAGTCACACTTTTATTTACCACCATGAGTTGTAAAATGAATAGAAAATATAGTCAAGACATTGACAAGGTTAGAAATAAGGATTTGTATTTGAAATAATTTTTTCCTTCAAACTTTGCTTTCGTCAAAGAATCCTCTATTTGCAGCAATTACAGCATTGCAGACCTTTGGCATTCTAGCTGTTAATTTGTTGAGGTAATCTGGAGAAATTTCACCCCACGCTTCTAGAAGCCCCTCCCACAAGTTGGATTGGCTGGATGGGCACTTCTTGCGTACCATACGGTCAAGCTGCTCCCACAACAGCTCAATGGGGTTTAGATCTGGTGACTGCGCTGGCCACTCCATTACAGATAGAATACCAGCTGCCTGCTTCTTCTCTAAACAGTTCTTGCACAATTTGGAGGTGTGCTTTGGGTCATTGTCCTGTTGTAGGATGAAATTGGCTCCAATCAAGCACTGTCCACAGGGTATGGCATGGCGTTGCAAAATGGAGTGATAGCCTTCCTTATTCAAAATCCCTTTTACCCTGAACAAATCTCCCACCTTACCAGCACCAAAGCAACCCCAGACCATCACGTTACCCCCACCTTGCTTGACAGATGGCGTCAGACACTCTTCCAGCATCTTTTCAGTTGTTCTGCGTCTCACAAATGTTCTTCCGTGTGATCCAAACACCTCAAACTTCGATTTGTCCGTCCATAACACTTTTTTCCAATCTTCCTCTGTCCAATGTCTGTGTTCTTTTGCCCATATTAACCTTTTTCTTTTATTGGCCAGTCTCAGATATGGCTTTTTCTTTGCCACTCTGCCCTGAAGGCCAGCATCCCGGAGTCGCCTCTTCACTGTAGATGTTGACACTGGCGTTTTGCGGGTACTATTTAATGAAGCTGCCAGTTGAGGACCTCTGAGGCGTCTATTTCTCAAACTAGAGACTCTAATGTACTTATCTTCTTGCTCAGTTGTGCAGCGGGGCTTCCCACTTCTCTTTCTACTCTGGTTTGAGACTGTTTGTGCTGTTCTCTGAAGGGAGTAGTACACACCGTTGTAGGAAATCTTCAGTTTCTTGGCAATTTCTCACATGGAATAGTCTTCATTTCTAAGAACAAGAATAGACTGTCGAGTTTCACATCAAAGTTCTCTTTTTCTGGCCATTTTGAGCATTTAATCAACCCCACAAATGTGATGCTCCAGATACTCAACCTGCTCAAAGGAAGGTCAGTTTTATAGCTTCTCTAACCAGCTAAACTGTTTTCAGCTGTGCTAACATGATTGCACAAGGGTTTTCTAATCATCCATTAGCCTTCTGACGCAATGAGCAAACACATTGTACCATTAGAACACTGGAGTGATAGTTGTTGGAAATGGGCCTCTATACACCTATGTGTCACATGGTCTGGGCGCCGATGCCATCCACGCTCAGACCATATTCCTCCTCAGCCTGGCTCTTACTTTGACAGCGTCTCAGTGGGCCTCCAGCTGTCAAGCTCTATGGGACGGCTGGAGGCCAATTACCTCTCATCAGCTGAGGCGCTGTCAACTACTATAAAAGGGAGCAGTCCTGATTATTCAGTGCTGTGACCTCGCCCTTATTATCCACGCTCTTCTCCAGTGTGGGTAAGGCTGGAACCCCTACATCCGGCTCCAGTCCTCCTCTCGTCATTCATCATTATTCGTAAGTGTACCATTTGTATTGTTTGTGTTTTGCCCCACGAGGCTATTTTCCTTTGTTCCTTTCTGTTATTGTTAATAAACAACGCAAACTCACTGGTCAGCCCTTGGCTCTTATTTATGACTCGCAAGAGCCATACGTAACAGTAGGTCACAGCCAGTGAGTTGCAGGCTGCCGTGAGTTTGCTAATTGGACTTTGTTCTTCCTTGTCTGGGTGTCAACTCTGGGAGCATGCCGTCTCCCAGGAGCCGCGTTCGGCACCTGGGTAATGAGCTAGTGACCGCCCTGGAGTATGTCGATGGGACGCTCCTCACCGCCACCTTCTACAACGATCCCAAAGACATACACTGGCACCTAGACTACGCTGAGGTTCTCCTGGACAATCTTCCTCGCTACGCCGACCACCCTGAAGTCTGCGCGAGGAGAAATGACATTGCCTCACAACGTGAGATACTCCGTGGGCTGGAGGGAAATCCCGGCAGGAAGCCGAAGAGGAGGAGTCGTCACCCCTTGCTTCGGGATCCCGCTCCTGCCTCCGTTCCGGCCCAGGAGTTTGCACCATCCAGAGGTCTTTCCCCGTCGGGCATGATGTCACTCGGGAATCCCCCGGAGGAGCTGCAGCTGACAGCTATCAAGATCCGAGACCGAGTGGCTGCTGCTTGCTCCGCGGTTCATCCATCTGTCATCATTAAGCATGTGACGGCGGCAGTTAGACTGGTGGAGAGGAATCCAGAGTTGCGTGAGTTCCTTGAGCTTGCCGACCTGCTCGCCTCTGTCTCTGCACAGGAACGGTGATTCCCAGATCTCACCTTCGCCTCGCCCCCTGCAACAAACCGTCGTCACACCAGCTGTCAACCTCAGAATGAATCCCGTCCGGATCCTGTTCCGGGTCGCCGCAAGGGCTCAATTCCCCACACAGCTGTCACTCCTGAGCCTTGTCAGAGGGGAAACCCCGCAGCCTCGTCTCCCGAGCCATCTTCTCCTGCTGTTACGTCAGCGTCCCGTGCCCGGCTCGTCTCTCGCCCCCTCCTCCTCGACGCATTCTCTGGCCGCTATGTGTGCTCAGAGTCCTGGCTCGGCGAGCTCCGTCCTGGAACCATCTCGAGCGGCTCCCCTTCGTCCTCCCAGGGGGCCCTCTGTCACCGTCCGGCGGGGAAAGGGAGGAGCAACGTCCGCCACAGCAGGCACCACTCAGCCTCCAGGAGACAGGCAAGTCCAAATTCACTCACTCTCTCATTATTGTGATTTGGTCTGTCAGACTCCTGGAGGTGGAGTTCGGGGTTCGCAGCTCCCCGAGCTCCCACCACCTGCTGTGGCTTTAATTATTAATCCCACATCCTCTGTGTCTCCCTCCGCTGAGCGGTCCTCGACGCCAGGCCAATGTCGCTGGACGAGGAGGGGGCCTGCGGTTCTGGAGAGCCTGGTTCCAGTTCCGCAGCTACGCCGTGGGCGGAGGAGGAGTGCGGACTGCAGTGTGGAACCTGCGCCGACGAGGAAGCGTCCCCGGATCTCCACGGAGGAGCGGTCCGGTCCAGCGGGTCGAGGTTCTCCTGCCACCATACCGTGTGGGCCATCGGCGTGGGCATCGGTGCCGGACGACTAGTAAGCTGCGCGCACCATCATGCCAGCTGCGGAGCCCGACGCAACTGAGTGGGAGCCTGATGACGACCTCCTGCCGTCTGAGCCTGGATCTTCGCAGTCCTGGACGGCGTCAGAACCCAAGATCAGGCAAGTGCTCTGTTTGGTTTTTCTCCTTTATATCTTAGAGCATTTTAGCCTGTCTTTTGGGGAGACGAGCTCGGTGCAGCCGCCCGCTGCATCCGAGCTTATCTTGCCGGGTTCTGGCGCTGCCGGTGATCCTGATCCCGGTTCTTCTCTCTCTCCTGAGCCTTCTCCCAGGGTCGCCGGCGAAGAGCTGCTTTCGCCCGCTGTGCCAGAGGTTCCAGGTTCGGGGTTGGAGGTCGGTTCTGGTGCGGTGCCGACCCAATCGGGGTCCGACGCGGGTGCTACCGAGACCCAATCGGGGTTCGTCGCGGGAGCAGCCGCGACCCAATAGGGGTCTGACAAGGGTGCAGCACCAGTGGCATCCAGGTTCGGTGAGGGAGCTGCAGATCCCCTGCCATCGGACACTGGACCGGCTCATCATCATCTTCATCCCCATCTTCACCGTCGTCATCATCGTCACCCTCATTATCCCCCGAAGCTTTCTCCACCAGGGCCCATATGGACCTCTCACTGTCGGCCCGGCTCCCCCTCACTATTTCTCTCCACAGGGAAGCCGTTGCCTTTCTCTCCCCTGAGGGCCTGGTGGCTGAGCGATGCGGGTTGGCCGCCAGAGGGACTGCCGTACCCATTCGGCTCTTTGGTTCGGCCACCCGACCCATTGGACTCTCTGTTCAGCGGTCCGGTCCGGCTGCCCCAAGTACTGTCCTTCCTGGCCTGGGATTCGGGTAGGCCGCCTGAACGTTTCCCATCACCCCTGTTGGCGGTTTGGACGCTGGGTGGGGGAGACCCCCCGAACTGAATTTCAGCTGTTATTCCTGTGCCTAGTCCTTTGTGGTTTTGTGAGTTTACAGGTATATAATTTCTTATAGTCGTATCACAGTTAGCGTGCCTTTCTTTTTTTCTCCCCCTCCTGTTTGAGGGATGCTCTGTATCTTTTGGATTTTGCCTTAGGAGCCTCTGCTCTCCTTTTAAGGTCTCCTGGGTTGTTTTTCTTTGGGTCTTGTCAACTTGTTATGGCATTTTATGGAGTATTGTGGTTTTCTTTTTTTTTTTTCCCTTCTCCCATACTCTGTAATTGCCTCGTTTGTCCCCTGCCTATGTAGTGTTTTTTTTTTTTCCCCTCCGTCCGCTTATTGTTAGCCTGTTATGGAGTATTGTGTGTTTTTCCCGTACTCTGTGAATTGCTTCATTTGTCAACTGCCAATGTGTTTTTCTTTTTCTCTGGCTGCATATTATTAGCATTTTATGGAGTATTGTGCCTTTTTTCCCCCCAAACTCTGTAATTGCTTCATTTGTTCCCTGCGAACGTTGGTATTTTTCTCTCCTTTTCCCAATTCACGCCCTCCTGGCCTACGCCCCATCCGCCCACCCTAGGTGGGGGGGGGGGGGGGGGCTTGGGTGTTACTAGCCGTTCAGAGCCCGGCCTTGGGGGGGGGGGGTTCTGTCACATGGTCTGGGCGCCGATGCCATCCACGCTCAGACCATATTCCTCCTCAGCCCAGCTCTTACTTTAACAGCGTCTCAGCGGGCCTCCAGCTGTCAAGCTCTAGGGGACAGCTGGAGGCCAATTACCTCTCATCAGCTGAGGCACTGTCAACTACTATAAAAGGGAGCAGTTCTGATTATTACCTCCGCCAAAGAGGGAGGTTATGTGATCATCGGCGTTGGTTTATCTGTCTGTCTGTCTGTTTGTCTGTTTGTTAGCAAGATAACTCAAAAAGTTATGGACGGATTTTCATGACATTTTCACAGATTGTCAGAAATGGGGTATCCTACAGATGATTAGATTTTGGTGGTGATCCGGATCACCGTCCACAAGAAAACCACCATTACGCAAAATGCCATTTTCGTGAATAACTACTGAACCACTAATCCTATCATTGTGAATCCAATTGCTTGTCATATGTTTTCATGGTCAAGGAATCTGAAAACGTACCCACAGACACTGTATGGGGGGAAATGTGGCGAAAACCCCCATTACGGAAAATGCCATTTTCGTGAATAACTACTAAACCACTAATTCTATCATTGTCAATCCAATTGTTGTGAATCCAATTGCTTGTCATATGTTTTCATGGTCAAGAAATCTGAAAACGTACACACAAACACTGTATGGGGGGAACTGTGGCACTAAACCGCCATTACGGAAAATGCCATTTTCGTCAATAACTACTGAACCACTAATCCTATCATTGTCAATCCAATTGTTGTGAATCCAATTGCTTGTCATGTGTTTTCATGGTCAAAGAATCTGAAAACGTACACACAAACACTGTATGGGGGGAACTGTGGCGCTTGGCGGAGGTCTGCGCTCTCCGAGTGCTTTTCTAGTTCAGTGCTGTGACCTCGCCCTTATTATCCATGCTCTTCTCTGGTGTGGGTAAGGCTGGAACCCCTACGTCCGGCTCCAGTCCTCCTCTCATCATTCATCATTATTCGTAAGTGTACCGTTTGTATTGTTTGTGTTTTGCCCCATGAGGCTATTTTCCTTTGTTCCTTTCTGTTATTGTTAATAAACATCGCAAACTCATTGGTCAGCCCTTGGCTCTTATTTATGGCTCGCAAGAGCCATACGTAACACTATGTCGATATTGCACCAAAAAACAGACATTTGCAGCTAGAATAGTCATTTACCACATTAGCAATGTATAGAGTGTATTTCTGATTAGTTTAAAGCTATCTTCATTAAAAAAAACAGTGCTTTTCTTTCAAAAATAAGGAAATTTCTAAGTGACCCCAAACTTTTGAATGGTAGTGTATATATTTTTTCCATCTAGCTACAATGCTCCGCACTGTGTGTTTATATATTTATATGTACATATGTATACTCGCTGCTCTTGTTTTCTTGTCTTCTGATTGTTGCTCTGAGTGTTGCTATCCCTGTGCTGCTGCAATCCTGAAATTTCCCTATTGTGGGACTAATAAAGGCTTATCTTATCTTATCTTATCTTATCTTATCTTAAGCTGGGGAGGGAACCACAGCTGTGGAATACATCCTGTGTGGTACCTGTACTGAAGACTCAGCACCCCAAGGATCTGAAGAACTACAGACCAGTGGCCCTCACATCACACCTGATGAAGACCCTAGACAGGCTGTTCCTCACCCACCTTTGCCTCCTGGTGGGACCAGAGATGGATCCACTTCAGTTTGCCGACCAGCATGGCATCAGGGAGGAGGATGCAGTGGTCTTCCTCCTACATTGTTGCCTGTCCCACCTGGAGAAGTCTGGGAGCACTGTGAGGATCATGTTCTTTGATTTCTCCAGTGCTTTAGACACCATCCAACCAGTGATGCTGAGGGACAAGCTGCTGTGTGCAGGGGTGGACCAGCACCTGACATTGTGGATCCTGGACTACCTCAAAGACCAACCACAGTTTGTGAGAACACAGGACTGTGTGTCTGACACCATCATTTGCAGTATGGGGGCCCCCAGGGAACAGTTCTGGCTCCCTTCCTGTTCACCCTCTACACTGCTGACTTTTCACACAACACACCACACTGCCATCTACAGAAGTCCTCTGATGACTCTGCGATTGTCAGCCTAATCTCTGACGGAGATGATGCGGAGTACAGAGGACTTATCCAGGACTTTGTGGACTGGTACCTGGGGAACTGCCTCCAGATCAATGCGGGGAAAACCAAGGAACTGATGGTGGACGGCTGCAGGTGTGGACAACTCCCCACAGCACCAGTAAACATCCAGGGAACAGACATTGAGATGGTGACATCTTGCAAGTTCCTGGGTGTTCACCTGAACGATAAACTGACCTGGTCACACAACACTAACGAGCTCTACAAGAAGGATCAGCACAGGCTGTTCCTCCTGAGGAGACTCAGGTCTTTTTGGAGTGCAGGGGGCACTCCTGAAGACCTTCTATGATTCAGTGGTGGCATCAGCCATCACGTATGGAGTGGTCTACTGGGGAAGCGGTATCACTGCAGCCGACAGGAAAAGACTGAACAGGCTGATATATAAAGCTAGCTCTGTTCTGGGGTGACGCCTCGACCTGGTGGAGGAGCTAGGAGAGAGGAGGAGGGTGGCTAAGCTGTCATCTTTGCTGGAGTCAGAGTCCATGCAGGACACACTGAACACACTGAGGAGCTCATTTAGCTGTAGGCTGTGCCGTCCTAAGTGCTTAAGGGAGAGGTTCCGCAGGTCCTTCCTACCTACGGCTGTCAGACTTTATAATCTAACCGGTGCTGCTCATACAGGCCATTGTGGAACTAATAAAGGCTTATCTGATCTGATCTTAAATATCACATTAAACTTTGATCCAAACATTGTTTCAGGCTGTAACATGTTCTAGACTATGACAGTCCAGAAGAGCTCATCTCTGTGAAGCTGTGTCACAAATATCAACCTCCTGGATTCTGGATCAGATTTTCTATGGAAGCTGTTCATTCACATTTTTCAGTCATTTCATTCACCCAGAATTCTGTTAAACTTCAGTCACAGCTCTGAAGTCCATGTTCCTGAAGTCACAGCAGCAGATGTATGAGCCCTAAAAACTGAAGGACGCAGTTGAAGCAGTTTCCTAGATATGATTATTTTAAAGTTGGTTGATCAGGATCAAGAAGAAAATCATAGTTGTGGTTTTAAATTGATCAAGTTAGAAGAGAGATTATCACTTTTATTCTGTTCCACTCACACTGAGAGCTGGATTGAATATTTTGGTTTTACAGAATCAGCTCATGAATATAAAGAACTCTGACAATATTACATCTGTTTAATTTATGGAGCTTTGATTAAAAAATACCCACATCTTCTCTATATAACAGCTTTAACTGAGTTATGCTGTATGTTTGTGGCCATAAATGTGAAGACTGCATGTGAATCTGCTCAAATTAAACCTGTGATTCTGTTCTTTATCATTTAATTGTAACTTGGACATATTTAGGTGAACAGCTGAGAAAACAGGAGTCAGTGTCCCAGAATCTACTCACACATGAACACAGACACACTTACAGTTCTGGGCATGAAGCTGCTCTTTTTAAATCAGTCAGTTTTTCCATAGAGCAGTCACTTTTGATGAACACACAGCTGGGTCCAGGTCCAGGTCCAGGTCCAGCATGGTGTCTTCTGGTGTTCTGCTCTGACCTGTGAGTGTGAATCATGAAGGTTCGGTGATGTGAGTGCTGAGCATGGAGAAGAGTCCTGGACAGTTAGAGATGGTCCTCTCACCTCTGACCTTTGGTCTGGCTCTCATGGTCCCCACACAGAGGGGTTTTAGAGGGAGGGACTCCCTCCTCTGTGTCCTCACACTGATCCATAGCAGAGACCTCAGACACAAAGACAACGAGCTCATTAACAGTCACCAACACACACCTGACACAAGGACACACACACTGATCACTGAAGCTTTTAGTCAGGACGGGAGGAAACTTTAGTGTTTTGAGGAATGTTTAGAATTACAATCAGAACGATTAAATCAGCCTTATCTCATTTTTAATCATCGCTGTAGAAAAATTTTACTTTTACTGTCAACTGAAATTCATCAACACTTCTGTTTTTAAAGTGAAAGACCTTCATGTTTTACTGTGTAGCTGCAGAAATCATCACATTGATGAAACTAGTGTTTTAAGTGTAATTGAGACATTTTATAACTTCAGAGTCCAAGTCTCTAAAGTGATGAAAAACCATCAATCCCAGTCTAACCAGAGTCTCAAAGCCAGTCAGAGTCAGAGGAAGCAGACATGACATGATGTAGTTCTCCTGTGTGTCCACTAGATGGAGCTGACTGACCATCTGATGGAGTGGAGGAGCAGCAGCAGCTTTGATCACGTCATGCAGAACTAGATGACGTCACTGTGGTCCTCAGTGCCACTTCCTAACAAAGGGGGGCCAGAAGGTCCAGAAGCTCAGGCTGACCCACGTGGGCTCTGATTTTAAATGTCTTCTTCACATCAACTTTGGACTTTCAGCACTTTTCTCTGAAGCTCTTTTTGCTCAGTGGTCACTTCTAAAACTGGATGTTTGTGCTCAGTTCAGACTGATGTGCTGCTGTGAGACGCTCCATGAATGCAGACAGTCATGCTGCTGAATGTCAATCATCCATCAACACACTGACAACTGCCACACATTCAAGACTGGACTGTTTGCTGCTGTTGCTGCCAGTTCCAGTTCCTCTGCTCCATCTACTCTGGTTCCTTTGTCTCTGAACTGGAGGAGACTTTGGAACCTGCTGCACTACACTGATGAAGACAAAACTACTTTGACTCAACTATTCTGGCTCTTCTCTTTCAATCACTGCTGATTTCACTGATCACAACTGAGTGTCTTTGCTGTTTTGGACTCATTTTTACACTGAAATTTGATTGAATTTACTGCTTTTCCTTTGGAGTTCAGAAAATATTTGATTTTTGACTGTTTCTTTATAAGGGTTGAATTATATTGGAGGTAAAAAAAAAAAACATCACAAAAAGTTTTAGAATAAAGTAAAAAAAAATCTCAAGTACAAATAATCAAATTTGGGGAAAACATATTGGGAGAATTAAAAAAAAAAACTCGAAAATGTATGTTTCAAAAAGTTGCAAAATTATCCAAAATTTCTCAAAAATATCATAAAGGACAGATTTATTTCTTGAAGAAACAAATAATAAATGCAGTAACAGATAAATGTGTAAGTTAATAAAGTGCAGCAGAGCTTTGTAATCCAGCCCACAAGTGATGGTGGAAGTACAGGGTAAGTCATGGAAAAGAGCAGAAAAACAAAGCAGGAGAACAGATGGAGGAAAAGCAGAAAAAACGTGTCCAGAAGAAGCAGAAAAACAGGTTCAAATGTGTGAAGTAAGGGCTGAGGATTGGCAGCAGGCTGTGTTTGACCTCCACTTTCCTCTGACACAAATCCAATAGAATCTCCATGGAAAAGCTGGAAAATCAAAGCAAAGCAGGTGAGAACAGGTGAGAGCAGGGGGGAAAGGGTTAAACTGGGTGGACACATGAAATCCAGAATAAAGGGAACAAAGAGGAACAAATAGGAGGAAAAACTCAGTCACAGCAGCATCAAAACCTGGAAAACAATCTGGAAAAGCTCCGGAAAAACAGGGAAAGAACATTTTCCCTCTATTTCCCTCATTTAGTTGAATTTGGTTTGGCCCAGTTTTTCCCAGGTTTCTAACTTTTTTCTGGTTTTTACCCTTCTCCCTGCCTATTTTTCTCTTCTGATCCTACACAAACCCTGGAATTTGGGGGTTATAGAATAAAGGATTTCAAGACAAAGCAGCATAAATTTACAAGGAAAAAATGTCAAATTGAAGATTTATAAAAGTCACAAGTTCATAAAAAATTCAAGAGTGGAAAAAATGAAATTTCCTGAATAAATTGTTTCAAATTTACCTGAAAAAGGTTGTAGATTTAAACAAAAAAAGTCAAATTTATTCTAACTTTGCTAGAAGTTGTGAGACACATTTCAGAAAGCAAAGGTGACAAAGTGGTGAGAGTATTTCTTTATGACTAAAGTCATTTTTAGTGGATCCTTCAGTCTTTTTTGGGACTGCTGTTCTTTCAAATCAGCTGTCAGTCTTTGTTGCTGCCTCCATCTTGTGGATGCTCTACCAGCTGTGCTCCATCCACCAACACTACTGCTGCTGATGGGCCAATGAGCACAGCAGCCATTTTCATCAGTTGGCTTTTGTTGTATCTCAGTAACGGAGAGCAGAGAAGGAGCTGGTCTGAACATCACACACTTTATTTTACTTCTTCCACAGTTAAATATATCCCAGCCGTAGCCCATCTGACATCACTCTACTGTCCGCCCCGGCCGAGCTACGGCAAGCCCCGATGCCCATTTCCCATATATAACATGCTTCCACCCCACCCCTGGGAAAACTCAAGCACACAAATTGACCCGCCCAAACTTGTCACCCAACTCACTCCCTAAGCACATGGAACAATGAACAATAACAAAATGACCCAACACATTCAGCCCCCAGAACAACTGAACCCGGACCTCGGCCCCCCAAACAGACAAAATAACTATAATCACGTATGTACACACAACATATGTACACAGTCAACATTTTCTCCTTTTTTCTAATCACAAAACAGGCCCTGGGGCGCCTGGGTGGACTACCTGCATGCCCCACCAGATTGGAGCGGGCATCCTGCCGCTGGGCCAAAACCAGCGTCAACTATTTCAGTTACAAAATCATCCAAGTATGTGGGTCTCCGACACTCTCTAGCCGGGCATCCCTCAGGAGGGTACACTGCCTACGGCACCGTCGGTTCAGTCTGTGGGTTGGTGTCTACCCAGTCCCAATTATCACTAAAACAGTCCATGGTGGGGCTACTCGTCACCTCCGGCCGGGCCCTCCTCAGCCTGCTTGTGTGCCACCAGGACCCATCGTCCTGGTGGCACGCAGGACGATGGGTGACCCAGGGACCTAGTGACCCAGCGCTTCCCTTTCGCCTACAGTGTACTTCCTTTCTGCCGCCGCTAGGGACCTCGACGCAAAAGCCATGGGATGCTCCGTACCATCCTGCACTCGCAACATAACCACCACCAGGGTGGAACCGGACACGTTGCACGTTGGTGGGGCAGTTAGGGTCAAAGTGGGCCAAAACCGATGGGGAGGTGAGCTGTTGTTTTAACTTCCTCACTGCCGCCGAGCAGGCCGGGGTCCAGTTCCAAGGGGCATCCTGCTTCAGCAGTGCCCGGAGCGGCTCGATCCTGTCTGAGTATCGGGGAAACAATCAGCCATAGAAATTAACCATGCCCAGGAACGAAGAAATCTGGGCTGGCGAGGAGGGGTCCATGATCCGCAGCACTGCTTCTATGTTCAAAAACAGCAATTTCAGTCCATTCCCAGCCAGCTGGAACTCCACAATGTCCACAGCGTCCGCTGTGAAGACACACTTTTCGCCGTTCAGCGTGACCCCGTGCTCCTGTAGTGACTCCAACACTCTTTCCAGCCTCACGTGATGCTCTTCTCTCAATGCCCCGTGTACCACAGTGTCATCCAGGTATATGACTACCCCCTTCAGGCCGGCAAGCATGGTCGCCATGACCTTCTGGAAACAACTTGGTACTGAGCTCAGCCCGAAAGGCACCTGGGTGTAGCGGAAAACCCCCATGTGGATCACGAAGGCCATTAAATTCCTGCTGTCCGGGTGCAATGGTACCTGCAGGTAGCCCTGGCACAGGTCCAACTTTGAGAAGACCTGCGCCCCACTGAACACCGCCGT
The DNA here is from genome assembly GCA_020510985.1 of Pholidichthys leucotaenia. Classification (NCBI taxonomy): domain Eukaryota; kingdom Metazoa; phylum Chordata; class Actinopteri; order Cichliformes; family Pholidichthyidae; genus Pholidichthys; species Pholidichthys leucotaenia. Next base: position 6,874,714 of record CM035850.1, read on the forward strand.
GAGTTCTTCCACGGTCGGTAGTGGGTATTTGTTGGGGATGATGGCCTTGTTCACCGCTCTGAGGTCAATACATGGTCTGATGCCCCTCCTTTCTTCCTGGCCACCACCAGACTGGAGCTCCACAGTGACGCATCCACCCTTTCAATGGCTCCTGCCCCCAGCAGCTTGGTCAGTTCCGCTGACACCTCATCTCGCAGTGCCAACGCGAGATGTCGCAAGGGCTGGATCTTCAGCATGACGGTCTCATTGATGAGGGGCGATGGTAAAACGCTTCAATGTGGCCCAGGCCCCTGAATAACGCAGGCCAGCAGAGGTGCCAATCCGTTGCCCACAGACAGCATCGTCGACCCACCGGGTCCTTTATGGAGAAGCCCAGTTCCCCCAACAGGTCAACTCCCAACATGTCAGTTCCCTGACGCGCCACCTGGAAGGTGAAACTGGAGACCCTCTTCAACCCACAAGTCACCTCAAAGTCCGCCGTGCCTGCCATCTCAATCTCCACATGGCTGTAACCGAACAACTTTACCGCTCCAACTTTGATCTGCTTCGCAGGGAACAGCCTCCACAGCGTGGACAGGCTCAGGATAGACCTCCCAGCTCCCGAATCCACCATGAGTGGCATGTCGCCCCCATCAAGCTGGAGCATGTACCATTTCAGCTGACCTTTCCTCATGCACGCCATGTCGACCTGGACCGGGCCCTCGGGTCCACTCACCCCTGGGCCCCTCGCTGACATTTCGGCTCTGTTTCTTGTCCGCTTCTTCTTTTTCTTCCTGACCCTTTCTTGATATCTAGCTAGCATGCTAACCTCCGCTCTCGGCAGGAAATTGCATGCGGTTGGCCCCTCGCTAGCCTTAGCCGTTAGCTCACGCAGGGCCACAGACTCCCTTCACTGAATCAAGTCCAGCACTTCTCCCAGAAACAGTGGCTCTTTAGCTACCCTTAGAATAGTCTTCAGCCATGTGCTATTGGTGCTCTAGGCTAGCTTGTCCCTCACTAGCTCGTGCTCGATAGCCCCAAACTCATACTTCGTTGCTAGGCTACGTAGCTCCAACACAAATGACTGAAAGGCTGTTGTCGGCCAAAAAACTCACACCATCTCTCAGTGACAGTGGAAGCGTCGCCGAACATGCTGTCCATTACCTTCAGACCGTCTTCTAACAAAGTGCCCTGGCACAGCCCAAGAAAAGTCCACTGTCCCTCAGCACCAAGGAATTGAATCATCAAACTCCTCCGTCTCTCCTCGCTGACAGAACCCAGGCCCGCCACTGTTATATACACTTTAAACATCTGTTTCCACTGAGCCCACAGAATCGCTGGCGTGCTCTGGTGTTCCAGGAAAAATGGCATCTGTCCAACGCACGCTGCCATTATACACCTCGTCGCCAAATGTTCTATCTCAATAATGGAGAGCGGAGAAGGAGCTGGTCTGAACATCACAAACTTTATTTTACTTTTTCCACAGTTATACAGTATATATCCCAGCCATAGCCCACCTGACGTCACTCTACTCTCCACTATGGCAAGCCCCGAGGCCCAATTCCAGTATGTAACAGCTTTCTCTCTTGACTTTGGTCCTCACATCATAAACACAAAAAATGGACCTAAGTCACACTGATCCACTTCAACCAGTTCAACCAGGTTCAGGTTCCTTTATTTGTACCGTAAGTAGATTTATTTTGCAGTCAGGTTTCATCCTTATAGACACATATTTACAAATCACAATTCGGTGGCGGAGTGGTTAGCACTGCGGCAGCACAGCAACTCACCCTTGGCCGGGGGATCCTGGGTTCGATCCCAGCCCCCGACCAACAGTGATCTGTGTGGAGTTTGCATGCTCTCCCCGTGTCTATGTGGGTTTACTCTGGGATTTCTCCGGTTCCTCCCACATGCCAAAAACATGCAAGTTAGGTTAATTGGCGTCAAAACTGGGGATTCTAAATTGTCCTTAGGTATAACTGTGAGAGTGAATGGTTGTCTGTCTCTCTGTGTTGGTCCTGTGATGGACTGGTGATCTGCCCAGGGTGTACCCTGCCTCTCGCCCAAAGATGCTGGGATAGGCTCCAGACCGCGGAAGAAGATGAATGAATGAATGAATGAATGAATGAATGAATGAATGAATGAATGAATTCCGTTCAATATGAACACAAACACAGGCACACAGGAAGCTGACTATAAACATGATAAAAATACTCAAGGCTCCACCAATCAGGACATAAGACAAAAAAAAGAGATAAGAGAGAAGGGTCATAGTAAAAAAGTTAAAAGCTAAATCAAAGAGATTAAAAACTCAATGAAAGTCTAAAACCCAATAAAAAATTTAAAACCCAAATAAAAAAACCTAAAAAAATAAATAAATATAAAATGAAATTCATAAATAGATAAATAAATTATGTGCAATATGTTTCTACATCTTGTTCCACTCTGTGACAGCAGCAGGAACATGTCATGGCCTGAGCGCCGATGTCGTCTGCGCTCAGGCCATACATCATCCCAGCCAGGCCTTTGTTTTGACAGCGTCTCGGCGGTGCTTCCGGCCTGTCAGAAACCAAGCACCACGGGACGACTGGAGGCCAATTACCACTCATCAGCTGATTAGCTGTCAACCCCTATATAAGGGAACTGCCCTGTTTGCTCAGGGCTGCGACCTCGCACTATCCACACGTACCTCTCGTTGTGGATTAGGCTGAAGTCCACTCCAGCCCTCCTCTCTTCCCTCATCGTTATCCGTAAGTGCACCTCTTATATTATTTGTGTTTTGCCCCATGAGGCTCTTTTCCTTTGTTGTTTTCCTTTATTAATAAACTACGCAAGCTCACTGGTTGGCCCTTGGCTCTTATTAATGGCTCGCAAGAGCCATTCGTGACAGTAGGTCGCAGCCAGTGAGTTGCCGGCCACCGTGAGTTTTGCTTTGGACTTTGTTCTTCCCTGTCTGGGTAACTGCATGCTGGGAGGATGTCGTCTTTTAGGCGCAGCGTTCAGCGCCTGGGCTATGAGCTAGAGGAGGCCTTGGACTGCGTTGATGGAACGCTCTTCACCGCTACGCTCTACGACACCCCCAGCGATATACGCCAACACCTGGACCTTGCTGAGGACATTATAATGCGCCTTCCCCGCTATTCCAACCATCTGGAAATTACGGCGAGGAAAGCTGACATCTCTGCGCAACGCGAGAGACTCTGTGGGCTGGATGGAAACCCCGGCAGAACGCCGAAGAGGAGGAATCGTCGCCCCTCGCTTCAGGATCCCGCTCCTGCCTCCGTTCCGGCACGGGCATTCGCACCATCCAGGGGTCTTTCCCCAGTGTGTATGACGTCAGTCGGGATTCCCCCAGAGAAGTTGCAGCTGACAGCAATTGACATCTGGGACCGAGTGGCTGCTGCTCGCTCCGCTGTTCATCCTACTGAAATAATTAAGCACGTGACGGCGGCAGTCAGACTGGTGGAGAGGAATCCTGGGTTAAGTGACTTTCCTGAGTTCACCGACCTCCTCGCCTCTGTCTCCGCACAGGAGCGGCGATTCCCGGACCTCACCTTCGCCTCGCCCTCTGCCAGAAACCGTCGTCACCTCCAGAGTCAACCTCAGCTTGAATCCCGTCCGGATCCAGTTCCGGGTCGCCGCAAGGGCTCAATCTCCCACACAGCTGTCACTCCTGCGTCTCGTCAGAGGGGAATCCCCACAGACTCTCCCTCCGGGCCATCTTCTCCTGCTGTCCCGTCAGTGCTCCGTGCCCGGCTTGTCTCGGCTGTCGCCCCCTCCTCCTCGATGCCTATCCCTGCTGCTGTGTGTACCTGGAGTCCTGTTTTGGCGAGCCCCGTCCCGGAACCTTCGCGAGCGGCTTCTCCTCATCCTCCCAGGGGGCCCTCTGTCACCATCCGGCGGGGGAAGGGAGGAGCAACGTCCGCTACAGCAGGCACCATCCAGCCTCCAGGAGACAGGCAAGTCCAAGTTCATTTACATTCTCATTGTGATCTGCCTTGTCAGACTCCTGGGGGTGGAGTTCGGGGTTCGCAGCTCCCCGGGCTCTCACCACCTGCTGTGGCTTTAATTGTTAATCCCGCATCCTCTGTGTCTCCCTCCGCTGAGCGGTCCTCGACACCAGGCCAACGTCGCCAGATGAGGAGGGGGCCTGCGGTTCTGGAGAGCCTGGTTCCGGTCCCGCAGCCATGTCGTGGGCGGAGGAGGAGAGCGGACTGCAGCATGGAACCTGTGCCGACGAGGAAGCATCCCCGGGTCTCCACGGACGAGCGGTCCGGTCCAGCGGGTCGAGGGTCCCCTGCCACCATGCCATGTGGGCTGTCGGCGTGGACTTCAGTGCCGGAGGATCCGGAGGCTGCGGACACCATCATGCCAGCTGCGGAGCCCGACGTAGCTGAGTGGGAGCATGATGACGACCTCCTGCCGTCTGAGCCCGGATCATTGGAGTCCTGGACGGCGTCAGAACCTGAGCTCAGGCAAGTGCTCTGTGTTGTCTTTCTCCTCTCCATTCTAGAGCATTTTTGCCTGTCTCTTGGGGAGGCGAGCCGGGTGCAGCCGCCCGCTGCGTCCGAGCTTGTCTCGCCGGGTTCTGGCACTGCCGGTGATCCTGATCCCAGTTCTTTTCTCTCTCCCAAGCCTTCTCCCAGGGTCACCAGCGAGGAGCTGCTTTCGCCCGCTGTGCCAGAGGTTCCGGGTTTGGGGTTAGAGGTCGGTTCTGGTGCGGCGCCGACCCAGTTGGGGTCTGACGCGGGTGCGTCTGTGACCCAATCGGGGTCCATCGTGGGTGCGACCGTGACCCAATTGGGGTCCATCGCGGGTGCAACCGTGACCCAATCGGGGTCCGACGAGGGTGCAGCACCAGCAGGATCCAAGTTCGGAGAGGGAGCTGCAGATCCCCTGCCACCGGACACTGGACTGGCTCATCTTCTTCCTTATCCTAATCGTCACCTTCATCATCCTCCTGACTGTCACAGCTCGTCTCCACCTGGGGCCGTTGGGGTTCCGAATTCTCCGCCCGGCTTTCCCTCGTCTTTCCCCTATCCAGGGAGGCAGTCCTCTACTTCCCCCCTACGGTCCTGGTGGCTGTTTGATGCGGGTTGACTGCCTGGCGAGCTGTATCGCCGCTGCGGCGTTCTGGGGCGGCCACCCGACAGACTTTTCCGCCTCTTCGGCGATCGGGCCCGGCCACCAGAAACTCTGTATTTCTGAGCCTGGGACCGGGGCAGGCCGCCCGAACGCTCCTTGTTTCCCCTATCAGCCATGTGGTCATTGGACGCAGGGAGACTTCCAGAACTGCGTGTGTATTATTGGACTCTGCCTGCTGTCATCCTCGCATGTTTTGTTTTCCCTCTTGATATCAAGGTCTCTTTTGTTGTGTTGTCATGTGCCTTATTTTGATCTTTACCGCTGTTTAGCGTGCCTTTTTTTTTCTTCCTCTCTCCTGTCTGAGGGATGATTTGTATCTGCCACATTACGCCTTAGGGGCCTCTGTGTTTTAGTTATAGGCCTCCTTCTGTTGTCGCATCCTTTTTTTTGGGGGGGGGGTCTTGACTATGTATCATTATACTTCGTACTATGTATCATTATAAAATCGTACTTTATAGAGAGTCGCATCTTGTTTTTGGTCCTGTCTTTGTATCATCCGCACTTTATGGAGTATTGTGGGGGGGGGGTTTCTTTCCCACCGTACTCTGTAATTGCTTTGTTTGTTCCCTGTCATCGACATGGTTTTTTTTTTCCTTCTCCTTTTCTGACTCGCTCCCTCCTGGCCTGCGCCCCATCCGCCCACCCAAGGGGGGGTGGGGGGGGGGGCTTGGGTGTTATTGGCTGTTCTGAGCCCGGCCTCAAAGGGGAGGAACTGTCATGGTCTGAGCGCTGATGTCGTCTGCGCTCAGGCCATACATCATCCCAGCCAGGCCTTTGTTTTGACAGCGTCTCGACGATGCTTTTGGCTGTCAGAAACCAAGCACCACGGGACGGCTGGAGGCCAATTACCACTCATCAGCTGATGAGCTGTCAACCCCTATATAAGGGAGCTGCCCTGTTTGCTCAGGGCTGCGACCTCGCACTATCCACACGTGCCCCTCGTTGTGGATTAGGCTGGAGTCCCTACGTCAGGCTCAAGCCCTCCTCTCTTCCCTTATCGTTATCCGTAAGTGCACCTCTTATATTATTTGTGTTTTGCCCCATGAGGCTCTTTTCCTTTGTTGTTTTCCTTTATTAATAAACTACGCAAACTCACTGGTTGGCCCTTGGCTCTTATCAATGGCTCGCAAGAGCCATTCGTGACAGAACAAAGCTGGTTTTGTAGCGCTGGGTTTTACATTTTGGGACAACAAACCTCAATCTGGAGGGAAGAAGCTGAAAGTTGCAGTGCAAAGGGTGGGAGTCATCATTTAAAATGGAGGCAGCAATCCTCTGGACCTGTCTGGTGTCCAGGGATGTCAGGCTCAGCTGTGACTCACCAAGCAAACGACTGGACCATCTAACTACCTGGTCTAAGGATTTCCTCTGTTTCAGTTTTATCTGACCAAACCGTGACACTAAAGAAAAGGATAAAACAGATTCAATTCAATCCCAATAAAACATTGTCATTATGGTTCAGTCAGCATGAAAGTGAGCAAGTTTCCTTCAACAATGTAAATGTTGCTGAACCTTTTTGCACACCCTTTCACAGTTCTGTTCAATGTTTAAATTACAATCAATGATCGTCCCAAGATATTTGTAAGATTGCACACATTCAATGGTCTGGCCTTTTAGAAAAGTCACTTTGTGTCTGGGAGTTTTCCTCCTAAAGACAATAATCATATCTTTAGTTTTTGTGGTATTCAGCTCACCCAGTTCAACCAGTTCGACATTCTCTGCAGTTTTACCTGCTGACTCCAGATTAGATTACAGTCAGACTGCTGCTGACTTTACCTGCTGATCACTACCAAGAACCCATGGAAATCACTGGAAAATCATTGTTCTTTAACTCAGAGAAATTCTTCTCTAGATTTCTACCTCCAAGCAGCAACCAGCCAATCAGCATCCAGAATCCTGTCTCCTGTCCAGTCAGCCATCAGACCAGGGTGATGATCAGAGTGATGGTGTTTGTCTCTCTGCTCAACTCACCTCACATCAACTCCCAGACACTTTCCACCTTCATGTGTCCAGGAAACATCTGGAGAGAGAGAAGAAGCTGCTGTTGTCCTCGTCAGTCCTGGTGTCTAAGTAACTCTGATCTGAGGACGTCTCTGTCACACCCTGAAGTCTGAAAATGTCAGAGTGACAACGTCAGAACCGGTGGAACCAACAGCAGCTTCTACTGACTGTCTCCTGACTCCTCCCTCTTACCTGCCCAGGTGATCACCTCATTAACATGTGCATTTCTATCCCAGGAGCTTCTGCTGGGATTCCACTCCATCTGGGATGCTGGTTTGGTCTTCCTGCTGTTTCACAGATCAGCATCAGACATTCAGGAAGAGCAGATGAGAACAGAGCACTTCTTCACCAACACAATCATCCAGCAGACAGGAAGCTGCTGATTAAACAGCTGATTGGTTCTGCTTGCTCAGGTGTGTTGGGCTGACTTTGGAGGGTAGAGGCTGCAGGAAACAGCTCTACAGAATGAGAACTGACTGATTTGATGGTGACGACTCTCACCTGGACTTGACTCATTAAGATTCTAATCAGAGGTGGGAGAGGATCCAGAAATCTGGACTGAATTTGGCTCAAGTAAGAGGAGTGTTACTTTATGATATTAATTACTCAAGTACAAGTAACTAACTAACTAACTAACTAACCTACACTTATATAGCGCTTTTCTAGTCACAAAGACCACTCAAAGCGCTTTCATTAATACTAACCCTCTATTCTAAGGGCCTATAGGAAACAGATATCTAGGGACAATTTAGAACAGCCAATTAACCTAACATGCATGTTTTTGGCATGTGGGAGGAAACCGGAGAAATCCCGGAGTAAACCCACGCAACACGGGGAGAACATGCAAACTCCACACAGATCACTGTTGGTCGGGGGCTGGGATCGAACCCACGATCCCACGATCCCCACAATCCCCCGGCCAAGGGTAAACTGTGCTGCCGCAGTGCTAACCACTGCGCCACCGTGCAGCCCAAGTAGGAGTCGCCACAGAGTTACTTCAGAGGAAGAAAGGATTTACAGAAACGTTACATCAGTAGTGGAGCAACAGTCATTAATTTGGGAGTTTTTGCTCTTAAATTTGGAACTTTATTCTCCTTTATTTGCAAATATGTTTGTCTAATATTCACAACTTTGTTATTGTAAATTTACATTTTTATTCTGAAAAAATCGTAAACTCAAATTTTCTTCAACAATTTTCTCCTTAATTGGTGATTTTACTTTTGTGACTGAGTCGAGGTGGGAATCACCAGAGCACATATGATCCAGTATTATCACCATGTTGCGATGCACTGAGTATTGGGATATTCGATCCTGTTGTAGCGCCCCCTGTAGGTCCTATGTAACCCTTGCCTTACGTTAATTAGGTAAGGGAAATTATTAAGTGTAGACCAGTTGCTAGGTTCGTAAGGATTACAATAGGGAATTAAAATGAGTGTGGAATGAAATAGCTGGAGGCAAGAAATGAGCAATTCATGGCTGTTATGATTAAAGATAAAGAGAACAAAATATACAAACAATTTACAAATATACGAATATAACAACGGCCGGCATGAAATAAGACCCCAAAATTGTCCTACTGAGCTCAGTGTTTGTTTGTCTTTTTGTTTTAGTCGTTTGACCAGTCAAGATATCTTGTATTTCCAGACTCAGGTTTCTTTTCCGCTTTTAAAGCAGCGGCTTGAGTTGTTACCACTTTGAATTTTGGGCACTGGAGAGAGGAAGGATGTTCTTCAACCGAGATCTTGGTTCAGATCTCGGTTCAGTCTCGGTTCAGGTCTCGGGTCAGGCTTGCCATCTCCATTCGGAGAGAATCCAGGATCCAGAAGGTTCTTAATCAGCAACCAAAAAAAACCTAGCCAAGATGAGATATCAGCAAGAACACAGCCAAAATCACAGCCTCACGGCCTCTCAAGCTCATGCTCCCGTCAACAAGAAGACCCACAGATCTCCACACAGATCGTCCACAGCCTCTCTCGTCCGCTCTCAGATCACAAAAAAACCAAAAAACCGAGTGCGCGCCTCGGCACTCTGCTCGGAAGGCGGGGCAAATATCACTCTTAACGAATGAAAAGACCACGATCGCCCAACGTGACCATGAAACGGGAATTTAAAAGTTGGATAACAAGGATCACACTTCCTCTTCCCAAAATAATCGTTTTTCAAAATAAAATCACACAATTGTATTAATACAAAGGAAATCTGAGAAAAAGGGTCATTTTCTCAGCTGGGTTACACCCTCCCGCGCTAAATATCATGCACGTCCCGTTGCATGTGTAAACAAGACTGTCCATCGTCAGTATTTAGAAACTCTGAGAAGGCTGTACTCAAATCTTGAAAAAGGGACTTAACAACAGTCACTAGAGGATTTCCTAATTCAGGATACTCTAGTCTTTTTGGAAGTTGTCTGATTCTTTCAGATTGTCGTATTGGTTGAATTGTAATGTGATCATTTTTGTCCATTTCATCAGGTAAATCATTTGATTGGTGTTCTTGTTCCTCGACTGAATTGTCAGAAGGTTCTTCTAGTATTGTTGCTGTTTCATTTTCCACAGGTTTGTCATTCTCAGTATTGTCTCCATCCGGTATCATTTCCACAGGTGAATTATAGGAAAGTTCAATCTCATTTGCATTATGCTCCCTATCCGGTTCTGCATTGGCAGTGGTTTCAGGTAAGTCACAATCAGGTGGGTTTGTCATTTCTGGTGTCTGCAAAGGTTTTGGATAATCCTGCACAGTAGTAAATCTGGTTATCTCCTCACGTGGGGAATCCTCAACCCACGGAATCAAAAATTCATTTTCAATTTCAGTTAACTTTTCGTGATCATTGTTCTCTGCAACAGTTGTTTGGCGTGTCTTAGGATGGTGAATAGGCTCTGGCTCAGGTGTTTCTGCTGTGGCAACAGGGAGGAAACTGCAGGGAAGCAAAAGGTCTCTGTGTAAAGTTCTTGAGGGGCCTTGCTTTGACTCGGGTTTAACTGTGTAAACAGGTAAATTACCTGCACATTTGACTACCACATGAATGTCGGCCTCCCATTTATCAGCAAGCTTATTTTTTCCACGCAGTCTCACATTTCCAACTAAAACCCTATCCCCAGGTTCAAGTTCAGAAACAGTGATTTTGTGGTCAAACCTGGCCTTGTTCTTGTCTGCAATCCTTTGTGCATTTTGTGACGCTAACTTGTAGCTTTCTTTGAGCCTTTTCTTGAGATTTTCAACGTATTGCAAGTGAGTAACTTTCTGATCTTTGTTGAGAGGAAGTCCAAACGCAAGATCAACTGCCAATCTGGGTTTTCTACCAAACATTAATTCGTAGGGAGTAAACCCGGTTACATCACTGCGTGTGCAGTTGTATGCATGTACTAACGGCATAACATAGTCTTTTCAGTGGGACTTTTGTTTGGACTCAAGCGTTCCTAACATACTCAGTAACGTTCGGTTGAATCTTTCAGTGGGGTTACCCCTGGGGTGGTATGGGGTTGTTCTTATTTTCTTTATGCCTGAGATCTCACAAAGGTCTTTTATTAGTTTTGCCTCAAAATCAGGACCCTTATCACTGTGTAGGCGCTCAGGTATACCGTAGTGAACGATGAATTTATCCCACAGGCACCTGGCAACCGTTTTGGACCTTTGATTTGGGGTCGGCAACACAAGGGCAAATTTAGTAAAATGATCAGTTATTACGAGAATATTGCTGGTATTGCTACTATCTGGTTCCAGACTGAGAAAGTCCATACAGACTAACTCTAAAGGACGTGTGGTGGTTATGTTGACCAGGCTAGCCGCTTTTTCAGGAGGACTCTTCCTTCGTATGCACCGATCACATGTTTTTACCTTTTGCTCGACATCTGTTGCCATACATGGCCAATAGAATCGTGTTCTGACCAGATCAAGGGTTCTGTCAATATCTAAGTGGCCCATATCATTGTGCGGACTTTGGAGTACGGGAGCTCTGAGCTCCTCGGGAAGAACGAGCTGGTGGGTCACTTGGTCTCCATTTTGTCTTTTTCTGTACAACACTTCATTGTACATCTCCAATTTATGGAGTTCTCTGAGTAAAAGAGGGAGCTCTGGGAGTTCTTCTCTAGCAGTCGGTGGGGGTGTTTGGCCATGTTCGATTTGTTCAATAACTTGTCTGATTGTCGAGTCCGCTTTTTGTTTGTCTTTGATTTCTGTTTGAGACAAGACAGGGATAGTTGGTAAGCCATTGTCTTGCTCCAAAACGTACAAGTCTGGGATTGCGTCAGCTGAGATGTTAAGTGACTCTACAAGTGTAACACCAAAATCCTGATTGTCATCACGGATTTTAACAAGGTGGTTTTGACAGATGGCTTGGACAGCTTCATCATTTACAATCTCTGTGGTGTCACTGTCAGCTAGGTGACGCTCTACAAAGCGGCTTACACACTCCTGCTCTTTCCAGGACTGGACATCGTTAACGAGTTCACCATGAGGATGTCTAGACAACCCATCTGTGTCTAGGTTTTGCTTGCCTGCTCTATACTGTAACTTAAAGTTGTAGTTAGACAAAGCTGCAAGCCACCTGTAGCTTGTGGCGTCTAATTTAGCAGAGGTCAATATGTAGGTGAGTGGGTTACTATCTGTAACTACCGTGAACTGACCACCATACAAATAGTCGTGAAACTTTTCAGTTACTGACCATTTTAGAGCTAAAAACTCTAGCTTGTGAGCTGGATAACGTGCTTCACTCCTTGATAACCCGCGTCTGGCAAAAGCTATGGCCCTAAGCTGACCGTCCTGCTCCTGATAGAGTGCTGCACCTAAGCCAGTGGTACTAGCATCAGTATGGAGTACGTAAGGCAGCTTTGGGTCTGCAAAGCCTAAGATAGGAGCTGATGTTAACTTTTCGATGATGGAGTCGAAAGCTTTTTGACAGTCTGTGGTCCATCGACTCTCAAATGGCAGTTTGGAATCAAAGTAGGTTTGGTCGGTGACTTTGGATTTTGACCTTTTGTTGAGTGGCGGGTAACCACATGTGAGATCATTAAGAGGGCATACTATAGACAAGTACCCTTCAATGAAGCATCTGTAGTACCCTGAGAACCCTTAAAAGGATCTCAGTTCCTTGAGATTCTTAGGCCGTGGCCAGGTCTTAAGGGCCTGAATCTTTTTGGGATCTGTCTCGACACCGCTTTCGGAGACTACATGACCTAGGTACTGGACTGTTGTTTGAAAAAATTTACATTTTTCCGGCGATAACTTTAGCCCGTACTCTTTAAGACGATGGAGTACCCGCATGAGTCGCCGTTCATGTTCTTCCAAACTATTTGAAAAGATGATGAGATCATCTAGAAAGACTAGCACCTCATTTAAGTTCATGTCACCGACGCAGCGCTCCATGAGCCGCTGAAAAGTGCTTGGGGCGTTGGTTATGCCCTGCGGCATGCGGTTGAACTCCCAGAATCCAAGGGGTGTTACAAAAGCAGTCTTTTCTTTGTCTGCTTCTTCTACCTCAATCTGGTAATATCCAGACTTAAGATCGAGGACTGTAAACCACTTGGATTCTGTGAGCGCCGAGAACGTCTCCTCTAGATTTGGGAGAGCATAAGAGTCTTTTCTTGTTTGCAAATTGAGTTTGCAAAAGTCTATACATAGACGCACATCATTGTTTCGCTTGCTCACCACGACAATGGGGGACGAGTAGGGAGACTGGGATTCTCTTATTACACCTGCAGCAAGCAGCTCTTGAAGGTGTTTACGCACTGCCTCAAGGTCTTGAGGGTGTACGGGGCGTGCACAGTGCTTAAAGGGAGTCGGATCGTGAAGACTGATGGAGTGTTTTACTTTGCTCGTACACCCAAAGTCCAAATCATGGAAAGTGAATACTTCCGGGATGTTATTTAGTTGTTTGGTTATTCGCTCTTTCCACTCCTGTGGAATCGGTGAGTCACCAAAGTTGAAACTCAGTTGTGTCTTGTTTGTGGCCGACTCATTTGCACTGACGACATTGTGCTGGGACAGGATACAATGGAAAACTCCAAGTTCTGCGATGACACACGTGGACGGAATTGTGACATCTTGCTCTGTTTCATTTGTAATCATTACAGGCACTTTGTGTGGAGCTCGGGAAGGAAGTGTTATCAGGCAAGTTTTAACACAAAGGCCACCAGGCAAGGAAGACTGAGAGGGGTGTTCAACTATAGCACAGGTGTCTGAGGTACAGTGAACGTTGGCAGACCCCTCTAAAATTACAGTTTTACCTGCTGGAACTACAGCTGGAGCTTTGCTCGACAAGGTAACTAATCCAATGTTCCCATCTTTGTTCTTTGTATGTCTTAGTTCGAGAGTTTTCAACAGTGTCCTAAAACCATAAGGGCTAGGTAAGTAATCAGGAGTCTTCATGTCTAAATACTTTCCATAAAGAACATCAGGTGTGTTTGTTCCCACTAACACTGGTGTCTGACTATTAGGATTGGCATCTGGAACAACGAGAGCTAAGGTTGGTATGTCAATCTCTGTGCATAAGAAGTCTTTTGGAAAGGTAATACACATCTCTATATAACCTAAATAGGGGACGGGCTGACCTGCAGCGCCCTCTACTTCTAAAAGGTCATAGAGTGGTTTAAAGTTTTGATCGGGGAAGTTCTGTTTGTAAAATGACTCGGTGACTGTAGTCACTTGTGATCCTGAGTCAAGAAGACAATGCACATTAACATCAGAAATGCTAACTACAGCTGTGCATTTGGAGCCAACTAACCCTTTTGGTAGACTATATTTAGGTGGGTTAGTAACAGATTGCTTAAGGCTAGCGCGTTGCTTGTACTTAGTGGGACATGATTGTCTGGCTACAGTCTCCATTTGCCCCGTAATAGAGACTGTTCTTAGTTTAACTCGGTCTTTATTAGCTGCGGGATTTCCAGACCCCCATCTCTTTTGTTTCTCTTTAAACAGCTTACGCTTTTCAGTAACTAAAGCTGGGTTTGGTTCGTTTTTGCAGTTTGGCTTGATGTGGCCATCCTCTCCACATTGGAAACAGTACCATGGTTTGGGTGGGGTACTTTGAGTTTTGACCGTTTGTTCTGTGGGTTCCTTTGTCACTTTATTCGACTTTCATTTCTCTTTTGGCTTTGTACTGGGTGTACTTTTTGAGTTTTGAGCTTTTGGTTTTGCAGTTAGTTTTGCTAGTTGAGTTTGAATTTCTGCAACTTGTTTTGAGAGTTCTTGAATTGAGTTTAACATGATATTGTTCTCATTTTCATCTGAACTGAATTGCACAGTTTGCACATGGGATGTCACTTTTTGTTTTGAACTGCTCAAATGTTGTCTCATTCGCAAGTTTTTGGCAGCATTTTGGACTTCTTCAGTACATAGCCAGAGAAGCAAATCAGGAAAAGTTGGGGGATTTGATCGTTTTTGTTTTAACTGGAGTGCAGTTAAAAGGGAATCATCCCAACAACCTCGACAAAACTGTGTGACAAGCAGCCTGTCAAAATCTTGGCTTGAAGCACCACCGCGCTTCACAGTGTGAGTCAAAGCTACTTAAAGACATTGTAGATATGATGAGGGTTTCTCACCTGTGTTTTGGAAGGTGTCAATAAACTTAGCGTAAAGCTCTCCGCCATCTTGAACTGTACCATAAGCAGAATCTAACAGCTGAAGGTATTCTGATGGTGAGCTGTTGGGGTTCAAGTACTTGACTACATCAGCTGCTGGGGGTAAAAGAGACTCAATGATCTTTCGGGATTGTTGCAATTTGGACATAGCAGGATCAGTCAAGATTAATTCTACACTGGAGCGCCAAGTATCATAATCTAGCTCATAAGCTGGTCAGAGGTCTTTGCCAGAAAAAGCTCCAAGCTTTTGTGAAAACGGCTGCACGGAAAAATCTTCCCTTTTTACAATGTGCTCAACTACCACACGTTGCACTTCTGGGGGATTTAAATCATGTGCAGAAATGGTGGGCATACTTCGAGCTGGGGTGCTCGCAGTGTGATTTGACTGGTGTGATGATGAGATGTCACCACTATTATGACTTATTGTTTGTGTGATTATGTTATATTTGTAATGGTAAATGTTATTATTTGTTAAAGTACACACATTTATTTGGGATCTGTCTTTGTTTAATTTGAATGCCTTGGGAGATAATTGTATGGTTAAGTATTTGGGTAAAATGATGGATAATAAGTTATTGCACATACCTTTGAACTTTTTTTTAACTTTTTAACTTTAACTTTAACTTTATTTATATAGCGCCATTTCACAACAACAGTCATCTCATAGCACTATCAACTGTAGGGGGGAACCCCCACAGTTGCAGAAAGACCCCAGCAATCAGGCGATCCCCTGTGAGCAAGCACTTGGCGATGGTGGAGAGGAAAAACTCCCTTTTAACAGGAAGAAACCTCCAGCAGAACCAGGCTCAGGGAGGGGCAGTCATCTGCTGCGACTGGCTGGGGGGTGAGGGGATAGAGAAGAAGAAAAGAACAGACATGTAGAGAGCAAACAGCACGATGGGGACTCAATCTATGGGAGAGAACAAACAAATGTTAATGACCAGCAAAAAAAAATATTTCATAGAGAGTGAGGAAAGGAGTGAAGCCCAGTGCATTACTGGAGGTCCCCCGGCTGACTAAACCTATTAGCAGCATAACTAAGGGAGGGTTCAGAAACACATGATCCCTCCCTAATTGTAGGCTATATCAAAAAGGTAGGTTTTAGCCCTATTCTTAAAAACAGAGATCGAGTCTGACTCCCGAATCCAGATTGGCAGCTGATTCCACAGGAGAGGAGCTTGATAACTGAAGGCTCTGCCTCCCATTGTACTTTTGGAGATTCTAGGTATTACAAGTAATCCTGCATTTTGGGAGCGTAGTGCTCTGTTAGGATAATATGGTAGTATCAGATCTTTTAAATAAAAAGGAGCCTGATTGTTTAGAGCTTTGTAAGTAAGAAGAAGGATTTTAAACTTAATTCTAAACTCTATGGGAAGCCAATGAAGGGAGGCCAGAACCGGAGAGATATGATCTCTCTTTCTAGTACCTGTTAAAACTCTTGCTGCAGCATTTTGGATCAGCTGAAGACTTTTTAAAGATGTTTTAGGACAGCCTGATAATAAAGAATTACAATAATCTAATCTCGAGCTAACAAAAGCGTGGATCAGCTTCTCAGCATCACTCTGAGACAAGATGCTCCTAATCTTGGCAATATTACGCAATAGATAGAAGGCAGTCTTAGAAACAAATTTAATATGTGAAGTGAAGGACAAATCCTGATCAAAAATAACTCCAAGGTTCCTCACAGAGCTATTAAGAGAAAGAGTAACTGCATCCAAACTGAAAGTTTGATTTGGAAAGGAATTTCTAAGGTTTTTTGGACCAACAAGAATGACTTCAGTCTTATCTGAATTTAATAGCAGGAAATTACAAGTCATCCAAGCTTTGATTTCCTTAAGACAGGCTTCTAACTTGGCTAATTGATTACTATCATCTGGCTTCATTGACTGGTATAATTGTGTGTCATCTGCATAACAATGAAAATGTATACAGTGCTTTCTAATAATGTTGCCTAACGGAAGCATATATAAACTAAAAAGAGTAGGGCCTAGCACAGATCCCTGTGGAACTCCATGACTAAGCTTTGAGTTGAAAGAAAACTCATTATTTACATGAACAAACTGGAACCTATCAGATAAATAAGATCTAAACCACTGCAACGAGGTTCCATTAAGTCCAACATAGTGTTCTAATCTATCAAGTAGAATATTATGATCGATAGTATCAAAAGCTGCACTAAGGTCTAAAAGGACAAGTACAGAAACTAGTCCATTATCAGATGCAATGAGGAGGTCGTTAGTGACCTTCGCTAAGGCTGTTTCAGTACTATGATGGATTCTAAACCCAGATTGAAACTCTTCAAGTAAACCATTTCCCTGCAGGTGGTCAAATAATTGCGTAGCAACAACTCTTTCTAAGATTTTTGAAATGAAAGGGAGATTAGAGATTGGTCTATAGTTAGCTAAAGCTCCTGGATCTAGCGTTGGCTTTTTGAGTAAGGGTTTAATTACAGCCGTTTTAAAAGCCTGCGGTACATGGCCTAAAGTTAATGAAGAATTGATTATATGAAGAATAAAGCTACCAATAAGTGGGAAGACTTCTTTAAATAACCTGGTAGGAATAGGGTCTAAAAGACAAGTTGAAGGTTTGGATGAGGAAACTATTTTGTCTAACTCACAAAGGTCGATTGGAGTAAACTCATCAAGACAGACATCAAAAGAAGGAGTTGTAGTAGTTACAGTATTTAAGTTAACTGTGGGAAGAATCTGATTGATTTTATCTCTGATGGATGAAATTTTATTATTGAAAAAGTTCATAAAGTCCTGACTAGTAAGCTCTAAGGGAATGCTAGAATTGACAGAGTCCTGACTCTTTGTCAACCTGGCTACAGTACTGAAAAGAAACCTGGGATTATTCTTGTTCTCTTCTATTAATGCAGAGTAATAACTTGTTCTAGCTTTTCTAAGAGATTTTTTATAAATTAAAAGATGATTTCTCCAAGCTAAATAGATTTCATCTAAATTAGTAGAGCGCCATTTTCTTTCTAATTGACGAGTCTTCTGTTTTAAGCTACGAGTTTCTGTGTTGAACCAAGGAGTTAGAAATCTCTGATTAGACTTTTTCTTTTTTAAGGGGGCCACCAAGTCTAGAGCCTGATGCAGAGAAGCTGAAACACTATCCACCATGTTATCAATTACAGAAGGAGCAAGCTGTCTATAGCTTATTTCCGTTGTGTTGACACATGGCATAGAGGAAACAATCTGCATAAATTTGGAAACAGCATCATCTGAGAGGCATCTACTGTAATAATATTTTTCTTTAGGAGCCAAATAGTCAGAAATAGTAAAATCAAAGGTTAACAGACAATGGTCTGACAGTACAGGGTTATGAGGAGACACTACAAGATTTTCTATTTCTATGCCATATGTCAAAACAAGGTCCAATGTATGGTGGAGGTAATGAGTAGAATTTCCTACTTTCTGAGAAAACCCAATCGAGTCTAATATTGAATTAAAAGCCACATTAAGGCAGTCACTATCTACATCCACATGTATATTAAAGTCCCCTACTATAATTATTCTATCAGATTTCAGCACTAAATCAGCTAAGAAATCAGCAAATTCGGATAAAAATTCTGAGTAGGTTGATGGGAGACGATAAACTATGGCAAATAAAATTGGGTTTAACCTAAAATTGCTAAAGTGCCCAATACTGAGGACCAGGCCCTCAAAGGAATTATAACATGTTTTTTGCTTTACATTAACTAGTAATTTGGAATGGTAAATTGTTGCTACTCCTCCTCCACGACCAGAACTTCTGGGATTTTGACAGTTTAAATAACCAGAGGGAGTTGATTCATTTAAACCAACATAATCCTCTTGCCCTAACCACGTCTCTGTAAGAGATATTAAATCAATCTGATGATCAATTAACAGATCATGGACTAACAGAGACTTGGGAGTTAGAGACCTAATATTTAATAAACCACATTTAATTTTTAAATTATGAGGAGGAACAGAGGCCAAATCATTCAATTTAGAGGCTTTATGTTTAATTTGAGTTTTACCAATATTTTGCTTTATCACTTTGGGATGCTTATACATTATATTTTTATTCACTTTGGAGGGAGCAGACAACGATTCTCTGATGGGGAAGACAGGGGCTAAGCTGAGGGGTGGCGGATGAAGAGGAGCTGCAGAGAGGCGTGTAAGACTGCGACTCTGCTTCCTGGTCCCAACTCTGAGTAGTCAGGGTTTTGGAAATTTGGATAAAAAAGATGCCAGATTGTTAGATAAATGAGAAGCACCATCCAAAGTGGGATGAATGCTGTCTCGTCTCATAAGACCAGGTTTTCCCCAAAAAGAGCTCCAATTGTCAATGTAGCCCACGTCATTTTTAGGACACCACACAGACAGCCAGCGGTTCAAGGATGACGAGCGGCTAAACAAGTGCCCAACACAGAAGCTCTGTCCTGCGCCGGCCTTCCCTCCATGTTCACTCTACTGAGGCAGCGCAGGCTCCGCTGGCTAGGCCACGTTCACTGTATGGAGGATGGCAGAATCCCCAAAGACGTCCTCTACGGAGAACTGGCGACTGGCAGGAGAGACGTTGGCTGCCCACAGCTGCGCTTTAGAGACGTCTGCAAGAGAGATATGAAGGCCCTGGAGATCAACACAGAACGCTGGGAGGACCTTGCAATGGACCGCTCCAAATGGAGAAGCACCCTGACCAGACAGCTCAAGGCGGGTGAAGAGAGACTGACTGCTGCAGCAGATAAAAAAATGAAAATAGGACCCGCAGGAAGAACCGCCACAGACCCAGCAGCACGGAGACCACCCACAAGTGTGACCTGTGTGACAGGGACTGTCATTCGCGCATCGGCCTGTTCAGCCACAGGCGGTGCTGTTCCAGCAGAGTAGACGTTTAGGATTCTCTTCCATGGTCATCATAGACCGACGGAGGCCGACGACGCCCTGGTGAAACAACAGTGCTGAAATCTACACAGAAATGGGCTGCAGATGTGAGAGCTGAGACTGGCAGAGTGACCTGATGAAACAATCAGCCACAGCTGGAAACTAGGGAGCAGACTGGGGGTGAAAGGTGAGTGACTGGAGAAACGAGGAAGGAGGCTCTGCAGGAAACAACGTGTGAACACAGTTGTCTTGATCTCTGTATGTGTGGATTACTTGGGTTGTTCCTGATATCTGGTGAAAATCTCAGGTAAATGGCTCCATCAGAAATATCGTCGTCGGCCTCCGTCGGTCTATGATGAACATGGAAGAGAATCCTAAACGTCTACTCTGCTGGAACAGCACCGCATGTGGCTGAACAGGCCGATGCGTGATGGCAGTCCCTGTCACACAGGTCGCACTTGTGGGTGGTCTCCGTGCTGCTGGAGCTGTGGCGGTTCTTCCTGCGGGTCCTATTTTCATTTTTTTATCTGCTGCAGCAGTCAGTCTCTCTTCACCCACCTTGAGCTGTCTGGTCAGGGTGCTTCTCCATTTGGAGCGGTCCATTGCAAGGTCCTCCCAGCGTTCTGTATTGATCTCCAGGGCCTTCATATCTCTCTTGCAGACGTCTCTAAAGCGCAGCTGTGGGCAGCCAACGTCTCTCCTGCCAGTCGCCAGTTCTCCGTAGAGGACGTCTTTGGGGATTCTGTCATCCTCCATACAGTGAACGTGGCCTAGCCAGCGGAGCCTGCGCTGCCTCAGTAGAGTGAACATGGAGGGAAGGCCGGCGCAGGACAGAACTTCTGTGTTGGGCACTTTGTCCTGCCAGGATATGTCCAGGATGCGGAGAATGCAGCACAAGTGGAAGGAGTTCAGTCTCTTTTCCTGCCGGGCATATGTTGTCCACGTCTCACTCCCATAGAGCAGTGTGCTGATGACGCAGGCGTTGTACACTGCCATCTTCGTCTTGACAGAGAGTTTGGGATTCTCCCACACTCGTGTGGTGAGGCGAGCGAGTGTGAAGGCTGATTTTCCAATCCTCTTGTCGATCTCTGTATCAAGGGAGCGATTGTTGCTGATCGTGGACCCCAGGTACATGAACTGATTCACGACCTCCAGCTCGTAGTCGTCGATGGTGATGGTTGGTGGTGCTTCCGTGCCTTGCGCCAAGACGTTAGTCTTCTTCAGGCCGATGGTAAGCCTTAAGTCCTTGCATGCCTGGGAGAAGCGGTCCATCAGGGTCTGAAGCTCCTGCTGTGTGCGGGTCGTGACTGCAGCGTCGTCTGCACACAACATGTCTCTGATTAGAGCCTCGCGTACTTTGGTTCTGGCTTTCAGGCGGGTGAGGTTGAAAAGCCTGCCGTCAGATCTTGTGTGCAGGTAGATTCCCTCTGTTGTTGTGCTGAAGGCATGCATCAGGAGCATAGCAAAGAAAATCCCAAAGAGGGTTGGCGCAAGTACACAGCCCTGTTTCACTCTGCTGCGTATGTTGAATGACTCTGAGACATTGCCGTCGCGCTGCATTATCCCCTGCATGTTGGTATGAAACGATTCGATGAGGCTTTGCAACTTTGGTGGGCATCCTATCTTTGGCAGGATCTTGAAAAGGCCCTCTCTGCTGACCAGATCGAACGCTTTGGTGAGGTTGATGAAGGCGACATACAGGGGCATGTTCTGTTCTCTGCATTTCTCCTGGAGTTGGCGGATGGAGAATATCATGTCCACCATCGATCGCTCAGTGCGGAAGCCACACTGAGACTCGGGGTAGACACGTTCGGCAAGCTTCTGTAGACGAACGAGAACAACTCGTGCGGAGACTTTGCCAACAATGCTGAGGAGGGAGATGCCCCTGTAGTTGTTGCAATCGCTTCTCTCCCCTTTGTTTTTGTAGAGGGTGATGATCTTGGCGTCCCTCATGCCCTGTGGTGTGGCGCCTTCCTTCCAGCACTGGCAGAGGACGTCATGTAATGGCAGCAGTAGGGCAGTCTTGCAGTGCTTGATCAGGTTGGGGGGAATGCCATCGTTCCCGGGTGCCTTGCCAGCGGCCAAGCTATCAATGGCCTTGCTGAGTTTGTCGATGGTTGGCAGGCAGTCGATGGCATCAAGGGCTGACGGTGTCACGGTGTTCTGTCTGGAGTAGAGGTCGGAGTAGTGTTCCACCCATCTCTCCATCTGCTTGTTCTTTTCTGTGATCATCTCCCCAGTGGAGGATTTGAGGGGGGCTGTCTTGCTCTGAGCCGGACCAAGTGCTTTCTTGTTGCCATCGTACATACCACGGATGTTCCCTGTTATGGCAGCAGTTTGAATGTCTTGGCTGAGCTGGGTCCAGTACTCGTTGGCGCAGAGCCGAGCAGTCTGCTAAACTTTGCTTCTTGCAGCCCTGAGAATCTGGAGATCCTTCTCGTTTGGGTACTTCTTGTACTCAGCAAGTGCTGAGCGCTTGGCTTCAATGACGGGGGTCATCTCGGTCAACTTGGCATCAAACCAGTCCTGTGACTTTGAGGTCTTCCGCCCAAAGGTAGCCAAGGCTGTGCGGTGGATGGTGTTTCGCAGCTCTTCCCACTTCTGCTTTGCAGATTCTCCTTCTTGTGGTACACCAAGTTCCTTCTCAAAGGTGGAGGCAAACTGCTCAACAAGTTCTGGTTGGGCCACCTTGCTGGTGTCAATCCGTGCCTTTCCAGGCTTTCTGGCACGATGGAATTTCTTCAGCTGCAGCTTGACCTTGCAACACACCAATGAATGGTCTGTGTCGCAATCTGCACTCTGGAACGAACGGGTGATTAGCACGTTCTTCAGTGAGGTGCGCCTGGTCAGGATCAAATCCAGCTTGTGCCAGTGCTTTGAGCGCGGATGTCACCAGGAAACCTTGTGTTGGGGCTTGGTCTTGAAGAACGAGTTTGTGATGCACAGATCATAATATGTGCAGAACTCGAGCAGCCGCTGTCCGTTGTCGTTCATTCTGCCCACGCCAAATGGTCCAAGACAGGAGGGCCAGGAGTCATGGTCAGCACCCACTCTGGCATTGAAGTCTCCAAGGAGAATGAGCTGTTCAGAGTTGGAGATGATCCTGACAGTTGTTGCGAGATTCTCGTAGAACTCGTCTTTTGCATCTGGTGTGGCTGTCAGTGTTGGGGCATACACACTGACGAGGGTGACTGGGCCTTGAGTGGTGTTCAGGCGGAGGGTGAGGAGTCATGCAGAGCCATTGCTGCCCGGTTCCACCATCTTCAGCAATGTGTTCTTCACTGTGAAGCCCACTCCGTGTTCCCTGTGTTCGTCACTGCCCTTTCCCTGCCAGTAGAACGTGTAGTCCTTCTCTCTCAGTGTGCCTACGTCAGCCAACCGTGTTTCCTGGAGAGTGGCGATATCCACTTCCAGTCTCTTCAGCTCATTATTGATGACGGCAGTCTTCCTGGTGTCGCTGATGTCCTTGAGGTTAGCAGTGAGTCCTGTCATCATAGTGCGGACGTTCCAAGTTCCCAGTTTTAGAGTTGGTCTCTTTTGTTTTGTTGTCTTGCCTGGTGCGAAGGTTCTCAGCCTGCCGTTCGGACTTCTCCTCATCCCCATGCACCCAATGAGGAAAGCAGGCTGTGGCGGGACAACACCTTATTGGCTGGGGGCTGCCCAGCTTGAGGCGGGCGGTAGCTGTCCAGTGAGATTCACTGATCCCTCCCACCGTCGGGAGCAACCCCTGGCGCCGCACTCTACGCCAATTGAGCAGTGGCTTATAACTGGTAACTGTCATTCCCCGTGTTTTGTCTATGCCAAAGGCGAAGCTGGAGTGTCCTCTCCAGTGATCCGGTGTTCTACCTTCCAGCATTGGGCGTTGGTAGGATTCAAGCCTGGGCAGGAAGATATGGAGGACAAGATGTTGCCCATGCAGCATGTCCCCCCTCTCCACGTCACTGATGAATCCAAAGGAACAGCAGGGCTGCTACAGTTTGGCACCAGCGCCATTGCAGGAGCTGCCAGAACGATGTTGAGCACAACAGAGAACTGCCTTAGGGACTCCGACTCCAAATTTTTCCTCAGGGTTGACTCCCGAAGCCTTTCCTGTGACCGGGTGTGCCGCAAGGCAGCGGGGGTTTGAAATCAGGGTTTACCTTCCCCTAGATGGGCTACCTTCCCAGGTTGACGAGCCACCATCTACCCGAAGCATCTGGTTTTAAGGCACCAGAGATCTGCCCTCGCCCCTTCTCCTATTAGTAAAAGCAGTTCCGCCAGGCTTAGAGACTAAACCACACGGGCAGGCTAGGAGTTGGACTTAGTTGTCAGAGGCTTTTTGAGACGCACGCCATAAGAAGCATTTTATGAGCACTGGGAGCTTAACCCCGGTGCCGCTCCTGGCTATGACAACCTTGGAACCATCAGAAATATATTTAAAGAGAAAAAATATTGATGTGTTCAATACTTATTTTCCCCGCTGTATATTCTGAACATGACATGACTAGATCTACTTTGCCTCATCTCAGAACAATGTGATGACGGGTATTTATGTCAAACTAATAATCACAACAAGAAATGTTCCTAAACAGTTCTCACCAACTACAACTGACCTTTTCAGAGCTGCCTTCAGAGCCATTGTTACAGTTGTCTCATTCTGGATGCTTTCAGGTTCTCCTGCAACAGATAAAACAGGAGGAAATGCACGTCCACAGTAGAAAAGATCCTCATCTGTAGACTTGCCTTTCACGTGTATCCTGTCTTGCTTCTATTGACTTTCATTCCTCTTATCTCCAGAGCTCTCCTCCACCTGCTCCCTGCTCTCTCCCTACAGATCACAATGTCATCTCTGAACATGAAAGAGTTAAGTTAGGGTAAAATTTGCAATTGTCCATGTCTTAAAGTCTTAAATTTGTTCATATAATGTTAAGGCTTTTATTAAAAAATTGCAGTTAATCCATAAATCTGCCTTGCAAAGGTCTTAAATACTATAGCTACATTTTCTTGCATTTGAGGTGAAATCCTCATTTAATTTTCAGAATCTGTAGGTTCTGCTTTTGCCTTTTAACACTGCGAAAAGTTAAATGAGAGGAATGAACATAGAACATGCATTGTTTCTAGTTAATTTTCAGGCTTTTTCTGAATTTTTTTACCTAATTTTTATAACATATTTACACCTTTGTTTCACATAAATTTACAACTTCCTCCTTTAAAATTTGTAACTTTATCTCATAAATTTACTTTTTTTTTCCTCTTGCAAATTTGTGAGTTTTGCTTTAAAAAACTGAAATTTTTATCTCATCAGTAAAGCATTTACGACTTAATTATTACTCCTAATAGATTCAAAGACGGACTTGCAAGCCTGCAGTTTCTGACTGCACTCCAGCAGTGTCCCAGTGTGTTGGTTCCTGTCTGGTGCCGTTCTCCTAAGAAGCTGACTGCTGCAGACATGGAGACCATGTTCCCACCAGACCTCAGTCCAACAGGAAGCAACAGGTGACAGAAAGAGGGCAAAACACTTGGATTCTGGGCTGATTATCTTCTTGACTGTGAAGGTTTGTCAGGCCTTTTTCTGCAACATATTTCATCACACTGTGAAATTCAAGACAAATGCTTTAGTAACTGCAGCATTCTGATAATCCAGAGATGCAAAACAATGTTCCCACAATGATAATTTATTTTTCCCTTTCAGAAAAAGTGACTGCTGTGTCTCTAGAGGATCTGTTGATGTCTGCTGCAGGACGAGCATCACTTCCACCTGCTGGAATCAGATCACTGCCACACATTGAGTTTTTGGCTGATTCACCATCCCAATGTCAAACACTTGTGCAAAAACACTGAAGCTTCCCCTCTGACAATCATACAGTCACTTTAAGGCAAATATGGACTTTGGGATACAGAATTCTCCAGGATTTGGGTGCTTTTAAAATTACTTTGGGGGGATTATAAGAAATAAAATGTCCCAAAGTGGAAAAAGCCTGCCATTTTACCATAAAAAGGTAACAGATTTGTCAAGAAAAGTGACAGTTATGGGTGGAAAAGCTGAAAATGAGATTTTGGAAAAAGTACAATTTTCAAAAAACACCCTCAAAAATTTGCAAAAAAAAGTCCAATTTCGGCAAATACCAAAACATTACTGGCAAAAGTTGCATTTTTGTGAGAGGTAAAAAATTTAAAAGAGGGGGAAAAAAGCTGCAAAGTTGTGAGAAAGTTAAAAGATCTCAGGTTAAATTGGTCAGAAATTGTTGTGGCTCCATTCAGATATTGACTCTTTGCTCAGTAGAGGTTGCTGACCCCTGCCCCAGGACATGGGAGGGTGAAATCCTGCGCTGTCCAGAGATCTGGTTTAGTCTTTACCTGGCTGTTAATTTTTTTGTCAAATATGTTATGGATCTAGGTTCCAGCCCCCACACGACCTGAAAAGGATTAAGTGGTGGAAGATGGATGGAGGGATGTTATGGTTCTAAATTGTTCTTGAGTATGAATGTGAGAGTGAATGGTTTTCTGTCTCTTTGTGTTGGCCCTGCAGTGGACTGGTGATCTGTCCAGGGTGGATCCTGCCTCTCACCCAAAGATGCTGGGATAGGCTCCAGACCCACCACGACCCAAAACGGATTTAGTGGTAGAAGATGGAAGGATGGATGTTATTGACTTTATCACTTAACCCATGTTATTGTTCTTTAAAGTAAGGTAAAGTTATAATCTCTGTGTACTGTTATCACTACGTGTTATATACACTGAGTATGTTTAACGCAGATCAACAGCAAGCCAAACTCGTTTTTCGCGAGCCAGGAAACCGAGCGTCCTGCTCACTTTATTCAGTCTCCTTAAGACAGCTTACAGTACCTTACAACTGTAGCTCGAAGCTCGTTGAAAAGCCCGAGTGAAAAGCCATTGCTTTCGATGGTGTAGAAAGGCGTTTAACACACAGGAGGAACGTTTCAGATATTCGCGGGCAGGTTATACTCGTCTGCCTTTTTTTTCTGTCTCCCTCTCGATGTCCGTTTCTTATACCCATAAACCATAGCGGCAACTGGCAGCGCTTTCAATATAAAACACAAGTAAATCGCTACTAACTATACAGAAATTACTTTTAACGCTATGACTATTTTTGACATGAATTATTATAAATGAACTATGATTTTAATATGAACTTATAAACTATTCTCAACTCTATAAAACACACACTACTGAGGGCAGAACACT
Source organism: Pholidichthys leucotaenia (assembly GCA_020510985.1). Lineage (NCBI taxonomy): Eukaryota > Metazoa > Chordata > Actinopteri > Cichliformes > Pholidichthyidae > Pholidichthys > Pholidichthys leucotaenia. The sequence goes on from CM035850.1 coordinate 6,901,445, forward strand.
CCCCGCCTGGCATTACTACTGCCACTACTTCCTTTTATCTACTACCCGACATATAAAAATGGAGGGCATGTTTTGAGTCTCTCAGGTGGAAGATCTGCCATTTTCTGAGTCTCTAGTCTTCTCCTGAGTCTCCTGCACGTTGCACAATGGTGGATAATGGACGAGACCAGTCTCTGGCAACCTACAATCCACAGTCCAGCTTGCCTAATTGCGCTTTCTGTGAACTGCCTTCCTTGATGCACAACTTTGGCATGATAGTGACTGACAAGCAGTTGAGTTACGTGATGCTTGTTTGGGAGAATGGTTGGATTCTTGGATGCTGTGTTCAATGAAGCATGTTTGAGGCGACCTCCAACCTTGATGAGGCTTTCATTCATATAGGGATCAAGAGCTATGATGGGACTTAAACTGCGGACGGTTTGGTCGGCATGGAGAGCAGCATACTCGTCGGGAAAAGCGTCCTTTTGAACAGACTGGAGGATGAGGTTACTGGCAGCATCCAGCTCCTCTGGAGTGCGTGGCTTGCTACATCGATGCCAGCCCCTGCATGAATGATCTGTCAGATCATTCATGCAGGGGCTGGCATGAATGATCTGACAGATCGCTCAACTCCTTTGAGTTGAGCGATCAACTCAAAGGATTCAGGTGTCCCGGATTCAGGTGGTCTGTAAAGGAAGTCTGGTCCCTTAAACCACATAGTGTCCATAAGCTGTGATGCAGGTATTGACCTGGTGGCTAGATCAGCTGGGTTTTGCTCTGATGTGACGTAGTGCCACTGTTCAGGGGATGTGGACTGGCGCATACAATGAACGCGGTTATGCACATAAACATAGAAGCGCTTCGAATCATTGCAAATATACCCAAGAACCACCTTGCTATCACAGTAGAATTTGACAGCGTTTGGTTTGTGATCAAGTTCGTCCAGAATGAGCTCCGCCATCTCAACCGCTAGAACTGCTCCACAAAGTTCAAGGCGAGGTATCGTGGGCTCTGGTTGTGGTGAAAGTTTTGCTTTTCCAAGCACAAATCCGACTTCGCATTGTCCTTCTGCATTGACTGTCTTCAAGTATGCTACTGCCGCAATAGCCCAGCTTGAAGCGTCGGAGAAGATACACAGTTCGGTGTAGGTGGACTTAGAGAGGGAAGCTGGTACATAGCAGCGTGGCACTTTAAGACTGCTAAGATCTTGGAGGGACATTTTCCATGTTTCCCATGTGTCTATTTTGTCCTGGGGGAGGGGAGCATCCCAACCTTGGACACCATTCGACAGTTCACATAACAAGAGTCTGCCTTTGATTGTCACTGGTGACGCTAGTCCCAAGGGGTCGAAGATGCTGTTAATTGTTGACAGATCCCCGTGGCAGGTGTAGGGTTTGTCATCGACGGCAACCTTGAATGTGAAAGAGTCAGTGTTTATGTCCCAGCACATGCCTAGACTTCTCTGAGCTGGTACAGTGTCATCGCCGAGACTCAAGTCTTTGATACCGGTGGCCAGGTCTTCTGGCTTGAAGGCTTGCATGACTGAGACACTATTCGAGGCGATTTTCTGGAGCTTGAGATTGGACTCGGCCAAGGATGCACATGTGCGCTTGAGCAAGTCTATGGCTGCAGATTCAGTGGGGAGCAAAATCAACCCGTCATCTACGTAAAAGTGTCTCTCAACAAAGTGTCTTGTGTCTGCTCCAAACTTTGGCTCGCCTTTCTGGATAGCCCTATGTAGGCAATAGATAGCTACCACTGGCGACGGGCTGTATCCAAAAACATGCACCCGCATGCGGTACTCCTGCACCTCTTTTGACAAGTCATTTCTCTCGTGCCACAAGAACCTCAAATAGTCTCTATGGTCTGGTCTGACTAAGAACCCATAAAACATTTGCTGGATATCGGCAGTGACTGCGATGAGCTCCTTCCTAAACCGAATCAGCACGCCGAGGAGGGTATTATTAAGATCTGGACCTGTTAACAGTACTGAGTTGAGTGACACACCAAATTGCTCGGCACTTGAATCAAAGACAGCCCGTATCTGATTGGGCTTCTGGGGATGATATACCCCGAAAATGGGCAGGTACCAGCATTCTCTGTTATCGGTGATGGGTGGAACGATCTCTGCATGATTGTTTTCGAACAGCTTGTCCATAAACTCTGAGAACTGTTCTTTCATTTGAGGGTTTTTTGTTAAGTTGCGTCTTAGTGAGCCGAGTCTAGACAATGGTTGGCCCCTGTTATTTGGGAGTGGCAAGCGAGGAAACTTGAATGGCAGAGGAGTGATCCAGTTGTTGTTTCCATCCTGGTGGACTTCTTCCTCCATTATCTTTAGGAAGGTCTCATCTTCGAAGGACACGGCACACTTGTTATCGTTCTCTGTGCACTCAAAAACTTTGTCCCCAAGCTTTTCTTCCACTGCATTGGGTTTTGAGCTGCGTTTAGAGAGGCCGTCCTTGTGCTCCCTGCTGTAGCATGGTTTCTCTTTGATGTTGATGCTGTTAGGACAAGGAGTGAAGAGAGATGGACGTCCGTTGGAGAGCATGTACGTTTTATAAACGTTGACGGTTGGCTTGTGAGTGTTAAGGCACACCTCCCCCACAATTACCCAGCCTAGGTCCAGGCGTTGAGCAAAGGGAGCATTGTGGGGTCCATTGACTTGTTGTCTTACCTTGTGGGCTCGTAGGATGTCTCTGCCCAGTAAAATTGCCGTCTGAGCATCTGGGTCGTACTTGGGAATGAGAGGAGCGAGGTGCCCCAAGTGGGCGTGAGCAAGAGTGACCCCGGGCGCAGGCACCCCACCCCCACTGAACATCACCTCGTCGCACTCAAGGAGAGGAGGGAGGTCCAAGCGCGGGCCCCCGCCCACTGGCCCGACCCGGAACCCCGCTGCCTCCCCGCCAAGCACCTCAGTTAAACCAGCACATGTTCTCATGAGGTATGTCAGAGGGCTACCTTTGATCCCAAACAGCTCGAAGAATTCAGGATGGGCCAGCGATTTATTACTCTGATCATCAAGGATTGCATACATCTTAACGGAGCGTTCTGGTTGGCCTTTAGGGAAAACTCGAACTAGACATACCTTTGAGCAAGAACGTGGAGGATTACCTTTGCCACAGATCTCAGTGCACCGTGACGTTACCTCAGGTGGTGTGTTGTCTCGGGGCTGAGGCTCTGGTTCAGGTGTGTTTTCTGGCTGGGGTTGCTGACTTGAATCGGGATGCATGGCAGAGCAATGCCTCTCACTTTGGCACTCCTCGCACTTGAGTTTTATGTCACAGTTCTTTATTGCGTGCGTGGGAGAGCAGCAGCGAAAACATCGTTTGTGTTCTTTGAGTATGCTTCGCCTCTCTTGTAGTGGTTTATTCTGAAAGGCTCTACATTTGGCTAGAGGATGCATTTTCTTATGGACTGGACAGTAGCGTGTTAAATCGTCCTCTTTAGTACTAGCGGGATCAGTTGTGTCGACCTCTGTTTTGTTTACAGTTAGAGGTGTTCTGTAGCTAGTTTGTTTGAATGGTGGTCTCTCACCTTTGCTGAAGGGTTGGCTGCTGCATGTCATAAAACTTGGGTCATTTCTTGCTTTAGCCTTGTCTTGGACAAACTTTACAAAATATGAGAAGGGAGGGAAGGTTACATCATATTTTTGTTTGCATTTTGAGCCCGCATGCAGCCATTTATCTTGTAAACTTGGCGGCAACTTTTCAACTATGGGCTTAACCCCACGGGGTGTGTCGAGGTAGGCGAGACCTGGGAGATAAGCTTCATCTTTAGCGACCCGCAGCTCTAAGAGTAAATCTCCAAGTTCCCTGAGTTTTACATTGTCTCTGTTTGTGAGGCGAGGGAAGTTATCTAATTTTTTGAACAAGGCGTTTTCTACTGCTTCTGGCGTAGCATAACACTCTTTTAACCTGTCCCATGACAATTGGAGAGCAGCTCTGGGGTTAGTGGCATAGACAGCCCTGATTCTTTTAACGTGCTCTGAGGACTCTTTACCAAGCCACTTGACTAGGAGATCTAACTCCTGGGTATATGTGAGACCAACGTCTTCAATTGCATTTATGAATGACGACTGCCATGCTCTAAAGTTTTCGGGGGTGTCGTCGAACTTAAAGAGTCCGGTTGTGATTAGCTCTCTGCGCGCGAGGAACCTAGCAAAGTCTGCCATAGGTGGGTCACCATTGTGGGGAGCATGATAGCTGTTTGTCCTGACATAGTCTCTCGGTATGTCGATGGATTCATTTTTTACGTACATTTTCTTGAATGCTGGTGGAGAGAGAGTTTGTTCAGGTCTCCTTGGAGTGGATAATTGCGCCCTTTGTGCAGGTTCGACTTGAGGTGTTTCTTCTTCAGCTGGTCGCGCCTGTGACTTTAGCTGGATTTGGTGGCGTACATACTCCATAGTTCTCTGTCTGACAGGTTGTGATGAAATTGCGCTCCTTACACTCTCTCCTTCATCCGGCTCGGCAGCTGCGGCAGCTTCTAGAACTTCTGCTTGTGCTGTGGCGTCCGCTGTTTCCTTCTCTATCTCCAGCATCCCCAGATCCAGCTCCAGCTTTGCTTGTTGCTTTGCTTGTTCTTGTTCTAGCTTTGCTTGTTCTAGCTTTGCTCGTTGTTTAATTTCTAATTGTTTCTTACTGTACAAGGCTCTAGCATTCGCAGCTTCAGCAGAGGCTCGCGCCATGATGGCCGCTTCCATTACGTTGGACTTTGAGGATAACTTGGAGCTAGAACGTCTGGAGCCGGAGCTAGCGTTGTGTGATGATTTGGCTTCGGAGTTCGCCTTTTCCTCTGCCCTCTTCTCTTGAGTGTCGTCCATTGCTGTGTCGTGAATCTTATCTTCACCAACTGCTGACATGGTTTTTTTTTTTTTTTTACTCTTGAGTGTCGTCCTTCGCTGTGTTGTGGACCTTATCTTCATCAACTGCTGACGTGGCTTTTCACTCTCTTGAGTGACGTCCCTCGCTGTGTCGTAGACCTTATCTTCACCAACTGCTGTCGTGGCTTTTCACTGTCTTGAGTGACGTCCCTCGCTGTGTCGTAGACCTTATCTTCACCAACTGCTGTCTTGGCTTTTCACTGTACTGTTATCACTAAGTGTTATATACACTGAGTATGTTTAACGCAGATCAACAGCAAGCCAAACTCGTTTTTCACGAGCCAGGAAACCGAGCGTCCTGCTCACTTTATTCAGTCTCCTTAAGACAGCTTACAGTACCTTACGACTGTAGCTCGAAGCTCGTTGAAAAGCCCGAGTGAAAAGCCATTGCTTTCGATGGTGTAGAAAGGCGTTTAACACACAGGAGGAACGTTTCAGATATTCGCGGGCAGGTTATACTCGTCTGCCTTTTTTTTCTGTCTCCCTCTCGATGTCCGTTTCTTATACCCATAAACCATAGCGGCAACTGGCTGCGCTTTCAATATAAAATACAAGTAAATCGCTACTAACTGTACAGAAATTACTTTTAACGCTATGACTATTTTTGACATGAATTATTATAAATGAACTATGATATTTAATATGAACTTATAAACTATTCTCAACTCTATAAAACACACACTACTGAGGGCAGAACACTGTGTTTTAAGCGTTCCTCATCTGTGCAGGAAGTCCTACAGTTGTTTTTTTTTTTTTTGTAATAAATACCTTTTCAAGAGTCAATAACCCTGTTGTGTGTTACTCATTTCACTGATCAGTTACTTTCAGCTGCCATTTTTGGTGTCTGACTCCTAGAATACTTTAGGCTAAGATTATATTTAACAGTCGCTCTGAAGTAACTTTAGAAAATGTAAATTTCTAAATCCATTGTACGTCTGATATGAAGCCACTTTCTAGTTAGTTACTTTAATTTAATCAGTTGAAAGGAAACCTTGAAACACAATTGAAATAAAAATTATTTAACCTTCTTAACATGTCAGACTCCGTAGTCCTGTAACTAGAAATTAAACAGAATAACCAAAATTTAGAAGCCATATTGGATGAGGTTTGTTATGATTTAATTGAGGAGAAAATCCTACGACTCTTATACTTGGTGGGTTGGAATATTTTTCAACCATGTAACTACTACGACAAGAGGGATAGTTGCCATTTTACAAATTATGTAATCTAATTTTTTATTTTCATATTTAATAGATACACTGACAACACATATAAAAATACATGTAATCACTATATGTATTACTGTGCTCAAATATGTGTCCAGCCTTTATTTCTTCATTTTTTGCTGCCAAGGAGGCAGACATTACAATTTTTAAAGTGGTCTTGAGCAGTAGTTCTCCAGGCTTTCTGAAGGTCCTTCAAGCTTTTCTTGAAGCCAGTGGTGATGTTGAACATTTCAAAGGATGGAAATAAAAAAAAAAAATACCTGGCCTTCAAGATTGCGCTGCAGTACTTCACATTTGTATACAGTATTAGTCCCTACCTACAGTCCAGCTACTTCCTTAAGAGCAAGATCTAGTTCTGAGGCTGAGTCCCAGTCATGCGGCTGCTGGAATCCATTTTGTTCCACAGCCTGTTGCAGGTAATCCTGAATGACTGGATCACCACATGAATAAAATGTTATCCGTGACTCAGGAAACACATTTAGTTGCCAGTCTTCAACAGCCAGGCCACAGTCCCTTGATCCAAACCTACACAGTAAGACAATTATGTAACTGAACACTCAAGGGAAAACATCTCCATGATTTAATTCTTATAACTGGTTTGTTGTTACAGTGCACTGTATTTTATACAGATGTAGAGGCCTCCATAAACTCATGCAGAGTTGATTTACCTGTGAGGCAAGAGGTCGAGCTCATCTGGAATCCCTCCAGGACATGATGCAAGTCTGGAGCGTCCAATTCTGTGCCTGTTCCAGAGGTTGGTGCATTCATCCAGGTCTTTCTGGAGAACATTACTGAAGCAGAATCTCAGTACGCACTGGTGTCCGTGGCTGCCATTGAAGTGTCCTGAGTCTCTCAGAGCTTCAATCAGGTCCATCCAAAACTGGGCCCTAGAAATACGTACATTAAATGCAAAGTTGCTTGTCTTGCACCAAAGGAAAACTGTATCGTGACAGAATAACTACAAATACCACTAGTTGATATGATGCTTCACTGACAGCATTGTGCAATATTTTCTATGGCAAAATATTTTATTCTCATAAAGGTAGCCAACTAATAATGCAGGTCTTTAATTGCACAGGTAACACAACAGTGGAAAATGGTCAGTTACAGTGACCAGCCGCTTATATGGATCAATAAGTTTTGAACAGTCATTCCTATACAATTTTGTTTATACAAATTAGAGTATTCTGCTTACAGTGAACATTTTGGGTGGTTTCATACATGACAGCTCATAGGAAAAACTACTTGTATGTAATGGGTTGTCAGCTATACAGTGATCTGCATGACAAATGAAACATTTAAAACCATCAGGTCAGCGTTCATGCTGACCAGCAGTAATCTACTCTATAAGCGGTTCCCCATGTACTTTAAATACATTAATCAGAAACACACTTGCCTTCTTTTTCTGAAACAGGACCACCAAGACTCAGTCGGCTGATTCCCTGTTGATGACCCATAGCTGTGACGTCATGAGCTGCATAGTGATCCATGAGCTCATGGCGGAGGTGCATCGTATCGCTGCCATGGTCCTATTTTCTGTTCCACAGTCACTTATTCATCTCATTGGCATCACACCAACACTTTTGACACAGTTAATAGAACTGTGTGCAATGACAGATGGCTTGTTGTTGGCAGCTCCACAAACCAGCCACATTATTCTTCGTGAAAAGCCCATCTATACATGCTGAGAGGGCCAAGCCGAAGGCTTCCCTTTATCGTATCCATCTACACGACATATGGAGTTTGGACCCATAGAGTGATATGTCCGTCTTACAAATCTCCGGAACGTTCTCAGATACGTCCCTCATGGATTTAATTGTTTCAGCATCTCATTACAGTATCATGTTCAACACGTAGCTTGTATTTCTGCTGAAGTTCTCGCCACATAGTCCGAGAGCCAAACAGTTGCCCAGGACCGCGCAGCTCGGTCACAATCGCATGTCTCCCTTCAGTAAATGGGGAACATTCTTTCTTCTGTACATCCCTGCTGCAACTAAACGTGTCTTCAGAGACTCACTGTGATGTGGTGAAAAGTTGACAGCATGTCTAGTATCACCTCATACGTATGTATGGCCTGCATCAAAATAATGTCTTGTAATGTTGGGGCTGTGTTAAGGGGGCAGGGATTTTCCCAGCATGCTTTACCAGCAGAGGACGTTACTTTCGTGTATGTGCTTAAATGTTATTAATGAGTTATTATACTGCTGTGTCATTATAACTGCGTTATAATGACACAGCAGTGTTATAGGCAAGATGTATCATGTGTGTGTAACCATGATTGGAACGGAGGTCTGGGAGAATGGCCTCCCCTCCTGTCTGTGCTCAGTGTGTGTTTGAATAAAGCCTGTTATGTCGCAGCCATCTGCTCCTTTTCTTTGTGTGAACTTCGCCTACGTCACACTGGTGTCAGGAGTGGGACCATGGAACAGATGGAAGCCAGGATCAGAACGGAGATCCAGCAGCTGGAGAGACTCATCACTTAGCTGGCGACGAACAACGGAGCTGAGACACCGACCCCCTGAACTGCTCGCCGGGACGAACGAAGCAAAGGACACGACGGGACCAGCATGCCCCGCCTTCTGCCTTTTTCAAGGCAGGGTGGGCTGTGCAGAGCAAACCAGCCCCGCTCCCTGCCAGTGATTCCACTGCGACCAGGGGCGGCGATCGATTGGGAGGCGACCGGCCCACCAATCCGGCAGCGGGCCAACATTCCCCGCTTCAACAGCAGGACCCTACTGGACGACTACCTGGTCTAGGTCGAGCTGGCCGCCTCGCTGAATGGCTGGTCACCAGAAGAAACCGCCGTGCAGGTCGTGCTGGCCTTGGAAGGAAGGGCCCTCTGCACGCTGTCTGACCTCCGGCCCGAGGAGCGCCGCAGCTGGCCAGCGCTACAGGGAGCACTCCAGAGACGGTTTGGGAGAACGTCCAGCGCTGAGCACACCCAGGAACAGCTGGCCAACCGCCGTCGAGGCAGCCAGGAGAGACTAGGAGCCTACGCAGTGGGCATATGGCTGCTAACATGGCGCAGCTACCCGGACTTCGAACTGGAGGTAGTAGAGAAGCTTGCCCTCTGGAACTTCATCCAAGATCGCCGCCTGGCCCAGCTCCAGAACCATGTACAGATTAACGCCTCGAACAACTGGGAGACTGCGGTGGCAGAAGCAGAACGGGTGGAGCCGCTAATGAATTGTACAGCTGAGTCAGGACAAAGAGCCTTCCAGGCCACGGCTGAGAGCGAGGGGAGGAGGAGGAGTTACGGCAGACCACGACAGCGCGTCCACGGAGAAGACAGCCACAGTGATGCGAGGAAGGGTGCTTCCACTGCGGAGAGCCAGGACACATTGCACGGTACTGCCCCGCACCCACCTCATGACAAACCGGCCCCTCGCCGACGTTAAACTAGAGCGAGGTGGCATGGACGGGGACAGGTCGCCTCCCGCAGATGTTTCCCCCAACGAGCCGGCGCCGCGCGTGGGCCGAATTAGACACTCACCAGGGATGCATTTACAGTGCAGCCTGGACAAGACGTCGATCCGGGCCCTGATTGACACCGGCTCTACCATCTCCTTGGTCCGACCCGGTGTGCTGCCGGGCACAGACGAGATGACACCACGGGGGTGGGAACCCACTGAGCGCCACGTCACCACAGCTACCGGTGAGCGCACCAGATTGGGGGCGCGGAGAGTTCTCGTGGTGGGGGTGGCTGGTCAGAACACAAAACACCCATTCTGGCTGGCTGACATTCAAGACCCCTGTACTATTGGACTGGACCTGCTCAGAGCGTGGAACGCCAAGATCGACACCGCCAGACCATCCCTCCAGCTGGGAACCCGGACCATCACGCTCCACAGCAGAACCCAGGGGAGGAACACGGAGGCCTGCGCGATCGAGGGACCGCCAGGACTGACCGGACCAGGCGGGCCACCGCGGGAACTGGACACAACAGCGCCACCAGCACGAGCAGAAGGAGCACGAGCGCACACAGGGTCAGTAAGGGGAGGGGTCAACGCGTCGGCAGAGACGCAGCAGGCGGTCGAGGAATTACTCCAGCAGAACTGCAGCGGGCTCGAGCCGGGACAGAGACGCCAGCTGCGGGAGCTGTTGGACTGCTTTATGGGTGTCTTCGCTGTGAAGGACGACAAATGCACCCGGACCAGCTTGGTGCAGCACGAGATCGATACCGGTGAGACCAGGCTAATTCGGCTCCGCCTACGCTGGCTGCACTTTTCAAGGCGGGCAACAGCAGAACAAAAAGTGTGAGAAATGCTGGAGGCAGATGTCATTGAGCCCTCCAGCGGCCCCTGGGCAGCGCCGGTGGTGCTGGTCAGGAAGAAGGACGGGTCGTGGCGGTTCTGTGTGGATTACCGACGCCTGAATGACGTCACCCGTAAGGACTCCTACCCCCTGCCCCGCATCGATGATGCGCTGGACCACATCGCCGGCTCCAGCTGGTTCAGCTCACTGGATCTACGCAGCAGCTATTGGCAGGTAGAGCTGTCACCTGAGGCCCGCCAAAAAACAGCCTTCTCCATCGGGCAGGGACTGTACCAGCTTAAAGTGATGCTGTATGGACTCTGCAACGCTCCGGCCACCTTTGAGCACTTGATGGAGCGAGTGCTGGCTCACGTGCCCCGGAGTCGCTGCGTTGTCTACCTGGACGACCTACTGGTGCATGCAGCTGATTTTGACAGCGCCCTGTCCAATCTCTGAGAGGTACCGGGCACCATCCGACAGGTTGGGCTACAGTTACACCGGAGGAAATGCCACCGATTCCGGCAGGAGACCACCTTCCTGGTCCACGTCGTCAGCGCAGCGGGAGTCGCCACCAACCCAGGAAAAGTGGCGGCGGTGAGAGACTGGCCAGTGCCGCGGAATGTGGGAGAACTGAGGAGCTTTCTCAGACTGGCCTCCTATTATAGGAGGTTTGTGAAGGACTTCGCCAGCCCGCTGCATCAGCTGACACATAAAGGACCCGCATTTCAGTGGAGTGGGAACTGTGCTGCTGCTTTTTCCCAGCTTCGCGCAGCGCTCATCAGAGCCCCCATCCTGCAGTATCCTGACCCGAACCGCCCTTTCATCGTGGACAAGGACGCCAGAAATCGGGGCATGGGGGCGGTGTTATTCCAGAAAGGAGAACACGGAAAGCAGGCAGTTTCTTTTTCAGCCGCATTCTCAGCAGAGCCGAGAGGAATTACTGTGTGACTCGCAGAGAGCTGTTGGATGTCATCCAGGGGCTGTGTCATTTCCGCCCATATGTGTACAGATGGACAGTTGGCGAGATGGCTGGAGGCACTGCAGGATTATTATTTTTATTATTTTTCAATCTCTCGGCGCCACACCAGTAGGCTGCCTTTTGCAACAGCGGCTCGATTCCGAGTTTTTTTTCCCTTCCTCTCTCTTTTGATCACTTTTTTTTTCACCCCACTTATATCACGGACACACAGATCGTCCCAAATGTCTCCTGAGCCGGTGGATGGAGCCACTGTTTATAGCAGGATACGATACAACAGGGAAGAGCTGCTAGCATTTAACCGCCACCCGGTCCCACTGGAAAAACTCGACATACCGAGAGAACTGAGGCGAAAACGCCGCGGCTGCCGGGCTGGAGTAAGGCGGAGGACAAAAAATATAAGGTACAGACCCTCCCTTCCATCTGTTGTCATGGGAAATGTACGGTCGATACTGGGAAAGTTAGATGAGCTAGCGGCTATCTCCCGTTATGATAGCACTTACCGGGAGTGCTCTCTCCTTTTGTTTACTGAGACGTGGCTAACTGAACTAGCAGCAGATGCTAACATTGAGCTGGAGGGTTTTCACATGATACGAGCTGACCGAACACCAGAGAGTGGCAAAACTAGGGGCGGTGGAGTGATAATGTATGTTAACAACAACTGGTGCAGACCGGGACATATCACTGTTAAACAACGACACTGCAGCAAAGACATTGAGTTGCTAGCTGTTAGCATGAGGCCTACATATCTCCCGAGAGAACACTCACACGTGATCTGCATTGTTGTTTATGCAAATCCGACGGCGAACGCTGGGACAGCGCGTGACGTCATCCATTCAGTAACCAGCAGGCTGCAGACAGAACACCCAGATGCTCTTCTCCTCATCTCAGGCGATTTCAACCACGTTTCACTGTCTCCCATTCTGCCCACTTTCACCCAGTATGTCACATGCCACACTAGAGACAATAAAACACTGGATTTGTTCTACGCAAACACTAAGGAGGCGTACACCTCATCACAACTCCCCCCACTTGGGAGATCGGATCACAACTTGGTTCATCTCCGACCGGTGTACAAACCCCTAGTGCACAGACAACCTCCGGCCATGCACACTGTGGAGTTATGGTCTGAGGAGACAATGGACACTCTAAAGGACTGTTTTGAAGCCACTGCCTGGAAGCAGCTCTGCGATCCACATGGTGAGGACATCGATGGCCTCATTCACACCTTCACGGGCTACCTCAGCTTCTGTGTGGACAAATCCGTTCCCACCAAGACCATACAGCGTCACTCAAACAACAAACCCTGGATCAACCCTGAGATAAAAACACTTCTGAGAGAGAAGAAGAGGATCTTCAGGTCGGGGAACAGGGAGATGCTGAAGTCCGTACAGAGGGAGCTGAGGAGAAAGATCAGAGAAGGCAAGGACAGCTTCAGGAAGAAGATGGAGGACAAGCTGTAACAGAGCGACATCAGCGGGGTCTGGAGAAACCTCAAAACCATCTCGGGGCTCCAGAATACCTCCCCCCAGGCCACGGGGGGCAGGGAGTGGGCGAACAACCTAAATCTGTTTTTCAATAGATTTGACCAACCGCCCTCCCCCCTGTCTGCACAACAACCACTGCTGCCTCTAAGAAATCAAGTCCTGCTGCCCACTCCCCACTCCACCGACACCCCCCCCACTCCCAATACACAGCCCCCCATCTTGACCCTGACCAAGACCCAGGTGAGGACGGAGCTGAGGAAGATCAAGGCGAGGAAGGCATCGGGTCCGGACGGCATCAGCGCAAAGCTCCTCAAGTCCTGTGCAGACCAGCTGTGTGGGATTGTGACGTATATCTTCAACATGAGCCTGAAACTGGGGAGGGTACCACAGCTGTGGAAAACATCTTGTGTGGTACCTGTACCAAAAACTTCCCACCCCAAAGACCTGAACAGCTTCAGACCAGTGGCCTTGACGTCCCACTTGATGAAGACCCTGGAGAGGCTGCTCCTTGCTCATCTCCACCCCCTGGTGGAACCAGCGATGGATCCACTCCAGTTCGCCTACCAGCATGGCATTGGGGTGGAGGATGCGGTGATCTTCCTCCTTCACCGTTCTCTGTCCCACCTGGAGAAGCCCGGGAATATGGTGAGGATCATGTTCTTTGACTTCTCCAGTGCTTTCAACACCATCCAACCGATGATCCTGAAGGACAAGCTGCTGCGCGCAGGGGTGGACCAGCACCTGTCATCATGGATCCTGGACTACCTCACGAACCGGCCTCAGTTTGTGAGAACCCGGGACTGTGTTTCCGACACGATCATCAGTAGCACGGGGGCCCCCCAGGGAACGGTGCTGGCTCCCTTCCTGTTCACTCTTTATACTGCGGACTTCTCACACAACACAACACATTGCCATCTACAGAAGTTCTCTGATGACTCTGCGATCGTTGGTCTCATCTCCAGCGGAGATGAAGCTGAGTACAGAGGGCTTATCCAGGACTTCGTGGACTGGTGCCATCGGAACTGCCTCCAGATCAACGCGAGGAAAACTAAGGAGCTGGTGGTGGACTGCCGCAGGCATGGGCAGCCCCTCACAGCACCAGTAAATATACAGGGAACAGACATCGAGATGGTGACATCCTATAAGTACCTGGGTATTCATCTGAACAATAAACTAGACTGGTCACACAATACTGACGCACTCTACAAGAAGGGACAGCGCAGGCTGTTCCTGCTGAGGAGACTCAGGTCTTTTGGTGTACAAGGGGCGCTGCTGAAGTCATTCTATGACACGGTGGTGGCATCAGCCATCACTTTTGGAGTGGTCTGCTGGGGCAGTGGCATTACTGCAGCCGATAGGAAGAGACTGAACAAACTGATTAAGAAAGCTAGCTCTGTCCTGGGGCAGCGCCTTGATCCAATGGAGGAGATAGGAGAGAGAAGGACGGTGGCTAAACTGTCATCTCTGCTGGAGTCCGAGTTCCACCCTATGCAGGACATACTGGATGCACTGAGGAGCTCATTTAGCAGCAGACTACATCATCCCAGGTGCACAACCGAGAGGTTTCGTAGGTCCTTCCTACCAACGGCTGTCAGACTGTACAACCTAAGCAGGGCTGCTCGCAGAGATAGCAAAAAGACGTAACAAACTAATAGTTTTTTTTGAATGCAAAAGATGCAATAGACTTACACAATGGTCCTCTCCGGCATACAACTAGGAACATACCGGTCGCTATGGAGGGTGAGAATATGTATGGGCACATAATCATACCATGTAAGATAACTAAATAGACGGTTATGCTGTTTCATCCCACCTAGCAACAATGCTCTGCACTGTGTGTGTTTATACTATATTTACATATTTATTCCATCTAGCTACAATGCTCAGCACTGGGTGTGTTTATATTTATATATCTATATATTTATTCCATCTAGCTACAATGCTCCGCACTGTGTTTTTATATATCTACATATTATTCCATCTAGCTACATTGCTCCGCACTGTGTGTGTTTATATACTTGCATATTTATTCCACCTAGCTGCAATGCTCCGTACTGTGGGTGTTTATATATTTACATATTTATTCCATCTAGCTACAATGCTCTGCACTGTGTGTTCATATATTCATATATTTATTCCATCCAGCTACAATGCTCTGCACTGTGTGTCTGTGTGTGTGTGTATATATATATATTTTATAGTAATATGTACATATGTATATTAGCTGCTCTTGCTTGCTTGTTTTTTTTCTTGCCTTCTGATTGTTGCTCTGAGTGTTGCTATCCCTGTGCTGTTGCAATCCTGGAATTTCCCCGTTGTGGGACTAATAAAGGCTTATCTTATCTTATCTTATTATAATTTCCAGATTGTGCATCGGGCAGGCCTCCTCCATGCCAACGCTGACGCGCTGTCTCGGCGTCCCTGTGTGACAGAGGAGTGTCGTCACTGCCAGTGGGCTGAGGATCGAGACCAAGCCGTTCCACGGGCTGCTGCTCTCCGGACCGCTGCGAGCAGGAATAACGCAGCGACGCGCAGCCCCTCCCCGGATGATCAGGCAGCCTCCCCCAGCGATGACGTCACAGACATCCTTAGTACGCAGCAGCTGCAGAGCGAGCAGAATAGAGACCCGGTCATTTCTCGGGTTCGGCAGTGGCTGGACGCAGGACAGCGGCCCGCCTGGGAGGTTGTGTCTGTGCTGGACCCAGAGACTAAAGCCCTACACTCCCAGTGGGCCAATCTCTGCTGCCACGAGGGTGTGGTGTATCGACAGTGGCAGACTCCAGCTGGGCAGCGGCACGTCTGGCAGCTGCTGGTTCCTCGTCAACTCCAGCCCAAGGTACTCCAGCTGGTTCATGGGGCAGTAGGAGCGGGCCACTTCGGGGTGACAAAGATGCTGCAGCACCTTCAAGCCCGGTTCTACTGGCCCGGTTGTCATCAAGACGTGGAGCTCCACGTCCACCGCTGCGACACCTGCACAGCTCAGAAAGGACCAACTCAGCGATCCCACGCTCCCCTGCAGCAGTACTGGGTGGGAGCACCGATGGAGCGGGTGGGAGTGGACATCGTGGGCCCTTTCCCGACCACAGACCGGGGGAACCGCTACGTGCTGGTCGCAATAGAGTATTTCACTAAGTGGCCAGAGGCGTACGCGGTCCCGGACCAGAGCGCCGCTACGACGGCATCAAAGCTGGTGGACGAAATGTTCTGTCGGTCTGGCGCACCAGAGGAGCTGCACAGCGATCAGGGTCAGAACTTCGAGGCGGAGGTCTTCGGAGAGGTCTGCAAGCGGCTGGGCATCCGGAAGACCTGGACCACCCCGCTGCATCCACAGAGCGACGGCCTGGTCGAACAATTTAACCGGACCCTCACCACCCAGCTCGTTGTCCTAGTGGACCAGCGGCAGCGAGACTGGGACCTGCATCTGCCTTTTGTTTTGTGGGCGTACCGGACGGCAGCTCAGGAATCTACTCGGCCCTGCAACGCTCATGTTTGGACGCGAGCTGCGCACACCGGTGGATTTGGTATTCCCCCCCCCCCCCGAGCCAGAGGTGGAGGGAAAACCGGGTTGGATTATTTGTTTTGTTTAAAAGAACGTCTTCACACAGTACATGAACTGGCTCGGGAGGCCCTGGCAGTGGCGGGGGGTCGGCATAAGCGAGCGTATGACTCCCGCTGCCAGGGGAGGGACTTTGCACCAGGAGATCGAGTCTGGGTTTTCTGCCCTGAGAGAAAGAGAGGACGATCACCGAAGTTGGTGAGCCACTGGTCGGGACTGTGCGTGGTTCTGCAGAGACTGTTGGATGTGGTGTACAGGGTGAGGCTATAAAAAAGGGACTGGGTCGTGGTGCTCCACTGTGACCGTCTCACCCCGTATCAGCCATCCACCCCACTGGTGGTTGAACTGGAGCTTTCATCCCGACCAGATACTCCGACCGAGACTCAGATGGACACTAGGGGGCCTGTACGTGCTGGTCGTCGGCACCGAAGGCTGCCCCGACACCTGGACGAGTTCGTATTGGACTTTTGAAATGGACTTTAATTTTTCTGGTGACAGAAACCAGTCCGGGGGGGTGCAGTGTAACGTCGGGGCTGTATTGGGGGGGGAAACAGGGATCTCCCCAGCATGCTTTGCAACAGTGGACGTTATTTTGCGAGTTGTTTAAATGTTATTACTGAGTTATTATACTGCTGTGTCATTATAACTGTGTTATAATGACCCAGCAGTGTTTATAGGAAGGAGTAGAGCAAGATGTCTCATGTAATGGATAACCATGATTGAAACGAAGGTCTGGGAGAATGACCCCCCCCTCCTGTCTGTGCTCAAAGTGTGTGTAAAATAAAGCCTCGTCACAACTATCTGCTCCTCTTCTTTGTGTGAACCTCGCCTATGTCACATTTTGAAGGAGGAGTGACGGAAGTGAAGTGGGAGGATGTTTTTGTAAATAGAATGTTGGTTGCAGCTATGGCTGGATATTGAAGTTATGGGAAGAGCTCAAATGGTCTCGTTCTTGTGGCAGAAGGACTAACCTTCAACTATCACTCACGCAAGCTGACACTGGTGGCAGCAGTGTTGGTTTTTGATGACTCTTCTCATCTTGGTGAGCCTATTTAGCAATCCGACAGTTGGAGGCCTACTGCAAGCTAAGCTAACGGCTACGTACAGGGAGCTAGTTGCCGCCTGTTCCGTTCCATTGTTTGTAGCTCAGTGTTATTAGGCGTCACGTACCTATTGTTTTCTCCTTCTGGAGCGTACACCACACCACTATGTCTGACGGGGAGTCACCAGACACCAGTATCAGACAACGCAGCAGGCAGTCTGCCCCGGTTTCACCTGCATCAGTGCAGGATCCACCCGGAGGAATTTCGCTGCCCCCGCCATTCTGCAATGATGGTCAGGAGTCCTTCCAGTTATGGGCTCGTTGCTATGAGGTAATTCAGGCCGCCCGGTACAAGGATTGCAGTGTTGATTTGGATGCAGTATTGGCATTGGAGCTGCCCACAAGACTGCCGTCTGAACTGTTGATTGTACGGGACAACCTGCCTTCCACCACACAGCGTTCCTATGCAGATACAAAGAAACATCTTCAGGCTGCTTTTGGTCAAAAGGAAGTTATCGCTTCTTTTCAGACATTCCCAAATGCCCGCAGTAGAAAACCAAATGAGGCCATGGAGGTTTATGCTGCGGATGTAAGATAAGATAAGATAAGATAAGCCTTTATTAGTCCCACAACGGGGAAATTCCAGGATTGCAACAGCACAGGGATAGCAACACTCAGAGCAACAATCAGAAGGCAAGAAAAAAAAAGCAAGCAAGCAAGAGCAGCTAATATACATACGTATGTACATATTACTATAAAATATATATATACACACACAGACACACAGTGCAGAGCACTGTAGCTGGATGGAATAAATATGTAGATATATAAACACCCACAGTACGGAGCATTGCAGCTAGGTGGAATAAATATGTAAATATATAAACACACACAGTGTGGAGCAATGTAGCTAGATGGAATAATATGTAGATATATAAACACACCGTGCGGAGCATTGTAGCTAGATGGAATAAATATGTAAATATATAAACACACACAGTGCAGAGCATTGTTGCTAGATGGGATGAAACAGCACAACCGTCTACTTAGTTATCCTACATGGTATGATTATGTGCCCATACATATTCTCACCCTCCATAGCGACCGGTATTTTCCTAGTTGTATGCCGGAGGGGACCATTGTGTAAGTCTATTGCATCTTTTGCATTCAAAAAACTATTAGTTTGTTACGTCTTTTTGCTATCTCTGCGAGCAGCCCTGCTTAGGTTGTACAGTCTGACAGCCGTTGGTAGGAAGGACCTGCGAAACCTCTCAGTTGTGCACCTGGGATGATGTAGTCTGCTGCTAAATGAGCTCCTCAGTGCATTCAGTATGTCCTGCATAGGGTGGAACTCGGACTCCAGCAGAGATGACAGTTTAGCCACCGTCCTTCTCTCTCCTATCTCCTCCACCGGATCAAGGCGCTGCCCCAGGACAGAGCTAGCTTTCTTAATCAGTTTGTTCAGTCTCTTCCTATCGGCTGCAGTAATGCCACTGCCCCAGCAGACCACTCCAAAAGTGATGGCTGATGCCACCACCATGTCATAGAATGTCTTCAGCAGCGCCCCTTGTACACCAAAAGACCTGAGTCTCCTCAGCAGGAACAGCCTGCACTGTCCCTTCTTGTAGAGTGCGTCAGTATTGTGTGACCAGTCTAGTTTATTGTTCAGATGAACACCCAGGTACTTATAGGATGTCACCATCTCGATGTCTGTTCCCTGTATATTTACTGGTGCTGTGAGGGGTTGCCCTTGCCTGCAGCAGTCCACCACCAGCTCCTTAGTTTTCCTCGCGTTGATCTGGAGGCAGTTCCGATGGCACCAGTCCACGAAGTCCTGGATAAGCCCTCTGTACTCAGCTTCATCTCCATTGGAGATGAGGCCAACGATCGCAGAGTCATCAGAGAACTTCTGTAGATGGCAGTGTGTTGTGTTGTGTGAGAAGTCTGCAGTATAAAGAGTGAACAGGAAAGGAGCCAGCACCGTTCCCTGGGGGGCCCCCGTGCTACCAATGATCGTGTCGGACACACAGTCCCGGGTTCTCACAAACTGAGGCCGGTTCGTGAGGTAGTCCAGGATCCATGATGACAGGTGCTGGTCCACCCCTGCGCGCAGCAGCTTGTCCTTCAGGATCATCGGTTGGATGGAGTTGAAAGCACTGGAGAAGTCAAAGAACATGATCCTCACCATATTCCCGGGCTTCTCCAGGTGGGACAGAGAACGGTGAAGGAGGAAGATCACCGCATCCTCCACCCCAATGCCATGCTGGTAGGCGAACTGGAGTGGATCCATCGCTGGTTCCACCAGGGGGCGGAGGTGAGCAAGGACCAGTCTCTCCAGGGTCTTCATCAAGTGGGACGTCAAGGCCACCGGTCTGTAGCTGTTCAGGTCTTTGGGGTGGGAAGTTTTTGGTACAGGTACCACACAAGATGTTTTCCACAGCTGTGGTACCCTCCCCAGCTTCAGGCTCAGGTTGAAGATGTACGTCACAATCCCACACAGCTGGTCTGCACAGGACTTGAGGAGCTTTGCGCTGATGCCGTCCGGTCCCGACGCCTTCCTCGCCTTGATCTTCCTCAGCTCTGTCCTCACCTGGGTCCTGGTCAGGGTCAGGATGGGGGGCTGTGTGTTGGGAGTGGGGGGGTGTTGGTGGAGTGGGGAGTGGGCAGCAGGACTTGATTTCTTTAGAGGCAGCAGTGGTTGTTGTGCAGTCAGGGGGGAGGGCAGTTGGTCAAACCTATTGAAAAACAGATTCAGGTTGTTCGCCCACTCCCTGCCCCCAGTGGCCTGGGGGGAGGTATTCTGGAGCCCCGAGATGGTTTTGAGGTTTCTCCAGACCCCGCTGATGTCGCTCTGTTGCAGCTTGTCCTCCATCTTCTTCCTGAAGCTGTCCTTGCCTTCTCTGATCTTTCTCCTCAGCTCCCTCTGTACGGACTTCAGCATCTCCCTATTCCCCGACCTGAAGATCCTCTTCTTCTCTCTCAGAAGTGTTTTTATCTCAGGGTTGATCCAGGGTTTGTTGTTTGAGCAACACCGTATGCCATACGGCGTATGGTCTTGGTGGGAACGGATTTGTCCACACAGAAGCTGAGGTAGTCCGTGAAGGTGTGAGTGAGGCCATCGATGTCCTCACCATGTGGATCGCAGAGCTGCTTCCAGGCGGTGGCTTCAAAACAGCCCTTTAGAGTGTCCATTGTCTCCTCAGACCATAACTCCACTGTGCGCATGGCCAGAGGTTGTCTGTGCACTAGGGGTTTGTACACCGGCCGGAGATGAACCAAGTTGTGATCCGATCTCCCGAGCGGGGGGAGTTGTGATGAGGTGTACGCCTCCTTAGTGTTTGCGAAGAATAAGTCCAGTTTTTTATTGTCTCTAGTGTGGCATGTGACATACTGGGTGAACGTGGGTAGAATGGGAGACAGTGAAACATGGTTGAAATCGCCTGAGATGAGGAGAAGAGCATCTGGGTGTTCTGTCTGCAGCCTGCTGGTTACTGAATGGATGACGTCACGCGCTGTCCCAGCGTTCGCCGTCGGATTTGCATAAACAACAATGCAGATCACGTGTGAGTGTTCTCTTGGGAGATATGTAGGCCGCATGCTAACAGCTAGCAACTCAATGTCTTTGCTGCAGTGTCGTTGTTTAACAGTGATATGTCCCGGTCTGCACCAGTTGTTGTTAACATACATTATCACTCCACCGCCCCTTGCTTTGCCACTGTCTGGTGTTCGGTCTGCCCGTATCATGTGGAAACCCTCCAGCTCAATGTTAGCATCTGCTGCTAGTTCAGTTAGCCACGTCTCAGAAAACAAAAGGAGAGAGCACTCCCGATATGTGCTATCGTAACGGCAGATAGCCGCTAGCTCATCTACCTTTCCCAGTAACGACCGTACATTTCCCATGACAATAGATGGAAGGGAGGGTCTGTACCTTATATTTTTTGTCCTCCGCCTTACTCCAGCCCGGCAGCCGCGGCGTTTTCGCCTCAGTTCTCTCGGTATGTCGAGTTTTTCCAATGGGACCGGGTGGCGGTTGAATGCTAGTAGCTCTTCCCTGCTGTATCGTATCCTGCTATAAACAGTGGCTCCATCCACCGGCTCAGGAGACATTTGGGACCATCTGTGTGTCCGTGATATAAGTGGAGTGAAAAAAAGACGGATCAAAAAGAGAGAGGAAGGGAAAAAGACTCGGAATCGAGCCGCTGTTGCAAAGGGCGGCCGACTCGTGTGGCGCCGGGAGAGAAAAAAAAAAAAGGTATTGGAAAAAAGGTATGTGTGCAGACTTGTGAAGGAGGCTTTCCCTGATTTTGAATACAAGGCATCCAAGTACCTGAAAATGTCACGCTTCATTGCTGGGTTGGATCAGGAGCTCCAAATTAAGTGTCATGAGAGAGGAGTGAAAAGTTTTCAAGAGGCTGTGGAGGTAGCCGCTCTAGCTGAGCTCACCAGGCTGCAAGGTTAGTGATACCAGTCTGCCCACATAAAGTCACTACCAGAGATGTTGGCAACACAACCCAGTCAGTTAATTCTGTGACTGACAATGACACATATGTGAGAATGGCTGTCCAGGACCTCACAGCCATCCATCCATCCATCTTCTTCCGCTTAATCCTTTTCGGGTCGCAGGGGTGCTGGAGCCTATCCCAGCATCTTTGGGCGAGAGACAGGGTACACCGTGGACAGATCGCCAGTCCATTGCAGGGCCAACACAGAGAGACAGACAACCTTTCATTCTTACAGTCATTCCTAAGGACAATTTAGACTCCCCAGTTTTGATGCCAATTAACCTAACTTGCATGTTTTTGGCATGTGGGAGGAAACCGGAGAAATCCCAGAATAAACCCACGCAGACACGGGGAGAACATGCAAACTCCACACAGATCACTGTTGGTTGGGGGTTGGGATCGAACCCAGGATCCCCTGGGCAAGGGTGAGTTGCTGTGCTGCCACAGTGCTAACCACTCCGCCACCGCACTGCCCCAACCTCACAGCCACCATCCAGAATTTGAGCAAAGATCTTGTTGCACTGCAGATAAAACTGGAAGAGCAAAGCAGATTGTACCAGCCAGAAATGCATGGCTGCAGACACTCTCACAGGTCTCCTTTACGTTATGGGCGTAGTCCAGCTAGATACACTGAGACTCGCAATGCACGTTTCTCCTCAAGACGCTCTCCCTCCTCCTCACCTGAATTTAATTATCGGCATTCACCAACCCACAGTTACAGAGCTGAAAAATACCAGCGCTCGTATAGCCCAAATGCAGCAACCTATTCAGCGGACAAGTCACGTAGCCAAGAATCCTATTATTCTCCCGAACAGTATGATAACAGAAGTGGAGCTCACCGCTCTCTTTCAGGGCCCCCTTTGAGTTTGCGTCAGAGGAGCCCAAGTCCCCGCCTTAAACATGTTTCATTCTAGGACCATCAGAGGGGCAGCCATGGATTCCAATACCTGATTCGTGGCCATCAGCAGCACTCAAACTAAGACTACCTGGGCCCACCAACCTCTCATCAGGGGAAAAGGGCACTAGCTGAAGATGTGGGGCACTCTTCAGCTGGGCCCTGAGGAGCCCCAAATGAAATTGATAAATCTGCACCACACATCAGTATTGCTTTGCTGCCCTCTAGTGACAACAGAGGTACTACATTTTCCCCTACCGAAAATCAACACACTGTTGCAGTGGTAAATGAGATCCCCTTTTCTTCATAATTATGTAAATGGACTTGTTGGGGGTACAGATGCACACATTCTGTTAGATTCAGGCTCCCATATCTCATTTATCAGTGAAGCAACCAGAATGTCCATTTCAGTAGTGGCCAAAAAGCCTCTTATGAAGCACTACATTCTGTCTAAAGCAGTAACTGGGCACAGTTTAGATACTTTGGGCACCATTGATGTGGCTCTGAAATTAAGCTCCCATACTTTCTTTACTGCCCTCCCATCGAGTTTCCCAGTTTTCGACTGGTAGGCAGCAAGCTAACACGTGTGGTGCAGGCCTCAATGATGACAAGATGTTTCCTTTTATCTCGTTTATTGAAGCTACCCCACAAGGAACTCAATGTGATGTACACTCGTCCTTTTGGTTTTACATCCGTTTACATTTGTTCCTACATCCGTGTAAAACTGCAACAAAGTAAACATATACACGCCGTCAATGATATGGTCACCGTATTTAGCTTAGCACATGTTAGTGTTAGCTCTAGCTTAGCTTGGTAACAATGATGGCAACGGACTAGAGTCAGATCGCTTAAAATACACCAATGCAACCATGCAGTTCTCATTGTAGCTGTTAACACTGTCAAACCATGCAGATACTCACGGACTAATGATGTCCAAGGCGCCGATAATTAAACAACATTCACAGCGTTTGTACAATGAGTGACGCTCTGCTCCGGTCTCCGGTTATATCATTACTGCGCATGTGCAACACCTTGTGTATCAGTTCAAAACGATGCTTTCACTACACCATTAGAGGGAGCCAAACTCCCTTACATGAAATGCTGTAATGGGAACTGCTTAACTTAATACATGGAGGCAGCATACTCCTCTTCTGGTGCAATAACATTGTACCACTATTTAGCCTTACAACATTTCAAACAACAGTGCATAACAATGTTAATAAATATCATTATCTGTCATTCCCCTTCTGCTATCAGTAAAACCATTTCTGTAATTGGTCTCAGAAACACTGTAACAGTCCCATCTCTTATTAGCTTCACCTCCGCTTTTCATACTTTATTGTCCCTTCCGTGAAATGTCTTCACAATCCGCCCCATGGGCCAGTCATTTCTGTGTGCTTGCCCATCCTTGAGCAAAATGACATCTCCAACATTGATGTTCGGTTTCTCATCAGACCATTTTCTTTGGCTCTGAAGAGTCACAAGATACTCTTGTCTCCATTGTTTCCAAAAACTGTCCGCAAGAACCTGCACTTGTTTCCACTGACATGCATGAAGTTCTGGTGCAGCGAAAGTTCCCGATGGTGCTGTCAAGGGGTTGGTTTTTTGTGTCAGTAGCATTGCTGGGGTTAGGATGGTTGGATTGTCAGGATCTGTTGAGACCGGCACAAGTGGTCTTGCATTCATCACTGCCATAACCTCCGCCATTAAGGTGCTCAGTACCTCATGCGTGAGCCGTAGTTTGTTCTTGAGAAGTAGTGCATCTAAAATCCGCCTGGCAACTCCAATGAGTCTTTCCCAGGATCCACCCATGTGTGATGCGTGGGGTGGGTTAAAAAACCATTTGCAACCCTTTTCTTGTAGGTAACTCGTTAATGCTGTATCACTGCGCTCAATTCTCAGTTCCTTACATGCTCCGATAAAGTTTGTGCCCCTATCAGATCGCAGAAGCTGTGCGGGTCCCCGAATGGAGAAGAATCTTCTCAAAGCATTTATGAAACTGGACGTTGACATTGATTCAATCAGTTCGGTGTGGACAGCTCTTGTTGACATGCATGTGAAAAGCAGAGCCCATCTGTTGCTGTCTGCGCTTCCTCCTCTTGTGCGTCGTGTTGTCAATGACCACGGACCAAATACGTCGAAACCAACGCTGGTGAACGGTGGCATCGGTGAGAGCCTGTCACTTGGTAAATCTGACATCTTTTGGATTTGTAATGTCTTTCTCAGTGTCCTGCAGGTCACGCACTTGTGGATGGCAGAAGACACAAGACGTTTGCCGCCTATGATCCAAAACCCAGATGCTCTAAGGGCTCCCTCTGTCATGTGTCGGCCTTGATGCGCTACCTTTTCATGGTAGTATCTGATTAAAAGCACAGCGACGTGGTGTGAATGAGGGATAATGAGAGGGTGTTTTTCTTCTTTTGCCAGGTTTGCTGGTGCCAAGCGTCCTCCGACTCTAAGCAGGCCATCCTCATCAATGATTGGGTTTAATTTTTTCAGCCAACTTTGTTTCGGCAGTGGGTGTTTTGTTTCAACGCACTTGAACTCTTCATTAAAGACTTCATGTTGCACTGTAGATATTATTAGGCATTTTGCTCGTGAAAGTTCGTTGATAGTGCACGCACTGTTATAACATTTCCACCCACTGTTTTTGGTTTGCCCGGACTTGCTCTTGTATGAAGCTGCGACACGAATGAGTGATCCAATAGTGCGGCACAGTTTCATCCAGTGTGAGAACCTTTCAAAGCGGTGTGACCCCAAATGTCTAACAGACACCTTAGTAACGAATGTTTTTACATCAGGCCTGATTTCTGCATCTTCCTCTGGACTTATGAGTGAGACAGGGTCAGATTGCTGTGGTTCTGCATCGGGTTGAGTCAAGAACAGAGGTCCTTGGAACCAGTTTGTGAGCTTCAGTGTATGTACCGCGATGTATCTTGTGGCAGTGTCCGCTGGGTTGTCGTTGGTTCCTACGTAATACCACTGTGATGGAAGTGTTGACTTTCTGATGCGGGTTACACGGTTTGCCACATATGTGTAGAACCTTTTTGTGTTATTGTTTATGTATCCGAGAACAATCTTACTGTCTGTATAAAACCTGACAGCATCCATTGCAGTGTCTATCTCATCCCTGATCAGCTCGTACATCTCAACAGCTAGCACAGCTGCGCATAGCTCCAAACGAGGGATGGTGTATGCAGGGCGTGGTGCTATTTTAGCTTTACCCATAATGAACCCTGAGTGGCACTGACCTTCATTGTTGGTGGTTCTCAGGTATGCTACTGCTCCGATTGCCAAGGTTGATGCATCTGAGAAAATGCATAACTCTCTTTTTCGAACAGAAGGCTGCGACAATGGCAGGTAGCACCTTGGTATCTGTAGGTCTTCTAGGTCTTTCAGGGAATCTTTCCATTTGTTCCATTCCTCTTCTCTCTCAGCCGGAAGTGGTTCATCCCAGTCGCCATGTTCTGTTGACAGTTCACGCAGGAGGTTCTTCCCCTGCATCGTGATAGGCGCCACAAACCCTAGAGGATCATACAGGCTGTTGACCGTCGCTAAGACTCCCCTTCGTGTGTAGGGTTTCCTGTCGATGGACACCTGAAACATAAAACTGTCAGTTTCAATATTCCAAAGCACTCCTAAACTGCGCTGTAGTGGGAGCTCGTCACGTTTGAGATCTAAGTCTTTTAAGTCCTTTTACTTTACTGCCCTCCCATCGAGTTTCCCAGTTTTCGACTGGTAGGCAGCAAGCTAACATGTGTGGTGCAGGCCTCAATGATGACAAGATGTTTCCTTTTATCTCGTTTATTGAAGCTACCCCACAAGGAACTCAACGTGATGTACACTCGTCCTTTTGGTTTTACATCCGTTTACATTTGTTCCTACATCCGTGTAAAACTGCAACAAAGTAAACATATACACGCCGTCAATGATATGGTCACCGTATTTAGCTTAGCACATGTTAGCGTTAGCTCTAGCTTAGCTTGGTAACAATGATGGCAACGGACTAGAGTCAGATCGCTTAAAATACACCAATGCAACCATGCAGTTCTCATTGTAGCTGTTAACACTGTCAAACCATGCAGATACTCACGGACTAATGATGTCCCAGGCGCCGATAATTAAACAACATTCACAGTGTTTGTACAATGAGTGACGCTCTGCTCCGGTCTCCGGTTATATCATTACTGCGCATGTGACTGAGGTCATCCTGCGCAGTTCGCCCCACTCGGGACACGAACCCGCGACCTACCAGTCAACTACACACAGTTCGAGCATGGGAGACACAGCACGATCGCGCTGAGCTAAAGGTCCGACCGATAGCTCAGCGCTACCGATACTGTATGAGGCTTTTTTCGGGAGGGAGGTTTACTAACGTTCTACGCCGAACAGTGCTAGTTGGCATCCGTTACACTCTCCCCCTTAAACCTCACTCCCATCCGGGTCACGGCACCATTGTGACTGAGGTCATCCTGCGCAGTTCGCCCCACTCGGGACACGAACCCGCGACCTACCAGTCAACTACACACAGTTCGAGCATGGGAGACACAGCACGATCGCGCTGAGCTAAAGGTCCGACCGATAGCTCAGCGCTACCGATACTGTATGAGGCTTTTTTCGGGAGGGAGGTTTACTAACGTTCTATGCCGAACAGTGCTAGTTGGCATCCGTTACACGCATGTGCAACACCTTGTGTATCAGTTCAAAACGATGCTTTCACTACACCACTAGAGGGAGCCAAACTCCCTTACATGAAATGCTGTAATGGGAACTGCTTAACTTAATACATGGAGGCAGCATACTTTCCATCATAACATGCAGGTGATAAGAAATGTTACTCAGAGCACACTGTTGGGCCTAGACCAAGGGTCGGCAACCCGCGGCTCCAGAGCCGCATGCGGCTCTTTCATCCCTCTGCTGCGGCTCCCTGTGGCTTTGGAAAATAAATAATGAGTATTTAATTAAAATGTATTTTATTTTAGTTCATTAGTTTTTAAAATGTAATTCTAAATTTGAAGATTATGGTGATCTTGTAAAATCTAAAAAAAAAAACGTGTTAAAGTTTAATCACCGTCAGCGAAAATCAACACGATTACATAAGCGCTCGGCGCTTCCCCGGAAGTCGTCTCCCGCGGTAACCCGGATGTGTTGTGTTCAAGCTACTGCTGTATTGTAAACAGCCCTGCGATTGGATAGTTGCAAACGATTGGACCAATCAAATGGCTCGTTGTATGCTTTTTCAAAGATTCATGGTGGCATGTTCTCAGGGATGTGATTTTCTGCTAATTCGCCGAATTCCGCTTTATTTTATCTTCCAGGAAGATAAAGTACGTTAAGTAAGTTAGCGGCTTGTGGTTCACGAACGCAGTGAAGCTGTGCCCTTTCAGGCAGGACTGGAAGTGGCGTATGGCCACTTCCGGTAATCGGTATGGCCAGGTGAAGAATCATTAACTCTCTGTTACTGGCGGCGAACAACGGCTGTTTGAGCTGGTCTGGCGTGAGGGAGGAAACGGTAATAAAAGTTAACCATCCCCTTTTATGATTCCAAACAGTTTGAAATTGACAGTGCACAGTGGACATTGACTCATAACTTTTGAATATTTCTAAGACTTGGCTACATCAGTGATTGTGCAAAATGAACTGCTCAAGTCTCAATGGAGACTGAAACTGGTGATCTGAAATGAATGCTGAAATTATAAAAAGTAATGGTATGTTGGAATTTTATTTCTATTATGGAACAGATAAAATTAACTGATTTTGATTTGATCAAGTGTTAAAGCAAGTGATGGATAATGCTTGTTGGAATATTTTAGGAATGCTATCTTCTTGGAACATAAGTCAATATTATACATTAATAAGTGGCATTCAGCTGTTTGTTTTATGTCATTTAAGCACAGTTCTGGTACTTAAAAATCATAAAAACCCAGGAGCTTCGGGGGGCTTTGCCCCCCTTGCCCCCCCACCCCACCGGGGCTCTACCCCTGACCCCGCTGTCCCTCAGACCCCCTGCTGAATTTTCAGATAATTTCCCCAACCCCAAATCACATCGCTGGTTCGTGTTGGAATTCTGAGCTTTCGGTATTGTTTTCAGCGGAATTATGAGATTTTTATCAAAGGATCAGGAGTCATCAGTGCTAGAAATAGCACTCTCCTTTCAACCCAATGCCAACTTTCAACCCAATGTCTTTTTTTTTCGGAGTTCAAAATGTTTTTGTTGCATGCAGAAATGTAATTTTGTTTTCTCTGCAGGAGTTCCCTGAAGTTTAGTTAGTTTGTTTATACATAGCATAAAGGGAAAAAAAAGTTATATGCAGTGTTATTTCATTTTAAGTGTCAAAAGGGTTTTTGTGGCTCCCAGTGTTTTCTTTTCTGTGGGAAACGGGTCCAAATGGCTCTTTGAGTGGTAAAGGTTGCTGACCCCTGGCCTAGACTTTCTTCAGCTCCATAAGGTTGCCTTGGATATGGTCAAGGGTGTATGTAGTCTTTAAGGGGAGGAACTGCCACTGTTAAAAACTACACAGCTGGCCCCTGATGATTCCAGATCAACTGTTCAGCATCCTAGCAGCTTGTAGAAGGAAGCTGTTGATCAGTCTGGTGGTTCTGCCTCTGATGCTCCAGAATCGTTTGCCAGATGGCAGCAGTTAAAAGTGTTTGTGCAGAGGGTGAGAGTGGTCCTTAACAATGTTCAGGTGACTTCCGGTCTGGACGCCATGGCGACTGCAGCTTAACACTGAAGCTCTCAGACCCAATCCAGGATAACACCTTGAAAATCAAACTTAATGGATTTTTGGAGGAGTGAAAATCAAAAGACAAAATCATCATGTCTAAAGGAAAACAGAAGAAACTGAAATTCTCCAGGCCAGGACACGTATCGGCCGGAGAATCTGAACTGGAAGATCTCCGTTCAGAAGACGAGGAACTGGTGATAGCTAACAAAAGGGTTAGCCTGAAATCACTATTTGAGGAGCTACGACGATTTCGCCGAGAAGTTACGGCCGAATTTCGAGAATTCAGAGAAGAATTGAAAAGGACAAACAGCAGATTGGACCAGGCCGAGAACCGAATCTTGGAAACAGAGGATCGAATAAAAGTGCTCGAAGATTCTGTGCTAGACCTACGCAAAAGACAAGCAGCTATAGAGGCTAAGCTAACCGACCAAGAAGGAAAACAAAGAAGAGACAACATAAGAATTCATGGTCTGATAGAAGGAACCGAAAATGGTTTTAACTCAATGGCAGAATGCGTGGAATCCTTACTAAGAGAGAAATTGGATATTCCACAAACCACCGACTTGAAGATAGAAAAGGCACATCGTTCATTAGCCGCTAGGCCGGCGGCGGAAGCGCCCCCACGTTCGGTGTTGGTAAGATTTTCCAATTTCAAAATAAAACAAGAGGTTGTAAGACTGGCCTGGCAGAAAAAAGGATTTATGCACCAGGAGAGAAAAGTCTACGTGGAACACGATTACGCCCCGGAGGTCCTTAAAAAGCGCAGGGAATACAATGACGCGAAAAAGGTGTTAAGAGAGAAGAAATTGCGCTTTCAGACTCCATTTCCTGCGAAGTTAAGGGTCTTCTACGGCGATGAAACGTGTCTCTATAATTCGGCGGAAGAAGCAACAGCTGACATGGCGAAAAGAGGGCTCCCGGTAACGGTATTTAAACCCGCAGCAGACCCGAGTGAGAAGATCAAAGCGCAAACATGGGCAACACAAAGACCCTCAAAATCCACGGACCAGCAGCGGGAAACCCAGCGCCAGAGTGTCGCGGATAAACTATCCGTTTTCAGGTTGGAATAGCGACCTTTTTTTTTTTTTCCTCTTGAATCAATCCGCACATCCAACCCCCCTCATACAAGGTAACAAACATTAAAGGAGATGCATATTCAGCATGTGGTAAAACATTTCATGGAACAATCATATTATTTGAAACAAATAAGTCTTTGTAATAAAAAAAAAAAAAAAAAAACTTGTTAAAATAGAAATGTGACAATAATCCACATGTTCTCCTCATACTAACAAATACTGTTTTTGCGTGAATGTTTGATGTGATGGGGGTGGGAGGGTGCACACAATTTCACAGGGTTTAGGCATAAAAGGAAAAAAAAAAAAATCATTACAAGTTTGGATTGGGTTCTGAAACTCACGTTAAAAGCATGGGACTACTTTCAGTGGTAAGAGAGGGCCCTCAACACCTAACAGAGTTTGAGGAATTTCCCTCAGGGCCTTCACTCTATCAAGGCTCTTCCAGGGTCTTTAAAAAGACCTCAGCTCAGGAAGTTCTTATGACAGCTTTTTGTTTTAAAGTTTTTTACACTATGTTCTTAATGTTTTTCTTGTTTTTAATGTTCTTTCAGTTTCTGAATAGCACAAATGAGGGCCACCACACAGTTATACTAAACAAAACAACACAATGGAGAAACAGGGTGTAACCAAAATAATTTCATATAATATAAAAGGAATCCTGAATCCAGTTAAAAGATCCAAGATTCTAGGCAAAATGAAAAAAGACAAAGCAGGAATAATATTTTTACAAGAAACCCACCTAACAGACGTGGAACACAATAAACTCAGTAGACAAGGGTTTAAAATGATCTCTTCATCTTCATATAAATCAGGGAGGAGGAGGGGAGTAGCGACATTGATATCAACCAAAATTACATTTGAAAAAAAATCAGAACACAAAGATAAAGAAGGGAGATACAGTTTGGTAACTGGGCGGCTAGAGGGAGAAGATATCACCCTGCTGAATGTGTATGCTCCCCCAGGGGCTAACTGGAAATTTTATAAAAATGTATTCGACCTAATGATAACTAAAGCTCAAGGTTTAGTGATATGTGGTGGGGACTTCAATCTTAGACTGAATCCATACTGGGATGCTTCTGGTAATTCCCCACATCAAAATAACACCCAAAACAGGAAGACTCGGATGCTACTAAAAGAAATGGGAATCTGTGACGTGTGGAGGGAACTCAACCCCAGTGTAAAAGACTATACATTTTACTCAACTCCACATTCATCTTACTCAAGGATTGACTATTTTTTTATGTTTAATAGAGACATTGGAAGAGTAAAAACATGTAAAATAGGACTGATGGATCTCTCCGACCACAGTCCGATCTACATGGACTTAAATATCCAAAAATACACAAATAATACATTTTCTTGGAGGTTAAATTCAAATGTCCTGAAAGGACCATTGAAAGATGAATTGGAATCAGATATTCTCAGATATTTGGAAGATAACGATAATGGAGAAGTATCCCCTTTAATACTGTGGGATGCATGCAAAGCTGTAATAAGAGGAAAGATTATTGCAAAACTGGTAACCCAAAAGAAACTAAGACAAGAAAAACTATCCACATTAGAGTCAGAACTTAGGAACCTAGAAAAAGAACACAAAGGCAACACTCATTCTACTGACTCGCTCAAGATTAAGGAAATTAAAAACCAAATAAATGAGATCTACACAATAGAAATCCAGAAGAAACTTACATTTCTGAAACAAAAATACTATGAAGCAGGCAGTAAATCGGCAAAATTGCTAGCCTATAAATTGAGGAAACATCAAACAGAAAGAGCAATCTACAAAATCAGAGACCCAGTATCAAAGGAAATAAAATTCAGAATTCAGGATATTCTTAAAAGCTTCGAGAATTACTATAAGAACTTATACTCCCACAAAAAACATAAAAACGCATCCGAGGCATTCCTAAACACATTAAAC
The DNA here is from genome assembly GCA_020510985.1 of Pholidichthys leucotaenia. Classification (NCBI taxonomy): domain Eukaryota; kingdom Metazoa; phylum Chordata; class Actinopteri; order Cichliformes; family Pholidichthyidae; genus Pholidichthys; species Pholidichthys leucotaenia. The sequence continues at coordinate 6,933,969 of CM035850.1, forward strand.
CTTCCCCAACTTACGGAGTCACAAAATAAAACACTACTGTCAGAAATACATCCTAAAGAATTGGAAAAAGCAATTATGAAACTTAAAGCTAACAAATCCCCAGGAGCTGATGGCTATACAGCAGAGTGGTACAAAACCTTTAAACAGCAACTATCTCCTCTCCTCCTGAAAACATTTAATTATGTCCTCCACACAGGGGAAATCCCCCCCTCCTGGAGAGAAGGGGTCATTGCAGTTATACCTAAACCTGAAAAGGATAAACTAGAGTGCTCCAACTACAGACCAATCAGTGTACTAAATCAGGACTATAAGCTTTTTACCATTATCCTTGCCAAAAGGTTAGAAAATATACTGACAGACCTAATTCATTTAGACCAAACAGGTTTTATAAGACAAAGACAGACACAAGACAACATTCGACGCACTTTACACATAATTCATCATATAAAAAAATATAACTTAAATGCAGTCATATTGGGATTAGATGCTGAAAAAGCATTCGATTCGGTTGACTGGTCTTTTCTATATAGAATCTTATCCAGTTTCAATTTTCATAACAACTTCATTAGAACTATACAAGCATTATATAAAAAACCAACAGCTAAAATAAGGATTAACGGTAATTTATCATCATCTTTTGAACTGGAAAGAGGATGTCGTCAGGGCTGCCCCCTGTCTCCACTGCTCTTTGCAATCTTCATAGAACCTCTGAGCCATTGGATAAGACAAAACCAAAAAATTCAAGGTATTACACTTGGTCAGAAGGAACATAAAATAGCACTCTTTGCTGATGACATTTTAATATACCTAGGGCAGCCGAACACTTCTTTACCAGAACTAACCTCAGTTTTTTCAGAGTATGGAGATTTATCGGGGTACAAATTAAACATGCATAAAACCCAAGTTTTAACATTCAACTATGACCCAAATCATTATTCACTAAGCAAACTCAAAACTAACTGGGAGTCGGAATCTATGAAATATCTGGGGGTCAATATCCCGAAACAACTCAACAAAATTATATCACTAAACTATGATCCACTGGTGACAAAAATAAAATCTGACCTAGCAAGATGGAATATGATACCATTCTTGGGTACTGCACAAAGAATTGAAGCAGTCAAAATGAATATACTTCCACGTCTTCTATACCTTTTCCAAACAATACCGGTAGAACCTCCCAAAAAAACATGGCAGGAGCTGGACAGAAGGATCTCAAGATTCATATGGCAGGGCAAGAGACCTAGAATCAGATATAGAACCCTACAGCTAAACAAAGACAAAGGTGGGCTCGCGCTGCCAAATATCAGGGACTACTTTAAAGCCGCACAAATTAAAACTTTAGTAGAGATATGTAACCCAGTCTACACTGCACAATGGAAGGAGATCGAATGCCAAATAACAAGTGACATCCCCCTACAGGCGATAATAGGGAACAATGCCTTACCTAAGCTTTTGAATAACACTAACCCGTGGATAGAGACCCCGCTAAAAATTTGGTTTAAGATAGTCAGAGAGAATCAAACTAAAGAGCCCTATCGACTTCTGCAATGGATTGCCTATGATCAGGACTTTACTCCTAATAAAACAGACACCAGATTTAAAAAGTGGAAGGAGAAAGGGCTGATAAAACATTACGATTTTTTTAAAGGGCAAATCTTAAGAAGTTTTGAAGATTTGAAAAAACAAGGCCTAATAAATCAAGACCTTTACAGGTTCTTCCAGCTTTGACACCACATAAACAATATACTTAAAAAGGAGGTTTTGGAAAGGGCCCAGTCAGGTGTTCTGAAGGTCTTCTTAATGGCATATAAAGGGATCCCAGGGATCAGATACATTTCTAAAATATACCAAGGTCTTCAAGACTTAAAAGGAGACAACACATCTTATATAAAAGAGAGATGGGAAAAAGAGGGGAATTTCACTTTACAACTGGAAATATGGGAAAAGCTAAATAAACAGCAATGGAAAAGTACCTCATCCCTGCAGTGGAGAGAATTTGGATGGAAAAACTTGGCAAGATTTTTCAGAACACCTGCACAAAACAAATTTACCCATAAGGGATTGAACTGTTGGCGCTTGTGTGGTGAAAAGACTGCAAATCATTTTCATGTGTTTTGGTCATGCCCAGTTATCCACCAATATTGGACCAAGGTACAGACAATATTGGGGAAAATATTCAAAATTACAGTTCCCTTTTCTTTTGTAACTTTGTATTTCGGTTTACTACCGGACTCACTGGAAAGACGAGGAGAAAAATACTTATTCAATGTTTTAATATTGGCAAGCAAAAAAGCTCTAACTAAAAAATGGATGTTGAAGGACTGTCCTACACCTAAAGATTGGACTAACGTGATCCAAGACATTTACTCGATGGAAAAGTTGACATTCGCACTGAGACAGGACATGGATGGGTTCATGAACTTTTGGCAACCCTGGACCGCATATGTGTCTTCCATTAGATCTAATCTTTGACAAATACCATTTCAATAATGGTTCCGCTCTTTGTTCCATCGCTACTCAGATGCTCTTTTATCTTTATTTACTTACTTTTTCTTTTTGTTTGTTTTTTACTGGTTTGTTTGTTTTTTTGTTATTTGTTTTTTGTTTTTTTTCTCTTTAATTTCACTTTTTCTTTCACTTTAAAAAAAAAAAAAAAAGGGGTGTTGTAAGAATTAATCTTCCAATGTTGTCAGATATCAGAAAATAAGGGAACATGTGATGAAAATGTAAACAATGCATTGCTGTAACGACCTGTATACCCTTTACAAAAACTTAAATAAAAAAAAAAAAAAAAAACAATGTTCAGTGCCCTGCTCCTACAACGGCTCTGAAAACGTTCTTGAACAGAGGGGAGGGAAACTCTAATTACCTTCTCAGCTCCCTTAACTATCCTCTGCAGAGCTTTTTTGTCTGACATACTGCAACTGGAGTACCATGTTGCAATGCAGTATGTCAGAACACTCTCCACCACACCTCTGTAGAAGGTCCTGAGGATGCAGATGGGGAGAGAGGCCTGTTTGAGTTTCCTCAAGAAGTGCAGTCTCTGCTGGGCCCGCTTCCTGATCCCCAAGGAATTCTTGCTCCAGGTCAGGTCCTGCAAGATCTGCACTCCAAGGAACTTGATGTTCTCCACTCTCTTCACCGAACGGCCGCTGATGCAGAGAGGGATGTGTTCAGGCCGTGACCGCTGGAAGTCGATAATCATCTCCTTCCTTTTGTCCACGTTGAGCACCAGATTGTTCTCCCTGCACCAGCCCTCCAGGTTCTCTAACTTCTTCCCTGTGCATTGATTCCTCATCCCTCTGAATGAGTCCCACCACTGTGGTGTCATCTGCAAACTTAATAATCTGGTTCCCCTCATGTATGGATACACAGTCATGTGTTAGAAGTGTAAACAACAGTGGACTGAGTACACAGCCTTGAGGGGATCCGGTGCTCAGCGTGATAGAGTTGGAGATGTTTTTTCCAACCCGGACAGACTGAGGTCTCTCAGTCAGGAAATCCAGGATCCAGAGACATGTGGCGGTGTTCAGACCGAGAAGGAGTAATTTCTCCATCAGTCTCTGGGGAATAATGGTGTTAAATGCTGAACTGAAATCAATGTACAGGAGTCTGGCATAGGTGTTTTTCTGATCCAGGTGGGTAATGACAGAGTGCAGGGTGGTGACTATAGTGTCCTCTGTGGAACGATTTGAACGATATGCGAACTGGAGCAGGTCAAGTGATGCAGGGAGGCAGGCTGTGATGTGTGGTTCAACAAGCCGTTCAAAACACTTCATCACAATTGGTGTCAGTGCAACAGGACGATCGTCATTCAGACAGGACACAACCGCTTTCTTTGCCACTGGTGCTATGGTAGAGGTCTTAAAGCATCTGGGAATGATGGCCTGACTCAGGGAGATGTTATAAATGTCAGTCAGGACATCTGCCAACTCACTCACGCAGACTCGGAGCACATGTCCGGATGTTGTCCGGACCTGCAGCTTTACGTGGGTTGACCCTGATTAGGGTCCTCCGTGTGTCCGCTGCGTTGATGGTGATAGTTGGCCCCACAGATGGTGAAGATGGGCCAGCCCTCCCTCTGATTGTCGGGTTTGATGCTTCAAAACATGCAAAGAAGTTGTTGAGCCTGTCTGGAAGCAAAGCGTCATCATCTTCGACCCCCTGCCTAGACTTGTAATCCGTCAATGCCCGAACTCCCTGCCACATCCGTTTGGTGTTCCCTGTGTCACAGAAATGTCCCTGGATTTTCTCCGCGTAGGTGCTTTTTGCCGTCTTAATTCCCTTTGCGAGCGCAGACCTGGCTGAGTGGAGAGCAATCCTGTTCTTCTCTCTGAAGGCTGCATCTCTGGCTGTGAGCAGTATGCGCACCTCTGCATTCATCCAGGGCTTATGGTTGCATCATGAACATTCTATGAAAAACTTGAACACTTTATAGAAAAACTTTATAGGAAAGGTAACATGTTAATCATAAAACATGGCTAATTTATAGGAAAAAGAGAAATAAATTTATCAGGAAAAAGTTACAAATGTATTTTTTGAGTTAACTTTCCAAGAAAAACTTCACTAATTGGTGAGAAACTTGGACATTTACATCTATAATTATATCATTAAAATGCTATATCTGTAAACTAAAATGCTATACTAAAATGTTTCAGAAAAGTTTTTTTTTTTTTTTTTTATAAATTTCAGATTTTTTTTTCTTACAAATGTCTGTGTGGTGGGGGGGTCACCATTTGGAAGCTCTGGTTTTTCTCACAAAAATCAAATGTTTTTCTCATGAATTTGCAACTTGCTTATAGTAAATCTGTGACTTTCTAAGTTGTAAATTACCATATTTTATCATATTTTTCCCCTTTATTCTTGCAAACTTGGACTGAAACTACGTTTCTACCTTTGTAGCTCTACCAAATGCTAACTATGAATATCACCCACAACCCCCTTGTTAAAACTAACAAATCACCTCCTGCCTGGACTTTCAGAAAGCAGTAAATAAATATAAAAGTCAAGGATTAACGCTGCACTAACCTGGCTGAGGAAGCAGACGTGCTGCAGGAACAGGCTGCAGGTTACTGTCACTGCTGCTGCAGTTCAGTCAACAGGGTGCAGGAATGTGGACTAAACTATTTGCAATTTTTCCCCTTGTCCTGTAAAGCAGTGAGGTAAGCAGAACAGAAATCTGCTCCCCTTACTGAGCCAAACAGATTTACTTTGCCAAAAGGAGCTTTATACAGTATATATACACTACTCACATAAAATTAGGGATACAGTATTTGGCTTTCACTTGAAATTTATGGAAAATGTTCAAAGTTCACAACAGTGATATTATATCATGAAAGGAGGGCATTTAATAGAAGCATGCAATGGTGATTTCCTCATCTCAAACAATTGATTGAAACAAAAGCCAACAACAGTGGTGGGTATACCACAACAAAAAATGTCAATGTCTCAATAACTTGTCATGTGTCCTTGAGCATCAATTACAGCTTGACAACGACGTCTCATGCTGTTCACAAGTCAACTTATTGTCTGCTGAGGCGTGGCATTCCACTCTTCTGGAAGGGCGGCCCTCAGGTCATTGAGGTTGTGAGGTGCAGGGTAACAAGCTTCTACATGACAACTCAGCTGATCCCACAGGTTTTCTGTGGGATTCAAGTCTGGAGAAAATGCAGATTACTCCATTTGAGGTACTCCAGCCTCCAACAGCCATTCCCGAATGATTCGACCTTGATGAGCTGGAACACTGTCATCCATGAAGATGAAATTAGGCCTGTGTTGTTCATGCAGGGGCACAATGACTGGAGTAATGATGTTATTCAGGTAATATTGGTTTTTCACTGTACCATTCACAAGGTGTAAGGCAGTTCTGTATTGACTAGAAACACCTGCCCAGTCTGTAACACCACCACCAAAGGCTCATCTGGTGACAACAGTGGCTGATGCATAGCAGTCTCCTTGATGTCTCCAACAACATTGGCGGCCATCATTTCTGCTCGGCGTGAATCGACTTTCATCAGTGAACAGCAATGAGACCCACTGGTCCCTTGTTCAGCATAAATGCTCTTGGTCCATGCAAGACGATGACTCCTGTCCTTGGTGGTGTGGTCAGGTACCCTTGCTGGTCACTTTGCTCGCAGACCATGCAGATGTAAAAGGTTTTGAATGGTCTGACGTGACACTTGGGTGCCTCTCACCTCCCTTAAATGTGTCTGAAGTTGAGTAGCATTCATCATCCGATTCCACAGGGCACTGATCACAAAGAAGCGGTCATCATCTTTCCGGTTCCGGTTCCACCGGACCGGTGGCGCCACACGAGTAGGCTGCCCGTTGCAACAGCCTTTTTTTTATCATCCTTCTTCTTTCTACACCTTTCACTCTGCATATATATCACGGACGCACGGATCGCCCCGGGGGTCTCCCGGGTCGGCGGTCGGCGGACGTCTCCCGCTGCAAGCGTCTCCTGCTTGCAGCGGGAGACGCTACAGCGGGGAGGAGCTAGTGCTAGCTAGCACTTGGCCGCCGCCCGGTGCTAATGGGAAACTCGACATACCGGGAGCTGTAGCGAAAACGACGCGGGTGCCGGGCTGGAGGTTTAGGCGGCGTGCAAGAAATATAAGACAGAATAATAAAGAGCGATGGCAAGAACCAAGCAGACCGCCCGTAAAATCTACTGGAGGAAGAAGCCCCCCAGGAGACAGCTAGCCACCAGGGCTGCTCGGAGAGGCGCTCCGGCCACCGGCAGAGTGAAGAGGCCTCGCCGTCACAGGCCCGTGGCTCTGAGAGAGATCCGTCGCTGCCAGAAATCCACGGAGTTGCTCATCCGTAAGCTGCCCGTCCAGCGCCTGGTGAGGGAGATCGCTCAGGACTTCAAGACCGTCCTGCGTTTCCTGAGCTTCGCCGTCATGGCTCTGCAGGAGACCAGCGAGGCCCACCTGGTGGTCTCTTCTTCGCTAAGGGGGTCACCATCATGCCCAAAGTATCCCAGCTGGCCCACCGCATCCACGGAGAGAGAGCTTAGACTTTCTGCTGCACATTCACCAACCAACTATAATGCTCTGCACTGTGTGTCTATATATATATATTTATAGTAATATGGACATATGTTTACCTAGATGTTGTTTTTTCTTGCCTTCTGATTGTTGCTCTGAGTGTTGCTATCCCTGTGCTGTTGCAATCCTGGAATTTCCCCATTGTGGGACTAATAAAGGCTCATCTTATCTTATCTTATCTTATCAGCGTTGGCGTGGCCAAAAGATGTCCACTTCTAGGCCTTTCTGTGACTCTTCCAGTCTCTCTGTATCTCTGTTGCAACCTGCTGATTACACTCTGTGACGAACATCCTGTTTGAAGCCTCGTAATGGCAAGGTACTGTTGATCAATTGTTAGGTGTCGTCTTGGTCACATGATGTCAAAATGTGAACAGCATGATGAAGAGGACTGTTTAAATACCAATTCTAACTGAACCAGAAAATTTATTGGTCGATTCATGGATCAAACACCCGTTGTGAATTTTGCCTTCAAGCACCTTGTTAGAGAACAAAAAGTTATCCAAAAAGTACTGAAACATTGAACAGTTGGACATGTGCATTCAGAAGGTTAGAGAAGGTCAAATTAAGTTAACCTGGAAAGGTTATAGAGCATTTTAGTTGCATCCTGAAATTTCACCTGAGAGTCAAATACCCTTAACTTTTTGTGAGTAGTCTATACAGTATGTACTGTATATTATTTATAAACTCCTCTTGTAATAACTTTCAATACTTTAAGTTGTTTTACCCAGGAAGGCCCTGAAAGGGGGGAAATAACTATTTGCACCTTTATAAAGGGGTGAGAGGGGCCTCAGACAACATCCATCATTACTGTTAATGCAAAATTCAGTCTCTCAAACACTTCATTCAGCCAGGGTGAATTTTACTGTGACGTTAATGAACCCTAGAACACTAACGTTAAATTTAGTAACACTATCGGGACACTAACATCGGGTGATTTTCACCTGAACTTAGTGTTCTAGGGTTAATTAGAAATCAAAAGAATGCAACACAGAACATTGTTTTCATTCCAGGCTTTTTGTGGGCCCCTTCCTGCAGTGGGTAAACAGTACCCCCCCCCCCCAGTGTGATGCCCCCTCCTGTAGAAGAGCTGCAGTGGCCTCCGCTCACTTTTCCTGCTGTTGAGATAGGGAGGAACCTCTCTGTGCGGCATCAGGCTGGCTGCAGCCAGGGCTCCAGCGCATGCAGCAGGGAGGAGGGATCATACCATTTGTGTGTGCGTGTGTAAGGGGGGGGAGAAGCTTCATTTTCCATCCATCCATCCATCTTCTACTGCTTTTCCGGAGGTCTGGGTCATGGAGGCAGCAGTTCAAGCAGAGAAGCCCAGACTTCCCTCTCCCCAGCCACCTGCTCCAGCTCTTCAGAGAGGATACCAAGATGTTCCCAGACCAGCTGGGAGATGGAGTCTCTCCAGCATGTCCTGCGTCTGCCCCAGGATCTCCTTCCAGTTAGGCATCATGTGCCCGAAACACCTCAAGTCTGAGGCGTCCATGAGGCATCTTGATAAGATGCTCAAACCACCTCAGCTGGATCCTTTCAGTGTGGAGGAGCAGTGGTTCTACTCTGAGCCTCTCCTGGATGATTGAGCTCCTCACCCTGTCTCTGAGGGTGAGTCCAGCAATCCTATGGTGAAAGCTCATTTCAGCCACTTGTATCCACAATCTCATTCTTTCAGTCATTACCCAAAACTCATGACCATAGGTGAGGGTAGGAACGTAGATTGACCGGTAAATCCACAGCTTTGCTTTAGAGCTCAGCTCCCTCATCACCACAACAGACCGGTACAACGTCCACATCACTGCAGAGGCTGCTCTGATCCATCTGTCAATCTCCCGCTCCATTCTCTCCTCACTCCTGAATGAGACCCGAGATACTTAAACTCCTCCACTTGGAGCAGGAGCTTGTCCCCAACCCAGAGAGGACAATCCACCTTTTTCCAGCTGAGAACCATGGACTCGGACTTGGAGGTGTTGATTCTCATCCCAGCTGCTTCACACTCAGTAGCAAACTGTCCCAGTAAGACCAGTAGGTCATTGGTGGATGAAGCCAGCAGGACAGCATCATCTGCAAACAGCAGAGATGAGATCCTGTGGTCACCAAGCATGACACCCTCCGTTCCTTGGCTGCACCTAGAAATCCTGTCCATAAAAATTAGGAACAGGATCGGTGACAAAGGGCAGCCCTGGTGGAGTCCAACTCTCACTGGAAACCAGTTTGACTGGGTGTTGGCAGTAGGAACCAAACTCCTGCAACAGTTTTCATTTTCATTTTTAAAAGTTTAAACAACAAACTACTGAATATGTTTTGGATGTTATTTCAGCTTGTCAAAGACAAACTAAAGTTTTATAATCCCAACTTTTCTCACTGCAGTTTTTAGGGGTGCTGAGTTTCAATTTAGGGGTGCTCCACCCCTAAAAAAGGCCTAAAAGGTTACACATTTGGAAGGAAAAAAAAAAGTAGAAATTTTATGAGGAAAAAAATGCATAAATTCATCAGAAAAATGTGACAAATATAGGAGAAAAAGTTTACATTCAATGAGAAAAAAAAATGCACAAATTCCCAAGAAAAAAGATGTAAATTTCCAAGAAAATCTTGGCAATGTAGAAGACAAAAGTCAAAAATTTGTGGGGAAACTTTTTTCTAAATTGACAAGAAAAATCTTGCAAATATAGAAGACAAAAGCTGTACATTTGTAAGGAAAAAAGCAACAATTTTATAAGAAAATATTAAAATTACAAGGAAAAAAGCCAAGAATTTATGAGAAAAAAAATGCAAGTTGAGAAGAAAAATGTTTGAAATAGGAGAAAAAAATGAGACATTTGTGAGGAAAAAAAAGTAGAAATTTGATGAGAAATAAATCCACAAATTTACAAGACAAAGGATTTTATTTTGTCCATTTGTTGTCAGGCAGTAAATCTTTATTTAAACACTCCATGTGGACAGTGGTCTTTAGAACATCCAGGCATGAATTTCTTTCTGCTTCATATTTAGAAACTGATTATATCCAGATAATTTAATGTGGAAATTATTTCATGTTTATAATATTGAACATTTATTCTGCATTAAAATGCTGTACAACCCGTTATTTAAACTACAATAAAAAAATCCAAAATACAATTTAATTTCAGTAGTTGTTTTTTTTTCTAATTTGCTCAGGAAACGCTCATGACTGCAGCCCTTCAAAATAAAAGCCTGAATAGATCAAGTCAGACATGAACAGTTACTAAATGTTGCTGCTGTGGAGATGTGTGGAAAGGACGAGACTGAGTTTATTCCTCAGGTTCAGCTTTATTTACAATCACATACTCCAACATTCCAAAGCAGAAAAAGAGGATGAATCTTCTCACATCTGTCCTTTTATACCCAGGGCATCAAATCTACAGTCACATGGTGTTTAATCAAACATACAGTCACACGGTACTTAATCCCAGTCACAATGTAACTTCCCCCAATCTTAACACCATCCACTCCCTAGTCTTCGGTGGTCAGGAAATCTCTCAAGGTCATCTCCTTGAAACAAAAGGCCAAATCTCACACCCTCCTGTTACCCTAGGAGGCTCAGTCCCTTTGTTCCCTTGAGACGTGAAGCACACAATAAACATACAGTAATATATCTGTGGAGCATATGAAACCAACATATGTGCCCCATATGACCCCCCCTCAAACGTCTAAGATGGAACAATCATAACTAAAAATGCATGTCATAATAAAATCACTACATATCAGTCCACCTGCCGCTTGGCCTTAGTCTTCTGCCGTATTTGCTGTAAGCCGGCTTTACTGCCTCCGCAGTGTCCTCCTGCTGTGGGGCTGCTGCCTGTGGATTAGGACTGTTAGTCAATCTCTGTGGGTGTTCTGGGGAATGCTCTCTAGGGGGTCTGCCACGCTGGGGAGCCCTCGCCAACTGCACAGGTTCGTCAGCCATCCCAAAAGCGGGTTTGAGCCTGTTTATGCCAATCGTTTCCTTTCTGCCCCCCAAATCTAGCAAAAAATGCTTATCTCCTGTTTCCAGCACTCTATATGGTCCATCATAAGGCAGGCGCAAGTTTGGGCGATGGGCATCATGTCTGACAAAAACAAACTCCGCATCTTTTAAAGCTTTAGACACAAAAACGCGTGGGAAGCTGTGATGAACTGGGCCAGGAAGCGTGCTCGATCCCGTGTCGCTCTGCAACCGCTGAGCGGGGGGGCACTCTGGCGCAGGATTATCCGGGAGAAACTCCCCGGGCAGCCGGAGCGGCTGCGCAAAAACTAACTCAGCTGGGGAGGCATTTAAATCCTCTTTAGGTGCAGAACGCAACCCCAATAAAACCCATGGTAGTCTGTCCACCCAATTTGTATCTGTAAGCGACGCTCTGAGGGCTGCTTTCAATGACCTGTGGAAACGTTCACATAAACCGTTAGCCTGCGGGTTGTACGCGGTAGTGCGGTGGATCGCTACCCCCAGGCTGCGGGCCATCGCTGACCAAAGCTCGGAAACAAATTGAGGACCTCTGTCGGGCATAATGTCTGACGGAACTCTGAAACGCGCTACCCATGCTGTTAAAAACGCGCGCGCCACCTCCTCGGCTGTGGTTGATGCCAGTGGGACCACTTCCAGCCAACGCGTGGTGCGGTCCACCATTGTCAAAAGGTGTGTGCACCCCTGTGACGGCGGGAGGGGGCCTACGAGGTCGACATGCACATGATCGAACCACTTAGCCGGGATGTGAAAAGGCTCCAAGGGAGCTCTAGTGTGTTTGTGTATTTTGGCCCGCTGACAAGCGACGCATGCTGCTGCCCACTCCTTGACTTGCTTGCACAGGGTCGGCCATACAAATTTCTCTCCTACCATTTTGATCGACGCGCGCACTCCCGGGTGCGCCAGAGAATGGATCGAGTCAAAAACGCGGCGGCCCCACACGGCTGGCACCACCGGACGCGGTCGTCCCGTGGAGACATCGCAGATTAGGGGGGGCATACCGTCTTGCAGCACCCTGTTCTCCAGCCTTAACCCTGTTGGTCCAGACTGGAGCGCGCGCACATCCGCGTTGCTAACCTGCTCCGCGGCCATGGCTGCATAATCTATACCTACGCGGACCGGGGCCGCGCGCGCTTCCGTGTTGCTACCCTGCTCCGCGGCCATGGCTGCAGAGTCTGCCCCCACAGGGCCTGGAGCCACCACAGCACGTGAGAGGCAGTCTGCCACTACATTATATTTACCCGCCACATGCTGAATATCGGTAGTAAACTCCGATATCGCGGCCAGCTGTCTTTGCTGCCGGCCTGACCAAGGTTTCTTAAATCTTGGCCATCGCGAAAGTCAGCGGTTTGTGGTCCACGAACGCGGTGAAACGGCGTCCTTCCAGCCAGAACTGGAAGTGGCAGATGGCCAAGTGTAGAGCTAACAACTCCCTGTCGAACGCGCTGTATTTTCGCTCGCTATCGCGCAAGGTCTTGCTGGAAAACGCGAGCGGTTGCCAGGCTCCAGCCACATACTGTTCAACGACCGCCCCTATGGCTACATCTGACGCGTCAGTAGTGAGCGCCATGCGGGCCGTTGGGACTGGGTGTGCCAACAACGCAGCGTTTGCCAGGGCTGATTTGACTTGAGAGAATGCGCGCTCCCGCTCGGGAGACCATTCGATTTTATTTGTGGGTTTTTGCTTTTTTAGTGCAGCATACAATGGTTGCATGAGCTGCGCTGCGCGGGGGAGGAAACGGTTATAAAAATTAACCATTCCCAAAAACTCCTGTAACGCTTTGACCGTTTGTGGTTGGGGAAAATTAGTTATTGCGCGCATTTTATCGGGCAGTGGGACCGCTCCTTCTGGCGAGACGCGATGCCCCAAAAAATCAATCTGCGCCACCCCGAACTGACACTTCGGTGGGTTGATTATTAACCTGTGTGTCATGCTCTGGCCCTCACGAGCCAGCATAAGACGCACACAACGTCACCAGTGAGTTTTTCAGTGAGTTTATTACGGTGAAAAGGTGTTAACACAAGCTGCTGAGATAATGACAGAGTCTTTGCAGAACAGGAAGCATAGGGCTATACAGCACACTATAGGTCCAAGGCAGGAGACAGTCACACACAGACAGGCTTGGTAATAATAGCACTCGGGCTGCTAAAGCAGGGACTTACAACACAAATAACACCGGAGGGAATAAGGCTAATACAGCTCACTTACTGGTACCGGTGAAAGACGGTCAAGCCCTTAGGCAGCCGAGGTGTGAATATAGTCCAGGCATCCGTGACGATGGGTGAACAGTTTAGCGGTCAGGTTCGTGACCAGATGCGATCAGACACTGCTGCGTCCTAACGACGCCAGTGCTCAGCTTAAATAGACAAGACACTAATGACAATGATGACACACACAAGGTACTAATGACAATGATGACACACAGCTGGCCAACCGTTGACAGGCGGAAGCCCCACCGAGCACTTTCACAATAGGAGCCCGGAGAGGCCAGAATACCGCCCGCAGCTGTCAAGGCCGGCAGCGAGACATAACTTTAACCCGAGCGCGATCAGAACCGACGCTCGGGTCATAACACTGTGCTCCCCCAACCTCCGGAAAACTGCTGTGAGGTGGCTTTCGTGTTTGTCTTCAGACGTGCTGGCTACCAATATGTCGTCCAGGTAGACGAACACGAAAGGGAGATCGCGCAGGACCGCGTCCATCATGCGTTGGAACGTCTGCGCCACGCCCTTAAGCCCAAATGGCATGCGCAAAAACTCAAAAAGCCCGAATGGAGTTATTACCGCTGTTTTGGGTATGTCCTCAGTGCGCACTGGAACCTGGTGGTAACCGCGTACCAAGTCTATTTTAGAAAAAATGCACGCCCCCGCCAAATGAACCGAAAAATCTTGGATGTGCGGGATCGGGTAGCGGTCGTGCGCTGTGGCGTTATTCAACCTGCGGAAATCACTGCAAGGTCGCCACGAGCCATCAGCCTTTGGGACCATGTGCAGCGGTGAAGCCCAAGGGCTCTTCGAACGCCTGATGATGCCCAGCCTTTCCAGGTTGGCGAACTCCTCGCGCGCTATGGTCAGTTTAGCTGAGTCCAAGTGCCGAGCTTTTGCAAAAACGGGTGGGCCGGTGGTAGTAATAAAATGTTCCACCCCATGTTTAGCCACTGTCACCGAAAACGTTGGGACCGTGAGCGCTGTGAACTGAGTGAGGAGTGTGTGGAACTTACCACCTGCAGCTGTGACGTTGGCTTGTGCAGTTGGCGGGGCCACTCGAGCTGTGCAGGGAATAGAGTGAAAGGAGAGTGCATTAACCAGATGTCTGTTAGCAAGATCAACCAATAAACCATGTGAGCACAAAAAATCAGCCCCTAACATGTTGAAATTGACTGCCGCTACAACAAAAGTCCACTCAAATGCACAGCCCTGCAAAGACAGAAGCAGAGTCCTCTCACCGAAGGTCTTAATCGCTGAGCCGTTCGCTGCTGACACCCGGGAACCACTGGAAGGCGCCAGGCGGTCCGCGTAGGAAGGCGTGATGAAGCTCAGCTGGGAGCCTGTGTCCACGAGGAAATGCCTCCCCGAGCGTGCATCTTTCAGGTAGAGCAGCTTGTTCTCCTCCCCGAGGGCCGCAGCTGCTACCGACCCCCGGTCTTGGCATTTCCCGAGCGCTTGAAATGGCACAGTGGAATGCACTTGCGTGCCCTCTCTGCAAAGCGGCGATGGTAGAAGAAAAGGATGTCATCCGCTCCGTGTCGCCTGGCCCTTGCTGCTGCCGTCATCGGTGAGTCTGGTGCTGCAGCCTCTGGCACCATGCCGTCTCCGGACGTTGCGCCTAGCTCTGCTGCCGCAGCCGAAGCCGCACTCCGTTTGTGGGCGTCGACGAGTCGTTGTGCCTCCTGGCTCAGCTCGTGGTAGTCTCTTCGGGCCAACAGAGGTGAGCCGGCCAGGGTCACTCTCATCGCTGGCGGTAGGATCCTGAGGAAAAAGTGGGTGAAGATAAAGCTGTCATCTTCGGAGTCTCTCAACCTCAGCATTTTCCCCATCAGGTCTGCGGGTCTGTCGTTCTCAAACTCCGTCAACGCCAGGAGCCCCTCTGCTCACTGTTGCACCGAGGGGGTGAAGTGGCTGAAAAGCGCAGCCTTTAATGCGCTGTACTTGTCGCTGTCCGGTGGGTGGTTGACCAGGTTCTCCACCCTCTGGACTGTGTGGTTGTCCAGCTTCGCCACCACATGGTAGAACATTGTGTCGTCTCTCGAGATTCTCCGGAGGTTGAACTGCGCCTCGACCGCGCTAAACCAGGAGTGTGGACTGTTCTGCCAGAAGTCCGGCAACTGGAACGTGGCGGCATTCGTCAGGCTGGCTTCTGACGAGCCCAGCTCGGGAGAATTACTTCTGCTCATGCTTCGTCGTAAGGTCACCAGTGTGGAGATGTGTTGAAAGGACGAGACTGAGTTTATTCCTCAGGTTCAGCTTTATTTACAATCACATACTCCAACATTCCAAAGCAGAAAAAGAGGATGAATCTTCTCACATCTGTCCTTTTATACCCAGGGCATCAAATCTACAGTCACATGGTGTTTAATCAAACATACAGTCACACGGTACTTAATCCCAGTCACAATGTAACTTCCCCCAATCTTAACACCATCCACTCCCTAGTCTTCGGTGGTCAGGAAATCTCTCAAGGTCATCTCCTTGAAACAAAAGGCCAAATCTCACACCCTCCTGTTACCCTTGGAGGCTCAGTCCCTTTGTTCCCTTGAGACGTGAAGCACACAATAAACATACAGTAATATATCTGTGGAGCATATGAAACCAACATACAGTATGTGCCCCACACTGCAATCAAAGTGGATTTTCAGAGAGAATCAAAGTCAGTCCAGTTTTTACAGCAGTTCAGTGGTCAGGAGATCATTTCACTGCTTCTAAGACATGAAATCACCATCAGAGGTTACCATGGAAACCAAAGTGGAACATCATCCACCATCAACATTTAAACCAGAGTTGAAGCTGCTGTCACTTCTACACAGACTCAGAACACAGAGACACTGAAGAGTCAGACCAGACCAAGAACCCAGGATAGAGAGGTTCAGTGAATGTGGTGTTGAAGGTGTGGAGATGGATCAGTGTGTCAGAGGAGACTCTGTAGAAGGACAGGAGACCAGCAGGACAGTCCACATACACACCTACTCTGGTAGAGACAGACGAGGAGGAGATGGAGGTTCTGATCTTATTGTGAAGGACAGAGTAACCATCATGATCAGAGCAGATCAGACTCCAGGACTGATTATTCCATCCAAACCAACAGTCATAACTGCCTAATTTCCTCCTAATTCCTCTGTAACTCACTGATATAGAAACGTTTCCTCTCCACTCAACCTCCCAGTAACAGCGATCAGTCAGAACATTTCTACACAGCAGCTGAGGCCAGTGATCAAATCTGTCTGGATGATCAGGATAGTTCTGATACTCCATCACCAGTGTCACCTTCCTGATGTTGTCAGACAGTTTCAGTTTTCTGTTCATTGAGTTTGTGTCCAGTTCAAGTTGACAGAAATCTGGTGGAGAGACAAAGACAGAAGACAGCTGCAGTTTATCATCTGACATCTGATGGCTTCATTCTTTCTTCACTCACTGATCTGTTGTTCATTCCTAGAAAGTTTCATGATGAGACTTTTTGTCAGTAATGTGTGGATGAATAAATACCACAACTATCAACTTTGGATTAGAGACAAACTGACAGTTTCTGTTTTGTCCTCATCAGTCCAACTTACACTTCCTCACACCAGGTTCTAACCACTGCTGTCCACCATGGTCCACCCTGGAGAAGAAACACAGTCAGAATGATTTTCTGTCCAACATGAGTCCTAACTGCTGTTCAACATGAAGCAGAGTTCCTCAGTTTGTCAGTGAGACACAGAAACAGGCTGAAGCTCATCTGTGTCTCTGTGATTGATTCACTGTGTCTGGGAGGAAAAGACCAGAAGAATCCAATTCAACTTTATTACCTCCTTTATTACCTTTCCTGACATGATTTACGACCCAAGAGACAGACGCTGACACGAGAGATACAGACAATTATCTTTATTGTGAATTGTGAGTGAAGAGTGAGTGAATGTGTGGGTGTTCGTCTGGCCACTGGAGCTGAGCCCATCTTGTGGTAACCTGGCAACCCTGGAAATACACAAGCACAAGGTTACGGTTGCGCAATAGCAAAGTTCGGCGAGTATGCTGCAGGGGCTTACTTGCAGGTGCCACAACAAGAGGCTTGCTGGCTCCTGGTGTCCGTGCAACGCCGTGCTCGCGGTGTCCGGTGCTGCGGGGGTGAGGAGGAGCTCCGTGGAGCAGGAGACGATGCCTCGTCGGCTGAGGAGGGGGGTCCGCCACCAGGGAGGTCCACCTGTGCACAGGGGATAGAACTAGTAGAGGAATGATGATGAGATGGCTTACGTGATCTGGTAAGGCAAGGCGTGGATTCTTTGATGCAAGGTCGTGGTCTTGGCGCGTTGCTAGGCGAGAGTGACAGACGACTCCGTGCTGAGGCGTCCGCGCGTTGGGCTTTTATGGCCCGCTGATTGCCACCTGCTGAAGTGAGCGCAGCTGATGTTGATGATGCTGATGACGGCCTAGCGGCCATCATGACAGTACTCCCCCCTCTAGAGGTGCCTCCAGGCACCTGCCCAATCCTACCTGGATGCGCCCGATGGAAATCGCGGATCAACTGCTTATCGAGGATCAACGCAGGGCGTATCCAGGAGCGGTGCTCAGGGCCAAACCCCTCCCAGTCCACCAAATACTGAAGGCCCCGACCCCTCCTGCGGACGTCCAGGATTGCCGTTACCCCCCAGGCCGGATGGCCATCGATCATCCTCGGGGGAACAGGAGCCGCAGGGGGCGGGCACAGCGGGTCGGCGACGTAGGGCTTGACCTGGGAGAAGTGGAAAGTGGGGCAGATGCGCATGTGAGAGGGGAGAGCAAGACGCACAGATACAGGGTTGACAATGCGGGAAATAACAAAGGGACCGATGAAGCGCTTGGTTAGCTTACGCTTCTCGGCAGGCACACTGATGTTCTTCGTGGACAACCATACCTTGTCACCCACCTTGTAATCCGGGGCAGGCCTCCTATGGCGGTTGGCCACTTCAATGTTCCGTTCCGTGGTCCTCCGAAGGGCTCTGCGGGCAATGGACCAAACCTGCCGACAGCGTCTAGCGTGAGCCTGAACAGACGGGACCGCCACCTCATCCTCCTCCTCCGGGAACAAGGGTGGATCGTACCCCAACGATGCCTTGAAGGGGGACATCCCCGTGGACGAGGACACCGTGGTGTTATGAGCATACTCGATCCACAGGAGATACATGCTCCACGAAGAAGAACAGGAGGAGATGACACAGCGCAGCGCAGCCTCCAGCTCCTGATTGGCTCGCTCGCACTGGCCGTTACTCTGCAGGTGGTATCCAGAGGAGAGACTGGCTGTGGCCCCAAGTGCCGTACAGAACGCCTTCCAAACCTACGAGATGAACTGTGGCCCTCGATCCGAAACAATATCAGCGGGGATTCCGTGAGGACAAACCACATGAAGAACGAGAAGGTCCGCCATCTCCTGCGCTGATGGCAACCCCCGGAGGGGCACAAAATGAGCAGCTTTAGAAAAATGGTCCACGATGGTCAAGATAGTCATGAAGTGGCCGGAGGGGGGCAAACCGGTCACAAAGTCCATGGCTACATGGGACCAGGGGCGGGAGGGGACGGGCAAAGGGTGTAGCAGCCCCGCCGGAGCCGATGATGATGTCTTCCCCATGGCGCACTGAGCGCAGGCCCGGACATAGTTGTTAACGTCCTTCCGCAGTCCTGGCCACCAAAAGGTTCTCTGGAGGAGGTCAACGGTCCGACTCACACCCGGATGGCACACCAATTTGGACGCGTAGCCCCACTCTATTACTTGGCTCCTAACAGGACGAGGAACAAACAAGCGACCCGAGGGCCCCCCACCCGGATCAGGCTCCACCTCCTGTGCTCTCCTGACCTTATCACAGATGCCCCAGGTCAACGCACCCACCACACAAGCGGCTGGCAGAATCGTCTCCTCCTGGTCGTCAGCGGAGGGCGCGTCAAACTGCCTGGAAAGGGCGTCAGGCTTACCATTCTTACTTCCTGGCCGGTAGGTGATCGTAAAATTAAAGCGACCGAAGAAGAGTGACCAGCGAGCCTGACGTGCATTCAACCGCTTGGCAGTCCTAAGGTATTCAAGATTGCGGTGATCAGTCCAGACGACAAACGGCTGGGCAGCCCCCTCCAGCCAGTGTCTCCACTCCTCCAGCGCAAGTTTGACAGCCAGTAGCTCCCTGTCGCCGATGCTGTAGTTCCTCTCAGCAGGTGTCAAACGATGAGAGAAGTAAGCGCAGGGGCGGATCTTCCCGTCCGTCGGGGAGCGCTGGGAGAGTACCGCCCCCACCCCTGAGTCCGATGCGTCCACCTCCACCAAGCATTGGAGCTCCGGGTCCACCTGGGTCAACACACGGGCCAAAGCGAACTCTCCCTTCAGCCTGTCAAACGCTGCGGCAGCCTCCTCACTCCAATGGAAAGGGACCTTCGGGGATGTGAGCGCAGTCAGGGGTCTGGTGATGT
Organism: Pholidichthys leucotaenia; assembly: GCA_020510985.1. Taxonomy (NCBI): domain Eukaryota; kingdom Metazoa; phylum Chordata; class Actinopteri; order Cichliformes; family Pholidichthyidae; genus Pholidichthys; species Pholidichthys leucotaenia. The sequence continues at coordinate 6,953,601 of CM035850.1, forward strand.
TCCCAAAATTTGGCACGAAGCGCCGGTAAAAATTGGCGAATCCCAAAAACCCCCGCAGCTGTTTCCTGGATGTGGGCGTAGGCCAGTCCACCACCGCCTTGACTTTATCCGGATCAGGAAGCACCTGGTTACGGGCGATGATAAACCCCAGAAAAGAGGTGCGATCCGTGTGGAACTCACACTTCTCCGCCTTGACGAACAACTGATTCTCCAGGAGGCGCTGTAGGACCCGTCGTACATGCACCTGATGCTCCTCCAGTGTGCGCGAGAAAATGAGGATATCATCTAGGTAAACAAAGATGAAGGAATTCAGGAAATCCCGGAGAACGTCATTTATTAGGCGCTGGAACACTGCCGGAGCGTTGGTTAACCCAAACGGCATCACAAGGTATTCAAAGTGGCCGCTTGGGGTCCGGAAAGCAGTCTTCCATTCATCACCTTCCCGGATGCGCACCAGGTGATAGGCGTTCCGTAGATCTAACTTGGTAAACCAGGATGCCCCCTGGAGGGAATCAAAAGCAGTGTTCATCAAGGGGAGAGTGTATTTATCCTTAATAGTAATGTCGTTGAGACCCTGGAAGTCAATGCAGGGGCGCAGCGACCCGTCCTTCTTCCCAACGAAGAAGAAGCCTGCCCCGACGGCCAAGGAGGATGGACGGATGATGCTGGAGGCCAGGGACTCCTTGATGTACGTGTCCATGGCCTCGCGTTCTGGAGCTGACAGGCTGTACAGGCGGCTCGCCGGGAGAGGAGCCCCAGCCTTGAGGTTGATCGCGCAGTCGTATGGGCGATGGGGGGGGAAGAGACAGCGCCCGTGACTTGCTAAACACCTGGCCCAGATCATGGTAGACGTCAGGCACCTTCGACAGGTCCGGGGGGGGTGTTGAGGGAGGTGTCATCGGTACTGAGGGAGCGCATGCAGCGGACTGAAGACAGGCGCTCAGACAGAATGAGCTCCAGGCCGTTATTCTCCCAGCTTGCCAGTCGAACGTGGGGTTATGCAGCCGGAGCCAAGGTTACCCCAAGATGACGGGTGAAGAGGAGATGGGCAAGACCAGGAACCGAATTTCCTCCCTGTGGTTACCAGAAACAATCGTCAACACCGGTGCCATCTGGTGGGAAACTGGCGTCAGAGATGCCTTTGACAGGGTGACCAGATGGATAGGGGGGCGTAAGGGTTGACAGCTGAGGCCCAACAGGGTTGCCAGGTCTCTGGAGATGAAGTTCTGCTCAGCTCCAGAGTCGACTAAGGCAAGTGTGGTGTGCTCCTTGTGTTTATGAATGAGCCTAATGGGGATGTGGCAACTAGTGAGAGGCTTTTCCTGATTTCTGTCCGCGAATCCCCCTACCGTGATCCGCGGACCTCCCCTTTTTAACGGGCAATCCACTACTCCATGTGCCCCATTCCCACAGTAGAAGCACAACCCCTGCTCCCTGTGGCACTGTCTTTCTGCCGCTGTAAGACCCGATTGTCCCACCACCATATCCTCCTGCTCCGGAAGCTCTTCAGATGCGGGCAGAGCAAGGAGGGAGGTCCTAGCGGAGCGAGGGCGAGACTTACTCGCACGGCCAGCTGTTCGCCGTTCTGCTGCTCGCTCCCTTAGCCTGCTATCTAGGCTGATGGTGAGGGAGATTAATTCCCGAAGTCTGTCTGGTCTTTCCTTTGCCGCTAGCTCGTCCTTTAGCTCTGAGTTCAGGCTGCGGAGGAAAATTCCACAGAGCGCTGGCTCCCCCCACCCCACCTGACCAGCTAAAACCCGGAAGTCAACTGAATAATTGGCGGCAGATCTACTGCCCTGCCGAAGTCCAAGCAGCCGTTCAGTTAACACCGCGCCCCGGTCGACATGATCAAACACTTCCATGAACTCTGCCACGAACTGCTGGTAAGTCAACAATGAATAATTTGGTTTGGCCATGATGGTGTAAGCCCAATCTAGAGCTTGGCCTCCCAGCAGGTTGATGATGTAACCAATCTTATTCATATCCGTGGCAAAGTCCCCCGGGACGCGGAGGAACACTGACTCACACTGCAGCAAAAACCCCCGTGCCTCCCCCAGTTTACCTAAAAAACGTGCGGGGGTTGGAACAGGAGTTAGGCGATGTGTGGAGGATGAGCTGGTTTGGCTAGTAGTCGCAACTGCGGGTGCAGAAGGCGCCCCGCTAGCCGGGGGGAACGCCTGGTGTCCTTCCAAGCGATCCAGCCGGCTGTTAATCTGGGTTAGTTGGTTTAAGATGACTGTCTGTTGGTGGGAAATCATGTCTACCCGTGTGCTGAGGGTGTTTAAACGGCGCGACAGTGCGCTGTCTGATGGGTCATCCTGACGGAGTCGTACTGACATGATTTACGACCCAAGAGACAGACGCTGACACGAGAGATACAGACAGTTATCTTTATTGTGAATTGTGAGTGAAGAGTGAGTGAATGTGTGGGTGTTCGTCTGGCCACTGGAGCTGAGCCCGTCTTGTGGTAACCTGGCAACCCTGGAAATACACAAGCACAAGGTTACGGTTGCACAATAGCAAAGTTCGGCGAGTATGCTGCAGGGGCTTACTTGCAGGTGCCACAACAAGAGGCTTGCTGGCTCCTGGTGTCCGTGCGACGCCATGCTCGCGGTGTCCGGTGCTGCGGGGGTGAGGAGGAGCTCCGTGGAGTGGGAGACGATGCCTCGTCAGCTGAGGAGGGGGGTCCGCCGCCAGGGAGGTCCACCTGTGCACAGGGGATAGAACTAGTAGAGGAATGATGATGAGATGGCTTACGTGATCTGATAAGGCAAGGCGTGGATTCTTTGATGCGAGGTCGTGGTCTTGGCACGTTGCTTGGCGAGAGTGACAGACGACTCCGTGCTGAGGCGTCCGCGCGTTGGGCTTTTATGGCCCGCTGATTGCCACCTGCTGAAGTGAGCGCAGCTGATGTTGATGATGCTGATGACGGCCTAGCGGCCATCATGACATTTCCGAGTGCTTTTCTAGTTTATATAGCACCAGTTCACAACAACAGTCATCTCAGAGCACTTTAAACTGTAGGAGGAAACCCCACAATTGAAGAAGAAGATTTTTGATTTGTACAAGAACACTTTTTTACATATTTACAAGGACATCAAAGTAAAAAGTGTGTAAAAATGTTAAAACATGCTGAACACATAAATCAACTAGAAAAGCACTCGGAGAGCACAGACCTCCCCCAAGCACCACAGTTCCCCCCATACAGTGTTTGTGTGTACGTTTTCAGATTCCTTGACCATGAAAACATATGACTAGCAATTGGATTCACAATGATAGGATTAGTGGTTCAGTAGTTATTCACGAAAATCGCATTTTCCGTAATGGCGGTTTTCACCACAGTTCCCCCCACACAGTGTTTTTGTGTACGTTTTCAGATTCCTTGACCATGAAAACATATGACAAGCAATTGGGTTGACAATGATACTGCAGAAAGGGCCCTGGTTTGAAACAGCAGCATTAAGAACAGAAATCAAAGTTTTTGAGGCAGTTGCGCCATGGATGCTGCACGGTGGCGCAGTGGTTTAGCACTGTGGCAGCACAGTTTTACCCTTGGCCGGGGGATCGCGGGGATCATGAGGTCGTGGGTTCGATCCCAGCCCCTGACCAACAGTGAGCTGTGTGGAGTTTGCATGTTCTCCCCGTGTTGCGTGGGTTTACTCCGGGATTTCTCTGGTTTCCTCCCGCATACCAAAAACATGTAGGTTTAGGGCGCTCGCGCACGCAGCGACCAGCAGCCGGTGGCTTGTCACCAGACTGCAAACCAAGTCTACCTACGGGTACAAATAAGTAACAAAAAAAAAAAAAAAAATGATAGGATTAGTGGTTCAGTAGTTATTCACGAAAATGGCATTTTGCGTAATTGCGGTTTTCTTGTGGACGGTGATCCGGATCACCACCAAAATCTCATCATCTGTAGGATACCCCATTTCTGACAATCTGAAAATTTCATGAAAATCTGTCCATAACTTTTTGAGTTATCTTGCTAACAAACAAACAAACAAACAAACAAACAGACAGACAAACCAACGCCGATGATCACATAACCTCCTTGGCGGAGGTAACAAACTACAAAATGTGCAACACACAGTTCATCCTCACATCCACTACAAAGGACATCTCTAGAACACCAGATCTGCCTAAAACCATCCATGTTCCCAGTCAGCTGAAAAAAGCTGAACTCCAGTCTCAGTCTGGACCGGATGTTGCAGCGCCACACTGAGGCCGGATCTTGAACTGCTTTACCTCCTACTTTATTTTTCTGCTAGCATGTATTGCCAGCTTGGCTTCACCAAGAATAAAATTCAGCAGTTGCCACTTTTCCTGACTTATTTTTTGGTATCCTGCACCATCAATAAAATGACCCACAGAAAATGTTTCACCAAATGAATGAAAAACTTTTGTTAAAAGAGTGAAGAGCTCTGTAAGCCTCTTCCACTCACTAAAACATGAACCACAGTCTCTGGGAGACTGCAGAAAGGGCCCTGGTTTGAAACAGCAGCATTAAGAACAGAAATCAAAGCATTTGAGGCAGTTGCTCCATGGAAAAAGCCCAGCTTTGACCTCTAGTGGGCCCACCTGGACATGCTGGCTGGGATGCCTCAGTTCCTCAGGATCATGGTGAGGAACTGGACATTTCCTGCTGCCATCAGAACATCAGCATTGCTCATTAACTTCACAAACTGATACCAGCATCACAAGGACATTTAAAAAAGCCTTGAAAAAGATCTGTGTGTGGAATCAATACTGAATTCAGCAAAGTTTCTTCTTGAATTATATTGCAAAAAATCTTTCACTTTCTCACTTTTCTTGCCCAAAATGCTGTTTGTGTGGATAAAAGGTGAAAATGCTCCTTTGTAAAAATACCCATGCAGGTGTGGACTAGGCCTATAGTCCTCAGAGACCTGACAGTTGGGTGAGTAGAACTTCCAGGGAAGACTCCAGAAGACACAGTCACGTGACTCATTAGCATGCTCGCTAAGCTAGCTGTGCTGCAGCTCTGTGAGCTCCAAGACTGAGTGGAAACTTGCTGTTCTCCTCTGAGGAGTGGCAGTACCAGACTATCCAGGAGGCAGGTCTGCATCACCTCTGTTAAGTCATCATGTCATGACCTCACACAAGAGAACAGCCAATCCAAACCAGCAATTTCACACAGCTCTGTTGTCCTCCATTCTGTGGGAGAGGAGAACTCCTGTGCAGGACAACTTTGGCCTCTTTGACTTTACAGACCAGATAATCAGGGCCTGACATCAACTTTTTTGCTCACCAGCCACGGTGGCTAGTGATTTTCCAAAGTTACTAGCTGTCTTGGTAGTTGGAAGTGCAGCTATATTGAATGAATGAGACTGAGAGGCCCCGTGTTGAAGTGCTGGCAGCCATTTATTTTCAAGCAATAACGATCCCAGCCCCCGACCAACAGTGATCTGTGTGGAGTTTGCATGTTCTCCCCGTGTCTGCGTGGGTTTACTCCGGGATTTCTACAGTTTCCTCCCACATGCCAAAAACATGCAAGTTAGGTTAATTGGCATCAACTGGGGATTCTAAATTGTCCTTAGGTATGACTGTGAGAGTGAATGGTTGTCTGTCTCTCTGTGTTGGCCCTGCGAAGGACTGGTGATCTGTCCAGGGTGGACCCTGCCTCTCTCCCAAAAGATGCTGGGATAGGCTCCAGCCCCCCCGCGACCCGAAAAGGATTAAACGGAAGAAGATGAATGAATGAATGAACAACAGTTACACTCCCAAGCCACAAGAGGGCGGTCAAGGATAGTGCATGGACTAGGCCTCTGCTACAACATCCCCTCTTCTCAGTACATTATGAACAACCAGAAAAGCATTCGGAGAGCGCAGACCTCCACCAAGCGCCACAGTTCCCCCCATACAGTGTTTAACCATGCACAAAAAAAAATATTGAAAAAATATTGAATATTGACGGATCACCACCAAAATCTAATCATCTGTAGGATACCCCATTTCTGACAATCTCTGAAAATTTCATGAAAATCCGTGCATAACTTTTTGAGTTATCTTGCTAACAAACAAACAGACAGACAGACAGACAAACCAACGCTGATGAAAACATAACCTCCTTGGCGGAGGTAATAATGTGAGATCAAAAAATATTTTCAATATAATGCAGTAAGGTAAACATTGCATCTTATGGTATGTACTGTTAAGTACAGGGCATCCCAAAAAAATTGACATCATCTGAGATGTCCATATCGGAGTGACTACATGGAGAAATGATACTTAATAGTTTTTAACCTGGATTTAAAGCAGCTGAGAGTTTCAACAGTCCTGATACTTTCTGGGAGTTTGTTCCACCTTTGAGGAGCATAAAAACTAAACGCTGCCTCACCATGTTTGGTTCTAACTCTGGGCACAGATAGTAGGCCTGACCCTGACCACCTGAGGGCTCTGGGTGGTTCATAATGGACTAGCAGATCTGAGGTGTATTTTGGCCATAAACCATTCAGAGCTTTATAAACCAACAGCAGTATTTTGAAGTCTATTCTTTGACAGACAGGAAGCCAGTGTAAAGATCTGAGGACTGGAGTTATATGATCTACTTTCTTGGTCTTAGTGAGGACTCCAGCTGCAGCGTTCTGAACCAGCTGCAGCTGTCTGATGGACTTTTTAGGGAGACCTGTGAGGACAGCGTTACAGTAGTCCAGTTTACTGAAGATAAATGCATGGACAAGTTTTTCTAGATCCTGCTGAGACATCAGACCTTGAATCCTCCCCCAAAGGCAAACCCAAAGAGCTCTTCAACCCCTTTGGGTTTCATCTGGGGGGATAAAAACTCAATTATTTAGGAATATTTCTGCTTTGAACAAGGCAAAGTTTGTGTTTGATTTTTTCAGCAATGAGAATTTTGTATTGTGGACTTATTTTGCCATATTTCCCTCCACCAGGGGAGGGAGGAGTTAATGTTTTTAGTGGCGTTGGTTGGTTTGCTGGTTTGTCTGTCTGTCTGTTAGCAACATAACAAAAAGTTAACAGATTTTGATGAAATTTTTAGGAAAGGTGTGTAATGGCACAGTGTGGAGAATGGGGAAAGATGAGGCTGAGTTTATTTCTCAAGTCAGATTTATTTACATTCTCCAACATCATCCAACACAGAAAGAGAAAAAGAAAGGGACAGATGTTGGAAGATCCACTTTCTTTTTCTCTTTCTGTGTTGGATGATGTTGGAGAATGTAAATAGTCTCTGGCCACTGGTCGAAATCCCCCAAGGCTATCTCTTTGCATGCCAAAGACCAAACTTCACACCCTCGTGTTATCTCCAGAGCGGCTCAGTCCTTTGTTCCGTCTCAGATGTGAAGCCTAAGGTGGTATACGTATGAATCATGCAGTCATATACATATGTGCATATATGTGCCCCACATGACCCCCCCCCCAAACATCTAAGATGGAACAACCGTAATAACAGTCTGCAAGTAATGGTAAAATTATTACACATCAGTCCATATGTCGCTTGGGCCTCAGTCGCCTCCCATATCTGCTGTAAGCGGGCTTTACCTCTCTCGCGGCGCCCTCCTGCTGGGGAGCTGCTGCTTAGGATTAGAACTGTTAGTCAATCCCTGTGGGTGTCCTGATGAATGCTCCTTAGGGGGTCTGCCGCGCCAAGGAGCCGTAGCCAACAGCACATTTTCGTCGGCCAACACAAAGGCGGGTTTGAGTCTGTTTATGCAAATCTGTTCTTTCCTGCCCCCCAAATCTAGCAAAAAATGCTTATCCCCTGTTTCCAGCACTCTAAAAGGTCCATCGTAAGGTGGCCGCAACGGGGGGCGATGCGCATCGTGTCTGACAAAAAAAACCTCCCCATTTTTTAAGGCCTTAGGCACAAAAACGCGTGGAAAACTGTGATGAACTGGGCCAGGAAGTGTGCTCGATCCCGTGTCGCTCTGCAACCGCTGAGCAGGGGGGCACTCTGGCGCAGGATTATCTGGGAGAAATTCCCCAGGCAGCCGGAGTGGCTGTGCAAAAACTAACTCAGCTGGGGAGGCTTTTAAATCCTCTTTAGGTGCAGAACGCAACCCCAATAAAACCCATGGTAGCCTGTCCACCCAATTTGCATCCGTAAGCAATGCTCTGAGGGCTACTTTCAATGACCTATGGAAACATTCGCATAAACCATTAGCCTGTGGGTTGTACGCGGTAGTGCGGTGGATCGTTACCCCCGGGCTGCGGGCCATCGCTGACCAAAGCTCGGAAACAAACTGAGGACCTCTGTCGGACGTAATGTCCGACGGAACTCCAAAACGCGCTACCCATGCCGTTAAAAACGCGCGCGCTACCTCCTCAGCTGTGGTTGATGCAAGTGGGACCACTTCCGGCCAACGCGTGGTGCGGTCCACCATTGTCAAAAGGTGTGTGCACCCCTGTGACGGCGGGAGGGGGCCTACGAGGTCAACATGCACATGATCGAGCCTTTTAGCCGGGATGTAAAAAGGCTCAAAGGGAGCTCTAGTGTGTTTGTGTATTTTGGCTCGTTGACAAGCTAGATTATTTGTTTATTTGACAGGGACAGTGCAATAAACATAGACAATTAATTAATGACAATCAATCTGATGTGTTGCACAAAGAGTGTATAGCTATTAGCGAATTTGCAACTCTTGTCCCTACACAGGCTGCTGCCCACTCTTTAACTTGCTTGCGCAGGCTCGGCCATACAAATTTCTCCCCTACCATTTTGACCGATGCGCGCACCCCCGGGTGCGCCAGAGAATGAATTGAGTCAAAAACGCGGCGTCACCACGCAGTCGGTACCACCGGGCGCGGTCGACCCGTGGAGACATCGCAGATTAGGGGGGGGGCATACCATCTTGTAACACCCTGTTCTCCAGCCTTAACCCTGTTGGTCCAGACTGGAGCGCGCGCACGTCCGCGTCACTAACCTGATCCGCCGCCATGGCTGCATAATCTATTACTGTGCGGACTGCGGCGGTGCACACTTCCGCGTCACTAGCCTGCTCCGTGGCCATGGTTGCACAATCTACCCCTATGCAGACTGGGGCCGCTACAGCTCGTGAGAGACAGTCTGCCACCACATTAAGTTTACCCGCTACGTGCTGAATATCGGTAGTAAACTCTGAGATTGCAGCCAGCTGCCTCTGCTGCCGGCCCGACCACGGTTCTGAAACCTTGGCCATCACGAAAGTAAGTGGTTTGTGATCAATGAACGCGGTGAAACGGCGTCCCTCCAGCCAGAACTGGAAGTGGCGAATGGCTAAGTGGAGAGCTAACAACTCCCTGTCGAATGCGCTGTATTTTTGCTCACTATCGCGCAACGTCCTGCTGAAAAAAGGCAAGCAGCTGCCAAACCCCGGCGACCTGCTGCTCTACGACCGCTCCTATGGCCACATCTGACGCGTCAGTAGTGAGTGCTATGCGGGCCGTGGGGTCTGGATGTGCTAACAACGCAGCGTTTGCTAGGGTTGTTTTGACCTCCGCGAATGCGCGCTCCCGCTCAGGAGACCATTCGATTTTGCTTGTGGGTTTTTGTTTTTATAGCGCGGCGCGTTGCATGAGCTGCGCTGCGCGGGGGAGGAAACGGTTATAAAAATGTACCATTCCCAAAAACTCTTGTAACGCTTTGACCGTTTGTGGCTGTGGAAAATTTGTTATTGCGCGCACTTTGTCAGGCAGAGGGACGGCTCCTTCTGGAGAGATGCGATGCCCCCAAAAAATCAATCTGCGTCACCCCGAACTGACACTTCGCTGGGTTGATTATTAACCCATGCTCCCCCAACCTCCGGAAAACTGCCGTGAGGTGATTTTCGTGTTCATCTTCGGACGCGCTGGCTACCAAAATGTTGTCCAGGTAGACGAACACGAAAGGGAGATCACGCAACACCGCGTCCATCATGCGCTGGAATGTCTGCGCAGCGCCTTTAAGCCCAAACGGCATGCGCAAAAACTTGAAAAGGCCAAACGGCGTTATCACCGCCGTTTTGGGGATGTCCTCAGCGAGTACTGGGACTTGATGGTACCCGTGGACCAAGTCTATTTTAGAAAAAATGCGTGCCCCCGCCAAATGAACGGAAAAATCTTGGATATGCGGGATTGGGTAGCGGTCGTGCGCTGTAGCGTTGTTCAGCCTGCGGAAATCTCCGCAAGGACGCCATGAACCATCGGCTTTAGGGACCATGTGAAGCGGGGAAGCCCATGGGCTCTTCGAATGTCTGATGATGCCCAACTTTTCAAGGCTGGCGAACTCCTCGCACGCTATGGACAGTTTAGCTGCATCCAAGCGCCGAGCTTTTGCAAAAACCGGCGGTCCGGTGGTAGTGATAAAGTGCTCCACTCCGTGTTTAGCGACCGCTGCTGAAAATGTGGGAACTGTGAGCGCTGGGAACTGAGTGAGCAGTGTGTGGAACTTACCACCTGCTGTTGCGACGTTGGCTTGTGCTGTGGGTGGGGTCACTCGGGCTGCACAGGGAATAGAATAAAAAGAAAGTGCATTAACCAGGCGCCTATTAGCAAGATCAACCAACAAACCATGTGGGCACAGAAAATCAGCCCCTAACATATTGAAGTTCACTTCAGCTATAACAAAAGTCTACTCAAATGTATGGCTGTGTAGGGACAGAAGCAGAGCCTTCTCACCAAAGGTCTTAATCCTCGAGCCGTTCGCTGCTGACGCTCCATGACTTCCGGGACCCGCCAGCCGGTCAGCATATGTAGGCATGATGAAGCTCACTTGGGAGCCTATGTCCACGAGGAATTGCCTCCCCGATCGTGCATCCGTCAAGTAGAGCAGCTTGTTCTCCTCCCCGAGGGCCGCAGCTGCTATCGACCCCCGGTCTTGGTGTTTCCCGAGCTCCTGAACTGGCACAGTGGTATGCATTTGCGTGCCCTCTCTGCGAAACGGCGATGGTAAAAACAGAGGTCGTCTCCTCCGCGATCCCTGGCCCTCGTCGCCGCCGTTGTCAGTGGGTCTGCTACCGCCGCCTCTGGCCCCCTGTCGTCTCCGGCCACTGCGCCGAGCTCCGTCGCTGCTGCGGTGGCCGCGCGCTGTCTGCTGGCATTGAGAATCCGTTGTGCCTCCTGGGCCAGCGCGCGGAAGTCCCGCTGGGCCATCAACAGTGAACCGGCCAGGGTCGCTCTCGTGGCCAACGGTAGGGTTCTCAGGAAAATGTGGGTGAAGAGGAAGTCGTCGCCGTCTGAGCCCCTCAGCCTCAGCATGTCTTCCATCAGGTCGACGGGCGTGCTATCTCCCAAGTCGTTCAGGGCCAGGAGTCTCTCCGCTCTCTCCTGGACTGAGGGAGTGAAACGCTGGATGAGCGCAACGTTCAACCCGCTGTATTTGTCGTCGGCCGGTGGGCGCTCCAAAAAGCTCTGCATGTATTGAGCCGTGCGGTTGTCGAGCTTGGAAATAACGTGGTAGAATTTGATGTCATCTACCGTTATCCCCCGGAGGGCAAACTGTGCCTCGACCAAGTGGAACCAGGAGCACGGATTGTCTTGCCAGAAGTCTGGTAGTTTGACTGTGGCTGCATTCGCCTGGCTGGCTCCTGACGAGTCCGGCTCGGGGGAATTACTTCTGCTCATGATACGTCATAGGGTCACCAGTGTGGAGAATGGGGAAAGATGAGGCTGAGTTTATTTCTCAAGTCAGATTTATTTACATTCTCCAACATCATCCAACACAGAAAGAGAAAAAGAAAGTGGATCTTCCAACATCTGTCCCTTTTATACCTAGGACATCAAACATACAGTCACATGGTACTTAATCCCAGTCACAATGTAATTTCCCCCCGATCTCAACACACTCCACCTCTCAGTCTCTGGCCGCTGGGCGAAATCCCCCAAGGCTGTCTCTTTGCATGCCAAAGACCAAACTTCACACCCTCGTGTTATCTCCAGAGCGGCCCAGTCCTTTGTTCCGTCTCAGATGTGAAGCCTAAGGTGGTATACGTATGAATCACGCAGTCATATACCTATGTGCATATATGTGCCCCACAACAGAACAGATGATTAGATTTTGGTGATGATTTCAGAGTGCATACCTCCACCAAGGCCTTTGTATTTGTGCAGCAGGATTACACAAAAACTACAGGGTGGATTTGGATGAAGTTTTCACCAGAGGAGGTTCTTGGGCTACAGAGGAACCCATTACATTTTGGTGATGATCTGTGAGTGCATACCTCCACCAAGGCTCTGATCTTCTCACAGTGTGTTAGCAACAATACTCCAAAACTACTGGACAGACTTTGATGCAATTTTCACCACAAGTGGCTCTAGGCCTACACACAAACCCATTACATTTTGGAGGAGATCCAAGAGGGACGGAAGGAGCCTTGGTGCAGGTATGTGCTCTCTGAGTGCTCTTCTAGTTTATTTACTATGTACAGTAAATATTAGCTGTAGTGACTTTTTCTCACGTTGTAGCTGCACATGGGGAGAACATAATGAGCAGCATCTTAGATAAGAACAAAGAGCAGAGTGTTACTTGGAGATAACAAGAAGATGTGAAGAATGATGTAGTGTGATCTTTTGTGTGTCAGAGACTGCTAGGAGGGTCCTTTGTGTATCAGAGACTGCGAGCAGGATGTTAAAGGATTAAGGAAGTGAATGTAATGTGACCTTTGATGTGAATGCAACGTGACCTTTGATGTGTAGAAGTGTCTGTAGGAAGACCTGAGTATTTAAGAGAAGAGTTTTGTCTGAGATGTCCTCTTTCTACTATGCTTATGTGTGAGATGTGTAATAAACTGCCTGAGACAAATCTGCCTCGTCATTTACACACTCCACACTGGTGACCCAAGACGATTCATGGAACACGAAGAGAGATCCCCGGAGCCAGCCTCGTTGGGAGCCCCCAGCCAAGCATATGCCATTACAATCCAGCTACCGGATTTTTGGCAGCACAATCCGCGCTCCTGGTTCCACCTGGTTGAGGCGCAGTTCGTCCTCCGGGGGATATCGGTAGATGACACGAAATTCTACCATGCGGTCACAAAGCTCGACGCCCACACGGCTCAGCATGTGGACAGCCTGCTGGATCAGCCACCAACCAGCGACAAATAAGGTGCGTTGAAGGCTACACTCATCCAGCACTACACTCTCTCGGTTGAGGAGAGAGTAGAGAGACTCCTGACGCGGACCGGGTTAGGAGATTGCACGGCTATCAACCTGATGGAGAAGATGCTGAGATTGAAGGGCTCGGACGACCACCACTTCATTTTTACCCACCTCTTCCTCCGGAACCTTCCGTCAGCAACGAGAGCGACCCTGGCCAATTCGCCGTTGCTGACCAAGCGGGACTACCGTGCGCTGGCCCGAGAAGCACACCAGATCATCATGGCCAGCAGAGAGCTCACGACCATGGCGGCAGCGACGGAGCTCGGCGAGACGGTCGGAGGAGGCGAGGAGCCATTGACGGCGGTAGCAGAACCACCGACGACAGCGGCGGTGGGGACCAAGGAACGCGGAGGAGACATCCTTTGTTTCTACCACTGCTGCTTTGCAGAGAAGGCACGCGAATGTATACCACCGTGCCAGTTCAAGCGCTCGGGAAACACCAAGACTGGGGGTCGGTAGCAGCTGCAGCCCTCGGGGAGGAGAACAAGCTGCTCTACTTGACGGACGCACGCTCGGGGAGGCATTTCCTCATGGACACCGGCGCCCAGTTGAGTTTCATCATGCCGTCCTACGCCGACCGGCTGGCAGGATCCAGCGGCCCCAAGATGGCAGCAGCAAACGGCTCGGAGATTAAGACCTTTGGTGAGAGGACTCTACTTCTGTTGCTACATGGCCGTGCATTTGAGTGGACTTTTGTCGTAGCAGCATTGAATTTCAATATATTGGGGGCTGATTTTTTGTGCTCATATGGGTTGTTGGTTGATGTCGCTAACAGGCGCCTGGTTAATGCACTGTCTTTTGATTCTATCCCCTGTACAGCTCAAGCGTCCCGGCCAACAGCACAAGCCAACGTCACAGCTGCATGCGGTAAGTTCCACATACTGCTCACTCAGTTCCCAGCACTCACGGTCCCGACATTTTCGGCAGCCGTCGCTTAACACGGGGTGGAGCATTTTATTACCACCACCGGGCCGCCCGTTTTTGCAAAACCTCGGCGCTTGGACGCAGCTAAACTGGCCATAGTGCGCGAGGAGTTCGCCAATCTGGAGAGGTTGGGCATCATCAGGTGTTCAAACAGCCCATGGGCTTCTCCACTACACATGGTCCCTAAAGCTGACGGTTCGTGGCGACCTTGCAGGGATTTCCGCAGGTTGAACAACGCCACAGAGCACGACCGCTACCCAATTCCTCACATCCAGGATTTTTCCATTCACTTGGCGGGAGCGCGCGTTTTTTCTAAAATAGACTTGGTCCACGGTTACCACCAAGTCCCAGTGTGCGCTGAGGACATACCCAAAACAGCAGTGATAACTCCGTTTGGTCTATTCGAGCTTTTGCGCATGCCATTCGGTCTTAAAGGGGCAGCACAGACGTTCCAACACATGATGGATGCAGTGCTGCGCAATCTCCCTTTCGTATTCGTCTACCTGGACGATATCTTGGTAGCCAGCGCGTCCGAAGACGAACACAAAACCCACATCACGGCAGTTTTCCGGAGGTTGGGAGAGCACGGTTTAACCACTTGCACTCCGGGCAATTTTCCTAAAAATGCCAAAAAATAACGTGCCCAAAGTAAATCGAAAGCTGTTATTCAACCCTTTGCAGCATCTTCATGGGGTTGGTCTCATTTAAAAGAAAACACTTTGAATTTTTTGGCAAAAAAAACATAATCTCTCTACGTGCTCCGGCCACTGAGTTACAGTCATCTAAACATACTGAACTTGAAGAAAAAAAAATTGGACACAGTGTTTTTTTGGATACAAATGCTTGTAAATAACACACAGCTGTCCGATCCGGCTGGAAAATGCAACAGAAATGTAGAACCAAGTGTTATCCAGCTGAGATCCAAATTTGGTAACAATACCCCAAAAAATTAATATTTTACACAGCTTTGTTCTCAGGCTGTTCCCAGGCGTTTTGGAACTGTGCCAAATTGTGCCAAATGGCACAGTTTGGAAAAACGTCTGTAACTTTTGAATAATTCAATGTAGAATCTTCATTTTAGGCTGTAATGAAAGGTCACACTCAGGGCTGTGTCTGTGTGTGTGTGTGTGTGGGCGGGGGGTCGTTCCCCCCCCCGCTACCAAGGACCAAATTCGGCCCTCGCTACATGACGGAATACACTCTTTTTTTTTTTTTTTTCCTTGCATGTTTTCACAGCGGCTCCCCCCCCCCCTCGCTACTGTGTGTGTGTGTGGGGGGGGGGGGGGACCGTGAACGGACCGTGAACGCCCCCCCCCCCTCGCTACAGAAGAGGGCCATCGCTACATGATGGAATAGACTGATATGTTTCCCCCCGCGGACCGGGGAGCGTTCGGACCGTGCCCCCCCCCCCGCTCCTCTTCTGCAGCGGGGGGGGGGGGGGCGTTCACGGTCCGAACACGGCAAATGAACCGTTTATCGCGGCGCACGCACTTCGTGCGCAGTACAGTTGTAATTTACCGATCGGTCAAAAGTCATTTTTGGATTACAGTTTTCAGGGATAAATAATAATTTAGCTTATAACACCTTACCTCTTCAAAGCAGCAGAGTCGTGGCGAACAGCTCTTCCCACGCGTCAGACAAACGCGACGCTGCTCCGCTCGTGGATCCGGATCAACATAATTCCATTATTGCCGTTTTGGCGAATGATTTACGACTTTTGTCGTCGGCCTCCGTCTGTTCTGCTGGAATGAGTGCAGGTCCCACTTGTGGGTGTTCTCCATGCTGCTGGGTGAGCCTGGGTCTGTAGTAGATTCGTACAGAGTCCTTCTGCAGCAGTAAATATCGCTTCACCCAGCCTGAATTTCTGTGCTTCAATTGGCTCCTGCGTTCACAGTAGGCGGGTCCTCCTTCCTAGATTTTCATTCATTGGCTCCTCAAGGTTTCAGAAACCCAATTCAAGGCTCTTATTAGTCGAATGAGAGGTCAATCAGATGAACTAATCTGTTCGCGGCTGTGTTTGCAGATTTTTTTTTCAGTGGCGCTTGGAGGGCACACCACCTACACCATCACCATCAATATCCTTATCATGCGTCATGCGCACGAGGGCGCACGAGGGCGCGCTCTCGCGCGCCCTCGTGCGTCATAGGACGCAGAGACTTGCCCGCCCGTGGAACAATGGAGCGCAAGTGGTTAATAAACAACCCAGCGAAGTGTCAGTTCGGGGTGACACAGATTGATTTTTTGGGGCACCGTGTCTCTCCCGAAGGAGCGGTTCCGCTGCCTGGCAAAGTGCGCGCAGTAGCAGATTTTCCCCGACCGCAAACGGTCAGGGCGTTACAGGAGTTTTTGGGAATGGTGAATTTTTATAACCGTTTCCTCCCCCGCGCAGCGCAGCTCATGCAACCACTGTACGCCGCGCTCAAAAAACAGAAACCCGCGAATAAGATCGAATGGTCCCCGGAGCGAGAGCGGGCATTCTTGGAAGTCAAAGCAGCCCTGGCTAACGCTGCGTTGCTGGCACATCCACACCCAACGGCCCGCATAGCGCTCACTACTGACGCGTCAGATGTGGCCATAGGGGCGGTCGTGAAGCAGCGTGTAGCCGGGGCTTGGCAGCCGCTTGCCTCTTTCAGAAGGACTATGCGCGATAGTGAACGTAAATACAGCGCGTTCGATAGGGAGTTGCTGGCTCTCCACTTGGCCATTCGCCATTTCCAGTTCTGGCTGGAAGGACGCCATTTCACCGCGTTTGTTGACCACAAACCACTAACATTCGCGATGGCCAAGGTTTCAGAACCATGGTCGGGCCGGCAGCAGACAGCTGGCTGCGATCTCAGAGTTTACTACCGATATTCAGCATGTGTCGGGTAAACTGAATGTAGTGGCAGACTGCCTCTCGCGCGCCGTGGCGGCCCCGGTCCGCGTGGGGATAGATTACACAGCCATGGCCGTGGAGCAGGTTAGTGACGCGGATGTGCGCGCGCTCCAGTCTGGACCAACAGGGTTAAGGCTGGAGAGCAGGGTGCTGCAAGACGGTATGCCCCCCCTAATCTGCGATGTCTCCACTGGGCGACCGCGTCCCGTGGTACCGGCCGCGTGGCACCGCCACGTTTTTGACTCAATTCATTCTTTAGCGCACCCAGGAGTGCGCGCGTCGGTCAGAATGGTAGGAGAGAAATTTGTGTGGCCGAGCCTTCGCAAACAAGTGAAAGAGTGGGCCGCAGCCTGCATGGCGTGCCAATGAGCCAAAGTACACAGACACACGAGAGCTCCCTTGGAGCCGTTTCACATCCCGGCTAAGAGGTTCGACCACGTTCACGTGGACCTCGTGGGCCCCCTCCCGCCATCACAGGGGCACACGCACCTTCTGACAATGGTGGACCGCACCACGCGCTGGCCGGAGGTGGTTCCACTGGCGTCAACCACAGCCGAAGAGGTGGCACGCGCGTTTTTAACAGCATGGGTGGCGCGTTTTGGAGTCCCGTCAGATGTTACGTCCGACAGAGGCCCTCAATTTGTTTCCGAACTTTGGGCAACAATGGCCCTCAGCCTGGGTGTCACAATTCACCGCACAACCGCGTACAATCCACAGGCTAATGGGTTATGACAACGTTTTCCTAGGTCATTGAAAGCGGCTCTCAGGGAGTCACTGACGGATGCAAATTGGGTAGACAAGCTACCTTGGGTTTTATTGGGGTTACGTTCTGCACCTAAAGAGGAATTGGAAGCTTCCCCGGCTGAACTCGTTTTTGCGCAACCACTTCAGCTGCCCGGGGAGTTTCTCCCAGATAATCCTGCGCCGGGCAGCTCCCTGTCTCAGCTGTTGCAGCATAGCATTGACACAAACACGCTGCCGGGCCCTGTTCACCACAGTTTTCCGCACGTTTTTGTGCCTAAATCTTTGAAAAACGCAGAGTTTGTTTTTGTCAGACACGATGCACATCGCCCCCCACTGCGCCCACCTTATGATGGACCGTTCAGAGTGCTGGAAACAGGGGACAAGCATTTTTTGCTAGATTTGGGGGGTAGGAGGGAAAAGGTTGGCATAAACAGACTCAAACCCGCTTTTGTGGTGGCGGATGTGCAAGTGCTGTTGGCGAGGGCCCCTCGGCATGGAAGACCCCCACGGGGAGCTTCCCAGAGTAAAATTTCCCCAGCACACCCACAGGGACAGACAAAAGGTTTTCACCCCCAAACATCAGCTCCCCAGCATGACAGCGCCGCGGAGGCAGTGAATCCTGGTTACAGCAGATACGGGAGAAGACTGAAGCCCAAGCAGCATGTGGATTGATGTTTCATGATTCTGTCACAGCATACGGACTGTTATTCTTTTGTTCGATCCAATATGCTCGGGGGGGGGTGGTGTATGGTGTAGCCATACATGGGGAGAACATAATGAGTAGCATCTTAGATAAGAACAAAGAGCAGAGTTTTAATTGGAGATAACAGAAAGTTGTGAAGAATGATGCAGTGTGATCTTTTGTGTGTCGGAGACTGCTAGGAGGGTCCTTTGTGTATCAGAGACTGCGAGCAGGATGTTAAAGGATTAAGGAAGTGAATGCAATGTGGCCTTTGATGTGAATGCAATGTGACCTTTGATGTGTAGAAGCGTCTGTAGGAAGACCTGAGTATTTAAGAGAAGAGTTTTGTCTGAGATGTCCTCTTTCTACTATACTTATGTGTGAGATGTGTAATAAACTGCCTGAGACAAATCTGCCTCGTCATTTACGCACTCTACAACGTAACATTATGATGGTAACTTCAGTTTCTCCAAAGTCATTTGTGGAGGGTCACTTTTACTCAGCTGTGGTTTTCCAGTCCCCTCCACATCTCTGATCATAACTGTTGATCAGAATGTCTTCCATCAACAGATGGATGCAGTGGCCTGTTAGAACCTGCCTTTGTGGGCTAGGCTATACCAACTAGATGCTAAGATTCTCACAAACTGAAAAATGTTTCCTGTGCATCAAGTAATTTGATGTTACCGTTGCACAAATACTGACTCAGCTAAAAATAAAACATGTTACAACAGATTTAAAATGTTCCTCATGAAGAGCTGGTTTCATGTAGTAGAAGACTTCTGAGTCCATGATCATTCTGACTCAGTTCACTTCAATCATTTAAAAGGAAAGAAGTGGCATGAAGGTGTGAGTTGCTTCTGACAGACAATCAGAGCTGTGCTGAATCCTTCACATGGAACACCCTTCCTACTCAAATTCTCATTAATAAAAGTCCAAAGAAAACATTAGTTAATAAATTGAAACATGGCATAAATCTCTGCATCATTCCCTGATCTCTGACCATACCTGAGAGTCTCCAGTCTGCAGAGTGGATCCTCCTGTAGAGCAGACAGCATCTTCTCTCCTGACTCTCCAGGATGGTTGTAGCTCAGGTCCAGCTCTCTGAGATAGGAGGGGTTGGACCTCAGAGCTGAGGCCAGAGAAGAACAGCCTTCCTCTGAGACCAGACACCCTGATAGACTGGAGGGAGATAGAATTAAAGACATTAAAAGAAGACTCAGAAAAATGTTGATTTTTGTCATTAAATATAAATCTTTAACTTGTCACAAACCAATTAAATCCTGACCTGAGAGTCTCCAGTCTACAATGTGGACTCTGTAGTCCTGCTGCCAGAATCTTCACTCCCGAATCCTTCAGGTCGTTGTTACTCAGGTCCAGGACTCTCAGACTGGAGGACTGGGAGCTGAGAACTGAGGACAGAGCTTCACAGCTTCTCTCTGAGAGGTTACAGCTGCTCAACCTGAGGATCAATCATGACAAACTGTTTTCATTTTCCTCACATTAAGCATCATTGGACTTCAACAAAAGTTTGCTGTTACAGCAGTTTTCGAGAACACACAAGACATACCGGAAGCTATCTGTAGACCAGCGGGATCACCATGGATTGTTGTCAGTCCTGGGAAGCGACGCAGACGGAGGAGGGAGAGAAAGAAAAAGCGGGGATGCCGGTCGGGCCTGCTAGCGAGGCTAAAGAGACAACCGTATAGACCGCCGCTACCGAGCATTGCCCACAAGATGGATGATCTAGAGCTACAGCTGGCAACTAATAAAACTGTGAGAGACTGCTGTGTGCTGTTGTTAACGGAAAGCTGGCTCCACCCACTGATCACCAATACTGCAATACAGCTGCCAGGGCACACACTTCACCGATTGGACCGAACAGCAGAATCCGGTAAAAAAAAAAGAGGAGGCGGTCTCTGCATTTTTCTTCACAACATTTGGACTAATCACAGCAGTATTATTAACACTTACTGTTCTCCTGATCTAGAGACAATGTCAGTCTTATGTCGGCCTTTTTATCTTCCGAGAGAGCTGAGCGTGATCATTATAACAGCCGTCTATATTCCTCCTGATGCAAATACTAAAGCGGCCCTTAGTCATTTGTACAGTGTAATAAATAAACAGCAGCAGGCCTATCCCGAGGGTGTTCACATTATAGCTGGTGATTTTAATCAAGCATGCTTGAAAATTGTGCTGCTTAATTTCACTTAGTATGTGAAATGTGCCACTAGGATTGATTTGAGACAAGTATAGCAAGGCTTTAACCATATCACAAACTATAAGGGCAGCAGCATCATTTCCAGTGACATCAGCGCCTCACTGGCAGAAGAACTGAACTGCTTTTTTGCACGGTTTGAGGCAAATACACCTCGCCCGGACCCACAGATGTTATTGAATGCCAGCTCTGATGTGCTTATCCTGCAGGATCATGAGGTGAGACGGACACTGAGAGCAGTTCACCCAAGAAAGGCTACTGGTCCCGATGGAGTGCCAGGAAAGGTGCTCAGAGCATGTGCAGATCAGCTATGCTCTGTTTTGACTGACATTTTTAACTTGTCTCTCAAGGCAGCCGTTGTTCCACAGTGTTTAAAATCTGCAGTCATTATTCCTGTGCCAAAAAAACATACTATTAGCAGTCTGAATGACTAACGACCAGTAGCATTAACACCCATTGTTATGAAGTGCTTTGAGAAAATGGTATTGAAACATCTTTTGCCTAGTCTCCCCCCAGACTTTGATCGGTACCAGTTTGCCTACAGGCGGGGCAGATCCACTGAAGATGCTATTACTATAGCTCTCCACTCGGCATTCAGCCATTTAGAAGACAAGGGGAGCTATGTCAGAATGTTGTTTGTTGACTACAGCTCGGCATTTAATCCAATTATTCCCAACATTCTCATCACCAAATTGCTTCAGCTTGGTCTGCCTACCCACACTTGCAGCTGGATTAAGGACTTCCTAACAAACAGAACATAGACTGTTAGACTCGGACCCCATTCCTCCTCTACAGTCATGCTTAACACAGGCTCGCCACAGGGCTGTGTGTTGAGCCCCACTTTGTATTCATTGTACACATATGACTGCATACCTGTTCATCCCACAAACATTATAGTAAAGTTTGCAGATGACACAACAGTAGTGGAGCTCAAATCAGGAGGAGATGAGTCCGCATACAGAGATGAGGTCCAGAAACTGGTGAGATGGTGCTCAGATAATAATCTGCTATTGAATACAAAAAAATAAAACAAAAGAACTCATTATTGATTTTAAGAAGCATAGCAATGAGCCGCCTCCTCTATATATAGGCAAGGAGTGTGTGGAGAGAGTGGTGGCTTTTAAATTTTTAGGTGTTCATATTTCTCACAACCTTACCTGGGCAGTTAACGCCATAGCTAGGATAAAAAAGGCTCAACAACGTCTACACTTTCTGAGGCTCCTCAAGAAGAATGGCCTGAATGCACAGTTGCTGGTTTTATTTTATCGCTCTGCTATTGAGAGCATTCTGTCATATGGCATCACGGTTTGGTATGAGGGCTGTTCAGCCGCAGACCGCAAAGCCTTCCAGAGAGTGATCGAGACTGCGCAAAAAATCACTGGCTGTTCTCTCCCTTCTCTGGAAGAGATTTCCAGGTCTCGGTACCTCAACAAAGCTACTGCCATCATTAAAGACTGTACTCATCCAGGCCATGATTTCTTTCACTTGCTCCCCTCGGGAAAGCGGTACAGATCCCATAAAACCCGGACTACCAGGTTTAATCATAGTTTTTTCCCAGCAGCAGTACGTATTTTGAACGGATTTATGTAACACACACAGGCTGCTGATATTTTTTTTTTTTTGTTATTTTGGTTATTTTGTAGCAACAACCCTGTGTGCATAAGCTGGTCTTTTGTATTTATCGCTCAGTATGTTTTCATTATTGCTACGTACATATTGTATTCAACTTTTAGGTAATTTTGTTTCAAGCATTATTTATTGTTGTAATTATAAGAATGTTAAATGCATGAGTGAACTGTGAGTGTGCTAGTTTGTTTATAGTTTGTTCTTAGGAAGCAGCATCTCAATTTCATTGCATTGTTCATTAACAATGGAATGACAATAAAGGCACTTTGACTTTGATACATATATTTGAATTCCTAATAGATCCACCTACACAGCTTTGTTAGAGGCTCTGACCATACCTGAGAGTCTCCAGTCTGCAGAGTGGATCCTCCTGTAGAGCAGATAGGATCTTCTCTCCAGGATGGTTGTAGCTCAGGTCCAGCTCTCTGAGATAGGAGGGGTTGGACCTCAGAGCTGAAGCCAGAGAAGAACAGCCTTCCTCTGAGACCAGACACCCTGATAGACTGGAGGGAGATAGAATTAAAGACATTAAAATAAGATTCAGAAAAATGTTGATTTTTGTCATTAAATATAAATCTTTAACTTGTCACAAACCAACTAAATCCTGACCTGAGAGTCTCCAGTCTACAATGTGGACTCTGAAGTCCAGCTGACAGAATCTTCACCCTTGAATTCTTCAGGTCGTTGTTACTCAGGTCCAGGACTCTCAGACTGGAGGACTGGGAGCTGAGAACTGAGGACAGAGCTTCACAGCTTCTCTCTGAGAGGTTACAGCTGCTCAACCTGAGGATCAATCATGACAAACTGGTTTCATTTTCCTCACATTAAGCATCATACATATATTTGAATTCCTAATAGATCCACCTACACAGCTTTGTTGGAGGCTCTGACCACTGGCAGCAGCCTCAGAAGAACTTCCTCTGAAGCAGAGTATTTCTTCAGGTCAAACACATCCAAATCTTTCTCTGATGACACTAAAATGAAGCCCAGAGCTGACCACTGAGCAGGAGACAGTTTATCTCTGGAGAGACGTCCTGATCTCAGGGACTGTTGGATCTCCTCCACTAGAGAACGATCATTCAGTTCATTCAGACAGTGGAACAGGTTGATGTTTCTCTCTGCAGACACATCCTCACTGATCTTCTCTTTGATGTACTGGACTGTTTCCTAATTGGTCTGTAAGCTACTTTCTGTCTGTGTCATCAGTCCATCTATTCGAGTTTGATTGGTCTGCAGAGACAGACCCAGGAGGAAGCGGAGGAACAAGTCCAGATGTCCATTTGGACTCTGTAAGGCCTTGTGCCTTGTTCACAGCACTCTGGTGGAGATGATTCAGTTTAGGTTTCCCATCAACTATTACAGACAATTGAGATGTCTGTTGTTCCTTCATGAGGTTGACACCAGAGCTGATGAAGGTCCAATGCACATGAAGAGCAGCCAGAAACTCCTGAACACTCAGATGGATGAAACAGAACACCTGGTCCTGGAACAGGCCTCTCTCCTCTCTAAAGATCTGTGTGAACACTCCTGAGTACACTGAGGGTGCTCTGATATCGATGCCACAGTCTGCCAGGTCTGATTCATAGAAGATCAGGTTTCCTTTCTGCAGCTGCTCAAAAGCCAGTTTTCCCAGATACTCAATCATCTTCCTGGTCTCTGGACTCCAGTGTGGATCTGTCTCAGCTCCTCCTTCATACTTCACCTTCTTCACTTTGGCCTGAACCACCAGGAAGTGGATGTACATCTCAGTCAGGGTCTTGGGCAGCTCTCCTCCCTCTCTGGTCTTCATCTCATCCTCCAGAACTGTAGCAGTGATCCAGCAGAAGACTGGGATGTGACACATGATGTGGAGGCTTCGTGATGTCTTCATGTGGGAGATGATCCTGCTGGTCTGCTCCTCATCTCTGAATCTCTTCCTGAAGTACTCCTCCTTCTGTGGGTCAGTGAACCCTCTGACCTCTGTCACCATGCCAACACACTGAGGAGGGATGTGATTGGCTGCTGCAGGTCGTGTGGTTATCCAGAGGTGAGCAGAGGGAAGCAGTTTCCCCCTGATGAGGTTTGTCAGCAGAACATCCACTGAGGTGGACTCTGTAACATCAGTCAGGATCTCAGTCTTGTGGAAGTCCAGAGGAAGTCGACACTCATCCAGACCATCAAAGATGAACAGAACCTGGAAGTGATCAAAGCTGCAGATTCCTGCTTCTTTGGTTTCAGTGAAGAAGTGATGAACAAGTTCCACCAAACTGAACTTTTTCTCCTTCAGCACATTCAGCTCTCTGAAAGTGAATGGAAATGTGAAGTGGATGTCCTGGTTGGCTTTGTCTTCAGCCCAGTCCAGAGTCAACTTCTGTGTTAAGACTGTTTTCCCAATGCCAGCCACTCCCTTTGTCAGCACTCTTCTGATTGGTTCCTCTCTTCCAGGTGAGCCTTTAAAGATGTCTTCTGGTCTGATGGTTGTTTCTGGTCTGTCTGCTTTCCTGGATGCTGCTTCAATCTGTCTGACCTCATGTTCATCATTGACCTCTGCAGTCCCTCCCTCTGTGATGTAGAGCTCTGTGTAGATCTGCTTCAGAAGGCTTGGCTTTCCTGCTTTAGCCGTGCCCTCAAACACACACTGGAACCTCTTCTTTAAATTAGACTTCAGTTTGTGTTGGCAGGATCCTGAACAAACAAGCAAGACAAACTTTTACCACAATATCTGAAATGAGAACAATCTGCCACATTAGCTCCATTTCCTCTTTCCATCATGGTAAAGTTGTTCACATCCTCTTACTGCTCTGCAGACGCTCAGCCAGCTCCTGCTGCTTCATTCTCCTCAGGAAGTTCAGTGTGATCTTCAGAAATGACTCTCTGCTGCTCCTCCTCTCATCTTCATCCTCACTCTCCAACACCTCCTCATCCTCCCTCTGACTCTCGAAGCATCCTGGGTAATCTGCACTCACAACTTTCTGCATCTTCTTCAGCTCCTTCTTCACAAAATGGACAATGTTTTCCTCCAGCAGCTGAAGCAGAGAAATGGAGAGAGTTTACTTTCAAACTCAGTTTCTGATCTGAGTAGAAATTAATTCTTGGACAATATTAAATCCAGTATTATAAAGTCTGATTGTGTTATGTTGTAGAATTCTATCAGCTTGTCACTGAGTCTTTTTCAGGTTCCCTCATTAAATAGTGTTGAATGTAGAACAGTTGTTACCATAAATATGGAGTCCAGATGTCTTTGATGCTGAGGGACAGACGGACCTCTGAGATCCTCTGAGCTCTGCTGGTTAACACTGCAAAACATTCAAGTTTAGCACATGGACAGTTTGTTAAAGGGGTTGTCTTCTAGAATGATGAATCCTGGCAGAAACACAAAGTCGTCTCTGATGGAAATGATCTTCTCATTGTTGGATGTGATGTTTTCAGAGGAAACCCAATCAACATTTTACATTCTCACCCTTTAGCAGCAGACTGGTGTCCATCTTTGAAGAAAATGCCTCTGTCTATAGACCAGTCACTCTTCATGGACACACAGCTGGGTCCAGGAGAGGCTGGTCTTTGCTGGAGGACACTGATAGAAACAAAAACACCACACATGTTATTAGGCAATAATCCACTGAAAATGTCACATTATGACTGTTAGGTTTTATGGGCAACTTGTTATAAATCATTTATTCATAAAACTTAAGGTAAATATTAATTTATTTATTTTTTTACAATTAACCAATATTAAAATGGTAATTTATTCATTACAGCCAATGTTCAAATGGGTCAATTCATGTAAAATCTCCCAAATTTCAGAAAAGATCTCCATCAAATATATATTTTATGTTACTTCACAATCAAGTCTCCCATTATAATATTTTCACTCAAGGAAACAAATCAACTAAATCATTTCCTGTTGATGACAGGACAGTCTTGGACAAAGACGGAGGCTTTCTGGGACAGTCCATGAGTCCATGCAGTGTTTTTCTGGTGGAACCCTCCATCATGAAGTCACTTCATTTTAGCTTTGATTCACAGCTCCATGAACTGAAAATTGTCCTTCACTGACAGATTTTTTTCAGCAATGACTGAAAGTTCTGAAAGCTGTCTGACATTTGACAGATTACACTGAGGGTGATTTAATTAAAGTCAATTAACATGAAAGATAATAGATTATGACAGAATTTTTACAGGCCTGTCTGTCAAAATGACTGGATGACTGAGCTCCTCACCCTGTCTCTGAGGGTGAGTCCAGCAATCCTGTGGAGAAAGCTCATTTCAGCCGCTTGTATCCTTGATCTCATTCTTTCAGTCATTACCCAAAGCTCATGACCATAGGTGAGGGAAGGAATGTAGATTGACGGTAAATCCACAGTTTTGCTTTACAGCTCAGCTCCCTCTTCACCACAACAGACCGGTACAACGTCCACATCACTGCAGATGCTGCTCTGATCCGTCTGTCAATCTCCCGCTCCATTCTCCCCTCACTCCTGAATGAGACCCGAGATACTTAAACTCCTCCACTTGGGTCTGGACAGTGCAGATAATTTAATTTATGGAAACCATCAATGAGAAGTTCTGATGAAGCTGATCTAGATTTAACAGGACATCAGATGTAAATCAGGGATTCCTGCTGAGATAACTGGGTTGGTCGGATCCTTGGTGCTCTGAGCTGTTTGGTTCAGCTCGGTGTGAAACCGTAGTGGTCTGCCTACAGACGGTTAGAAGAAAACCTTGCAGCTTCAACAGGTCAGCCCTTCCTCACAGTGTGGAGCTTTAGTCATGGGCCTTTCAGTCAGAAAGCAGAACTGTGGCCAGTCCAGCAGGGCTCTGATGGAGTCTTGAAGTGAATTCTCAGTCCAGTCAGAAGGACCAGAACAATATAATCAAATGTAAAACAAAGTTCAATTTTCAACCCAGGTAGATTCCTGTAAAACTTGGAGACAAAGTGGAGGAAAACAAAACAGGAAATATCTTGGTGGAGTCAAAGAAAGATTTTTTTGGCCCAATGTAGGATGACAGAAAAAGTGAAAAACATGAATTGTTCAAAGTTACAGAATGGAGACGTTTGACTCTGGGCTGGCTTCCTTTGAACTGGGGCACAAATGTCTCAGTAGAAAACTTTAAAAATGCCAGATGCTGGTGGATCTGTCCACTGTTTGTGGGCACACAACCTCCCACAACCTCCTGTTACCACACAGTGAAGAGATGGTCCGAGGAGGTGGAGGACGCTCTGAAGGACTGTTTTGAATCCACTGTGTGGGAGCAGCTCTGTGATCCACATGGTGAGGACATCGACGGCCTCACACACACCATCACAGATTACATCAACTTCTGTGTGGAGAACACCGTACCCACCAAGACCAGACGGTGTTTCTCAAACAACAAACCCTGGATCAACCCTGAGATAAAGACACTGCTGGAGGAGAAGAAAAGGATCTTCAGGCTGGGAAACAAGGAGGAGCTGAAGTCCGTACAGAGGGAGCTGAGGAGGAAGATCAGAGAGGGGAAGGACAGCTACAGGAAGAAGATGGAGGACAAGCTGAAGCAGAGTGACGTCAGCGGTGTCTGGAGAGGCCTCAAAACCATCTCTGGGTACCAGGATTCCTCCTCCCAGGCCGTGGGGGTTGGGAGTGGGTGAACGACTTGAACCTGTTCTTTAACAGGTTTGACCAACCGCCCTCTTCTCCACCTGCCCACCACCCCCTGCTGCCTCCACCTTCATCTAGTCCCCCTGTCCACTGCCCTCCCTCCACCCCCCTTACATCCCCCAGCTCTCAGTTCACGTCCCCAGCTGTTTTTCCCTCACAGACCCAAACCCCCCCTCCCTCCCAGCACACAGCCCCTGTGCCCCAGCCTGACTCTCACTAAAGCTGGATTCATGCTGGTCCGTGTTGGTCCGTGTGCACTTTGGACAAGCCCGGTGTGCACGTGGTGCTGTACATGCTCGCTGTTCTCGTCTACCAGGCCAAGCGGTTGACACATGCGCACAACTGTTATTTATAGTTTCGCCCCAGCCCTATGGGGAGCACAAATGCACTAACACACCAGTTTGTTCACTGGTTATAAACACGAGAGCGATGCACATTTTTTTGTAGCTACAACAATGGCGTCGTTTCAAGGAAAAGGAGGAATTAACGTTTTTCAGTGCTCTTCTCTGCTCAAGCTGCTGCTGCTCAAAAACAATTCATGTATGTTTACTCTCGTCTTCTGCTTCCTCTTCGTCTACTTTGACTTTGTTTGCTGTGTTGGTGGCACCACCTCATGAATGGGATGATCAGTCTTGCACATGCACAGTCAACGCAGTCAGACCACGGTCAGAAAATTTGGGCTGTATGCGGTTGTCCACAGAGGAGCTCTGCGGACACTAGCAGACTGGAGGATATGACGTCAATTTCATCACACAAGCCTTCCGGTTGTGTGTACGTGGACAACAGAGGTGCACCAAGAATCCAGCTTCAGACTAAGGTGAGATCTGAGCTGAAGAAGATCAAGGTGAGGAAGGCTGCAGGTCTGGATGGCATCAGCTCGAGGCTCCTCAAGTCCCGTACAGACCAGATCGTGGCGCACATCTTCAATCTGAGCCTGAAGCTGGGGAGGGAACCACAGCTGTGGAAAACATCCTGTGTGGTACCTGTACCGAAGACTCGGCACCCCAAGGATCTGAACAACTACAGACCAGTGGCCCTCACATCACACCTGATGAGGACCCTAGAGAGGCTGTTCCTCACCCACCTTCACCCCCTGGGAGGACCAGCGATGGATCCACTTCAGTTTTCCTACCAGCATGGCATCAGGGAGGAGGATGCAGTGATCTTCCTCCTACATCGTTCCCTGTTCCACCTGGAGAAGTCTGGGAGCACTGTGAGAATCGTGTTCTTTGATTTCTTCCAGTGTTTTAGACACCATCCAACCAGTGATGCTGAGGGACAAGCTGCTGTGTGCAGGGGTGGACCAGCACCTGTCATCATGGATCCTGGACTACCTCAAAGACCAACCACAGTTTGGGAGAACACAGGATTGTGTGTCTGACACCATCATCTGCAGTATGGGGCCCCCTTAGGGAACAGTTCTGGCTCCCTTCCTGTTCACCCTCTCGTTGGCCTCCGTCGGTCTATGATGACCATGGAAGAGAATCCTAAACGTCTACTCTGCTGGAACAGCACCGCCTGTGGCTGGACAGGCCGATGCGCACCGGTGTTCTACCTTCCAGCGTTGGGCGTTGGTAGGATTCAAGCCTGGGCAGGAAGATATGGAGGACAAGATGTTGCCCATGCAGCATGTCCCCCCTCTCCACGTCACTGATGAATCCAAAGGAACAGCAGGGCTGCTATAGTTTGGCACCAGCGCCGTCGCAGGAGCTGCCAGAACGATGTTGAGCACAACAGAGAACTGCCTTAGGGGCTCCGACTCCGGATTTTTCCTCAGGGTTGACTCCCGAAGCCTTTCCCGTGACCGGGTGTGCCGCAAGGCAGCGGAGGTTTGAAATCAGGGTTTACCTTCCCCTAGATGGGCTACCTTCCCAGGTTGACGAGCCACCATCTACCCGAAGCATCTGGTTTTAAGGCGCCAGAGATCCGCCCTCGCCCCTTCTCCTATTAGTAAAAGCAGTTCCGCCGGGCTTGGAGACTAAACCACACGGGCAGGCTAGGAGTTGGACTTAGTTGTCAGAGGCTTTTCGAGACGCACGCCGTAAGGAGCATTTTATGAGCACTGGGAGCTTAACCCCAGTGCCGCTCCTGGCTATGACAACCTTGGAACCTCACCCTCTACACTGCTGACTTTTCACACAACACACCACACCGCCATCTACAGAAGTCCTCTGATGACTCTGTGATCGTCAGCCTCATCTCTGATGGAGATGATGTGGAGTAGAGGGGACTTATCCAGGACTTTGTGGACTGGTACCTGCCGAAATGCCTCCAGATTAATGCGGGGAAAACCAAGGAACTCGTGGTGGACGGTTGCAGGTGAAGACAACCCCCCACAGCACCAGTAAACATCCAGGGAACAGACATTGAGATGGTGACATCTTATAAGTTCCTGGGTGTTCACCTGAACAATAAACTGACCTGGTCACACAACACCAACGAGCTCTACAAGAAGGGGCAGCGCAGGCTGTTCCTCCTGAGGAGATTCAGGTCTTTTTAGAGTGCAGGAGGCAGTCCTGAAGACCTTCTATGATTCAGTGGTGGCATCAGCCATCATGTATGGAGTGGTCTGCTGGGGCAGCGGTATCACGGCAGCCGACAGGAAAAGACTGAACAGGCTGATATAAAAAGCTAGCTCTGTTCTGGGGTGGCGCCTCGACCTGGTTGAGGAGATAGAAGAGAGGAGGATGGTGGCTAAGCTCTCATCTCTGCTGGAGTCAGAGTCCATGCAGGACACACTGAACACACTGAGGGGCTCATTTAGCGGTAGGCTGTGCCATCCTAAGTGCTTGAGGGAGAGGTTCCTCAGGTCCTTCCTACCTACGGCTGTCAGACTTTATAATCTAACCGGTGCTGCTCACACGGGCCATATTAAACATCACAACTCTGCAGAATAGAGATCGTCCCCTCCAATACACAACTGAGACAAACACAATCATTATTGAGGCTGGCAACAACACTGTTGATTCAATGCGAAATCTACTGTCTGGGTCCATATTTATATTTTGTTGGTAATTTAACTGTAATGCTGTTGATACCATCTAGCTGCAATGCTCCTGCACTGTGGATATAACTGTGTACAGATGTAGATTTATTTACTGCTTTGGCTAACCAGTTCTGATCTGATTATCTTATTAACCATTGCTCTGAGTGCTGCTATCCCTTTGCTGCTGATATCCTTGAATTTCCCCATTGTGGGACTAATAAAGGCTTATCTGATCTTATCTTAAATATCACATTAAACTTTGAGCCAAACATTGATTCAGGCTGTAACATGTTCTAGACTATGACAGTCCAGAAGAGCTCATCTCTGTGAAGCTGTGTCACAAATATCAACCTCCTGGATTCTGGATCAGATTTTCTATGGAAGCTGTTCACTCACATTTTCCAGTCATTTCATTCACCCAGAATTCTGTTAAACTTCAGTCACAGCTCTGAAGTCCATGTTCCTTAAGTCACAGCAGCAGATGTATGAGCCCTAAAAACTGAAGGTTGCAGTTGAAGCAGTTTCCTAGATATGATTATTTCAAAGTTGCTTGATCAGGATCAAGAAGAAAATCATAGTTGTGGTTTTAAATTGATCAAGTTAGAAGAGAGATTGAGAGAGAGCCACCACTCTGGTGGTGGTTCAGTTGGTAGAGTATTCGCCCGGGAGACGGGGGTTCAAATCCCAGTCAGGTCATGCCGAAGACCAGATAAAAGCAGAAGTTCCTGCCGTCCAGCTTCGTGCTCAGCAATAATGGAATGGAGGAGGGAAATCTGTGGCGGCGCCTTGCATGGCAGCAGCCCTCTGATTCTGCACTGGGGTGTGTGTGATTAACACTGTAGATAGGAAAAACACAGTCTCATTCTACTGTACATGACTGGTTGAATGACAATAAAGGGTGATTTATTTATTATCACTTTTATCCTGTTCCACTCACACTGAGAGCTTGATTGAATATTTTGATTTTCCAGAATCAGCTCATGAATATAAAGAACTGTGACAATATTACATCTGTTTAATTTATGGAGCTTTGATTAAAAAATACCCACATCTTCTCTATATAACAGCTTTAAATGAGTTATGCTTTATGTTTGTGGCCATAAATGTGAAGACTGCATATAAATCTCCTCAAATTAAACCTGTGATTCAGTGTCCCAGAATCTACTCACACATGAACACAGACACACTTACAGTTTAGCAGAAGAAGCTGCTCCTTTAAAATCAATCAGTTTGCCTTTAGACCGGTCACTTTTGAAAGACATACAGCTGGGTCCGGGTCCAGGTCCAGGTCCAGGTCCAGCATGGTGTCTTCTGGTGTTCTGCTCTGACCTGTAAGTGTGAATCATGAAGGTTCGGTGATGTGAGTGCTGAGCTCTGACATGGAGAAGAGTCCTGGACAGTTAGAGATGGTCCTCTCACCTCTGACCTTTGGTCTGGCTCTCATGGTCCCCACACAGAGGGGTTTTAGAGGGAGGGACTCCCTCCTCTGTGTCCTCACACTGATCCATAGCAGAGACCTCAGACACAAAGACAACGAGCTCATTAACAGTCACCAACACACACCTGACACAAGGACACACACACTGATCACTGAAGCTTTTAGTCAGGACGGGGGTCAGTCAGTTAAATCAGCTTCAACTTATTTTAATCATCACTGTCAGAACTGCTGAAGAACTTTAAACTGATCACTTCTGTTTTTAAACTGAAACAACTTCATGTTTTACTGTCTAAGCTGTTGAAAAGTTCACATTCAGCTAAATTTGTATTTTCAGTGTAAATTTGACATTTTGGACCTTCAGAGTCCACGTCTGTAAAAATGATCAAAACCCGTCAAAGCCAGTCAGAGTCAGAGGAAGCAGACATGACATGTAGTTCTCCGGTGTTTCCACTAGATGGAGCTGACTGACCATCTGATGTAGTGGAGCAGCAGCAGTTTGATGCTGAATGGTGATCTCTGATTGGCCTGAATTGTCCTTTGCGATCAACAGCTGTGATTATTCAGCCTAAGCCGATATCAAAGTCTGTGTCAACCATAGATATAAAATGCGAGATTGGCAGTAGGTCACTGGAGCGCGAGATTTACGGCCGCCATATTGGTACAGGAATCACAACAAATCCACAGCTCAGCTTAACGCACAACACTCTGATTAAGTCTTCATTTCTGTCACCATGGGATGAGACGCCGGGTTTTCCGGCGCTCAGACCAGTCCCTTCTCATCGCTGTCTCTCATTGGGCAGCGTTACAGGACGGCTGGGGCCCAATTAATCCTCATCAGCTGAGGCGCTGCTAATGAGGATAAAAAGGAGCAGCTTCGATCACTCTGGGCTGCGACTTAAGCACTGTTATGCTGGAACCCTTACGGTAAGTGTTGAGTATTTGTTTTTAAATAATTTAATGGCGTGTTGTCAAAAATAAAGGTAAAAACTCTGATTTTCATTTGGGAGGTCACTGATTTCTGTACATGCATGACTGCCATGAGTGTAATATATATTGTAATTCAGTATCAATAGTTATGGCAATATTTCTCATGTAATATTAGTATACAGTGTTACATTGTGTTCTTTGTTACTGGGTCAGTATTGGTAGCCAGTATTATCAACAATGAACTTTGGGTTCTTGTAACTAGTTTGGTAGTTACTCAAATAGCATGAGGATAGTTTTTCTTTTTCCTGTATACACTTGGCCTAATGAAAGATTTAGGTTTATCAAACCGTCTTTACACAATAATTACACATATATGTGTACAAACATCTACCTCCTGTATCAGACCAACATCATGAAGGTTTGCAGATAGTAATTTACAGATATTGTGGCACATATGTCTGGTTCATATCTCCCACAAATGTATGGCTTATGTGGATTAGGGCTTCACATCTGGAGGAACAAAGAGTCTGGATCGACGGGGGCCGACAGGAGATGTCGAGGAGGTGTGAAGTCAGACCCTTGTCTCAGAGAGGAGGCCCTGGGGGCATCCCCGGAACATCGGAGAATAAGAGACAATGGTGAATCTTCAGAGACTTGCATTGTGATTAAATGTTTGCAGAAGCACCATGTGACTTGAGTTCTTAATCCCCCGGAGGTATAAGAATGTGATGTGACATGATTCTGCCTCTTCTTTCTATTTGAGAATGTTGGATGATTGTGTTCTGCAATAAAGCCGAACCTGAGGAATGAACTCAGTCTCATCATTGAACTCAACTTCCACAATATGTTATTTGAAAATTGAAACTTTACAGATAGAATTTTACTTTACCTATTTCACATTTGTCTATTACAGGGAGGGGGTACAAGAAGATCTGGTGATGATTAATGCAGTCATATCTCATAGACATTACTATTTCTGTCTTATATTACATTTTGCCTGACATTACTATAAATATTTGCTATGATGGATAGGAGGGGACAGGGTGGATATTACGTGTGATGATGGTGATGACGATGGGCTGGGCTCTGGGTTAAATTAATAAAGCCTACATCTACTGCTTTAAACTGTTTTGATTCAATTAACACTTCACCTCACTTTGCAATTGATTAATATGAGCTTGCTGCTTTCATGTTGAGTGCATTATTCTATGCAATAAATTTAATAAATTTGTAATGAACATTGGTGTATTGTATAAATTTGTTATGTGGGCCTAAAATCAATAAGAATTTCAAATTGATTTTAAACAACTATACAGATCCAGGTAGATGGGGGGGGGGGGTGTATAATGTCTGTCTAGTTAAATGAAGAAACTTGAATAATTTGTAATTTTTTTATTCTCTTTATTTCAAAGTTGACATATCTAGGCCAATTTGTATAGCACAGGCTGAAATATTTCTTTGATAAACATTTTTGACAATTGGGGGGGGGGGCAATAAGCTGGTTGCCTGAGGTGGCAAATATAACAAATACAGCCCAGGACAAAGTATGAATTAATCAATTTCGGCCATATATTTATGCATAAATGGCCACAATGAAAGGGGTAGGCTTAATTATTAATCAGGGGGTATGGTAACTTCTTTTTCAGCTCATTTGACAGTTCTTGATTGAGACACTGCAAAATGCCATAATTTAATAATTATGAAGCTCTTAAACACCTAATATTTATGCAGATTATGCTGAAAGTAAACCACTATGCGCTGTGTTGTAAACATGTTCACTGAAGCCTGTCAAACGTTTAACAAAGGAGAAAGACCCAAGCAGCTGTCTGCACTGGACCACAGGGATGTGCTACACATATCCTGTACCAAGATGGCGGACGCGCGTCACGCCACTGCAAGCACGGACTGGCCAGAGCTGCCAATCTAGCATTTTATATCTATGATGTCAACGACGATGACCATGTAGAGAAAGGCTGCTGCTCCACCCAGCTGCAGCACTTTGGAAGGTTCTGGACAATCAATCAAGGATCAAGAGAAATCAAGACGTCTGCAGACTTAGTCAGAGCAATTTTCACTTTACTGCTGAGCTTTCGGTTCTGTCAAAGCTTCATCAGAGCATCCAGACTGTATCCATGAACAGGGTTAAATGAGAGAGCATTGCCATATTAGTCATTAGCAGGATGCAGTCCACCTGTGTCCACACCCCTGTGGCAGTGCAAGGTCTGCTGGGAAATGTAGTCCCAGCTATCAGAATTAAAGAAAGGAGGCATATCAGACCAGACTTTTCTCAGAAAAAGGGGGAGGTGTGTCAGAGGTGAACAGAAAGACAAACAAATCATAAAGTACAATAACATTACCGATATCAATAAATAGGACAAGATGCCGTTTTTAAAAATCTCCAAAGAAACCAGAGCTATAAAACCATCAGGCTAAGGCCATCATGAACCATAGATCTCAAGTTTGACAATACAAGAACTAAAAAGAAGGACTGGAACACATCCTGAATCACAGCATAACACTCAGATCAAAATCTTCATTGAGACCTTTAGGCTGAAGGGCGTCTAGAGTGTTGATCCAAAAAAGTTCTCTCTGACATATCTTGGTTTCCAGATCCCCCCTCTTGGCAGAACATGTTCAACCCCCTGAAAATGGAGGGAGGAGACTGGCTGTGAACTGAACTCTGCTTTATTTGGCATTAGACTGAACTATATACACATAGTGATGTCATGCTCGACTCCGCCCACTCCACACTGATTCCAGCAATAAAACACGGAAGTGTCGTGAGCAGAGTGTCGAGCACTGAGTCAACATGGCCACAGTCATGAGACCGTAGTGAACGAGGCCTCGTTGTCACATTTCACTGTCATGAAACATGTCACTGATTTGAGACCTGGTGAGAAATCTGAGACGTCTGGGTGTTGCAGACGTCATTAGCAGTGTTGGGCAAGTTACTAAAAAATAGTAACTAGTTACAGTTACTAGTTACTTCCATTAAAAAGTAACCAAGTTACTTTTGAGCTACTGCATGATTAAAGTAACTAGTTACTTGGAAAAGTAACTTCCGCGTTACTTTTAAATGCCTACTTAAATCATGTTGCACAGCAGGATCAAGGGTCCTTTGTTCTCATCAGAGAAAAGAAGAAAAAAACTGATGAGAAAAAGTCTCATCTCAGGGTTTCCTCTGGTAACATTTCTGTGTGGCGGCCCGCCTCCCTAAGGAAGTTTGCCGCCGCACCTATAATACATTGATTTAAGAAAAATTAAATATGAAAGAAACGCTCCACAAGCGCAAACATGAGCAACGCACGTGACTGTCATCAGCGTGGAAGCGTCCCGCCCACCCAGCGCCCGCGTGACCGTTTCTGCAGGCAGAGCTGGTCTCTCTGGTGTTGGTGTCAGAGAGAAGCATGAGCTTATTAAAGTGCTTTAAACACAGAAAAAAGTAGAAGAGATTAGCAGTGGAGGCGTTTATGGTGGTTTTAACCTGCTGGTAACTGGAACAACAATGAGGAGTCGCTTAGCTAACAGGTGTGGTTAGGCTTCACTGCAGGGAAAGACAAGAGTGACTGATGAACCGCTGAGGACTGACTTCACCAGCTACTGCAATATTAACTCGTAATTTAGGTTCATTATTTTGTACCTGGCAGCTTAAGATGACTGAAATTCACCAAGTCAATGACTTTAATCCGTCAGCAGCCTTCAGACAAACTAAACGTGCCAAGATTTGGATTTCAGAATAAGGGAGGTTTTTCCTGCTGTCTGGTTGGTGAGGAGATTTCTAAAAAATGATAAATACATAGAAATATTACAACAGAAATAACTGCATACTTGGTCATTTAAGTTAATTTATTTCTTTAAATATAATTTTAATAATTATATTTCTTTGAATTCAGGGTTATTGTTCTGTTCTGGCTCTACAAAATTATGGTCAAAAGTTTAAATTGTACGAGGAAAAAAGTAAAAATTTGCCACATTCTGTTTCAGATTTATTTAAAAAACAGCAATTTTATAATAATCTGCCTTTGTCCATCAGACAGGCCTCTTCACTGTCCAGTTTTAAAACTCCTCTTAAAACCCATTTTTATTCTCTGGCTTTTGACCCAGTTTGAGACGTTGATTTTATTTGTTCTTATTGTCTCTATAATAGACACAGGGGCAGCTGTGGCGCAGGTGTAGTGTGGCTGACTACTGATTGGAGGGTCAGGGGTTTGATTCCCGCTCTGTCTGCATGTCGAAGTGTCCTTGAGCAAGACACTGAAACCCCAGCTGCTCCTGGTGGGTCAGGACAGCGCCATGTATGGCAGCTATGCCGCCATCAGTGTGTGAATGTGTGGACAGCAGGATCTGTAAAACGCTTCGGTCATCTAGAGATGAGAATAAAAGCGCGATATAAGTGAACGCCATTCTATTGGTTTGTACTTTAGCTGGATTTTATTGTTTTTCTATTTTAGTTATCGTTGATGTACAGCACTTTGTGTCAACTGTTGTTTTTAAAGAGCTTTATAAATAAAGTTGGATTGGATTAAAAAAGATAAACATTAGCCATAAAATAATCTACATTTATAATAATCTCAAATGTACAAGAAAAGTCATAATTTTACAAGAGAAAATTACAACTTTGAGGAAAATGACATGAGTTCTGGCCCAGGGAACACGCACACAGGCTCGAGTCAATTGCAACAATGATTTATTGAATATTAAGCGTGTATGGATGCGTGAGTGTGAGAGTGGATGTGTTGCTGGAAGACAGGATGCGCCAAGGGCGGAGCAGCGTGCCGTGCAGCCAGGCAACCCTAGGGCAGAGCAGAGGAGAGGTTAGTTGCTGAGTCTGACCCGGTGGATTAGTATTTGGACTGTGGCTTACTTGCAGATGTTCTTGGTGGCTGACGTCGGCAAGACGTAGGTCTCCTGCCTGGAAGACAGAGCTTCAATGCACGCTCGGCGCTGCGGGTGAGAGTTGGATGATGACGGGGGGAGAATCCGCCGCCAGGGAATCCACCTGTGCACAGGGGAGAAAGACTGGAGAAAAGGTGAGACGAAGGATGATTGCTTATGTGGGAAGGGATGGTTGGAAGTCTTTAGAGGCGTCGAAAAGAAGGCGAGTGCGGGTAGTACGGTCGTTGGTGAGCAGACGGCTCCAGACC
Source organism: Pholidichthys leucotaenia (assembly GCA_020510985.1). Taxonomy (NCBI): domain Eukaryota; kingdom Metazoa; phylum Chordata; class Actinopteri; order Cichliformes; family Pholidichthyidae; genus Pholidichthys; species Pholidichthys leucotaenia. The sequence goes on from CM035850.1 coordinate 6,991,866, forward strand.
GAGGCTCGAGGCGGAGCGGGCTAAATAGCCCGGGCTTGATGAGGCGCAGGTGTGCTCACAGCTGGAGCGGGAGACAGGCGAGAGCGGGCTGTGACAGTACCCCCCCCCCCCAAGCAGCGCCTCCCGGTGCTGGCTTACCTGGGTGCACCAGGTGGAACTCCGTAACGAGGCGCTTGTCCAGCACGAACCATGGGCGCACCCAGGACCTCCACTCGGGGCCATACCCCTCCCAATCCACCAGGTATTGTAGCCCGCGACCTCGGCGGCGGGAGTCCAGGATGGAAGAGACCCTCCACGCCGGGTCACCGTCGATCATCACGGGAGGGGGTGGAGCCCTAGGAGGAGGACAGAGAGGATGAGACACCACAGGTTTAATGCAGGAGACATGGAACGTCGGACAGACGCGGAGGGAGGGGGGAGAGCCAGACGCACAGCCACCGGATTGATGACTTTCGTGATGGGGAACAGGCCAATGAAATGGTGGGCCAGTTTCTTCCTCTCGGCCTTCAGGTTGATGTCTCGCGTAGACAGCCAGACTTGCTGACCCTCCTGTGGCAGTTAGCCGTCCTGATGTTGCGCTCAGCCGTGCGTAAAAGCGCACGGTGCACAGCTGTCCAAATGCGCCGACAGCGCCTGAGATGGGCCTGGATGGATGGCACCACCACCTCCCCTTCTTCCTCAGGGAACAACAGGGGGTCATATACAAGCGACGCCCGGAAGGGAGACATCCCAATGGCTGATGACAAGGTGGCATTATATGCATATTCAATCCAGGGCAGATAGGTGCTCCAGAAGGAAAGGTTGGAGGAGGTGACGCAGCGCAGCTTCCAGCTCCTAGTTCGTCTACTCGCACTGCCCGTTGGACTGGGGGTGGTGACCGGAAGACAAACTCACCGTGGCCCTCAAGGCCTTGCAGAAGCTCGACCAGACTCTGGACACAAACTGGGGACCCCGGTCAGAAACGATGCCCGCTGGAATCCCATGCAGCCTCACAACATGTTGGACCAGTAGGTCTGCCGTCTCCCGCGCCGTAGGGAGACTGTGGAGGAGTACGAAGTGGGTGGCCTTGGAGAACCAGTCCACGATGGTCAGGATGGTGGCTAAGGAGTTGGACGACGGGAGACCGGTAACGAAATCTAAGGCCACATGGGACCAAGGTCTGCTGGGGGTCGGCAGAGGGTGGAGGAGACCAGCTGGGGGAGAGGAAGATGTCTTGCCAGTCGCACACTGGGGGCAGACGCGGACGTAATTCGCGACGTCGCCCCGGAGGCCCAGCCACCAAAAGGACCTCTGAAGGAGCTCAATCAGTCGGGAGATCCCAGGGTGACAGGCAAGCTTGGTGGTGTGAGCCCAGTGGATGACGTCACTCCGGACCGACGAAGGAACGAACAGCCTACCCGCTGGTCCGCCGCCAGGATCGGGTTCGGTTTCCTGTGCCCTCCGGACCTTATCCCTGATGGACCAGGAGACAGCGCCCACGACACACGAGGCCGGCAGGATGGTATGGTCCCTGTCCTCGGGGGCTTCTGGGGCAAACTGCCTGGACAGAGCGTCCGGTTTACCGTTCTTCGAGCCCGGATGGTAAGTGATTGTGAACCTGAAGCAGCCAACGAACAGAGACCAGCGCGCCTGGTGGGCATTCAGGCGCTTGGCCGTCCTCAGGTACTCCAGGTTCTTGTGGTCGGTCCAAACCACGAAAGGTTGAGCCGCCCCCTCGAGCCAGTGACGCCATTCCTGTAGCGCAAGCTTGACTGCCAGGAGCTCTCTGTCGCCGACGTCATAATTCTTCTCCGCAGCAGATAGGCGCTGGGAGAAAAAGGCGCAGGGGCGAACCACCCCCTCCACCGGTAAGCGCAGAGACAACACCGCCCCCACCCCCGTATCAGAGGCGCCCACTTCCACAAGGCACTGCAGAGAGGGGTCCACCTGGGTCAGGACCCAGGAGGAGGAGAACTCCGTCTTCAGCGCCGCAAAAGCAGCCTCAGCATCCTCAGTCCACTGAAAAGGCAACTTGGGGGAGGTGAGGCAGGTCAGGGGAGAGGCGATGGCACCGAATTTAGGGACAAAATGCCGGTAAAACTTGGGGAAGCTGAGAAACTGCTGGACCTGCTTCCTAGACGAGGGGGTGGGCCACTCGACGACCGCCTTGACCTTGGCAGGATCGGGAATGATCTGATTGTGAGAAATAATAAAGCCCAGGAAGGAGGTCTTGTCAGCATAGAATTCGCACTTCTCCGCTTTTACATAGAGCCTGTTCTCCAAAAGGCGCTGGAGGACCCGCCTCACGTGAACCTGGTGCTCCTCCCGCGACCGGGAGAAGATCAAGATGTCGTCCATGTACACAAAGACGAACACCCCCAGGAAATCGCGGAGGACATCATTAATTAGGCGCTGGAAGACAGCCGGCGCGTTTGTGAGCCCAAACGGCATGACAAGATATTCAAAATGACCGCTGGGCGTCCGGAACCCAGTCTTCCATTCGTCGCCCTCCCGGATCCGGACGAGGTGATATGCGCTGTGGAGGTCCAGCTTCGTAAACCAGGTGGCCCCCTGCAGAGAATTGAAAGCCGAGTCCATTAATGGCAGCGTATACCTGTCCTTGACTGTAATATCATTTAGCGCCCGGTAGTCGATGCATGGCTGGAGGGACCCATCCTTCTTGGCAATGAAGAAGAAACCTGCACCGACTGGAGACGAAGAAGGATGAATGATGCCGGAGCTAAGCGATTCCTCGATATAGGAGTCCATGGCTTCGCGCTCCGGTGCTGACAGGTTGTATAAATGACTGGAGGGCAATGGCGCCCCTGGGCGGAGGTTGATGGCACAGTCATAGGGGTGGTGGGGGGGGAAGGGACAGCGCTTTGGACTTGCTGGAGAATACACCAAGGTCATGAAACTCTGGAGGCACTAAGGAGAGGTCCGGAGGGGGCACGTTGGAGGGAGGAGGAGGAAGTGACGGGGCACAAGCGGCAGACTAGAGGCAGGCGCCCAAACAAAAGGTACTCCAGGAGAGGACGCTCCCCGACTGCCAATCAAAAGTTGGGCCGTGCAGGCGCAGCCAGGGGTAGCCCAGAATGATGGAGGTGGCCGAGGTGGGCAGCACAAAGAAGCTAAGGTCCTCCCGGTGATTGCCAGAAATAATGACCGGGACTGGGACTGTCCGGTGTGTAACCTGCTCCAGGGGGGTGGCAGCGAGGGAGACAAGATTCAAAGGGGCCGGCAGTGGTTGGCAGGGGATGCCCAGACAGGTTGCCAGGCCCTTAGAAATGAAGCTCTGCTCCGCCCCCGAGTCCACCAGTGCGTGAGTGAGGTGTTCTATGGGGTTATGACAGAGCCTAATTGGTAGCATGCACTTAGATAGGGGGTTAGGCTGGGATGCATCCGCAAGGCCCCCTACAGTGACTCACGGACTCCCCCTTTTGGCCTTACCGGGCAGGACTCCAAGGCATGCTGGTCATCTCCACAATACATGCAGAGACCCAGTGCCCTACGGCGCTGTTTCTCTGCCTGTGGGAGCTTTGCCCGGCCAATCAGCATCGCCTCCGGCTCGTCGGCGGACTCAGGCACGGGCAACGCCAGGGGGCGAGGTTGAGGAGTGGGGAGGAGCACCGCTCGAGCGGCTGGAGGACTTCCGCTCGGCGGCCCGCTCTCTCAACCTGTTATCCAAGCTAATGGTAAGGGAAATCAGCTCGGAGAGCCGCTCCGGCAGATCCTTACAGGCCAGTTCATCCCGAAGGCTAGAGCTCAGGCTACGGATGAAAATGCTGCAGAGGGCAGCATCTCCCCATCCAACTTCCGCCGCCACAACCCGGAAGTCAACAGCGTAGTCGGCGGCCAACCGGCTACCCTGGCGAAGGTTTAGCAACCGGGTTGTTAGCACGTTATCACGGTCCGAATGGTCAAAAACCTCATTAAAATCTCGGACGAATTGAGCATAAGTTAGGTTAGCGTAGCTGGGTCGTGCCACGATGGCATAGGCCCAGGCTAACGCTCGCCCTTCCAAGAGGTTGGCGATGTAACCAATTCGGCTGTGATCCGTCGCGAAGTCCCTGGGAACACGCTGGAACACCAACTCACATTGGAGAAGGAACCCACGCGCCTCACCAAGCTTGCTGCCGAAGCACGTGGGCGTGGGAATGGGAGTGAGCCGGGTTGGTGCCCCCGGGTTAGCCTGGCCAGCCGGAGGAGCGGCAGGAGCTAGCCCGCCTTGAGGAGCCGGAGGAAACGCCTGCGGGGGATCCAGACGATCCAGCCGGCAGGTGATTACGGTGAGCTGGTTTAAAATCACCTGTTGCTGATGTATGACCTGATCGACTCAAGCCTCCAAGTTGGTTAACCGGTGTGCAAGCCCGCTGTCCGCTGGGTCGTGCTGCTGGAGCCGTACTGACATGAGTTCTGGCCCAGGGAACACGCACACAGGCTCGAGTCAATTGCAACAATGATTTATTGAATATTAAGCGTGTATGGCTGTGTGAGTGTGAGAGTGGATGTGTTGCTGGAAGACAAGATGCGCTGAGGGCGGAGCAGCGTGCCGTGCAGCCAGGCAACCCTAGGGCAGAGCAGAGGAGAGGTTAGTTGCTGAGTCTGACCCGGTGGATTAAAATTTGGACTGTGGCTTACTTGCAGATGTTCTTGGTGGCTGACATCGGCAAGCCGCAGGTCCCCTGCCTGGAAGACAGCACTCCAATGCGCACTCGGCGCTGCGGGTGAGAGTTGGATGACGACGGGGGGAGAATCCGCCACCAGGGAATCCACCTGTGCACAGGGGAGAAAGACTGGAGAAAAGGTGAGACGAAGGATGATTGCTTATGTGGGAAGGGATGGTTGGAAGTTTTTAGAGGCGTCGAAGAGAAGGCGAGTGCGGGTAGCACAGTCGTTGGTGAGCAGACAGCTCCAGACCGAGGCTCGAGGCGGAGCGGGCTAAATAGCCCGGGCTTGATGAGGCACAGGTGTGCTCACAGCTGGAGCGGGAGTCAGGCGAGAGCAGGCTGTGACAGAAAATGGTTGCAAATTTAGATACATTTACAGAGAAAAGTAGAAAACTATAAGAAGAGCAAGATGGCGACCGGGATGGTCACACTTTTTCAGTGCTGAGACAAAGTTGCTGATTTTGCCATTAAAATAACTAACCAACAGCGATCGGCATTTGTGACGCACATGTACGGGTTGAATTTCCACCTCCGTTGGAATACCCCTTTAATCGCCTTTCACCGGCCACTGTGAGTAAACTGACTAGCGTTTCTTTTGTGGTTCGCCGCTACGCTTTACCCGAAGCGTTTGCTAAGCTAACGCTAGTTAGCTTAATGCTAGCACCAGTCGTACCACCTAACACCGACATGAAGCGACTCAGTCCCCGGTGAGGGCTCACCGGAGGAACTAACTGAGGCAGCAGTTGGACGGGAGCCGGATCGGAGTTCGGGGGCGGCGGTGGTGGGAGTCGGGGACCAGTGGACGACCACCGGGACCCAGCCAGACAATAGCCTGAGTCGGAGCCCAGTTGCGAGGCCCAGCGGAGGAACTACCTAGGCAGACGGCGGTAGGTGGCGGGGCTCAGCGTAGGAACTACTGAGGCAGACGGCGGTAGGCGGCGGTGCTCAGCGGAGGATCTACCGGGACCCCAGCGGAGCTCGGCTGCAGCGGCGGTGTGCGGCGGGACTCGGTGTAGGAGCTGGACAGGAGCTCGGTTACAGCGGCGGTAAGCAGCGGGACTAGCAGCGGAGGGGGCTAGCTGAGGCCCAGCTGGATCCGAGGTCGGTCGGATCGGATACCGGCGACACAAGCAGAGATTGAATCAGAATCAGAATCAGAATCACTTTATTGCCAAGCATGTTTACAAAATAAACATACGAGGAATTTGACTTGACATTGGGCGTGCTCGATAAGCGCATCCCAATGACGCGGCAGCCATGAAGGCGCCTGTCATACAGTGAAGGGTAAAGAGGGGAATGGGGGGGGGAATGACACAATGGGCAGAGAGAAAAAACATTGTTAATCAAAATAAAGCTCGTTATGAGCAAAATTGTGATTACATAGAAAAAAAAACCTCAAATGCACAATTAGCAGACAACAGATCACACAATAACAAAGAGCGAGAGAGACCAGTGTGTGTAGTCAGCATGTAATCAGTATGAATGAGGTGTGGATGTATCAGTTGCTGGTGCACAACAAAGGAGCATCTCCTGGCAACGGATGGATGTTATGTTCATGTATTCTAAACACAGTTAAGCATGTCCAAGAGTCTATCTCTCTTCGTGCATGCCAGGTGGCAAAGTTCTGTATTAGACACATGATAATACTGTCCTTGAAGAGCTCAGTCTGCTGAACAACAGCAATTGTTTGTTGATTGTTTGGGTTAAAGAGAAGCCAAAACTGTCTTCTGCTTTGTCTTCATCCAGGAGGAGAGTAATCTTCAGGGCGCCGAATCAAGGTCTAAAGGCACAGTTCACTCAGAGCATAGAATTTTCATCTCTCTTGCGATTCTGTGCTTCATAATTTCCATATACAGGCTTTAAAATCATTCCCTGGAAGGCACCAGCGACTCCAAGATGTAATTCCACCTACTGAATCAGCCACCATTCAGTTCACCATTGCTGCAATCAGTGCATTCCCCAACTGGTCGAATTGTTGTTGAAGGAGCTTTGCCGGGTCCGCATTTTGATCAGCTCTCCCAACTTCTTTAATTTCTGATATATCAGGAAATTCCAGAGCCAAAGTAGAAATCCTGTGATCATAGCCAAACAGATAGATGTCTTCCGCATCTCAGTCGAATCACACAGACACATGAGTTCCCAATTGTCCATGAGTCTCCCACTTGGGCTCCCCCTGGCCCAATCTTCTTTTGAAGTGGTGTCAATCGCATTTAAAGCCCACCAAATCCATAATTTTCCATTTGGAATAAGATTCAGTCAGAAGAAGAGCGACGCAGGCAGGACACAGCAAGCTGGGATCAGTAAGGGAATAGGAGGGAGTAGGAGAGGGGGAAGAAAAGCGTCTGCTCTCTCTGAAAGCCGGAAGAAGAAAGTTTTTACTATCCACAGGTCAGTAAAAATGCCACCAAAGAAGGAGGAAATGGAAGAGATCAAAAACTCTCTGAACTTCTTGTCAGAAGAAGTGGCCAAAATGGTTAGCCAGCAGGCCAAAATAATAGGCCTAATGGAAGAAGTACGAGATTTAAAATTAACAATTCAGGAAAAAGACAAACAAATTACGAACTTGGAGCGACTCGTCGAGGATCTTGAACAAGGTTCTCGTATGGATGACCTAGTTATAAGTGGACTAGACATCAAATATCAGTCATACGCTCATGCCACAACAGGACTGAGAGGTGTGGAGGCTCCCCAGAGTGAAACAGTCTCCCTAGAAAACCAGGTGCTTCAGTTCCTTGACAGTAGAGATATAAAGGTAGAAGCAAATGCAATTTCAGCCTGTTATGCTTTACCCAGGAAAGATAATAAAGCAAAGAAATCAATTGTGATGCGCTTTGTGAACAGAAGGGTAAAGAATGACATACTGAGGCAGGCCAGAAAGCTGCGGGGAACAGAAGTTTACCTAAATGAACACCTAACAAAAACAAATGCTGAAATCGCATGGCAAGCACGGATGCTGAAAAGACAAAATAAGATACAGGCAACATGGACAAGAAATTGTAGAGTTTGGATCAAACTAAATGGTACACCTGAGCAAGCAAAGAGTATAATGATCAGAGATGTTACTGACTTAGATAAATACAGATGAACACTGATTAAGAAAATTAAGAGACAATGATAATCCATATTCACACACACGGTAAGAATAGTTCTTTTGATATACCATGTCAATGTACTTTAAAAAAAAATAAGCAAAACAAACAAAAACTTATGACTGACTTGAGTAGACATCAATTATCCCCAGTTGGAGGAAGTCATTTGACACAGAGTAAGGATACTCAAACTCTGAAAATATGCCATTATGCTGAACATAAACTACAATAAATGGAGAACGATATTGATCCTGATAACCACTTTTTCAATAATATTCATAACCATTGTGAATATTACACTGAAAAGCAATTCAAAAGTCAAGTACAACTAGATGGTAAACTATCAATAATACACTTCAACAGCAGAAGTCTTAACAAAAACTTTCCACAGATTCAGGACTATTTAAAACAGTTAGACAGAAAATTTACAGCTATCGCAGTCTCTAAAACCTGGCTTAATGAAGAGCAGGCTCCCCTGATGGCAATAGAGGGATATCAGATGTTTCATATTAACAGATCTCAAAAAAAGGGTGGTGGTGTTGCACTGTATATTGATGACCTGTATAGGTGTAAGCTTGTAAATGGGATGTCCTTTGCACTACCAGGGATTTTGGAATGCGTTACTGTTGAAATTGACCAAGATAAAACAAAAAATCTAATTATATGTTGTATATATAGAACACCGGGAACTTGCATTGAGACATTCAGAGATAAATTAGTCGAGCTGTACAATAATATTACTAGTAAGAAAATGGTAGTAATTTGTGGAGATTTCAATATTGATTTACTAAATCCATATCAACAAAATGTAATTACAGAGTTCATGAACTCTATGTACAGCATGAGTCTATATCCCACAATAACACATCCCAGTAGAATCACAGTTCGCACTGCTACACTTATTGACAACCTGTTTGTTAATATTATTGATAAGAAAATAGAAAATGGATTATTGATAAATGATATAAGTGACCACTTGCCAACCTTTGCACTTATCCATGGCCACACGGGGGCCAATACAGAAAAAAATTTAAAATCGTTCAGATATAAATCACCAAATGCAATCAGTTCTTTTAAAGAGGACTTGCTGAAGCAAGACTGGACAAAAGTCTATGTATCAGATGTAAATGAAGCCTATGACACATTTATAAACATTGTAACCACTCTTCATGAAAAAATTGTCCATTAGTAAAAAAAAAGCTTAAACATAAATTTGCTGATAAGCCATGGTTAACCAAAGGATTACAAAAGGCGTGTAAAAAGAAAAATTTATTATATAAAGCTTTCTGTTACGACCCGAGCGCTGGGCTCTGACAGTGCTCGGGCCATGTCCACTCGCTGCCGGCCTTGACAGCTGCGAGCTGTATTCTGGCCTCACCGGGCTCTTATTGTGAAGGTGCTCGGTGGGGCTTCCGCCTGTCAAGGCTCGCCAGCTGTATGTCATTGCCGTTCGTTAGTGCTTCGCCTTTATAAACCCGGCACTAGCGACGGTATGACGCAGGAGTATCGTCTAATCTTCCTTGCCAGACGTTGGTCAACACTTCGTCAGATCTTCATGTCAGGTTCGTGATCTGAACTCATGTCATAGTTTAGCTCGTAGTGGCTGGGGTTAGCCCTACGAGCCCAAGTCTTGTTTAATGTGTGTTTTTGCCCTGAAGGGTTAATAGTCTTGTCTTGTCACGTTGTGTAAATAAATTAACATCATTGCCAAACTCACTGGTGGACTCTTTGGCGTCTCTTGGTGATCCGCGAGGATCACCGCATGACACTTTCCTAAAAAAAAGGACAAAAGAAGCAGAGCAGCGGTATAAAACATACAAAAATAAGTTAACATATATAATAAGATGTAGTAAGATAGACTATTACAGTAAAGAACTGGAGAAAAACAGAGACAATATTAACTAGAAAAGCACTCGGAGAGCGCAGACCTCCGCCAAGCGGCACAGTGCCCCCCATACAGTGTTTGTGTGTACGTTTTCAGATTCCCTGAGCATGAAAAGATATGAGTAGCAATTGGATTCACAATGATTATTTGTTTATTTGACATGGACAGTGCAATAAACAGACAATTAATGAATGACAATCAATGTGATAGTGATAGGATTAGTGGTTCAGTAGTGTAAAACGGGGCTATAAGGGACGGCGGGTTAATAAGGGACACTTTTCTGGGAAATGTTTTAAATGTAATTCTGCTTTTTTTATTTTGAGCAGGACGCTGAGTTGTGTTGTTATTGTCAAATATCCATGAATCCTTCATCAAATCTAGGCGGAAGCAAAATTAAAAAAGCAGAATTACATTTAGAAAAGTGTCCCATATTACCCCGCCGTCCCTAATAGCCCTGTTTTACGGTTGTAAAAGCATTGCCTCCTTGGCGGAGGTAATAAACTGAAGTGTTGGTGTGTCCATCTCCTCCACTGACGGATGCAGATTGGTTAGACAGGTTGCCGTGGGTTTTATATTATATTGGGGTTGCGCTCCGCGGCAAAACAGAATTTAGAATCTTTCCCGGCAGAGAGGTCGTTTTTACGCAGCGCCTATAGCTGGGTGGGGAATTTGTGGCAAATAATCGGGCGGCGGACAGGTGGCCGTGTCAGGTTTTGCAGCGTGGCGCAAAAACAGGCACGGTGGCGGGCCCAGGCCAGCAGTGTTTTCCGTGTGCTTTTGTGCCTAAAACGTTGAAGAACGCAGAGTTTGTGTTGGTCAGACACGACGACCAGCGCAATGTGCGCAGCGCCTATGGCTGGCACAGGCACGCTGGGGGGCCCAGGCCACCAGTGTTTTCCGCATGCTTTTGTGGCTAAAACGTTGAAGAAGGCGGAGTTTGTGTTGGTCAGACACGACGGCCAGCGCCCTCCATTGCGCCTGCACACATGTTGAAAATGGCCGTATGTCACAGTGTGGAAAAATGCTTTAAAAAATTCCTGTATGCAGACGGTGATGCAGATCATCCCCAAAATTTAATCAGTTCTTCCTTGTACCATTTCCAACAACGCCTGAAAGTTTCATTGAAATCCGTCAAAAGTTTTTGAGTTATCTTGCTAACCAACAGACAAACAGACAGACAAACAGACAAACACACAGACAAACACACAGACAAACTCCGGCAAAAACATTACCTCCTCCTGGCCTTTCGGCCTGGCGGAGGTAAAAATACATGGACAATACTTAACCCCTTGCACTCCGGGCAATTTTCCTAAAAATGCCAAAAAAAAAACGTGCCCAAAGTAAATCGAAAGCTGTTATTCAACCCTTTGCAGCATCTTCATGGGGTTGGTCTCATTTAAAAGAAAACACTTTGAATTTTTTGGCAAAAAAACATAATCTCTCTATGTGCTCCGGCCACTGAGTTACAGTCATCTAAACATACTGAACTTGAAGAAAATAAATTTGGACACGGTGTTTTTTTGGATACAAATGCTTGCAAATAACACACAGCTGTCCGATCCGGCTGGAAAATGCAACAGAAATGTAGAACCAAGTGTTATCAAGCTGAGATCCAAATTTGGTAACAATACCACAAAAATTGAATATTTTACACAGCTTTGTTCTCAGGCTGTTCCCAGGCGTTTTGGAACTGTGCCAAATGGCACAGTTTGGAAAAACGTCTGTAACTTTTGAATAATTCAATGAAGAATCTTCATTTTGGGCTCTAATGAAAGGTCACATTCAGGGCTGTGTCTGTGTGTGTGTGTGGGGGGGGGTTGTCCCCCCCCACTACAAAAGACAGAGTTCGGCCCTCGCTACATGACGGATTACACTCCTTGCATGTTTTCACAGCGGCTACCCCCCCCCGCTACTGTGTGTGTGTGGAACCCCCCCCCCCCTCGCTACAGAAGACGGCCATCGCTACATGACGGAATAGACTCATATGCTTCCCCCCGCGGACCAGGGGGCGTTCGGACTGTGAACGCCCCCCCCCCGCTCCTCTTCTGCAGCGGGGGGGGGGGGGGCGTTCACGGTCCGAACACGGAAAATGAACCGTTTATCACGGTGCACGCACTTCGTACTTCGTGCGCAGTACAGTTGTAATTTACTGATCGGTCAAAAGTCATTTTTGGATTGTAGTTTTCAGGGAGAAATAATAATTTAGCTTATAACACCTTACCTCTTCACAGCAGCAGAGTCCTGGCGAACTTCTCTTCCCCATTGTCAGACGAACGCGACGCTGGTCCGCTCGTGGATCCCGATCAAAACAATTCCAATATTGCGGTTTTGGCGAATGATTTACGACCTTTGTCGTCGGCCTCCGTCGGTCTATGATGACGGAAGAGAATCCTAAACGTCTATTCTGCTGGAATGAGTGCAGGTCCCACTTGTGGGTGTTCTCCATGCTGCTGGGTGAGCCTGGGTCTGTAGCAGGTTCGTCCAGCGTCCTTTGTTTTCATCTGCTGCAACAGTAAATATCTCTTCACCAGCCCGAATTTCTGTGCTTCAATTGGCTCCTGCATTCACAGTAGGCGGGTCCTCCTTCCTAGGTTTTCATTCATTGGCTCTTCATGGTTTCAGAAACCCAATTCAAGGCTCTTATTAGTCGAATGAGAGGTCAATCAGATGAACTAATCTGTTCACAGCTGTGACATGCAGCTTTTTTTTTCAGTGGCGCTTGGAGGCCAGCACCATCTCCATCTGCACCATCATCAGTATATCATGCGTCATGCGTCCGAGCGCGCACGAGGGCACTCTCGTGCGCCCTCGTGCGCCCTAGGACGCAGAGACTTGCCCGCCCGCGGAACAACGGGCGGGAGTGGTTAACAGTATTCTTGGAAATAAAAGCAGAAATACAAGCTACCCAACCGATTTTTCAAAAAATAATAAAACAATTCAGAGTGTGAATGCAGCTTCACCTGAAGATGAATTTAATAACTTTTTTGTTAACATTGGTCCTAATTTGGCTCGAGAAATACCCATTACGGCGCCTACAGGTGATACAATAAGCAATAACACTGCTATAAAAGACTCCATTTTCATAAAGAACACAGACGAGAGAGAGGTCATTGAAATTGTTAAATCGTTTAAAAGTAAAACATCTACAGACTGCGATGGTATTGACATGCTCTTAGTCAAAACTATTATTGAATGCTTAGTAAAACCACTGACGTATATCTGTAACCTGTCTCTCCAAACAGGTATATTTCCCAATGCAATGAAAATAGCTAAAGTAATTCCGATATACAAGACGGGTGACAGAGGGGAATTCTCAAACTATAGACCAATTTCACTATTGCCGCAATTTTCCAAGATACTTGAAAAAATATTCTAGTGTGGCGGCATGAATTAATGCAGCGTTGTTGGAGGTTTTAAGTAGAGTTTTATTATCATACCGCCGTCACGAGCTCCGCTCCCGGCGCCGTGCATGAGCGTCGAGAGCGAGCCCACGGCTCTCAGAGAAGGAGGGACACAAAGTCTGTGTCCTGCAGCAGAGGTTGAAGTGAGAGTGAGAGAGGATGAGAGCATGGTTACAATGCAGTATATATACACCCAACTACAACAATACATCAAAGCATTCACAGCAGTTGGTCTGATCAAACAGATAACAGGACAGGCATGAGACATTTGCATGAAAGGCAACATTAACATTACAGAGGTGAGCCAGACGAAACGAGTCTGCCTGTAGACATTAATACACATTTCCTGTTCTGTTATTTGCTCTAGCCGAGCGCTGTGTTTGACCAGTCTGTTTGTGGGGATTTACATCAAAGCACATCTACATATGTAAGATGCTCAGAAGAAGCACAGTAAGGACAAGACGCATGAACACTATACGAGAATGGCGCATTACATCACAATACATGCATGTTTGCATCACAAATACATGAATGGCACATTGCATCTCAGTAGTGCAGCGGGAAAAACAGAGACAAGAGAGCTGAGTGTCCTTATCTGTTGTGGGGGTTAACCGAACCGCCACACTATGAGAGAATTGACAACTTCATACTGAAGAATAATTTATTGTGTGAGCTGACATGTTTTAGGACCCAGGAGACAGACACTGACACGGGCAGATAGTGACAATAATCCTTTTATTTAATAGTGAGAGTGTGTAGTGCGTGAGTGAGTGCGTGGATCGTGTTCTGGTCACTGGAGCTGAGCAGCCTGGACGGAAACCCGGCAACCCTGGAACATACAAGCAGAAATAATTACTTTTGCTCCACACTCGTCAAGAGCTGCAGGTGGAGAGGCTTACTTGAGTGAAGCACAGGTTTCGCCCTGCTGAGTTCCAGCGGCCGTGCAGCGTGGAGGTGAAGGTGTCCGTGAACGTGCTGGAGATACCACCCGTGGCAGTGACGAGGGAAATCCTTGTGATAACACCGGCCGTGACTTCACAGACCGGGATGACGATGATCCAGACGATGACGAGGTTAGTGATTCCACTGAACGTGATGATGATGATACAGCTGATAACGATGACAGGGACTCCACTGATAGTGGTGGCGAATACTCATGCAACTGAGATAACAGTAGTTCTTGAAGCTGAGCAGCAAGACGTACCGGTAGTCGCGGTGGTAGCGAAGCGCTACGTGGGCAAGATGGCGTTGCCCCGTCAGCTGGGGACGCAGGTCCGCCGCCTAGGAGGTCCACCTGTGCACAGGGGTTAAGACAAGGGGTTGAGTAGCAAATTGTTCTCTTACTTGGTTGAACTTGACAAGAGGTTCTTGACGAGGCAAGAGAGGTTCTTGACGAGGCAAGAGAGGTTCCTGACAAGACACGAGAGCGGAGTTCAGGCTCATACTCCGACAAGGAGGACAGACGACTCCGTGACGGGCTGTCAGCGACGCTGGCTTTTAACAGCTGTTGATTGGCACCTGTTGGTCTGTGCGCAGCTGGAGTTGATGACGTCAATGACGGCCCAGAGGCCGCCATGACAGTACTCCCCCCTCTAGCAGTGCCTCCAGGCACCTGCCCAATTCTACCTGGATTCGCCCGATGGAAATCGCGGATCAGCTGTTTATCCAGGATCAACGCTGGGCGAATCCAAGAACGATCCTCCGGTCCAAAGCCCTCCCAGTCCACCAAATATTGAAGACCACGACCCCGCCTGCGGACATCCAGGATAGCAGTCACCCCCCAGGCCGGATGGCCATCGATCATCCTCGGGGGTGCGGGAGCCGCGGGAGCAGGGCACAGGGGATCAGAGACGTACGGTTTGACCTGGGAGACATGAAAGGTGGGGCAGATACGCATTGAAGAGGGGAGAGACAGGCGCACAGACACAGGGTTAATAACACGACTGATGGTGTAGGGGCCAATGAAGCACTTAGTGAGCTTACGCTTTTCGGCCGGTACACCAATATTCCGGGTTGACAACCAGACTTTCTGACCCACCTTATAGTCTGGGGCGGGTCTCCTATGCCGGTTGGCCACCTGGATATTGCGTTTGGTAGTCTTAAGCAAGGCTTGGCGGGCGATGAGCCAAACTCGCCGGCAGCGCTTGATGTGTGCCTGGACTGAGGGAACCGCTACCTCCCTTTCCTCCTCCGGGAACAGCGGTGGATCAAACCCGAATGATGCCTTGAAAGGGGAGACGCCCGTAGCCGTGGAGATCGTGGCGTTGTGAGCGTACTCAATCCAAGGAAGGAACTTGCTCCAGGAGGATGAGCAGGAGGAGATGACACAGCGTAGGGCGGCCTCAAGCTCCTGATTAGCCCGCTCGCACTGGCCATTGCTCTGAGGGTGATAACCAGAGGAGAGGCTGGCTGTGGCTCCCAGTGCCGCGCAGAAAGCCTTCCAAACTTGTGAGACAAACTGAGGTCCCCGATCCGACACTATGTCAGCAGGGATGCCATGAAGACGGACCACATGTTGCACAAGAAGGTCCGCTGTTTCCTGGGCCGAAGGCAAACCCCGAAGTGGCACAAAATGGGCTGCCTTCGAAAACCGGTCCACGATGGTTAAAACCGTGGTGAAGTCATCTGAAGTGGGTAAACCAGTCACAAAGTCCATAGCTACGTGAGACCAGGGACGTGAAGGAACCGGCAACGGGTGTAGCAGGCCCGCCGGGGGGGATGATGTCGTCTTCCTGGTGGCGCACTGAGCGCAGGCCCGGATGTAACCTACAACGTCCTTCCGTAGCCCTGGCCACCAGAAGGTCCTTTGGAGGAGATCCACGGTCCGACCCACTCCAGGATGGCAAGCCAACTTGGAAGCGTGACCCCACTCGATCACCTTGCCCCGGATAGCGCGTGGAACAAACAAGCGGGTCCGGCTCGGTCTTCTGAGCCCGGCGAACCGTCTTGCAGATCCCCCAGGACAGGGCGCCCACAACGCAGGAAGGTGGCAGGATAGGGGTCTCCTGGTCTTCAGAGGATGGTGCGTCAAACTGCCGTGAGAGGGCATCCGGCTTACCGTTCTTGCTTCCCGGCCGGTAAGTGATGGAAAAGTTAAAACGGCCGAAGAAGAGGGACCAGCGAGCCTGGCGTGCATTCAGGCGCTTCCCCGTCCTAAGGTACTCCAGTTTGCGATGGTCAGTCCAAACCACGAACGGCTGAGCAGCCCCCTCCAGCCAGTGTCTCCATTCCTCCAAAGCGAGTTTCACTGCCAGTAACTCCCTGTCTCCTATGCTGTAATTCCTCTCTGCAGGGGTGAGACAGTGAGAGAAATAAGCACATGGGCGAATCTTACCGTCCTCAGGAGAGCGTTGGGAGAGTACCGCTCCAACTCCCGAATCAGAGGTGTCCACCTCCACCAAGCGCTGCAGCTTTGGGTCCACCTGAGTAAGGACTCGGGCCGAGGAGAACTCCCTCTTGAGCTTCTCAAATGCTCCAGCTGCCTCATCACTCCAGCAAAACGGGGTCTTAGGGGAGGTGAGAGCAGTCAGAGGACGGGCAATATTACCAAAATTTGGCACAAACCTCCTATAAAAATTAGCAAACCCCAGGAACCCTTGAAGCTGCTTTCTGGAGGTGGGTGCAGGCCAGTCCACTACCGCCTTGACCTTGGCCGGGTCAGGGAGCACCTGGTTCCGAGCTATAATAAACCCAAGGAAAGAGGTTTGATCAATGTGGAACTCACATTTCTCATCCTTGACGAATAGTTGATTCTCCAGGAGGCGCTGTAGTACCCTGCGGACATGCACCTGATGTTCTTCTAGTGTGCGGGAGAAGATGAGAATGTCATCAAGATAAACAAACACAAACGAGTTCAGAAAATCCCGTAATACATCGTTTATCAATCGCTGGAAAACGGCTGGAGCGTTAGTTAACCCAAACGGCATCACCAGATACTCAAAATGTCCGCTAGGGGTCCGAAAAGCTGTCTTCCACTCATCTCCTTCCCTTATGCGCACTAGATGGTAGGCATTCCTAAGGTCCAGTTTGGTAAACCGGGATGCCCCCTGGAGGGAGTCAAAAGCAGTGTTCATCAGAGGCAAAGTATATTTGTCTTTTACAGTTATTTCATTCAGTCCCCGGAAGTCGATGCAGGGGCGTAGTGAGCCATCCTTCTTCCCAACGAAAAAAAAAAACGGCTCCCACTGCCGAAGACGACGGGCGGATGATACCAGAGGCCAAGGACTCCTTGATGTACTCCTTGATCTTCGATCCAAGATGGCGCCCACAGCGGTCGACATGGTGCTTCGCTGCGCTCTTTGTTTGTTTTTGTTTGTCAATTGTGTGTCTGCTTGCACTTATACCCGTGAAGAACTTTTAAATATCAGGACTTTGACCCCCACGGACCTCCTCCCAGTTTTTCTAGCCCCTGCCGCCGATCTGGTTTATTGTTTGGCTCGGAAAGTGAGACGGCGGAAGAGAGGAAGACGAGCGGGCGCTCTCGTGCGACTTCGCAGGAGAGGCTCGCGAACGGCGCTGCCTGGCATATTTCTGTCCAATACCAACTCTCTCTCTAACAAGGTGGATGAACTGAGACTGCTGATGCGTTTTAAGGACCTCGCCTCCTCAGCTGTCCTCTGCTTTACTGAGACCTGGCTCCGGGAAAATATACCGGACAGCGCGCTGCGCCTCGACGGCTTCCAGCTCTTCCGTGCTGATCGTGACACAGAGCTTTCCGGCAAGACCACAGGAGGCGGTGTCTGCTTCTACATCAACTGTAGCTGGTGCTCTGATGTAACGGTAATTTCCAAACACTGTTCTCCTGCCTTGGAATTTCTTGTTATCAACTGCAAGCCTTTTTATTCCCCACGGGAGTTTGCTTCTTTTATACTGATCGCTGTGTACGCCCCTCCCGACGCGGACACGCGCGAAGCTCAGCGCGTGCTCGCGGATCACATTCAACACACAGAGCGGAGTTTTCCAGACTCGCTGATTATTGTGGCTGGCGACTTTAATCAGTGCAATCTGAGCCACGATCTCCCCCGCTACAAACAGTTTATTAAATGCCCCACCAGAGGATTAAACACACTGGATCACTGTTACACCACAGTGAAAGACGCATATCACGCTGTCCCTCGAGCTGCGCTGGGATTATCTGATCACGTGATGGTTCACCTCATTCCCACATACAGACAGAGATTGAAGCTCACTAAACCTGTTGTGAGCACTACGAAGATACGGACCAGTGATGCTGAGGAGAAGCTGGAAACGTGCATGGAAATATCTGACTGGGGCATGCTTAAAGGAGCCACGCATGATCTGGATGAGTACACGGACACTGTGAACTCATATATCCACTTTTGTGAAGAGAACATTCTTCCATCACGCACCAGGGTGAGTTACTCTAATGACAAACCCTGGTTCACAGCTAAGCTCAGACAGATCAGGAAGGAGAAGGAAGCAGCGCTGAAAAGTGGAGATAGGGACTGCTACAGGGAGGTTAAATACCGGTTTAACAGAGAGCTGAAGAGGGCTAAATCTGTGTACTCAGAGAGACTCCAGCAGCAGTTCACTGCTAATGATTCGGCTTCCGTGTGGAGAGGACTGAGGCAGATCACCAACTATCGGCCTCAGGCTCCTAAAGGTCAGGATGACAAAGCCCTTTGTCAGAGACTGTCCCAACACTATGACCGTTTTGACACCTCGTCATCTGTGTCCAACTCCCCCCCTCCCTCCAGCTCCACAGCCTCCACATTCCCTACTTCATTTAAGGCACCCCCCCCCCACCTCCCCCCCTCCCCTTATCATCAGTGAGCAGGATGTGCTCAAACAGTTCTCCAGACTGAACCCGCGCAAGGCCCCCGGCCCAGACGGCGTGTCTCCCTCCACCCTGAGACTCTGTGCGAAACAGCTGGCTCCTGTATTCACAGACATTTTTAACACCTCCCTTAAGTTATGCCACGTGCCGTCCTGCCTCAAATCCTCCACCATCATCCCTGTCCCCAAGAAGCCACGGATCACTGGACTTAATGACTACAGACCTGTAGCGCTCACCTCTGTAGTCATGAAGTCCTTTGAGCGCCTGGTCCTGTCCCACCTCAAGTCCATCACCACCCCTCTCCTGGACCCGCTGCAGTTTGCCTACCGAGCCAACAGGTCTGTAGACGATGCAGTCAACCTGGCCCTCCACTCCATCCTGCAGCACCTGGACTCCCCGGGAACCTACGCCAGGATCCTGTTTGTGGACTTCAGCTCTGCATTCAACACCATCCGCCCCGCTCTGCTCCGGGACAAGCTGTCCCTGCTCAACGTGCCTGACTCCCTCTGCAGGTGGATCATCGACTTCCTGACGGACCGGAGGCAGCATGTGCGGCTGGGAAAGACTGTCTCAGACTATACTAGCATCAGCACCGGATCACCCCAGGGCTGTGTACTTTCCCCCCTACTCTTCTCCCTTTACACCAACTCCTGCACCTCCAGCCACCAGTCTGTCAAGTTGATCAAGTTTGCGGACGACACCACCCTCATCGGGCTCATCTCCAACGGCGACGAGTCCGCCTACAGGAGAGAGGTGGCCCAGCTGGCGTCCTGGTGCAGCAATAACAACCTGCAGCTGAACGCTCTGAAGACAGTGGAGATGATTGTAGACTTCAGGAAAGTCACTACTCCTCTGCCCCCCCTCACCCTCTCAGGCTCTCCCATCACCACTGCTGATTCCTTCCGCTTCCTAGGCACTACCATCACCAGGGACCTCAAATGGGAGCTGACCATCAGCTCACTCATCAAAAAAGCCCAGCAGAGGATGTTCTTCCTGCGGCAGCTGAGGAAGCTCAAGCTACCCACCAAGATGTTAGTGCAGTTCTACACAGCCATCATCGAATCCATCCTCACCACCTCCATAACCGTGTGGTACGCAGGAGCCACTGCCAGGGACAGACTAAGGCTGCAGCGCGTCGTGCGCACTGCTGAGAAGGTGATCGGCTGCAAGCTCCCATCTCTCCAGGATCTGTACATCTCCAGGACCCGGAGGCGTGCTGGCCGGATCATAGCCGATCCCTCACACCCTGGTCATGTACTGTTTGCCCCCCTCCCCTCTGGTAGAAGACTTCGGTCCATCCAGACTAAAACCTCCCGTCACATGAACAGCTTCTTCCCCTCTGCCATTAGACTGCTGAACACTAAGTGACTCTCGTGCACCATGTACAGCAGCTCAACCAGACTCATGTCAATCATCACTGTTTTCTTCCTGCATTACCGACTGCACTATATAGTTCTCCACAGTATCTGCTGCTGGCTAATATATATATATATTTTAACTGTTGACCAGTATCACTTAATCTTATCCTACACTTTATTACATGTATAGTTTATTTCTCTTATCTTATCATGTTTAATGTTGCAGCATTGTACCGAGACAAATTCCTAGTTTGTGTACTACATGAACAATGGCAATAAACCTGATTCTGATTCTGATTCTGATTCTGATTCTGATGTACATATCCATGGCCTCACGCTCCGAGGCTGATAGGCTGTAAAGGCGGCTTGCAGGAAGAGGGGCCCCAGCCTTCAGGTTGATCGCGCAGTCATAAGGACGATGAGGGGGTAGAGACAACGCCCGAGACTTGCTAAACACTAGCCCCAGATCGTGGTAAACCTCTGGCACCTTGGACAGGTCCTGTGGAGATGAATGAGGCAGAGGCACCTTGACGGATGGGGCGCACGCCGCTGATTGGAGGCAGGCACTAAGGCAGAACGTACTCCATGCCGTTACTCTCCCAGCTTGCCAGTCAATGGTGGGGTTATGTAGGCGCAGCCAGGGGTACCCCAGGATAACGGGCGAAGAAGAAACGGGCAGAACTAGAAACTGAACCTCCTCCCTGTGATTTCCTGATACAATGATTGACACGGGGGCCGTCTGATAGGCAACGGTGGTCAAAGACGTTTTAGATAAGGTGATCAGTTTGACAGGGGGGTCTAGAGTCTGACAGTTGAGGCCCATCCGGGTTGCCAGGTCTCTAGAAATGAAATTTTGCTCAGCTCCAGAATCTACTAACGCTAAAGTGGAGTGTTCTGTATGTGTATGGATTAGTCTGAGGGGTAATCAACAACAAGTAAGGGGTTCTTCTGAATTCTTGCCCGTGAATCCCCCTACTGCGATCCACGGGCCTTCCCTTTTAACTTACTGGGACATTCGAATACCCCATGTGACTCCTTCCCACAGTAGAAACAAAGGCCCTGATCCCTGCGGCGTTGCTTCTCAGCTGCTGACACTTTAGACCGGCCAATAGTCATAGCCTCTTGATCCGGGGATTCCTCTGACGCGGGTAAAGCGAGAAGAGGAGAGTTAGGGACGCGGGGGCGGAGTCTAACTGAACGGGAAGTAGTACGCCGTCCAGCCGCCCGCTCCCTTAATCTGCTGTCCAGACTAACCACTAAGGCGATCAAATCCCGCAAATTGTCCGGTTTATCCCGTGCCGCTAACTCATCCTTTAACTCATCGTTAAGACTACGTAGGAAAATACCACACAGTGATGGCTCCCCCCACCCAATCTCTGCAGCCAGGACCCGGAAGTCAATAGCGTAGTCAGCAGCTGATCTTTTTCCCTGCTGTAGGCTCAACAGCCATTCTGTCAACACCTCACCCCTATCAGTATGGTCAAACACGGACATAAACTCTGTCACAAACTCCTGGTAAGTAAGCAGGGAATAGCTTGGTTTAGCCATAATAGAATATGCCCAGTCTAAGGCTCTTCCTGCCAGCAAATTTATGACATAACCAATCCGACTAGAATCAAGGGTGAAATCTTCCGGAACGCGAAGAAAAACTGATTCACGTTGTAATAGGAATCCTCGAGCTTCCCCGAGTTTTCCGCTGAACCGGGCAGGTGTGGGAATAGGGGTGAGGCGAGAAGACGTAGAGGTGTTAGCTTGTCCAGATGCTAAGCCTGCAGGGGCTGAGATATTTGCGGTCGGGGGAAACGTCTGGTGTCCTTCCAGGCGATCCAGCCGACCATTAATTAAAGTCAACTGGTTTAAGATTACTGTCTGTTGGTGTGCTAGTAAATCTACCCGGGCGCTAAGAGTGTTGAGTTGGCGCGACAGTGAACTGTCCGCTGGGTCAACGTGACAGAGTCGTACTGACATGTTTTAGGACCCAGGAGACAGACACTGACACGGGCAGATAGTGACAATAATCCTTTTATTTAATAGTGAGAGTGTGTAGTGCGTGAGTGAGTGCGTGGATCGTGTTCTGGTCACTGGAGCTGAGCAGCCTGGACGGAGACCCGGCAACCCTGGAACATACAAGCAGAAATAATTACTTTTGCTCCACACTCGTCAAGAGCTGCAGGTGGAGAGGCTTACTTGAGTGAAGCACAGGTTTCGCCCTGCTGAGTTCCAGCGGCCGTGCAGCGTGGAGGTGAAGGTGTCCGTGAACGTGCTGGAGATACCACCCGTGGCAGTGACGAGGGAAATCCTTGTGATAACACCGGCCGTGACTTCACAGACCGGGATGACGATGATCCAGACGATGACGAGGTTAGTGATTCCACTGAACGTGGTGATGATGATACAGCTGATAACGATGACAGGGACTCCACTGATAGTGGTGGCGAATACTCATGCAACTGAGATAACAGTAGTTCTTGAAGCTGAGGAGCAAGACGTACCGGTAGTCGCGGTGGTAGCAAAGCACTACGTGGGCGAGATGGCGTTGCCCCGTCAGCTGGGGACTCAGGTCCGCCGCCTAGGAGGTCCACCTGTGCACAGGAGTTAAGACAAGGGGTTGAGTAGCAAATTGTTCTCTTACTTGGTTGAACTTGACAATAGGTTCTTGACGAGGCAAGAGAGGTTCTTGACGAGGCAAGAGAGGTTCCTGACGAGACACGAGAGCGGAGTTCAGGCTCATACTCCGACAAGGAGGACAGACGACTCCGTGACGGGCTGTCAGCGACGCTGGCTTTTAACAGCCGTTGTTTGGCACCTGTTGGTCTGTGCGCAGCTGGAGTTGATGACGCCAATGACGGCCCAGAGGCCGCCATGACATGAGCAGCAATATGGGTTCAGACACAAGAGGACAACTGCATTTGCTCTAATGGAATTTATAGAAAAAATATCAACTGCCATTGAAAATAAAGGGTATTCAGTTGGAGTATTCCTGGATCTTAAAAAAGCATTTGATACAGTGGATCATAATTTATTATTAAAGAAACTACAAAATTGTGGTATTAGAGGGGTAGCACTGTCCTGGTTAAGTAGTTACTTAAAGAATAGATATCAGTATGTATGTGTTGGTAACAAAAACTCACAGTTACTGAAGGTTACTTGTGGAGTCCCACAGGGTTCAGTTTTGGGGCCATTGTTATTCAATATGTATATAAATGATATATGTAAAGTTTCAGAAAAAATGGACTTAATATTGTTTGCCGATGACACTAATCTATTATGTAGTGGAAGCAATTTGGAACAACTTCTGGATACACTCGGAAAGGAATTAGGAAAGCTTAAACTGTGGTTTGATTCAAACAAATTAACATTCAATTTAAGTAAGACAAAATTTATAGTCTTTAACAACCATCACAACAACTCAGTATCTAAACTCAGTGTAAATGGTGTAGAGATTGAAAGGGTATCTGAAACTAAATTTCTTGGAGTAATAATTGATAATAAACTGTGTTGGAAGTCACATATTAATTATATTAAAGGTAAAATATCCAAATCAATTGCAATACTACACAGAGTGAAATATTTGCTGAATCAACCCACACTATATACCTTGTATCATTCATTAATACTCCCATACATGACATATTGTAATGAAGTAATCATCTTAATCCAAATGGAAATTATGGATCTGGAAAGCGGCTTATATGCGATTGTCACCACTTTAAAAGAAGAAGATCAGGTCAGGGGGAACCCAAGGGAGACTCATGGCATTGGAATTCATGTGTCTGTGTGATTCGACTGAGATTGAACTGATCACAGGATCTTCTGTTTGGCCCCTGGAGTTTTCCTAGTGTATCGAAATTATCTGGGTGAGCTAATTAAATGCGGACCCCGGCGTAGCTCCCTTAACAAATTCAACAATTCGTCCAGCTGGGGGGAGCACTGACTGTCAGCGGCAGGATTAACATGGAATTTACCACCTGGCATGCATTGAAGAGAGAACGGACTCTTGGACATGTTTTTACCTATGTTTCGGTAGGTGGATAACATCTGTGGATCGCTGAGTGCTCTCCAGAGAATGATCTAAAGCATGATTCAAGCCTGTATGAAATTTGAAGCACAGAATCGAAGAGAGGGAAATTTTTTTATTCTCTGAGTGCACTGTGCAGATTTGACCTTGTGTTTTGGTGCCCTTGTTTACATTCCTCCTCGATGAAGATAACGCCGGAGAAGTGGCTTAACCCAAACATCGACATACAATGGCTGTTGTTCTGCAGATCGAGCTTCTTCAAGGACAGCGCTATCATGTGTTTACAGAACTTGCCACCTGCATGAAGAATGGACATGCCGACTAGAACACATGACTATCCGTTGCCAGGGGGTGCCCTCTGCTGTTCACCAGCAATTGACACACCTCCACACTGCATCACACACTGATCATATGCTGACTACATACACTGGTCTCTCTCGGTCTCTCTCACTTTGTCTGCTAATGTGCATAGAGGGTTTTTTTCTGTGTAATCAAAATTTGGCTCATTGAGCTTATATGAGCTTATACGAGCGTTATTCTGATAACTATGTTTTTTCTCTCTGCCTATTGTGTTTCCCCCCCCCTTCCCCTCTTTACCCCCACTGCATGACAGGCGCCTTCATGGCTGCCGTGTCATTGGATGCGCCTAATGTGCGCGCCCAATGTCAAGTCAAATTCCTTGTGTGTTTACTTGTAAATATACTTGGCAATAAAGCTGATTCTGATTCTGATTCTGATTCTGAAGTATGGGGAAATACATATAAAACAAACATATATCCAGTCTTTATGCTTCAGAAGAGAGCTATTAGAATAATAAACAAAGCAGCTTACAGGGAACCAACAAACCCACTTTTTCTTAAATTAAAAGCTCTCAAGTTGAAAGATCTGGTTGACTTTAAAACTGCAATAATAATGTTTAAAGTGAAGAATCTATCACTGCCTGCAAATATCCAAAAGTTGTTCCAAATAAGGGAGAAACAATATCATTTCAGAGGAACATGTATATTTCAAAAACCTTCAGTGAGAACTACCACCAAGAAACACTGTGTTTCAGTGCAAGGAGTCAGATTATGGAACGATTTTGGACCTGAATTAAAATCATGTACAACGCTTGGACAATTTAAACAAAAACTAAAGGAAGAAATACTCCAAACATATATACAAGATGACATGTAAAATCACATAAGGATTGTCATATCCAGCCTGTGTTGTGTTGTAGCTTAGTTGTTTTTTTTTTGTCACATTTTGTCTTAGCTTCGTTCTGAATTGTAATCGCTCTTGTTTTGTTTTTTGTTTTGAATTCTTGGATGGAATATGGGTGGGCAATATAAGCTGCGGCTTCAGCCATCACCCATTTCGGGTAAATTATGTTGAACTGTATAATCAGAGGAGTTATTGTCTAATTTGACCTTGTTGGATTTTCTTTCCCCTTTTGTTATATTATTCAGTTTCTTTTAACCTGTACTATCAGAAATAAAGATTCATTCATTCATTCATTCATTCATTCATTCATTCATTCAAATTGTTATAAATTTTGGAGAAAAACCTCAAACCTTCAAGACTGAAGTCATTACTCAAGTTTTTATGTGGCTGCTCTTTGTACCCTTAACTCAACTAGAAATTTTTGGTTGTCTACTTTTAATTATTAATTTCAAAGCACTGCTTTTACATGAGTAGATTTTCTGGCTACTATACCTACTGCGGCGGCATGAAATAATGCGGCGTTGTTGGAGGTTTTAAGGAAGTTTTATTAATCATACCGCCGTCACGGGATCCCCTCTCCAGCCCAAGTGTGTGCAGGCTGGAGCGGGATCCTCTGGCTCTCAGAGAAGAAGACACAGAGTGCGTGTCTGCAGCAGCAGTTGAAGTGAGAGTGAGAGGATGTGTTACAGAACCTGTGCAGTATTTATACCCAACTCAAACAATACATCAAAGCAGATTCACAGCAGTTGGTCTGATCAAAGGGACTGCAGAACAGGCATGAGATATTTGCATTTGTGAGACATACATCACAATAGGCAGATTTGCTAGACTCTGCTCCAGCTGCAGAACAAAGAGGTTAACAGGCACATCTACATATTGATCTGAGTCTCTAGGTCACAGTAAGGACAGGACGCATGAACACAATGCATGAAAGGTAACATTATCACAGTAGTGTAGCGGAAAAAACCAGGAGTAGCGAGCTGTCTGTCCTTAGTCTGTTTGTGGGGGTTTTCCCAAACCGCCACAGCTCCCCCCCAGAGGGCTCGGCAGGTGGTCGAGACCTCGATAGTGCAGCTTGGGCAGCGAGCAGGGAAAAGCTCTGTGCAGGAGGGGGTGGAGGGGGGTGGGGGTAGTAAAAGCCGGCCGAAGACGATGAAAACGTCCAGGCCGCGCAAAAATTGCTTGTTGATCCGCGATGTCGAGGGGCTGTCCCGTTGAGCGTGCGGAGATAACAAGAAGAAAAATTAGTCTCTGGCTCCTCTCGTGGCATGAAGAAAAGCAGGGGCGGCTGTGGGGGAAAAAACAAAAGCAGAGGGATGTGGCGTGTGTCTTTAGGTGCGGGCGCAGCCCTAAAGTCCTCGGGAATCGCAAAACAGCTGAATTCCCTATGTGTGCCGTGGCTGAGACCATTAACAAATCCTTCGAGCATGCTGCATGCGTGCCTCAGGTGAGCGAGCAGCCCTGAAGGGCAGCGGTGAAGGAGGAAGGCAGTCTGTGGAGCCGTATGTGTCCCGTGCGTGGTGCGCCGTGCCCGTGACTCCCCGGTGCGTGTGCCGGGGTCCCGTGCGTGGGTGGGCCGCTGGAGAGGAGAACCAGGGTCAGGGAGCTTGCTGGAGATCATCCCTGTTGTCTGTTGCGTCGTTCGGTCGTGGTGCGTTGGAGCGGTGCAAGGAAGTAGACGATCTCTGTCCCTCGGGCTCGTGGAGATGCGTTGGAGCGGTGCGAGGCAATAGACGATCTTTGTGCCTCGGGCTCGTGGAGATGCGTTGGAGCGGTGCGAGGCAGTAGACGATCTTTGTGCCCCGGGCTCGTGCAGCTGCATTGGAGCGGTGAGAGGGAGGAGATGATCGTTGTCGCTCGTGCGGCCATGGTGCGTTCAGGTCCACGCGCTGCGCTCTCCGTCGGCCATGGAGATCGCCGTCGTGGAGAGGGGACGAGGTGCATGCGCTCATGTGTGGAGGAGCTGTGAGCGCGGCCGGTCCAGCGTGGATGTGCCGATCTAGGCGTGCAGATCTCACCATGAAACGTTGCTCAGCTTTCCCGGTCGTGGGTGTTCTCCGGGGAGTTTCGCCTGGAAAACTCCGCGTTGAGGTCTCCCTGAAGCAGAAGGGAGGGCAGATCAGTCAGGCTGCCGCGTTCGCTTGTCGTCGGAGAATCACCGCCGGGTGTTGCGTTCGCTGGCAGCGTGTTCGTTTCAGCGTCGGGTCACCAGTGCGGCGGCATGAAATAATGCGGCGTTGTTGGAGGTTTTAAGGAAGTTTTATTAATCATACCGCCATCACGGGATCCCCTCTCCAGCCCAAGTGTGTGCAGGCTGGAGCGGGATCCTCTGGCTCTCAGAGAAGAAGACACAGAGTGCGTGTCTGCAGCAGCAGTTGAAGTGAGAGTGAGAGGATGTGTTACAGAACCTGTGCAGTATTTATACCCAACTCAAACAATACATCAAAGCAGATTCACAGCAGTTGGTCTGATCAAAGGGACTGCAGAACAGGCATGAGATATTTGCATTTGTGAGACATACATCACAATAGGCAGATTTGCTAGACTCTGCTCCAGCTGCAGAACAAAGAGGTTAACAGGCACATCTACATATTGATCTGAGTCTCTAGGTCACAGTAAGGACAGGACGCATGAACACAATGCATGAAAGGTAACATTATCACAGTAGTGTAGCGGAAAAAACCAGGAGTAGCGAGCTGTCTGTCCTAAGTCTGTTTGTGGGGGTTTTCCCAAACCGCCACACCTACCTCTGATCATATATTTTAAGTATGCAGGAGTAAATTCCTATTATGAATGTTTTTTTCCTTCCCTTTCCTACTCCTCGTCAATGGAAAGAAAAAAAAAAGAAACTAGAATAAAAATACAAAAAATACACATTTTGGTTATTTATGTAAACCATGAAAAAAAAAATCCTGCAGGACAAAACATGACACTTGGTATTTTCTAGCCTGTTTCTATACCACCATAGACAGAGAGAGAACCTGAATTAGACAGAGCTCGGAGAGGGAAAGATGAGACAGAAGAGAGGAGCCAAAGAGAGGAAAGTGTTCAGGCAGAGGGTCCAGGAGAGGTGAGAGCAGAGGAAGGAGAGAAGGATGACACCAGTAAAAAATTCAAACACAAGACGTCTGGGTGGGATCTCAACTGGCCCAATATGCCAACATTCAAGCTTTGGTTGGACAATACTTCAAATGGTAAGTTCCATTATGCAATATTACTGTGCAAAATTTAAAAAAATAAAAAGAAATAGTGTAAAATTAACATTTTCGGTTACAATCATGTCATGTGTTTTCTGCCCCCCCCCCCGCCGGAAAAATATGTTGCCACCACGTCAAGGTCTTTAAGCCAGAGGAAACATTGCATTTACAGAGAAAAAAAAATTGTGTCAGATTCACACAAACTATTGTAATCAGTAGAAAGTCTGACATTTACTAGAAATAAAGCTGTGAATTCACAGAGAAAATTTTGGACTCCCTGGTGGACCATTTTTGGCCCACGAGCTATATGTTTGACACCCCTGGACCAGCCCATTAAAAATGCATATTTAGAGGATTTACTTCCATGAAATAGTTGCAGATCACAACAGCATGTAAATGAATGAGATAAAATAAAACAGAAAGCACAGATAAATGAAAGTTCACCGCTTACAAGAAGCTGTTCTTTACTGCAACAAACCACAGTCACTTTTTCTCTGTGCAGAAGAAAACTTACACACAATTAGTGACACAACTTACACAACTGCAGACAAATGGGAGCTTCTTGCTCAAAAAATAGTCATGTTTAACCACAGAGGTAGGAGCTGCTGGGGGGCTACTCACATTCGGACAACAGGTGATCACGGCATTTCTTCCCACCGCGGGACAGGAAATTGACCTGCGGGGGAGGAGACTGACGGCTGCACCAGCTATGGTAGGATCAGTTTATTTGTGCTAAAATATCTATCCATATTAATAAAATGAGTAATGCGAGTAACGCATCTGATCAAATTTCAGTAACTAACGTGTTACTGAAATTTTAAACAGTATTTTCGTTACAGAGCACGTTACTGCAAAAGTAGTGGTGTTACAGTTACTCCCAGCACTGGTTTTAGCGGTGTCTTAGCGGTATTTTAGCTGTTTCTTAGCGGTGTTTAGCTATCTATGGGATAAAATGAAAGACTACAATGTGCTCTACAGTCTGCCAAGTGCGCCCACACCTGATTCCCAAACAGCAGCACCTCCGTTAGTGACGGTAATATTAGCTTATTATTTTCCGTTGTTATTAGCACGATGCTAGCAGCCCGGCAGGCTAAGTTTAATCCATTTTTTAACTCACAAAACCCAACTACAAATGTCTGAGATTTAAATGTGAGCTCATTCTTTTTAGACGACGACAGTGTAGCTGTCACAGTGAAAAGGTTTATGTATTTTTGGTTCTTTTTCTGAAATAATGTTTGGTTATGGGTGTGTGCGCCAGTGTTGCCGACATTAGCGGTGTCCTTTTCTCCGCCTTCAGTCCCTCCATATCGCAGCACATATGCGCTCGTGCTGCCAAGCTCGCGGGTGAGTCGGAGAGCTCGTGAAGGGGGCTTATGCAGGCGTCTCGCCCCGCCTATCAGCGCTATTGTGTGAGCGAGTGTCGGGAGAGAGGACGGAGTGTTTTTCCTGCTGGCAGCCGGACTGTTAAATGTTCTCCATGTTTGTGAGGAAACCAGCGGCGAACCTGGACCTGATATGGTGCAAAAATGGGTGGTAGGCATGCGCTGTTCACATGCCTGATTAGAAGAGTCACACGGCTGCTGGAGGCTGTCCACAATCAGATGCGAAGAGAGGACTTTGTTTGGGAAATTTGAGACATGACTAACAACTCCTAAATTCTAGGCAGAAGGTGCACATGGTATGGGATTATTTTTGTTTATGAACATTTGTTGTTATAATTTATTTTGTATTCATGTTTTTTATGTCTGTATTTTTAGTTTTTTACGGTGTTTAAGGGCGAAGATTTGCTGTGGCAAAATAAACAAAAAACTTGTCAACATCAGTTGGAGCGTGGTTTTCTGACCTAGAAGAAGACTTTGGGATCGGTTATAGAGAGCAACAGCTAGCTCTGAGGTTCTACCAACCTGCTCATCATCCGCTCCTTGCCAGGAAAACCCACTGACAGCAGCTGAACATGGAGCTGTGATGAAGTTTGTAGTGCAAGGCTTGCATCTCTTCATGACCAGAGAGCAGCTGGAGTTTGAGGAGCTGCTATGTGTGATGGAGGTTACAGATGACTGAATTAGAATGAGAAATGTCTTGAGGTTTGACCAGTATGCTCATATACAATTATTTTCTGCACGTGTGGGTGTAGATACACTGTGCATATACAGTATATTGCATATATTTTTTAAAATGTGCAAATACTCCACCCAAGTACAGCATGTATATTTGTGTGAGAGCTAAAAGAACATAGTTGTGCAGTTGTTTCTAAATACTTCAGTATTCCATTTATACTGGTTTTATTTATATTGGTTTGGAGCATTAAAAAGAACAAATGTTACAAGGCATAACTGCCCATTTTTACATATTTACAGTCTTTTATATTTGATTTTATTACATCTTTTTAAGAGAAGCATTGTTTAATGTCAGAAAAATTATAAAACTTCTGCACTGACGCTGAAATCCTGTGAAAGCCTGATTTTTTTTCCCCACATGAAAAACTGATCAAGAATCAGACAGACAGATGTTCTTTATTGATCATAAACTGGGAAATTACAGTGAAACAGCAGCATGACAGCAGACGACCAAAACGACAGAAACACCCACAACATAATAGACAAAGGAATTACCCACGGAAAGAAAAACTGCCAAGATAACTTTATAACCATCGTAGATGAATAGATGACCTGTATAGATGCACGGATCGTACTTTGAAATATATATATATATATATATATATATATATATATACAGTATATAAAGAGTTCAAACAGGTGCCGTTAATACAGGTAACGAGTGGAGGACATGTGCGCGTGCGCATTGAACGCGCACATGTCCTCGCACATGTCCACTTCAATGCGCACGTGGGCAACGACAGTGAAACCTGGAGGGGGGTGATTGGGAGGAACGGCCTGCCCGATCTGAACCCGAGTGGTGTTCAGTTATTGGACTTCTGTGCTAACCACAGTCTGTCTATAACGAACACCATGTTCAAGCATAAGGGTGTCCATATGTGCACCTGGCACCAGGACACCCTAGGCCGCAGGTCGATGATCGATTTTGTTATCGTATCATCAGACCTGCGACCGTATGTCTTGGACACCCGAGTAAAGAGAGGTGCAGAGCTGTCAACTGATCACCACCTGGTGGTGAGTTGGATCCGATGGCAGGGGAGGAAGCCATTCAGACCTGGTAGACCCAAACGTATAGTGAGGGTGTGCTGGGAGCGTCTGGCTGAGGCCCCTGTCCGGGAGGTCTTCAACTCCCACCTCCGGAAGAACTTCAACCACATTCCGAGGGAGTCTGGAGACATGGAGTCTGAATGGGCCATGTTCTCCACCTCTGTTGTTGAAGCGGCAGCCCAGAGCTGCGGCCGCAAGGTGGTCGGTGCATCTCGTGGTGGCAACCCCCGAACCAAGTGGTGGACACCAGTGGTGAGGGGGGCCATTAAGCTGAAGAAGGAGTCCTATCAAGCTTGGTTGGCTTGTGGGACTCCCGAAGCAGCTGAGGTGTACCGGCAGGCCAAGCGGAGTGCAGCTCGGGTGGTTGCTGAAGCAAAAACCCGGGTATGGGAGGAGTTCGGTGAGGCCATGGAACAAGACTTTCGGTCGGCTTCAAAGAGATTCTGGCAAACTGTTCGGCGGCTCAGGAGGGGAAAGCAGCTCCCCGTCCACACTGTGTATGGTGCGGATGGGACACTGTTGACTTCAACTGGGGATATCGTCGGGCGGTGGAAGGAATACTTCGAGGATCTCCTCAATCCCACTGATACGCCTTCCACAGAGGAAGCAGAGTTTGGGGACGAGGGGGATGACTCGCCTATCACAGGGGCTGAGGTCGCCAAGGTGGTTAAAAATCTCCTTGGTGGCCGGGCCCCGGGGGTGGACGAGATTCGCCCCGAGTACCTCAAGGCCCTGGATGTTGTTGGGTTGTCATGGTTGACACGCCTCTGCAACATTGCGTGGAGGTCGGGGGCAGTGCCTTTGGCATGGCAAACCGGGGTGGTGGTTCCTCTCTTCAAAAAAGGGGACCGGAGGGTGTGCTCCAACTTTAGAGGGATCACACTCCTCAGCCTCCCTGGGAAGGTCTATGCCAAGGTACTGGAGAGGAGAGTCCGGCCGTTGGTCGAACCTCGGATTCAGGAGGAGCAATGTGGTTTTCGTCCTGGCCGTGGCACATCGGACCAGCTCTTTACCCTCTCGAGAATTCTTGAGGGTTCGTGGGAGTTTGCCCAACCAGTTTACATGTGTTTTGTGGACTTGGAGAAGGCATTTGACCGCGTCCCTCGTGGATTTTTGTGGGGGGTGCTTCGGGAGTATGGGGTATCGGGCTTGTTGTTACGAGCTATTCGGTCTCTGTACGACCGTTGTGAGAGTTTAGTTCGCATTGCCAACACTCGGTCGGAGTCATTCCCAGTGAGAGTTGGACTCCGCCAGGGCTGTCCTTTGTCACCGGTCCTGTTCATAATTTTTATGGACAGGATTTCTAGGCGCAGCCAGGGAATGGAGGGTGTCATGCTTGGTGACCACAGGATCTCATCTCTGTTGTTTGCAGATGATGTTGTCCTGTTGGCTTCATCCAGCAATGACCTACAGCTCTTGCTGGGACGGTTTGCCGCTGAGTGTGAAGCGGCTGGGATGAGAATCAGCACCTCCAAGTCCGAGTCCATGGTCCTCAGCCGGAAAAAGGTGGATTGTCCTCTCCGGGTTGGGGACAGGCTCCTGCCCCAAGTGGAGGAGTTTAAGTATCTTGGGGTCTTGTTCACGAGTGAGGGGAAAATGGAGCGAGAGATCGACAGACGGATTGGAGCAGCATCTGCAGTGATGCGGACGTTGTACCGGTCTGTTGTGGTGAAGAGGGAGCTTAGTTCTAAGGCAAAGCTGTCGATTTACCAGTCAATCTACGTTCCTACTCTCACCTATGGTCACGAGCTTTGGGTAATGACCGAAAGAACGAGATCGCGGATACAAGCGGCTGAAATGAGCTTTCTCCGTAGGATTGCTGGACTCACCCTCAGAGATAGGGTGAGGAGCTCAGTCATCCGGGAGAGGCTCAGAGTAGAACCGCTGCTCCTCCACATTGAAAGGAGTCAGTTGAGGTGGTATGGGCATCTGATTAGGATGCCTCCTGGACGCCTCCCACTTGAGGTGTTTCAGGCACGTCCCACTGGGAGGAGACCCCGGGGCAGACCCAGGACTCGGTGGAGAGACTATGTCTCCCAGCTAGTCTGGGAACGCCTTGGTATCCCCTCTGAAGAGCTGGAGCAGGTGGCTGGGGAGAGGGAAGTCTGGGCTTCTCTGCTTGAACTGCTGCCTCCGCGACCCGGACCTCCGGAAAAGCGGTAGAAGATGGATGGATGGATGGATGGAGTGGAGGACAGAGGAGCCTCTTAAAGAAGAAGTTACAGGTCTGTGAGAGCCAGAAATCTTGCTTGTTTGTAGGTGACCAAATACTTATTTTACCGAGGAATTTACCAACTAATTCATTAAAAATCCTTCAATGTGATTTTCTGGATTTTTTTTCTCATTTTGTCTCTCATAGTTGAGGTATACCTATGATGAAAATTGGAGACCTCTCTCATCTTTTAAGTGGGAGAACTTGCACAATTGGTGGCTGACTAAATACTTTTTTGCCCCACTGTACATATATATACACACACACACACACACACACACACACACACATATATATATATTTAAAGTGATTTAGAGTGAAGTACGTGGCGATAATGCACCTGTAAGCTGGTTGCCAACTGCCAATTAAATCTAAAAGAAGAAGAAGAAGCTGCATGATGCAGGACTATCGGGCACAGGGTGAAATGTGAGGTACCAATTAGACTGTAAGGTGCAGAATGGCAGCATAGTTATGACCAGAATACAACATCAGAGTGAGTTACTGAACAGTGAAATGGCATGTGGCAGGAAAGATTTCCTGTACCTGACCGTTCATCAGTGAAGCTGTAGCAGTCTGCTGGAGGAAGTGCTCCGCTGTCTGTCCAGTGTGTGGTGGAGGAGGTGATCAGGGTTGTCCATGATGGATAACAGTTTGTTCAGTTTCCTCCTCTCCACCACAGTCTCAAAGGTCTCCAGCCTGAGGCCAATCACAGAGCCAGCCCTCTTGATAATCTTGTCAAGTCTGTTGGTGTCTCTGGCCCTGATCCTGCTACCCCAACAGACAGCAGCAAAGAAGATGGGGCTGGAAACAACAGCCTGGTAGAAAATCTCCAGCATCCTGCTGCACACATGAATGAATGAATTGAATGAATGAATGAATGAATGAATTTATTTATTTCGGATAGTACATTACAGGTTAAAAGAAACTGTATAATATAACAACAAGGTCAAATTAGACAAAGACTCCTTCTACTATACAATTCCACGTGAGTTATCCGAAATGGGTGATGGCTGAAGCCGCAGCTTATATTGCCCACCCATATTCCATCCAAGAATTCAAAGGAGAAAAAAGAGAAAACAAGACAAGAGCGATTACAATTTAAAACAAGGCTAAGACAAAATATGACTGAGAGAAAAAGAAAACTGAGCTAGTCTGAGTTAAGCGGTTACTATTCAAAAACAAATCTAAGACATAGTGTCACAGAGAAAAAAGAAAAACTAAGCTATAACACAACACAGGCTGGAAATGTCAATCCTTATGTGAGTTTACATGTCGTCTTGTAAATATGTTTGGAGTATTTCTTCCTTTAGTTTTTGTTTAAATTGTCCAAGCTTTGTACATGATTTTAATTCAGGTCCAAAATCGTTCCATAATCTGACACCTTGCACTGAAATACAGTGTTGCTTGGTAGTTGTTCTCACTGTAGGCTTTTGAAATATACATGTTCCTCTGAAGTGATATCGTTTCTCCCTTGTTTGGAACAACTTTTGGATATTTGCGGGCAGTGATAGATTCTTCACTTTGAACATTATTATTGCGGTTTTAAAGTCGATCAGATCTTTCAACTTGAGAGTTTTTTGTTTAAGAAAAAGTGGGTTTGTTGGTTCCCTGTAAGCTGCTTTGTTGATTATTCTAATAGCTCTCTTTTGAAGCATAAAGAGTGGATATATGTTTGTTTTATATGTATTTCCCCATACTTCATTACAATATGTCATGTATGGGAGTATTAATGAATGATACAAGGTGTATAGTGTGGGTTGATTCAGCAAATTTTTCACTCTGTGTAATATTGCAATTGATTTGGATACTTTACCTTTTATATAATTAATATGTGGCTTCCAACACAGTTTGTTATCAATTATTACTCCAAGGAATTTAGTTTCGGATACCCTTTCAATCTCTACACCATTTACACTGAGTTTGGGTACTGGGTAGTTGTGATGGTTGTTAAAGACTATAAATTTTGTCTTGCTTAAATTGAGCGTTAATTTGTTTGAATCAAACCACAGTTTCAGCTTTCCTAATTCCTTTCCGAGTGTATCCAGAAGTTGTTCCAAGTGGTTTCCACTGCATAGCAGGTTAGTGTCATCAGCAAACAATATTAAGTCCATTTTTTCTGAAACTTTACATATATCATTTATATACATATTGAATAATAATGGTCCCAAAACTGAACCCTGTGGGACTCCACAGGTGACCTTCAGTAGCTCTGAGTTTTTGTTGTTAACACATACAAACTGATATCTATTCTTTAAGTAACTTCTTAACCAGGACAGTGCTACCCCTCTAATACCACAATTTTGTAGTTTCTTTAATAATAGATTGTGATCTACTGTATCAAATGCTTTTTTAAGATCCAGGAATACTCCAACTGAATACTCTTTATTTTCAATGGCTGTTGATATTTTTTCTGTAAATTCCATTAAGGCATATGCTGTTGTCCTTTTGTGTCTGAACCCATATTGCTGCTCACACAATAAATCATTCTTCAGTATGAAGTTGTCAATTCTCTCATAGAATATTTTTTCAAGTATCTTGGAAAATTGCGGTAATAGTGAAATTGGCCTGTAGTTGGAGAGTTCCCCTCTGTCGCCTGTCTTGTAAATCGGAATTACTTTAGCTATTTTCATTGCATTGGGAAATATACCTGATTGGAGAGACAGGTTACAGATATACGTCAGTGGTTTCACTATGCATTCGATAACAGTTTTGACTAGTAGCATATCAATACCATCGCAGTCAGTAGATGTTTTACTTTTGAACGATTTAACAATTTCAATGACCTCTCTTTCGTCTGTGTTCTTTATGAAGATGGTGTCTTTTACAGCAGTGTTATTGCATATTGAATCACCTGTTGGCACCGTAGTGGGTATTTCTCGGGCCAGTTTAGGTCCAATGTTAACAAAAAAATTATTAAATTCATCTGCAGGTGAAGCTATATTCACATTCGGAGTCGATTTATTATTTTTTGGAGTGTTAGTTGGGTAGCTGGTATTTCTGCTTTTATTTCCAAGGATACTGTTGATTATTGTCCATGTATTTTTAATATTGTCTTTGTTTTTTTCCAGTTCTTTACTGTAATAGTCTCTTTTACTACATCTTATTATATATGTTAACTTATTTTTGTATGTTTTATACCGCTGCTCTGCTTCTTTTGTCCTTTTCTTTATGAAAGCTTTATATAATAAATTTTTCTTTTTACACGCCTTTTGTAGTCCTTTGGTTAGCCATGGTTTGTCAGTAAATTTGTGTTTAGGCTTTTTTTTAACTAATGGGCAGTTTTTTTCATAAAGAGTGGTTACAATGTTTGTAAATGTGTCATAGGCTTCATTTACATCTGATACATAGACTTCTGTCCAGTCTTGCTTCAGCAAGTCCTCTTTAAAAGAACTGATTGCGTTTGGTGATTTGTGTCTGAACGATTTTGAGATTTTTTCTGGGTTGGGCCCCGTGTGGCCATGGATAAGTGCAAAGATTGGCAAGTGGTCGCTTATATCATTTATCAATAATCCACTTTCTATTTTCTTGTCGAGAACATTGACAAACAGGTTGTCAATAAGTGTAGCAGAGTGAGCTGTGATTCTACTGGGATGTGTTATTGTGGGATATAGACTCATGCTGTACATAGAGTTCATGAACTCTGTAACTACATTTTGTTGATGTGGATTAAGTAGATCAATATTGAAATCTCCACAAATTGCTACCATTTTCTTACTAGTAATATTATTGTACAGCTCGACTAATTTATCTCTGAATGTCTCAATGCAAGTTCCCGGCGTTCTGTATATGCAGCTTATGATTAGATTTTTTGTTTTGTCTAGGTCAATCTCAACAGTAACACATTCCAGAATCCCTGGTAGTGCTGAGGACATTTCATTTACAAGCTTACATCTATATAGGTCATCAATATACAGTGCAACACCACCACCCTTTTTTTGAGATCTGTTAATGTTAAACATCTGATATCCCTCTATTGCCATCAGGGGAGCCTGGTCTGCATTAAGCCAGGTTTCAGAGACTGCTATAGCTGTGAATTTTCTGTTTAGCTGTTTTAAATAGTCCTGAATCTGTGAGAAGTTTTTGTTAAGACTTCTGCTATTGAAGTGTATTATTGACAGTTTACCATCTAATTGCACTTGACTTTTGAATTGCTTTTCAGTGTAATATTCACAGTGGTTATGAATATTATTGAAAAAGTGGTTATCAGGATCAATATCATTCTCCATCTCTTGTGGTTTATGTTCAGCATAGTGGCATATTTTTAGAGTTTGAGTTTCCTCACTCTGTGTTTCATAGTCAGTGTTCATCTGTATTTATCTAAGTCAGTAGCATCTCTGATCATTATACTTTTTGCTTGAACATTGAAGGATTTCAGCTTCCTCAGGAAGTAGAATCTGCTTATCCCCTTCTTGTCCGCAGCATCGGTGTTAGGTTTCCAGTCCAGTTCATTGCTGATTGTGACACCCAGGTATTTGTAGTCCTCCACTACCCCCACATCCTCCCCCCTAATCTGCAATGGCTGTGAAGGCGTCCTCTTCTTCCTGAAGTCAATTTCCATCTCTCTGGTCTTACTGACATTCAGCCTCAGGTGATTCTGCTCGGTCCACTCCACAGATCTGTCTGTCAGTGCCCTGTACTCCACCTCCTCTCCCCCTCTTATACACTCAACAACAGCCGAGTCATCAGAGAATTTCTGCAGGTGGCATGACTCGGTGTTGTACTGAAAGTCAGTGGTGTATAAGGTGAAGAGAAAAGGAGAGAGCACAGTCCCCTGTGGAGCTCATGAATCACTAACCACCACATCAGACAAGACACTGCCCAGCCAGACAAACTGTGGCCTGCCTGTCAGGTAGTCAGTAATCCAGGAGATCACAGAGCTGTCGACCCCCCATCACCTGACTGACCCAATTGACAAGGGAATCAATAAAGAATCGGATAGATAAACAACATCAACAATGCCATTGATACTGATAAAATCTTATCAACTCCCATGCCTAGTTTTAGCAGTGTTTTAGCGGTGTTTAGTGGTGTTTTCTGTGTAAATAATAGTTTGGTATTGTAAATAGTAATAGTGTTTGTGAGGGTTTTGGAGTGTGGTAAACACAAATGTTTGAGAAGATGTTGTTGTGTCTCAAGTTGAAGAGGAGTCGAGGCGACGTTTTATAGTTTTATTATTAACACGAGCCAAGAAAGCAGGAGTCACCGTCGCCAGTCTGAGAGTACCAACGAAGAGACAATATGTCTCCCGCACCAGGTTTATATATCTTAGGTGACGCCACCCCCCAGAGGCGGGGCGTCACCCCTCCCTACCCTCGGGCACCGCCATAATAATATACATGTATGATATCCTATTCTACATTCTCCCCCCCTTGAAAAAAATCACAAGCACACTGAATGGCCCCCTTTAAAATTTACACCTGACTCACACTGTAATACAGGAATAAATGTACAGTATACATAAGCCTATCCATTCATACCACACAGGCCCAGCGGAGCACGCTGCTATATAAACCACAGTCACTGAAAACAAAAAGGGCCACACACTAAAATAAATTAATCCTGAAATACATATCTACATATTCACATTAATATCACAAACACAAACAATGGCGGTACCCAACTCTACAGACTGGCACATTAAACAATGATACGGTTACAAACTCCACAGCTCAACACCATACTGTAGAAAAACACAACATTGGGCATTGACTCTATCATGACTCTATCATAGTACCAGTGGCAAAGAAAGCGGTTGTGTCCTGTCTGAATGACTATCGTCCTGTTGCACTGACACCAATTGTGATGAAATGTTTTGAACAGCTTGTTAAACCACATATCACAGCCTGCCTCCCTGCATCACATGACCTGCTCCAGTTCGTGTATCGTTCAAATCGCTCTACAGAGGACGCTAGGGTCACCACCCTGCACTCTGTCATTACCCACCTGGATCAGAAAGACACCTATGCCAGACTCCTGTACATTGATTTCAGTTCAGCATTCAACACCATTATTCCCCAGAGGCTGATGGAGAAATTACTCCTTCTCGGTAATACATCAAATAGGTTCATTTTGTCTTCTTTTAATTATTTATCTTTTGTTCAACTGATCTTTTGTTCAACTGCACTGCAGAAGGCTGCAGTGCAGTTGAAACATGTAAAGAAGGTAAAGACATCTTTCTATTTTATTTTTTGTCTTTCATATGAACAAAAGATAAATACTCCTTCTCGGTCTGGACACCGCCACATGTCTCTGGATCCTGGATTTCCTGACCGAGAGACCTCAGTCTGTCCGGGTTGGAAACAACATCTCTAACTCCATCACACTGAGCACTGGATCCCCTCAAGGCTGTATACTCAGTCTACTGTTGTTTACACTTTTAACACATGACTGTGTGTCCAGACACGAGGGGAACCAGATTATTAAGTTTGCGGATGACACCACAGTGGTGGGACTTATTCAGAGGGATGAGGAATCAATGTACAGGGAAGAAGTTAGAGACCTGGAGGGCTGGTGCAGGGAGAACAATCTGGTGCTCAACGTGGACAAAATGAAGGAGATGATTATCGACTTCCGGCGGTCACGGCCTGAACACGTCCCTCTCTGCATCAGCGGCCGTTCGGTGGAGAGAGTGGAGAACATCAAGTTCCTCAGAGTGCAGATCTCGCAGGACCTGACCTGGAGCAAGAATTCCTTGGGGATCAGGAAGCAGGCCCAGCAGAGACTGCACTTCTTGAGGAAACTCAAACAGGCCTCTCTCCCCATCTGCATCCTCAGGACCTTCTACAGAGGTGTGGTGGAGAGTGTTCTGACGTACTGCATTGCAACATGGTACTCCAGCTGCAGTATGTCAGACAAAAAAGCTCTGCAGAGGATAGTTAAGGGAGCTGAGAAGGTAATTGGAGTTTCCCTCCCCTCTGTTCAAGAACATTTTCAGAACCGTTGTAGGAGCAGGGCACTGACCATTGTTAAGGACCACTCTCACCCTCTGCATAAACACCTTGAACTGCTGCCATCTGGCAAACGATTCCGGAGCATCAGAGGCAGAACCACCAGACTGATCAACAGCTTCCTTCCACAAGCTGTTAGGATGCTGAACAGTTAATCCGGAATCCTTTACACATATTACTGCACGTAGTGGACATTTTGTATATTTATATGTATATTATAGTTTTAGTCAGTTTTAAGTATTTATTTCTCTTAGCTACTTAGATTCACTTAGCCATTTTAATTGTTTTATACGTATATACAAAGGCAGTTATTATCATTTTAATTGCAACTGTAATAAGCTAGCATTACTGTAATATCCAAATGTGTCTCAGGGACGTGTGAATGGCTGTCGGGGTGGGGGGTGAGGGGATGTGTGAGTGTGTTTTTAAATTATGTTCTTTTTACAATACGGATGCCTAGAGAAACTAACTAACTAACTAACCTGCACTTATATAGCGCTTTTCAAGTCACAAAGACCACTCAAAGCGCTTTCATTAATACTAACCCTCTATTCTAAGGGCCTATAGGAAACAGATATCTAGGGACAATTTAGAACAGCCAATTAACCTAACATGCATGTTTTTGGCATGTGGGAGGAAACCGGAGAAATCCCGGAGTAAACCCACGCAACACGGGGAGAACATGCAAACTCCACACAGATCACTGTTGGTCGGGGGCTGGGATCGAACCCACGATCCCACCTATCCCCCGGCCAAGGGTAAACTGTGCTGCCGCAGTGCTAACCACTGTGCCACCGTGCAGCCCATGATTATGATTATCAAGTGCCAAGAAACACAATTCTTGACACAATTGTGTCAAGAAACACAATTTCATCTTGCTTGCACTACAGTTGTATGCATAGCATCATGACAATAAAGGTTGATTGATTGATTGATTGATTGATTGACATCACCCTTACTCTCTTCTATTTTTTTTCACACACTTAAACAACTTCACACATAGGTGTTACTGCACGTCACCACACTAGTCTACATTCTATGACACGGTGGTGGCATCAGCCATCACTTTTGGAGTGGTCTGCTGGGGCAGTGGCATTACTGCAGCCGATAGGAAGAGACTGAACAAACTGATCAAGAAAGCTAGCTCTGTCCTGGGGCAGCGCCTTGATCCGGTGGAGGAGATAGGAGAGAGAAGGACGGTGGCTAAACTGTCATCTCTGCTGGAGTCCGAGTTTCACCCTATGCAGGACATACTGAATGCACTGAGGAGCTCATTTAGCAGCAGACTACATCATCCCAGGTGCACAACCGAGAGGTTTCGCAGGTCCTTCCTACCAACGGCTGTCAGACTGTACAACCTAAGCAGGGCTGCTCACAGAGATAGCAAAAAGACGTAACAAACTAATAGTTTTTTGAATGCAAAAGATGCAATACACTTGCACAATGGTCCCCTCCGGCATACAACTAGGAAAATACCGGTCACTATGGAGAGTGAGAATATGTATGGGCACATAATCATACCATGTAGGATAACTAAGTAGACAGTTATGCTGTTTCATCCCATCTAGCAACAATGCTCTGCACTGTGTGTGTTTATATATTTACATATTTATTCCATCTAGCTACAATGCTCCGCACTGGGTGTGTTTATATTTATATATCTATATATTTATTCCATCTAGCTACAATGTTCCGTACTGTGTGTGTTTATATATTTACATATTTATTCCATCTAGCTACAATGCTCCGCACTGGGTGTGTTTATATTTATATATCTACATATTATTCCATCTAGCTACATTGCTCCGCACTGTGTGTGTTTATATATTTACATGTTTATTCCACCTAGCTGCAATGCTCCGTACTGTGGGTGTTTATATATTTACATATTTATTCCATCTAGCTACAATGCTCCGCACTGTGTGTTTATATATTCATATATTTATTCCATCCAGCTACAATGCTCTGCACTGTGTGTCTGTGTGTGTGTATATATATATTTTATAGTAATATGTACATATGTATATTAGCTGCTCTTGCTTGCTTGTTTTTTTTCTTGCCTTCTGATTGTTGCTCTGAGTGTTGCTATCCCTGTGCTGTTGCAATCCTGGAATTTCCCCGTTGTGGGACTAATAAAGGCTTATCTTATCTTATCTTATCTTATCTTATAGTCATTCTCAAACACACACTTAATTACATACTTATCCAGCTTACCATGGTGGTCATTTTAACACTCATGTCACATTTTATAGTTCTTTTGTTTTATCTTTCATTTTGTTTTATTCTTCTATAACTACTGGTCTTAACAAATACACATCAAATATATTACAGTAAGACACACCATAAGCTTAAATATCAATCTCTAACCCGGGTCTCCCGTAGGCCCCCCTCTGGAGTGTCCGTCCCGCGGCCCACTCCCAGAGTGTCTCTGCTTCTTTGTAACCGAAGACGGGCTGCATTGGCGGTCCTTTCTGCCCATTCGCCCCAGCTCGTTCGGGTGCTGTCTCGACCCATCATTGAGTTCTAGGGAACTGTTGTTCTCAGTCCTAATCACCCACAGATCACTCAGTCCATACTGCTGCTCTCGTGACCTGCGAACCCTTCCTAGCCAAAGCTCAACCCTAGGGCGTACATCATCACCCGCACCCAGGGGAGCGCTACCTGGCTTTCTCCTTCTTCTACGGCATCGTGAACCAGTACCTCTCTGGCTCCTCAGCGTTCCACCAAGCTTACTCGAGCCTTGTCCTTTGTGTTCTTTGTGGGCACGACCAAGGTCCATGCCATCAGGTCTCACCCCGATCTCTTTCATTTCTAGTGTCGGAGTGGCACTGGCAGCGCCCCGCTCAACGGTGGTACTTGGCTGGCCACCGGAGCTTCGCTGCGCCAGCTCTCTGGAACCATCCACCTTGTCGGGTGCTAATCCATACCATTTG
Source organism: Pholidichthys leucotaenia (assembly GCA_020510985.1). Taxonomy (NCBI): domain Eukaryota; kingdom Metazoa; phylum Chordata; class Actinopteri; order Cichliformes; family Pholidichthyidae; genus Pholidichthys; species Pholidichthys leucotaenia. The sequence goes on from CM035850.1 coordinate 7,035,719, forward strand.
AGTCCTGCCTTTAAAGGATCGCAAATACTGGCGCGAAGTGCTTCCCGTGTCGGCTTACTTTGGTGCTGACGGCGGCCCTCGTCACCCGGGCTGGGCCAGCCGGAGTTCCACTTCTCCTCGTCGCTTCCCTCATAAAATGGCCGATCCCACAGTCCACCACCTGACCACTCTTCCACTTCTCTGCAGGCGATTGAGAACATGAACTCGTAAAACAGATCACAGCCCATTAAATTGTTGCCGCTATGGGACACCATGAATTCGTCGACGCACATAGAGGCCGTTCTGTACCTCACCGACAGCCACACCAAACCCACAATGTCCAGTGGGTTGTCACCATATCCGTAAACAGGCAATGTCTGTTTTACTTACGGTGTAGTAGGGGAAAAACTTCTGTACAGTCGCTAAATTCAAGATGGAGGTCGCCAACCCCATGTCCACCATTAATGGCACCAATACCCCGTCCAACAAAATGTCACACAGGATACGTCCGTCTGTGTTGAGCGAGGCAGTGTGGACTACTGTGGGCATCTTCTTCACAGGGGCTCCAACTCCCGGTCTTTGGTCCTCCTTCTCAAAGTTACGACAAACTCTGGTGAAGTGGTGGGACAGTCCGCACCGTCCACAATGCTTGCCCCTCACTGTGCACTTGCTCGACCTGTAGCGATGCCTGCTGGATCCACAGCTGTAGCATCTCGGCGTGCCTGGGGTGGACCTTATCTTCACGATGGCTGCATACTCATCCTCGCTACCGTTGTCTGGATCCAATGCCGGTGCCTTCCACTGCTTCTCATTCCTGGGTAGGGCCTCTGTGTCACCGAGATTCTTTGTTAGCTTCTCTGCTACCTCATGTTGCTGCGCTAGCTCCATGGCCGCTAACAATGATAGCTCACCAGCGTGAGTTAGCTGGCGGAGGCTAGCAGAGGAATACACCACGTGTTCTGCTAACTGGTCGCGGACCATCTCCTCCTCCAGTGCACCAAACCTGCAGTCACCCGCCAGCTGTCGAAGGTCTGCCACAAACTGTTGAACCGGCTCTCTGGGTCACTGGTGCCGCTGTCTGAACTGAATGCACTGCATAATGATGTTCTCAGTAGCCCGCCATGAGCCTCATGACGTCTCCGAATGTGTCACCTCCTTCCAGAGTGCTCAGGATCCTCTGGCCTTCCATACCGAGGTTGTGGACCAGAATAGCCCTTGCACGGAGCTTGTCAAGGTCGCCGAGGTCCAATGCTGCAAGATCATTTTCGAAGGCCGCGTACCACCTGACCCATGGGACCAATGGCTAACCCGGAGCCTCCAGAAATGGACAAAACGTGGTAGCAGCCCTCTCCATCTCCGTGTATCCTCGTTGCCAAATGTTGTGTCTCGATTTAAAGAGGAGTCCAGGTGACGTTTTATAGTTTTATTATTAACACGAGCCAACAACGCAGGAGTCCTGTCGCCAGTCTGAGAGTACCAACGAAGAGACGATATGTTTCCCGCACCAGGTTTCTATATCCTAGGTGACGCCACCCCCCAGAGGCGGGACGTCACCCCTCCCTACTTTGGGGCACCGCCATAATAATATATATATTTTTTTTTATTTTTTTTTTTTTTGTTACTTATTTGTACCCGTAGGTAGACTTGGTTTGCAGTCTGGTGGCAAGCCACCGGCTGCTGGTCACTGCGTGCACGAGCGCCCTAAACCTACATGTTTTTGGTGTGCGGGAGGAAACCGGAGAAATCCCGGAGTAAACCCGCGCAACACGGGGAGAACATGCAAACTCCACACAGCTCACTGTTGGTCGGGGGCTGGGATCGAACCCACGATCTCATGATCCCCGCGATCCCCCGGCCGAGGGTAAAACTGTGCTGCCACAGTGCTAAACCACTGCGCCACCGTGCAGCCGTGATGCTGAAGAACCAGTCTCTCCTTCAGCCAATGAACATTTTCATCTTCAGCCTTGCTGTGTCGGGCCTCATGATCGGCCTCTGTACCTCCCTGGTGGTCACGATCACAAACTACCAAGGCTCCTACTTTATTGGGCACACAGCCTGCATCTTTCAAGGGTTTTCGGTCAATTACTTTAGTAAGTTTAGATGTGGAGTGAACAAGGGTGCCATAAGGGGATGATTCAAAGGGTCTAGTATAGGTATACATGATATTAGATTTTTTTTTTAATTTTCCCAATAACCAATATGCCGATATTTTGAAAATAGTTTTTGCCAATAGCAATACAGTGGGGTAGAGGAGTATTTGGTCAGCCACCAATTGTGCAGGTTCTCCCACTTGAAGGATGAAGGAGGTATCCGATTTTCATCATGGGTATACCTCGAGTCCTGTCGCCAGTCTGAGAGTACCAACGAAGAGACGATATGTTTCCCGCACCAGGTTTCTATATCCTAGGTGACGCCACCCCCCAGAGGCGGGACGTCACCCCTCCCTACTTTGGGGCACCGCCATATTAATATATATGTATGATATCCTAGCCTACAGATGTAAAATCAGTTCAGTTTCATTTTGTAATCTCAAATGTTTTATTCACATGACTGTGGCGCAGGTGTAGTGTGGCTGACTACTGATCGGAGGGTCAGGGGTTCAATTCCCGCTCTGTCTGCAGACTGCATGTCCAAGTGTCCTTGATCAAGACACTGAAGCCCCAACTGCTCCTGGTGGGTCAGGCCAGCGCCAGGGCATGGCAACTCCTCCACCATCAGTGTGTGAATGTGTGGACAGCGGCATCTGTGAAGCGCTTTGGTCATCCAGAGATGAGGACAAAATGTGATACCAGTGAAAACCATTTACCAGGTACAGAAACCTGATGGAAATTCAAATCAGTTTTTTAAAACTACTTTGTAATAATACACTGTTTTAAGGATTTATAACATAATTTATATTTATAACATAATAACATACAGGTATGTCTCAAAAAATTAGAATATCATGAAAAAGTTCAATATTTTTCTCACTCATTTTAGAAAGTGAAACCCATACATTATATAGATTCATTACACAGAGAGTGATATATTTCAAGTGTTTATTTATTTTAATTTTGATGATTATGGCTTAATCATCAAAATCATAATCATAATCATCATAACTTTGATGATTATGGCTTACCCCCTCATGGATTGTCACCTTATCGTGGGGGGGGGGGGGGGTTGCGTGCCCCAGTGATCCCAGGAACTATGTTGTCTGGGGCAATTTGCCTCTGATAGGGTCTCCCAAGACAAACTGGTCCTGGGTGAAGGGCCAGACTAAGAACGATCCAACAGACTCTCATGAATTGTATATCAAGGATTCAGTGTACCCCGCCCGGTATGGGGTTACCGGGGCCCCACCCTGGAGCCAGGCCTGGGGGAGGGGCTCGAAGGCTAGCGTCTGGTGGCCGGGTTTCCACCCATGGGACCCGGCCGGGCTCAGCCCGAAGGAGTTACATGGGTCCGCCCTCCAGTGGGCTCATCACCTGCAGGAGGGATCATGGGGGTCCGGTGCTATGTGGATCAGGTGGCAGTCAAAGGCGGAGACCTTGGCGGACTGATCCCAAGCTTTCTAAACTGGCTTTTGGTACGTGGAATGTCACCTCTCTGGTGGGGAAGGAGCCTGAGCTGGTGTACGAGGTTGAGAGATACCGGCTAGATATAGTCGGCCTCACTTCAACACACAGCTCCGGTTCCGGAACCAGTCTCCTGGAGAGGGGCTGGAGCTTGGCCTTTTCTGGAGTTGCCCCGGGCGAGAGGCGACGAGCAGGGGTGGGTATTCTTGTATCGCCCCACCTTGCTGCCTCTATATTGGAGTTTTCCCCGGTGGACGAAAGGGTTTCTTCCCTGCGCCTTCGGGTTGGGAAACGGGTCCTGACCATCATTTGTGCCTATGCACCAAATGATGTTTCAGAGTACCCACCCTTTTTGGAGTCTGTGACTGGGGTGCTGGAGGGTGCTCCTCTTGGAGACTCCATTGTCCTACTGGGGGACTTCAATGCGCACGTGGGCAACGACAGTGAAATCTGGAGGGGGGTGATTGGGAGGAACGGCCTGCCCGATCTGAACCCGAGTGGTGTTCAGTTATTGGACTTCTGTGCTAACCACAGTCTGTCCATAACGAACACCATGTTCAAGCATAAGGGTGTCCATATGTGCACCTGGCACCAGGACACCCTAGGTCGTAGGTCGATGATCGATTTTGTTATCGTATCATCAGACCTGCGACCGTATGTCTTGGACACCCGAGTAAAGAGAGGTGCAGAGCTGTCAACTGATCACCACCTGGTGGTGAGTTGGATCCGATGGCAGGGGAGGAAGCCATTCAGACCTGGTAGACCAAAACGTATAGTGAGGGTGTGCTGGGAGCGTCTGGCTGAGGCCCCTGTCCGGGAGGTCTTCAACTCCCACCTCCGGAAGAACTTCAACCACATTCCGAGGGAGTCTGGAGACATGGAGTCTGAATGGGCCATGTTCTCCACCTCTGTTGTTGAAGCGGCGGCCCAGAGCTGCGGCCGCAAGGTGGTCGGTGCATCTCGTGGTGGCAACCCCCGAACCAAGTGGTGGACACCAGTGGTGAGGGGGGCCATTAAGCTGAAGAAGGAGTCCTATCAAGCTTGGTTGGCTTGTGGGACTCCCGAAGCAGCTGAGGTGTACCGGCAGGCCAAGCGGAGTGCAGTTCGGGTGGTTGCTGAAGCAAAAACCCGGGTATGGGAGGAGTTCGGTGAGGCCATGGAACAAGACTTTCGGTCGGCCTCAAAGAGATTCTGGCAAACTGTCCGGCGGCTCAGGAGGGGAAAGCAGCTCCCCGTCCACACTGTGTATGGTGCGGATGGGACACTGTTGACTTCGACTGGGGACATCGTCGGGCGGTGGAAGGAATACTTCGAGGATCTCCTCAATCCCACTGATACGCCTTCCACAGTGGAAGCAGGGTTTGGGGACGAGGGGGATGACTCGCCTGTCACAGGGGCTGAGGTCGCCAAGGTGGTTAAAAATCTCCTTGGTGGCCGGGCCCCGGGGGTGGACGAGATTCGCCCTGAGTACCTCAAGGGCCTAGATGTTGTTGGGTTATCATGGTTGACACGCCTCTGCAACATTGCGTGGAGGTCGGGGGCAGTGCCTTTGGCATGGCAAACTGGGGTGATGGTTCCTCTCTTTAAAAAAGGGGACCGGAGGGTGTGCTCCAACTTTAGAGGGATCACACTCCTCAGCCTCCCTGGGAAGGTCTATGCCAAGGTACTGGAGAGGAGAGTCCGGCCGTTGGTTGAACCTCGGATTCAGGAGGAGCAATGTGGTTTTCGTCCTGGCCGTGGCACATCGGACCAGCTCTTTACCCTCTCGAGAATTCTCGAGGGTTCGTGGGAGTTTGCCCAACCAGTTTACATGTGTTTTGTGGACTTGGAGAAGGCATTTGATTGCGTCCCTCGTGGATTTTTGTGGGGGGTGCTTCGGGAGTATGGGGTATCGGGCTTGTTGTTACGAGCTATTCAGTCTCTGTACGACCGTTGTGAGAGTTTGGTTCGTATTGCCAACACTCGGTCGGAGTCATTCCCAGTGAGAGTTGGACTCCGCCAGGGCTGCCCTTTGTCACCGATCCTGTTCATAATTTTTATGGACAGGATTTCTAGGCGCAGCCAGGGAATGGAGGGTGTCATGCTTGGTGACCACAGGATCTCATCTCTGTTGTTTGCAGATGATGTTGTCCTGTTGGCTTCATCCAGCAATGACCTACAGCTCTTGCTGGGACGGTTTGCCGCTGAGTGTGAAGCGGCTGGGATGAGAATCAGCACCTCCAAGTCCGAGTCCATGGTCCTCAGCCGGAAAAAGGTGGATTGTCCTCTCCGGGTTGGGGACAGGCTCCTGCCCCAAGTGGAGGAGTTTAAGTATCTTGGGGTCTTGTTCACGAGTGAGGGGAGAATGGAGCGAGAGATCGACAGACGGATTGGAGCAGCATCTGCAGTGATGCGGACGTTGTACCGGTCTGTTGTGGTGAAGAGGGAGCTTAGTTCTAAGGCAAAGCTGTCGATTTACCAGTCAATCTACGTTCCTACTCTCACCTATGGTCACGAGCTTTGGGTAATGACCGAAAGAACGAGATCGCGGATACAAGCGGCTGAAATGAGCTTTCTCCGTAGGATTGCTGGACTCACCCTCAGAGATAGGGTGAGGAGCTCAGTCATCCGGGAGAGGCTCAGAGTAGAACCGCTGCTCCTCCACATTGAAAGGAGTCAGTTGAGGTGGTACGGGCATCTGATTAGGATGCCTCCTGGACGCCTCCCACTTGAGGTGTTTCAGGCACGTCCCACTGGGAGGAGACCCCGGGGCAGACCCAGGACTCGGTGGAGAGACTATGTCTCCCAACTGGTCTGGGAACGCCTTGGTATCCCCTCTGAAGAGCTGGAGCAGGTGGCTGGGGAGAGGGAAGTCTGGGCTTCTCTGCTTGAACTGCTGCCTCCGCGACCCGGACTTCCGGAAAAGCGGTAGAAGATGGATGGATGGATGATTATGGCTTACAGCCCATGAAAACCCCAAATTCAATTTCTCAAAAAATTAGAATATTGCATAAAATTAATTTTAAAAAATAGTTTTTTAACAGAAATGTTGGTCAGCTGAAAAGTATGTCCATGTACCACTCAGTACTTGGTCGGGGCTCCTTTTGGATTAATTACTGTATCAATGTGGCGTGGCATGGAGGTGATCAGCTTGGAAAACATCTTGTGTGGTACTCGTACCAAAGACTTCCCACCCCAGAGACCTGAACAGCTACAGACCACTGGCCCTGATGTCTCACCTGATGAAGACCCTGGAGAGACTGCTCCTTACTCACCTCCGCCCCCTGGTAGGACCAGCGATGGATCCACTCCAGTTCGCCTACCAGCATGGCATCGGGGTGGAGGATGCAGTGATCTTCCTCCTCCTCCATTCCATCTTCCACCTGGAGAAGCCTGGGAACACGGTGAGGATCATGTTCTTTGATTTCTCCAGTGCTTTAACATCATCCAGCCAGTGATCCTGAGGGACAAGCTGCTGTGCGCAGGGGTGGACCAGCACCTGTCATCGTGGATCCTGGACTACCTCACAAACCGGCCAGTTTGTGAGAACCCAGGATCGTGTGTCCGACACGATCATCGGCAGTACGGGGGCCCCCCCCCAGAGAACGGTTTTGGCTTCCTTTCTGTTCACCCTTTATACTGCAGACTTCTCACACAACACAACACACTGCCATCTGCAGAAGTTCTCTGACGACTCTGCAATCGTCGGCCTCATCTCCAATGTAGATGAAGCTGAGTACAGAGGATTTATTCAGGACTTCGTGGACTGGTGCCATCAGAACTGCCTCCAGATCAACGCAAGGAAAACTAAGGAGCTGGTGGTGGACTGCCGCAGGCAAGGACAACCCCTCACAGCACCAGTAAACATATAGGGAACAGACATTGAGATGGTGATATCCTACAAGTACCTGGGTGTTCATTTGAATAATAAACTAGACTGATCATACAATACTGATGCACTCTACAAGAAGGGACAGCGCAGGCTGTTCCTACTGAGGAGACTCAGGTCTTTTGGTGTACAAGGGGTGCTCCTGAAGACCTTCTGCGATTCGGTGGTGGCATCAGCCATCACTTTTGGAGTGGTCTGCTGGGGCAGTGGCATCACAGCATCCGATAGGAAGAGACTGAACAAACTGATCAAGAAAGCTAGCCCTGTCCTGGGGCAGCGCCTTGACCCAGTGGAGGAGATAGGAGAGAGAAGGATAGTGGCTAAACTGTCATCTCTGCTGGAATCAGAGTCCCACCCTATGCAGGACATACTGAACGCACTGAGGAGCTTATTTAGCAGTAGACTACATCATCCTAGGTGCGCGACCAAGAGGTTTCACAGGTCCTTCCTACCTATAGCTGTCAGACTTTATAACCTAAGCAGGACTGCGTGCAGAGATAGTAAAAAAAAAAACGTTACGACCTAATAGTATTGAATGCAAAAGACGCAACAGACTTACACAAATGGTCCCCTCTAGTATACAACTAGGACAATATCAATCGTTATGGAAGGTGACAATATGTATGGGTACATATTCATACTATGTGGGGTAACTAAATAGACGGTTATGCTGTTTATTCCATCTAGCTACAACACTCCGCACTGTGTATATACAGATGTGGACAAAATTGTTGGTACCCCTCTGTTAATGAAAGAAAAACCCACAATGGTCACAGAAATAACTTGAATCTGACAAAAGTGGTAATAAATAAAAATTCTATGAAAATTAACCTCTTGCACTCCCGTGTACCGCGGATAGGCAGGTCTCTGCGTCCTACAGCGCACAGAGGGCGCTCCCGTGCGCTCTAGGATGCACGAGGGCGCTGCGTCCTAAGAGCGCACTGGAAAAAAAAGCTGCATTTCCATTCTCCCACTACAGACACAGCCGCGAACAGATCGGATATGATTGACCTCTCATTCGACTAATAACAGCCTTGAATTGGGTTTCTGAAACCTTGAAGAACCAATGACTGAAAACCTAGCAAGAAGGACCCGCCTACCAACGCTGTGAATGCAGCGAGCCAATTGAAGCACAGAAGTTCGCGAGCTGTTTTGTGTAAGGCTGGGTGAAGAGAGACTGACTGCTGCAACAGATGAAAAAAAGGACCCGCAGGAAGAACCCCGCAGACCCAGCAGCACGGAGACCATCCACAAGTGCGACCTGTGTGACAGGGACTGCCATTCACGCATCGGCATGTTCAGCCACAGGCGGTGCTTTTTTTGTTTTTATTCCAGCAGAGTAGACGTTTAGGATTCTCTTCCATGGTCATCATAGACCGACGGAGGCCGACGACGAAGGCTGAGTGACACACACGCGTTCGCCAGTCTTTTTTTAATTACTACTGTTATTTGTTTTGAAAAATCGTTCACCAAAACCGCAATCATGGAATTATGCTTTGATCGGGTCGCGAGACCAGCGTCGCATTCGTCTGACAATGAGGAAGAAGTTCGTCAGCTCCGCTTCTGCTGTGAAGAGATAAGTGTTATAAGCTAAATTATTCTTTATCCCTAAAAATTGTAATCAAAATGACTTTTGACCGATCGCTAAATTACAGCTGTGCATCATCGCTGCATGACGGACTGTGGCGCAACGGGCGATGTCCGTCTTCTGTAGCAAGGGGGGGGGGACAACCCCACCACCACCACACACACACACACACACACAGCCCTGAGTGTCACCTTTCATTAGAGCCCAAGATGAAGCTTCTATATTGAATCATTCAAAAGTTACAGACGTTTTTCCAAACTGTGCCATTTGGCACAATTTGGCACAGTTCAAAAACGCCTGGGAACTACCTGAGGAAAAAGCTGTGTAATATATTCATTTTTTGTTGTATTGTTACAAAATTTTGACCTCAGCTGGATAACACTTGGTTCTACATTTCTGTTGCATTTTCCAGCCCGGATCTGAAGCTGTGTGTTATTTGCAAGCATTTGTATCCAAAAAAACACCCAGGCGAGATTTATTCTTCAAGTTCACTATGTTTAGATGACTGTAACTCAGTGGCCGGAGCACTTAGAGAGATTATGACTGTTTTGCCAAAAAATTCAAAGTGTTTTCTTTTAAATGAGACCAACCCCATGAAGATGCTGCAAAGGCTTGAAGAACAGCTTTCGATTTACTTTGGGCACATTATTTTTTGGCGTTTTTAGGGAAATTGACCGGAGTGCAAGGGGTTAACCAATGAAAATCAGACACTGCTTTTGAATTGTGGTTCAACATAATTATTTTAAAAAACAAACTCATGAAACAGGCCTGGACAAAAATGATGGTACCCCTAGAAAAGACTGAAAATAATGTGACCATAGGGACATGTTCAGCCAAGATGTGTCCTCTAATTAACATCACAGGTGTCTACAAACTTGTAATCAGTCAGTCGGTCTATTTAAAGGGTGAAAAGTAGTCACTGTACTGTTTGGTGGCGTGGTGTTTACCACACTAAACATGGACCAGAGGAAGCAAAGGAGAGAGTTGTCTCAGGAGATTAGAAAGAAAATTATAGACAAACATGTTAAAGGTAAAGGCTATAAGACCATCTCCAAGCAGCTTGATGTTCCTGTGACTACAATTGCACATATTATTCAGAAATTTAAGTTCCATGGGACTGTAGCCAACCTCCCTGGACGTGGCCGCAGGAGGAGATGGATAATACAAATGGTAACAAAAGAGCCCAGAACAACCTCTAAACACATTCATGGTGAACTCCAAGGTCAAGGTACATCAGTGTCAGATCGCACCATCCGTCGTTGTTTGAGCCAAAGTGGACTTCATGCGAGACGACCAAGGAGGACACCACTGTTGAAAACAAATCATAAAAAAGCCAGACTGGAATTTGCCAAACTGCATGTTGACAAGCCACAAGGCTTCTGGGAGAATGTCCTATGGACAGACGAGACAAAACTGGAACTTTTTGGCAAGGCACATCAGCTCTATGTTCACAGACGCAAAAATGAAGCATACCAAGAAAAGAACATTGTCCCTACTGTGAAACATGGAGGAGGTTCTGTTATGTTCTGGGGCTGCTTTGCTGCATCTGGCACAGGGTGTCTTGAATCTGTGCAGGGTACAATGAAATCTCAAGACTATCAAGGTATTCTAGAGAGAAATGTGCTGCCCAGTGTCAGACAGCTTGGTCTCAGTCACAGGTCACGGGTCTTGCAAGAGGAAAATGACCCAAGACACACAGCTAGAAACACCCAAGAATGGCTAAGAGCGAAACATTGGACTATTTTAAAGTGGCCTTCTATGAGCCCTGATCTAAATCCTATTGAACATCTGTGGAAGGAGCTGAAACATGCTGTCTGGAGAAGGCACCCTTCAAACCTGAGACAACTGGAGCAGTTTGCTCATGAGGAGTGGGCCAAAATACCTGCTGAGAGGTGCAGAAGTCTCATTGACAGTTACAGAAATTGTTTGATTGCAGTGATTGCCTCAAAAGGTTGTGCAATAAAATATTAAGTTAAGGGTACCATCATTTTTGACCAGGCCGGTTTCATGAGTTTGTTTTTTAAAATAATTCTGTTGAACCACAATTCAAAAGCATTGTCTGATTTTCAATGGTTAATTTTCATAGAATTTTTTTTATTACCACTTTTGTCAGATTCAAGTTATTTTTGTGACCATTGTGGCGATCTATCCAGGGTGTACCCTGCTTCTCGCCCAAAGACGCTGGGATAGGCTCCAGCCCCCCGCGACCTAAAAAGGATTAAGCGGAAGAAGATGGATGGATGGATGGCATCGTGGGTTTTTCTTTCATTAACAGAGGGGTACCAACAATTTTGTCCACGTCTGTATATTTATGTGTACATATGTATATTCACTGCTCTTATTTTCTAATCTTCTAACTTATTGCTCTGAGTGTTGCTATCCCTGTGCTGTTGCAATCCTGGAATCTCCCCACTGTGGGACTAGTAAAGGTTTATCTTATCTGATGACATGGCTCCTCAAATCATCACCAACTGTGGAAACTTCACACTAAACCTCAAGCAACTTAGATTCCGTGCCTCTCCACTCTTTCTCCAGACTCTGGGACTTTGATTTGCAAATGAAATGCCAAATTTACTTTTATCTGAACAGAGGTCATCTGCTGGTGTTGCTTGATAAAACACAGGTGTCTACTGTGTTTTATCAAGATCAAAGTCAGTGCAGTCGTCTACCAGGAAATTTTAGAGCACTTCATGCTTCTCTCTGTTGACAAGCTTTATGGAGAAGCTGATTTCATTTTCCAGCAGGACTTGGTACCCCCCCCCCCACACACACACACACACACACACTGCCAAAAGTATCAAAACCTGGTTTAATGACCATGGTATCACTGTGTCTGATTGGCCAGCAAACTCTCCTGAGCTAAACCCCGTAGAGAATCTATTGAGGATTGTCAAGAGGAAGATGAGAGACACCAGACCCAACAATGCAGACGAGCTGAAGGTCACTATCAAAGCAACCTGGACCTTCATAACACTTTAGCAGTGCCACAGGCTGATCACCTCCATGCCACACTGATACAGTAATTAATCCAAAAGGAGCCCCGACCAAGTACTGAGTGGTACATGGACATACTTTTCAGTCAGCCAACATCTGTATTAAAAAAAACTATTTTTTGAAATTAATTTTATGTAATATTCAAATTTTTTGAGAAACTGAATTTGAGGTTTTCATGGGCTGTAAGCCATAATCATCAAAATTAAAATAAATAAACACTTGAAATCTATCACTCTCTGTGTAATGAATCTATACAATATATGGGTTTCACTTTCTGAAGTAAGGGACAAAAGATATTAAACTTTTTTATGATATTCTAATTTATTGAGATGTACCTGTAATAGTAATTACATTTCTCTTGGGGAAAAAAAGGGCAAAGTAATTTACACAAAAATTGACATTTTCTGACACATTTTTTTGAAAAAAGAGGAAAAAAAACAGCATCACTATCATGTGACTTTTAGAGGAAGTGAAACTAAAAATGAATGAATGAATGAATGAATGAATGAATGAATCTTTATTTCGGATAGATTAGAAGTAAAGATTAAAAAAGAAACAGAATAATATAACAAAGGGGAAAAAATCCAACAAGGTCAAATTAACAATAACTCCTCTGATTATACAGTTCATCATAAGTTATCCGAAATGGGTGATGGCTGAAGCCGCAGCTTATATTGCCCACCCATATTCCATCCAAGGATTCAAAAGAAAAACAAAACAAGAGCGATTACAATTCAGAACAAATCTAAGACAAAATGTGACAAAAAAAAAACTAAGCAACAACACAACGCAGACTGGATATGACAATCCTTATGTGATTTTACATGTCATCTTGCATTTATGTTTGGAGTATTTCTTCCTTTAGTTTTTGTTTAAATTGTCCAAGCGTTGCACATGATTTTAATTCAGGTCCAAAATCGTTCCATAATCTGACTCCTTGCAGTGAGACACAGTGTTGCTTGGTGGTAGTTCTCACTTGAAGGTTTTTGAAATATACATGTTCCTCTGAAATGATATTGTTTCTCCCTTATTTGGAACAACTTTTGGATATTTGCGGGCAGTGATAGATTCTTCACTTTAAACATTATTACTGCAGTTTTAAAGTCAACCATATCTTTCAACTTGAGAGCTTTTAATTTAAGAAAAAGTGGGTTTGTTGGTTCCCTGTAAGCTGCTTTGTTTATTATTCTAATAGCTCTCTTCTGAAGCATAAAGACTGGATATATGTTTGTTTTAAGCAACAGAGAGTCTGATCAGTTTGTTTTTAAAAGAAAAAAGATGAAAGTTTTTACAGTGTAACTGCAGCAATCCTCACATTTATGAAATTGTTATAAGTGGAAATTACAGATTTTACTTTCCAGTCCACGTGAATGACGTTAAACCAGTTGAGTCAGAAACAGCATCACATGACCAAAGAGGTTACCTGTAGTCAGACTCTTCTGGGTCAGACTCCTGACTGTCAGACTGGAAACACTCCAATGAAGCTGAACAAAGTGTTAAAACCCCAGTTCTTTGGTTGAAAGCTCCAAGAATAAGCCAGAGAATTCTTCAGTTCAGAGATGCAACATTTAGTCAGAGATCACAGCAAGCAGCGCTGGGCTCAGTGGCATGAAGCTCTTGCAGGAACACAGTCAGACTGAGCCCCGACTTCCAGGAGTGACGTACACTTATCTTCTTGGGCCGGGCACGCCCCGTACAGTAGCAGGGACTTGCATGGACTTGCTCGCAATCGTCTGACCAGTTTTATTCTGACATAACAGGCCATCCTCTGTTCACGTGTTCTATCCACTATAATGTATTATGAGATGTGTGTGTGACTAATGCAATAGACCTCACTTATAGAATGGAGAAGGAGAAGAGGCTCTATGGCTATGCCTAATTCCTGTGAAGTGAAGCCCTCAGGCATGAAGATTCAGCAAGTTGACAGGTAACAGGGACCAGGTGGAGGGATGCAGCTGTGATGAAGTTAAATAGAGCCCCATCTTTTCGTCACCTGAACAAAAGCCTGGATATATTTGTTTTGGTAGAGGCTTAGTCCATGGGCTTCACTTTCTGCTATCAGATGATTCCTGCGTGTCTGAGTTTAGACCCAGAAGAACTCTGGAGAACACTGACACTAGCCCGGACCGTGGCGCTTTTCCACTAGGGTCAGTACGGTACGGTTCGGGACGGTACGGGACGGTACAGTTCGGTCCGCTGTGTTTCCACTGCACTAGGTCCCATTTGAAGTGGGTGGGAATATAGTTACAGGGAGGTGGCGTATGCAAGTTAGGTTAATTGGCATCAAATTGGGGATTCTAAAATTGTCCTTAGGTATGATTGTGAGAGTGAATGTTATCTGTCTCTCTGTGTTGGCCCTGCGATGGACTGGCAATCTGTCCAGGGTGGACCCTGCCTCTCGCCCAGAGATGCTGGGATAAGCTCCAGCCCCCCGTGACCCGAAAAGGATTAAGCGGAAGAAGATGGATGGAGGTGGTGCAACCCTCTCCCTCCCGCTACGTAAAACAAGCGTAACTGGTGTAAAACAAGCGTAAAATTACGCAAAACACAAGCTGGCAGGATACAAGGCGTCTGCATTCTCTGGCTATTTTTGCCAGAATAAAGGCAAAACCGGAGAACAGAAGGCAAAGCCGGCGATACGACACACTCTGGAAAAGTACTGGAGCGTTTAGGAAACCATAGAGCAGTATAAAGGAGAAGACATGAGGATACCAACTACATTACGTATGACGGTATGCTAATGAATGCTAATGCTACTTTGCTTTTAAGTCCGCCATACAACATTGTAATGTCGGCAAGTTATCGATATTAGGTACTAAAATATGTATTCTCTGTGTGTGTGTGTTTCAGATGGCTCTCTTGTGGCAAAAATATTGCTTCAAACGGTCGGCGTGAACGTTCAACACAGTGATGTGACCCCAACTTCACGAACGCAAAGTGGTTACAGAACTGCAGAATGTCTGTAGAAATGTTTAGCTTCCTGTGCAACAAATTGGTCTGATCTGTGTCAAAATCATGGAGAGACTGTTGAGATGTCATGGGATTTACCTGCTCCAGCCAGTGGTGTCGTGGCAAAACATGATCCATATGCCACATGAGGTGCCATATTGTAGTATATGAGCCGTTAAATATGTATTTCAACAGGTAAACAGTACTGAATTAGGCATTATTTAACAATTATGATGCATTTTAAGCCAAAGCAAATGGATCCAGGATTAAAAGTAATTAAAATAACACAGTCACAAGGTTACATGGAGAAATAAGTGGATTAACTGGAAATATACTATCATATTGAGTATTGCTGACTACATGTAGATACTGTATAAATATACACTACCGTTCAAAAGTTTGGGGTCAACCAGACAATTATTTTGTGTTTTCCATGAAAAGTCACACTTATTTACCACCATGAGTTATAAAATGAATAGAAAATATAGTCAAGACATTGACAAGGTTAGAAATAATGATTTGTATTTGAAATAATAATTTTTTCCAGATACTCAACCTGCTCAAAGGAAGGTCAGTTTTATAGCTTCTCTAACCAGCTAAACTGTTTTCAGCTGTGCTAACTTGATTGTACAAGGGTTTTCTAATCATCCATTAGCCTTCTGACACAATGAGAAAACACATTGTACCATTAGAACACTGGAGTGATAGTTGCTGGAAATGGGCCTCTATACACCTATGTAGATATTGCACCAAAAACCAGACATTTGCAGCTAGAATAGTCATTTACCACATTAGCAATGTATATTAGATATTAGAGTGTATTTCTGATTAGTTTAAAGTTATCTTTGTGGAGCGTGTAAATGAAGAGGCAGATTCATTTCAGACGATTTATTACACACTCACACTTCTCAAGCAAAGAACAGAATGAACATTTAAGTAGAAACTCTCCTCTTAAGTTTCATGGCATTTACATCACACACAACATGACATTTGCATCACACTGCATTCCACCCCCTTCGGTGGTGCTTATCCCCTGTTTCCAGCACTCTGAACGGTCCATCATAGGGTGGGTGCAATGGAGGGCGGTGGGCGTCGTGTCTGACAAACACGAACTCCGCGCTCTTCAAAGTTTTAGGCACGAAAACACGTGGAAAACTGTGGTGGGCAGGGCCCGGCAACGTGCCTGTGTTTGCGCTACGCTGCAAAAGCTGAGACTGGGAGCTGTCCGGCACGGGATTTTCTGGCAGAAATTCCCCGGGCAGCCGTAGTGGCTGCGCAAAAACGAGCTCTGCCTGGGAAGCTACCAGATCTTCCTTCGGCGCGGAGCGCAACCCCAATAAAACCCACGGCAGCCTGTCTACCCAATTTGCATCCGTCAATGAAGCCCTGAGTGCTGCTTTCAGTGATCTATGAAAACGCTCGCATAACCCATTGGCCTGTGGGTTGTACGTGGTTGTGCGGTGAATTGTAACACCCAGGCTGCGGGCTATCGCGGACCAGAGTTCGAAAACAAATTGAGGGCCCCTGTTGGACGTAATGTCCGACGGGACTCCAAAACCCGCCACCCATGCTGTTAAAAAAGTGCGCGCTACGTCTGCGGACGTGGTTGCTGCCAGCGGGACTGCTTCTGGCCAGCGCGTGGTGCAGTCCACCATTGTCAGGAGGTGCGTACACCCCTGTGATGGCGGGAGGGGGCCCACGAGGTCCACGTGAACATGGTCGAACCTCTTAGCCGGAATACGAAACGGCTCCAAGGGAGCCTTCGTGTGTCTGTGTACCTTGGCTCGTTGGCACGCCACACAGGCTGCAGCCCACTCTTTCACTTGTTTGCGTAGGCTCGGCCACACAAACTTCTCTCCCACCATTTTGACCGACAAGCGCACTCCTGGGTGCGCCAGAGTGTGAACTGACTCAAACACGCGGCGGCGCCACGCGGCTGGGACCACCGGACGCAGGCGACCCGTGGAGACATTGCAGATTAGGGGGGGGGGCGCCATCCTGCAGCACCCTGCTCTCCAGCCTTAACCCTGTTGGTCCAGACTGGAGCGCGCACACATCTGCATTGCTAATCTGCTCCGCGTCCATGGCTGCGTAATCTATCCCCACACAGACCGGGGCCACCATGGCGTGCGAGAGGCAGTCCGCCACTACATTCAGTTTACCAGACACATACTGAATATCGGTAGTAAACTCTGAGATCGCGGCCAGCTGTCTCTGCTGCCGGCCCGACCACGGTTCTGAAACCTTGGCCATCGCGAACGTTAGTGGCTTGTGGTCGACGAACGCGGTGAAGCTGCGCCCTTCCAGCCAGAACTGGAAGTGGCGTATGGCCAGGTGAAGAGCCAGCAACTCTCTGTCAAACGCACTGTATTTACGTTCGCTGTCGCGCAAAGTTCTGCTGAAAAAGGCGAGCGGCTGCCAAGCCCCGGCGACGCGCCGCTCCACGACAGCCCCTATGGCCACGTCTGAAGCGTCGGTGGTGAGCGCTATGCGGGCCGACGGGTCCGGATGCGCCAGCAGTGCGGCGTTTGCCAGGGCTGCTTTAACTTCCGAGAACGCCCGCTCTCGCTCCGGGGTCCATTCGACCCCATCCGCGGGTTTCTGTTTCTTGAGCGCGGCGTACAATGGTTGCATGAGCTGCGCCGCGCGGGGAAGGAAACGGTTATAAAAGTTCACCATTCCCAAAAATTCCTGCAGCGCCCTGACCATCTGAGGCCGGGGAAAATCCGCCACGGCGCGCACTTTGTCGGGCAGCGGGATCGCTCCTTCCGGAGAGACGCGGTGCGCCAAAAAATCAGTCTCCGTCACGCCGAACTGGCATTTCACCGGGTTAATTATTAACCCGTGCTCTTCCAACCTCCGGAAAACCGTCGTGAGGTGGGTTTCGTGTTCATCTTCGGACACACTGGCTACCAGGATATCGTCCAGGTAGACGAACACGAACGGGAGATCGTGCAGCACTGCATCCATCATGCGCTGGAACGTCTGTGCCGCTCCTTTTAACCCGGATGGCATGCGCAGGAACTCGAATAGACCGAACAGAGTTATTACCGCTGTTTTGGGTACGTCCTCAGCGCGCACTGGGACTTGGTGGTAACCGTGGACCAGGTCTATTTTGGAAAAAATGCTCCGGCGAGGTGAACGGAAAAATCCTGTATGTGGGGAATCGGGTAGTGGTCGTACGCTGTGGCGTTGTTCAACCTGCAGAAATCCCCACACGGTCGCCACGATCCCACAGCCTTAGGGACCATGTGTAGCGGGGATGCCCATGGGCTGTACGAGCGCCTGATGATGCCCAACCTTTCCATCTTGGCGAACTCCTCGCGCGCTATGGCCAGTTTAGCTGCGTCCAAGCGCCGAGGTCTTGCGAAAACAGGCAGCCCAGTGGTGGTGATAAAGTGCTCCACCCTGTGTTTAGCGATGGCCGCGGAAAACGTCGGGACCGTGAGTGCTGGGAACTGAGTGAGCAGTGTGTGGAACTTACCGCCTGTAGCTGTGATGTTGGCTTGTGCTGTTGGCTGGGTCACTCGAGCTATACAGGGGAGGGAGTCAAAGGACAGTGCATTAACCAGGCGCCTGTTAGCAACATCAACCAGTAAACCATGTGCACACAAAAAATCAGCCCCCAGGATATGGTAATTCAGTGCTGCTATGACAAAAGTCCACTCATATGTACGGCCGTGTAGAGATAAGAGCAGAGTCCTCTCACCAAAGGTCTTAATATCCGAGTCGTTTGCAGCCAACATCTCGGGGCCGCTAGGTCCTGCCAGCCGGTCAGCGTAGGTCAGCAGGATGAAGCTCTTCTGGGCTCCGGTGTCCACGAGGAAACGCCTCCCCGAGCGTGTGTCCATCAAGTAGAGCAGCTTGTTCTCTTCACCGAGGGTCGCAGCTGCTACCGACCCCCGGCCTTGGCGTTTCCCGAGCGCTTGAATTGACACGGTGGCACACATCTGCGTGACTTCTCTCCGAAGCGGCAATGGTAGAAACAGAGCGTGTCTCTCTGGCGCTCCTTGGCCCCCGCTGCTGCTACCGTCGGTGGCTCCTCGCTTCCTCTGGTCGTCTCGCTGGGCTCCACCGCTGCCGCGTTGACTATGATCGCCCTGGTGGTGATGATGATCCGGTCTGCCTCCTGGGCTAGTGCACGGTAGTCCCGCGCGGCCAGCGACCGCGAATTGGCCAGGGCCGCTCTCGCCGCTGTCGGAAAGCTCCGGAGGAAGAGGTGGGCAAACAGAAAGTGCCCGTCGTCCGTGCCCATTAATGTCAGCATCTTCTCCATCAGGTCTACAGCCGAACCATCTCCTAACTCGGTCCGCGTCAGGAGCCTCTCTGCTCTCTCACAGTCCGAGAGCGTGTAGCGCTGGATGAGCGCAGCCTTGAGCGCCTCGTATCTGTTGACGGCTGGTGGCTGATCGAGCAGGCTTGCTACCTATTGAGCTGTGCGGGCGTCGAGCGCTGCGACCACATGGTAGAATCTGGTGTCGTCTGCTGTTACTCCCCGGAGGGCGAACTGAGTCTCGGTGAGGTGGAACCAAGAGCGTGGGTTGTGCTGCCAGAAATCCGGTAGCTTGACTGAAACCGCGCACGCGTGGCTGGAGGTTCCAGTCCGGGCTGTCTGTGGGATGGCTGCCGCTTCGCTGTAGCTTCCTGACCAGGCCAGCTCCGGGGATCTTGCCTCGTGTTCCATAATACGTCTTGGGTCACCAGTGTGGAGCGTGTAAATGAAGAGGCAGATTCATTTCAGACGATTTATTACACACTCACACTTCTCAAGCAAAGAACAGAATGAACATTTAAGCAGAAACTCTCCTCTTAAGTTTCATGGCATTTACATCACACACAACATGACATTTTAGCCAAATCTGAATTTGGCTAAAAAAAATTTAGCCAAAGCCATTGTTTAGCCAATTTTTTAGCCAAAGTCAAATTCCTTGTATGTGTTGTGCATACTTGGCCAATAAAGCTGATTCTGATTCTGATTTGCATCACACTGCATTCCACCCCTTTCATCCTTGACTCCTTCCTGCTATCTCACCAGGAACCTCCTGCTCTTTGTTCTCCCATGCTTATCCACTGTCTCCTGTCTGAGATGCTAGATAATCTGGCTCCCCCAAAGTGCTACATCTTCAATGAAAAAAACAGTGCTTTTCTTTCAAAAATAAGGAAATTTCTAAGCGACCCCAAACTTTTGAACGGTAGTGTATATTCTCTGCATCAACAGTGAACTATACATGTATTCATATAGTATTGCCCTGGGAATTTTGACAATAAACCTTTGTACCTTTACAGATGTCTCTATTTTGTTTTATGTGTGAAGGTTACCACCAAGTGACATAAATACTAAAAGATTGGAAAAAGCTGTCTAAGAACAATCCAGCAGTTTGAGAATCACTTTTGGTTTGGTGCAAGTCTGCCAACAGAATTATGAACCATAAAACAGTTTATGTTAAAATGTTAAATCCCATTAAACCCGAACTCAGGGGTGTCCAATCATGTGCCATGGAGGGCCAAGTCCCTGCAGGTTCTCTCCTCTACCCCATTATTTGGAAATCCAGATGCTAATATGGCCCAGAATTCCTCCATATACTGGGACTATCACTAAAGTGTGTAGGGTCTTCTGCACTGGCACATCCAACAATACAGTCTTCAGCAAATAATTGTTTTGGTTACTTTTCTTAAAAATGAGTCATTATTTTCAGTCTCTGATAAATGGTTCGGGCAGCACTGTGGTGCAGTGGTTAGCACAGTGGCAGCACAGCAAGAAGGTCATGGGATTGATTCCACCCTTGACCATTGTGGGTTCGATCCCACCCCCAGACCATCAGTGACCCTTCTGTGTGGAGTTTGCATGTTCTCCCCGTGTCTGCGTGGGTTTACTCCGGGTACTCCAGTTTCCTCCCACATATCAAAGACATGCAGGTTAGGTTAATTGGCACGCTTTGGACCTGCTCTGGAGTAGTGCCGAAAAAATAGGAACAGTTCTTTAAAAACAGAACTGTCAGGACTTCCGGTGCCTAATGGAAAGGTGGACAAACCGTGCCGAACCGTACTGTACTGTACCGTACCATACCATACCATACCATATTGTACTGACCCTAGTAGTGATGTTCATCCAAGTCAAACCAGTCACAGAAGCAGACATGATGATGTAGTTCTCCGTGTGTCCACTAGATGGAGGTGATGGACCATCTGATGGACTGGAGCGGCAGCAGTTTGGATCACGTGATCCAGAACGAGATAACCATGAAAGTCACGAGTTTATGAATGAAAAGTTGCTAATTTACAAGAAAAAAACCTCAAACCTACAAGACCAACATGTTAATATAAGAAATAAAACTCCAAACTGATGAGAATTAAGTCACAAGTTCAAAAGAAAAAGTCACAAATTTCGAGGGAAAAGGCAAAAATTTACTCGTAAAACTACAGGTATAGACACAAAGTCGGTTTTACAATAAAATATATATATATATATATATATATATATATTATTTGAAGAGAAAAATCTGTTATGTATGAGAAAAGGAGTCAGAGTCTCTCTTGTCATGCAGCCAACCAACCCTTTATTGAGAACACAGAACTATATACTGTACTGTATATAGAACAACCGTGCCCGCCTGACGTCACGTTAGGGGCAGGTACAGCAACACACCACACAACATTCCCCTCCCCATTACAAAAGTGTAACACCACACACACAATTGGGACCCTCCTCAATTTAGAACCCGAATCATGCACTAAGAAAACAGGGAATAATGAACTGTAATAAAACGGCCTACCACATTCACACAAAACAACTAAAATCGGACCGTGTCTTTCAAAATAGAGAGGGACTTTTCAAGATCCTGCCAAAGATAGGATGCCCACCAAAGTTGCAAAGCCTCATCGAATCGTTTCACACCAACATGCAGGGGATAGTGCAGCACGACGGCAACGTCTCAGAGCCATTCAACATACGCAGCGGAGTGAAACAGGGCTGTGTACTTGCACCAACCCTCTTTGGGATTTTCTTTGCTATGCTCCTGAGGCATGCCTTCAGCACAGCAACAGAGGGAATCTACCTGCATACAAGATCTGAGGGCAGGCTTTTCAACCTCGCCCGCCTGAAAGCCAGAACCAAAGTACGCGAGGCTCTAATCGGAGACATGCTGTTCGCAGACGACGCTGCAGTCGCGACCCACACACAGCAGGAGCTTCAGACCCTGATGGACCGCTTCTCCCAGGCATGCAAGGACTTCGGGCTTACCATCAGCCTGAAGAAGACTAACGTCTTGGCGCAAGGCACGGAAGCACCACCAACCGTCACCATTGAGGACTACGAGCTGGAGGTCGTGAATCAGTTCACGTACCTGGGGTCCACGGTCAGCAGCAACCTCTCCCTTGATACAGAGATCAACAAGAGGATTGGAAAATCAGCCTCCACACTCGCTCGCCTCACCACACAAGTGTGGGAGAATCCCAAACTCTCCGTCAAGACGAAGATGGCAGTGTACAACGCCTGCGTCATCAGCACACTGCTCTATGGGAGTGAGACGTGGACAACATACGCCCGGCAGGAAAAGAGACTTAACTCCTTCCACTTGCGCTGCATTCGCCGCATCCTGGACATATCCTGGCAGGACAAAGTGCCCAACACAGAAGTTCTGTCCCGCGCCGGCCTTCCCTCCATGTTCACTCTACTCAGGCAGCGCAGGCTCCGCTGGCTAGGCCACGTTCACCGTATGGAGGATGGCAGAATCCCCAAAGACGTCCTCTACGGAGAACTGGCGACTGGCAGTAGAGACGTTGGCCGCCCACAGCTGCGCTTTAGAGACGTCTGCAAGAGAGACATGAAGGCCCTGGAGATCAACACAGAGCGCTGGGAGGACCTTGCAACGGACCGCTCCAAATGGAGAGGCACCCTGACCAGACAGCTCAAGGCGGGTGAAGAGAGACTGGCTGCTGCAGCAGATGAAAAAAGGACCCGCAGGAAGAACCGCCACAGCTCCAGCAGCACAGAGACCACCCACAAGTGCGACCTGTGTGACAGGGACTGCCATTCGCGCATCGGCCTGTTCAGCCACAGGCGGTGCTGTTCCAGCAGAGTAGACGTTTAGGATTCTCTTCCATGGTCATCATAGACCAATGGAGGCCGACGAATCCCATATCATACATACTCACATGCACACCAGCAGAATATGTACATATTTACATTGCAGCGTTTATGTGACACCAATGTCCATTGGCAGCCAGAGGTAAAACCAGCCTGAAGGCCCAGGGCAGCCCCAAACCATGCACACCCCTGGCCGCCGAAGATAAGACCAGCTCAGAGGCCTCGGGCAGCCCCACAGCATGTGCACCCCTGCCCACCATCTGTCTCTGGGATCAAAACTGACCTCTCCTACGAAAATGTCTCCTCTCACCACCGATTGTCTCACTCCTCTGGACCCGCAGTGCTGCTGTCCAGCACACCGTCCCTCTGTGCTCATTGGTCTGCCCCCAACCGCTTTCCACACCACTGCAGCTGCCATCGTTGTCCCGAACACTCCAGCCCCCAATGGCCACACTCCAGGGAAAACCGAAGCTCACTCATCGATGCTGCTTGTTGCCTCGGGTACCTCGCTGTAACGCCCAGCACCCTCGTCCAGGGCACGTTGAGCTCCGGCACTGAGACCCTGCCCAACCTCTGTGGCGCACGGCTGTCGCTGCTCTCTCCCGGGGCTCCTAGCATCAGTCCCGCCAGCGTCACTCATGGACCCCAGCACCTCGATCACAGCACCCCACTGCGCTGTTTCCATGCCCGGCTGTCGCAGCTCTTTCCTGGTGCTCTCAGTATCACTCTCGTCAGTGTCACTCTCCGACCAAGGCGCTTCATCGCCGCTCCCAGCACCCTCGTCCAAGGTGCTCCGTTGCACCATCTCCATGCCCGGCTGTAGCTGCTCTCTCCCGGGGCTCTCAGCTTTGCTCTCGTCGGTGTCACTCTCAGACCCAGGCGCTTCATCGCTGCTCCCAGCACCCTTGTCCAAGGTGCTCTGCTGCACCATCTCCATGCCCGGCTGTAGCTGCTGTCTCCCGGGGCTCTCAGTTTCATTCTCTTCGTCGTTACTCTCCGACCCAGGTGCTTCATCGCTGCTCTCAGCACCCTCGTCCCAGGCGCTCTGCTGCATCGTCTCCATGGCCGGCTGTAGCTGCTCTCTCTCGGGGCTCTCAGCTTCGTTCTTGTCGTCATCACTCTCCAACCCAGGCGCTTTGTCGCTGCTCTCAGCATCCTTGTCCCAGGCGCGCCGCTGCGTCATCTTCATGCCAGTCTATCGCTGCTCTCTCATGGGGTTCTCAGCCTGCATGCTCCCACTCTTCCGCTGCCCGGCCTCCAGCTGCGTGGATGGCTCCTGTCGCTGCTCTCCCTCTCCGCTGTCATTGCTCACCACATCGTCAAACTCACCAGTGCTACAGTCCTGTACTGTGCTGCACTCCTTGGCTGGCCCGCCGTCTTCAGTGGCGAAGGACTCCTCCACTCACGGCCCCAGTCCCACCTCGAAGCCTAGCTGGTAGCCTGGGACTTGCTTTTGGCGCGCATTTAGTTTTGTGGCTAACTTGCCCATAGACATCAACTGGGCCATTAGCTTCTCTGAGCTAACTAGCCTAGTGTAGAAGATGTCTTACAAACGAGACTGAGTTTATTTCTCAGGAAGCTTTATTGGAAGTCACATCTTCTATCATCAAAGTTCTCAGCATAATAAGAGAGAGAAACACAACTTTCCTCCAGCTTTTATAACCCCCAGAGATACTCAACCCCCACATAGCGTATCTCACACCTTTACCCCCACAGAAGCTCAGTAAACATATGCCCCCATAGTCACACATAGCCCTCGAGACTTGCTGGCATCTCTGCTCTCTTCTCCACCTCGGGGCTCCTGCCGGGACATTGTCTCTGACTCCTTCTTCCCCCAGCACCCACCTCCTAGCCGAGGTCCCTGCTGGGGCATTGTTCATTTGGACGTTTGACTGTAGGCTCTGCACCGTCGAGCTACTGTATGCCTGTGGGGGAGAATGCGTACCATACAGCATGCTACATATGTGCTTTAAATATGCACCATATAACCCCCCCCCCAAACGTTCAAATAAGGACCAGGTACACTTCAAATGCATAGAACTATGACACTCTACACAGAACAAGAGAGAAAAAAACTTGGCACAACAGATTACAGTTCCCACTGCTTGGGCTTCAACACTCTGCCATATCTGCTGTGAGCCGGTCTCGCTCTGCTTGTTGTTGTCCGCTGCATCTGTGAAGTAGAATCGTTAACACATCGTCGTGAAAGCTTAGCAGAGCGTCTCCCGGGTGGCCTGCCGCGGCGGGGGGCACTGGCCAACTGGACTGGGTCGTCAGCTAACACAAAAGCGGGTTTGAGCCTGTTGATGCAGACTAAATCTGTCCTGTCTCCCAAATCAAGCAAAAACTGCTTTTCCCCGGTTTCTAACACTCTGAACGGTCCATCGTAAGGTGGTCTTAAACCTGGCCTCTGTGCGTCGTGTCTAACAAAGACAAATTCTGCATTCTTTAAGGCTTTAGGCACAAAAACACGTGGAAAACTGTGATGAGCGGGACCAGGGAGGGTTGTCACGCCGCGCCATTCATCAGCGGCGCCACCTGCTCACGCACCTGACAATCATCAGCGGCGAGGGATAAAGGCTGTCTCGCCCGGAGGCTCGGCCTGAAGCCGTCAGACTTCGTCCCTCACCGTTGTGAGCATACTTCTCTTCAGCATCACCTTTTTGGTAAGAAGATCGCTTACCTCTCTTCTTCAGTCTTCTCCCCTGTGCACAGGTGGATTCCCCAGCGGCGGACATCTCCACTCCATCGCCCAATCCTCGCTGCTGTACGGAGCTCTCCAGGTGGCTGTCTTCCGGGCTTTGCCCCCTTGTTGTGCCAACTGTCCTGACCCACCAAGTAAGTCCTTCTCTCGCCATAAATCCCTCCTGTGTTGGTGTATGCCCGTCACCCTCTCCCTGTGCTCTCTCCATAGGGTTGCTCGGCTGTACGGTCACCTGCCTCTGTGCCTGGAGCAGACACCATCACCAACACATTTACATCCCGCAGACACGCACTCATTCACTCCTGCTGTTAATAAACTCTTTGAACTACTCTAAGCCTGTATGTGTGCGTCTCCTGAGCCATGCGTTATGTCAAGGGTGTGCAATCCCGCGTCGCTCTGCAGCCGCTGAGCGGGGAGGCGCTCCGGAGCAGGATTCTCAGGGAGGAAATCTCCTGGTAACCGGAGGGGTTGGGCGAAGACGAGTTCGGCCGGAGAGGCATGCAAGTCCTCTTTAGGAGCTGAACGCAACCCTAATAAAACCCATGGAAGTTTATCAACCCAATTTGTGTCCGTGAGAGCCGCTCTGAGGGCTGCTTTCAATGACCGATGGAAGCGCTCGCACAAACCGTTGGCCTGGGGGTTATACGCGGTCATGCGATGAATTTTCACCCCCAGGCTGAGTGCCATGGACGACCAGAGCTCGGAAACAAACTGTGGTCCTCTGTCGGACGTTAAGTCTGACGGGATACCAAAGCGCGCGACCCAAGCCGTTAAAAAGGCGCGTGCAACATCTGCCGTTGTAGTTGCCGCCAGAGGAACCGCCTCTGGCCAGCGCGTGGTGCTGTCTACCATGGTTAGAAGGTGTGTGAAACCCTGGGACAGCGGAAGCGGTCCTACTAAGTCGACATGCACATGATCAAAGCGTTTGGCTGGGATGTGAAAAGGTTCTAGAGGGGCTCGTGTGTGTTTGTGTACCTTTGCCCTTTGACACGCAGTGCAAGCTGCAGCCCACTCTTTGACTTGTTTACGCAGCCCCGGCCAAACAAACTTCTCCCCTACCATTTTGATAGAAGCGCGGACGTGCCAGTGAGTGTATTAAGTCAAAAACACGGCAACGCCACGCAGCCGGGACTACGGGACGGGGACGCCCCGTGGAGATATCGCAGATTAGGGAGGGCATGCCTCTTTGAAGCACCCTGTGCTCCAGCCTTAGCCCTGTTGGCCCAGACTGGAACGCGCGCACGTCCGCGTCGCCAACCTGTTCAGCGGCCATGGCTGCGTAATCTAAACCGACGCAGACCGGAGCTGTGAGCGCTCCCGTGCCGCCAGCCTGACCTAGGTCTGCCGTAGCCGACTCTGCCCCCTGGGGGCCTGTCGCTGCAACCGCACGCGAGAGGCAATCTGCCACTACATTGTGTTTACCTGCCACGTGTTGAATGTCCGTGGTAAACTCCGAAATTGCAGCCAGCTGCCTCTGCTGTCGGCCCGACCAGGGCTCTGAAACCTTGGCCATTGCAAAAGTTAAAGGTTTATGATCCACGAACGCGGTAAAACGGCGTCCTTCCAACCAGAACTGGAAGTGGCGGATGGCCAAATGTAGGGCCAAAAGCTCCCTGTCAAACGCGCTGTATTTACGTTCGCTATCGCGCAATGTTTTGCTGAAAAATGCGAGTGGTTGCCAGCATCCTGCAACCAGTTGCTCGACCACCGCTCCCACTGCCACGTCGGAGGCGTCTGTGGTTAGCGCCATGCGAGCTGCCGGCACCGGGTGTGCCAATAACGCAGCGTTGGCGAGGGCTGATTTGACCTGTGAAAAAGCGCGCTCCCGATCCGGGGACCACTCGACCTTGGCTGTAGGTTTTTGCTTCTTTAATGCCGCGTACAATGGGTGCATAAGCCGTGCCGCGTTTGGGAGGAAACGGTTATAAAAATTGACTGTCCCCAAAAATTCTTGCAGCGCCTTGACCGTCTGCGGTTGGGGGAAATCCGTTATCGCGCGCACTTTATCCGGCAGCGGGACCGCGCCTTCTGGCGACACGCGGTGTCCCAAAAAATCAATTTTCGTTACCCCGAATTGGCACTTCGCTGGATTAATGATCAGCCCGTGTTCTGTGAGCCTCTGAAAAACGGCTGTGAGGTGGCGTTCGTGTTCGGCTTCGGACGCGCTGGCTACCAAAATATCGTCCAAATAAGCGAACACAAAAGGGAGGTCGCGCAGCACTGCATCCATCATGCGTTGGAACGTCTGCGCGGCGCCCTTGAGGCCGAAAGGCATGCGCAAAAACTCGAAAAGCCCGAAAGGGGTTATAACTGCCGTTTTGGGTATGTCCTGCGCGCGGACTGGAACTTGGTGATAACCACGCACCAAGTCTATTTTGGAAAAGATGCGCGCCCCCGCTAAATGCGCCGAAAAATCTTGGATGTGCGGAATCGGATAGCGGTCGTGGGCTGAAGCATTATTTAATCTGCGGAAATCACCGCACGGGCGCCACGAGCCGTCAGCTTTGGGTACCATGTGCAGGGGTGACGACCAGGCGCTGTTGGAACGCCGGACTATGCCCAGCTTTTCCAAGTTGGCGAATTCCTCGCGCGCGATGGCCAGTTTAGCTGGGTCCAACCGCCGAGCCTTTGCGAACACAGGGGGGCCAGCAGTGCTTATGAAATGCTCTACCCCGTGTTTGGCAACTGACGCTGAAAATGTAGGGACCGTGAGTGCTGGAAACTGGTTGAGTAATGCATGAAACTTACCACCCGCAGCAGTGACATTGGAATGCGCCGAAGGCAGGGCCACCCGAGCTGTGCAGGAGATAGAATAGAAAGACAGTGCATTTATAATACGTCTATTAGCAAGATCAACTAACAAACTGTTTGAGCACAAAAAGTCAGCACCTAGCATGTTGTTGCTAACTGCAGCAACAACGAAGGTCCACTCGAAGTTGCGTCCGTGGAGGGACAGGTGGAGTGTCTTCTCCCCATAGGTTTTGACCGTGGAGCCGTTCGCTGCTAACACCAGGGGCCCGTTGGCCGGCCCCAGTGTGTCCGCGTAGGTAGGCTTGACAAAACTCAGCTGGGAGCCCGTGTCCACCAGGAATTCTTTCCCAGAATTCGCGTCCGTCACGAAAAGCAGCTTGTTCTTCGTGCCGAGAGTCGCAGCTGCTACCGGCTCCCGGTCCTGGCGTTTCCCTGGCGCTGGTACTGGCACGGCGGGACGCATCTGCGGGCTTTGTCGGCGAAACGTCGATGGTAGAAGCAGATGGCGTTGTCAGCTCTACTTCTCCTGGTCTCCGCCGCTGCTGCCGTCATCGGGTCCGGTGCCGCAGCCTCTGGTCTCCCTCCTTCTCGCGAAGGGGCGGTCATCTCTGCTGCCGCCGTCGTGGCTGTGCGCCGTCTATGGGAGTCGACGAGCCGTTGCGCCACCTGTCCCAGCTCGTGGTAGTCACGGTTGGCGAGCGACTGCGAGCTGGTCAGGGTAACTCTCACTGCCGGCGGGAGCATCCTGAGGAAGAGGTGGGCGAAGATAAAACCGTCGTCATCCTCGCCTCTCAGGCTCATCATCTGTGCCATCAGATCCGCTGGCCTGTCTGCTTCTCCCTCTGATAGCGCCAGGAGCTTCTCTACATGCTCTTCCTGCGAGGGAGTGAAAGCTCGGATTAGGGCAGCTTTCAGTGTGCCGTACTTGTTGTCTTGGGGTGGGTGGTTGGTCAAACTCTCCACCCGTTGCACTGTGAGGCTGTCCAGCTTCGCGACGACATGGTGGAACCTCGTTGCATCTGCCGAGATACCCCGAAGGTGGAATTGCGCCTCCACAGTGGTAAACCAGGAGCGCGGGTTATGTTGCCAGAAGTCGGGCAGCTGTAGCATGGTAGCTGCGTTAACCCGGTGAGCTCCTGCGGAGTCCGGCGTGGAAAGGTTGTTGTCACTGGACATAGTAGTCGTAGGTCACCAGTGTAGAAGATGTCTTACAAACGAGACTGAGTTTATTTCTCAGGAAGCTTTATTGGAAGTCACATCTTCTATCATCAAAGTTCTCAGCATAATAAGAGAGAGAAACACAACTTTCCTCCAGCTTTTATAACCCCCAGAGATACTCAACCCCCACATAGCGTATCTCACACCTTTACCCCCACAGAAGCTCAGTAAACACATGCCCCCATAGTCACACATAGCCCTCGAGACTTGCTGGCGTCTCTGCTCTCTTCTCCACCTCGGGGCTCCTGCCGGGACATTGTCTCTGACTCCTTCTTCCCCCAGCACCCACCTCCTAGCCGAGGTCCCTGCTGGGGCATTGTTCATTTGGACGTTTGACTGTAGGCTCTGCACTGTCGAGCCACTGTATGCCTGTGGGGGAGAATGCGTACCATACAGCATGCTACATATGTGCTTTAAATATGCACCATACTAGCTCCATTTGGCACCAACACTCCCGCCACCCACAGCTTCATGATCCTTGTCTGCTCGGCGAAGGACTTGGCCAGCCGCTCAACAGCATCCACATAACACTTCGTTTCACCCAACGTACCGAGAATTCTTCGGCCTTCCACGCCAGCATGGTGGGCCAGAAGTGCTCATCTTCATCTCCTGTTTAGTCTACTTAGGCCCAGCGCCCCGATGTAATCCTTGAAAATGACTACCCACTTAGGCCACAGGATCACTGGCTCTCCCGTGTACTCCAGAAATGGTAGCAGGGATGGAGGTAGCCCATCCGCTCCCATAATTTATTCTCGTAGCCAAAATGTTATGTATGAGAAAAGGAGTCGGAGTCTCTCTTGTCATGCAGCCAACCAACCCTTTATTGAGAACGCAGAACTATACATACAGAACAACCGTGCCCGCCTGGCATCACGTTAGGGACAAGTACAGCAACACACACGTATACCACACAACAAAACCTCCAAAATTAACCCCCCCCCCCCCCAAAAAAAAATATTTCTTTTTAGAGAAAGTCACTAGTTTACAAATAAAAACTTGCAAATTCACAAGTAAAAAAGAGAAAACATTTGCACAGCAAACAATAAAAACAGATCAGTTTGTTCGTGTTACTTCACTGTTTTAATCTTATTTTAAGGCTCTATTTTCCTCATCCCATGTAGATTTTTTTGAAAACAAAAAACTTCTTCAAATGTCTCCAGTCAGTGTTTTGGGCTTCTCTCAGTCCGCGATGAGCCACCCCAGACCTGGAGAAAGCACTACATGACCTAAAAAATAAAAATAAAAAGGTGTTTTCATCCTCTTCCTCTCCTGTGAAGGAGCCAGGCTTCCTGCTCTCACTTCCCAGAATTCCCCACTGCCGGGCAGGAGAATGCTGGGAATATCCGGACAGGACAAGGAAGTGACATCACGGCGGTGACCTTCCTGTCAGAAGGTCGGCTCTCCTGGAAAACCATCAAGACTTCCACACAAACATAAACACATACAGGAGTGTAGGTCAGGGGGCTGCAACCTGCGGCTCCGGAGTCAGATGGGGCTCCTATAACCTGTCTATAGGTGGCTTAGAAATAATAATAACAAGAAACTCTGAAAAAAATATTTCCTTAAGAAAATGTAGTGTGAATGTTGTTAGCTTAAAAAGATTTTATGAAATGCTAAGGCTAAAATACGCAGTGTTAAAATATAAATCCCCTACAAAAACAAATGTGCAAAAATGATATCTTGTTCTCTTTTCTACAAAAAAACCCCTTTCATTATCTTACAGTTTAATGTCAAAATTTTTTCACTTCAAATGCCAGAATTTGTGAATAGGCCCACCCAGATTCCACAAGGCTAATGGCAGCTAGCGCTACATTAAACAGAATAAATCATGTGATAAAAAGCCTTACCGGTTGAAGGACATGCCCAGTCGTTTGCACAGTGGCCCAGGATAATGACTGAAACTGCATCGGTTCTTAAAAGCAGTTTAATGGTAAAACCCATCTTAATTTGGGTCAAGTTTTCAAAGCAGTCGTCCAAAAATGCTAACTGGTCCTGGAGGCTAACTTCAGTTAGGCCAGCGAGTCCTGATTGGCTCACCTATAATGATGTCACCAAAAACACTCCACCTAAACTTGTCTTTTTCCAAAGGGAGCTTAACTGAAATTTCACAGTAAAAAAATGAGACACATTTGAATGATTTTACCCTTAATATGTCTTGTAAGTTATGTATAAAAAAACATGTTACAGACATATTAAGAAAAAACTAAATTTTTGCTGGAATATTACATTAAAGCGGACCAATTTTGGCTCACAGTATAAATAGCTGAAAATTGAACAAAATTAGCTTAAAAGCAAAAATTGCCGTTCGCGGGCCACTAACTTAAAACCTATCTTAGTAATCAGTTAACTTGACAATAATGCTCAATAAATTTTTAGCATAAACACTTAAATGCTGAAATAGCCTAAATTTACAAAATGTTAGAAAAAAAAAGCAGAACTAGCTCAAGTTGAAGAAAGTTATTTTAAAAATGCTAGCTTCAAATTTAAAATAGCCTAAACATTTAGTGTTGGTATAAAAGCAGACATGGGTTAAAGCTGAATAATGTTATATTAAAAATGTTAAATAAAAGCTTAACAGCAGAAAAAAAAAAATGCTAGCTTAAAAGCTGTGGCCTGAATTTTGTCAGTGCTTATATGAAAGTAAACATAGCATAAATCAGTGAATTAATGAAATGGCCAGGTTGGAGACAGACCACTAATATTTGCAGGATGAAACCTCTCTCCAAATCTATTACTTATCTTAAGTCAGTTTATCAAATAACTTGTAAAAATAGTCAATACATCACCAACTGGTACCACGTCTCCACCTCGAACGCTCTAGGACTCGCGTCCCTTGACTGTGGGGCTCTTTCATCTGCTGGTGTAATTAGAAATCCCAATTGATCACAGGTGCAGCAGCCACTCACTGCTCTCCTGGCAACTCAGGGAGAAAGAAAGCGAAAGAGAGAAAATGGAGAGGTTCGTACCATCCGTTACATCTCCCCCTCCTTTTAGATAGCTATGTCCTCAAGGCAAATAATGTTCATACCGAGCTAGGAGTCTGCCTTGAGTGGTTCTTTGAGAACTGCTGCGGGACCCGGATCCCCCCTGGGACAGACTGCTGCTCCTCCACAAGATCCCCCGACCGTTGCCATGGGAGCAGTGCCCCAGGAAAATTGGTACCTTCAACAGGAAGTAAACCCCACACCTGCTGTGGATGTCTCTCCCCCACCCTGTCCTCTTCACGTTTCAGGCATCAGTTTATAGTTCACTGGAGAAGGGCAAACTAAGTTCTGATGCAACACTTTCTCTGATCCCTGCCCTGTTTCAGGCTTTAAAACAAATACTGGCAAATCTGAGTTAGGCTGATTTACAACAACATGTGGTGTACTGTCCCAAACATCTGACAGCTTACCTCCTGCCCTTGGCCCCTGCTGCCACAACAGGACCCGTTCCCCAGGAAGCTGTGGCACACTCAACGGCTGCTTGTCATGGCTCTTCGTCTGTTTCTGCCGAGTGTCCTCAAGTCTTGTTGCCACCTGTTGATGGGTCACTTTAAGTTTCTGATGATGCAGTCTAGCTCAGTCTGTTTGCAGCTCAACTCGTATGCCTTGAGTGCCAAGTGTCACATACAAGGGAAGACGGGGATGCCACCCATAGAGGAGATAAGGAGTTTGTCCTGTGGGCTAATGGATGGTGTTATTATATATGAATACAAGCTTATACAGTGGGGCAAAAAAGTATTTAGTCAGCCACCAATTGTGCAAGTTCTCCCACCTAAAAGATGAGAGAGGTCTCCAATTTTCATCAAAGGTATACCTCAACTATGAGAAACAAAATGAGAAAAAAAAATCCAGAAAATCACACTGAAGGATTTTTAATGAATTGGTAAATTCCTTGGTAAAATAAGTATTTGGTCACCTACAAACAAGCAAGATTTCTGGCTCTCACAGACCTGTAACTTCTTCTTTAAGAGGCTCCTCTGTCCTCCACTCGTTACCTGTATTAATGGCACCTGTTTGAACTCATTATCAGTATAAAAGACACCTGTCCACAACCTCAAACAGTCAGACTCCAAACTCCACTATGGCCAAGACCAAAGAGCTGTCAAAGGACACCAGAAACAAAATTGTAGACCTGCACCAGGCTGGGAAGACTGAATCTGCAATAGGTAAGCAGCTTGGTGTGAAGAAATCAACTGTGGGAGCAATTATTAGAAAATGGAAGACATACAAGACCACTGATAATCTCCCTCCATCTGAGGCTCCATGCAAGATCTCACCCTGTGAGGTCAAAATGATCACGAGAACAGTGAGCAAAAATCCCAGAACCACACGGGGGGACCTAGTGAATGACCTGCAGAGAGCTGGGACCAAAGTAACAAAGGCTACATCAGTAACATACTACGCCGCCAGGGACTCAAATAGTGCAGTGCCAAACGTGTCCCCCTGCTTAACCCCTTAACACCTGAATTTATTTCCAATTATGAAAAAAAAAAAATTTTACTTGTGTTTTTGCTTTCAAGTAGATGCTAAATTAACCCCTTGCACTCTGGTCAATTTCCCTAAAAACGCCTAAAAATAACATACCCAAAGTAAATCAAAAGCTGTTCTTCAACCCTTTGCAGCATCTTCATGGGGTTGGTCTCATTTAAAAGAAAACACTTTGAATTTTTTGGCAAAACAGTCATAATCTCTCTAAGTGCTCCAGCCACTGAGTAACAGTCATCTAAACATACTGAACTTGAAGAAAATAAATTTCGCCTGGGTGTTTTTTTGGATACAAATGCTTGCAAATAACACACAGCTGTCAGATCCGGGCTGGAAAATGCAACAGAAATGTAGAACCAAGTGTTATCCAGCTGAGGTCAAAATTTTGTAACAATACCACAAAAAATGAATATATTACACAGCTTTATTCATAGGTTGTTCCCAGGCATTTTTGAACTGTGCCAAATTGTGCCCAGTGGCACAGTTTGGAAAAACGTCTGTAACTTTTGAATGATTCAATATAGAAGCTTCATCTTGGGCTGTTTATTCATTCATGAATGAATGAATATCATTCATTCAGATTCTAAAATATCTGTAATGTAGAAGATAACAACCCCCCCCCCCCCGCACTACAGAGGACGGACATTGCCCGGTGTGCCGCGGTCACGGTGCTCCGCGGTCTACTACGCACAGTTGTAATTTACCGATCGGTCAAAAGTCATTTTTGATTACAGTTTTCAGGGATAAAGAATAATTTAGCTTATAACACTTACCTGTCCACAACAGCAGCGTCGCTGGCGAACTTCTCTTCCTCATTGTCAGACGAACATGACGCTGGTCCGCTTGTTACGGACTCGTGGTTCTGGTCACGCGACCCGGTCAAACCATAATTCCATTATTGCGGTTTTGCGCTTCCATGATTGCGGTTTTGGCGAACGATTTTTCAAAACAAATAAGAACAGTAGTAAGAAAAAAAGACTGGCAAACGCGTGTGTGTCACCCAGCGGCTAAAACAAAACAGATTTTGCAAGGGAGGCACGCTTTTGAACTACTGTGCTTCAATTGGCTCGCTGTATTCGCAGCCGTTGGTAGGCGGGTCCTTCTTGCTAGGTTTTCAGTCATTCGTTCTTCAAGGTTTCAGAAACCCAATTCAAGGCTCTTATTAGTCGAATGAGAGGTCAATCACATCTAAACCAATCAAAGCACTCCTTTGGCTTTCTGTTCGTGGCTGTGTCTGTAGTGGAAGAACGGAAATGCAGCTTTTTTCTTTTTTCAGTGCCTCCTAGGACGCACACTGTGCATCCTAGGAGACGCCCTCGTGCGCCCTAGGACGCAGAGACGTGTCCGCCCGCGGTACACCAAAGTGCAACAGGTTAAGTTGAGAAAGTTAATTTGACTATAGCACACAAAATAGATATAATTTTAGGTATGATGCAAATTAGCAATAACAGGCATCTATGGTAAAAAAAAAAAAATTGGTAAAAAAGCACCTGTTCCCATCTCAAGTATGAAGAGTCTTTTACTTATGCAACAAAGTTATTTTCAGTATTTTCAACTCTCATGACTGCCAAACTATATCCCTAACCCTAACCCTAACCCTAGCAATCAGGAAATGGATGGTGCTCCGTCTCTGACCGTTCCTACGAGAAACTAATGCTTGCAAAAGGTTCCTAGGTATGTGTTGGAAGTGCTCCAACCGGAAGTGGAAGACGGTATTCTGGTTGCATTTGGAGTGGAAGCGGTTTGATGCGAATTCGCAACAACAGGCGTCAAGGGGTTAAGCCAGTGCATGTCCAGGCCCGTCTGAAGTTTGCTAGAGAGCATTTGGATGATCCAGAAGAGGATTGGGAGAATGTCATATGGATAGATGAAACCAAAATAGAACTTTTAAAAACTCAACTTGTCGTGTTTGGAGGAGAAAGAACACCATACCTACTGTGAAGCATGGGGGTGAAAACATCATACTTTGGGGCTGTTTTTCTGCAAAGGGACCAGGGCGACTGATCCGTGTAAAGGAAAGAATGAATGGGACCATGTATCGTGAGATTTTGAGTGAAAACCTCCTTCCATCAGCAAGGGCATTGAAGATGAAATGTGGCTGGGTCTTTCAGCATGACAGTGATCCCAAACACACTGCCCAGGCAATGAAGGAGTGGCTTCGTAAGAAGCATTTCAAGGTCCTGGAGTGGCCTAGCCAGTCTCCAGATCTCAAACCCATAGAAAATCTTTGGAGGGAGTTGAAAGTCCGTGTTACCCAGCGACAGCCCCAAAACATCACTGCTCTACAGGAGATCTGCATGGAGGAATAGACCAAAATACCAGCAACAGTATGTGAAAACCTTGTGAAGACTTACAGAAAACGTTTGACCTCTGTCATTGCCAACAAAGGGTATATAACAAAGTATTGAGATGAACTTTTGTTATTGACCAAATACTTATTTTACCGAAGAATTTACCAATTAATTCATTAAAAATCCTTCAGTGTGATTTTCTGGATTTTTTTTTCTCATTTTGTCTCTCATAGTTGAGGTATACCTATGATGAAAATTGGAGACCTCTCTCATCTTTTAAGTGGGAGAACTTGCACAATTGGTGGCTGACTAAATACTTTTTTTCCCCACTGTATATATAGTCTGGCCAGTGGTTCTTCTGGTTCTTCTCCAAAGTGCCTAGAAGGGACAGCAGAGTCTGGTTAAAATGCTCACAAACTCCATTCCCTTGTGGATGATAAGGGGTCGTCCGACTTTTTGTGGTTCCAGAGTCAGGGAGTACATCCGGGCCTGTCCTCATTGTGCCACTGGGAAGACATCTTCTGCCTCTCCAGCTGGATTACTCCATCCCCTCCCCATCCCAGGCAGGCCATGGTCCCATGTGGCTCTGGATTTCATCACCGGTCTCCCATCATCCAACTATAACACGGTAATTCTAACTCTGGTCGACAGATTCTCCAAGGCTGCTCATTTCGTCCCCCTGCAGGGGCTGCCCACGGCCAAGGAGACATCGGACCTCCTAGTCCAGCATGTGGTTTGTCTTCATGGCATCCCCTTGGACATCGTCTCGGACCGGGGTCCCCAGTTCATGTCCCAAGTGTGGAGGGCGTTTTGCGGTGCCTTGGGGTCCACGGCGAGCCTATCTTTGGGCTATCATCCTCAGACCAACGGGCAGTGTGAACGAGCAAACCAAGAATTGGAGGCCACGCTGCGGTGTGTCGCCACCAGGAATCCCTCGTCTTGGAGCTCCCACCTTCCCTGGATTGAGTATGCGCATAACACTACCATCTCTTCAGCCATAAGCATGTCTCCTTTCCAGGCCTCGTTGGGATACAATCCCCCACTGTTCCCGGAGGAGAAGGGGGACATCGCAGTTCCTTCTGTTCGTGCCCACCTGCAGCGGTGTCGTCGGATCTGGAAGACTACCCGGGAGCCTCTGCAACGCACAGCTGAGCGCAACACGGCAGTGGCCAGCCATCACAGGGCTCCAGCTCCCGCCTACCAGGTGGGCCAACAGGTATGGCTAGCTACAAAACACATTGACTTAAAGGGTGAGAGGAGGAAGTTGTCTCATAGGTTCATCGGACCCTTTCCCATCACACAAATAATTAGCCCAGTGTGTGTGCGGCTATCTCTCCCCCCCTCCCTCCGCATCTGTCCTTCTTTTCACGTCTCCCAGGTCAAGCCTGTCTGCTCCAGCCCCTTGTATCCTCCTACCAGGGACCCACCACCACCGATGATGATCGACGGCGACCCGGCTTGGAAGGTCAACGCCATTCTGGACGTCTGACGCCGGGGTCACGGTCTACAGTACCTGGTGGATGGGGAGAGCTATGGGCCGGAGTGGAGATCCTGGGTGCGCCCCTCCTTCGTGCTGGACAAGCAGCTCATCAGGGACTTCCACTGGGCGCACCCAGGTAGGATGGATCAACCGCCGAGAGGTGTGTCGTTGCGGGGGGAGTACTGTCATGGCCGCCAATTAGGCGCACCTGCGCACTCACCTGTCTACCATTTGGCTCTGCCTATATATTCTGTGAGACCCAGGGATCTGCGCAGAGTCGTCTGCTTCCTTCCTGAGGAAACTGTACTCGCCAATCTCCACACTGAGCTTCCAGCCTCATCATCCTCCAGCGCTTCTACTCGCCAAGGGTCTCCAAACCATCCGGCAGTCAAGTAAGCCTGAACCTTTCCTCTCACCCAACCTTTACCCCTGTGCACAGTCGGTGTCCTTCTGGCAGCGGACTCTCCTGTCTCGTTCACCTGCCTGCTACATCTCCAACGGGCGACTGGCATTGTCCTCCTGGCCTGGGCCGTGGTGCCAACCTATGCACTTCTCCAACACAGCAAAAAGTAAGGACAGTTCTATCTGGCATTTCCCCTGTCAATATAACCCCTGATGTTCTCTCTGCTCTGTCCCTAGGGTTGCCAGGGTGCACGGTGCTCTGCTCGCCCCAAGCTGATTCAACAACGCACTACACTCACTACAGCCATCCACACACGCATCCACACACTCACACTATTATTAATAAAGGGTTAACTGAGTTTCCTGAGTTGTGTCTGCTTTCTGGGTCTGCACCATGTCAGTCACCTCCTCCTACACCCAGGGCACCGCCATGTTGGTACACCCAGCTAGTATATATTACAAATATAATACCTAACATCCCCTCCCCTTTGAAAAAAATCACAGGCACACTAATTGGGCCCTCCCAAAATTTAAACCCGACTCACACTCTAAACAGTGCAGTGCGGTGGCGCAGTGGTTAGCACTGCACCAGCACAGCAACTCACCCTTGGCCATGGGATCCCTGGTTCGATCCCAGCCCCTGACCAACAGTGATCTGTGTGGAGTTTGCATGTTCTCCCCGTATCTGCGTGGGTTTACTCAGGATTTCTCCGGTTTCCTCCCACATGCCAAAAACATGCAGGTTAGGTTAATTGGAGACTCTAAAGTGGCCCTAGGTGTGAATGTGTGTGTGAATGGTTAAGGGATAGCGCCGTACCGTGGCTGCTTCATCCATCCAGGTGGATGCCCTCAATTTCCCCTCTGGGGATCAATAAAGTATACAAAAAAAAAAAACAACACAGAAATATACAGACCTAGCCATTCATACCACACCAGCCCGATGGACCACTCCACCATAGATCAAACAGTCAATGAACATAAAAGGGCCATTCACAAAAATAAATTAAACCTGGTACAATGTACACATTATAGACATTAAGAACAATAAATAACTATATATTATACAATGGCGGTCCCAAGACTCCTCACTCTAGTATTCCCACCCCACAACATGGGCAAACATCTTAAAAAAAAAAATACAGGGCACATTTGCATTTCAAACACTCTTTTTCTTTCAAACGTTCACACCTGTGTTTAACCACATTTAACGCACTCACACACAGAGGCACTCAATACACACAACGGTGGTCATCTCTTTCCTTTTTTTTTTTTACAGTAAACAATAACATTAGCAATATAAGCTAGAAACACACCACAATAAGACACACCATCAGCCCCTTACACATAGAGACAAAAGTCCCACCACCGGTCTCCCGGCGGCTCTCCCCGGAGCATCCATCCCGCGGCCCGCTGCCAGAGCCTCTCCGCCTCTTCTTCACCGGAGACGCGCTGCACTGGCATTTCTCCCCTTCCCAACGCCACAGCTTGTTCGGGTGCCGTCTGGACCCATCCGTCAGCTCAAGGTAACCGTCATCACCAGTCCATACCACCCGCAGCTCACCCTGGTCACCATGTTGCTCCCTTGACTTGCAGACCTGTCCAAGCCGAGACTTAAACCTAAGGCGCATGTTATCACCCACGCCCAGGGGAGTACTCACTGGCTTCTTGTGTTCACGGTGTTGTCACCTGGTTCCCACGTGGTGTCGTAGCATCCCACTGATCCGGCTCGAGTTCTGTCCCTGTTTTTTCATTTTGGGCACGCCTAGGGCTCGTGCCACCTGGTCTCGCCCAGATCGCTTTCATTTCTTGCGCTGAGTTGGCCGCGTCAGAACCAATCAACAGTAGTACTCAGCCAGCCACTGGAGCCACGCTGTGCCTACCCATTAAGTCCATCCGCCTCTATGGGCGTCGAACCGTGCCGTTCGGGTCCCTCATCCAGGGTACCGTGAACACTGGCACAGGACACCTGCCGTGGGGCCATTCCATGGTGCTGGTGGGGCCCCCCCTCACTCGGTCCGGGCCAGCCCGAGTCCCACACTTCTTCACCATGTCCCACGTAGAAGGGCCGGTCCCATAGCCCACCGCCTGACCACTCCTCACTGACGCTACAGGTGACAGAAAAACCAAGCCCATAGAACAGATCACAGCCCGTTAGGTTGTTCTCTTCATGAGACACCATGAACTCAGTCGCGCACATTGAAGCTGACTTGTACCTCGCCGATAGCCATACTGAGCCCATGATGTCCAGGGGGTTGCTACGGTAGCCGTAACAGGCAGTGTCCGTTCTACTCACTGTGTAGTGTGGGAAACACGTCTTCACCGTCGTCAGATTCAATCTGGAGTTCTCGACCCCGTGTCTACCATCAGCGGGACTGGCACTCCGTCCAGCACAATGTTACATAGGATGCGTCCGTCTGTGCTCAGCGAAACCATGTGGACCACCATGGATGTCTTCTTAGCTGAAGCCCCCTTTTCTGGCCCCCGGTCTTCCTTTTCAAAATTCCGGCATACTCTGATGAAGTGGTGGAACAAACCGCACCGTCCACAACACTTCCCCTTCGCTGTGCACTCCTTTGCCTTATACCAGGGCCTGCTGGATCCGCAGCCGTAGTATCTTGGCGTCCCCAGGGCAGACCTAATCTTCATGACAGCTGCATGTTCATTGTCGCTGTCGTCGTCAGGATCCAAGGCCAGTCCCTTCCACTGTCTCTCGTTCCTGGGCAGGGCCTCCATGCCACCTTGATTTCTTGTAA
This sequence comes from Pholidichthys leucotaenia, assembly GCA_020510985.1. NCBI lineage: Eukaryota > Metazoa > Chordata > Actinopteri > Cichliformes > Pholidichthyidae > Pholidichthys > Pholidichthys leucotaenia. The sequence continues at coordinate 7,076,808 of CM035850.1, forward strand.
TTTTTTCTGCTGCCTCATGTTGTTGTGTTAGCTCCATGGCGGCAAGCAATATTAGTCACCAACATGAGTCAGCAGACGGAACCTCGCAGAGGAATACGCCACGTGCTCCACTAGCTGGTTGCGGATCATTTCCTCCTCCAAGGCCCTGAATCTGCACTCTCCCGCCAGCTGCTGAAGGTCCACCACAAACTGCTGAACTAATTCCCCCATTCACTGGCGTCACTGTCTGAACTGGAATGCATCTCATTATGGTGTTTTCAGGGGCGTGAAAATAACCCGCCATGAGTCGCACCACATCCCCGAATGGGCCACCTCCTCCTAGTGTGCTCAGGATCCTCTGGTCCTCCATTCCCAAGTTGTGGACCAGAATAGCTCTTGCACGCAATTTGTCCAGGTCGCTGAGGTCCAGAGCCGTGCGGTAATTTTCGAAGGCTGCGTACTACCTGGCCCAGGGACCAGGCGGCTCACCCGCAGCCTCCAGGAATGGCCGAAAAGCAGTAGCTGCCCTCTCCATGCCGTATATCCTCGTCGCCAAATGTCACGTCCTGAAATGATGAAGAGTCGAGGTAACGTTTGGTAGTTTTATTATAACACTATAACAAGAACACAGGAGTCACTACGCCAGCCTGAGAGTCCACAGCGAAGAGATAAGATGTCGCCCACTGTGGCTTCTTATACCCCAGGTGGTGCCAGCCAAGGAGGTGGGGCGTCACCTCCTCCTACACCCAGGGCACCGCCATGTTGGTACACCCAGCTAGTATATATTACAAATATAATATCTAACAGTTACATTACTAATTCTTGTTTTTTGTCTGACAAGATTTTTTTTTTCTTGTCGTGCAGTTTTCTGTAAGAAAATCTGACTTAATCCAAAAGGGTTCATATTGTCTTCTAAATTAATTATAATGTTTTTCTTTTCTATCAGACAGTCTGATAGAAAAAAAATTACGTCTGTAAGAAGTAAGTAAGTACATCTATGTATGTATTTGACTTGTTCTAAGTTTTTTTTTACTTGTTTTAAGCAATTTAATCTGGTTTTTAGTCAAAAAAATTCTGCCAATGGAGCAAGAAAATTTTACTTATCGAATTGCTTAAAACAAGTAAAAAAAAAAAGTTGCCAGAAAATTTTTACTTATTTCAAGAAGAATTAAAAAGAAACATGACAAGACGAGACCAGAGAAAGAAAAAGAAAAGACAATTAGTGGTAAAAGCAGTAAACACAGGAGTTTATTTTCTCACCTCTGTGCAGTCGCCACTGCTGTTGCTAAAATGCGCTTAGCTTTTGCTTCTCTTCTATATAGCTGTGAAACAGACTGCAGTTGTACCCCCTATAGGGCTGGGGTGAATCTGCATCAAACGTTTGGTCGAACAATCAAAGCAAATGGAGTGTATCTACAGCCGTGCGCGTGCCGACCTTGTCCAAAGCGTGTGCATTAGGCTCTTTGCAGAACCATCCTATGAGGTCGTTAAGCTGGATTCATGCTGCACCCTCTGCTGTCCGTGTATGTGCAACTGGAAACCTCGTGTGACGAAATTTACATCATTGTCTCCAGTCCGCTAGTGTCCCCAGTGCTTGACCGCGGACGACTGGGTGCAGCCCAAATTTTGTGACCACGCCACCTGCCCACAACCTGAACGCGTTGACGGCGCATGCACAAGACTGAACATCCCATTCACGAAGTGGAAATATTGACACAGCATACAAAGACAAAGTAGACGAAGAAGACAGCGAGGAGGCGGAAGACGAGAATAAACAGACTTTGTAATTCTGCCGCAGAATATAGTAACAGCGCCTCCTCTTCCTCTCGGTGACGGTTAAACGACGGCATTGTTGTTGATGTGCGTTGCTCTCACGTTTCTTCGTTGGTGAAAATCCTGGCGCATCAGCACATTGGTGCTACCTATAGGGCGGGAGTGAAACTGCAAATGATGGTTGTGCGCATGCGTCAACCGCTTGGCCTGGGTAGATGAAAAAAGTGAGCATGTACAGTGCCGGGCTCGTCCAAAGCGCACGCGGACCAAAGCGGATTAGAGGGGAAGTGCAGCATGAATAAGGCTTTACCATGGGGCCTGATCATTTAGGACTGGGTTCCTTCGTCAGGATTTTCCTCTGTCCTCCTCTGTGGTTCTGCTGACCTCTGACTGACCCTCCTCTGTTCCTCTGACCCTTCACCATCAGACACACAATCACTTTCTTTTCCCTCAGGTGGCTGTAAAGACGGGCCGGATCAATGTCCCAGCGACCGGCCATTATTAACCCCCGACTGGTGTTCTGTTTCACCACAATGGTGTTACTGTGGTGTTCCTATTGTCCACGGACCATTGAGAGGCATTTTTCTTTCTGTCTCTGTGGTGGTTAACTGCAGGTCCAGGCCTCTAACTTACAGCCTCAGGGGGGGATGTCCCAGAGAAGGGGAGGAATCCCAACATTTACACAACCACTTTTATGTGACTTCACAAAACAAATTTACCCCAAAAATAATAGTACAAATAGGCCTCTTGTGCCCATAAACTTAGGAAAATTTTTTTTTTAATTTAGGAGTTTATAAAGGTCTCAAATGGAGAAAAAAATTAATTTATAAGAAAAAATGTGACATGGAATCATAAATGTCTATTAAATAAATAAATAAAATCCTGGATGGACACTTTTCTTTATTTTAAATAAGATAAAATTCAGAAAAAGAAAAATTATTAGAAAACAATGAAGGCAAAAAACACAAATTTGTCAGAAGGAAACAAGTAAAAAAGTCACAATTATAGTATGAGAGAGGGGAAAAACACATATTTTCAAAGAAAAAAGTCCCAAGTTTTAAAAAAGTAAATTGACTGAGAAAGAAGAAAAAATAAGAAGGTAAAAATGAGGAAAAAGTGACAAATTAGCTTCAGAACCAACAGTGCTACTAGGGCGTTAGCTTACGAAGTGTGGTTTTTATTGTTATTTTCTTTAAATTTCAGTCACCCTAACAGACGTCCCTGTTTCCACCTGGGTCACTAATCCACATCTGGTATCATTTTGGCATCATTCTGGTTTACTCTGGTTTCACCGTGATGCTACATCAATCCATTACCATGAGCTTCACTAGGCGGTCGAAGTCGGTCAGTCTAACGGCAACAGAGCTCGTCTCAGCGTGGTTGGTGGGCTTGCGGTGGGCGCTCGGAGGTGTCACTTGGCGTGTGGGGCATCGTATGGGTCCATCCCATTGTTCACTGTTGTGATTATTGTTGTTGTGCGTGTTCGTGTGTGCAAGATGAGTGGGAACGGGTGTGGCTGCTCCATCATGTTGGTAGTGCTGGGAGTGTCAGGATCCGACGCTGGTGGGTCCTGAGCTGCTCAGCCTGGCAGACCTCGCCCTGGGTTGGGATTTGGGTCCAGTGGGTGGCCTCCTGAACCATTTTGCCAGCTGGCTTTTTTTTGTGGGGTGGGGCTCCCTTTTGGACCGCCTCCCTCCCAGTCTTGTCCCCCACCACCACCACCACCTCAATTCTGGGCGGAATATACATCTTCTTGGATACACTTAGGGTTTTGGGGCGGGGGGTGTGCTGCACTGTGTTGGTGAAGGGATACATCTGCTGCACACCTCAATTTTAATTGCATTTTAGACACTGAGGGCTTGGGGGGATGGGGGCCCCGCTGCCTATCACAGTGGCTAGTGGTGCTCCAACCACCATCCCCTCAATTTTGACTGCACTATGGTAGTTCACACACCTGCACACAATCACATCATACACCTGACACACACCTATCATGATTTGTGCAAGGGGGAGGGGACATGGGGGTTTACCGCCACCCCTGTTGCCCTCCTTCTGCCAGGGGCCAGGGGGCCCGGCAGGTGGCCTGGGACCCGTCATGTTGTCAAAATCCCTATGTGCTGCTGAATGAATAGATACGAGCAAGGGAGTGAGATTGATTGAACAAGAGAGTAAGAAAAAGTGAGGGAGTGATGAGTGGAGATGGTGATGGTGGGTCGGCTTTGTGTGGCACTTTACGTGTTGGGTGGCATCTCGGAGTGCCTGTGGTGGTCTGCTGATCAATTGCTGGGGTGGGCGCTGGGGGTGGGGGTCTGCTTCTGTGGCCGCGGCCACCCTGGGGCGGGTTGGCAGGGGGGGGGCGGGGGCTGCTTGCCTGCGCCAGCGATCTCCCCGGCCATTGCCGGGTGCTGGTGCATGTTTGGGCTCGCTGTATCTGCATCGCGGTCACCCTAAGTAATAAGGGTGAATGACAGTGGGTGAGTGTGTGGGGGAGAGCACGAATGGATGTGAGTAGGTCGGAGTGTGAGTGAGAGTGCATGTTTGGGTGAACATGAGTGAGTGTGGGTGACCCTGAGGGCGAGAGGGGGCGAGATTGAGTAGGTACAGGAGTGAGAGAGAATGGGTGGGTCCGGGAGTGCGAATGTGGGACTGTGTGGGGGACTGGGGGAGCAAGAGTAAGCGAGTGTATGTGGGTGCGTATGAGAGCATGTGGGTGTGAAGGTGTGGGAATGGGTGTGTCTGCTAGTCAGGAGGTGCTGGATTGAGAGGGTAGTGCCTCTCGGCTATATGAGCTCCCCTGGACAGAGGGAAGGGGGCTTCTTTGGGCGTGGGGGTCCCCGGGGTGTGCGGCGGTGGTGCTGGGGGGGGGGGGGCAGGCCCACTGTGGAGGTGCCTGGGGGGCTCACGCCAGGGGCACGGGCCAGCCTCCGGCCTGAGGGGTGGGTGCGCTGGCCTCCCAGTGCCTGGTGGCCAGGGGCTGGCGTTGAACCCACTGGGGGGTTGGCGGTTTGGCGGGCCTGGGGGCGTGGGCCCACTTCACTGGCCGCCTGGCCGCCTGGCCGCCTGGCATCCCTCAGCCATCCCTTCAGGGGTGGATGCCTGGCTTTCCTGGGGCTTGTTGACCTTGGACATCTGTGCCTTGTGTGGGTTGGTGGCACTACCTTGCCTGCTTGGGGGTTTCCGGGGGGAGGGGGTGGTTGCTGCAACCTGCCACCCTCTTTGTACGTTTGCTGACAAACCACTCACATGCACACACTTATTTTGCATGCGCTCCCATATCCACGCACACAGATGCACATGCACAAATGTCTCCCTTTTAACAGGTGCGGATACCAGACTCATGTTGAGACCTCTTCAGTGGAAGAAGCAGTCTGTCTTCTGTTTGTTTTAGTTGGACTGTTTGTCTTTTTTGTCTGTTCCTCTCCCTTTTCTCTCCCCCTCCCCACACTTCCTTTCCCCATTCCCCATCCTGTCGTGTCCTTCCTGGGTAAAGTAATTTAAATAAAGTATTAAAAGTTATTACAGGAGAAGTTTAAAACATTAGCATTCCAGCCAATGTGAAATGTTTCACAGGTGGAACACCGGAATCTTTAGAGGTTAAAGATGCGTTTCAATCACCCAGTATTGTAGTCCGAAGTGGACTGCACATATTCAGCCATATTAACTGAGATTCCAAACCGAAGGGAGTAAATGGTCTTCAGTTCAAAAGGAACTGAGAACTGAGCAGGGAAGACGTGAACAACCGTACATCACTTCACCGGCAGTTGAAAAGAAAATTACCCATAAGCCATTGCACCTCAAATAGGAGTAAAACAAACCATTGTTGCTAATGTGATTAACAAGCTAAACTAACACTGGTTATTGTTTAAATCAACTGATAGTGATAAAAATATACAAATATTTGTATTAATATTTTATTTAAGAAATATGGTAATATGCCCCCCCCCGCAACCCGAAAAGGATTAAGCGGAAGAAGCTGGATGGATGGATAAAATGTCCACAGTAGTATCAGTATGTGTCCATAGTTACCGTGGTAATGCACAGAGGAGGGAGGTGACATTGCAGGGTGTTTCAGATTGAGAAATTTTGTGAAGGGGAGTTCACTTAAATGATATTCCCTGAGAATGGAGCAATTCTGTTGAAGTGCACTGTGGATCGGAATGTAGCTTACGATCTACATTAGCTGGCTCTGGCTAGCTCTATGAGCTAGGAGCTAGCCATCTAAGATTAGCAATAGTGATGTAAGAGGGGGGAGTTAGACGCAACACGTATACAGTTAAAGAGACATGCACTTAAATGAGCCATTCTGAGGAAGGCTGCAAAAGATGATTCACAATTAATTAAATAATTAATGACGACTTCCGGTTATGGCTGCCACGTAGGACGGACGTGTCTCGCTCTGCTCTGCTCCTGGAGAAAAAAATCGGCAAATAACTCTCTCATTTGGGACAGAACGTATCCCAGCGTTTGGGCGAGGATATGTCGGCGAAGCCTAAGGCTGGAAAACCAGGTAAAGGAAAAAGCGAGCCGCCAAAACAGTCCAAATTAACGGACTTTCAGGTCTGTGACGCAGCAAACAAAACTCCATATATGGCGGAGGAGGCTGGCAACGGTGCGATATCTGCGGGGAATGGCGCAGATGCGCTGATGGCTGCCATGAGTTCAATGAGAGCGGACTTTTCCTCTAGATTTGATGGGATTATGACAGCGTTGGAAGGAATAAGAAAGGAATTGGGTGACTGTGTAGAACGAACGGCGCAGATGGAGCTCCGTCTCGCTAGTGCTGAAGATGACGTCACCCGTCTTCAATTAAAGGTGCGCACTTTGGAAAAAAAAAATAAATGTCTAGAAGATAATATTTTGGATTTGGAATCTCGGTCGAGACAGAATAACTTGAGGCTGGTGGGTCTTCCAGAGGAATCAGAAGGTCGGGACGTATGTTCCTTTCTGGAAAAGTGGATTCCGGAGGTGCTGGGCAGCGAGGAGTTGCAATCAGCAGTGGTTCTGGAAAAAGCACATCGTATTGGCCCACGGAGAGATAAGGGACCGCCGAGGACCTTAATTATGAAGTTTCTTAGCAACAGAGACAGGATGAAGATCTTCAACGCTGCACGAGCTAAAGGAGAGATTAAACACCAGGACCAGCAGGTGCGGTTCTACCCAGATTTGGCCACAGGAATCCAACAATTGAGGAAGCAGTTTGATCCCATACGTAAGGAGCTGCGCAACCTTGGGATTCGTCATGGTGTAATCTATCCTGCGAGACTGCTGACCACGTATGAGGGCAGAACCCACATCTTCAAGACCCCAGAGGAGGCGCAGGAGTTCATCAAGAAGATCAAAGAAGAAGAAGAGACTGGTGGGAGCTAAGCATGAACAAAATATAAGGTAGAATAATTAAGTATTTGCACAGGCATCTGACTGACTTGAAGTAAACAGCAAGTTTACAAAATATAGATTGTATTATATATTAAAAAAAAAAAAAACAAAAACAAACAAAAAAAAAACTATGATGTACAAAGTTGTTAAAAATTCTGGAGTTAAGTTGAAAAACTACAGAGGAGAGTTAATGTTACGTCATTAAAAGCAGTAGAGTTAGGGTGATTGGGAGGATGAAGAAGGAGTGGCTTAGGCTGTTCCCCGTGGGTGTGGAACGGTCGATGGCTATATCGGGAGACGGAATTTTTCTTTTGATTTTGGGGGGTTCGCCACAAGTGTGGGAAGGGGAAATTTGTTTGTGTGGAGTTTGTAGGATGAATGTTCAACCACTCATGTTTTTGCTTCTCTGTATGAGCATGTTTACACTGCAAGGTAATCCCAAACTCTCTATTGATCATAAACCAAAGTGTTAATCTTAATTTAACTTCATGGAATTGCAGAGGTCTACAAAATTTTAAAAAACTTAAACAAGTTATGAATAAAATAAAAGACATGGGTTCAAAAATTGTGTTTTTACAAGAAACTCATCTAATAGAGGAGGATATAAAAAGAATTAGGAGTAGATGGCAAGGAAGTGTATTCACCTCATCATTTTCATCCCGGGCCAGGGGAGTTATGACTCTCATACATAAATCAGTTCCTTTTCAAGTGAAAAATGTAATTGGAGACAAATTTGGAAGATATGTAATCATTCAAGGTTCTTTGCTATTAGAAAATATAAATCTTGTGAACTTATATGGTCCCAATATAGATGATCAAAAGTTCTTTGCTAATTTATTTCTTATTTTATCATCACTTACAGGGCAACATATAATAGCAGGGGATTTTAATTGTACATTGAATCCAGGTATAGATAGATCAACAGGACTGGATTGTACGCACAATGGATGTAGGATGACTATTAATCATTTTATGAAAGAATTGAGATTGTTAGATATATGGAGAGAAATGAAACCACAAGTTAAAGCCTATTCTTGTTATTCCAGTACCTACAAGACATTCTCACATATTGATTATTTTTTGATTTCCACAGAATTAAGATCCAAGATTCAAAACTGCTTTTATGATAACATCGTGGTCTCTGATCATGCACCCTGTTGTCTAATATATGTAGATAAAAAATTGACAAAGGAATCAGGTAGATGGCAATTTCAGCATAAATGGCTTCAGGATGAGGAATTTGTCAAGTATATAGAAAAACAGATAGACAAGTACTTTGACATCAATACTACACAAACATCAGCATGTGTAAAGTGGGAAGCTTTCAAAGCTTTTATTAGGGGACATATTATTAGTTATACAGGATCAAAATCTAAGAAGACTCGAGAGGAGAGAGCTAAATTGGAACATAAAATGAAAAGTCTTCAGGAAAAAGTGTATGCAGGAAGTGATCCAAGGTTGGAGAATGAATTACTGATTTTGAGAGCTGAATACGACAAAAAATCAGCGAATAGAGCTGCCTCGAGTCTTCTAAGATTGAAACAATCTTTTTATGAACAAGGTGAAAAATCAGGAAAATTATTGGCATGGCAGATTAAACAATTAGAAATTAAAACACCAATTACTAGTATTATAAGTAACGGACAGGTAGTTATAGATCCTTTAGAAATTAACAGAGCCTTTAGAGATTACTATGAAAAATTATATGATACTAAAAATGAATTTGATTTAACAAAACTAAATGGGTTTTTGAACGAACTATCTATACCGTGTATTCCAAATGAAAACAGGGAGATATTGGAGTCTAAAATTAGTCAAGAAGAAGTTGGGCTAGCCATTGATAATATGAAATCAGGAAAAAGTGCAGGACCAGATGGTCTTCCAGTTGACCTTTATAAGAAATTTAAGAATAAATTAATAAAACCTTTTTTGGAAATAGTTTTAGAAGCATTTCAAAATAATAATTTACCATCATACATAAATAATGCCTTAATTATACTGCTGCCAAAACCAGGTAAGCCCTCTAATAAATGTGAAAATATGAGACCAATAAGCCTATTAAACGCCGACCTTAAGATAATCTGTAAAATTTTAGCAAGACGAATACAAGAAATTTTACCAAATATTATTAATCGAGATCAGAATGGCTTTATAAAGGGAAGACAAGGCTTCCATAATGTAAGAAGACTATTTAATATTATTTATTTTAATAAAGAAGCACCGGATACAGCTCTCCTATCACTGGACGCCGAAAAGGCCTTTGATAGAGTTGAATGGCCCTTTCTTTTTGAAGTCCTACAAAGGTTTGGACTTGGAAATAATTTCATAAAATGGGTTCAAATAATATACAATAATGCTACAGCAGAAATCCTAACAAATAACAATATTTCAAAACCAATAAAAATCAATAGAAGATGTCGACAAGGCTGTCCACTTTCACCTTTACTGTTTACTATGGCAATTGAACCTTTAGCGATAGCGATACGTTTACATTCACAAATATATGGAATTAAAGTTGGACCAACAGAACATAAAATCTCCCTGTACGCCGATGACATAATTTTGTTTATGTCGAATCTAAAAAAATCAATTCCAACCTTGTTGAATTTAAAAAAGAATTTTGGGGAAATATCAGGATATAAAATAAATAAAACTAAATCTTCAATATTAATGCTAAATGAGACCCAGAGAAATTACCCAGCCCCTGAGGTAAATCAATTCAATGTTGTAAATCAGTTTAAATATTTAGGAATCCAAATTGTGCCTAAGCTAGAATCAGTCGCCAGCGTCAACTATGAAGCCTTAATGTCAGATATCAATGAGTTAACTCAGAGATGGATGTCACTACCAATGTCGATGATCGGGAGAATCAATATACTTAAAAGTAATATTTTACCTAAAATACTTTATTTATTTCAATACATTCCCTTATCACCACCTTTAGATTTATTCTCAAGAATAAAAAAAAAGTTAGTGGAATTTATATGGAACAACAGGAGGGCTAGATTACGTCTGTCTTTATTATATTTACCATTTGATTGTGGAGGTCTGAAATGTCCAAATTTTATGTTGTATTATTGGTCGGCACAACTGAGGTCTATGACATATTATTTTTCATCAAATGATCTCCCTCACTGGACTGAAATGGAATCATACAATTTACCTTTACCTCTTCCCATATTCATATACTCAGATTCGGCAAAAAAATTACAAAAACAAGTTAAAAATCCATTTGTAAAGCATATGATCAAAATATGGTGTGAAGCTAAAAACTATTTAAAAGAACCACAGTTACTGTCACAATTTAGTCCAATATGGGGTAATCAATATTTTCAACCAGGGAGAGCGGACGCTGTATTTAAAGTATGGAATTTAAAAGGGATACAAAAGATTCAGGATTTATATCTGCCATGTGCAGAAAACATAATGTCTTTTGAAGAGCTGAGGATCAAATTTAATCTCAATAGAACACATTTTTTTAAATATCTTCAACTTAGAAACTTTATTCGATCAAATCAAAATAAAGCTCTCACTCGACCTATTTATTCATCCTTGGAAAAAATGATGATGAAAGATAGTAAAAGAAAGGGTATTATTTCAGAGTTTTATAACTCATTGACACTATCTTCAAGTGAAAATTCACTGAAAAGATTAAACTACTGGAAAGAAGATCTGCAAACTGAAATTTCAGAGGAACAATGGGAATTGGCTTGTACAGAAGCTCAAACCAAATCAATAAATGTACGCCTTAAATTGATACACTTCAAATGGTTAATGCGGATGTATGTTACACCGGAGGAGTTAAATAAATATAACAAAAATATACCAGATACATGCACAAAATGCATGGAAAGTAAAGGAACTCTATTTCATTGTGTATGGGAATGTAGATTAATAAGAATGTTTTGGGAAGAGGTGAGGGTAACAATTGAAAAAATAATCTCAAAACAAATCATATTGAATCCTAAATTGTTTTTGTTGGGTCTGTACCCAGAAAAGCATAATTTTAATAAAAGTGAAAGAACATTCATAGACCTCAGTTTGCTTAATGCCAAAAAATGTATTGCACTATTATGGAAAAAGACTCATAGACCAGATGTGACTCAGTGGTTAAGACAGATGTTAACAAACCTTCCATTAGAAAGAATAACATATATACTGAAATCAAAGGAAATTGTGTTTGAGAATATATGGAGACCTTTTATTGATTATGTAAAAAATTTAAACATAACTTTTGAAGAAGAAGGTGAATGATGTGTGTGGACCTTGTAAATTCCAAACTGGTGAACATAATATGTATACTTATGTAATGGATTGTCTAGACTAAACAGAGGAGCATTGTTGAAGATTTGATCTTGTTGGTGGTTGTTGGTGTTTTTAGTGCATTTTTTTTTTGTAGTACTTTAGTGTTAGTGTTTGATTGTTTGTATCATGTTTGTTAAAAAAAAAAAAAGGTTCAATAAAGATATTGTGGAAAAAAAAAATAATTAATGACAATTTGAGTCAAAATACTGTATGTCAAAAACATTTCATTTAGACCTGTGGAAGCTGTCAACATGTGGGAAAAATGCAATAAATGGGACACGGAAAAACATGGAACATGGATGGAAAAACATATCACTTTGTCAGGAAAAATAATTACAAGGAAAAAAGACACTAATTACAAAAGAAATACATAAATTTATGAAGTGGGCAGTGCGGTGGCGCAGTGGTTAGCACTGCGGCAGCACAGCAACTCACCCTTGGCCATGGGATCCCTGGTTCGATCCCAGCCCCTGACCAACAGTGATCTGTGTGGAGTTTGCATGTTCTCCCCGTATCTGCGTGGGTTTACTCCGGGATTTCTCCAGTTTCCTCCCACAGGCCAAAAACATGCAGGTTAGGTTAATTGGAGACTCTAAAGTGGCCCTAGGTGTGAATGTGTGTGTGAATGGTAAAGGGATAGCGCCGTACTGTGGCTGCTTCATCCATCCAGGTGGATGCCCTCAATTTCCCCTCTGGGGATCAATAAAGTATTAAAAAAAAAACCTACCAAAAAAAAATGTTACAGGAAGAAAATCACAGAATAATAGAAAAAATCAAAAATGAAATTAGTGGAAATTTAAAAAGAAGAGGATCAGATATACACCTTATTCCTAGGCCCCATGATGCCTTGCGTGAATAGCAACTTCTGGTACTAGTTTCGAACATGTGTGTTATGTCTGTAGCTTACACTCACATTGACCAGGCCGGAGGTACAGTTGAAGGTAGCTTTATTGTGAACCACACTACAACACAGGTGTTCCATACAGGCAGATGGACGATGACGAAAGAGACAGAGTCCCTTCTGCCTAAGCCCTTTATACCCCAGGATGACGGCAGAACTGGAAAGGCAGGCCGTCACCACCACTACACCCAGGGTACACCCAGACACCGTACTGGTACACTACAGTTTGGTTGTCACTGAAACGTGTCACGGCTCGCCGCCCATCTGCGGCACCAGCTGCACGCACACCTGCACCTCGTCAGCGGCGAGGGATTTAAGCCGCCTCGCCCTGGGCTTCGGCCTGAAGCCGTCAGTCTTCACTCGCTTCCCTTGCTGCAAGGAATCCCAACCGCTCAGCAAGCACTCAAGTAAGAATCTCTTACCTCCTTCTTCTCCTAGTCTGCTCCCCTGTGCACAGGTGGATTTCCCGGCGACGGACCACTCCCCTCCGTCACCGTTCCCTCGCTGCTGCACCGGGCGCTCCAGGTCGCTGTCTTCCGGGCTTCACCCTTGCTGTGCCAGCCACCTGCCATTTCCAAGTAAGCCAGTCATCATTATCATATCTCCTGTGTTGGTGTGGTGCCTGTTACCCTTCTCCCTTTGCTTCTCCCATAGGGTTGTCCAGCTGTACGGCCTCCTGCCTCCGTGCCCGACGCAGACGCCACCACCAACACATTTACATCTTGCAGACACACACTCATACACACTTGTTGCTAATAAAGCTATTAGATCTACCCTGAGCCTGCGTGTGTGTCTCCTGAGCCGTGCATTATGTCAGTACGGCTTCAGCAGAGCGGCTCGGCAGACGGCGGGCTCACACGCCGACTTTCCATCCTCGAGGCTCGGGTGGACCTAATAGCCCACCAGCAACAGGTGATTTTAAATCAATTATCTATCATCACTAGCCGATTGGACCGCTTGGACCCCCAACAGCCGTTCCCCCCGGCTCGTCAGGGCGGCGCAGCTCCTGCTGCTCCAGCAGCCGTCCAGCCTGCTCCAGCAGCACCGGTTCGGCTCACACCCATTCCGACCCCCGCCCGCTTTAGCGGTAAGCTCGGCGGAGCACGGGGGTTTATAATGCAATGTGAGTCCGTGTTCCACCGTGTGCCCGGAGATTTTCCCTCAGACCATAGCCGAATTGGCTACATAGGGAATCTCCTGGAGGGTCGAGCGCTTACTTGGGCTTACGCCATAATGGCGAAGCCCAGTTACGCCACCCTCACCTATGGCCAATTCGTGAGACTGTTCCTGGAGGTCTTTGATCATTCTCGTACAGAGAGCGTTCAGGTCGATCGGCTTCTCAGCCTCCAGCAGGGAAGCCGGTCAGCAGCTGATTACGCGATCGACTTCTGGGTAGCGGCGGAGGAGGTTGGCTGGGGAGAACGTTCTCTCTGCGGCATCTTCCTCCGCAGTCTCAGTGATGGTCTGAGGGACGAACTGGCTGGGCGGGACATCCCGGAGACTTTAGCAGAGCTAACGTCTCTAGCCATCAGCCTGGATAACAGGTTGCGCGAGCGCACCTCGGAGTGGAAGTCGTCTTCTTCTCGCCCTCGTGGTGCCTCGTCGCGCGTGTCCCAAGCTCGCCCCCTGGCGTTGCCGTCACCATCGCGCCCCGAGGAGTCGGAGCCGATGGTGACGGGCTGGACAAAGCTCCCTCCTGCGGAGAAACAATGCCGCCGTGAGTTGGGTCTCTGCATGTATTGCGGAGACAGCCAACACACGGTGGAGCTTTGTCCACAGAAGCCAAACGGGGAGGTCCGCGAGTCACTGTAGGGGGCCTCGCGGACGTCAATCGGTTAAATCCCCTCTCCCAATTGAAGCTACCCGTCCGGTTTTGTCACAACCCCACTGGGCACCTCACCCACGCACTGGTGGATTCGGGCGCGGAGGGAAGCTTTATTTCACAAAGCCTGGCAACCCGATTGGGCATCCGTTGCCAAGTCCTCAAATCTCCTCTCGCCCTGGTCAACCTCTCCCATGTCTCCCTGGGGAGAGTTACACACCAGACCGTCCCTGTTCCTGTGATCATCTCTGGGAACCACCGGGAGGAAATCACTTTCTACGTCCTCCCCAACTCTGTGTCGCCCGTCATCCTGGGGTACCCCTGGCTTCGCCTCCATAACCCCGTCCTGGATTGGAAGTCCGCCAGGGTATCGGCATGGAGTTCCTTCTGCATGAGCACCTGCCTGCAATCCGCTCCCTGCTCCCCGTCCTCTTCTCCAACTCCTAAGGACGCCGCGCCGCCGGATCTCTCCCTGGTGCCATCAGAATTTCACGACCTGGGTATGGTATTCAGCAAGTTCAAGGCGATGTCTCTTCCTCCACACAGGCCCTACGACTGTGCAATAAACATCCGCCAGGGGGCACCCTTACCCTCTGGGCGACTCTACAGCCTGTCGGCGCCGGAGAAGGAGGCCATGAATTCCTACCTCAAGGAATTGCTGAGTGCTGGAATTATCCGTCCCTCTTCATCACCATTAGGCGCTGGATTCTTCTTCGTGGGCAAGAAGGACGGTTCCCTCCATCCTTGTATCGACTATCGCGCCCTGAATGACATCACGGAGAAGGATCGCTACACCTTGCCCCTAATGGGCACCGCCTTCCACTCCCTCCAGGGGGCGACTTGGTTCACCAAGCTGGATCTTCGCAGCGCATACCACCTCGTCCGGATCCGGGAGGGAGACGAGTGGAAGACAGCCTTCCGTACCCCGAACGGCCATTTCGAGTACCTGGTGATGCCGTTCGGGTTGACCAATGCTCCAGCCGTCTTTCAGCGCCTTATAAATGACGTCCTCCGGGACTTCATCGGCCTGTTTGTGTTCGTCTACCTGGACGACATCCTCATCTTCTCCAAATCCAGGGACGAGCACCGGGTCCATGTGAGGCGGGTCCTCCAAAGACTGCTGGAGAACCGGTTATATGTGAAGGCAGAAAAGTGTGAATTCTACGCTAAAACCACATCCTTCCTCGGGTTCGTCATCTCCCACGACCAGGTGCTTCCGGACCCAGTGAAGGTGAAAGCGGTGGTGGAATGGCCCACACCAACATCAAGGAAACAGGTGCAACAATTTATTGGGTTTGAAAACTTCTACCGCCGCTTCGTCCCGAATTTTGGCACCGTCGTCGGCTCTCTGACCTGCCTCACGTCCCCTAAGGTCCCGTTCCGGTGGACCGAAGAGGCCGCAGCTGCTTTCCAGGCGCTGAAGGCGGAGTTCTCCTCCTCCCGGGTCCTCAGCCAAGTCGATCCCTCGCTGCAATGCATCGTGGAGGTGGACACTTCGGACACGGGGGTGGGGGCGGTTCTATCTCAGCGGTCGCCTGATGATGGAGTCAAACGGCCCTGCGCCTTCTTCTCCCGGCGCTTGTCCCCGGCGGAACGGAACTACGACGTGGGGGACAGAGAGCTCCTCGCCATCAAGCTCGCGCTGCAGGAGTGGCGTCACTGGCTAGAGGGGGCGGACCTGCCGTTCGTGATCCTGACTGACCACAAGAACTTGGAGTACTTAAGATCTGCCAAGCGTCTGAACTCCCGCCAGGCGCGTTGGTCCTTGCTCTTTGCCAGGTTCCGCTTTAACATCACCTTCAGGCCTGGCTCCAAGAACGGCCTGCCCGACGCCCTCTCTAGGCAATTTGCCCCTGAGGCGTCTGAGGACGCGGTCCACACCATCCTGCCCAGGTCGTGCATCGTGGGAGCCGTCACTTGGGACATTGAAAGTAAAATCCGGAAGGCGCGGGAATCGGAACCTGACCCTGGCGGCGGACCGGAGGGGAGGCTTTTTGTGCCATCCACGGTCCGGGGGGAGGTCATCCACTGGCTGCACACATCTAAACTCACCTGCCACCCTGGTTCCTCCCGGATGATCGACCTTCTTCAACGATCCTTCTGGTGGCCGGGCCTGCGGAAGGACGCTGCCCGCTACGCCCGGGCCTGTCCTGTATGTGCCACCAGTAAATCAGGTAATGCCCCTCCAGCGGGTTTGCTCCAGCCTCTGCCCGTCCCTGGCAGGCCCTGGTTGCATATCGCCCTGGATTTCGTCACCGGACTCCCAGTCTCTAACACCTTCGACACTGTCCTGACCATCGTAGACCGTTTCTCCAAGGCGACGCACTTCATCCCATTACGAGGTCTTCCATCTGCCCTGGAGATGGCGGACCTCCTAATCCAACACGTGGTCAGGCTGCACGGGATTCCGGTGGATGTGGTCTCGGACCGGGGGCCCCAATTTTCCTCAGAGGTTTGGAGGTCCTTTTGCAACGCCCTGGGAGCCAAGGTAAGCCTCTCCTCCAGCCATCTCCCCCAAACCAACGGGCAATGTGAGCGGACCAACCAGGAGCTGGAGGCTGCGCTCCGCTGCGTCACTGCGTCCAAGCCTGCATCCTGGAGTAACCATCTCGCCTGGGTTGAGTACGCCCACAACACCGCCCGCTCTTCTGCCACTGGGATGTCTCCCTTTAAGGCGTCCCTGGGCTACGACCCCCCTCTGTTCCCAGCGCAGGAGAGTGAGGTAACTGTCCCCTCAGTTCGGGCGCACCTCAGGCGGTGCCATTCCATCTGGGCGTCGGTGCGCAATGCGCTTTTACGCACGGCAGAACGCAACAAATCCACGGCGGACCAGCACAAAAGACCTGCTCCAGCGTACCAGGTGGGCCAGCGTGTCTATGTGTCAACCCAGGACATCATTTTAAAGGGTGAGAGGAGGAAGCTGGCACAGCGTTTTATGGGCCCATACCCCATCACCAGGATTATCAACCCGGTGGCTGTGTGTGTAGCTATTCCCCCTCCCTCTGCATCCATCCCACCTTCCACGTTTCCAAGGTGAAGCTGGCAGTCTCCGA
This sequence comes from Pholidichthys leucotaenia, assembly GCA_020510985.1. Taxonomy (NCBI): domain Eukaryota; kingdom Metazoa; phylum Chordata; class Actinopteri; order Cichliformes; family Pholidichthyidae; genus Pholidichthys; species Pholidichthys leucotaenia. The sequence continues at coordinate 7,094,017 of CM035850.1, forward strand.
TCCCCTTTGCCTTCCTCCTGCTGCGCAGCCCGCACCCCGGATGATCGATGGTCATCCGGCCTGGCCTGTCTCTTCTATCCTGGACTCCCGGCGCCGGGGTCGCGGGTTGCAGTACTTGGTGGACTGGGAGGGTTATGGGCCTGAACATCGGCAATGGGTACCCTCGTCATTTGTGTTGGACCCGTCCCTCATTACTGAGGTCCACCGAGCACACCCGGAGAAACCATCGCCAGGAGGCGCTGCTAGAGGGGGGAGTACTGTCACGTCTCGCCGCCCATCTGCGGCGCCAGCTGCACGCACACCTGCACCTCGTCAGCGGCGAGGGATTTAAGCCGCCTCGCCCTGGGCTTCGGCCTGAAGCCGTCAGTCTTCACTCGCTTCCCTTGCTGCAAGGAATCCCAACCGCTCAGCAAGCACTCAAGTAAGAATCTCTTACCTCCTTCTTCTCCTAGTCTGCTCCCCTGTGCACAGGTGGATTTCCCGTCGGCGGACCACTCCCCTCCGTCACCGTTCCCTCGCTGCTGCACCGGGTGCTCCAGGTCGCTGTCTTCCGGGCTTCACCCTTGCTGTGCCAGCCACCTGCCATTTCCAAGTAAGCCAGTCATCATTATCATATCTCCTATGTTGGTGTGGTGCCCGTTACCCTTCTCCCTTTGCTTCTCCCATAGGGTTGTCCAGCTGTACGGCCTCCTGCCTCCGTGCCCGACGCAGACGCCACCACCAACATATTTACATCTCGCAGACACACACTCATACACACTTGTTGCTAATAAAGCTATTAGATCTACCCTGAGCCTGCGTGTGTGTCTCCTGAGCCGTGCATTATGTCAAAACGTGACACTTTTCCTTGTTAAAAAACAATGACTTTGGCATCACAAATGCGGGAACACGGCCTTTTGCACTTCAAAAACAGTAATATAATCATACCACTTCCCACGACTATCTAGGGATGGGAAGATGACCTTAACAAGTGGCCTCGTAGACAGCAGCTCCGTTTGTTAGCACCGCTGATAACATGCTAACGCTGTAAACAAATCAAAGCTCTATCAATGTTTCCACCGCAATAAAGTTGGCTGCATTTTGTTAAAATTGTTGGACATAATCAAATTTATCTCAGAGCAGATGTAGAGTCTAGTCAGAGCCACAAAGAACCACAACACCGCACTTGGGCATTTTAAATTTGGGATAAAACATCAGATCTGTGGCATTCATGCAAGTGAAAACATACCTGGTGCTGCTGTGTCTGGACCATCGATCACACCAACAATCCTTTAGTTTTCAGTGCATGATCTACTCATTACTGTTGAAGCCACAGGTTTAGCTGCGCTTATCTGTGAGGAGCCTCACACCACGAACAGCTGCAAGTACCAGAACTACGCAAAAAAATACAAAAACTACAAGTGCTGAAAATAGCAGCCACTTAAGTGCAAAACACATGTGTGGGCTATACATTAAAATGAATTTGAAAAACTTTTAAAAACGCTATTTTTAATGTCCCTGCTACTCCACTCTTACTGACTGATTTAACACTAGGTCAGCCGAAACCGGAAAGTCCGTCCATAATCGTTCCCACAGCAGCACCCCAAGGAATAAGGTGGATAGAAACTTCTTTAGATATTTTAATCAAACATGTAAACAAACTTTTATGTTCATGTTTTTTTCTCCACCGTCCTCTAGAGCAGATCCAGCTGGACCTTGAACCCCTCCATGATACCTGTTATGTGTGAAAAAAGCGAGCTGTGAGCCGCCTTGTGCCGAACAACCAACTGAACTTTATTACAATAGTATGGACATATATACAGAGACTGCAGCCCGCCTGACGTCATGATGTCTGACGCCTGACACCGGCTACGGTAAGCCCCAGGGCTCAAATCCTCCCAAACTCACACATTACATCCTCCCCTTCAGAAAAAATGTAGAACAGCATATAGCTTAGTAAGTCAACCCCATTATTATATCTTGAACACTTTTCTTTAGAGAACTCTTGGTTTTTTAACTTACAACTAGGGTCTGCGGGTGGACCGCCGCTGGACCCAGCCGGCTAAGTGGATTATTCTACCACTTCTATTAGCTGCACTCTAAACTAAACAGTCATTCATTTTTCTTGCAGTCTTCCATGGAAGGAACAGTTCTACTGAGGGGTTTTGTGGCTGGCCTGTGGCGGCCTCCTCCCTGGAGCCGTCGGACCCCCAGGGCCAATCTTCATGACGCTGGAGCCCGAGTCCCACACTGCGGTAGCTGATTCCCGCAGAGCCTCGCCATCTGGAGCAGCCACCTGGACATGCCGTAGTTGGTTCGTGTGCCGAACTGAACCGTATGTCAGCTGAAAACATGTTGTTCCCAGCTTCACCACGATCCACTGGGGTACCCGCTGTTTTGTTGGCTGCGGCCCGGTCACTTGCCGTCCTGGTCTCCCGCCGGCGCAAACCCGAACCCAGTCCATCACTTGGAGCAGCGCCTTACTTGGTTTTATGCATTGTTGTTGTGCTCCCAGTGGCTCTGCATGCTCATTTGGCTTGGGACCTCCGTCATGCTGCAACGGTTCTGCAGTCATCGTGTTCATTGCGGACCCTTCACCCATTGTCTCCGTCGTCAGTTGAGGCTCTTCATGGGTACAGAAGGTGTCCGATGCCTCTTCGATCTCACTTATTGAAGCAGACTCTTCACCTGTCAGCTCAGTCGTAACCTCCGTAGCTTGTTGAGCAAGGCTACGGGAGCAGTCCAGCTCCTCCTCTCTGCCGTCTGAAGTGTTCTGCTGTGCCGCGTCATGCATTGTGTCTGTGCTCGGCTGCTGCTGCTGTGCATTGGCGCCCCCCCTCCTGTGGCCCCCCTCCTGTGGCTCTGATTCTGGCTGAGGGGGGAACAGAGGCGAGTCTGATCGCTGCTCTCTCTCCAGGTCATTTTCAATCTCCGTGTCGTGTTCACCCACCATGCTGAGGTCATTCTCAGTACTGAATTCTCCCCTTCTGCTGCGCTCACTCTCTGTGCTCACTCTCGACTGGCTTGTCACGGATTACCCCATCAATGTCATTCTCGATGGGCACGGGCTCCCTCTCCTCCAGCTTCAGTTCTGGCTGTGTGAGGGACGGAGGCAAGTGCAGCCTCTCTTCTTTCTCCATGTTCACCAGGCTAGCTAGCGTCGTCTGTCCGAGTAACCTCTGTGTTTGGCACCCATTTAGCTCCTTAGCTAACTTCTCCGTTGCTTCTAGCTGGAACACTAGCTCTACCGTGCTAGCTAGCATCATGTCGTTTGGCACCATTAGCATTTTAAACCACAGCCTCGTGTTACATGTGTGTTCAGCAAAGTAGCTAGCAAGAAGTTCGACAGCATCCGCATATGACTCAGTAGGTCCTAACGTGTGGAAAATTCTCTGACCCTCTACGCTGAGTTTGCAAACAAAAAGTGCTTGTTTCTTTACTTCGTCGTGTTCACCCAGTCCCAACGCTGCAACGTAGGTCTCGAACGCATCCAGCCACCATGGCCACAGGACTGCTGGTTCCCCTGGGTGCTCAAGAAAAGGCTGTAGTGGTGCCACGCATGCCTCCATGGTTTTACCTCTCATCGCCAAATGTTATGTATGAAATAAGCAAGCCGTGAGCCATCTTGTGCCGAACAACCAACTGGACTGTATTACAATACTATGGACATATATACAGAGAACACAGCCTGCCTGACATCATGACGTTTGACGCCCGACGCCAGGTACGGTAAGCCCCATGGCTCAAACCCTCCCAAACTCACACATTACAATACCCATCTGGTTTTTTTTTTGGGGGGGGGGGGGGTTGGGGGGGGTGCGGTGAAGTCACCTGGTGGTGAGTTGGATCCGATGGCAGGGGAGGAAGCCATTCAGACCTGGTAGACCCAAACGTATAGTGAGGGTGTGCTGGGAGCGTCTGGCTGAGGCCCCTGTCCGGGAAGTCTTCAACTCCCACCTCCGGAAGAACTTCAACCACATTCCGAGGGAGTCTGGAGACATGGAGTCTGAATGGGCCATGTTCTCCACCTCTGTTGTTGAAGTGGCGGCCCAGAGCTGTGGCCGCAAGGTGGTCGGTGCATCTCGTGGTGGCAACCCCCGAACCAAGTGGTGGACACCAGTGGTGAGGGGGGCCATTAAGCTAAAGAAGGAGTCCTATCAAGCTTGGTTGGCTTGTGGGACTCCCGAAGCAGCCGAGGTGTACCGGCAGGCCAAACGGAGGGCAGCTCGGGGGAGGAGTTCAGTGAGGCCATGGAACAAGACTTTCGGTCGGCCTCGAAGAGATTCTGGCAAACTGTCCGGCGGCTCAGGAGAGGGAAGCAGCTCCCCGTCCACACTGTGTATGGTGCGGATGGGACACTGTTGACTTCGACTGGGGATATCGTCGGGCGGTGGAAGGAATACTTTGAGGATCTCCTCAATCCCACTGATACGCCTTCCACGGAGGAAGCAGGGTTTGGGGACGAGGGGGATGACTCGCCTATCACAGGGGCTGAGGTCGCCAAGGTGGTTAAAAACCTCCTTGGTGGCTGGGCCCCGGGGGTGGACGAGATTCGCCCTGAGTACCTCAAGGCCCTGGATGTTGTTGGGCTGTCGTGGTTGACACGCCTCTGCAACATTGCGTGGAGGTCGGGGGCAGTGCCTTTGGCATGGCAAACCGGGGTGGTGTTTCCTCTCTTCAAAAAAGGGGACCGGAGGGTGTGCTCCAACTTTAGAGGGATCACACTCCTCAGCCTCCCTGGGAAGGTCTATGCCAAGGTACTGGAGAGGAGAGTCCGGCCGTTGGTCGAACCTCGGATTCAGGAGGAGCAATGTGGTTTTCGTCCTGGCCGTGGTACACCGGACCAGCTCTTTACCCTCTCAAGAATCCTTGAGGGTTCGTGGGAGTTTGCCCAACCAGTTTACATGTGTTTTGTGGACTTGGAGAAGGCATTTGACCGCGTCCCTTGTGGTTTTTTGGGGGGTGCTTCGGGAGTATGGGGTATCGGGCTTGTTGTTACAAGCTATTCGGTCTCTGTATGACCGTTGTGAGAGTTTGGTTTGTATTGCCAACACTCGGTCGGATTCATTCCCAGTGAGAGTTGGATCCTGTTCATAATTTTTATGGACAGGATTTCTAGGCGCAGCCAGGGAATGGAGGGTGTCATGCTTGGTGACCACAGGATCTCATCTCTGTTGTTTGCAGATGATGTTGTCCTGTTGGCTTCATCCAGCAATGACCTACAGTTCTTGCTGGGACGGTTTGCCGCTGAGTGTGAAGCGGCTGGGATGAGAATCAGCACCTCCAAGTCCGAGTCCATGGTCCTCAGCCGGAAAAAGGTGGATTGTCCTCTCTGGGTTGGGGACAGGCTCCTGCCCCAAGTGGAGGAGTTTAAGTATCTTGGGGTCTTGTTCACGAGTGAGGGGAAAATGGAGCGAGAGATCGACAGACGGATTGGAGCAGCATCTGCAGTGATGTGGACGTTGTACCAGTCTGTTGTGGTGAAGAGGGAGCTTAGTTCTAAGGCAAAGCTGTCCATTTACCAGTCAATCTACGTTCCTACTCTCACCTATGGTCACGAGCTTTGGGTAATGACCGAAAGAACGAGATCGCGGATACAAGTGGCTGAAATGAGCTTTCTCCGTAGGATTGCTGGACTCACCCTCAGAGATAGGGTGAAGAGCTCAGTCATCCGGGAGAGGCTCAGAGTAGAACCGCTGCTCCTCCACATTGAAAGGAGTTAGTTGAGGTGGTATGGGCATCTGATTAGGATGCCTCCTTGACACCTCCCACTTGAGGTGTTTCAGGCACGTCCCACTGGGAGGAGACCCCGGGGCAGACCCAAGACTCGGTGGAGAGACTATGTCTCCCAGCTGGTCTGGGAACGCCTTGGTATTCTCTCTGAAGAGCTGGAGCGGGTGGCGGGGGAGAGGGAAGTCTGGGCTTCTCTGCTTGAACTGCTGCCTCTGCGACCCGGACCTCCGGAAAAGCGATAGAAGATGGATGGATGGATGGGGTGCGGTGAATGGGACCACTGAGCCTGTTTAGCCACACAGAAAATCACCTCACTTCAAAACCACAAAGTTTCTCTGTGTAGGAGAAGGTTCTTCCATCATCACTCACTGATACAGGAGCACATAGGAGCACGCTAACATGCTAACATGCGAACATACAGTACATGCATCTGTGTTCGGTTAGGAACATCTCACTAGTGCCGGGTGGCCCTCCCTGCAGAATGCATTTGGTCCATTATCAAAATGACATCACACAGCTGCTGCATTCATCCATGGTTTCATGATTTTTACTATGGCGCAATAAAAGTGACAAAAATAGGGTTGACGCCCACATGGAAAAGGCCATATGCAGTCCTTGTGCTCAGTTTATAGTTTATGTTCCACACAGTCTGCATTAGCTAGCCGCTTAGTTGATGGCCATGTTAATTCATGCTTGATTTCGAGTCAGCCACATGTCCTGGTCAACCAGGTGTGAACTTTTAAATTGGAGGTTATGGGACGATGAATCCTGGTGCATGCACAGTTGCTGTGGTTCCATGCCAAGTGATCAACCGGACCCTAGCGGACCAGGGACAAAGATGAAATTGAGGGCACAGTACAGGCCTCAGGGTTGAGTGGATGTGGAAAGGATCACTTTGTGGCACATATGTTTGGTTCATATTTCCCACAAGAGTGTGGCACATATGTCTGGTTCATATCTCCCACAAATGTATGGCTTATGTGGATTGGGGCTTCACGTCTGGAGGAACAAGAGTCTGGATCGACCGGGGCCGACAGGAGATGGCGAGGAGGTGTGAAGTCGGGCCCTCGTCTCAGAGAAGAGGCCCTGGGGGGTTTCCCGGAACACCAGAGAATAAGAGACAATGGTGAATCTTCAGAGACTTGCATTGTGATTGAATGTTTGCAGAAGCACCATGTGACTTGAGTTCTTAATCCCCCGGAAGTATAAGAGTGAGCTGTAACATTATTCTGCCTCTTCTTGCTTTTGAGAATGTTGGATGATTGTGTTCTGCAATAAAGCCGAACCTGAGGAATACACTCATGTCTCGTCATTGAACACATCTTCCACAACTTGAGTTTAAGCTAGCTACTGATCTGGTCTTTGGTTTGCTGGGACTGGACACTGATATGCCTGGAGAATGAAAAGTTGACTGACATGCTGGGGTGCAGAAGGAGAACACAGGCATGCTTTTAACACTTAGTAACCACTGAATCAGCTGCTACTGCTGCTGCCTATGGGCGCAGTCAGGGCTACGTCACTTCCGGTTAGTAACACATCGCCGCCATCTTAACTCGGTGAAAACAACCCGTTACCAAGCATTGAGTGCAGTTTTTTGACTTTTTCTCATGGCATGTGACTACGTAGAAAAGCTTGATGAGTCAGCGAGGCTACGTTACCTGGAGAAGCTGACAGCAAGTGGACTGACAGATTGCCCATACAAACTACCAGCCGGAAAATGGGTTAATGACCCAACGAGGTGGCCAGCTGTGCAGTGGCCGGACGTGTACAGCTACTTGATCGACACCCCTGGTAAGCATATTTGCTTCGACCCATATTAACATGATTAACCCTCTTACATGTTTTGAATGTTTTTAAGGAAAGGCCCCTATGGGTAACATGACCAATCCATTAAATATCAGGGCAGCACAGGAGTAATTCTTAAAAGAAATAATTAAACAAGAAAATGTTCACTGATGCTAAACACTGCTTAGGTGCGCTTGTGTTGGATCGAAATAAGTGTAGGCGGACACGAGTGAAGTTTAAAAGGGTGCTTCATGCAGACAGTCAACATACTGTATATACCCGGCTAATGCATGCATGGCACATTAGCATCACAGTAGACAGCAGGAAAGCATATACATTTGCATTAGTCACACATATCAGGCGCAGCATTACTGGCGCCGGGATTCCTCTCTGTTCCAGAGCCGCAGAAGGTGCGAGGCGCTTCTATAACGATCAGTAATTGCTCACACTGAGCGCTCTGCTAGCTCGCTGTGGGAGTCACACGGCGGTGTTCTCTTTTCCCGTATATTTTTCTTTTTGGCGTACAGAAATGGCAATACGCCCGTATTTGCTAAAATTGCATTTTCCCCGTATTAAAATACGGCGAAACCCTATTTGTCATCTCTTTCATTAATGGCCAGCCCCTTTGTTGCACTATTTACTACAGTCTACAGTTAAATTAGTCAGGCTGACTGCACATAGAGAGGTCTGTATTGTTGAGTGAAAAGGGAATCAGTCATGCATTTCCATAGACGAAATGTCCGTCTCTGTTTACAATACAGAGAGGCTTGTGTCGGCGGCTAGCATTTTCAAAACGTGACCCATCAAGTGGCAACTAATTAAACTCACACAATATCACTCAATTACCTGATATAGGACGTGATGAGCTGAATATAATGCACTACGACGGGCTGGACAAGCTTGACTGGGTCAAGGCAGCTGCCTGGGAATAGGTCGCCACTGAATTGTTTTCACCTAGTACGGCGTTGTCATGGGGGTTGCTAACCGGAAGTAGGCCAAATGCCCGGATGCCCGACTGCGCCCATTAGCATTTCTAGGCTGCTTTTAGCATGTCAAGGCTGGGTGTTAACTTCCAATAGCATCTCTAATGCTGTTCTAGGCTGGGCAATAGTATATCTCAGCTGTCTCTTAGCATGTCTCGGCTGTCTATTAGCATGTCTTGGCTGGTCATTAGCCTTCATTAACATGTCTAAGCTGGCCATTATCATGTCTCGGCTGGCTCTTAGACTCCATAAGCTGTCAATTAGCATATCTCAGCTTTCTATTTGCATGTTTACGTGGGATGTTAGCTTCTATTAGCATGTTTTGGCAGGCCATTAGCATGTCTAGGCTGGTCATTAGCATCCAATAGCATGTCTAAACTGGCCAACTGCCTGTCTAGGCTGGTCGTTAGCTATCATTAGCATGTCTAAACTGGCCATTACCATGTCTAGGCTGGTTTTTAGCATCTCTAGTCTGAACATTAGCATTTCTAGGCTGGCTGTTAGCCAGAGGCGGAATTACCATTAGTTAAAGATAGGCGACTGCCTTAGCCCCCAATCTGCTAAGGGTCCCAATCTACTAGGAGCCCCATATATTTTTTGTTTTGTGGAGAGTGTAAATAATAGAAACAGATTTATGCAGCAGACGACTTTATTCACTCTCACATCAGTCATACACAGAAAACGCATGTCTCAATACACCAGGGGCTCTCCTTTATATCAGCCGTCCATCTCACATCTGCATGACATCTCGCATCACAATACATTCATCCCTTCTCCCCCAACTCCTACTTCCTGCTACCTCACCATAATCTCCATCCCTATTGTCCTTCTCTGTTTACCCTCTGCATCCAGTCTGAGATGATTAACCCAGCCTCTACACGGCCCCCCCAGAATCTCAGACCAAGTTTCAGTCCTCACGTCCTTTTGGCTTCAGTCTCCTCTCATATCTGCTGTAACGGGGGGTTACCGCCTCCGCAGCGCTGCTGTGACGGCGGGGGGCTCCTGGGGGGGGTGTCTGTCTGCGGGTGGGCCATGTCGAGGGGGGGAAACCGTCGACTTGCCCGTGTGGCTGCTCTGATGAATCGTTTACCTGGGGAGTTCTCAGTGGGGGTCTTCCACGCCGAGGGGCTCGAGCCAGCAGCACTTGCTCGTCTGCCACCACAAAGGCGGGCTTAAGTCTGTCTATGCATATTTTCTCCAGACGACCCCCCCCCCAGTCTAACAAAAAATGTTTGTCCCCTGTTTCCAGCACTCTGAACGGGCCATCATAGGGTGGGCGCAATGGAGGGCGGTGGGCATCGTGCCTGACAAACACAAACGCCTCGTTCCTCAAAGTTTTTGGCACAAAAGCGCGTGGAAAACAGTGGTGGGCCGGGCCGGGAAGCGTGCCTGTGTCTGCACTATGCTGCAAACGCTCAGACGGGCAGTTGTCTGACGCGGGATTATCCGGCAAAAATTCCCCGGGCAGCCGCAGTGGCTGAGAAAAAACAAGCTCCGCCGGGGAAGCCTCCAGATCCTCTTTTGGTGCGGAACGCAACCCCAATAAAACCCACGGCAACCGGTCTACCCAATTTGCATCCGTCAGCGAAGCCCTGAGCGCTGCTTTCAGTGACCTATGAAAATGCTTGCATAACCCATTGGCCTGTGGGTTGTACGCGGTTGTGCGATGAATTGCAACACCCAGGCTACACGCCATCGCGGACCAGAGGTCGGAAACAAACTAAGGGCCCCTATCGGACGTGATGTCCAACGGGATTCCAAAACGTGCCACCCATGTCATCAAAAAAGCACACACCACGTCCCCGGACGTGGTTGCCGCCAGCGGGACTGCTTCTGGCCAGCGTGTGGTGCGGTCCACCACTGTCAGAAGGTGCATGCACCCCTGCGATGGCGGGAGGGGGCCCACGAGGTCCACGTGAAGATCGTCGAACCTCTTTGTTGGTATACGAAACGGCTCCAAAGGAGCCTTCGTGTGTCTGTGTACTTTGGCTCATTGGCACGCTACGCAGGCTGCAGCTCACTCTTTCACTTGTTTGCACAGGCCTGGCCACACGAACTTCGCTCCCACTATTTTGACTGACGCGCGCACTCCTGGGTGCGCCAGAGCGTGAACTGACTCAAACACGCGGCGGCGCCAAGCAACTGGGACCACCGGACGTGGGCGTCCCGTGGAGACATCACAGATTAGGAATCCCACTGACACACCTTCCACAGAGGAAGCAGGGCTTGTGGACGAGGGGAACAACTCACCAATCACAGGGGCTGAAGTTGCCAAGGTGGTTAAAAAGCTCCTTGGTGGCCGGGCCCTGGGGGTGGACAAGATTCGCCCTGAGTACTTCAAGGCCCTGGATGTTGTAGGGCTGTCATGGTTGACATACCTCTGCAACATTGCATGGAGGTCAGGGACAATGCTTTTGGCATGGCAAACCGGGGTAGTGATTCCTCTCTTCAAGAAAGGGGACCGGAGGGTGTGCTCCAACTTTAGAGGGATCACGGTCCTCAGCCTCCCTGGGAAGGTCTATGCCAAGGTACTGGAGGGGAGAGTCCGGCTGTTGGTCAAACCTCGGATTCATGAAGAGCAATGTGGTCTTCGTCCTGACTGTGGCACATTGGACCAACTCTGTACCCTTTCAGGAATCCTCGAGGGTTTGTGGAAGTTTGCCCAAGCAGTTTACATGTGTTTTGTGGACTTGAAGAAGGCATTCAACCACATCCTTCGCTGTTTTTTGTGGTAGGTGGTTCAGGAGTATGGGGTATTGGGCTTGTTGTTACAAGCTATCCGGTCTTTATACAACCGTTGTGAGAATTTGGTTCGTATTGCCAACACTCGGTCAGACTCATTCCCAGTGAGAGCTGGACTCCACCAGCGCTGCCCTTTGTCATCAATCATGTTCATAGTTTTGATGGACAGGATTTCTAGGCACAGCCAGGGAACGGAGGGTGTCATGCTTGGTGACCACAGGATCTCATCTCTGTTGTTTGCAGATGATGTTGTCCTGTTGGCTTCATCCACCAATGACCTACAGGTCTTACTGGGATGAGAATCAGCACCTCCAAGTCCGAGTCCATGGTCCTCAGCCAGAAAAAGGTGGATTGTCCTCTCCAGGTTGGGGACAAGCTCCTGCCCCATGTGGAGGAGTTTAAGTATCTTGGGGTCTTATTCACGAGTGAGAAGAGAATGGAGCGAGAGATGGACAGACTGATCAGAGCAGCATCTGCAGTGATGCGGACGTTGTACCGGTCTGTTGTGGTGAAGAAGGAGCTAAGCTCTAAGGCAAAGCTGTCGATTTACCAGTCAATCTACGTTCCTACCTTCACCTATGGTCACGAGCTTTGGGTCATGGCCGAAAGAATGATATTGTGGATACAAGTGGCTGAAATGAGCTTTCTTCGTAGGATTGCTGGACTCACCCTTAGAGATAGGGTGAGGAGCTCAGTCATCCAGGAGAGGCTCAGAGTAGAACCACTGCCCCTCCGCATTGAAAGGAGCCAGGTGAGGTGGTTTGGGCATCTGATCAGGATGCCTCTTGGATGCCTCCCACTTGAGGTGTTTTGGACACGTCCCACTGGGAGAATACCCTGGGGCAAACCCAGGACTTGGTGGAGAAACTACATCTCAGAGTTGGTCTGGAAACGCCTTGGTGTCTCCTCTGAAGAGCTGGAGCAGGTGGCCAGCAAGAGGGAGGTCTGGGCTGCTTTGCTTGAACTGCTGCCTCCGCGACCCGGAACTCCAGAAAAGTGGTAGAAGATGGATGGATGGATGGATGGATGGATGAAAATTGGTGGAAGTTGACGAGAATTGGCCAAAGTTGCAGGAAAGTTGTGGTGATTGGACAAAGTAGCAAGGTCACTCAAAAGTTGCAGCGATGGCCTGATTTCGTGTGAATTCGTGGGATTGCAATATCGTGAAATCCCGGAGGGGCTAGTAATTGTGATCAAACAACAGATCTTCCCCGTGAATTGTTGTTGTTTTTTTGAAATTGACAATCAGAATCAGAATCAGAATCAGATTTATTGCCATTGTTCATGTAGTACACAAACTAGGAATTTGTCTCGGTGCCATGCTGCAACATTAAAAACATGATGAGATAAAGAGATAAACTAAAAAACTAAAGGACTAAAAACGTGCAATAAGTGTAGAAAAATAAGTAATAATCATAATAATAATAGTAATAATGAGTAGTACTAGTCAAGGCAGTTTTAAAAAAATTAGCAAGTAGCAGATAATATGGGGTGCCACAGTGCAGTTGATAATGCAACAGAAAAGACAGTGATGAATGACATGAGTCTGGTTGAGCTGCTGTACATAGTGCACGAGAGTCAATAAGTCACTTAATGTTCAGCAGTCTGATGGCAGAGGGGAAAAAGCTGTTCATGTGCCGGGAGGTTTTAGTCCGAATGGACCGAAGTCTTCTACCTGAGGGGAGAGGGGCAAACAGTACGTGACCAGGGTGTGAAGGATCGGCTATGATCCGGCCAGCACGGCTCCGGGTCCTGGAGATGTACAGGTCCTGGAGAGATGGGAGCTTGCAGCCGATCACCTTCTCAGCAGTGCGCACGATGCGCTGCAGCCTTAGTCTGTCCCTGGCAGTGGCTCCTGCGTACCACACAGTTATGGAGGAGGTGAGGATGGACTCGATGATGGCCGTGTAGAACTGCACTAACATCTTGGTGGGTAGCTTGAGCTTCCTCAGCTGCCACAGAAAGAACATCCTCTGCTGGGCCTTTTTGATGAGGGAGCTGATGGTTGGCTCCCATTTGAGGTCCCGGGTGATGGTGATGCCCAAGAAGCGGAAGGAATCTGCAGTGGTGATGGGAGAGCCTGTGATGGTGAGGGGGGGCAGGGGGGGTTGTGACTTTCCTGAAGTCCACAATCATCTCCGCTGTCTTCAGAGCGTTCAGCTGCAGGTTGTTATGGCTGCACCAGGACACCAGCTGGGCCACCTCTTTCCTGTAGACGGACTCGTCGCCGTTGGAGATGAGCCCGATGAGGGTGGTGTCGTCCGCAAACTTAATCAGCTTAACAGACTGGTGGGAGGAGGTGCAGGAGTTGGTATAAAGGGAGAAGAGTAGGGGGGAAAGTACACAGCCCTGGGGTGATCCAATGCTGATGCTAACAGAGTCCGAGACAGACTTCCCCAGCCGCACATGCTGCCTCCGGTCCGTCAGGAAGTCGGTGATCCACCTGCAGAGGGAGTCAGGCACGTTGAGCAGGGACAGCTTGTCCTGGAGCAGATCGGGGCGGATGGTGTTGAATGCGGAGCTGAAGTCCACAAACAGAATCCTGGCGTAGGTTCCCGGGGAGTCCAGGTGCTGCAGGATGGAGTGGAGGGCCAGGTTGACTGCGTCGTCTACAGACCTGTTAGCACGGTAGGCAAACTGCAGCGGGTCTAGGAGGGGTGTGGTGATGGACTTGAGGTGAGACAGGACCAGGCGCTCAAAGGACTTCATGACTACAGAGGTGAGCGCTACAGGTCTGTAGTCGTTAAATCCAGTAATCCGTGGCTTCTTGGGGACAGGGATGACAAGAGTCTACATTCAATTTGTTAAACTTCTTTGTTTTTCTACAGATGTAATTCTTGACGCCTGAATGATATCATCATTTGAAGACTTCTGATGACAATAAATGTTCCAAGGTTGTCATAGCCAGGAGCAGCACTGGGGTTAAGCTCCCAGTGCTCATAAAATGCTCCTTACGGCATGCGTCTCAAAAAGCCTCTGACAACTAAGTCCAACTCCTAGCCCGCCCGTGTGGTTTAGTCTCTAAGCCCGGCGGAACTGCTTTTACTAATAGGAGAAGGGGCGAGGGCGGATCTCTGGCGCCTTAAAACCAGATGCTTCGGGTAGATGGTGGCTCGTCAACCTGGGAAGGTAGCCCATCTAGGGGAAGGTAAACCCTGATTTCAAACCTCCGCTGCCTTGCGGCACACCCGGTCACGGGAAAGGCTTCGGGAGTCAACCCTGAGGAAAAATCCGGAGTCGGAGCCCCTAAGGCAGTTCTCTGTTGTGCTCAACATCGTTCTGGCAGCTCCTGCGACGGCGCTGGTGCCAAACTATAGCAGCCCTGCTGTTCCTTTGGATTCATCAGTGACGTGGAGAGGGGGGACATGCTGCATGGGTAACATCTTGTCCTCCATATCTTCCTGCCCAGGCTTGAATCCTACCAACGCCCAACGCTGGAAGGTAGAACACTGGTGCGCATCGGCCTGTTCAGCCACAGGCGGAGCTGTTCCAGCAGAGTAGACGTTTAGGATTCTCTTCCATGGTCATCATAGACCGACGGAGGCCGACGAGATGACAATAAGTTTCAGGTAGGATTTCAAAAAGGCCTGAAAAGAAAATGTAGAACAAAGAAAAAGCAGGGCCCGATTTGTCTTTGCCTTGGGCCCCAAATGAACTAAGTCTGCCCCTGCTGTTAGCATTCCAGTGCTAACCCAAATCATATAGAAAAGGGAAGAAGTAAATAATGATAAATTATTTTCTGGGCCAGGATAGAAGAAAACTGATTTCACTTAAACAAAGTCAGTGTCTATGTGTGAGAGAAAAAACTGGACATATCAGAAATAATTGAGTATGACCAAATTGCAGTGGTTAGCACTGTTGTCTAACAGCTAGAAGGTTCCAGGTGCAAACCCCCAAGCTGACAGGGGTAGGAACCTTTCCGGTGGAGTTTGCATGTTCTCCCTCTGCTGTGTGGGTTTTCTCCCACAATCCAAAGATGTGCATGTTAGGTTAGGATAAGATAAGATAAGATAAGATAAGATAAGATAAGTCTTTATTAGTCCCACAATGGGGAAATTCCAGGATTGCAACAGCACAGGGATAGCAACACTCAGAGCAACATTCAAGAAGACAGAAAAAACAACAGCAGCGAATATACATATATACATATAAATATATAAACACACAGTGCGGAGCATTGTAGCTAGATGGAATAAATATATAAACACACACAGTGCGGAGCATTGTAGCTAGATGGAATGAACGGCATAACCGTCTACTTAGTTATCCTACATGGAATGATTATGTACCCATACATATTGTCACCCTCCGTAGCGACCAGTATTGTCCTAGTTGTATACCAGAGGGGACCATTGTGTAAGTCTATTGCATCTTTTGCATTCAATACTATTAGGTTGTCACGTTTTTTTGCTATCTCTGCGAGCAGCCCTACTTAGGTTATACAGTCTGACAGCCGTAGGTAGGAAGGACCTGCGAAACCTCTCGGTTGCGCACCTAGCATGATGTAGTCTGCTGCTAAATGAGCTCCTCAGTGCGTTCAGTATGTCCTGCATAGGGTGGGACTCGGACTCCAGCAGAGATGACAGTTTAGCCACCATCCTTCTCTCTCCCATCTCTTCCACTGGGTCAAGGCATTTCCCCAGGACAGAGCTAGCTTTCTTGATCAGTTTGTTCAGTCTCTTCCTTTCGGCTGCTGTAACGCCACTGCCCCAGCAGACCACTCCAAAAGTGATGGCTGATGCCACCACCATGTCGTAGAATGTCTTCAGCAGCGCCCCTTGTACACCAAAAGACCTGAGTCTCCTCATTAGGAACAGCCTGCGCTGTCCGTTCTTGTAGAGTGCGTCAGTATTGTGTGACCAGTCTAGCTTATTGTTCAGATGAAGACCCAGGTACTTGTAGGATGTCACCATCTCGATGTCTGTTCCCTGTATGTTTACTGGTGCTGTGAGGGGTTGTCCTTGCCTGCGGCAGTCCACCACCAGCTCCTTAGTTTTCCTCGCATTGATCTGGAGGCAGTTCCGATGGCACCAGTCCACGAAGTCCTGGATAAGTCCTCTGTACTCAGCTTCATCTCCGTTGGAGATGAGGCCAATGATCACAGAGTCGTCAGAGAACTTCTGTAGATGGCAGTGTGTTGTGTTGTGTGAGAAGTCCGCAGTATAAAGGGTGAACAGGAAGGGAGCCAAAACCGTTCCCTGGGGGGCCCCCGTGCTGCCGATGATCGTGTCAGACACACAGTCCCGGGTTCTCACAAACTGTGGCCGGTTAGTGAGGTAGTCCAGGATCCATGATGACAGGTGCTGGTCCACCCCTGCGCACAGCAGCTTGTCCTTCAGGATCATCGGTTGGATGGTGTTGAAAGCACTGGAGAAGTCAAAGAACATGATCCTCACCGCATTCCCGGGCTTCTCCAGGTGGGACAGAGAACGGTGAAGGAGGAAGATCACCGCATCCTCCACCCCAATGCCATGTTGGTAGGCGAAATGGAGTGGATCCATCGCTGGTCCCACCAGGGGGCAGAGGTGAGCAAGGAGCAGTCTCTCCAGGGTCTTCATCATGTGGGACATCAGGGCCACTGGTCTGTAGCTGTTCAGATCTTTGGGGTGGGAAGTCTTTGGTACAGGTACCACACAAGATGTTTTCCACAACTGTGGTACCCTCCCCAGCTTCAGGCTCAGGTTGAAGATGAGCACCACAATCCCACACAGCTGGTCTGCACAGGACTTGAGGAGCTTTGCGCTGACGCCGTCCGGTCCCGACGCCTTCCTCGCCTTGATCTTCCTCAGCTCCGTCCTCACCTGGGTCTTAGTGAGGGTCATGTTGGGGGGCTGTGTATTGGGAGTGGGGGGGGTGTTGGTGGAGTGGAGTGTGGGCAGCAGGACTCGTTGTCTTCAGAGGCAGCAGTGGTTGTTGTGCAGTCAGGGGGGAGGGTGGTTTGTCAAACCTATTAAAAAACAGGTTCAGATTGTTCGCCTACTCCCTGCCCCCCGTGGCCTGGGGGGAGGTATTCTGGAGCCCAGAGATGGTTTTAAGGTTTCTCCAGACCCCACCAATGTCGCTCTGTTGCAGCTTGTCCTCCATCTTCTTCCTGAAGCTGTCCTTGCCTTCTCTGATCTTCCTCCTCAGCTCCCTCTGTATGGACTTCAGCATCTCCCTGTTCTCCGACCTGAAGTTCCTCTTCTTCTCTCTCAGAAGTGTTTTTATCTCAGGGTTGATCCAGGGTTTGTTGTTCGAGCAACACCGTATGGTCTTGGTGGGTACGGTGTTGTCCACACAGAAGCTGATGTAGTCAGTGATGGTGTGAGTGAGGCCATCGATGTCCTCACCATGTGGATCGCAGAGCTGTTCCCAGGCAGTGGTTTCAAAACAGTCCTTTAGAGCGTCCATTGCCTCCTCAGACCATAACTTCACTGTGCGCATGACCGGAGGTTGTCTATGCACAAGGGGTTTGTACACCATCCGGAGATGAACCAAGTTGTCATCCGATCTCCCGAGTGGGGGGAGTTGTGATGAGGTGTATGCCTCCTTAGTGTTTGCGTAGAATAAGTCCAGTGTTTTATTGTCTCTAGTGTGGCATGTGACATACTGGGTGAACGTGGGTAGAATGGGAGACAGTGAAACATGGTTGAAGTCGCCTGAGATGAGGAGAAGAGCATCTGGGTGTTCTGTCAGCAGCCTGCCAGTTACTGAGTGGATGACGTCACGCGCTGTCCCAGCGTTTGCATAAATAACAATGCAGATCACGTGTGAGTATTCCCTCGGGAGATATGTAGGCCGCATGCTAACAGCTAGCAACTCCATGTCTTTGTTGCAGTGTTGTTGTTTAACCGTGATATGTCCCGGTCTGCACCAGTTGTTATTAACATATATCATCACACCCCCGCCTCTTGCCTTCCCACTGTCTAGTGTTCGGTCTGCCCGTATTGCGTGGAAACCCTCCAGTTCAATGTTAGCATCTGCTGCTAGTTCTGTTAGCCACGTCTCCGTGAATAGCATAAGGCAGCACTCCCGGTATATGCTCTCGTAGCGGGAGATAGCCGCTAGCTCATCTATTTTTCCTAGTATCGATCGTACATTCCCCATAACAACGGATGGGAGGGTGGGTCTGTACCTTATATTCCTTGCCCGCCGTCTTGCCCCAGCTCGACAACCACACCGTTTCCATCTTATCGCTCCCAGTATGTCGAGTTTTTGCGTTAGCATCGTGGGCCGGTTAAGTGCTAACAGCTGGTCTCTATTGTACTGCCTCCTGCACGAAACAGTGGCTCCGTCCACTGGCTCAGGAGACATTTGGGCGATCTATGTGTTTGGATGGAGTAAAGGTGACGCTGGATCAGAAAGATTGGCAAGAGAGCCAGATAGTAAATAGAAATAGGCAGAAATTGATCCGCTGTTGCAAAAGGCAGCCTACTCGTGTGGCGCCAGAAGTAGAAAAAAAAAATCGTTCATTAATCGTTCATTCTGAATTGTCCCTTGGTATCTGGCCCTTAGAATAGAGGGTTAGTACTAGTGAAGCTCTTTGAGTGGTCTTTGAGACTAGAAAAGTGCTATGTAAATACAGGTCCTTCAAGTAGAATTTTGAGAAAAGCTTACTTCAGTAAATAGAACCGTTACTAACACGTCTGTTTATTTCTGTTTCTTTTTTAGTACAAGTCTTCATTTAATTGAAGCCAAACCTGATCTGTAAATACAGTATGTGGCAGAACAAAGAGTTTGTGTGTGTGTGTGTGTGTGTGTGTGTGTGTGTGTGTGTGTGTGTTGGGGGGGTCACAGCTCCATACGGATGCCCCCCCCGCCTCCCAACAAACAGGCAGATGTCAGATGGGCCATTCCTCCCGTTTGAGGCCCCAGGGTCACACTGCTGTTGAACATAGGCCCCTCCCCCCTCCACCAAAACACCCTGAATAATGGAAATGGGGGGGGGTGCGGGGAGTTACACATGCTGACACACAAACACATACCAACACACCAAGGAGATGCTGCACACATGCGGACGAAGATGTGTCAAGAAAAGGCAAAAATTTATGGAGAAAAAGTTACATGTTTTTAAAAGTTGGGAAATTGTTGCAAATTTATGAAGAAAAAATTAGTCTGAACAAAAAATCCAGAATTAGAGAAAGCATCAAATTTAAGATAAGCTCCACCCCATCTCATCTTCATCAGACTGGTGGGTGAGGTGGCAGCAGATTATCTTCAATACACCAGTACACGGCTCCATTATTTACATGAAACCTGCCGGTGATGCTTCCACTTCCAAACCCTACTGATGGATTAACTTTTTTGGGGGGTGGTTGGGGGGGGGGTTGTTGTGCCATTTCTCCTTAAAACATGGCATCATGTGGGAAAAAGTTGATGATTTATAAGAAACAAGTCACAAATTCAAAAGAAAATGTCTGATAGTGGCAGGTGTCGCTGTGTGGAGACATGGAGGTGGACAACAACATATCCATGTTCAGCCTCCTGTTAGCACCGCAGTATAACGTGGATTTGAATGAGAAGGGAGGGGGCGACTCTCTTTGTGTAACAGGAAGTGTGCTCCTCCTCCTGGGAGGGAGGATGGAGGATGGAGGATTGGGTTCAGACCTCCCTGATCTCCTCTCCCATTCTTGCCTATACACTGAAAGAAAAAAGATCAGCAGCATTCTGATAATATTTAGTTACCGTAGCCTTGCTGCTGGTGGATTCTTATATGTGAGGATTATAATGTGTGGTGGATGCTAATGTCCACAGTGAGGCAGTGTTTGAAAAGGAAGGTGTGCTCTGGTGTTCTTTATTCATGTTAATAGTTAGCCCAGTTTGCTGCAGTTTGCAGCATGTCTGGAAACAGGAAAGCAGAGGCTGGAGCTGTACCAAACGATGGCTTTATTAAACACACAACGGTTAATACATGAGTTACAACCAGAGAGCAAACAAGCTAACTCCTAACTGACACAGGCTATTGCTGACACAGAGGCAGAGCACCAAAGAGGCTATCTCCCGCCATCAGTCCTCTTATATAGGCACAGTGTGATGACATCACCCATGCGTCCATTATCATGTCCGCACCGTCTGTTGCAAGCTGTGACTTCACAACATTCATCCCCCTTCCCACCCCCACCATGGGAAAGCCAAGAAAACACTATAAAGATTTTAAATTCACAGCAGCTTTTACATTCACAACAGCTTTTTTTTGTTTTGTTTTGTTTTTTTTTTTACAAACAGAGGCAAACAGAACCTGGGCCGCCAGTTAAGACTGCCGGTAGACCCTGCACAGTTGAGTGGGTTATTCTGCCACTGAAAACAACCGTGCTCTGTCAAAGCATTGCAAAACAGAGTCACTGTTACAGTTCAACTTCAGGGGCCTCAGTTGAGCCCACGTTGAGTGCGCACCTGGAGGCGCCGGCTGCAGTGGACCTGAGTGCCATCCCGCTAGAGTCATGGCTCGCTTGTCAGCAAAGTCCCAGCCCGGGTCCCACACCAGCTGTGTCGACTCCAGTGTTGTGTCTTGATCCGAGGCAGCTGCTCTTACCTTGCGCAGATGGATGGCGTGCCATCTCGAACCATCAACCATCTGCATGGTGGCTGGCTTCAACTGTGCAGTAATTCTCATCTACGGTGACGGGACCATCTGTGGGTCCAGGCGGTCGGATCTCTCAACCCAAACTCAATCAAGTAGTGCAAGCAGCGATCTGTTCGGCTGCACTTAGCACTGCTGCTCGCTCATTTTGGATGCTGGTTGCTGTTATGGTGGCATGCCACCGGAGTGGTGGCTCAGTTGGTAGAGCATCCCCCCACACCCGGGAGGCAGGGGTTCAAATCCCGGCCGGGTCACGCCGAAGACCATATAAAAGTGGAACTTCCTGCCGTCCAGCTTGGTGCTCAGCAATAATGGAATGGAGGAGGGAAATTTGTGGCGGTCGCCTTGCATGGTAGCGGCCCTCTGATTCTGCACTGGGGTGTGTGTGATTGACACTGTAGATAGGTAAAGCACAATCTCGTTCTACTGTACATGATTGGTTGTACGGTTGAATGACAATAAGGGTGATTTAATGTAATTTAATTAATTTAATTTTAATTTAATTTAATGCCATTCACGCCAGCAGCAGGACGTGCCCTCGGTTGGTGTTGCTCTGCTGGGTCCTGCTGGGCCACAAACTCCCTATCCTGCAGTGCTGCTGTGGCTCCCTCAGATTGATGCTGGGTGAGGATACGAGACAAGTCTGGCTTCTGCGCCTTCTGTCCCGGTGCTGGTTGTGGTTGCGGCGATGTGCCGCTGTCACTGGCGACGGGACTTGTGCCAGGTTGTTGTTGTTCACCGGGGTCTCCTTTTCCCACAAACTCCCTCTCCTGTGGCTCCGTGCTAACTCTTTGAGGCTCATGCTGGGCGAGGATCAGTGGCGAGTCTGGTTTGTGCCCTTTCTCCATGCTGTGTTCTCTCTCCATGCTGTGTTCTTCGTGCGGTGTCATGGTTGGAGCGGCTGTACCCACGCCCTGAGTATCATGCTTTCTCCCCTGCAACGAGGCAGCGGTTCAAGAACGCTCGTGCTGCACGAAGACCAGGTCCGGATCCCATGTGGCTGCGGACTGGGGCTCCTGTTGTTGCTCCGATTCTGCTGGGTTCTGCTCGGTGTGCGATGCAAGGCAGGGTTTGGCTGCGTTTGACACAGGCTATTGCTGGCATGGAGGCGGAGCGCAAAAGAAGCCATCTCCCACCAATAGTCCTCTTATATAGGGTGATGACATCACCCATGCATCCGTCATCACGTCCGCGCAATCTGTTGTAAGCTGCGGCTTCACAACACATACCAGGTTGGTAATTAGCATGTCTAGGTAGGCTATTAGCATTCTTAAGCTGGCTGTTAACATGTCTAGGCTGGATGTCAGCATTCATAAAGGTGACTATTAGCATTCTAGACTGCCAATTAGCATGACTGGGTAAGCCATTGCCACGTCTAGTCTTGCTGGCCATTAGCATTCCTACACTGGGTGTTAGCATTTCTAGGCTTCCTTTCACATGTCTAGGCTGGACATTAGCTTCATAAGCTGGACATTAGCAAATATAGGCAGGATATTACTTTTTCTAATAGTTAGCCCAGTTAGCTGCAGTTAGCACACATTTAAAATCAGCTCCCTCAATGCTTAGATTAAAACTTCACCGCATAATGCACAATTCTGACTCTAGTTCATGTAAAGAAAGGCAGCAAAGAGAATGTAAACAAAAGTGGACATACTAATTAAGTGATAGCTGGCTAGTAAGTGGTTAGCTTCCTAGAAACTTTTGTCATTTTTTTCCTTATAAACTTGATGATGTCACAAACCATCCATCCATCCATCCATCTTCTACCGCTTTTCCGGAGGTCCGGGTCGCGGAGGCAGCAGTTCAAGCAGAGAAGCCCAGACTTCCCTCTCCCCAGCCACCTGCTCCAGCTCTTCAGAGGGGATACCAAGGCGTTCCCAGACCAGCTGGGAGACATAGTCTCTCCACCGAGTCCTGGGTCTGCCCCGGGGTCTCCTCTCAGTAGGACGTGATCGAAAAACCTCAAGTGGGAGGCGTCCAGGAGGCATCCTAATCAGATGCCCATACCACCTCAACTGACTCCTTTCAATGTGGAGGTGCAGCGGTTCTACTCTGAGCCTCTCCCGGATGACTGAGCTCCTCACCCTATCTCTGAGGGTGAGTCCAGCAATCCTACGTAGAAAGCTCATTTCAGCCGCTTGTATCCGCGATCTCGTTCTTTCGGTCATTACCCAAAGCTCGTGACCATAGGTGAGAGTAGGAACGTAGATTGACTGGTAAATCGACAGCTTTGCCTTAGAACTAAGCTCCCTCTTCACCGCAACAGACCGGTACAATGTCCGCATCACTGCAGATGCTGCTCCAATCCGTCTGTCGATCTCTCGCTCCATTTTCCCCTCACTCGTGAACAAGACCCCAAGATACTTAAACTCCTCCACTTGGGGCAGGAGCCTGTCCCCAACCCGGAGAGGACAATCCACCTTTTTCCGGCTGAGGACCATGGACTCGGACTTGGAGGTGCTGATTCTCATCCCAGCCGCTTCACACTCAGTGGCAAACCGTCCCAGCAAGAGCTGTAGGTCATTGCTGGATGAAGCCAACAGGACAACATCATCTGCAAACAACAGAGATGAGATCCTGTGGTCACCAAGCATGACACCCTCCATTCCCTGGCTGCGCCTAGAAATCCTGTCCATAAAAATTATGAACAGGATCGGTGACAAAGGGCAGCCCTGGCGGAGTCCAACTCTCACTGGGAATGACTCCGACCGAGTGTTGGCAATACGAACCAAACTCTCACAACGGTCGTACAGAGACCAAATAGCTCGTAACAACAAGCCCGATACCCCATACTCCCGAAGCACCCCCCACAAAAATCCACGAGGGACGCGGTCAAATGCCTTCTCCAAGTCCACAAAACACATGTAAACTGGTTGGGCAAACTCCCACGAACCCTCAAGAATTCTCGAGAGGGTAAAGAGCTGGTCTGATGTGCCACGGCCAGGACGAAAACCACATTGCTCCTCCTGAATCCGAGGTTCGACCAACGGCCGGACTCTTCTCTCCAGTACCTTGGCATAGACCTTCCCAGGGAGGCTGAGGAGTGTGATCCCTCTAAAGTTGGAGCACACCCTCCAGTCCCCTTTTTTGAAGAGAGGAACCACCACCCCAGTTTGCCATGCCAAAGGCACTGCCCCCGACCTCCACGCAATGTTGCAGAGGCGTGTCAACCATGACAACCCAACAACATCCAGGGCCTTGAGGTACTCAGGGCGAATCTCGTCCACCACCCGGGGTGGTGGTGGTGGTGGTGGTGGTGGTGGGGTGGGAGGATGTCACAAACCTGGCATTAAATGAGATGCACAAGGAGGCTGCACTGGAACTGAGCCTTAATAAGAAACTGGTTGCAACACACAGTATACAGCTATCTGTTGAGTCGTCTGGGCAAGACAGCCCCTAATGGTGGACGCTCCCTATGATATGTAGTAGATTAGTTTATTTGACAGGGACAGTGCAATAAACATAGACAATTAATCAAAGACAATCAATCTGATGTGTTGCACATAGAGTGTATAGCTATTAGCTAATTTGCAACTCTTGTCCCTGGATGGGCTTTAGAAAAAAGAATCAAGATAAAAAATATACACAATAACCACATACATCAATGCAGAAAAATTATAAATACACAATTATAAATATTATAAATATTATAAATACACAAATATAACAGCCTGACTCACATTTAACATAAATATTATAAATATTATAAATACACAAATATAACAGCCTGACTCACATTTAACACATATAACATAACTCACATTTGCCTATTTCAGGCCTTCCTCCCTCCGTCACTCACTATAAACAAACACATTTATTCCTTCCCTTCATTCACTCTCACTTTGCAGACAATTAATTCATACATGAGTACATTCTTGTTTATTTTTCAGCCAGTTTTTAACATTTTTAGTGAATGTTTTAAAGTCCGTTATTATTTTAATTTCATTTGGCATTGTGTTCCAGATGTGACTGCCCTTTATAGAGAAAGCTGTTTGTCCAAATGTGGTTCTGCGGTGGAATATTTTACAGTTATTGTTAACAGAACTCCTGGTGGCTCTGCTGCTGTCCTGTCTTTGGACAAAACCAGCAAGTGGCTCGGGTGCTGATTTATGGAAACATTTGAACGTTAATTTCAGAAGACAGAGGTCAATGAAGCTCTCAAAACTCAATAGGTTGTATTTTTTTAAAACATTACAGTGATGCCACCTAATGGGCTTTTTGTCCAAGATTTTTAGGGTTTGATTATATAATGAACCTATATGTCTTATTGTGGAAGGGGCTGCTTGAGCCCAGACTGTCAAACAGTATGATATATGAGAAAAAACCATAGAATGCATATACAGTACAGCTGCTTCGTAAGGTATGTAATATCTAATTAATTTAAAGCAGTTCAGATTTTTTTTTACTGTTTTTGAAATTTTCTTTATATGAAGATTAAATTTGAGTTGAGGATCTAGTACAATGCCAAGGTATTTGAATTCTGTAACTAAACTGATGTCATGATCATGTATATTAACTTTAAAATGTTGCAGGTTACATTTTTTGATTGAAAAGCACATTGAGACTGTTTTCTGAAGGTTCAGCAATAGATGGTTCTTGAGGAGCCACTCTTGGACATCAACCATACTTGTAGACAGTACATCTGCAGCCTGTGCTGGAGTCTTGGCAGCTGTGTAAATAACTGCATCATCTGCATAAAGTTGGCATGTTGCAGCTGAGCAGTGTAATGGCAGGTCATTAATAAAAATGCTGAAAAGTAAAGGACCAAGAATGGACCCTTGTGGGATACCCATGCGGTTGTTTAAAAATGAGGATTTATCCTGGTGAACTTTTACACACTGTTCTCTATTCTGGAGATAAGATGCAAACCATTCTAATGTATTTGGGGAGAAGTTAAAAGATACCATTTTGGATAAAAGCAAACTGTGGTTTACAGTATCGAAAGCCTTTTTGAGATCTAGAAAAACAGCTCCTACCACATTACCCCTGTCCAAGGACTGTTTGACGTTTTCAATAAGGCAACAATTTGCTGTTTCTGTTGAGTATCCTGGTCTAAAACCAAATTGATGTGGATGAAGAAGTTGATTGTCTTGTAAGTAGTCTATCAGCTGTGTAGCTACAACTTTTTCAAGAACCTTAGATAGGACTGGTAAGATAGAGATTGGGCGGTAATTGCATATATCGTCTTTACTGCCTGATTTATGAACTGGTATGACGACAGCTTTTTTCCAGCCAGATGGAAATGTACTAGACCTAATGGAGAGATTAATGAGATGAGTCAGTGGTTTGATTAATATTTTGCTGTGCATTTTGAGAAAGGAGGTGCTCATATTGTAGATATCATTAGTTTTTGAGTTTGACAGTGTTTTAACAATACCAGCAATTAACTTCTCATTTACCTCATCGATGTGAAAAGTATCTGTTGGAAGTATGGAATTTGTGTTGTTGAGCACATTTGGCAGCACAAAAATTTTTGTTAAGTCTTCCACAGAGCCCACAAAGTGTGAATTAAATTCATTTGCCAAAGTAGCCTTGTCACTGACGGTCTTGCCATTGATTCTAAGTTCCTTTACCCCCTTCTGATCGTTTTTTTTATTAGTTAAGTTATTTAAATGCCTCCATAGGGAACTGTTGTTACCCTTTGCATGATCTATCAGTTTATTGTAATAAGATATTTTTGATTTTCGCAGCTCATGTACCACTTTATTTCTTAAACTTTTGTACACAAGGTGATCATTTTGTAGTTTGGAGGTTAGTGATGTTTTCAGTGCATAGTCTCGCCTCTTCATAAGTTTTCTTATTTCATTATTTAACCATGGTAGGCTAATCTTCTGTTGTCTACTTTTAATTTGCTTTGAAAATTTTTCTATAGACTTTGTGATTGTTGCAGTTATAAAATTACAACAATCATCTACTTCACATGTTGACATGAGCTGCTCCCAATTTTGATTCTCTAAGTAATGTTCAAACTCCTCATTTTTTGATTTGGGGATAATAAAATTTGATTTGTCAATATCGACTCCCCCAAAATACTGTAGTCGCTTTTTAGTAAGTTTCCTGACAGCAAGAACCATGTTATGATCTGAGAGACCAGTTACAAGATTATAGGTTCTGGTTATTCTTTCTGGTTTATTAGTAAATACCATGTCAATAAGTGTTCTGGATTGTTTGGTTATCCTGGTGGGTCCTTTGATGATTTACTGGTAATTAAATTTAGTCATGAGGCTTTTCAGTTTTTGTTTGTCTTTTTTATCAGACCAGTTGATATTAAAGTCACCATGAATTATTGTTTCTCTGTTCTTCTCAAGTTGTTTAACCAGATCACTTAATTCATTATAAAAGGAAGAGTTGTGTGATGGTGGGTTGTACACTACTGCAATGTTGAAATTCATTACCGGAGAGAGACATACATTAACAGCTAAACATTCAAGTGAAGTATTCAAATCAACCAGTTGACATTTATATTTGTCTTTGATGTAAATTAAAACACCTCCTCCCCTCCCTACCTGCCTGTCTTTTCTAAAACACTGGTAGCCCACAATATCGATCATATTAGTGTCTATGTTCCTGTGTAGCCAGCTTTCTGAGAGACAAAGGTAGTCCAGATTTGAGTCCAACAGCAACACCGAAATCTCATCTCTTTTGGGGATTATGCTCCGTATGTTTAAATGTCCGCCGAGGATCCCCTTTGGTTTAGCCTTGGTGTCCCAAAGAACTCGTGCATGATTAACAGTTTGGAAAAATAAATGTTGTTTTTGCTTTTGTACAGCTCGGTTTTGTGCTAACCCAGTGGTCTGCTGTTTAATAGTGGCAGGTCCAGGGTTAAGGTGAATATCTCCTGCCAGAAGTAGCAGAACTAACAGAACTTTAACTGTATATCCTCTGCCATATTGTGATTTTTGGTTAACAGCCATGTTTGCCTTAATTTGGAAGTTTTTGCTCAGGGCTTTTAAAGACCACATAGAGTGTAGGGTGAGATGTCCAAGCCCAAATCCATACAGATAAAACTTTTTAACTTCACCTTTGGTTGAGTTTGTCGGTTTTGTTGAGTATATGGCAGGCGATGTGATGACGCAAATGGAAGGCAGGGTCATCACACCGCACTTCACAGTAAAATTCCATCACCACATCCCCCCCTTACAAAAACACAAAACACATCTAATTAAACCTTCCCCAATTTGGCAGACAGAAAGCCCCCAATACACACACTAAAATGCTAAGAACAATAAACATCCATCCATTCATCTTCTACCACTTAATCCTTTACGGGTCGCGGGGGGGCTGGAGCCTATCCCAGCATCTTTAGGCGAGAGGCAGGGTACACCCTGGACAGATCGCCAGTCCATCACAGGGCCAACACAGAGAGACAGACAACCATTCACTCTCACAGTCAGACCTAAGGACAATTTAGAATCCCCAATAAACAGTAAACAATGCAATAAACATCAAACATGATGCGATAAACATCAAATTGTTGTATTTATACATATAAATACAACAATAAACATACCAAACAAAACTAAAATTAGAACTAGGGCCTGTGGGTGGACTACTGCAAAGCCCAGCACGGCTAAGTGGGATATTCTGCCACTTAGTTGATCCAGCCGTGCTCCTAACTATAAGATAAGATAAGATAAGCCTTTATTAGTCCCACAACGGGGAAATTCCAGGATTGCAACAGCACAGGGATAGCAACACTCAGAGCAACAATCAGAAGGCAAGAAAAAAAAAAAAAAAAAAAAAAAAAAAAACTAAGCAGTCTTTCACTTTTTGTCATAAACCCTCCATGCGCTCTTCCATTGCGCACGGAGGAGAGAAGGGGGAATGAGGATTTAAACCCTGGAGTTATCACACACACATTTATTGAACATCAGTAGAAGATACCATACAAAATGGCAGAGCAGCTCGGGCTAACAAAAGAGTTCTCTTGAGATGCTAGGCTGCACGGGGGGAAAGTATAGCAGTTATGCCGCGCAAGAAAATGCTGCCCGCGTAGCGGCACAACCGCACAAAGAAACGCTAAAGTACTCACAGCCTAAGCAACCCAGGTCCTCCAGCAGAGCGGCGAGCATAATCCTTCAAAGACTGACGATCACACGACGAAACACAACGGTGTGACTCGTACAATGGTCCAGCGGTGTTTGTCCAGCAAAGGGCTGCTTTTAAACAAACACAACTGGCCTCACAAAGAGGCAACACCTGGGCGAGGCGCAGGGAGGATAAGTACCCGGACTGGGAACAGCTGATGGAAAAGCGAGGGAGAGCGAGGGGGCGTGGTTGGACCGACAGACTGTCAGCAGTGTGGGAGAAAGTCAATTGCTGATGCTGGCTAACAGCTGCCGGCTAGGCAGTGGCTATGGTTACAGAAATACACAAAGTGCACCTACACAACAGAACCAACCCCCACAGAGAGATCAGGACTGAGCCGAGGAAAGCCAAGCCGGCTCGGCCCATGACACTTTTTCTTCTTAACCGTCATCCACGGAAGGAACAGGTCTGCCTGAGGGGTTTTGAGGTGGCCCCGTGGTGGTCTCCTTCCCAGAGCTTTGGAGCAGGCTTGCGGTGGCCTCCTCCCTGGAGCTTTGAAACGTGTTCATGGCGGCTGCCTCTCTGGAGTTGTTGGACTCCCGGAGCCAGTCTTCATGATGCCAAGGCCCAGGTCCCACACTGCAGTTTCCGACTCCCGGGGAGCCTCCCCATCTGGAGCCACCACCCAAACATTCCGTAATCTGTTTGCGTGCTGAACTGAATTGTCTGTCAGCCGCAAACACATTGTCCTCAGCTTTGCCAAGATCCTCAGTGGTGCCCGCCGTCTTGCGGACTGTGACCCAGTCAGTCGCCATCCCGGTCTCCCGCCGGTGCAAAGCCGAACCCAGTCCTTGACCCGAAGTGGAACCTTGTTTGGCTTAATGTGCTGCTGTGCTTTCAGCAGCTCTGTGCTCTCCTTCGGCCTGGCACCTTTGTCACACTGTGGCAGTTCAGCAGTCACCATTTTTGCAGCAGACCCCTCACCCGCTGCTAGCTGAAGCTCAACATGGGCACTGAAGGTATCCAGTGCCTCCCCGGTGCTGCTTGTTGGAACAGACCCTCCACCCACTGACTCGGTCGCCCCTACTGCAGCCAGCTGAGAGCAGGTACTGAAGCCGTCTATTTCCTCCACTGAGCAGCTCTCCTCCCGAGAGCATGAGGTGTGCGCTTCGGTATCAGTGCCGTTCAGAAATACCACATCAGCATTGGTCTCGTTAAACCCGGGCTCCCTCTCCTCCAGCTTCTGTTCTGGCTGTGCAAGGGACGGAGGTGAGTCTGGTCTCTGTTCTTTCTCCATGTCGTCTTCACCATCCGTGCCATATCCACCCTCTGCATTACATTCGCTGTCTACAGTGCTCCTTGGCTGTATTCATGTCCGCGAAGCTTGGGCGAACTGGGCCTGGGCCGCTAACCGTCCGCCTGCCGATTGTGAGAGTGAAACCCAGCTCACTGAATAAAACCCACCCCATAACATTTCCACCTTGGTGTGTCACCTGGAACCGGAACGCTGGAATCACTTTTTCGCCATACTGCACTGCAAATGTGATGTTCCTGCCAGTACTGGAGCACCCGTCGTCCAGTAGTTTCACTGCACCAGGGCTCCGGGGGGATGAGCCCCCAAACCATGGCCTCGCTCACTATGGACTGCATGGCGGCGGTGGCCACCATCATGGGCACACTCACGCCATCTAAC
Source organism: Pholidichthys leucotaenia (assembly GCA_020510985.1). Lineage (NCBI taxonomy): Eukaryota > Metazoa > Chordata > Actinopteri > Cichliformes > Pholidichthyidae > Pholidichthys > Pholidichthys leucotaenia. The sequence continues at coordinate 7,124,519 of CM035850.1, forward strand.
TTCACTCCACATTGCAGTCCCGACCAAAGTTTGGGACCCACGATGTTTATGCCACTTCCGTAGGGTGTGGGGTCAGTTAGCTTAGCTTCTCGTCAATGGCAGTGAGTTTTCACACGGCACGCCACGCCACACCACGTTATTGGGCTTAGCAAAGTAGCTAGTTAGCATCTCGATAGCACCTTCATAATAGTCCGTCTGTAGAGGCTGGGTTAATCATCTCAGACTGGATGCAGAGGGTAAACAGAGAAGGACAATAGAGATGGAGATTATGGTGAGGTAGCAGGAAGAAGGAGTTGGGGGAGAAGGGATGAATGTATTGTGATGCGAGATGTCATGCAGATGTGAGATGGGCGGTTGATATAAAGGAGAGCCCCTGGTGTATTGAGACATGCTTTTTCTGTGTATGACTGATGTGAGAGTGAATAAAGTCGTCTGCCGCATAAATCTGTTTTTGTTATTTACACTCTCCACACTGGTGACCCCTTGACGAATTATGGAACACGAGGCAAGACCCCGGAGTCGGCCCGGACGGGAAGCCCCAGCGACGCGACAAGCATCCCAGAGACGGCCCGGACGGGAACCCCCAGCAACGCATGCGCTGTTTCGGTCAAACTACCGGACTTTTGGCTGCATGACCCGCAGTCTTGGTTCCTCCACACCGAGGCTCAGTTCACCCTCCGGGGAATAATGGCAGACGACACCAAATATTACTATGTGGTCACAGCGCTGGACACTCACACGTCTCAACAAGTAGCAAGCCTGCTCCAACAGACTCCAGCCCACGACAAATACAAAGCTCTCAAGGCCGCGCTGACCCGGCGCTACACGCTCTCGGACTGTGAGAGAGCGGAGAGGCTCCTGCAGTGCTCCAAGTTAGGAGACGAGTCGGCAGTCGAACTGATGGAGAAGATGTTGGCATTGATGGGCACAGACGACGGGCATTTTCTGTTTGCCTACCTTTTCCTCCAGAACCTCCCAACAGAGGCGAGAGCGGTTCTTGCCAATTCGACATTGCTGGCCACGCGTGACTACCGTGCGCTAGCCCAGGAGGTAGATCGGATCATCCTCACCACCACCCTCACAGTGAACGCGGCGGCGTCAGAACCCAGCGAGACGACCAGCGGAGGCGAGGAGCCGCCGACGGTAGCGGCAGCGGGGGCCAGGAAGCGCCAGGGAGACACGCTCTGCTTCTACCACCGCTGCTTCGGAGAGAACGCACGCAGATGTGAGCCACCGTGCCAATTCAAGTGTTCGGGAAACGCCAAGGCCAGCAGTCGGTAGCAGCTTCGACCGCCGGTGAAGAGAACAAGCTGCTCTACGTGACGGACTCGTGCTCGGGGAGACGGTTCCTCGTAGACACCGGAGCCCAGAAGAGCATCATCCTGCCGTCCTACGCTGACCGGCTAGCGGGAGCTAGCGGCCCCGGGCTGGTAGCAGTAAACGGCTCGGACATTAAGACTTTTGGTGAGAGAACACTGACTTTATCCCTACACGGCCGGATGTACGAGTGGACTTTTGTCATAACGGCATTGAGTTTCCCAATCCTGGGAGCTGATTTTCTGTGTGCACACCGGGTTGCTAGTCGATGTTGCTAACAGACGCTTGGTTAATGCAATGTCTTTTGATTCTCTCCCCTGTACAGCTCGAGGAGCCGGGCCAATAACACAAGCCAACGTCACAGCTCCAGGCGGTAAGTTCCACACACTGCTCACTCAGTTCCCAGCGCTCACAGTCCCGACGTTTTCGGCGGCTATCGCTAAACACGGGGTGGAACACTTTATCACCACCACTGGGCCGCCCGTTTTCGCACAACCTCAGCGCTTGGACGCAGCTAAACTGGCCATAGCGCGCGAGGAGTTTGCCAACCTGGAAAGGTTGGGCATCATCAGGCGATCGAACAGCCCATGGGCATCCCCACTACACATGGTCCCTAAGGCCGAGGGATCGTGGCGACCGTGTGGAGATTTCTGCAGATTGAATAACGCCACAGCGCACGACCGTTACCCGATTCCCCATATTCAGGATTTTTCCATTCACCTCGCCGAGCATGCATTTTTTCTAAAATAGACCTGGTCCACGGTTACCACCAGGTCCCAGTGTGTGCGGAGGACATACCCAAAACAGCGGTAATAACTCTGTTTGGCTTGTTTGAGTTTTTACGCATGCCCTTCGGATTAAAAGGAGTGGCACAGACATTCCAACGCATGATGGATGCGGTGTTGCGTGATCTCCCGTTTGTGTTCGTCTACCTGGATGATATCCTGGTGGCCAGTGCATCCGAGGACAAACACGTAACCCACCTGAGGAAGGTTTTCCGGAGGTTGAAGGAGCACGGGTTAATAATCAACCCGGAGAAATGCCAGTTCGGCGTGATGGGGATTGATTTTTTTGGGGCACCGCGTCTCACCGGAGGGAGCAATACCCTTGCCCGACAAAGTGCGCACCATGGCAAATTTTCTCCGGCCTCAGACGGTCAGGGCGCTGCAAGAATTTTTGGGGATGGTTAACTTTTATAACCGTTTCCTTTCCCGTGCAGCTCAACTCATGCAGTCATTGTACGCCGAGCTCAAGAAACGGAAACCGGAGAACAGAGTCGAATGGACTCCGGAGCGAGAGCAGGCGTTCTCTGAGGTTAAAACAGCCCTGGCAAACGCCGCACTGTTGGCGCACCCGGACCCGGCAGCCTGGATAGCGCTCACTACCAACGCCTCGGATGTGGCCATAGGGGCCGTCGTGGAGCAACGTGTCGCCGGTTCTTAGCAGCCGCTCGCTTTTTTCAGCAGGGCTTTGCGCAACAGTGAGCGTAAATACAGCGCGTTCGACAGAGAGTTGCTGGCTCTCCACCTGGCCATATGCCACTTCCAGTTCTGGCTGGAAGGGCGCAGCTTCACCGCGTTCGTGGACCACAAGCCGCTAACGTTCGCGATGGCCAAGGTTTCGGAAACATGGTCAGGCCTGCAGCAGAGACAGCTGACCGCGATCTCGGAGTTTACAACCAATATTCAGCATGTGTCGGGTAAACTGAATGTGGTGGCAGACTGCCTCTCGCGCGCAGTAGTGGCCCCGGTCTGCATGGGGATAGATTATACGGCCATGGCCGCAGAGCAGATTGGTGATACGGACGTGCTCCAGTCTGGACCAACAGGGTTAAGGCTGGAGAGCAGAGTACTGCAAGACGGCAAGCCCCCCCTAATCTGCGACGTCTCCACAGGACGCCCGCGTCCGGTGGTCCCAGTTGCCTGGCGCCACCGCGTGTTTGAGTCAGTTCACGCTCTGGCACACCCAGGAGTGTACGCGTCAGTCAAAATGGTGGGAGCGAAGTTTGTGTGGCCAGGCCTGCACAAACAAGTGAAAGAGTGGGCGGCAGCCTGCGTAGCGTGCCAACGAGCCAAAGTACACAGACACACGAAGGCTCCTTTGGAGCCGTTTAGGATACCGGCTAAGAGGTTCGAGCATGTTCACGTGGACCTCGTGGGCCCCCTCCCGCCATCGCAGGGGTGCACGCACCTTCTGACAGTGGTGGACCACACCACACGCTGGCCAGAAGCAGTCCCGCTGGCGGCAACCACGTCCGCGGGCATGGCGCACGCTTTTTTGACGACATGGGTATTGGAATATACCCATATTATATAGTATATTTTGGAATCCCGTTGGACATCACGTCTGATAGGGGCCCTCAATTTGTTTCTGACCTCTGGTCCGCGATGGCCCGTAGCCTGGGTGTTGCAATTCATCGCACAACCGCGTACAACCCACACGCCAATGGGTTATGCAAGCGTTTTCATAGGTAACTGAAAGCAGCACTCAGGGCTTCGCTGACGGATGCAAATTGGGTAGACCGGTTGCCGTGGGTTTTATTGGGGTTGTGTTCCGCACCAAAAGAGGATCTGGAGGCTTCCCCGGCAGAGCTTGTTTTTTCTCAGCCACTGCGGCTGCCCAGGGAATTTTTGCCAGATAATTTGCCAGATAATTTTTGTTAGACTTGGGGGGTCGTCGGGAGAAAATATGCATAGACAGACTTAAGCCCGCCTTTGTGATGGCGGACGAACAAGTGCTGTTGGCTCGAGCCCCTCGGCGTGGAAGACCCCCACTGAGAACTCCCCAGGTAAACGATTCATCAGAGCAGCCACACGGGCAAGTCGACGGTTTCCCCCCCCCCTCGCCATGGCCCACCCATAGACAGACACACCCCCAGAAGCCCCCCGCCGGCACAGCAGCGCCACAGAGGCGGTAAACCCCCGTTACAGCAGATATGGGAGGAGACTGAAGCCAAAAGGACGTGAGGACTGAAACTTGGTCTGAGATTCTTGGGGGGGGGGGCCATGTAGAGGCTGGGTTAATCATCTTAGACTGGATGCAGAGGGTAAACAGAGAAGGTCAATAGGGATGGAGATTATGGTGAGGTAGCAGGAAGAAGGAGTTGGGGGAGAAGGGATGAATGTATTGTGATGCGAGATGTCATGCAGATGTGAGATGGACGGCTGATATAAAGGAGAGCCCCTGGTGTATTGAGACATGCGTTTTCTGTGTATGACTGATGTGAGAGTGAATAAAGTCGTCTGCTACATAAATCTGTTTTCGTTATTTACACTCTCCACACGTCAAACCATTCATTCATTCATTCATCTTCTTCCGCTTAATCCTTTTCGGGTCGCGGGGGGCTGGAGCCTATCCCAGCATCTTTGGGCAAGAGGCAGGGTACACCCTGGACAGATCGCCAGTCCATCGCAGGGCCAACACAGAGAGACAGACAACCATTCACTCTCACAGTCAGACCTAAGGACAATTTAGAATCCCCAGTTTGATGCCAATTAACCTAACTTGCATGTTTTTGGCATGTGGGAGGAAACCGGAGAAATCCTGGAGTAAACCCACGCAGACACGGGGAGAACATGCAAATTCCACACAGATCACTGTTGGTCGGGGGCTGGGATCAAACCCAGGATCCCCCAGCCAAGGATGAGTTGCTGTGCTGCCGCAGTGCTAACCACTCCGCCACCGCACCGCCACCGTCAAGCTAAGCATTTGAAAAATTCTCTGACCTTCCATGCCTAGGTTTTGGACAAGCAGCACTCATGTCCTCACCTTATCCAGCTTCCCCAGGTCCAACGCTGTGATGTAGGTTTCCAAAGCTTTTAACCAGCGTGGCCATGGAACTGGCGGTTCGCAGGGGAGTTCGAGGAAAGGCCACGGTGGTGTAACACACGCCTCCATGAGTTAATCCTCAGTCGCCAAATGTTATGTCCACAAACCTAGCATTGAATGAGACAGACGAGGAGGTTGCACTGGAACTGAGCTTTAATAAGGAACTGGTTGCAACACACAGTATACAGCTCTCTGTGGAGTCGTCGGGGCAACAGAGCCCCTAATGGCGGAAGCTTCCTATTATATGGCAGTGTGATGACGCAACTGGAAGTCCGCATCATCACACCGCACTTCACAGTAAAATCCCATCACCACAAACTTTTTTTTCACATAAATTGATGTTTTTTTCCTCATAAGCTACTGACTTTTTCTTAATTAGCAACTTTTTCCATATAAATTTACTAGTCTTGTAATTTGTAGCTTTTTTTGCTATTTATAACCTGTTTCTTATGATGTGTGTTGTTTTTGTTGGAAATATGTCATTTTTTCCCTATAAATTTGTGAGTTTTTTCACACAAATTTGCTTTTTTTTTCTCATGAAATAGCAACTTTTTAATATTTTATTTTATTTTTGTAAATTGACTTTAAAATTCCAGTGTTCCGCCAGTGGGATGTTTCAAATTTTCTACTTCCACTCAGTGAAGAAAGAATTTGATTTTCATTGCTATGCTAAATTTAGGGAAATTGGCTGGAATATTAAGGGGTTCAGAATTATTTTTCCAGTATGTCACTTTTTCATTAATTTGCAAGTTTTTATATACATTTTCAACTCTTTTCTTCCACCTTAGCCGTGTTTTTCCTCATAAAGTTTTCACATTTTTCCTCATACACTGAATTTCCCCCCCTTTTCTGCTCTTTTGCATAATAAACAGTGCCCTAATACACTCTGAAATAAATGTAGGTAAAGTGTGAGTTATTTTTATCATTGTGTCCACCTCCTCCTGCTCCATGCCTTCCTCCTCATTAGCATAGCAGCTGCCTGATATGGGCTGCAGGGTGGAGAATGGCCAGGTTTCTGTGTGGGGGGGCTCTCTCTCTCTCTCTCTCTCTCTCTCTCTTTTTCAGTCAATGGTGGGGTCCGTCTGGCCGGTGAATAGCAGCCAAAGCAGGCCCCCGCCGGCCAGACAAAGGGAGCCCGGAGGGAGGAGGAGGTGGAGGCGGTGAATGGAGCGCCTTGTCAGTGGAGCTATGGGGAGAAGCGGCAGAATGAAGTGGGAGAATGAAAGAAAAGTTCAAAAAAAAGGAGCAGAGGGCACGGAAAGGACCAGCCCGACCACCTGTCTCCCTCTCTCTGCCCCCCCCCCCCGGTTCACCCAAACTTTTTTACTCACTGTGGGGCGGGAGGAGAAAAGGGGGAGAAGGGCGACAGACATGTTTTTGTTTTCACGCAGAAATGTGCACCATCAGCAGGATGTGCAGCTCGGTTGATGTCGCTAACCACCTCAAAGCACACGTACGTCATGCCAGCATCGACCCGACGTCTCACATTTACATCAGGAATATGTCCTATAGAGGCCTGCACGCTGGCATGTCATAGGCTACGCATCGGCATGCAAATGACCGCTATAAGATGTATTCCCAATGTGAACTTGCCAGCGTTGGCCCAGCATACTGTATGTATGCTCATGAGTTAGCTAGCACTTCGTTTTGGCCTTTCTTGATGATGTAAAAATCAGAACCAGTAAGCAGCTTCTTACTTTCTAACCATGGGGATGGGGGGTGTTCACCAATTTATCATGAGGTACAAATGCATAAATGTAAATTAGGTGCCAATTTGCAAGAATGAGGGAGCACAAATTTGATAAAAGATGCGAATTTAAAAATTAAAAAAGTCAAAAAAATTACAATTTAATTATACAGAAAAATGTAACTGTTATGTCTGGAAATAGGAGAGCGGAGGCTGGAATTGCACTGCACCCGAATTTTATTACAAGACACAGAGATGATACACGTTTCGGGGTTTGGTAGCTAATAAGCTAACGCTAAGCTTGTACAGGCTGTGGTCAGCTTGAAGGGGAGGCGCCAAAGAGAACGACTCCCGCCAACAGTCCCAATAAGTAGGCATGGCGTGATGACGTCACCCTGCCTGCATCCTTATGTCCACGCTGCCCATCTGACAATATATCTATATATCTAACATCTACCTCCTCCTTGAAAAAAACAAAACTTTACAGATAGACCACCAGTTGTCCTTGCATGACAGCGTGGATTATTCTGCCACGACGAACCAGTCGTGCCCTGCTAAACACATTAAAACAGAGTTACTGTTTTAGTTTGAGTTCAGGGCGGCCTCTGGCGAGCCCGTGGTGGGCGTGGCCCTGGAGGCACTGGCTTTGGTGGGCCTGGATGCCATCTCGAACCATTGGTCAACTGGAAGGTGGTTGGCCCCAACCACGCGGCAATCTGCCTCGGTGGGTACAGGAACATCTGCAGGCCGTCTGGGCATTTAGATCGGCGGACCCGAACCCAATCGAGCACTGTGAGCGGCGATCTGTTCGACCTCACTCGGCGCTGCTGCTCTCTCGTCCCTGATGCCAGTTGCTGCTGTGGTGGCATGACTTTCACACTGGCGGCAGGACGTGCCCCCAGTTGGCATTGTGCTGCTGGATCCTGCTGGGCCACAAACTCTCTATCCCGCAGCACTGTGGTGGCTCTTTGCTGCTGACGCTGGGCACAGAAAATGGATGAATCCGGTTTCGGCCCTTTTTCCTCGCTGCTCTCTCCTTGCAGTTTCAAGCTCGGACCAGCTGTATCCCCGTCCGGGTGTGTTGTGCTCCCAACATCAGCGTTCCCACAGAGCCCCTGGAGAACGAACACTGGAAGGACTGTTGACCCGTAGCAAACAGCCAATGATATGGTCCCTACTACGCTGATGTGTGTGTGCCTGTAGCCATACAGCCCTTCTGGATTCTTCTCAACAGAACGGTTGCAACAGAATTTCTTAACTGTAACCCAGTTCATCACTGACCTCACAGCAGCGGTGTCCCACAGCAACGATAAGCCGACCTCATCTAACGTCACTGTGCGCCACTTGTACGCCGCCCCTCTGGAGCCCACTGCGTGGATGGTGGTTGTTGATGGTTCTTTTGGACTTGGTGGCGGACTTGATGTCAGTTGTGTCAATCGGCACACCTCGGCAAAGTGATTGAGCTTGCCGCAGCATCTGGATCGCTCCCCCCCCCAGCCGGGCAGGATCACACTCACTCCCAGTGCCTCAGGGAGCCGCAGTTACCACACAAATGGTGTCCCATAATGTTCTGTTTCCCCACAACATTCACCTCAGCATCCTCCAAGCAAGTTGCAGTATTAACGGGCACTTCTGCTGGGGTAACTGCATAAGCTAGTGAGATTTGTTGTGGCTCGCCTAGTTGTGATGTTAGCTTGTCTGCGGCCTCCAACTGGAACACCAGCTCCACCGCCTTTGCCAGCGGTAGGTTGTCGGGCACCCTGATTAGCTTCGATCGCAACCACAGGTTGCTGGTGTGCTCCACTAGCTGGTCCCGCACCATCTCCTCCTCTAGTTGCCCAAACCTGCACTTGCTTGCCAGACAGCAGAGTCCGGCTCATCCAGCCACCTCACTCTCCAACCAGGGTGCCAGACATGCGGCTGTCTTCAGGAAAATTGTTGAGTTTTCCTCTTCGCCATTTGTTATGTCTGGAAATAGGACAGCGGAGGCTGGAGTTGCACTGAACCCGAACTTTATTACAAGGCACAAAGATGTTACATGTGTTGGTGTTTGGTAGCTAGTAAGCTAATGCTAAGCTTGTACAGGCTATGGTTGGCTTGAAGGCGAGGCGCCAAAGAGGATGACTCCAGCCAACAGTCCCCCTAGGTAGGCACTGCGTGATGACGTCACCCTGCCTGCATCCTCATGTCCACGCTGCCCGTCTGCCAGTATACAGTATCTACTGTATATCTAACAGTAACAACCATCCAGATGAGTGTCACAAAGTTATGAGAAAAAAGGTGAAAATTTTCAAAGAAAAAGTCATAAATTTTTGAGAAAAAAAAATGATTTTTTGAGGAAAAAATGTCACAAATTTATGAGGAAAAAGTTGGTCATGTTAAAAAAAGCTTGCAATTTTGTTGGGAAAAAGTTGTAAATTTATCAGAAAAAAGTTGTAAATTTATGAGAAAAATTGAAATGGAAAAAATTGCTAATATTTTAGAAAAAAGTTGCAAATTTTTGAAAAAGATAGAAAGACAGACAGACTGACTGACTTTATTGATCCCAAACTGGGAAATTCAGTAAATGACTGTAGTAAAATGACAGTAGATGACCCAAACCATCAGAAACACACACGGCATAACAAAAAAAGGAATTACCCAGGGAAGTAAAAATGCTGAGATAACTTTATATACAACATAGGCTACTACTAGGTTAAATACAGTAGATGATGATCCTTATGAGTCTATGGATGGTACTGACTGTACAAAGAAGGACTATCAGGTGCAGGGTGAAATGTGAGGTACCAATTATACTGCAAGGTGCAGTATGGCAGCATAGTTATGACCAGAATTCAACATCAGAGTAAGTTATTGTACAATGAAATAGCATGTGGCAGGAAAGATTTCCTTTACCTAACCGTTCTGCAGCAGAGCTGTAGCAGTCTGCTGGAGGAAGTGCTCCGCTGTCTGTCCAGTGTGTGGTGGAGGGGGTGATCAGGGTTGTCCATGATGGATAACAGTTTGTTCAGTGTCCTCCTCTCCACCACAGTCTCAAAGGTCTCCAGCCTGAGACCAATCACAGAGCCAGCCCTCCTGATAATCTTGTCAAGTCTGTTGGTGTCTCTGGCCCTGATCCTGTCTGCCACCAACAGACAGCAGCAAAGAAGATGGCGCTGGAAACAACGGCCTGGTAGAAAAAGCTCCATCATCCTGCTGCACATGTTGAAGGATCTCAACTTCCTCAGGAAGTAGAGTCTGCTCATCCCCTTCTTGTGTGCAGCATCAGTGTTAGATTTCCAGTCCAGTCCATTGCTGATCATGACACCCAGGTATTTGTAGTCCTCAACCACCTCCACATCCTCCCCCCAATCCACAATGGCTGTGAAGGCATCCTCTTCTTCCTGAAGTCAATCACCATCTCTCTGGTCTTGCTGACAGTCAGCCTCAGGTGATTCTGCTCGGTCCACTCCACAAATCTGTCTACCAGTGCCCTGTACTCCCCCTCCTCTCCCCCTCTTATACACCCAACAACAGCTGAGTCATCAGAGAATTTCTGCAGGTGGCATGACTCGGTGTTGTACTGAAAGTCAGTGGTGTATAAGGTGAAGAGAAAAGGAAAGAGCACAGTCCCCTGTGGCACTCCTGAATCACTAACCACATCAGACAAGACACTGCCCAGCCGGACAAAACTGTGGCCTGCCTGTCAGGTAGCTGGTAACCCACTGTGGCCTGCCACAAAGTTTAAAAATTGTAAAAAATTTGCAAGAAAGGAGTTACAAATTTTTGAGAAAAAGTTTCAAATTTATGAGAAAAAAGTTGCAAATTTATGATACAAATGTTGAAAATTTACAGGGGAAAAAAGATGCAATTTACAGGAAAAAATTTTGTATGTGTGTGGGAAAAAAGCAGAAAATTTGCAAGAAAAAAAGCTGCAAATTTCAGTAAAATGTGATAAATTTATGAGAAAAAGATGAAAATTTTCAAGAAAAAAATCATAAATTTTTGACAAAAAAGTTGGTGATTTAAAAAAAACTTGCAAATGTACAGGAAAAATAAGTAACAAATTTTTGAAAAAAGTTGTAAATTAATGAGAAAAAATGTCAATTTTACAGGGAAAGAAATTGCTAATTTTTGAGAAAAAAAGTTACAAATTTATGTGCAATAAAGTTAAAAAAAATTTATAAGAAAAGAGTCACAAATTTTTGAGAAAAAAGTTGAATATTTACAAGCAAAAAACTGCTAATTTTTAACAAAAGTTAGTTATGTAAATGTGTGATGTTTTGCAGATTTGAGAGTTTCTTGTAAGACTTTTTTATTCAAATAAATTAAAGCTTTGTTTTCTTAGTGTTTCTCCAAATTTAACTTTCTGAAACATCATTTTTGATTTTTTTCTCATTATTTTTCTACTCTTTCCTTAAATTTCTTAAATTTGCACCTTTTTCTCTTAAATTTATTTGACTTTCTGCAAACTTGTAACATTTTCCTCGTATAATTTTTTAATGTTTTCCTTTCAAGATGTTTTAAACTGATAGTTTTATACTGTAAATGAAATAACAATTGTTTTTCCCCTCATAAATTACCTACTATTTTCTTACATATTTGCAGCATTTTTCTCTTGTATTTTTTAGACATTTTTCTTGCAATTAAAGGTTTTAAACCTTACATTTAAGACTTAGTTAAAAAAATTAATTCCAGACTATTTTTCATTAATATTCAGGACTTTTTCTCTAATAAATAAAAACATTTTTTTTCTTGTAAAAGAGAGACTTTTAAATAGTAAATAAATTTCAGACCTTTTCTATTGGTTTTTTTAGACATTTTTCTTACAAATTAAAGGTTGAAAAGAGACATTTAAGACTTTGTAAAAAAAAAAAAAAAAATCAGACATGTTTTTAATGTATTTACATACTTTTTTCTCCATAAATATTTTTTCTTGTAAAAGGGAGGCCGTTTAAAAAATAAACAAATTTCAGATCTTTCCTAGTGAATATTTTATTTTTCTCTAATTCAGTGCCTTTCTTTTATAATTTCAACTGCATAATAGTTAATAATTTGTGATTTCTTTGTCATATTTGCAGCTTTCTTCTCTTTCACTTTAAACATTTTCTATTCTATTGGGTTTTTTTTTTCTTAATTTAAATTTGAAGTTGTTTTCTTAAATATTTACAGTGGTGTGAAAAAGTGTTTGCCCTGTTCTTGATTTCTTTTTTTTTTTTTTTGTATGTTTGTCTCACTTAAATGTTTCAGATCATCAAAAAATTTAAATATTAGACAAAGATAACACAAGTAAACACAAAAATGCAGTTTTTAAATGAAGGTGTTAATTAGTAAGGGTAAAATAAAAATCCAAACCTACATGGCGCCGGTGTGAAAAAGTGATTGCCCCTGTGTTAAAAGATAAATTAACTGTGGTTGATGACATCTTTGGAAAGTTGAGCTTCAATTTCTCTAGCCAACATCCAGGCCTGATTACTGTCACACCTGTTCTCAATCAAGAATCACATTATATAGGACTTGCCTGTCAAGGTGGAAGTAGACCAAAAAGATCCTCAAAAGCTAGACATTATGCTGCAATCCAAAGACATTCAGGAACAAAATGAGAAACTAAGTGAGATCTATCAGTCTGGAAAAGGTTATAAAGCCATTTCTAAAGCTTTATGACTCAGCAAACCACAGTGAGAGCCATTATCTCACAAATGGCAAAAATATGGAACAGCGGCTGTAACCTTTCCAGGAGTGGCCAGCTGACAAAAATTACCCCAAGAGCGCAGCAATAACTCACCCACGAGGGTCACAAAAGACCCCACAACAACATCCAAAGTTGTTGGCCTCACTTGCCTCAGTTAAAGTCAGCCTTTATGACTCCACTATAAGAAAGAGACAGGGCAAAAAAATGGCCTGCATGGCACAGTTCCAGACAAAAAACCACTGCTGAGCAAAAAAGAACATAAAGGCTTGTCTCAGTTTTGCCCAGAAAAAATCTTGAAGATCCCAAAGACTTTGGGAAAATACTCTGTGGGACTGACAGACAAAAGTTGAACTTTTTGGAAGGTATGTGTCCATTACATCTGGCGTAAAAGTATACACAGCATTTCAGAAAACAGAACATCATACCAACAGTAAAATATGGTGGTGGTAGTGTGATGGTCTGGGGCTGATTTGCTCCTTCAGGACCAGGAAGACTGGCTGTGGCAAATGGAAGCATGAATTCTGCTGTCTACCTAAAAATCCTGAAGGAGAATAGTCCGTCCTCTGTTCGTGATCTCAAGCTGAAGCGCACTTGGGTTCTGCAGCAGGACAATGCTCCAAACCACACACCACCAAGTCTATCTCTGAAATGGACTTGCAAAAAAAAAAAAAAATGAAGACTTTGGAGTGGACTAGTCAAAGTTCTGATGTGAATCCGACTGAGATGCTGTGGCATGACCTACAAAGGTGGTTCATGCTCGAAAACCCTCCAATGTGGCTGAATCACAACAATTCTGCAAAGATGAGTGGGCCAAAATTCTTCCACAGCGCTGCAAAACACTAATTGCCAGTTATCACAAAAGCTTGATTGCAATTGTTGTGTTACCTTTGTCTAATATTTAAATTGTTTGATGATCTGAAATATTTAAGTGTGACAAACATACAAGCAAATGAGAAATCAGGAAGGGCAAACACTTTTTCACACCACTGTAAATGCAGCATTTTCTCCCTCAAGAACTTATTATTTTTCTAGAATTTATGTGCATTTTCTCTCATAAATTTACAAGTATTTTTCCTTGCAGAAGTCCAGCTTTTCCCAAGTTAAAAAAAAATGACGATTTTTGACAAAAAAAAAAGTAGAAAATTTACAAGAAAAGAGTTGCAAATTTCCTGGAAAACAAACTTGCTAATTTTTGAGAAAAAAGTTGCAGATTTATGAGCAAAAAGTTGAAATTTACAAGAAAAAAAAAATCAACTTTTTTGACAATAAAATTGAAAATTTACAAGCAAAAATTGCTAATTTCCAGTGTGCTGCCGCCGTGTGCTGCCGCAGTGGTTAGCACTGCGGCAGCACAGTTTACCCTTGGCCGGGGGATTGTGGGGATCGTGGGATCGTGGGTTCGATCCCAGCCCCCGACCAACAGTGATCTGTGTGGAGTTTGCATGTTCTCCCCGTGTTGCGTGGGTTTACTCCGGGATTTCTCCGGTTTCCTCCCACATGCCAAAAACATGCATGTTAGGTTAATTGGCTGTTCTAAATTGTCCCTAGATATTTGTTTCCTATAGGCCCTTAGAATAGAGGGTTAGTATTAATGAAAGCGCTTTGAGTGGTCTTTGTGACTAGAAAAGCGCTATATAAGTGCAGGTTAGTTAGTAGTTAGTTGTAATTTCTAGGGGGGAAAACACCTTGCTTATTTTTGAGGAAAAAAGTTGCAATTTTATGACAAAAAGTTGAAATATTTTACTCTAAAAAAACTGCAAATTTTTGATAAAAATGAAATTATGAGGAAAAAAGTTGAAAATTTCCAAGGAAAAAAGTCAACAATTTTAGTGAGGAAAAGGTTGCTAATTTATGATATAAAGGTTCAAATTTTACAGGAAAAAAGCTGCAAATTAACAGGGATAAAGTCACAAATTTACACAAAAAAGTTTGAAATTTGCAAGCAAAGGAATGTTAATTTTGAGAAAAAATGTCACAAAATTTATGAGAAAGGTGTGTCGCATTCACAAGAAAAGAATGCTAATTTTTGAGGAAAAAAGGTTAGAAAATTCTATGAAAAAAAATAAGTTAAAAATTTCCATGCAAAAAAAAATCACAAATTATAGGAGAAAAGGTTGCAACCTTTATTTGGAAAAAAAAAGGTGAAAATTTGTGATAAAAGGTTGAATTTTTACAGGAAAAAAGTTGCAAATTTACAGGAAAAAAAAGTTGCAAATTTACAAGCAAAAAAATTGAAAATTTACAAGCAAAAAAAAAGCTAATTTTGGATAAAAACCTGTAAATTTATGAGAAATAAGCTAAAAGTTTACTGGGAAATAATGCTAATAGTGGGGGGGAAAAGTCCACTAATTTATTGAGAAAAAAGGTTCAAAATTTACAAGAAAAAAGCATAAAATTTCCAGAAAAAGTGTTGCAAATTTAAAAGGAAAAAAAATGAAATTTTATGAGCAAAAAGCAGAAAATTTGAAGAAAAGCAGTGCTGTGTGTCTTTTTCGCCTTTCTGTGTCATTGGTGGATGGAGATGATTGGGCAGAGCGCAGGGCCCATGAAGAAGCGATTACGGGGCCTCTGCGGGCTCTGGGAGGCCAGCCAACTGGGCGTAGAACAATGGGAGGCGACAAAAAACTCCTGCAGAAAAGTGAGAGACGGAGGCGAGGCGTAAACACGCTCAGAACCAAAACAGCCAAAGCAGCAAAATATGAGCGGTGAAGAAGCAGCCCAGATAAACTCATCTGCTACCTGAAGAAACACAATTAGGTTTTTTCTCAGAAAACTCCATTTTTTTTATGAATTTGCTTTTTTTGTTTAATTTTTAAAGCATTTTGTTTACACATTTTTTATTTTTCCTCACAAATTCCCAACTTTGTTCTTATATACTTTTAAACTTTTTTTTCTCCTAATTTTTTTTCATAAGTTTAGTGGGGGTTGCATTACTGTGCTATATCTCTCCTCCTAGATTTGTGATTTTATTCTCAAAATTTGCAACTCATTTTCTCTTCAATTTGCATTTTTTTTCTTGCACGAATAGTCAATGTTGTCTCATGAAATTGCATACTTCCTTGTCATCAAATGTTTCCTCATATTTGTACCATTTTTCACATGAAATTCTGATATCTATTTGACCAATTTTTCATATAAATTCGAAGCTTTCTTCATGTTAAACTTAATTTTTCATGAATTTTCCATTATCTTTTCTCATGACATGTAACAGTGTCGTTCTCTCAATCAGTAAGTTAGTAGAATAAAAGCAACACAGACACACAACTACCACATATATATATCTACACACCTGATCAAAAAGTTTGGGGTCACCCAGACAATTATTTTGTGTTTTCCATGAAATGTCACACTATTTTACACCATGAGTTGTAAAATGAATAGAAATATAGTCATGACATTGAAAAGGTTAGAAATAATGATTTGTATTTGAAATAATAATTTTTCCAAATACTCAACCTGCTCAACGGAAGGTCAGTTTTATAGCTTCTCTAACAGCTAAACTGTTTTTCAGCTGTGCTAACATTGATTGCACAAGGGTTTCTAATCTTCCATTAGCCTTCTGACACAATGAGCAAAAACATTGTACATTAGAAAACTGGAGTGATAGTTGCTGGAAATGGGCCCTATATACACCTATGTAATATTGCACCAAAAAACCAGACATTTGCAGCTAGAATAGTCATTTACCACTTTAGCAATGTATATTAGATATTAGAGTGTATTTCTGATTATTTAAAGTTATCTTCATTGAAAAAAACAGTGCTTTTTCTTTCAAAAATAAGGAAATTTCTAAGTGACCCCAAACTTATTGAACGGTAGTGTATATATATATAGGACAAGCTGCAAAAGAGTGGCATCAGCAGTGTCTGGAGAAACCTCAAAACCATCTCTGGGCTCCAGAACACCTCCTTTAACAGGTTTGACCAACCGCCCTCCCCTCCGCCTACACACCAACCTCTGCAGCCTCTACTGTCATCTAGACCTGCTTGTCCACCCACCCCACCCCAACCAACACCCCCCACTCCCAGCACACAGCCCCCCCCTGCCCCAACCTGACCTCACTAAGACCCAGGTGAGGGCAGAGCTGAGGGAAGATCAAGGCAAGGAAGGCCTCGGGTCCAGTCAGTATCAGCTCAAAAGCTCCTCAAGTCCTTCGCAGACCAGCTGTGTGGGATTGTGGAAGCACATCTTCAACCTGCAGCCTGACGCTGGGAAAGTACCACAGCTGTGTGGAAAAATCCTGTGTGGTACCTGTACCAAAGACCTCCCACCCCAAAGACCTGACACAGTACAGACCAGTGGCCCTCATATTCACACCTGATGAAGACCCTGGAGAGACTGCTCCCTTGCCCCACCTCCACCCCCTGGTGGGACCAGCGATGGACCCACTTCAGTTTGCCTACCAGCATGGCATCGGGGTGGAGGATGCAGTGATCTTCCTACTACACCACTCCCTGTCCCACCTGGAGAAGTCTGGGAACACTGTGATGATCATGTTCTTTGACTTCTCCAGTGCTTTCAACACCATCCAACCGGTGATCCTGAAGGACAAGCTACTCTGCGCAGGGGTGGACCAGCATCTGTCATCGTGGATCTTGGACTACCTCACAAACCGGCCACAATTTGTGAGAACCCAGGATTGTGTGTCCGACACTGTCGTCTGCAGCATGAGGGCTCCCCAGGGAACAGTTCTGGCTCCCTTCCTGTTCACCCTTTATACTGCGGAATTTTCCACAACAACACACCACACTGCCATCTACAGAAGTTCTCTGATGACCTCTGTGATCATCGGCCTCATTTCTAATGGAGATGATGCTGTGTACAGAGGACTTATCCAGGACTTCGTGGACTGGTGCCATCGGAACTGCCTCCAGATCAATACGAGGAATACTAAGGAACTGGTGGTGGACTGATGCAGGCAAGGACTACCCCTCACAGCACCAGTAAACATCCAAGGAGCAGACACTGAGATGGTGGCATCCTACAAGTACCTGGGTTGTTCATCTAAGTTAAGATAAGCTTAAGATAAGATAAGCCTTTATTAGTCCCACAATGGGGAAATTCCAGGATTGCAACAACAACAGGGTTAGCAACACTCAGAAGGCAAGAGAAAAAAAAAAAAAGAGCAGCAAGTATACATATGTACATATAAATATAAATATATATATATATAGACACACAGTGCGAGCAATGTAGCTAGATGGAATAATTTGTAGATATATAAAAACACACAGTACGGAGCATTGTAGCTAGATGGAATAAATATGTAAATATATAAACACACACAGTGCGGAGCATTGTAGCTAGATGGAATATATGTAGATATATAAACACACAGTGTGGAGCATTGTAGCTAGATGGAATAGATATATGAATATATAAACACCACTGTCCACACTGGAGGTTCTTACCGGCCCAGCTCTTATTATGACAGCGTCTCAGCGGGCTTCCAGCTGTCAAGCTCTACGGGACAGCTGGAGCCCCAATTACCTCATCAGCTGAGACGCTGTCAACCATTATAAAAAGGGAGCAGCTCCCGATCATTCGGGGCTGTGACCTCGCGCACGATTATCCACACTCTTCTCTGGTGTGGGTAAGGCTGGAACCCCTATGTCCTGCGCCAGCCACTCTTCTGTCATCCTGCATCGTGTGTAAGTGTTTACCCTTGTCATCGTTTGTGTTTTTGGCCCCACGAGGCCCTGTTCCTTTGTTCCTTTCCCCCTTATCACAATAAATAACGCAAACTCACTGATCTGCCCCTCGGTTCTCATTGTATGGCTCATGAGAGCCATACGTAACAGTAGGTCACAGCCAAGTGAGTTGCCGGCGGCTGTGAGTTTGCAGTTTTGGACTTTGTTCTTCCGGTCCTGGGTTGTCAACGCTGGGAGCATGCGACTCTCTCAGGAACCGCGCTCGGCGCTTGGGCAATGAGCTAGCTAGCGCCCTGGAGTACGTCGACGGGACAATCCTTCGCCGCTAGTCTCGACGACGACCCAAACCTGATTCGCTGGCACCTAGACTACGCTGAGGTTTTTCTTAATAATCGTCCTCGCTACGCCGACCACCACCAAAGTCAGCATGAGAAGGGCTGAACTCGCCGCGCAGCGCAAGGACACTCTGTGGGCTGGTGGGAAATCCCGGCAGGAAGCCGAAGAGAAGGCATCCTCGCTCCTCATGCCCGGATCCCATTCCTGCCTCCACTCCGGTCCACGAGTTCGCTCCGCCCAGAGGTGATCCCACCAGAGAGCTTCGTCATTCAGGAATCCCCTGGAGAAGCTCCAGCTCGCAGCTGCTTCCATCTGGCATCACGTGGCGGGTGGTTCGATCAGCAACAAGTTCCTTCTCTGGCTTTTGATCATATGACGGCAACAGTCAGGGACTGGTGGAGAGGAATCCTAGGTAAGGGACTTCCCGGAGTTTGCTGACCTCCTCGCCTCAGTCTCGGCACAGGAGCAGCGATTCCGAACCTTACCTTCGCCTCGCCCCCTGCAAGAAGCCGTTGTCACACTGGTCGTCGACTTCAGCACGAATCCCGTCCGGATCCAGTTCCGGGTCGCCGCAAGGTCTCAACTCCCCCACAACAGCTGTCACTCTGTGCCTCATCAGAGGGGAAACCCCGCAGCCTCGTCTCCCGAGCCATCTTCCCCCGCTGTTACGTCAGCGTTCCAGGCCCAGCTCATCTCGGCTGTCGCCCCCTCCTCCTCGACGCATTTCCCGGCTGCTGTGTGCATCCAGAGTCCTGTCTTGGCGAGCTCTGTCCCGGAACCATCGCGAGCGGCTTCCCCCGTCGTCGTTCCAGGGGTCCTCCGTTACCGTCCGGCGGGAGAAGGGAGGAGCAACGTCCGCCACAGCGATCACCACCCAGCCTCCAGGAGACAGGCAAGTCCCAGTTAATTCATCCACTCATTGTGATTTGCTCTGTCAGACTCCTGGAGGTGGAGTTCGGGGTTCGCAGCTCCCGAACTCCCACCACCTGCTGTAGCTGTAATTATTAATCCCGCATCCTCTGTGTCTCCTCCACTGAGCGGTTCTCGATGCCAGGCCAACGTCGTGGGATGAGGAGGGGCCCTGCGGTTCTGGAGAGCCTGGTTCTGGTTCCGCAGCTACGCCGTGGGCGGAGGAGGAGAGCGGACTGCAGCGTGGAACCTGCGCCGACGATGAAGCGTCCCCGGGTCTCCACAGAGGAGCGGTCCGATCCAGCGGGATGAGGTTCTCCTGCCACCACGCCGTGTGGGCCATCGGCGTGGGCACCGGTGCCGGAGGACTCGCAAGCTGCGTGCACCATCATGCCAGCTGCATAGCCCGACGCAGCTGAGTGGGAGCCTGAAGACGACCTCCTGCTGCCTGAACCTGGATCTTCGCAGTCCTGGATGGCGTCAGAACCCGAGATCAGGCAAGTGCTCTACTTTGACTTTCTCCTTCTCATATTAGAGCATTTTAGCCTGTCTCTAGGGGAGATGAGCCGGGTGCAGCCGCCCACTGCGTCCAAGCATATCTTGCTGGGTTCTGGCGCTGCCAGTGATCCTGATCCCGGTTCTGCTCTCTCTCCTGAGCCTTCTCCCAGGGTCGCCGACGAGGAGCTGCTATTGCCCGCTGTACCAGAGGTTCCTGGTTCGGGATTGGAGGTCGGTTCTGGTGCAGCGCCGACCCAATCAGGGTCCGACGTGGGTTCTACCAAGACCCAATCGGGGTCCGTCGCGGGAGCAGCCGCGATCCTATCGGAGGGCGACGCGGGTGCTACAGAGACCCAATCGGGGTCCAATGTGGGTGCAGCACCAGTGATATCCAGGTCCGGTGAGGGAGCTGCAGATCCCCTGCCATCGGACATTGGACCGGCTCATCGTCATCATCATCTTCTTCCCCTTCTTCGTCGTCATCTGAGTCACCCTCATCTTCCCCCCAAGCTTTCTCCACCAGGGCCCATATGGACCTCTCACTTTAGGCCCGGCTTGCCCTCATTATCTTTCTCCACAGGGAAGCCGTTGCCCATCTCTCCCCTACGGGCCTGGTGGCTGAGCGATGCGGGTCGGCCGCCAGAGGGACTGCTGTGCCCATTCGGCTCTTTGGTGCGGCCGCCCGACCTATTGGACTTCCTGTTCGGCGATCTGGTCCGGCCGCCCGAGATACTGTGTTTTTTGGCCTGGGATTCGGGTAGGCCACCTGAACTTTTCCCTTCACCCGTGTTGGCGGTTTGGACGCTGGGTGGGGGGAGACCCCCCGAACTGAATTATCTCTGCTGTGCCTAGTCTTTGTGTTTTTGTGCAGGTGCAGCCATGTAATCCCTCGTAATTGTTTCACGTTTAGCGTGCTTTTTTTTTTCCTTCTTCCCCTCCTGTTTGAGGGATGCCTGTATTTATTAGATTTCGCCTTAGGAGTCTCTGCTCTCATTTTATGGTCTCCTGGGTTGTCTTTCGTTGACTCTGTCTGTACATCATTATTGTTGCCTATGGAGTATTGTGGTTTTTTTCCTGTACCTCAGTCTCTGTTATTGCCACGTTTATCCTCTGCCTAGTAGCGTTTTTTTTTTTTTTCCCTGTCCGTCCGCATATTGTTGTCTATGGAGTATTGGGGGGGGGGGGGTTCCCCGCATACTCTGTATTGCTTCATTGTTTCCTGCTGATATTTTTTTCTTTTTCTGATTCTCACCCTCCTGGCCTGCGCCCCATCCACCCACCCTAGGTGGTGGTGGGGGGGCTTGGTTGTTACTGGCCGTTCTGAGCCCCGCATGGAGGGGGAGGTACTGTCACACTGGCCGTTCTTACCGGCCCAGCTCTTATTGTGACAGGGTCTCAGCGGGCTTCCAGCTGTCAAGCTCTACGGGACAGCTGGAGCCCAATTACCTCATCAGCTGAGATGCTGTCAACCATTAAAAAAGGGAGCAGCTCCGATCATTCGGGGCTGTGACCTCGCGCATGTTTATCCACGCTCTTCTCTGGCGTGGGTAAGGCTGGAATCCCTACGTCCGGCGCCAGCCGCCCTTCTGTCATCCTGCATCGTGTGTAAGTGTTTACCCTTGTCATCGTTTGTGTTTTGGCCCCACAAGGCCCTGTCCCTTTGTTCCTTTCCCCTTATCACAATAAATAACGCAAACTCACTGGTCTGCCCCCGGCTCTCATTGTATGGCTCACGAGAGCCATACGTAACACACACAGTGCGGAGCATTGTAGCTAGATGGAATAAATATGTAAATATATAAACACACACAGTGCAGAGCATTGTAGCTAGATGGAATGAAACAGCACAACCGTCTACTTAGTTATCCTACATGGTAGGATTATGTACCCATACATATTCTCACCCTCCATAGCAACCGGTACTTTCCTAGTTGTATGCCGGAGGGGACCATTGTATAAGTCTATTGCGTCTTTTGCATTCAAAGCTATTAGGTTGTCACGTCTTTTTGCTATCTCTGCGAGCAGCCCTGCTTAGGTTGTACAGCCTGACAGCCGTAGGTAGGAAGGACCTGCGAAACCTCTCGGTTTTGCACCTAGGATGATGTAGTCTGCTGCTAAATGAGCGCCTCAGTGCATTCAGTATGTCCTGCATAGGGTGGAACTCTGACTCCAGCAGAGATGACAGTTTAGCCACCATCCGGGGCTGCACGGTGGCGCAGTGGTTTAGCACTGTGGCAGCACAGTTTTACCCTCGGCCGGGGGATCGCGGAGATCATGAGATCGTGGGTTCGATCCCAGCCCCCGACCAACAGTGAGCTGTGTGGAGTTTGCATGTTCTCCCCGTGTTGCGCGGGTTTACTCCGGGATTTCTCCGGTTTCCTCCCGCACACCAAAAACATGTAGGTTTAGGGCGCTCGCGCACGCAGCGACCAGCAGCCGGTGGCTTGTCACCAGACTGCAAACCAAGTCTACCTACGGGTACAAATAAGTAACAAAAAAAAAAAAAAAAATCCTTCTCTCTCCCATCTCCTCCACTGGGTCAAGGCGCTGCCCCAGGACAGAGCTAGCTTTCATGATCAGTTTGTTCAGTCTCTTCCTATCGGCTGCTGTAATGCCACTGCCCCAGCAGACCACTCCAAAAGTGATGGCTGATGCCACCACCGTGTCATAGAATGTCTTCAGCAGCGCCCCTTGTACACCAAAAGACCTGAGTCTCCTCAGCAGGAACAGCCTGCGCTGTCCCTTCTTGTAGAGTGCGTCAGTATTGTGTGACCAGTCTAGTTTATTGTTCAGATGAACACCCAGGTACTTATAGGATGTCACCATCTTGATGTCTGTTCCCTGTATATTTACTGGTGCTGTGAGGGGTTGTCCTTGCCTGCGGCAGTCCACCACCAGCTCCTTAGTTTTCCTCGCGTTGATCTGGAGGCAGTTCCGATGGCACCAGTCCACGAAGTCCTGGATAAGCCCTCTGTACTCAGCTTCATCTCCATTGGAGATGAGGCCAACAATCGCAGAGTCGTCAGAGAACTTCTGTAGATGGCAGTGTGTTGTGTTGTGTGAGAAGTCCGCAGTATAAAGGGTGAACAGGAAGGGAGCCAAAACCGTTCCCTGGGGGGCCCCCGTGCTACTGATGATCGTGTCGGACACACAGTCCCGGGTTCTCACAAACTGAGGCCGGTTAGTGAGGTAGTCCAGGATCCCTGATGACAGGTGCTGGTCCACCCGGGAGAAGCCCGGGAATGTGGTGAGGATCATCGGTTGGATGGTGTTGAAAGCACTGGAGAAGTCAAAGAACATGATCCTCACCACATTCCCGGGCTTCTCCAGGTGGGACAGAGAACGGTGAAGGAGGAAGATCACCGCATCCTCCACCCCAATGCCATGCTGGTAGGCGAACTGGAGTGGATCCATCACTGGTCCCACCAGCGGGCGGCATCTGAACAATAAACTGGACTGGTCACACAATACTGACACACTCTACAAGAAGGGACAGCGCAGGCTGTTCCTCCTTAGGAGACTCGGGTCTTTTGGAGTGCAGGGGGCACTCCTGAAGACCTTCTACGATTCGGTGGTGGCATCAGCCATCACATTTGGAGTGATATGCTGGGGCAACGGCATCACGGCAGCCGGCAGGAAGAGACTGAATAGACTGATCAAAAAAGCTAGCTCTGTCCTGGGGCGGGGCCTCGACCCAGTGGAGGAGATAGGAGAGAGAAGGATGGTGGCTAAGCTGTCATCTCTACTGGAGTCTGAGCCCCACCCCATGCAGGACATGCTGAATGCACTGAGGAGCCCATTTAGCAGTAGGCTGTGCAATCCTAGGTGCACAACGGAGAGGTTTCGCAGGTCCTTTCTACCTACGGCTGTCAGACTGTATAACCTAACCAGGGCTGCTCGTAGAGGTCGTACTGAATGCACAAAACCTAACAAACTTGTACAACTACGGTCCCCTCCGTTATACAACTAGGACAATATTAATCACGACAGAGGGTGACAACTAGGCTGATTCAAATACGAAATATACTGTATGGGTACATATTCATACTATGCGGGGTAACTGAATAGACTGTTATGCTGTTTATTCCATCTAGCTACAATGCTCCGCACTGTGTATATTTCGGTGTACATATGTGTACTGCTCTTACTATCTTATCTTCTGAATCATTGCGCTGAGTGCTGCTATCCCTGAGCTGTTTCAATCCTGAAATTTTCCCATTGTAAGACTAATAAAGGCTTATCTTATATAATATGAGAGAGAGAGAGAGAGAGAGAGAGAGAGATACCATAGTGAACTCTAAAAGGATCAAAAACCTTTCTGACTGCCATGATTTTCACACATTTCTCCTATTGCATCTCTTGCTGGTCACAAGCCAGTCAGGTACACCTGCATGCCTTTTGGTCTGAGCTAGCTGCTTTCAGAAGATCATGTCCACGATTCTGGCCGGCCTCAAGGGTGTAGTGGTGTACCTGGATCACATTGTGGTCCACAGCACGCTGAGGGAAGAGCACGATGGTCGTTTGGGATGGGTGATGGAGGTGCAACAGGAGCACGGAGTCACATTGAACGGGGAGAAGTGCATTTTTGTGGCGGACTCCATCGAGTTTGTGGGATTCTGGCTGGTGGCCAAGGGTCTGAGGCCCCTGCATTTGAACGTGGAGGCGGTCCTGGGTCTCCCAGATCCCACAACACCTGCACAAATTTCCTCGTTCTTGGGCATAGTGAACTTTTACAGATGTTTTATTCCCCATTATTCAAAGACAATCCAACCACTCCAGGCTCTTTTGAAACAGGATGTACCGTGGCAGTGGAACCTGTCCTGCTCAGAGGCAGTCGCTAGGCTGAAGTCCCAACTCCTGTCCCCTCCAGTGTTGGCCCACTTTGATCCAAAATGGCCAACTTTTGTGACCTGTGACATGTCTGGTTTGGTGGTGGGGGTGGTTATGTCTCAGGTGCAAGACTGTACTAAGCGTCCAGTGGCGCTCATGTCGAGGTCTCTTTCAGCGGCTGAACAGAAATATGCCGTAGGTGAGAGGGAGGTGCTCGCCGGTGTCTGGGTGTGTGAACGGTGACACATCTATCTCTACGTGTGCCACTTCACCCTGTGAACGGACCCTCAAACACTGACAACACTGCTGGAGATGACAGGTTCGGGACACAGACCCCTACGGATCCACAGGTGGACTGAGTGGCTGAGGGCCTACAACTTCACTACCCAGTTCACTCCTGGAAAAGAGAACGTAGTGGCGGACCTATTGTCCCGTGCCACGGCCAACACTGCGCAACCAAATGACGACAATGACAACCCCACAGAGGCGGATCGTCAACACACTGCACAGATCCCTCCGGGACATGGTATCCCTCCAGGAGCTCCAGGCAGAGTTGGAACGGGACCCCACGTTGTCACAACTGTGCTCGGTCACCAGGGAGGGTTGGTCCATGAAGGTACAGGGCAAGCTGGCACCTTTTCACCGGTTTAGGGACAAACTGAGCTGTTGGAACGGTGTGTGTGTGTGTGTGTGGTGACCTGGTTTGGTGGCCTGGTATCGATAAGGACATTAAAACCATGGTAAAGAACTGTGTCCCATGCTTGGAGAGCGGTCAGACCGGTGGACCCCACCCCCCCACCCCTGCGACCATTACCGTACCCAGAGGGTCCTTGGAAGCACATCCAATTAGACATCTGCAGTGAATTGCATACAGCACCCCTGAACAGCCAGGTTTTGCTTGTGGTCTACAATCTGTTCTCCAAATGGCCAGAGGTGTTGCCCACTAATTCAGTCTTGACGGACGTGGTTACAGGCTTCCTCTCATCACTGTTCACCAGATGGGGGGGTTCTAGATGCCATCACTACGGACAATGGCCTACATTTTACCTCTGGGGGGTTTGAGGAGATTTTGGGTGTTAGGGGCGTGGAACACCTCAAAACCGTGTTCTACCACCCCCAAGCCAATGGGGGTGTGAAGCGTTTCAACAAGATTCTGAAACATGGTCTGAGAGCCCATTTGGTGGACGGCTTCACATTCCCTGATGCCCTCCACAGCATACTCCCCCACTATAGGGCAATGGCCCACGCCACAACAGGGTACTCCCCAGGGAAACTCATGCTGGGGCGTGAACTCCACCTGCCCCTGGACCGACTGAGGCCACCCATGACCTCTTCTCCAGGGAACACAGATCCTCTACAAGACTAGGTCATTGCCTAACAGCAGAAGATGAAACGATGGTTCAACAGGAAGCACAGGGCGAAGGCCCACGGACTCAAGGTGGTGGACCGGGTCTGGATTAAACATTCCAACCGCACACATAAACTGCAGCCTTTCTGGACGGGGCCCCTATAGGTCATGAGGTGGTGGGGCCAGGACACATTTGAGCTCTCAGACAGATCACGGTGACACTCCAGCCGACTCAGGAAGTCGTTGCCTGCACAGAGTCCAGGAGCTCTGGACAAAGCTCTTTTTCACCCCTTGTCCTGTCAGGCAGCTAGGTGAGCAGAACAGAAATCTGCTTCCCTTATTGTGCTAAACAGATTTACTTTGCCAAAGGAGCTTTGTACAGTACATATACACTACCGTTCAAAAGTTTGGGGTCACCCAGACAATTATTTTGTGTTTTCCATAAAAAGTCACACTTATTTACCACTATGAGTTGTAAAATGA
Organism: Pholidichthys leucotaenia; assembly: GCA_020510985.1. NCBI lineage: Eukaryota > Metazoa > Chordata > Actinopteri > Cichliformes > Pholidichthyidae > Pholidichthys > Pholidichthys leucotaenia. The sequence goes on from CM035850.1 coordinate 7,151,077, forward strand.
ATAGAAAATATAGTCAAGACATTGACAAGGTTAGAAATAATGATTTGTATTTGAAATAATAATTTTTTCCAGATACTCAACCTGCTCAAAGGAAGGTCAGTTTTATAGCTTCTCTAACCAGCTCTACTACCTCTACTGTTTTCAGCTGTGCTAACAGGGTTTTCTAATCATCCATTAGCCTTCTGACACAATGAGCAAACACATTGTACCATTAGAACACTGGAGTGATAGTTGCTGGAAATGGGCCTCTATACACCTATGTAGATATTGCACCAAAAACCAGACATTTGCAGCTAGAATAGTCATTTACCACATTAGCAATGTATATTAGATATTAGAGTGTATTTCAGATTAGTTTAAAGTTATCTTCATTGAAAAAAACAGTGCTTTTCTTTCAAAAATAAGGAAATTTCTAAGTGACCCCAAACTTTTGAACGGTAGTGTATATGTACTGCATATTGTAATAACTGGATAAATAACGGGGGAAAGAAAGGGGAGAGGAACAGACAAAGAAGACAAACAAACCAACAGCTCAAATAAAAAGAAGACAGACTGCTTCTTCCACCGAAGAGGTCTCAACACAAGTTTGGTATCTGCACCTGTTAAAGGAGAGACATATGTGTGTGTGTGCATCCGCGTGCATGTGTATGAGAGCGCGTGCAAAATAAGTGTGTGCTTGTGAATGGTTTGTCAGGAAACATACAAAGAGGGTGGCCAGTCACAGCAACTCCCCCCACCGGAAACCCCGAGCAAGCAGGACAACTCCACCAACCCCCACAGAGCACAAATGTCCGAGGTCAACAAGCCCCAGGAGAGCCAGGCATCCATCCCAGGAAGGATGGCTGAGGGAGGCCAGGCTGCCGGCACGGTGAGCCCATGTCCCCGGACCAGCAACCCCCCCCCCCCCCCCCCCCGAGGGGCCAATGCCAGCCCCTGACCTCCAGGGGCCGGGTGGCCAGTGCCTCCACCCGCCCCCCCCCAGGCCGGAGACCGGCCCGCACCCCCGACATGAGCCCCCACAGGCACCCCACACAGGGGGCCCGCCCCCACCCCACACCCAAAGAAGGTGACCACCCCCATCCCCCCCGTCCAGGGGAGTCCACGCAGCCAAGAGGCACTACCCCCTCAATCCAGCACCTCCTGACCAGCACACACACCCTTTCCACACATTCACACCCTCATGCTCTCATACACACCCACACGCACTCACTCACTCTCGCTCGCCCTCTCCCCCACACAATCCCATACTCGCACTCCTGGACCCACCCACTCTTTCCCACTCCTGTACCCGCTCAATCTCACTCCCACTCCCACTCGCCCTCAGAGTCACCCGAACTCACTCACATTCACTCATACATGCACTCGCACTTGGGCTCCGACCTACTCACATCCATTCATGCTCTCCCCCATACACTCACCCACACTCATCCACCGTTATTACTTAGGGTGACCGCGATGCAGATGCAGCTAGCATGAACATGCACCAGCACCCGGCAGCAACCGGGGAGACCGCCGGCACAGGCCAGCAGCCACACCCCTGCAGATCCACCCCAGGGTGGCCGCGGCCACAGAAGCAACCCCGCCCCCAACGCCCACCCGAGCAGGTGCTCCGAGATGCCATCCAACATGCAGAGTGCCACACAAAACTGCCCCACCATCACTATATCCACTCATCACTCCCTCACTCTCACTTATTCTCTTATTCAATCACTCTCTCACTCCCTTGCTCACATCTATTCATTGGGCAGTACCCAGGGATTTTGACAACATGACGGGCCCCAGGCCCCCGGCAGAAGGAGGGCAACGGGGGTGGGGGAAGACCCCATCCCCCTCCTCCATACATGAATCATGATGGGTGTGTGTCAGTTGCGTGATGTGATTGTGTGCAGGTGTGTGAAGTACCAGAGTGCAGTTAAAATTGGGAGACTGATGGTTGGAGTACCACAAGCCACTGCAATAGGCAGCGGGGCTCCCATCCCCCCAAGCCCTCAGTATCTAAAATGCAATTAAAAGTGAGGTGAGGGCAGCCCCACTGTGCAGCAGACAGAGGTATCCCCTTCACCGACACAGTGTGGCACATTCCCACCCCAAGACCCTAAGTGTATCCAAGAAGATGCATGTTCCACCCAGAAATGGGGGGAGGGGGGGGGGGTAAGACTGGGAGGGAGGCAGTCCAAAAAGGGACCCCATCCCCTGCCAGAAGCCAGCTTGCAAACCGGTTCAGGAGGCCACCCACTGCCCCCAGATCCCAACCCAGGGTGAAGGCTGCCAGGCCAAGCAGTGCAGGACCTGCCAACTCCGCTGGCGTCACTCTGCTGCAGTTTGTCCTCCATAGTTCTCCTGCAGCCATCCTTCCACTCTCTGATCTTCCTCCTCAGCTCCCTCTGTATGGATTTCAGCTCCTCCTTGTTTCCTGATTTGAAAATCATTTTTTTCTCCTTCAGCAGTGTCTTTATCTCAGGGTTGAATTAAAGCAGTTTGAGTACATGTGGGGAAATTCAGGGGAGATGAATGCATCTACAGACAACTTAGAAACATGTGTTTCCTGTAATAAGACAAAGTCTGCCTGTAGATCCTTCAGTCGATTCAAAACTTTTAGCCTCTTCTCCCTGGTACTGATTCCACGTATGTTCCACGTGACAAACTTTTAATGTGGACATGTTTTCACTTACTGGTTCTGTGCTAAAGGTGAGCTAAGTGTGCTAAGTGTGCCTATATGTTTGTATGTGCATTGTGTGTGGGTGTCCTGCGCATGTTGTATGGCTGTGTAACCACGTGTGCGTAGGCCTATGTATGTTGTGCGTATAGTACAGTGGTGTGAAAAAGTGTTTGCCCCCTTCCCGATTTCTTATTTTTTGTACGTTTGTCACACTGAAATGTTTCAGATCATCAAACAAATTTAAATATTAGACAAAGATAACACAAGTAAACACAAAATGCAGTTTTTAAATGAACGTGTTTATTATTAAGGGGGAAAAAAAATCCAAACCTAAACGGCCCTGTGTGAAGAAGTGGTTGCCCCCTAAACCTAATAACTGGTTGGGCCACCCTTAGCAGCAACAACTGCAATCAAGTGTTTTGTGATAACTGGCCATGAATCTTTTACAGCGCTGTGGAGGAATTTTGGCCTACTCGTCTTTGCAGAATTGTTGTGATTCAGCCACATTGGAGGGTTTTCCAGCATGAACCACCTTTTTAAGGTCATGCTACAGGATCGGATTCAGGTCAGAACTTTGAATAGGCCTCTCCAAAGTCTTCATTTTGTTTTTCTTAAGCCATTCACAGGTGGACTTGCTGGTGTGTTTTGGATCATTGTCCTGCTGCAGAACCCAAGTGCACTTCAGCTCGAGGTCATGAACAGATGGCCGGACATTCTCCTTCAGTATTTTTTAGTAGACAGAAGAATTCATGGTTTCATTTACCACAGCAAGTCTTCCAGGTTCTGAAGCAGCAAAACAGCCCCAGACCATCACATTACCCCCATCATATTTTACTCTTGGTATGATTTTCCTTTTCTGAAATGCTGTGTTACTTTTACGGTGGATGTAATGGGACATACATCTTCCAAAAATTTCAACTTTTGTCTTGTCAGTCCACAGAGTATTTTTCCAAAAGTCTTCAAGATCATTAAGATGTTTTCTGGCAAAACTGAGATGAGCCTTTATATTCTTTTTGATCAGCAGTGGTTTTCATCTTGGAACTCTGCCATGCAGGCCATTTTTGCCTCGTCTCTTTCTTATGGTGGAGTCATAAACACTGACCGCAAGTGAGGCCTGCAGCTCTTTGAATGTTGTTGTGGGGTATTTTGTGACCCCTTGGATTAGTCGTCACTGCACTCTTGGGGTAATTTTGGTTAGCCGGCCACTCCTGGGAAGGTTCACCACTGTTCCATGTTTTCACTATTTGTGGATAATAATTCTTACAGTGGTTCGCTGGAGTCCCAAAGCTTTAGAAATGGCTTTATAATTATTTCGTATAAACCATATGTCAGGGGTGTCCAACCATGTGCCATGGAGAGCCAAGACCCTGCAGGTTTTCTCTTCTACCCAGTCTCTTCAGCAGGTGTTTTCACTTATCAGCAATCAGTGGGAAGAAGTTCACAGAAATCTGCTGTTGAAGACACTGGTTGGAGGTAAAACCTGCAGGGTCTTGGCTCTCCATGGCACATGGTTGGACACCCCTGCCATATGTGCTCGACAGAACAGACATGAAAGTTAATAATTGGTGAGAAGATCCCGATGACATTCAGCAACAAACTAACAACATCAACAAGATTAGCTTCAAAAGAAAAACAGACAAACGTTAACGAATCGAACAGGGATCGAATAACAGACCTGCACACAATCACAATCTTTTTTTTCACATGTAGCTATGGAAACAAACTAGACTCTAGAATAGCCAAGGAGTTATGGTTTCATCCATAAGCAGCTTGCCATCTAGAAACAATCTATCCACAGACTGTGAAAGGAGGAACGGAGACAGAGAGATGGCAAGTCCAAATACCACTTACGTGGGCCGAACAGGTGAACCGACAGGAACCCCAGTGGGGAGAGACAAACCAGCAGGATGAGGCGGGTTGAGCTGATGGTGCCTGGCTGTGTGGAGAACAATTGTAGCTGAGTGTGGATTATGGGGCAGGTGAGCGCACGCAGTCCCCAAAGACGCACCCGCACTGGTGGCAGCAACCCAAACAAGCCAGCGCTGAGGCACTGAAGAGATGGTCCTAATAAGTGCTGGCTGAGCAGTGGCAGCGGGTGTGTCTAATCTCCCAGGTACGTTGATTACCTATAGAGGAGAAAACGGGAAGGAGGGGGCGCACACTCACCAGACCATGACAGGAATGTTCAAATTTGGCAACAATGGGTCTGGGACGTTTGTTTGGGGGATTTTCTGTCCAATGCAGTAGACTCTGTGAAAAATAATTGATTTCACAATGTCGGAGGGCATATTCAGCTGCGTAGACATGAATTCACAAATCAGCTGTTCTGGATTTTTGTTGTTTTTTTCGGCAATTTTGGAGAAAACTAGGTTATCTCTCATGCTGCGTGATTGCAAGTCGAGAATTGTTTCCTTCATTTTCCAGTTTTCTTTTACAACAATGTCAAGTTGCATGGTTAGCGTGTTTTTTCAAGCTGTTATTTTCTTCTAAGAGAGAGACAAGCTGCACCTGGCTGAATTCCAAACTCTCTTGTAAGCTCTGGAGTTCTTTATGGAGCAACTCAACCAACGCAAGTCTACCATCCATGCTGGTAAGTTTACTTTCAATAGAGAAGAGAATGTCACTAACCTCTGAACCGTCCCGTGATTTCTCGGGAGTTATTTTTGATAAGCCTGCGGTTCTGGGTCACTTAGACAAGGAAGACGGAACTGGAGAAACGCTTGCCTGCTCCATGTCAAAGCAATCGTAATAAAACTCATCAATATATTTCTCAAGTTCCTCCAGCTCCGTACAAAAAAGAAAGATAGAGATAGACAGTTAGTGGATTAATTACAAAAAAGCTACCTGTGGAAAAGTTAGTTTATGTTTGGTTGACACAAGTCCCCATTTTGGATTATTGAGCAACTGTCTCGAACGTCTCGTGATCACAGCATCATCCTGTGCATCTAGTGCTGCTCTGAAAGATGCCAGAGAGGACTGATGATAAAAAAAGTAAGTTTATTGAAAAAATGTGGTCAAACCGAGGCTGCCAACAAATTTTCTCAGATTTACCAAAAATAAAGAAGACTATATTTAAAAAATGGCGTACTCTCCCGATGTGGATCGATCAATGACACAAAAACACACCTAGCCCACCACCTAGATGCGGACAAAATTGTTGGTACCCCTCTGTTAATGAAAGAAAAACCCACAATGGTCAGAGAAATAACTTGAATCTGACAAAAGTGGTAATAAATAAAAAAATTCTATGAAAATTAACCAATGAAAATCAGACAATGCTTTTGAATTGTGGTTCAACAGAATTATTTTAAAAAACAAACTCATGAAACAGGTCTGGACAAAAATGATGGTACCCCTAGAAAAGATTGAAAATAATGTGACCATAGGGACATGTTCAACCAAGATGTGTCCTCTAATTAACATCACAGGTGTCTACAAACTTGTAATCAGTCAGTCGGCCTATTTAAAGGGTGACAAGTAGTCACTGTGCTGTTTGGTGACATGGTGTGTACCACACTAAACATGGACCAGAGGAAGCAAAGGAAAGAGTTGTCTCAGGAGATTAGAAAGAAAATTATAGACAAGCATGTTAAAGGTAAAGGCTATAAGACCATCTTCAAGCAGCTTGATGTTCCTGTGACTACAGTTGCACATATTATTCAGAAATTTAAGATCCATGGGACTGTAGCCAACCTCCCTGGACGTGGACACAGGAGGAGACGGATAATACGAATGGTAACAAAAGAGCCCAGAACAACCTCTAAACACATTCAAGGTGAACTCCAAGGTCAAGGTACATCAGTGTCAGATCGCACCATCCATCGTTGTTTGAGCCAAAGTGGACTTCATGGGAGACGACCAAGGAGGACACCACCACCACAAATCATAAAAAAAGGCAGACTGGAATTTACCAAACTGCATGTTGACAAGCCGCAAAGCTTCTGGGAGAATGTCCTATGGACAGACAAGACAAAACTGGAACTTTTTGGCAAGGCACATCAGCTCTGTGTTCACAGATGCAAAAATGAAGCATACCAAGAAAAGAAAGCTGCCCCTACTGTGAAACATGGAGGAGGTTCTGTTATGTTCTGGGGCTGCTTTGTTGCATCTGGCACAGGGTGTGTAGAATCTGTGCAGGGTACAATGAAATCTCAAGACTATCAAGGTATTCTAGAGAGAAATGTGCTGCCCAGTGTCAGACAGCTTGGTCTCAGTCACAGGTCATGGGTCTTGCAACAGGATAATGACCCAAAACACACAGCTAAAAACACCCAAGAATGGCTAAGAGCGAAACATTAGACTATTCTAAAGTGGCCTTCTATAAGCCCTGATCTAAATCCTATTGAACATCTGTGGAAGGAGCTGAAACATGCCATCTGGAGAAGGCACCCTTCAAACCTGAGACAACTGGAGCAGTTTGCTCATGAGGAGTGGGCCAAAATACCTGCTGAGAGGTCAAGTCTTATTGACAGTTACAGAAATCATTTGATTGCAGTGATTGCCTCAAAAGGTTGTGCAACAAAGCATTAAGGGTGCCATCATTTTTGTCCAGGCCTGTTTCATGAGTTTGTTTTTTAAAATAATTCTGTTGAACCACAATTCAAAAGCATTGTCTGATTTTCATTCGTTAATTTTCATAGAATTTTTATTTATTACCACTTTTGTCAGATTCAAGCTATTTCTGTGACCATTGTGGGTTTTTCTTTCATTAACAGAGGGGTACCAACAATTTTGTCCACAGCTGTATATCCTGTCCCGACTCCAATGTTTCCTCATAGGGAGCATTTCCACGGGGGGTTGCCTGGTTCTGGCTGCAGGGCGCTGACATGTGACTGCCCTGGCCCATCCAATGACTGGTCTTGGGCGGTAGCAGAGGTGGTGTCCCTGTAGCTGCGGAATTGGCACTTCCCTCATGTTGAAGGCTCCCAAAGATGATGCTTCTACACCTGGGTCCTCGGCGCTCAGTCATGTCTCACATTGGTGTGTGTGTGTGTGTGTGTGTGTGTGTGTGTGTGTGTGTGTGTGTGTGTGAAAGAGAAACAGGAACATTTTTTATCCTGCCAAACCTGTTGTGTGTTCATGTCATTGCAACATTTTCTGGGTGTCGCCCAACTTTAAACGAACATTTGAGTAACGGCCACTGCAGGTGTGACTGAAATAGTAACGGTCGTGGTTTTTAGGAGCTGAAGTTCACGAGGGGGGGAAGAAACTCAGTAAGAGTTTGAAGAGGTTATGACCCAAAACCACACCCAAAAATAAATAAAATAAAATAATACTGGAGATCCAACAGCTCATTTATGTTAACTTGAATAATTAAAATGATTTTGAACCACTAATTCTAAGCAGAAATGAAAAAAATAAATAAATTTTAAAATATCTTATAAATTTAGCAACTTTTTCTCAGATTTACAACTTTTTTCCTCATAAATCTGCAACTTTTTTCTGAAACATTTCCCTTTTTTCCCTGTTTATTTTAAACTTTTTTCTCACACATTTGCAACTTTTTCTCGTAGATTTGAAACTCTTTTCTCATAAATTTAAAACTGTTTTCTAAAATTTTGCAACTTTTTGCTTATAAATTTGCATTTTTTCCCTGTAAACGTAAAAAATCAATGCTATTCTGGTTTTAAAACGCAAGGCAAGGCAAGTTTATTTGTATAGCACATTTCATGTACAAGACTAGTCAAGGTGCTTTACATAAAAACATTAAAGCATTACAGCAAGTTGAAAAGGGAATACATAAGAATTTAAAAGCAAACTCAAAAGTAAATTAAAGAGAAACAAAAGCAGGCTAAAATAGAATAGGGCAGAAATAAAAATTTACATTGCATTGTAGGAGATTGGCAATTGTTCAACTGAAAGGCTGTGGTAAATAGAAGAGTTTTTAATCTGGATTTAAAGCAGCTGAGAGTTTCAGCAGCCCTGATGCTTTCTGGGAGGTTGTTCCACATGTGAGGAGCATAAAAACTAAATGCTGCCTCACCATGTTTGGTTCTAACTCTGGGCACAGACAGTAGGCCTGACCCTGATAACCTGGTTGGTTCATCATGGACCAGCAGATCGGAGATGTATTTTGGCCCTAAACCATTCAGAGCTTTATAAACCAACAGCAGTATTTTGAAATCTATTCTTTGACAGACAGGAAGCCAGTGTAAAGATTTGAGGGCTGGAATTATATGATCCACTTTCTTGGTTTTAGTGAGGACTCGAGCAGACCTTTAATCCTCGCTATGTTCTTTAAGTTAAAATAGGCTGATTTCATTACTGTCTTAATGTGGCTGTTAAAATTCAGGTCTGAGTCCAGAACCACACCCAGATTTCTGGCTTTGCAGTTGGACACACTCTATAAGTTCCCAATAAATTACTAAACAAAGAGGCCACTGTAAATTACAGTGCTTTCCTATTTAGATTATGCTTTTGACTGGTAAAGTCTTTTTCCCAATATTTTCCATCAGTCTGACTGTGGTGGGGAAAAAACTATTATAAAAACGTGTTTTATGAGTAATAATACTGTCCGCTCTACTTTTTCTCAGGGTATATACTCTCTGTTTATGCCTGAGAAGAGCATGGGCTGGATGGTGTTTATCTGTAATGATTTTCTGTGCTTTTTTCCTGCAACGTTGTTTGTACAGTAGTGTGAAAAACTGTTTGCCTCCTTCCTGATTTCTCTTTTTTTTTTTTGTTTGTCACACTTAAATGTTTCAGATCATCAAACAAATTTCAATATTAGGCAAAGATAACACAAGTAAACACAAAATGCAGTTTTTATGAATGTGTTTTTTATTAAGGGGAAAAAGATCCAAACCTACATGGCCCTGTGTGAAAAAGTGATTGCCCCCTAAACCTAATAACTGGTTGGGCCACCCTTAGCAGCAACAATTGCAATCAAGTGTTTGTGATAACTGGCAATGTGTCTTTTCCAGTGCTGTGGAGGAATTTTGGCCCACTCGTCTTTGCAGAATTGTTGTGATTCAGCCACATTGGACAGGGATGGCAATTTTCCTCCGATCCGCGGATTTCCGTCGATTTATTTTCAAATTGATCATTTCTGTGAATCGTCTAAATCCGTTGAGAAAATTTTAGGGGGGGTAAGGTACCTTATTGTCACCGATGTTACCGATTTTAGCAAAAATCAACACGATTACATAAACGCTCAGCGCTTCACCAGGTCAAGTCTCCCGCAATAACCCGGATGTTTTGTACTCAAGCTACTGCTGTATTGTAAACAGCCCTGCGATTGGATAGTTGCAAACGATTGGACCAATCAAATGGCTTGTTGTATGCTTTGTCAAAAATTCATGGCAGCGTGTTCGTGTTGGAATTCTGAGCTTTTGGTATCGTTTTCATCGGAATTATGAGATTTTTATCGAAGGATCAGGAGTCATCAGTGCTAGAAATAGACAAAAGTGTCAAAAATAAGTTCCGATGGAATTGGCTTGAGAGAAAAGTGACGGTAAAGGTGAAAATTGTCTCAAAGTTTGACGAGGGAACAGAAACACTCGGACAATTTCTGAAGAACCTGAAACCAGACGTGGCCGGAAAAGCTTTTTGTGTGTATTGTAAAGACTTGATTAACTATGGATCGCATGGACAAAGACAAAGACAGTGAGACAATATTGAAGAAAAAGTAAGTTAACTTTTCATTAAATTTAATGATTTATCTAAGTCTGGTATTTCATTTTTTTATCTTTTTTTTTCAGTCTAAATTACTTCTGTTTTACTGAAAACCTCTCAGCTTCAGGGGAGCTGTGCCCCCCTGGCCTCCCCGTAAGTCAATCAATCAAATTAGATTTCAGCTGAAATCAGAATTTCCTGTTGCCATCCCTGATTGGAGGGTTTTCCAGCATGAACCGCCTTTTTTTTTTTTTTGTAACTTAGATTTTTATTCATTTTTCATCATATATAATGCATTCAGATCACATTCTACATTTAAAAAACAAAGGGGTTAGGGTAGGGAAAAATAAAAAAAAATAAACAAAATAAAAATAAAAATAAAAAAAAAATAAAAAATAAAAGGGGGGGGGACAAATGTTGGAGCATCAAGTTTTTAGTTTCCATCTCTTAATTCTTCTGGTTTTTTCAGTGTCTTTGGTTATTCTTTCAATTTCTGCCTCGTTGTTGCACTTTGTAGTGTGTCCATTTCCGCCATTTTTTCTCCCATATTCCTTCTTGCATTCTTCGTCAATATGTTAGTTTTTCCATCATACGTATGTCCTCAACAATGTCAGTCCATTGTTCTTGGTCAGGAAGAACTTCTGATCGCCATTTTTTTGTGATAGTTTTTTTACATGCAATCAACAAGATTTTAACTAGATATCTGTCCTCAGCCTGTATAACACTGTCTTTTTTAAGATCACATAAGTACATCAGGTTACAGTTCATTGGTATATTATATCCTAATATCCTCTGTATTGTCACATGCATAGATTTCCAAAATGATGATATTTTGTAGCATTTCCAAAACATATGTGAGTGGTCTGCATTTTGAGCCCCACATCCCCTCCAGCATAAAGATTGGGTATTTGTATATTTTCCTTGAATCTGTGGTGTAATGAAAAAGCGAATCAGGTTTTTCCATCCAAATTCCCTCCATGCCCTTGAATTTGTTGATGTGTGTTGTGTTTTCCATATTTCCTGCCAGCTTTCTTCTGTTATGTTTAAATTGAGCTCTTTCTCCCATTTCTCCTTTATATAGTTACTTGTATGATTGTTTGTCATAAGTTTCTGATATAGTTTTGAAATAATTCTTATTTTATTTCCTGCATATGAGCTTAAAATAAGTTGTATAATCTCGTTCACATCTGTTTGGAGGTTATGCCTAATCTTCTTCATATAGTAATCTCTCATCTGCAGATATCTGAAAAATTCCGATCTTTCTAATTTAAATTTTCTCCTGATATTTACAAAGCTCCCGAGATCTTTTTTTCCGATATTGCCCCATGCTGTGATTCCCTTGTTCACCAGATTTTTGTATCCCCTATCTTGTTTTGCCGGTTCAAACTGACTGTCAAATGCTACCCATTTCAATAGTTTTATGTCTTCCCTTATATTATATTTTTGTACTATTTTATACCACAGTTCTAAAGTAAATTTAGTGATTGGGTCTATTTGTTTGATTTGCTTATATGCATCTTTATCCCCTATTATGCTTTGTACTGGGAGTCCCTCAATTTCCTTTTCCATTTCTTTCCATTTTGCCTCATATCCCTCGTCGCACCAACATATGATATATCTTATTTGTGCTGAGTAGTAATATTCCTTTAGACTCGGTAGGCCCATGCCTCCTTTCTCTTTTGGTAATTGGAGGGTTTTATATTTCACTCTTGGTTTTTTACCTCCCCAAACAAATCTCGATATCATCCTGTCCCACTTTGAGAATTGGGCATCTGGAATCTCTGTTGGTATAGCCTGGAAGAGGTAAAGTAATCTAGGTTGTATGCTGATTTTGACTGTCTCAATTTTTGAATTCAGATCCATATTTAAGATTGACCATCTATCAATATCTTTTTTTATTTCTTGTTCCAACCTATCATAGTTTGCTTTATATATTTTGCTTAGGTCTTTAGGTATGTTCACTCCAAGGTATTTTATTTCTTTTTGCTTCCAGTTTAGTTTGATCTTATCAGTTATCTGGTTTAGAGGGTTATAGTGGAATGTCAGTACTTGTGTTTTTGTTATGTTTATCTTGTATCCTGATAATTTTCCAAAATTTTCTATCAAGTTCATCATTTCCATTATTGATTTATCTGGTTGTTCAAGGTAAACTATAATATCGTCTGCAAATAGCCCAATCTTGTGTTCCGCCCCCTTTATTGTTACACCTTTTAATTTCTTATTTTGTCGTATCGCTTGAGCCAATGGTTCTATGAACAGAGCAAACAAGGTGGGCGATAAGCAGCATCCCTGCCTAGTTGATCTTTGTATATTTACTTTGTCTGTTAAGCTACCGTTTATCTTGATTCTTGCCACAGGTTCTTGATATAGCGTCCTTATGCATTGTACTGATTTTTCGTTAAATCCAAAGCGCTCCAGTACACTATATAGGAATTTCCAGTTAACCCTGTCAAATGCTTTTTCTGCGTCTAAACTCATTATTACTGCGCTTTTCTTTTCTTTATGTATTTGGTTAATTATATGTATTGTTCTCCTGATATTGTCATGTGTTTGGCGTCCCTCTATGAATCCAGTTTGATCATCTTCTATCAATTCCGTCAAGAATGTCTTTATTCGTTTACATATAATTGTTGTGTATATTTTATAATCTACATTTAATAAAGAGATTGGTCTATAGTTTCCGCATTGTTCTTTATCTTTCCCTGGTTTTAAAATAACTGAAATGATTGCTTCGTTCCATGTTGGAGGTATTTTGTTGTTGTTCAGCGTCCAATTAAATGACTTTAGGAGTTGTGGCATGAGTTCTTCTATAAACAGTTTATAAAACTCAGATGGGTATCCATCACTACCTGGTGATTTACCATTTTTAAGTGACTTAATCACATCTCTGATCTCTTGTGTTGTTATTTCTGCTGTTAGTTTTTCATTTTGTTGATTTCCTATTGATGGCAAGTCCAATGTGTCTAGAAATTTTTTGATATCTTTAGTATTTGTTTCTTCAGGTTGCGAGTATAGTTCTTGGTAGAAATTATGGAAAATTTCTTCGATGTTTTCTGGGTTAACTGTGGTTTTATTTGTGGTGGGGTCTTTAATCTTGTATACATTATTCATTGTTTGTTGTTTTCTTAACCGTTTTGCCAGCAGTTTTGTGGCTTTTGGCCCCGTTTCATAATATTTTTGCTTTAGATATCTATTTTTCCTTTCAATTTCATCCATTTGTGTTTCTTTTATCTTTGTTTTTTCTTCTTTAATTTCTTGATATATTTTTGGATCATTTGTGCTTTGATGTTTACGTTCTAGTTCCCTCAGTCTCTCACATCTTTGTTCATACACTTCCAGCTTAGTCTTATTTGCTTTTCCTGTTTCAACAATTAATTTACCCCTTAACACGGCTTTTAGTGCGTCCCATAGTATTGTTGGGTCCACTTCTTCATTGTCATTCTCTTGGATATATTCGTTTAGGTTTATTTTTATTCTTTCTTTCATTTTCTCATCATTTAACAGTCCTATGTTAAGTTTCCATGTTGTTTGTCGTTTTCTATTGTTTAAATATATTTCCATGTATATAGGATTATGATCTGATATTTCTGCCCCTCCAATCCAACAATTTCTCACCCTGTGTCTGTCACCTTCATTCATAAGGAAGTAATCTATTCTAGAGTGTACTTTATGGGCTGCTGAATAATGTGTATAGTCTTTTTCGAGTGGGTGTAGGTCCCTCCATATGTCTACCATACCCATTTCTGCCAGTGAGGTTCTTATGAACTTTGTTACATGTTTTTTTGTCTTCTTAACACTTGTTGTGTCAACTTCATGATCCATGACAGCATTTAAGTCTCCTCCACAAATTAGGACTCCTTCACTGTGTGTTGCTATGAGATCAAACAGATGTTGAAAAAAACCCTTGTCACTTTCTGGTGGGGCATAGATGTTCACTAATGTGATCTGCATACCATCTATTCTTCCCTTTATTATTACATACCTGCCTTCTTTATCCTGGATTTCCTGTTCACTTTCAAATTGTATTTTGTTTGAGATTAGTATCATAACCCCCCTTTTTGCTCCTCCCTTAAATGAACTGTAGTAGGAGTTCTTATAGCCAAATCTCTTTAGTTTCACATGTTCTGCCTTGCTCAAATGTGTCTCTTGCATAAATATAATTTCAGCTTTTTCCTTCTTGAATTTTCTTATTATTCTTTCCCTTTTAACAGGTGAGTTCAGACCATTCACGTTTAGTGTCATTATCTTAAGATTTTTACCCATATTCATGTTTTTCCATTTTTTTAACTTGTGCTCCTAGCCCCTTTAACAACAAAAATAACACATATTTATATAAAAACACATTAAAAAAACTCGACCTCCGTACTTTGGGCCTTTCTTCTGCCCACTGGTCCCTGTTGGTGGGTGGGGGGTTTGTCTTCACAGAGTGAAGGGCCCTCCCTAGACTTCTAATTACTATCAAAGTAATAGTCATAAGTCTAGAAATGTCCAACAAATATCACTTAAACCTCTCCTAGCCGTCTGTTTCTCTTTTACCTTGTCTTCTTGGCCTTCATTTCTTCTGTGCCTTTCTTAATCTTTGTTATGATCTAGGCTTTCAGTTGAAAGCCTTGTAGCTTGTCCTGGGCCCGCTGCTCTACGTCTCTCCCCCTTCTTCCGCCGTTCACTCGTCTCCACTCCGTCTGTCGTGGTGCGTTCAGGGCCGCCGCTGCTCCAGCCGTCTCCTTCGGCACGCTCACCTCAAGGCCCCGCTCCATCATATCCCGCGCTGCCTCTTCGGCCGTGTTGTAGGTTCTTGTGCCTTCCTCCCAATGAATCCTCATTTTCGTTAGCGGCGTTTGGAATCTAATTTTTTTCTCTTTCAGCGTTTTTTTAATATTGGCATATTTCTTCCGCTGCTGCACGATTTCTGTCGGGTAGTCATGGTCAAAAAATACCTGTTTGTCGCCGATTCGTATCTTTTTTTTCCATGCTTGCGTCAGGATTCTTTCCTTTATGTCATATTTCACAAAGTTTACCACAACTGACCTGGGTGGAGAGTTTGTTTTCGGGTTCTGTGCCGGTGTTCTGTGCGCCCGTTGAATCTGCAGATCCGTTTCTCCGGGTATTTCCAGTTCTTTTTTTAAGAACTGATCCATGAATTTTGTCATCGAGTTGCCTTCAATGCCCTCCGGAATTCCAAAGATGCGCATATTGCTTCGTCGGGATCTGCTCTCCAAGTCGTTTATTTTCTCCTGCATCCTCTGCGTTTGCGTCGTCAGGGTCTGTAGTTGTTCGTTTGCCTCGCTTTTCCAATCTTCTAGTTCCGAAATTCGGGTCTGCGCTTCTGTCATACACGCCCGCTGGGAGCGCAGCTCCTCCATGTTTTCCGTTAATTTACGCTCCATTTCTCTTCGGAGGTCCATGATTTCCTCCTTAATTTCTTTTTTCAGTTCCTCCTTAAGAGCCGCTAAATCCTGTTGTAGCTGTCGCTTGAATTCTCTTAACTCTTCACCCAAACTGGCGATGCCAGCGTTCATGTTGTCGAGTCTGGCGTCCTCCATTTTCACTGCTGTGGACATCTCGTTTTTTTGGGCTTTGCGTACAGCGGTTTTTCCTGCGTTGTTGGAGAGGAATTCTTCAATTTTACCCTGTTTTTGTCCTTGTGCTCGGTTCCTTCGTGTTTTCATCCCTTAGTTTATTGATTCGTTTATGTCGAGTTGGCCATTTACCGATGATTTTTAATCCGGCTAGGGAGAGCTCTTTGTTTAAGTGTTATGTCTCTCCGCCATCTTCCCGGAAGTCCATGAACCGCCTTTTTAAGGTCATGCTACAACATCTCAATTGGATTCACATCAGAACTTTGACTAGTCCACTCCAAAGTATTCATTTTGTTTTTCTTACACCACCAAGAGGTGGACGTCCTGGTGTGTTTTGGACCATTGTCCTGCTGCAGAACCCAAGTGCGCTTCAGCTTGAGGTCACGAACAGATGGCCGGACATTCTCCTTCAGGATTTTTTGGTAGACAGCAGACTTCATGGTTCCATTTACCACAGCAAGTCTTCCAAGTAAGTCCTGAAGCAGCAAAACAGCTCCAGACCATCACACTACCACCATCATATTTTACTGTTGGTACGATGTTCCTTTTCTGAAATACCTTCCAAAAATTTCAACTTTTGTTTTGTCAGTCCACAGAGTATTTTACCAAAAGTCTTGGGGATCATCAAGATGTTTTCTGGCAAAACTGAGATGCGCCTTTATGTTCGTTTTGTTCAGCAGTGGTGTTCATGTTGGAACTCTGCCAAGCAGGCCATTTTTGCCCAATCTCTTTCTTATGGTGGAGTCATGAACACTGATCTTAACTGAAGCAAGTGAGACGTGCAGTTCTTTGGATGTTGTTGTGGAGTCTTTTGTGACCTCTTGGATTAGTCATCACTGCACTCTTGGGGTAATTTTGGTCAGCTGGCCACTTCTGGGAAGGTTCAACGCTGTTCACTGTTCCATGTTTTCACCATTTGTGGATAATGGCTCTCACTGTGGTTCGCTGGAGTCCCAAAGCTTTAGAAACGGCTTTATAACCTTTTCCAGACATAGATAGATCTCAATTACTTTGTTTCTCATTTGTTCCTGAATTTCTTTGGATCACAACATGATGCCTAGCTTTTGAGGATCTTTTGGTCTACTTCACTTTGTCAGGCAGGTCCTAGTTAAGTGATTTCTTGATTGACAACAGGTGTGGCAGTAATCAGGCCTGGGTGTGGCTAGAGAAATTGAACTCAGCTTTCCAAAGATGTGATAAACCACAGTTAATTTATGTTTTAACAGGGGAGCAATCACTTTTTCACACAGGATCATGTAGGTTTGGATTTTTTTTAACCTTAATAAACACCTTCTTTTAAAAACTGCATTTTGTGTTTACTTGTGTTATCTTTGTCTAATATTTAAATTTGTTTGATGATCTGAAACATTTAAGTGTGACAAACATACAAAAAAGTGAAAAATCAGGAAGGGGGCAAACACTTTTTCACACCACTGCATATTGTCATGAGCAGGGGTTTTGGATTTCCTTTTCCAGGCCCTGCTTCATGACGTGGCTGTCCTTCCTTTATTATTTTCTTTGTTTGTTTGTTAGTTTGTGTCTTTGTTGTCAGGCATGCCCTGGGCTCCTCTGGGGCTGTCCTGCTCTCTGACAGCTGACTGCCATGCCTCTTCCTCCTGTCAGTGAACAGCTGTTTGTCATTTGTCTTTTCACTCTGCGCACTTACTCACTTACACACCTGCATTCATTTAATTCATCTACATTTTCTCATGCACGCACACACACACGCACTCATCTGTCCTCTTTCTCCTCACACCGGTAATCAGTTTAGTTCATTATGTTGGAAGTATTTATATCCTGTTAGTTCTCCTGTTACCGCCGGTTCATTGGATGTCATCCCCACTCCTGAGTAGGCTACTCAGAGGAGTCATCATTTGTAAGTACTCTGCCTACCGTTCTACCGGGGGCATTTCCTCATTTCCATTTGCCCTTTTTCTCCTCTACCCAGTCCAGACCTGGAAGCGTGTGGGGCCAGCCTTCCTTTCTCCATTTTATCCAATGAACCAAAGAGTGCAGTTGAGTAGTCCTGTGTGTTTCCCTATGTATTCTTTGGACCCTAATGTCATTTTGTCTTCATGTGCGAATAAATTACACTCAACACTTTCCTGCGTTGGATTTTCATCTCCTTTTTCTACATCCGTTGCGTGTTACGCATACACATGACATACATAGTGTCCATAGATGGCAGTTCAGTCCTAATGATCTTCTGTGCTGTCCTTGCCACTCTCTGGAGAGCTTTCGTCTCTGCCTGGGTGATGTTCCCATATCACACAGTGATGTCCATTGTGAGGATGCTCTCCACCAAACCTCTGTAGGTTAGTGTGAGGGGACGACAACTCACCCCAGCCTTCCTGAGCAGTCTGTTAAAATAAAGCCGCTTCTTGGCTTTTTTAACCATAGCATAAGTATTTACAGTCCAACTCAGGTTAAATGTAACAAGGAGACCTAGGAACTTGTGTCTGTCCACCCTCTCAACATCAGTTCCCCTGATGGTGAAGGGCTGCAGAGGGGGAGCTTTCGTTCTAAAATCTATTACCATTTCCCTCAGTTTATCTGTGTTTAGGATGAGGTAGTTCCCCTCACCCTAGACCACGGTGTTGCTGACCACCGTCCTATACTCCTTTTCGTCTCCACCTTTAATGAGGCCCAAGATGGTCATGTCATCTGCAGATTTGATAATGACTGTGTTCTTCAGGGTGGAGACACAGTCATGTGTACACAGAGTGAAGAGCTTAGGGCTGAGGCAAAATCCCTGTGGTGAACCGGTGCTGACTGTAAGCTCCGAAGAGACTCTTCCTGCCATCCTCACCACCTGTGATCTTTCTGTGAGGAAATCCAGTATCCAGTTACAGGTGAGAGTTGGAACCCCAAGGTCAGTCAGCTTCTCAATCAGCTTACCTGGCCTGATGGTGTTAAAAGCAGAACTATAGTCAAGGAACAGCATCCTGGCATATGTTCTGCTAGAGTTCAGGTGTTGCAAGATGTGGTGGAGGGCCACGGCCACTGCGTCATCCTCTGATCTGTTAGGACAGTAGAACTCTGGGCGAGACTCCATCCGGACCTACTGCCTTAGTGGAATTCACCTGCTTCAGAGCACTCAAGACCTGTGTGTGTGTCACCGTGAAAGCAGAGTCCATAGCATTGCAAATGTGTTTTATAGGGGTATCTGTATTAGCAGACACCCCTATAAAACAGACCAGTATTCTTCTTGTCTTGTCATCAATTTTGGAGGAATATCCAGTTCTTGGTCTGTTGTGCCATATTTTTTCCACTTGATGATGACTGTCTTCACTGTGTTCTCTGGTATATTTAATGCCTTGGAAACTCTTCTGTACCCTTCTCCTGACTGATACCTTTGAACAGTGAGATCCCTCTGATGCTTTGGAAGCTCTCTGCGGACCATGGCTCGTGCTGTAGGATATGATGACAAAAATGTCAGCAAAAGCCTACTAGAACAGCTGAACTTTATTTGGGATTAATCAGAGGCACTTTAAATGGTGGCAGGTGTGTGCTGGCTCCCATTTAACATGAGTTTGAATGTGATTGATTTATTCTGAACACAGCCACATCCCCAGTTATAACAGGGTGTGCATATTTATGCACATAGGTTATTGTAAGTTTTTTATTTTTATTTTATTTGCATACACTACTCACAAACAGTTAGGGATATTTTGCTTTCAGGTGAAATTTATGGAAAATGTAAAAAGTTCATGCTACATTGATATAATATGAAAGTAGGGCATATAAATAGAAGCATGCAATGGTGATTTTCCTCATCTCGAGCAATTTATTGAAACAAAAGCCAACAACAGTGGCGGGTATACCACAACAAACAATGTCAGTATCTCAATAACTTATGTGCCCTTGAGCATCAAATACAGCTTGACAATGACATCTTGTGCTGTTCACCAGTTGGCTTATTGTCTGCTGAGGCATGGCATTCCACTCTTCTTGAAGGGCAGCCCTCAGGTCATTGAGGTTGTGGGGTGCAGGGTTACGAGCCTCTACACGGTGACTCAGCTGATCCCATACGTTTTCAATGGGATTCAGGTCTGGTGAAAGTGCAGGCCACTCCATTTGAGGTACCCCAGCCTTCAGCAGCCATTCCCAAATGATGTGACCTCGATGAGCTGGAGCATTGTTGTCCATGAAGATGATATTAGGCTTGTGTTGTTCATGCAGGGGTACAATGACTGGATTAATGGTGTTATTCAGGTAGTATCGGCTTGTCACTGTACCATTCACAAGGTGTTGGCCAATTCTGTATTGACTAGACACACCTGCCTAGACTGTAACACTACCACCTCCAAAGGCTTGTCTGGTGACAACAGTGGCTGATGCAAAGCACTCTCTTTGATGTCTCCAACATTGTTGGCAGCCATCATTTCTGCTCAACGTGAATCGACTTTCATCAGAGAACAGCACTGAGACCCACTGGTCTCTTGTCCATCGTAAATGCTCCTTGGCCCATGGAAGATGATGACGCCTATGCGTGGTGGTGTGGTCAGGTACCCTTGTAGGTTGTCTAGCATGCAGACCACGTTGATGTACAGTAAATGTTTGAAATGGTCTGACATGACACTTGGGTGCCTCTCACCTCCCTTAAATGTGTCTGGAGTTGAGTAGCATTCATTATCTGGTTCCGCAGGGCACTGTTCACAATGAAGTGGTCATCAGCGTGGGATGTGGCCAAAGGATGTCCACTTCTATGCCTTTCTGTGACTCTTCCAGTCTCTCTGTTGCAACCTGCTGGTGACACTCTGTGACACTATAAGCTCAGTGGCCACTTCCCTCATAGAACATCCTGTTTGAAGCCTCACAATGGCAAGGTACTGTTGATCAACTGTTAGGAGTTGTCTTGTTTCATGATGCCAAAATGTGAACAGCATGATGAAGAAGACTGTTTATGCTCCCCTGACCCAGCATGCTCCCCTGACCATCAATTGTGCTGCTGTGGAGCGAGTGAGCAGCACCTACAGTAGTTCCTTGGTGTGCAGATTACAGAGGACCTCTCCTGGACCACCAACACTGCATCACTGGCCAAGAAAGCGCGGCAGCGTCTCTACTTCCTCCACAAACTGAGAAGAGCCAAAGCCCCGTCCCCCATCATGTGTACCTTCTACAGAGGCACCATCGAGAGCACCTGACCAGCTGCATCACCGTGTGGTACGACACCTGCACTGCGTCCTGCCACAAGACCTTCCAGCATACAGTGAGAACAACTGAGAAGATCATTGGTGCCTCTTTCCCCTCCCTTGAGGCCATCTGCAGCACCTGCCTCACCCGCAAAGCCCTCTGCATTGTAGGTGATCCCACCCACCCACCACACAGCTTCTTCAGTCTGCATCAGGGAAGAGACTGTGGAGTCTCCGGGCCAGGACCAGACTCAAAGTTTGACCAGACTCAAAGACAGCTTCATCCACCAAGCTGTCAGGAAGCTCAACTGTCCTCCCTGCTTTGCCTCCGCTCCCCCTTCTGCCCCCCCTACACATGAATCCTGGACTCTGACCCCCCCCCCTTCAACAACTGAACTCTGCCATCCCCAGGAACTGTTCACTCCAACACACACGCACACACACACTGATCTCAGGGTTACACCAGTCACTTTATGCAGCAATGGACTGTTCTCTTTGCACTCCATGCCACTTTAACCCTCTATGTGCCCTGATATGTGCCTTAAGTCACTACATGCTGTATTGATTTTTATCGTATTTAGTTATTTTGCACACCCTTAGTATTTTTAGTTAGCTTCTGGTTGGGGGTTGGTTTCCTTCGCACTGATGTTTGATGTTCAGTGTTTGATGTTTGATGTTATACTTTATATTCATATTTCCTACTTAGTGTTTACCTTGCTGCACCGTGGGTCTCAGAGTAACATAGTTTCAATTCTTTGTATGTGCTGTGCATATGGCAGAACTGACAATAAAGTTGACTTTGACTTAAATGCCAATTCTAATCAAACCTGAAAATTTATTAGCCGATTCCTGGATTAGATAGATAGATAGATAGATAGATACATACATACATACATACATACATACATACTTTATTTCGACCAAAAAAAGTAAAACAAAACAAATGGCAAATGCAATAAAGTAACAGTAAACAGTGTTCGAAAGGGAGAAGGAAGAAGTGAACACTTATTAATTCCAACTCCTCTTTTCCATAAATACACCCATGTGAAATATATACAAATTACCACATTTAAGATCCCAAGTAAACAATTAACTATATTTTGTACATATCAACATTAACACCCATCCATCCCAACATACATACAGTCCATAGATCAAAACCAGCCTCAAACAGCACAGATATACAGTACACAGTGCTGTCCCACCCACCATTCCATAGTGTCCCAGAGTGAGCATAGTGAATCGTACATATAAATACTACCCTTCTAACATATATCCTTTCAGCAAATAATGTTTATACCACTTTTTGAATTGATTTCTGTTTGTACATAGTTTCAGTTCCGGCTCCAGACTGTTCCACAAATCCACCCCACAGACAGATATGCACAGACTTTTCTTGGTTGTTCGTATCTTGGGTTTTGTAAAGTTTAAGTCTCCTCTCAAATTATAATCATTGTCTCTTTTTTAAAATATTTTTTGTATATTAGTTGGGAGTTGATTATTAATTGCCCTGTACATAACTTGTGCTGTCTTAAATTTAATTAAATCGATGAACTTTATGACATGTGACTTTAAAAACAACAAATTGGTATGGTCTCTATATCCTACATTATTTATTGTCCTTATAGCTCTTTTTTGTAATGTGCATATTGACTGTAGGTTTCCCCAGACTTCTACACAGTAGTTAAGATAAGGTAGAAACAGTGAATTGTACAGTAAGAACAATGATTTATAGTCCAAGATGTGTCTTGTCTTCCCCAGTATCCCTATACATTTTGCCAACTTGGCCCGGATGTAACTAATGTGAGGTTTCCAGCAGATATTATTGTCTAGCATCACCCCCAGAAACTTATTTTCCTGTACTGTTGCTATTCTGGTATCATCTATTGTTACCATTATTTCATGATTTATTTTACAATTTCCAAACAACATAATCTTTGTTTTTTTCAGATTTAGAGATAATTTATTTCTGTTGAACCACTGCGTTAACCTTTTCATTTCAGTTGTGACCACCTCTAAAACCTGCTGCAAATTCTCACCAGTGCAAAGGATGCATTTGTGTCATCCGCAAACAAAATAAATTTCAGAATTTTTGATACTTGGCATATGTCATTTATATACAAAATAAAGAGTTTGGGTCCCAAAACTGACCCCTGGGGAACACCACAAGTGATGTCCATGAAGGGTGATTTGTGCTCACCAATTTGTACAAATTGTTGTCTGTTACTTAGATAACTTTCCACCCAACTCAGTCCGACCCCTCTTATCCCATACCTTTCCAGTTTCCTTAGTAGAATTCTGTGGTCAGTGGTGTCAAAAGCTTTCTTTAAATCTGTAAATACTCCTACAGCAAACTTTTTTTTTTATCTATACAACTAGTAATTTCTTCTATAAGTTCGATCAGTGCCAAAGATGTAGATTTATCTGCTCTAAAACCAGACTGGCTGTCTGTAAGGAGGTTGTGTTTTTCAATGAAATCATCCAGTCTCTTAGTGAAGATTTTTTCAAGTATTTTGGAGAATTGTGAGAGTAAAGAGACTGGCCTGTAATTTGTGAACTGATGACTGTCTCCTGTCTCCTGTTTTGTATAGAGGTATTACTTTTGCTATTTTCATTTTGTTTGGAAATTTACCAGTTTGAAATGACAGGTTACAGATGTGGGTGAGTGGCTTAACAATTCCTTCAATTACTTTTTTCACTATTGTCATGTCAATTTCATTCCAGTCCGTTGATCTTTTGTTCTTAAATTTACTCACAGTCTCAATAATTTCCTTTTCAGTAACTGCACCCAAAAAGATTGTGTTTGGATTTCTATCTTCTATTTCATTTACAGAACCACTGTTGTTTGTTTCTGTTGTCACTATTGATTTTGCTAATTCAGGACCAACGTTTACAAAAAATTTATTGAAACCACTGACCACATCCTCCATATTATTTATCAAATTGCCATTTTCAATAAAATATTCTGGATAATTAGCATTCTTAGGTTGATTACTAATAATCCCATTGAGTACTTGCCATATTCCTCTTAAGTTATTTTTGTTATCCTCTAATATTCTGTTGTAATATTCTTTCTTACAGGTCCTCATTATATTAGTAAGCTTATTTTTATATCTTTTATATTTGATCTCAGCCTCCACCATTCTGCACTTAATGAATTGTTTATATAATGTATTCTTCTTTTTACATGCATTTATTAACCCCTTGGTGACCCAAGGAATAATTTTCTTTTGTTGTCTGTCACTGTATTGTTTTATAGGACAGTTTTTATTGTACAATGATTGAAATATTTGTAAAAATTTATCATATGCTTTATTTATATCATTTTCATCATAAACTATCTTCCAGTCTTGTATTAATAATTCCTTTGTCAGTAAATACATAGATTCTTTGGTTCATATTCTTTTATATTTAATGTATTTGGTATACTTTTTCTTCCTATAATCACATTGATAGACAACAAAAATCGGCAGGTGGTCACTGATATCATTCAATAAAAGCCCACTCATGATATTATTTTCCATAATGTTTGTGAATATGTTATCTATTAGTGTGGCACTGTGTGACGTGATTCTGCTAGGTCCGGTAATTGTTGGATGTAAGCCCATACTGTACATTGTGTTGATAAATTCTGGATTTATCAATTCTGGATTAAACACCTGTTGGGAATTTTGCAGTTAAGCACCTTGTTAGAGAACAGCAAGTTATGCAAAAAGTACTGAAACATTGAACAGTTGGACATGTGCATTCTAAAGATTAGAGGTCAAATAAAGTTGACCTGTAAAGGTTACTGTCATGGGCAGCGAGAGCGCGCTCCTCCCATCCTGCCTCATATTCTCCAACTCATCACTGCACCTGAGGCAGAAGACACACCTGCACCCGCTCATCAGCCAGCGTACTTAAGGAGGCTCTCTCTGCGCAGTCAACGCTGGCTCATCTGGGTATACTGCCCGTGTATAGGCAAGCAAATATAAAGTTATTGGTGTTGACATGTTGTCTAACCTCATTTCTCCTCTTCCTCCAGGTTGCTGCCACCATGTAGGTGTGTCTCTTGGACTGCGTGTGCTCTCCTGCCACATCTCACTGTCCTTCAGCTTCCTACTCCACCTGGTCAGGCACCATCAGCTCATCTCCCCCCACCCTACTGGTTCGTCTATTCCTCACTGGGTCCTGCCGGTTCTCCCTGGATTTCCCAAGTAAGTGGCAATTTGGCTCGCCCATTTCCTCTTACTCCATTCCTCTGCTCACGGCTTTCGTCATCTCTCCACAGAGCTATTCCTCTGGCGAGTGACTGTTTCTGCAGCTGTGCACTTGTGTTTTTGCTATTTAATAAACTTTCAAACATGCCCCTCTGTGTGGTTCCTTGCTGTGCTTTGGCATCGTGCACGTGAGCTGTCAAGCTTAATTAGTCATGACATAGTGCATTTTAGGTGCATCCTGAAATTTCACCCGAAAGCCAAATATCCCTAACTTTTTGAGTAGTGTGTATTAGTGGTGTTGGCATTTGTGACATAAGGGAATTGGGCCTTGGGGCTTGCTGTAGCTTGGCCGGGGTGGGGTTAGTGTGATGTCAGGCGGGCTACGGCTGGGAGATATACAGTATATATATATATATTTGAATAAGGTTAAATAAAGAGACGATGTTCAGACTAGCTCCTTCTCGACTCTCGGTTATTGGGATGTAACAGCATTATCACGTTAATTGCCGCTTCACCCGTGACAAATTTTGTGATCGTTGTTAACGGCAGAAAGCGCAAACAGTACTTTTTGGCTTAGCGACTCTCCGTAATAAAGCCATTCTGGCTACAGACATTGTGTGCACTATGCAGATATTCCAAAGTCAAACAAGCTGGATTACAGCCATGGAAACCCCCAAAGTGATGTCATGTTTAAGTTTACAACATTATCTGTTGGAGGTCTCACCTGGTTAATTGTTACAGCCTCCTCCAAAACTTCACCTGGATGTTGGGTTGTTCATCTTCTGTGGAAGCTGGCTAGCTGGCTAGTAGCTCCATGCTAGGTTGTAGCTGACGTCCAGCAGCTGACACGGACAGAAATTCACCTGTGTAAGGACTGGCCGAGTAGTGGAGGAAGTGCACAGGAAGCCAGGAATCCTCTTCACCAAGTGGAGTTTTTATTTACAGGGTCCATTTTAAAAATACTGCAGCTTCAAATAGACTTTGTAGCGATGTTAAGACACACTGATTCGAGCAATCTCAAGTTGAAGTGTCATGAGCAGTGCATCGAGCGCTGTTTCAGCACGCCCACAGTCACCTGAGCGTAGCAAGCGAGGCCTTATTATGTTGGTCACATCACGTAACTTGAGGGCTCGCGGGAAGTTTGAGAGAGTTCTGTTGGAATTAGTTTTATTTTTGTTTGCTTTGTATTGTTTGTTCCTGCCATCCAATTTTGAATAGACCTCGGATGGCCAAATGCTCAAAAAAAAAAAGTATTGAGATTTTTTCAGGTCTTCCACTTGGCACTCTTTATTAAATGTTTCATAACACTGTGTCGATCATGAAGTTATTGTTTCAAAGTTGTTCTTTGTTTCATAAGGCCTCACTTTCACCATCAGTAGACTTTTGGTCTTAAAAATCCAAAAGGCAACAAAACATAAGTAAAATACACAAACAAATGGTTGGAGCTAGGCCCATAGCCCAGAGGTAACTTGTAGTAATGGGACGGCAGGCTCCAGAGCTTTGAGGGTGCTCCGAGCTTTCCAGGAAATATTTGGCAAAGTGCGTTTCGAGGCGTGTATTGCTGATGTCATACCACGTGACTGGGTCAGGAAGCCATTCATGAGTTTCAAATCAAATCAACCTTTATTGTCATATTGCTGTACATACAACTGTAGTGCATGCAAAGTGAAATTGCGTTTCTCTCGGCATCCATATGAGTAAAAGAACATGATTTAAGACACACTCACACATATCTTCACCCCCCCACCCCCACCACATCCATTCACATATCCCTGAGACATACTTGAAAAACTAATGAACTATAATATACAAATAATGTACATAAAGTCCGTAGGTGCGGTAGTGGGATCAGTCCGCCAAGGTCTGTGTATGAGTATGGGGTATCGGGCTTGTTGTTACGAGCTATTCGGTCTCTGTACGACCGTTGTGAGAGTTTGGTTCGTATTGCCAACACTCGGTCGGAGTCATTCCCAGTGAGAGTTGGACTCTGCCAGGGCTGCCCTTTGTCACTGATCCTGTTCATAATTTTTATGGACAGAATTTCTAGGTGCAGCCAGGGAATGGAGGGTGTCATGCTTGGTGACCACAGGATCTCATCTCTGTTGTTTGCAAATGATGTTGTCCTGTTGGCTTCATCCAGCAATGACCTACAGCTCTTGCTGGGACGGTTTGCCGCTGAGTGTGAAGCGGCTGGGATGAGAATCAGCACCTCCAAGTCCGAGTCCATGGTCTTTAGGCGGAAAAAGGTGGATTGTCCTCTCTGGGTTGAAACCAGGCTCCTGCCCCAAGTGGAGGAGTTTTAGTATCTTGGGGTCTTGTTCACGAGTGAGGGGAAAATGGAGTGAGAGATTGACAGACGGATTGGAGCAGCATCTGCAGTGATGCGGACATTGTACCAGTCTGTTGTGGTGAAGAGGGAGCTTAGTTCTAAGGCAAAGCTGTCGATTTACCAGTCAATCTACGTTCCTACTCTCACTTATGGTCACGAGCTTTGGGTAATGATCGAAAGAACAAGATCGCGGATACAAGCAGCTGAAATGAGCTTTCTTCGTAGGATTGCTGGACTCACCCTCAGAGATAGAGTGAGGAGCTCAGTCATCCGGGAGAGGCTCAGAGTAGAACCGCTGCTCCTCCACATTGAAAGGAGTCAGTTGAGGTGGTATGGGCATCTGATTAGGATGCCTCCTGGACGCCTCCCACTTGAGGTGTTTCGGGCATGTCCCACTGGGAGGAGACCCCGGGGCAGACCCAAGACTCGGTGGAGAGACTATGTCTCCCAGCTGGTCTGGGAACGCCTTGGTATCCTCTCTGAAGAGCTGGAGCAGGTGGCTGGGGAGAGGGAAGTCTGGGCTTCTCTGCTTGAACTGCTGCCTCCGCGACCCGGACCTCCGGAAAAGTGGTAGAAGATGGAGACTATGTCTCCCAGCTGGTCTGGGAACGCCTTGGTATCCTCTCTGAAGAGCTGGAGCAGGTGGCTGGGGAGAGGGAAGTCTGGGCTTCTCTGCTTGAACTGCTGCCTCCGCGACCCGGACCTCCGGAAAAGTGGTAGAAGATGGATGGATGGATGGATGGATGGTGTGGTAGTGTATATGAAAGATTCCGGATCAACTGTTCAGCATCCTAACAGCTTGTGGAAGGAACCTGTTGATCAGTCTGGTGGTTCTACCTCTGATACTCCAGAATCATTTGCCAGATGGCAGAAGTTCAAAGTGTTTATGCAGAGGGTGAGAACGGTCCTTGACAATGTTCAGTGCACTGCTCCTACAACGGTTCTGAAAAAGTTCTTGGACAGAGGGGAGGGAGACTCCAATTACCCTCTCAGCTCCCTTAACTATCCTCTGCAGGGCTTTTTTGTCTGATATACTGTAGCTGGAGTACCATGTAGCAATGCAGTACGTCAGAACACTCTCCACCACACCTCTGTAGAAGGTCCTGAGGATGCAGATGGAGAGAGAGGCCTGTTTGAGTTTCCTCAAGAAGTGCAGTCTCTGCTGGGCCCACTTCCTGATCCCCAAGGAATTCTTGCTCCAGGTCAGGTCCTGCGAGATCTGCAGTCCGAGGAACTTGATGTCCTCCACTCTCTCCACTAAACGGCCACCGATGCTGAGGGGGATGTGTTCAGGCTGTGACCGCCGGAAGTCGATAATCATCTCCTTTGTTTTGTCCACGTTGAGCACCAGATTGTTCTCCCTGCACCAGCCCTCCAGGTCTCTCACTTCTTCCCTGTACATTGATTCCTCATCCCTCTGAATAAGTCCCACCACCGTGGTGTCGTCTGCAAACTTAATAATCTGGTTCCCCTCGTGTCTAGATACACAGTCATGTGTTAGAAGTGTAAACAACAGTGGACTGAGTACACAGCCTTGAGGGGATCCGGTGGTCAGCGTGACAGAGTTGGAGATGTTGTTACCCGGACAGACTGATGTCTCTCAGTCAGGAAATCCAGGATCCAGAGACATGTGGTGGTGTTCAGACCAAGAAGGAGTAATTTCTCCATCAGTCTCTGGGGAATAATGGTGTTGAACGCTGAAATGAAATCAATGTCCAGGAGTCTGGCGTAGGTGTCTTTCTGATCCAGGTGGGTGATGACAGAGTGCAGGGTGGTGACTACAGCATCTTCCGTGGAGCGGTTTGAACGATATACAAACTGGAGCGGGTTGTGTGATGCAGGGAGGCAGGCTGTAATGTGTGGTTTGACAAGCCGTTCAAAACACTTCATCACAATTGGTGTCAGTGCAACAGGACGATAGTCATTCAGACAGGACACAACTGGTTTCTTTGCCACCGGTACTATGATAGAGGTCTTGAAGCATTTCGGAACGATGGCCTGACTCAGGGAGATATTATAAATGTCAGTCAGTACATCCGCCAACTCGCTCACGCAGTCTCGGAGCACACACCCCGGGATGTTGTCTGGACCTTCTGCTTTACGTGGGTTGACTCTGGTTAGGGTCCTCCGTGTGTCCGCTGTGTTGATGGTAAAAGCTGGTCCGACCGATGGTGGGGGTGGGCCAGCCCTCCCTCTGATTGAGTTTGATGCTTCAAAACGTGCAAAGAAGTCGTTGAGCCTGTCTGGAAGCGAAGCGTCATCATCATCGACTCCCTGCCTAGACTGTTACGTATGGCTCTTGCGAGCCATAAATAAGAGCCAAGGGCTGACCGGTGAGTTTGCGTTGTTTATTGACAATAAGGAAAAGGAACAAAGGAAAATAGCCTCGTGGGGCCAAAACACAAACAATCATACAAAGGTACACACTTACAAATGATGATGAATGACGAGAGGGGGGCTGGCGCCGGACATAGGGGTTCCAGCCTTACCCACGCCGGAGAAGAGCGTGGATAATAGCGCGAGGTCACAGCCCCGAGTAATCAGAGCTGCTCCCTTTTATAATGGTTGACAGCGCCTCAGCTGATGAGAGGTAATTGGGCTCCAGCCGTCCCGTAGAGCTTGACAGCCGGGAGCCCGCTGAGACGCTGTCACAATAAGAGCTGGGCTGAGGAGGAATATGGCCTGAGCGCGGGTGGCACCGGCGCATAGGCCAATATGACATAGACTTATAGCCCGTCAGTGTCCGAACTCCCTGCCACATCTGCTTGGTGTTCCTAGTGTCACAGAGGTGTCCCTGGATTTTCTCCGCATAGGCGCGCTTCGCCGTCTTAATTGCCTTTGAGAGCACAGACCTGGCTGAGTGGAGGGCGATCCTGTCCTTCGCTCTGAAGGCTGCATCTCTGGCTGAAAGCAGCAAGCGCACTTCTGCGGTCATCCAGGGCTTATGGTTTCCCCGCATAGTGATGGTCTTCACTGTAGTGACATCCTCTGTGCACTTCGCGATGTAGCTGGTGACTGTTTCAGCATACTCCTCTAGATCTGTCTTGTCTTCCTGGGAGGTTGCTATTTTGAAGACCTCCCAGTCTGTGTGCAGAAAACAGTCTTTCAGTGCAGAGGTTGCACTCTCTGGCCAAATCCTGATTTGTTTCACTACTGGCCTGCTGCGCTTCAATAAGGGTTTGTAGGCAGGCACCAGCATCACGGATATGTGGTCATAAAGGTCCAGGTGGGGGCGGGGTATCGCCTTATATGCATCTGTGTTTGTGTACACTAAGTCCAACATATTCTCTCCTCTGGTCTTGAAGTCTACACATTGTTTAAACTTGGGGTGCACAGTCTTTAAGCTGGTGTGGTTAAAATCCCCCACAACCACCACAAAACTGTCCGGATGTGAATTTTGGATTTTGCTAATAGCATCGTGCAGTTCCCCGAGTGCCTTCTTAGCATTAGCATTAGCGTTAGTGCTCGGCGCTAAGTAAACAGCCACTACAAACACATTGCTGAATTCCCTCGGCAGATAATACGGCCGACAATTTACAATAAGGAACTCCGCCAACGGAGAGCAGTGTTTAGATACTAATGTGGCGTTAACGCACCAGTTCTTGTTAACATAGATGCATAGCCCACCCCCACGGCTCTTACCAGAGCTCGCCGTTTCTCTGTCTGCTCGGAACACCGTCGTACCCTCTAGTTGAATGGCCTCGTCAGGGATGTTGTCGTGGAGCCATGTCTCCGTGAACGCAAGCACACAGCAGTCCCTCCACTCTCTCCAGGTTTCTCTCAGCAGACACAGCTCGTCCAGCTTGTTGTCGAGGGAGCGGATGTTAGAGAGAAGGAGCAACAGTACTGCTGGTCTGAAGGGGTTAGGCTTTAGCCTAGCATGGATCCCGGCCTTTTTTCCACGCTTGTGCTTGCGTTCCCTCCGTCTACGCTTCCTCCTCTCCCAGGTAACTTCCAGCAGGGACTCCGCCAGAATTCCATGCTGGCGTAGAATGTCCAAGTCACAACCGATCGCCACGATTCTTGCAGCGTGCTGTACCTTGATGTTTAATAAGGTCTCACAGTTGTAAGTTTTACAGAATGTACGTCTGGGATGATCAAAACACTCAAAACTCTCACACTCGCTGATGCCAAGAGGGGCTGCTGCGTCCATGCGCGCCGCCGCCAAAAAATCATGCTGCACACAACATGAAATAAAGTGAGCAGTGATACACAATGGAAATCCCCGTCCCCCATGTTTTGTGTTGTCAATGTTTGACTGTGTAAGGGATTTGTCACACCCAATTTTTAGATGAAGCCAGCACAAAAAACTTGGACCTCTCCTGTTTGGGAACAGTTTGATCTCATTTCTCCCACTGATACATTTTCCCAAAATAGTGGCTTGTTATTGTAAATGAGGTGATGGCCTGGATGTAAAGCATCTTCCTTGTGACTGGGAGGTTGGGGTTCAAGTCCCAACTAGGGCTTTGTTGTAATTGTATTTTTATTTGCAAGGTGAAGTGTCTGTTGTGTTTCAAAGTGCTTGGCTCATTATGCTGAGGCACTATTGTGCCCTGCATGAGAATAAGGACAGAGGTGAATGTACTGGGAGAGACAGAAATGTGTCTACCCTACACTGTACAAACTTGCAATGTCCTTCCTTTGCACACCTGCATCCTCTGTGCTCTGAGAGAGTATTCTCCAAAGCTGGAGAAATAATCCAAAAAAAGAAATTGCCTTAGTTCAAAGACAGTTGAAAAGTTATTATTTCTTAATAAAAAATGGATAAGTACCACAAGCACATTCACTGTAGTCACCAAAGTTTTATTATTTCTTTTTTCCCTTATTATCATCGATATTTCTTAAAAGAGTGCATTTATTGAAATGGAAAAAATACACATTAAACCTAGTATAATGCCCTTGTAAAAATCTGCATGTTGAAAACATTTTGTCCACTAGATGGAGTAGTAGAGACAATGAATTTTCATGTGAGGCCTCATCAATATGAACCATTTTGATGAAAGGCCTCAAGTCCTCTTATCTACAAAGCCTCATCTGGCCATTAGTGATGGGATGGCAGGCTCCGGAGCTCCCAGGGGTGCTCCGAGCTTATCCAGGAAATATTTTGCAAGGCATGGATTGTGATGTATGTGTTGATGTTGACCATGTGATTGGGTCAGGAAGCCGTTCATGATTTTGCACGCAACATGAAATAAAATGAGCAGCGATGCCCAATGGAAATCCCCGTCCTTTACCTTTTGTGTTGTCATGTTTGACTGTGTAAGGAATTTGTCACAGCTAATTTTCACATGGAGGCAGCAGCAAAAAGACGGACTTCTCCCATTT
Organism: Pholidichthys leucotaenia; assembly: GCA_020510985.1. NCBI lineage: Eukaryota > Metazoa > Chordata > Actinopteri > Cichliformes > Pholidichthyidae > Pholidichthys > Pholidichthys leucotaenia. Next base: position 7,183,917 of record CM035850.1, read on the forward strand.
GTGAACATTTTGAGCGCATTTCTCCCATCAATATATTTTCCACAAATAGTGGTTACTTAATACAGCTTAGTGGTAAAGCATCTGCACTGCAAGTAGGAGGCCTGGGTTCAAATCCCAGCTGTGTCGTTCTTGGCATTTCACTTTTATTTGCAAGGTGAAGTGTCTGTTGTGTTTCAAAGAGTTTGGATCATTATTATGAATCATTATGCTGAGGCACTATTGCTATTGTGCCCTGCATGAGAATAAGATCAGAGTTGAATATACTGGGGCAGTATAAGACTGTTGGAAAATTTATTATTTCTTAATAAAAATGGATAAGTAGTACAAACACACAAAGTAACACAGACACATTCACTGGAGTCACCCCAGTTTTATTTCTTTTTTCCCTTGTGATCATTGATATTTCTTAGAAGACAGCACATTTATTGAAATTGAAAAAATACATATTAAACCAACAATACCCTTGTAAAAATCTGCATGATATATACTTTTTGTCAATTACATGGCCTAGGAGAGCAAATGAAGTTTCAGGCCTCATCGATGAGCCATTTTGATGAAAGGCCTCAAGTCTTCAAGAAAGCCTCAACAGTCAATGACTAATTAGTAGCTTAGAGGTAAAATATCTGTCGTGAAGCTGGGGTTCAAATCCCAGCTGGGACATTCCTATAACTTATTTGTACTTGCAAGGTGACTTCACCTTGCAAATAATCTGTTGTGTTTCAAAAAGCTTGGATACAACAATAAAACATCATTATGCTGAGGCACTATTGTGCCCTGCATGACATGTACTGAGAAAGACAGTTGAAAAGTTATTTCTTAAAAAAAAAATGGATAAGTAGCACAAGCACATTCACTGTAGTCACCTCAGTTTTATTATTTTTTTGCCTAATGATCATTGATATTTCTTAAAAGACCATTTTGATGAAAGGCCTCAAGCCCTCCAGAAAGCCTCGTTTGGCCATCACTAGTGATGGAAAGGCAGGCACCGGTACTCTGAACGGTGATCCAGTCCTATTCAGGAAATATTTGGTGAGGTGTGACTGGTGATGTATGTGTTGACGTTGAACCATGTGACTGGGTCAGGAGAAGTAAACTGAGCAGTGCTACCCAATAGAAACCCCTGTCAATCACATTTTGTGTAGTCATGTTTGACTGTGTAAGGGATTTGTCACAGCCAATTTTCAGATGGAGCCAGCACCAAAAACACGGACTACTCCTGCTTGGGAACAGTTTGAGCTTGTTTCTCCCATTGATGTATTTTTGACAAATAGTGGCTATTAATGGCAACTGAGGTAATGGCTTAGCAGTAGTCTATATGTATTGCAAGTGGGAGACCTGGGTTTGAATCCCAGTTGTGTCATTCTTTTAATTTCATTTTTGTTTGCACAAGGTGAAGTGTCTCTTGTGTTTCAAAGAGCTTGGATCAATATTACGCATCATTATGCTGAGGCACTATTGCCATTGTGCCCTGCATGAGAATAAGGCCAGAGTTGAATATACTGGGACAGTATAAGACTGTTGAAAATTTATTATTTCTTAATAAAAATGGATAAGTAGTACAAGCACACGAAGTAACACAGATACATTCACTGGAGTCACCCCAGTTATATTATTTGTTTTTTTTTCCTTATAATCATTGATATTTCATAAAAGACAGCACATTTATTGAAATTCAAAAAATGCACATTCAACCAAAATACCCTTGTAAAAATCAGCATGCTGTATACATTTTGTCCACTAGATGGCCTGGTAGAGAAAATGAAGTCCCACATGAGGCTTTGTCTATGTGAACCATTTTGATGAAAGGCCTCAAGTCCTCCAGAAAGCCTCATTTGGCCATCACTAGTAATTGGTAAATGTTCTCGCTTGACCATCCTCTAACAATCTGTCCAACTCTCTCTCTCTCTTACAAAGGGCTTCTTTACTCAGCCTTATATGCCTTTAGCCCCCCCTCCAAAATAAACCAAACATTAAGATTATCTATTAACTAAACCAAATAATATTTTAACCCCAAAAACAACATAAATAAATTCCAACTGCTACTATTGAATTCATAAGAAATACACAAAGTAAATTTAATTAATTTATCCTTTTTAAAATAGTGTTAATGGAGAAAAACAAGAATTCTCCCCTCTGTATCTCCACAACATAGTTTCTTCCAATTAGCTCCTGCTATAAAAGGAATTGGAATCCTCCTTTTCCTGTTTGTCAGCCCAGACACTCACAAGGAAAGAAAACTGGAGGATCCCACACACCACAACCAAAAAAAAGGTACTAACACCCCTTTATGATTCCCATACATTTCTTATTGTTGCACTGAAGAAGGGTTACACCTTGTGATGGCCAAATGAGGCTTTCTGGAGGACTTGAGGCCTTTCATCAAAATGGCTCATATAGATGAGGCCTCATGTGGGACTTCATTTTCTCTACCAGGCCATCTACTGGACAAAATATATACAACCTGCTGATTTTTACAAGGGTATTATTGGTTTAATGTGTATTTTTTTTCATTCCAATAAATGCACTGTCTTTTAAGAAATATCAATGATCATAAGGCAAAAAAGAAATAATAAAACTGGGGTGACTCCAGTGAATGTGCCTGTGTTACTTTTTGTGCTTGTACTACTTATCCATTTTTATTAAGAAATAATAAATTTTCAACAGTCTTATACTGTCCCAGTATATTCAACTCTGGTCTTATTCTCATGCAGGGCACAATAACAATAGTGCCTCAGCATGATGATGCGTAATAATGATCCAAGCTCTTTGAACCACAACAGAAACTTCACCTTGCAAATAAATATGAAATTACAAGAATGACCTAGCTGTAATTTGAACCTCAGCCTCTCACTTGTAGAGCAGATGCCTTACTACTTAGCCATCCCCTCAGTTACAATAAATATAAGATAAGATAAGATAAGCCTTTATTAGTCCCACAATGGGGAAATTCCAGGATTGCAACAGCACAGGGATAGCAACACTCAGAGCAACAATCAGAAGGCAAGAAAAACAAGAACAGCTAGTATACATATGTACATATTACTATATATATATATATATATATATATATATATATATATATATATATATATATATATATAGATAGACACACAGTGCGGAGCATTGTGGTTGGTGAATGTGCAGCAGAAAGTCTAAGTTCTCTCTCCGCGGATGCGGCGGGCCAGCTGGATGTCTTTGGGCATGATGGTGACCCTCTTAGCGTGGATGGCGCACAGGTTGGTGTCCACGAAGAGAAGAGACCCACCAGGTAGGCCTCGCTGGCCTCCTGCAGAGCCATGACGGTGAAGCTCAGGAAGCGCAGGACGGTCTTAAAGTCCTGAGCGATCTCCCTCACCAGGTGCTAGAAGGGCAGCTTACGGATGAGCAGCTCAGTGGATTTCTGGTAGCGACGGATCTCTCTCAGAGCCACGGGCCTGTAACGGTGAGGCTTCTTCACTCCACCGGTGGCCGGAGCACTTTTTCCGAGCAGCCTTGGTGGCTAGCTGCTTCCTGGGGGGCTTTTTCCTCCAGTAGATTTACGGGCGGTCTGCTTGGTTCTTGCCATCGCTCTTTATTATTCTGTCTTATATTTCTTGCATGCCGCCTAAACTCCAGCCCGGCACCCGCGTCGTTTTCGCTACAGTTCCCGGTATGTCGAGTTTCTCCGTTAGCACCGGGTGGCGGTTGAGTGCTAGCTAGCACTAGCTCTTCCCTGCTGTATCGTCTCCTGCTGTAAACAGTGGCTCCGTCCGCCGACTTGGGAGATCTTTGGGGCGATCTGTGTGTCCGTGATATATATATAGAGTGAAAGGTGTAGAAAGAAGAAGGACGATAAAAAAAAAAGGCAGTTGCAAAGGGCAGCCAACTCGTGTGGTGCCGCCGGTCCGGCGGAACCGGAAAAAAAATATCCACTATTTGTGGAAAGTGCATCAATAGGAGAAATGCGCTCAAAATGTTCCCAAACGGGAGAAGTCCATGATTCTGGTGCTGGCTCCATCTGAAAATTGGCTGTGACAAATCACTTACGCAGTCAAACATCAACAACAGAAAAGGTGAAGGATGGGGATTTCCATTGTGTGTCACTGCTCACTTTATTTCATGTTGTGAGCAAAATCATGAACGGCTTCTTGACCCAGTCACATGGTACGACATCAGCAATACACGCCTCGAAATGAGCTAAGCCAAATATTTCCTGGACAAGTTCGAAGCACCCTCAAAGCTCCAGACCCTGCCATTCCATCACAATCTTAAAGCAATTAGCTCAACAAATAAACACTTAAACCCCCAGTTGGCCGGCTTGATGTACAAAGAAAATTAAGGCTCTTCACTGTGCTGTTAGCTAACCCAAAAGACATTTTGCAGGGCAAGGGTCACCCCGTGACAGCTTGTTTTCATCCTCATAGCTTTGGGTCGAACTGTTGGTGAGTACCAGTCTAAAAAAATTCTCAAGCTGTGTTCATAATGTCCATTCACTCCCCCGCTGTTTTTGCAGCACAGTGGGGTGTCATCACAGTTGAGATAGTTATGTTTGCAATTTTTCTGCTAAAAGGGAAATTGCCTGTTGTGACACACGAGGTCACAGTTTTTGTCATTTTGGATATGTTGAGCATTTTAATAAACCTGTAGGTGAAGACAGCATGCATATTTGTCCATTCCCATGTTCATAACAGTATGACAAATTTGAAAAATTACCGACTTAAGGTACAGTATCTCACAAAAGTGAGTACATCCCTCACATTTTTGTAAATATTTTATTATATCTTTTCATGGGGACAACAGTGAAGACATGACACTTTGATACAATGTAAAGTCGTCAGTGCACAGCTTGTATAACAGTGTGAATAGTATGTTGTCCTTTCAAAATAACTCAACACACAGCCAATAATGTCTAAAAAACTGGCAACAAAAGCGAGTACTGTTATGTATGTAAATAGGCTGGTATTACAAAGATGGCAGCCAGGTTGGTCATGGGATAGACTGGGGTGGCTACTACCGGTTTCCGGTGGTGACGCTGCCCAGAAGAGTGGGCAGAAGAGGCTCTGCCTCTTTCATCGTGGAGCCACCTGGCCAGCAGGAGAGTGCCGTAAGCCTCTGTATATAGTTTGTGTATTGTATATAATAAACCCCTGTTAGCTGAGGTGAGACTCACTCTTCCTTCCTACATTATGGACATAACAAATGGCGACGAGGTAAAAGCAGTAATGGAGCGCTCTATTGCTAGCTTTCGGTCGTTCCTCGAGACTCGGGGCAAGCCGCTCGTGCTGTGGCCAAGGTGGTTCGGTGCCTTTACCAACTATCTTATTGCACTGGGTTTGGGAGACTTGGAGAAGCTCTGTGCACAAGCTGTGTTAGTCCATAATTTAGGAATAGAAGGGCAGAGGATTCTTGAGAATTTGGGAAGAGCCGACAGCTTTGACAATGTGGTGCAGCTAATGGTGCACTACTTTAAGGCGCTGGAGGACGTCATTGTGAAACGCATTCAATTCCAACAGCGCCGACTGCGGTCGGGAGAGCCCATGCAAAGATTTGTGGTGGACCTCCAAGAGCTGGCGAGGGAATGCAGATTCAGGACCCTGGAGGACGAGATGATTCGGGACCAGTTGGCAGAGCACATCTGTTGCACGGCGGCCCGGTCCAGGTTGTTGACTCACCCAGGAGAGATGATGTTAGCGGAGGATGTCGAGCTTTCCCAACAGTACGAGGCAGCAGAGACCATTGCAAGGGGCCTTACTGAAGGGGCCCCTCTGGAGAAGAATGTGTCTTGTGCTGAGGTGCTGCGTCTGGACCCTTGTGATGGCGAGTGTGGAGAGGATGATTTTGCCTCCATGGTCAGGATAAGGTCTGCCCCTGGTACAACAAAATGTTATGGATGTGGGTCCACTGAGCACCGCTATAAGTCCAGAGTGTGCCCAGTGAAAGGAAAGCGTTGTGGCAAATGCGGTCTTTTAAACCATTTTGCCAGGGTGTATGAAAACTTCGTACGCAGGAGTCGTGGGAGAGATCCAGGTGCTGCGCAGAAGAGTCTGACCGATGTGCCTACCGTCTCCCCAGAGACAACAGGGAGAATTGGGTGCAACGTCATGTTGGATGGAGTCGAGGTTCCGCTCTTAGTGGACACGGGAGCGGTGATCTCTGTCCTGAATCTTGAAACCATGGACAGACTGTTTCCCTACTGACAGATAAGAAGGCAACAAGTGGAATATTATGGTTATGGGCGGAACAGGTTGGCTATATTGGGCTATGTGGAGATGGAGGCCCAGTATAAGGACAGTGTGGCGCCCAGCATTCACATCAATGTTTCTGCATCCGCTGTTAACGTTATGGGTTGCAACCTATTTTACAGCCTTGGGTTCTCCATTATGAACATCTCCAGTGAAGAATGGTCTGGATGCGGACTGTGGGGCCGACCTGTTCCTGCCTTGGAGGGTGCTGTGGTGTGGAATTCGGACTGAATGGTCAATGTGAATTTGGGAGTGCACACACCGTGCCACGCGGAGACCTCCCGGGATGGACCCGATGCCATCATGCAGTCTGCCCTGGATGAGGATGCTGGACGGCACAACGGGACCCCCGATGAGACTCATCAGGACGAGGTGCCAACGCCGGGAGAAAATGGGGCTAGACCGCGGAGCGTGGTTATCGTAAAGCGCTCCCAGCGACACCCTGCTAAGAGGAGACCCAAGAGAGCCCACGTGCCAGAGCAGCTGTAGTTGGGGGCCTGTCGCAGGACCAGTGATCTGATGAAAAGGAAGTGGACTCCCTCGAAGACCAAGGTTGATGCTGGAGTATGCAGAGATCACAGTCCACGCAAACAACGGGACAACCAGAGGCGGTTCCAGGTGGAGCCCAGTCGGATGGAGGAAGTTGGGTGCAGGTCTATCCACGTCTGGAGACACCCGAGGGATGTGCGGCTGCCGGAGGTGGAGCGGAGACGGCGCAGCAGGAGTCCTGATGTGAAGAGACGGAGACGCCTTGAAAGGGATCCATCCGGGGACTGAGGGTTTTATTTTGCATGTTTGTGTTGTTTCTTCAGTCCTGTTTGATGTTGGTTTTCCTATTTGGTGCCCCGGTAAATTAAAAAAAAAAAAAGAGGGTGAAACGTAAGGAACTTGATAAATTTGAGCTCTTTGTATGGTAAATTTTCTGTGTGTTTTATGTTGGTCTGACCAGTGGGGCTCATCTATGCAAAGTCATGTGCTGCTTTGAAAGAAATTTTATTGAAATATTGTTTAATGTGCCCAATTTGGGGGGTAGGACGTGTTCAACCCTGGTAAAGTGTGTTGAATTTTGGGGTTTAATTAGTCTGGCCGATGGCTTCTCTGTGTGAATGTACATTAGTATTTTTCTAGAGTTTGCCCAGCTCATGTGACTGGTATTGATTGGATTTTAAGTATTTATTGGAATTTGGTTTAATTGGATTGTTTTATTTGTGTTTCCCCTTTGATACATTTTTTTACTCTGTGTGCCCATTGTGGGGTGGGAGTTGGGGTGGGGGGCCACCTATAGGAATTGTCTTGTACTTTATTACCTCCGCCAAGGAGGTAATGTTTTTACCGCGGTTTGTCTGTCTGTCTGTCTGTCTGTTACCAGCATAACTCAAAAACTTATGAACGGATTTTGATGAAATTTTCAGCAAAGGTGTGTAATGGCACAGGGAACAGATGATTAGATTTTGGTGATGATCTGAGAGTGCATACCTCCACCAAGGGCTTTGTTTGCATTTGTGCAGCAGGATTACACAAAAACTACTGGATGGATTTAGATGAAATTTTCACCAGCGTTTGTTCTTGTGCTAGAGGGGAAGCCATTACATTTTCCGAGATGATCTGAGAATGCATACCTCCACCAAGGCTCTTATATCCTCACAGACTGTTAGCAACAATACTCCAAAACTAATGGACAGACTTTGATGCAATTTTCACCACAAGTGGCTATAGGCCTACACAGAAATCCATTACATTTTGGAGGTGATCCATGAGAAACGGAAGGAGCCTTGGCAGAGGTATGCGCTCTATGAGTGCTTTTCTAGTTGTATCTGTTTTGTGTTTGAAGGGATTAATTTCAGTTAGAAACACGGCCTATTATTATTTTGTTTGTATATTCTCCTGTTCCAGGCGGCAGAATAATCCGCTCGGCCGTGTAGGGGGCGCTGGTGGTCTACCCAGCCCCTCAGCCTTAGTTGTGTGAGTGGATAGGTGTTTGTTTATTTTCTGTACATATTTTTGGGTTAGTGCATGTGTTGGGTGATAAATCTGGGTGGGTTATTTGTGTGCTTGGTGTTTGTTTTTGGTTTTTTGAGGGGGGAGGATGTTATGTGGCTGGTATTACAAAGATGGCAGCCGGGTTGGTCATGGGGTAGACCGGGGTGGCTACTACCGGTTTCCGGTGGTGACGCCGCCCAGGGTATAAAAGAGTGGGCGGAAGAGGCTCTGCCACTTTTGTCGTGGAGCCACCTGGCCAGCAGGAGAGTGCCGTAATCCTCTGTATATAGTTTGTGTATTGTATATAATAAACCCCTGTTAACCGAGGTGAGATTCACTCTTCCTTCCTACATTATGGAAATAACAAGTACACCCCTAAGTGAAAACATCCAAATTGTGCCCAATTAGCCATTTTCCCTCCCCGGTGTCATGTGACTCGTTAGTGTTACAAGGTCTAAGGTGTGAATGGAGAGCAGGTGTGTTAAATTTGGTGCTACCACTCTCACACTCTGTCATACTGGTCACTGGAAGTTCAACTTGGCACCTCATGGCAAAGAACTCTCTGAGAATGTGAAAAAAAAATTGTTGCTCTATATAAAGATGGCCTAGGCTATAAGAAGATTGCCAACATCCTGAAACTGAGCTGCAGCACAGTGGCCAAGACTATACAATGGTTTAACAGGACAGGTTCCACTCAGAGCAGGCCTCACCATGGTCGACCAAAGAAGCTGAGTACACGTGCTCAGCATCATATCCAGAGGTTGTCTTTTGAAAACAGACATATGAGTGCTGCCAGCATTGCTGCAGAGGTTGAAGGGGTGGGGGGTCAGCCTGTTAGTGCTCAGACCATATGCTACACACTGCATCAAATTGGTCTGCATGGCTGTTGTCCCAGAAGGAAGCCCCTTTTAAAGATGATGCACAAGAAAGCCCACAAACAGTTTGCTGAAGACAAGGAGACGAAGAACATGGATTACTGGAACCATGCCCTGTGGTCTGATGAGACCAAGATAAACATTTGATTCAGATGGTGTCAAGCATGTGTGGCGGCAACCAGGTGAGGAGTACAAAGACAAGTGTGTCTTGCCTACAGTCAAGCATGGCGGTGGGAGTGTCATGGTGTGGGGCTGCATGAGTGCTGCCGGCACTGGAGAGCTACAGTTCATTGAGGGAACCATGAATGCCAACATGTACTACGACATACTGAAGCAGAGCATGATCCCCTCCCTTCGGAAACTGGGAACCACCATGATAACAACCCCAAACACACCTCCCCGACGACCACTGCCTTGCTAAAGAAACTGAGGGTAAAGGTGATGGACTGGCTAAGCATGTCTCCAGACCTAAACCCTATTGAGTATCTGTGGGCATCCTCAAACAGAGAGTGGAGGAGTGCAAGGTCTCTAACATCCACCAGCTCCATGATGTTGTCATGGAGGAGTGGAAGAGGATTCCAGTGGCAACCTGTGAAGCTCTGTGAACTCCATGCCCAAGAGAGTTAAGGCAGTGCTGGAAAATAATGGTGGCCACACAAAATATTGACACTTTGGGCACAATTTGGACATTTTCACTGAAGTTTGTACTCACTTTTGTTGCCAGTGGTTTAGATATTAATGGCTGTGTGTTGAATTATTTTGAGGGGACAGCAAATTTACACTGTTGTACGAGCTGTACACTGACTACATTGCATCAGAGTGTCGTATCTTCAGTGATGTCATGAAAAGATATAATAAAATATTTACAAAAATGTGAGGGGTGTACTCACTTTTGTGAGATACTGTACACTCTATCTGTATGGGAAAACACGCGATTAACCCATTATTAATCGCAATTAACTCAACATTCCAAAAGATTAATCACGATTTAAACATTTAATCATCCAACACCACTTATATATATACATATACGTATATATACAGTATCACAGAAGTGAGTACACTCCTCATATTTTTGTAAATATTTTATTATATCTTTTCATTGAACACTGAAGATATGACACTTTGATACAATGCAGTCAGTGTACAGCTTGTATAACAGTGTAAATTTGCTCTCCCCTCAAAATAACTCAACACACAGCCATTAATGTCTAAACCAGGTACTAATTATGTACGCCCATTTGATGTTTCCTCTGATTTGCGCCAAGTTTGTTCTGTTTTGGAGATGGTGCATGATCACAATGTTTGTGAATTGGTTCCAGCATGCACAGTGACAACTGTGGTGTTGGCAGCTCCAATTAATTATGTTAATTCTGAAAATCTGTGTGTGGAGCCTCCTTGTGTACTTTCTGACTGTGACTCAGTAGTAACACCTGTTTGTGTGTCAGAAAAACTGGAGTCAGTGACAAACTGTCAGCAGGAACCGTCAATTTTTTCAGCTGATTCTGACAGTCAGTTGTCTCCAGGCAATGCTGTTTAAGAGCCTATTAAATTGGTTTCTGAAATTTGTTCATTTACACCTGAGCACAAGGAGGAAACGTAGCTTTGCCAGGTTAATCTGCTGAAGTCATCAGGAAAGCTGGTCTTTGAACCGAGTGTGTCTCAGCAGCTGGTTAGCTTAGCAGCTGCTGCAGGGTCTGTGAATGTATATAAGATATGATAAGCCTTTATTAGTCCCACAATGGGGAATTTCCAGGATTGCAACAGCACAGGGATAGCAACACTCAGAGCAATAATTTAGAAGATAAGAAAATAAGACCAGTGAATATACATATGTACACATAAATATATATACACAGTGCGGATCATTGTAGCTAGATGGAATAAACACCATAACCGTCTATTTAGTTACCCCACATAGTAAGAATATGTACTCATACATATTGTCACCCTCCGTAGCGATTGATATTGTCCTAGTTGTATACTGGAGGGGACCATTTGTGTAAGTCTAGTGCGTCTTTTGCATTCAATACTATAAGGTTGTCACGTTTTTTTGCTATCTCTGCAAGCAGCCCTGCTTAAGTTATAAAGTCTGACAGCCGTAGGTAGGAAGGACCTGTGAAACCTCTCAGTCGCACACCTAGAATGATGTAGTCTGCTGCTAAATGAGCTCCTCAGTGCGTTCAGTGTGTCCTGCATAGGGTTGGACTCGGACTCCAGCAGAGATGACAGTTTAGCCACCATCCTTCTCTCTCCTAGCTCCTCCACTGGGTCAAGGTGTTGCCCCAGGACAGAGCTAGCTTTCTTGACCACTTTGTTGAGTCTCTTCCTGTCGGCTGCTGTGGTGCCGTTGCCCCAGTAGACCACTCCAAAAGTGATGGCTGATGCCACCACCGAATCATAGAATGTCTTCAGCAGCGCCCCTTGTGCACCAAAAGACCTGAGTCTCCTCAGTAGGAGCAGCCTGCGCTGTCCCTTCTTGTAGAGTGCATCGGTATTGTGTGACCAGTCTAATTTATTGTTCAAATGAACACCCAGGTACTTGTAGGATGTCATCATCTCAATGTCTGTTCCCTGGATGTTTACTGGTGCTGTGAGGGGTTGTCCTTGCCTGCGGCAGTCCACCACCAGCTCCTTAGTTTTTCTCGTGTTGATCTGGAGGCAGTTCCGATGGCACCAGTCCACGAAGTCCTGGATAAGTCCTCTGTGCTCAGCTTCATCTCCGTTGGAGATGAGGCCAACGATCACAGAGTCGTCAGAGAACTTCTGTAATATGTGTCAGATGATGACATCATGGTAGCTCCTGATCATTGTAGGTTGCAGGGCAAGCTGAAAAAGTTTGAGTCACTGCAAAACCTGCATGAATTGTGGTCTTTTGCTCCTGACCCGTGCCACCTTGCTCCTAGGCTGAAACATCTGTTTATTATGTTGGGTTTTGATAGTGGTCGTCCTCCTGATGGGCACCTCTATTTTCTCTGGTTGGCTGTGGATTTGGATCAGCCTCCTGGCAGGTTTTCCCTCCCTGTCCAGTTGACCCTGGATTTCGGTCATCTTCCTGATGGACACTTGTTTCCCATTAGTCTATGGACTACAGGTTACTGGTTTTGACTGATGTGTTTGTTTTGGTTTTTTGCAGACCAACTGTGGGACGTCCACCACATCAGGGGCTCGGAATGTTGTGGTGGTGGCGGCCTTTCCCAGTTCCTAGATGTTAGAAAATCTTGTCTATAGTTACCTACGTCATCTGTTTAGCTTGTTGGTACTCTTAAATTGCTTTTCCAGGTGCTGGAGTTGCTGGGTAGCTTGAGGGGTTTGGATGGGTTGGCTGGGTGTTTACACTGGGACTAGGTTAAAAAAAAATGGTAGGTCTGTAGTTGTGGTATGTTAATTGTATATAGAACATTGTAAATAAAAATTATGAAAACTAGGAATATTTATTATTGAATGATACACTTCTGTTGATTTATTTGTAGATCAGTTTGTGCTGGCCTTCCTAATGGGAAGTCCATTCTTTGTGTGTGGGGGTATTACAGCCCCTCTTCTGTCCAGAGTGGGACCTCCGTGTGTTTTTTTTTGTGTGTGTGTTGTAGGTGGAGATGCGAAGGACCGCCTCTGGCTGAGAGGTGCCCTATATAAGCCACCTTTGCGCACCTGTCAGCAGCTTTTGGCTCCCATTAGAGGCCAGTTGCCCTTTCTGTGTGTCTGCTCTCTGCCTGCTGCCCGCCGTCTGTTGTTTGGCTGGGGCTGTGCTGGCGGCCCCCATCTGTGTTGTTTGTGGCCTGTGGGCTTTTTGGTTTTGGGTTTGCTGCTGGGTGCATTTGCGGCCCTGGCAAAGATGTACGATTGCTGGGTTGGCCAGTGACTGGTTTGTTTTTCCTCGTCTCTCACGCATCCAACACACTAACACATCACTGATTCTTACAGATGTGGCGTAACATTATGTAGCTCACATATTCCTTGGCAGAGACCCAGACATGAGGAAACTGGGAGCTTGCAGTGTGTATTGACATCACGCCTCAAACGGACATTGAGTCTGGACCCCCTGCGGACTAGAGGAGAAGTGAGAAGATCTGAGAGTGGACCTGAAGAGACTGTCTGACTCCTAGGGTCAGACAGAGAAGCCGAGAGGACAATAGGAGGATTAGATATGAATGAAATTCTGTGTTTGATGTGAATGTGATTTGTGTCTGATGTAACAGTATAAAGGTATGTGGTTTACCTCAGCTCGCCCTCTTCATTCCCTGACTGAGAGAGGAGCTGTAGGACTTGAGATGGAATAAACCAATACTGAAAAATCATTCAGTCTCTTCATTTCGAGTTTCCTACACAGACACCCTTTTAGTTTTTTTTCCTAAAACAATAAACTTGTTTAAATTTGCATCTCCGTGTGGTCTCCCTTCTTTGTCCAGCCTTGAGCCAGGTTGTGATATGAGAAAAACTCCCTCCACTCTGCAGGAGTTACCACAGCTAGGTAGTCAGCTGGCTCCGGTGAGGGGAAGGCTGGCAGTGCCGGTCGGGCAGGAAGAGGAAGGCCCTGCACCCAGGGAAGGGAGCACAGGCTCAGGTGGGCTTCCAAGATGTTAGCGACGACCCCCCCAGCAGCATGCAGTGTATTCCAGGAAGGGGGAGCTACGGACCGAAACGATGAGGCTCTGCAGCACCAACGTGGCCGGCGAGTCTCCCCCTCTCCACCACCTCCTCTTTCAGTTGCCCGCTGAGTCCAGTGTTGATGGTGTGCTTCTGTCATGGCTAGCCCTCCAGGGAAGACAGAAGGACTCGCGTGCTGGGTGACCATTTAACATAATTTATTACAGAAAACAAAACAACTGTCAAGCAGTGGCGTGGAGGGTGGCAATGAATGACGAGCATGGCGTACAGAGACTAAGGCATGCAGTGTATAAATAAGGCAGGAACTGATTAACAAAATGAGGCACAGCCGTGAAGAATTAAGAACAAAAGAACCAATAACTGAGGGGAATAAACTGATAGTGCTGTCATAAAGTAAACACAATATACAAAGCAAGACAGGATCATGGCGATAATAACAGTACAATGGATAAACATAACTAATGGCTCTTTTCCACCAGCACCTACTCAGCACAACTCGCCTTGACTCTACTCCGCCCAACACGGTTTAGGTCATTTTCCATTACAACTGAGTACCTTAGAAGGCGGCCTGTTGTGTTGTTGACATGCATAGTTGCCAAGTCCGCTTATTATAAGCGACCTTGGGCTTGTTTTTCTCTAAAGTTGCTTGCAAATCTCGTCAGACGTGGGTTGCGGGTTTTTGGGCTTGTTTTTTTAATGTGTAGTTGCTTATTTGGGCTTGGTTTGCTGTCTGTGTGACAGCTCTCCCAGCTCCGCACAAAACACAAGCACAACAGTTTGTTTACAGGACCCATCTGCACCCCCGTTTCCTCATTACCGCGTCCGCCCCGCTGATCTCTACAGAAAAACTAGACGGATCATTGGCAGCCAGAAGTGAAGCCAACTGGCCAGCATATTAGTACACCTAAAACGCTAGTACATCCAAACTGATGGCCACTAAAAATGTCAACTCAATTTCTATAGTTCACTGGTTGCACAATATTATAAGCTGTGTCTCCATACCAGGAAGCTCAAAATCTCTTAATTCTGGGGCCAGTCAGGGGCTTCACTTCTGGCGGCCAGTGATCCATCCAGTTTTTCTATAAAGATCAGTGGCTTGCCCAACTCCACTCGGCTCTGTACTGGCTAATGGGGCGTGAGCTATCCAGGTTTTTTTTATGCAGACCAGTGCATATGGGACCTTAAATTAGGAAAAAAAAAAAAAATTCCATTGAAATGAATGGCAAGAGCAAAATTATATTTGATCCTGATCAAATTTTGCCACCAGTTACACATATGTTTGTCAAAATAAAAGATAATTTTCCATGTAAATAAAGTTGTCGGCTGTCATATAATAACAGTAGTATTTAGTTTTTGTTTAAACGACTAGCAGACAACAACTCCCATTATCCCACATCACTAAACTGGAATCATGTTTAGTGGTGTTACTTCTGCAGAATGTACATGTCTTTTCTTTTAATCAGAGTTTAAACATTTAATTTATTCAAAGTTTTTGTGTTGACTGTATTTATTATAAATTTGCTGTTGCTTATGCATGAATTGCCCAGACGGGGAAGGAATGGAGACCCAGATGCTGAACTGTGAGTTTGCAAAACGTTTAATGAAAAAACATAAAGTCCAAGCAGAACAAACACTTACAGGACTTGAAACGAAAAGGCAGGATACAAAAAGGTTGAATAGCCTGATGGCTAAGGCATGTGGAAACACCAAGGTTACAATGATTAGACATGGGACTCATGTCTGGATTCAAAGTGAAGGACGTTGCACAGAGCTACAGGACTGCATCCCTTAAATAGGACACAGAGAGAATCAGCAAATGATTAACAGGTGTGGGAAGCAGGAGCGAGGAGAATTGGTTCAAAATAATGACAGCTGTGAGAATCGTGAACTTGAGCTAACAGAGGAAGTAAATACAGTCAATACAGAGCTATCAAAATAAAGGCACAGGAGAACATGAATACAAAATGAGATCCACAAGGAGAAACTAACAATAATAACCCACCAAGACAAGGCCAAGATAAAATACACAAAAGGTGAACAGGTGTGAATAACCATAATAATTCATATAAACACTACAAGGAGAAAACTACCGGCGAAGGTGGAAAGGGCTCTAATATAAACACAGGAAGATATCAATAAAGATAGGAGATAAGATGGCCATAGACACAAGACATCAAGAACCAAACAGAGATAATAGGACAACCCAAAACAAACTGAGACAGAGGGCAAACTCGGATAACACAATACAGACAACCCAAACTCAAATACAAAATAAACCCAAGAGGAGGAAAATACAGAGGGAATCAGAAAGAACTGAAAGCGTGAGCACGGTTCACTCACCGTGCTCAGTATCACGACAGCTTGTGCATCATGCATATGTATTCTCCTTTAATTAGAGTTTATAAAATTCAATTCTTCAATGCTGACTGTGTTTACAGTCAATTCACTGCAAACAAAAATAAATCTATATAGCGTAACGTCGGGGCTGTGATAAGGGGGCAGAGATTCTCCCGGCATGCTTTACGCTACGAAGGATTCAAATACTGTATGTGTTCTACTGTGCCATTATAACTGTGTAATAAGACCAGTTGTGGTAGCGTTGTTTCCCTATATGTGACAAATCATGTGTCTGTGTCACCATGAGTGAGATAAGGAGCTGTGTAAATGACCTCCCCTCTGTTCTGTGTGTGACTGTGTGTGTAGAATAAAGCCTGTTTCATCACAGTCGTCTCTCCTAATTGTGTGAACCCTTACAATGTCACACTGGTGTCAGGAGTGGGATAGCGGAGAAGATGGAAACAAGAATCAGGACGGCGATTCGTCAGCTCGAGCGGCTCATTACTCAGCTGGAGGTGGTCGACAGAGCCGACACACCGACCTCCAGAGCTGCTCACCGTGATGAAATGGCGTAGCGGACCCAGTGGGGCCAGCATATCCCGCCTTCTGCCTTTCTCAAGGCAGAGTGGGCCGGACAGAGCAGACTCGCTCCGCTTTCCGCCCTTTCCAGAGCAGGACAGGCGGGCGATTTCACTGCAACCGGGGATGGCGATCGACCAAGAGGCGGCCATCCAAACGATCCACCAACGGGCCAAATTCCCCTGCTTTGGTGGCAAAACCCTGCTGGATGACTACCTGGTCCAGGTTGAACTGGCTGCTGGGCTGAACGCCCGAAGAGACCACCATGGAGGTCGCGCTGGCCCTGAAGGGCAGGGCTCTCTGCACACTGTCTGGCCTCCGGCCTGAGGAATGTCTCAGCTGGCCAGTGCTACAAGGAGCGCTCCAGAGGCGGTTTGGGAGAGCAGCCCATGCTGAGCACGCCCAGGAACAGCTGGCCAACTGCTGGCGAGGCAGCCGAAAAAGCCTGGGAGCCTACGCAGCGGACATACAGCTGCTGACACAGCGTGACTACCCGGATTTTGAGCTAGGGGTGGTGGAGAAGCTCGCCCTCCAGCACTTCATCCGGGGGCTCTGCCTGGCCCAGCTCCAGGACCACATTTGGAATCACGCTGCAAGCAGCTGGGAGACGGCCTTGGCAGAAGCGGAGCGAGTGGGACCAATCATGGACTATGCAGCTGATGTGTCATCACTGAGACGGAGAGCTTTCCAGGCCACAGCTGAGAGTGAGGAGGAGGAGGAGGAACTGCGCCGGATCACAGCGGTGCAGCCAGCAAGAGGACGACAATGGCAGCGCGAGGAAGGACGCTTCTGCTGTGGGCAGCCAGGACACATGGCGCGTTACTGCCCGGCACCCACCCCGTGACAAAACCACCCCCTCTATGGCGTGAAACTAGAGTGAGGTGGTATGGACGAGGACCCGCTGCCTCCCACAGACATTTTCCCCGATGGACTGTCACCACGTTTGGGCTGAATTGGACACTCACCAGGGATGCACCTGCAGTGCAACTTGCACAGTACACCAGTCTGGACCCTGATTGACACCGGTTCTACCGTCTCCCTGATCCGACCCAGAGTGCTGCCCGATACTAATGAAGCAGGACTGTGGGGGGGGGGGGGGAACCCACCGGGCGCTGCATCACCACAGCCACTGGTGAGCGCACTAGACTGGGAGGGTGGAGAGTTCTTGTGGTGGGGGTCAAAATACAAACCACCCGTTCTGGCTGGCTGACATCCAAGATCCCTGCATTAGTGTACTAGATCTGCTCGCAGCACGGGGTGCAACAATCAACACCGCCAGCTCATCTCTTCTGCTGGGGGCTCGGACCATCACGCTCTGCAGCGGGACCCAGACGAGGAACCCAGGGGCCTGCATGAGGGGCTGCCAGAATGGATCGAACCGGGTGGATTGCCACCAGAACTGAACACAGCAGCACCACCAGCACGAGCAGAGAAAGTGCCATCGCTGCCAGAGACGGCAGGGACAGAGACGGCAAGGGAGGGGACGACAGCAGAGTGGGTCACTGTGTCAGCAGAAACACAGCAAGCAGTCGAGGAATTGTTCTAGCGTAGCTGCAGCAGATTAGAATCGGGACAGAGATGCCAGCTGCGGGAGCTGTTGGACTGCTATATAGATGTCTTTGTTGCCAGGGACGAGGAGTGCACCCGAACCAGCTTAGTGCAGCACCAGATCAACACCGGTGAGACCAGACCAATCCGGCCCCACCCCCACCGTCTGCCTTTTCAAGGTGGGCGGCGGCAGAAGAAAAATTAGGGCTCAGTAACATCCGCCTCCAGCAGCCCCTGGACAGCGCCAGTGGCTCTGGTGGTTCTGTGTGGATTACCGGTGCCTGAATGACGTCACCCCCAAGGACTCCTACCCTCTGCCCCGCGTCGATGACACACTGGATTACATCACTGGGTCCAGCTGGTTCAGCTCGCTGGACCTCCGCAGCGGCTATTGGCAGGTAGATCTGTCACCCGAGGCCACCAGAAAACAGCCTTCTCCATCCGGCAGGGACTGTGGCAGTTCAAGGTGATGCCATTAGGACTTTGCAACGCCCCGGCCACCTCTGAACGTCTGATGGAGCGAGTGCTGGCTCAGGTGCCCCCGGAGACGCTGCTGTGTTGATCCGGATGACCTGCTGGTTCACACAGCTGACTTTGATGGCGCCCTGTCCAACCTCCAGGAAGTATTAGATGCCATCCGCCAGGCTGCGGCAGCTCCTGCAGAAATGCCACTTGTTGTGGCGAGAAACCACCTTCCTGGGCCACGTCGTCATCGCTGCGGGAGTCGCCATCAATCCAGAGAAGGTGGCAGTGGTGAAAAACTGGCCGGTGTTGTGGGACATGGGAGCGTTACGGAGTTTTCTTGGACTGGCTACCTATTATAGGAGGTTTGTGAAGGATTTCTCCACCATCGCCAGCCTGCTGCATCAGCTGACACAGAAGGGCCGCACGTTTGAGTGGAGTGAGGACTGTGCTGCTGCTTTTTCCCAGCTTTGTTCGCCGTTCGTCAGAGCACCTGTGCTTGCAGTATCCTGATCTGAACTGCCCGTTGCTCGTGGACACGGACACCAGCAACCAGGGCATCGGGGTGGTGTTATCCCAGGAGGGAGAACATGGAGAGCAGCCAGTTGCTTTTTTCAGCCGCACTCTCGGCAGAGCCGAAAGGAATTATTGTGTCACTCGCTGAGAGCTGCTGGCTGTCATCCAGGGGCTTCGTCATTTTCACCTGTATGTGTACAGGGGGAGGTTCCAGCTCAGGACGGATCATGCTACCCTTACCTGGCTACTGAATGTTAAAGAGCCCGATGGACAGTTAGTGAGATGGCTGGAGACACTGCAGGATTATGATTTTCAGATTGTGCATCAAGCAGGCCGCCTCCATGCCAACGCTGACATGCTGTCCTGGTGTCCCTGTGCTGCAGAGGACTGTCGGCACTGCCAGCAGGCAGAGGACCCTGACCAAGTGGTCCCATGGACTGCTGCTCTCCGGACCGCTGTGAGTAGGAATAACACAGCGGCGCACAGCTCGTCCTCGGATAATCAGTCAGCTCTCCCCAGCGATGACATCAGAGGCCCACTGCGTCTGCACTGGACCCAGAGACCAAAGCCCTACATTCCCAGTGGGCCAATCTCTGCTGTCACGAGGGTGTTGTGTATCGGCGATGGCAGCCTCCAGCTGGGCAGCGTCACGTCTGGCAGCTGCTGGTTTGTCAGCGACTTCACCCCAAAGTGCTCCAGCTGGTCCACGGGTTGATGGGGGTGGGCCACTTTGGGGTGATGAAGACTCTGCAGCGTCTTCAGGCCCGGTTCTACTGGCTGGGTTTGTCGTCAGGACGTAGCGCTCCATGTCCACCACTGTGACACCTGCATGGCTCAGAGAGGGCCAACTCAGCAATCCCACGCCCCCTTGCAGCAATACCGGGTGGGGGCACCCATGGAGCAGGTGGGAGTGGACAATCTGGGCCCTTTCCCAACCACGGATCGGGGGAACCACTACGTACTGGTTGCAATGGATTACTTTACCAAATGGCCAGAGGCGTATGCTGTCCCTGATCAGAATGCCACCACCACAGCTTCAAAACTGGTGGATGAGATGTTTTGTCGTTTCAGCACACCGGGGCAGCTGCACAGTGATCAGGGAAGGAACTCCGAGACAGAGGTCTTCGGGGAGGTCTGTAGGCGGCTGGGCATCCAGAAGACCCGGACCACTCCGATGCATCCACAGAGCAACGGCCTGGTTGAACGTTTTAATCTCACACTAACCACTCAGCTCACCATCCTAGTGGACCAGTGACAGCGAGACTGGGACCTGCATCTGCCCTTGGTTCTGTGGGCGTACCAGACGGCAGTTCAGGAATCCACCCGGTGCACCCCTTGCAGCACTGATGTTTGGACGCGAGCTTCGCACACTGGTGGATTTGGTGTGTGTCCCCCACCCTTCCCAGAGCTGGAGATGGAGGGCAAAATGGGGATGGATTATTTGTTTTCCTTGAGAGAACGTCTCCACATGGTGCACGAACTGGCTCAGGAGGCCCTGGCAGCAGAAGCGAGCTTACGACTCCCACTGCCAGGGGAGGAACTTTGCACCAGCAAATCGAGTCTGGGTTTTCTGCCTGGAGCTCAAAAAGGGACTGTCGCCAAAGCCGCCGAGCCATTGGTCGGGACCGTACGTGGTCCTATGGAGACTGTCGAATGTAGTGTACAGGGTAAGGCTGCAGAAGAGGAACTGGGTTGTGGTGCTTCACCGTGACTGCCTTGCCCCGTCCCAGCCATCTACCCCGCAGGTGGCCGAGCCAGAGGCTTCTTCCGGACTGGATACCCTGGCCAAGGTGCGAATGGACATGAACAGGCCTGTGTGTGCTGGTTGCCAACAACAGCGGCCGCCCTGATGCCTGGACGGATTTGTGTTGGACTTCTGAATTGGACTTTATTATTCTGGGGACAGAAACGAGTCCAGGGGGGTGACAGAGTAACGTTGGGGCTGTGATAAGGGGGCGTTGATTCTCCCAGCATGCTTTACGCTGCGGAGGATTTAAATACTGTATCCATGTGTTCTACTGTGCCATTATAACTGTGTAATAAGACCAGTTGTGCTAGCGTTGTTCCCCTATATGTGACAGATCATGTGTTTGTGTCACCATGAGTGAGATAAGGGGCTGTGTAAATGACCTCCCCTACAGTCGTGAGTGTGTGTAGAATAAAGCCCGTTTCATCAGTCATCTCTGCTTATTGTGTGAACCCTTGCAATGTCACCATATCGATATGTTATCAGCCAGCCTCTCTTTTACACAGCTAGCGCCTGCTCATGGAAAGCAAGTTCCTGTCTGAAACGGGTAGGCCAGTCAGGTTTTACAGGCCCAAATGTAGGCTGTGTTTGAAAGTGGAATACAAAGGTGTAGCCTTTATGCAGGCAATCACAGATGTTAGACTTTGACGAATATAAAACGCACTGAACTGAGATTTATTTGATTGTGTGAATATTAATTACAGAATTAGGCTACAGTTACACTGCAGGTTTTAATGCTCACTTCTGATTTTTTGCACAAATATCCATATCCATACCCATATCTGATTTTTTTTTTTTTTTTTATGACAGTCTGAATGGCACAGATCCAATTTTTATTTATTTATTTTTTTCCACACCAGACCCAGGCCACTTTCATATGTGGTCCTAATTTGGATACGTATCTGATATTTTCCGAAACGACCCCAGTCTGAACGGTCATGTCGCATTTCATCCGCCTTTTTCCTCACTGAAGTGAGACAGACGCTACAATTCTGCGGTGGAGGATGCAGCCAGCATGGCAGACACAGCTGATTTGTGCTCTCTTTTTAATCATTCTTCTTCCCTTCATCACTGCATTGTAAGTTTGTTGGTTCCAGCTGCACAACTTCAAAATTTCAGGGGGAAGGGGGTTCAGGACTGAAACCATCAGACAAGCAGGCGCACAGTAACAGCACATTTATGGCCCTTTTTACTGGATGCTGCAAATTCCTTTTTCCCTGTAAACAGCACACCACGAGTCCTGGCCGCTGTAATATCTAAAATATAAAGTTAATACCGACATGAGTGTGGAGCGGAATGGCCAGATACGGGGATACAGGAGAGGGCGTCTGGCGGCTTCTCTTTCCTGTGTGGGACCGGTGCCGCTGGTACGAGCCACGCTGTTTAGAGCCCGAGCCACTGACAACATTAGTGGGCGAGAGCCCTACTGTAATCGCTAGCATTATTTATTCTTAACCTTTTTTATACAGGTAATCCCATTAAGACGCAGGGTCTCATTTTCAAGAGAGCTGTTTAATGGATCAGGTCTGTTAAAGCAGAGCTGATCACAGCGGTCGTCTGCCGTGTAGAGAAATGCAGTTGGTCTCATTTATTTTATGCATAATCATTTCTGAATGATTGTAACATTTATTTTGCTGTGCTGCATCAAGGTGTAGAAGTTCTGTCCTCCTCAGTCGTTCGGGGCTCATATTCACTTCCGTAAACACAACAATGTGTCTGACGTTACGTTTTCTTCTGTGCATGTGGGTCACTTCATAGCTGTAGACCGTTCACCCTGGAGTCTGATGGGGGTCATTTAAATTATAATGTGAACGCCCACACAAAAAATCAGATCTCTGCAAAAAATGGGAATTGAGCATTAAGACCTGCAGTGTGACCGTAGCCTTGCTGAATGGGACATCCAACAATAGCAACTTTTTAAGAACTGCTTGTTTATTTATTGTCATATCACTTATTTGTGTGATTTTTTTTTATAACTTATATTCATAACAATCTATCTTGCAATCTGCGTAATGGGAGCTGTTCAGTCACCATTATAATTGTTTTAGTTTATATGTGTAGTTTATAGTCTATCGTCAATAAAGTCATGCAGTACTATAACAGGACACATTTACAAATATTTGAGACCCATTCTAGTGCATCCTTTTATATTTTAGCAATATTATAAGTAAAAAACACTGAACATTATTATACACAGCAGAATGACCCGTTTGCAACTGTTGCATCAGTGTTGCCCATTTGTCTGTAAAGATTTAAATAGAAATTATTTATTTTATTATTTGGGCATTTTTGTGTCTTGCTGTCATTTAGTCAAAGTGTGCATATGTGTCTGCACATGATATGAAGTTGATGTGGGCATTCCACTTCACAATCATGGCGGCATTATTATTAAGTTTTTAATTTTAGACACTCGCACGGGAGGGGGGACTCGAGGTCCAGCAAAAGACAGTGGTGCCACACGGGTGAAGCAGTAGTCGGGATTGCCGTCTACTACTGACCGGACAGATTGGGTGTACCTGCCCGCAAAGGATCGTGGTGCATCTGGTTGGACACCGGTGTTGGAGAAGCAGCAGCTGAACCGGTGGATCGCTGTCTTTGGCTGAGAGCCAAGCCCAGCCTGCCTTGTTAACGGGAGTCTTGGCTGCTGCTTTGTCCGTGTGCCAGCACTGTCATTTGCTGCACAACGGGTCCCTGGCAGTACCCCCACCGCCAATGCACCTGCGCACCTCGTGTTCTCCATGTCGAATTATCCATTAGACCTACGCCCAGCTTGGTATTTTTTTAAGCATTAAATCTTTAGTATTCGCGTGTTCTGGTCAAATTTGTCACTTTTCACCAACTTGTTTATGGAGCGTTCTGGTGACTGGCTGTGATGCCGCATATTATCCAATCAGTACGGAGTCCATCCAAAACCACGCCCACACTTCTAGAAGCCTGGGCATGAGACACAGCGGTGACTTTTATTGATAAAAATTGCATATTTTGACTGAACAACTCCATACTTGGCCTAACCTGTAACCTCAGCAAAACCTTTATAAAATCTGAGGTGAGTCTAACAAAAGGTTTGAGACATATGTGAGGAACACACACACACACACACACACAGATTCTTTGCATTATAGACAGACTAGTGCATGCCCGTAAAAACCAAGTACTCCTGTTCGAAACAAGTAGCCCAATCAGGCTTCACAAACGTAGGCTGTGTTTGAAAGTGGAATACAGAGGTGTAACATATACGTAGGCAATCACATGTTAGACTTTGACAAATATAAAAGGAACTGAACTGAAATTTGATTGTGTGAATATTAATTACAGATTAATGGAAAATGGGAGTTGTTCAGTCACCATTATAATTTAGTTTATATGTGTAGTTTATAGTCTATCATCAATAAAGTCATGCAGAACTATAACAGGACACGTTTATAAATATTTGAGACCCATTCTAGTGCATCCTTTTATATTTTAGCAATATTATAAGTACAAAACACTGAACAATATTATCAATTTTTTGTATTTGCATCTTGTATGCTTTATTGATCCCCAGAGAGAAATTCAGGGCATCTACATACGGTGCCGATCCTTTCACCATTCACACACACACACAGAGCAGAATGACCCGTTGGGCTGAAACTGTTGCATCAACGTTGCCCACTTGTCTGTAAATATTTAAATAAAAATGATTTCATTATTTGGGCATTTTTGCATCTTGTCGTTGTTTAGTCAAAGCGTGCATATGTGTCCGCATATTGATAGGCAGTTGATCACCGGAGTGGTGGCTCAGTTGGTAGAGTATCCGCCCCACACCCGGGAGGCAGGGGTTCAAATCCCGGCCGGGTCATGCCGAAGACCATATAAAAGTGGAACTTCCTGCCGTCCAGTTTGGTGCTCAGCAATAATGGAATGGAGGAGGGAAATTTGTGGTGGCGCCTTGCATGGCAGCGGCCCTCTGATTCTACACTTGGGGTGTGTGTGATTAACACAGTAGATAGGTAAAACACAATCTCGTTCTACTGTACATGATTGGTTGTACAGTTGAATGACAATAAGGGTGATTTAATTTAATCTGGCCATTCCGCTCCACAATGAAGCAGCAGTCGGGACTGCCGTCTACTACTGAACGGGCAGGCTGGGCGTGCCTCCCCCCGAACTATTGTGGAGCGCCCGGTCAGACACCGGCGTTGGAGAAACAGCAGCTGATCCGGAGGATCGCAGTCCTTCGCATGAAGCCAAGCCAAGCCCAGCCTGCCCAGTTAATGGGAGTCTCAGCTGGTGCTTTGTCCCTGTGCCAGTGATGTCCCTTGTGGCACCACGGGTTCCCGCCAGCGCCCCGCCCCCCCACTTCCATGCCGAATTGTCCATTAGACCTATGCAATCACAGCAATTTTATGGTATAACGTTTTAAGCATTAAATCTCAAGTATTCTCTTTTTCTAGTCAAGTTTGTCACTTTTCGCTTCCTTGTTTTGCTCACAGAGCGCTGTGGTTACTGATGCCTAATGCTGCATATTATCTAATCGGAACGGAATCAATCCAAAACCCTGCCCACACTTCTAGAAGCCTGGGCATGAGACAGCGCAGTGGCTTAACTTTTATTGATAAGAATTACATGTTTTGACTGAGCGGCTCCATACTCAGAGATGCACACCCTTGTAACCTCAGCAAAGCACTTATAAAATCTTTGTTTGCCAAGAGCTGTGGTGACTGACAGGTCGTGATGCTGCGTATTATCCAGTCAGCATGGCTGTGATGCCGCGTGTTATTCAAAGAGCATATTTGTCAATACTACTATACATACTGGACATACGGGAGAATTGAAATGGCGTTTCTCTCTCTCTTCAGTGGTGTGCACAATATAAAAAAGGAAAAAGGAATAAGGCTGGAAAAACAACAGCAGTCTACAGTATGTACAGTAATGCTACCCGTGCAAGTGGTGACAAAAGATAGACCCAGACATCCCATAGTGTAAATAAACAATGAAATCCAACAATTCTATACACAGAAAAGTAGAGCAGTAATACTCATAGTTGCAAGTTCAATATGGTAGTGTAGGTGCAGACAGTGACAGATAGGACTGCACATGATCAGTGTTGCAGTGATAGACAACAGTAGATATGGCATTTGTGCAGATGGTTGCAGTAAAGTACAGAGACATACAGCAGCAAATGTATTACTGTTGGTGTCCCAGTCTTTCTGTGCCAACAACTAAGGTAGTTATTGTGTGGGTGAGTGTGTTATGGTCCGGGAAAGTGGTGGGGGGAGAGCGGACAGAGTTCAGGGTCCTTATGGCCTGGTGAACAAAGCTGTTTAGCAGTCTTGTGAAGTGGGCCCGGAGGCTCTGGTACCTTTTCCCCGAGGGCAGGAGGCTGAACAGGGAGTGTGAGGGGTAGGAAGTGTCCTCTGCAATGTTGATGGCTTGGCGGGTGAGGTAGATGTCCAAGAGGGAGGGCAGTGGGGCACCGATGATCTTGCTGGCTGCTTTCACAGTGTGTTGTAGTGTCTTCAGGCAAGAGGCAGCGCAGCTTCCATACCACACCATGATGCAGCTGGTGAGGATGCTCTCAATGGTGCCCCGGTAGAATGAGCACATGATGGGGGGTGGGACTTATGCTCTCCTCAGTTTGTGGAGGAAATGGGGGGGGGGGGGGTTGACCCTTCTTGCCCAGTGATGTGATGGTGTTGGACCAGGAGAGGGCCTCAGAGATGTGCACCCCCAGGAACTTGGTGCTTCAGCTGCACCATCGATGATCAGAGGGGGATGTTGTGTGTGTCTGCTCCTGAAGTTGACCACAGTCTCCTTGATTTTTCCCACATTCAGGAAGAGATTATTGTCTTTACAGCACTACACCAGTTGGCTCACCTCATTTCTGTAGTTGGCCTCCTCGCTGTTGGTGATGAGGCCCTCCACCGTCGTGTCGTCCACAAACTTGATGATGTGGTTGGTGCTGTAGGCTGGTACACAGTCATGGGTCAGCAGGGTGAAGAGCAGCTGGCTGAGCACACACCCTTGTGGGGCCCATGTGCTCAGTGTGATGGTCTTGGAGGTGTTGCTGCCAACCTGCACGTTCTGTGGCCTCCCTGTGAGAAAGTCCAGCACCCAGTTACAGAGAGAGGTTTTGAGTCCCAGCTGTCTGAATTTTTGTATTAGGTGCTGGGGGATGATTGTGTTGAATGCTGAACTGAAGTCCAAGAACAGCATTCACATGTAGGAGTTCTTTTTGTCCAGGTGGGTGAGGGCTGGATGGAGAGCAGCAGCGATGGCGTCTTCTGTGGATCTGTTTGACCTGTCTGCAAACTGAGATGGGTTGTGGGAGGGAGGATGGACTTGATGTTCTGCATGACCAGCCGCTTGAAGCGCTTCATTATGATGGAGGTCATGGCTGCAGCTGGCAATCATTGTAGGTGGATGGGACAGACTTCTTTGGGACTGGTATTATGGTAGCAGTTTTGAAACATATGGTGACAACAGCTTGAGTCAGGAAGATGTTGAAGATGTCGGCTGGGACATTCTTGAGCTCCTCTGCACAGTTCTTCAGAACGTTTAAGTATTTATACTTAGTGACATTTTCATATCAAATTGCCAAAACATTAAAGGTTTCAAAGCAGACTTAGTTTAGTTTCTGTCTTTACTCTGATTTTTTGTTTTTTTCCTTTTTGGAACACAAACTGACACCTTGAAAGAAAACCCTGCTGGAGAGTGCTTTCCTGGACAATGTGCCTTATCCTCCCCGCCAAACCTGGAAATGAGTAGCAACCTGTAATCTGCCACATAAAATCCTCACCCTCCTCACTCCTCTCTCAGGACTTCCTACTTGGATTCTTCCTAGGCAGACTCTGGGATGCCTGTGAGCATTCTTCCTACCTTCATCAGTGGATCACCAAACTCAGGGTCAGTCAGAGGTCAGCAGAACCACAGAGGAAGGCATGAGGAAAATCCTGATGAAGGAACCCAGTTCTCAACGATCAGGCCCCATGGTAAAGCCTTATTCATGCTGCATTTCCCCCTCTAGTCCCGCTTGGTCCACGTGCGCTTTGGACGAGCCCGGCACACACGTGGCACTATACATGCTCACTTTATCTACCCAGGCCAAGCGGTTGACACATGTGCACAACCATCATTTGTAGTTTCACTCCCCCCCATAGGTAGTGCCAATGCAATGATGCGCCAGGATTTTCACCAACAAAGAAACGCGAGAGCAACACACATCAACAACAATGGCGTTGTTTAACCGTCACCAAGAGAAAAAGGAGCTGCTGTTTCTATAGTCTGCTGCAGAATTACAAAAAGTCTGTTTATTCTCATCTTCCACCTTCTCGTTGTCTTTTTCGTCTACTTTGTCTTTGTATGCTGTGTCGATATCACCACTTCGTGAATGGGATGTTCAGTCTTGCGCATGTGCTGTCAACGTGTTTGGGTCGTGGGCAGGTGGCGCAGACACAAAATTTGGGCTCCACGTGGTCGTCCGCGGTCAAGCACTGCGGGCACTAGCACAGTGGAGACGATGACGTAAATTTCGTCACACAAGGTTTCTGGCTACACATACGTGGACAGCAGAGGAGCAACATGAATCCAGCTTCATCTGTTTCCATCTTCGCCCCAAACTGTAAGTCTTGAGGAAGTTTCAAATTCATCATCGCCTTAAATCGCCGTGCCCAGGGTATCTGTTCTCTCCTCGGCAGTTGTCCTCCCAAACCTACCATCATCACTGAAGCGAGAGCTAGATAGGTGCTCTCACCATCCTGCACTGCACCAGTTTACATAAAAACAACAACATTCATTTACAGTCTGCTGCCTCTGCTCCAGCCTTCACTTTTTCAATAAAACACTTACCTTTTTATTCACAAAATCCTACAATCAGTTTTTAAAAACAATCAAATACCTTTTCCATGTCTGTGAAACTTGCGTTCAAATATTCATATAATCAATTATATTTAATTCATCAAGTTTGAGGGTTCCCGGTGCAATATGCAGCTCTGGAAATCACTTACGATACCCAGCCCTAGTTACCCATAATGCTTTTCTTACCCACTGTGTTTGGTGACCTAATAGAAAACTGTGTCCCCATAATGGACAGCCGTGGTACGGGGTCGTCATAAGTGTTGTTGTGAAGGTATTTGTGTGTAACATAAAACCAGCTCTACCCCACACACGCAGTAGGGAGGGGGGAGTCATTCTTTAAACTGAGCCTTACCCACAATGCACCGGGTTCCTTTATCCTCAGCAGTGAAAAGATTTCAGGCCAGATGAATGACAAAAGGAGAGAATGGAGACGTGTGGGGGAGGGGCTCCAGAACCAAACTTTCCATTGAGGCCCGGGATCAGCGGCTGGCCGCCACCAGAGACAAGTTTCAACTGTTTTAGTCCGCAAAGCTGCGTGGAGCCTCCAGAGCCGGGAGGCGCAAACAGCCCAGTTGCAGGAATAAACTGGTCTGGAAATATTACCAGCAGGAACATTTTTATTCTGCAACCTAAAACTTTTTTTCAGATATTTGCAACATCTTTACAGAATTTTACAACAATTTTCTCATACTGTTTAAATCATTTACTCATAAATGTGTGATGCTTTTCTGAGATGTTTTTTTCTCATGAATTTAAATTAAGATTTTTGTCTCTGCTAAATTAGACATTTTTACCATTAATTTATGACTCCCTTTCCTGCAGATATGCAAGTTTTCCTCTTAAAAATCATTGATTATTTTCTACCAAATTTGGAACCGTTTGTTTTGATCTTTTTTCCACTCAGAAATTTTGAATAATTTTTAGAAGTTGCACAACACTTTCATGTTATCTATCATTTTGACAGACAGGGTTGTAAAATTCATAAACTATTATTCATTCATGATCTATCAGTCATAATTTACCATTACCTGTCATTTTCATTTTTATTTAATAAGATGCTGGACAGCGTTGGTTTTGGTTCACATATTCAGTTTTAAATATGAACCTAAAGGATACAGTATGCAGGTAATATATTTATTTATTTGTTAGTTAAATGAATGGATAAACTGAGACTGGTGCCACTAGATAATTGCTATTTTTATGTGCAATAAAGTGGAAATGGCTGTCAGAGTTATAATAGGTCATCCTCAGTATAATCTGTCAAAATGACAAACTTCAAATTTTTCTGTAATGGCTAAAAAAAATCTGTTTATGATGGACAATATTCAGTTAATGTAACCTTATAAGTTTGTGACTTTTTCTCTTAAATTTCCTACTTTTCTCCCTCATAAATTTCTAAATATTTCTTTGAAATGTCTACCATTTTTCTTATAAATTTCAGACTTTTTCTTCTAAAATTTTTATCCCTCATTTTGAGCGTTTACTGAACTGGTCCATGCCTGTAGAACCAAGTCTTCCAATCTGGAACAGGGATCCCGATCAGGCTTTCCAGGCCCAGATGTAGGCTGGGTTTGAATGTGGAATACAGAGGTGGAGCCTATATGTAGGCAATCATATGTTCGACTTTGACAAATATAAAAAGGGAGTAAATGGCACTAAGATTTATTTGATTGTGTGAATATTAATTACAGAATACCTAAATACTGAAGATGAATGGAACGTCCAATATTAGCGACTGTTTCAGATCCTTGTTTATTTGTTTGTCAGATCAGTTATTTGTCTGATGTTTTATCACTGATATTCATAATAGTGTATCTTGCACTTTGGGGAATGGCAGTTCTTCAGTTATTATAATTATTTTAGTTTCTATCACTGTTCAGTGATGGAATTCAGTGTAATGTTGAATTTCTTCTGTGTATCATCAATAAGATAAGATAAGATAAGATAAGATA
The DNA here is from genome assembly GCA_020510985.1 of Pholidichthys leucotaenia. Lineage (NCBI taxonomy): Eukaryota > Metazoa > Chordata > Actinopteri > Cichliformes > Pholidichthyidae > Pholidichthys > Pholidichthys leucotaenia. Next base: position 7,214,578 of record CM035850.1, read on the forward strand.
AGCCTTTATTAGTCCCACAACGGGGAAATTCCAGGATTGCAACAGCACAGGGATAGCAACACTCAGAGCAACAATCAGAAGGCAAGAAAAAAAAAAAAAAAAAAAAAAAAAAAAAAAAGCAAGCAAGAGCAGCTAATAAACATATGTACGTATTACTATAAAATATATATATATACACACACACACAGACACACAGTGCAGAGCATTGTAGCTGGATGGAATAAATATATGAATATATGAACACACAGTGCAGAGCATTGTAGCTAGATGGAATAAATATGTAAATATATAAACACCCACAGTACGGAGCATTGCAGCTAGGTGGAATAAATATGCAAGTATATAAACACACACAGTGCGGAGCAATGTAGCTAGATGGAATAATATGTAGATATATAAATATATAAACACCCACAGTACGGAGCATTGTAGCTAGATGGAATAAATATGCAAATATATAAACACACACAGTGCAGAGCATTGTTGCTAGATGGAATGAAACAGCATAACCGTCTACTTAGTTATCCTACATGGTATGATTATGTGCCCATACATATTCTCACCCTCCATAGCGACCGGTATGTTCCTAGTTGTATGCCGGAGAGGACCATTGTGTAAGTCTATTGCATCTTTTGCATTCAAAAAACTATTAGTTTGTTACGTCTTTTTGCTATCTCTGCGAGCAGCCCTGCTTAGGTTGTACAGTCTGACAGCCGTTGGTAGGAAGGACCTACGAAACCTCTCGGTTGTGCACCTGGGATGATGTAGTCTGCTGCTAAATGAGCTCCTCAGTGCATTCAGTATGTCCTGCATAGGGTGGAACTCGGACTCCAGCAGAGATGACAGTTTAGCCACCGTCCTTCTCTCTCCTATCTCCTCCATCGGATCAAGGCGCTGCCCCAGGACAGAGCTAGCTTTCTTAATCAGTTTGTTCAGTCTCTTCCTATCGGCTGCAGTAATGCCACTGCCCCAGCAGACCACTCCAAAAGTGATGGCTGATGCCACCACCGTGTCATAGAATGACTTCAGCAGCGCCCCTTGTACACCAAAAGACCTGAGTCTCCTCAGCAGGAACAGCCTGCGCTGTCCCTTCTTGTAGAGTGCATCAGTATTGTGTGACCAGTCTAGTTTATTGTTCAGATGAATACCCAGGTACTTATAGGATGTCACCATCTCGATGTCTGTTCCCTGTATATTTACTGGTACTGTGAGGGGCTGCCCATGCCTGCGGCAGTCCACCACCAGCTCCTTAGTTTTCAATAAACTCATGCAGTACTATAACAGGACACATTTAGTCCTGTTCCACCCTAGAGAGAGTTCCACCCTATGCAGGACATACTGAATGCACTGAGGAGCTCATTTAGCAGCAGACTACATCATCCCAGGTGCACAACCGAGAGGTTTCGCAGGTCCTTCCTACCAACGGCTGTCAGACTGTACAACCTAAGCAGGGCTGCTCGCAGAGATAGCAAAAAGACGTAACAAACTAATAGTTTTTTGAATGCAAAAGATGCAGTAGACTTACACAATGGTCCCCTCCGGCATACAACTAGGAACATACCGGTCGCTATGGAGGGTGAGAATATGTATGGGCACATAATCATACCATGTAGGATAACTAAGTAGACGGTTATGCTGTTTCATTCCATCTAGCAACAATGCTCTGCACTGTGTGTGTTTATATATTTACATATTTATTCCATCTAGCTACAATGCTCAGCACTGGGTGTGTTTATATTTATATATCTACATATTATTCCATCTAGCTACAATGCTCCGCACTGTGTGTGTTTATATACTTGCATATTTATTCCACCTAGCTGCAATGCTCCGTACTGTGGGTGTTTATATATTTACATATTTATTCCATCTAGCTACAATGCTCTGCACTGTGTGTTCATATATTCATATATTTATTCCATCCAGCTACAATGCTCTGCACTGTGTGTCTGTGTGTGTGTGTATATATATATATATTTTATAGTAATATGTACATATGTATATTAGCTGCTCTTGCTTGCTTGTTTTTTTCTTGCCTTCTGATTGTTGCTCTGAGTGTTGCTATCCCTGTGCTGTTGCAATCCTGGAATTTCCCCGTTGTGGGACTAATAAAGGCTTATCTTATCTTATCTTATTTACAAATATTTGAGACCCATTGTAGCGCATCATTTTATATTGTAGCAATATTTTGCTATTAAAGGGTTTTTAAAACTGTAATCAACTGAATTAACTACAGAACACCCAACATTATTATACACAAAAGGACCCGTTTGACTGCAACTGTTGCATCAGTGCTGCCCATTTGTCAGTAAATATTTAACTAAAAGTCATTTATTTCGTGATTCGGGTGTTTTTGTGTCCTGTGTTTGGTCATTAAATCATTCTGGCCATTCTGCTCCACAATCATGGTGATATTATTATTAACTTTTTAATTTTTAGATACTTGTGCGGGAGTGGGGACTCGCAGTCCTGCAAAGCACAGTGGTGCCACACGGGTGAAGCAGCTGCAGGGACTCCTGTCTACCACTGACTGGGCAGGCTGGGTGTGGCTCCCCGTGAAGGACCGTGGTCTGCCCGGTCAGGCTGCTGCTTCTTCTGGCATGTTCTGTGTTAGATAAACCAGTGTTCTTTGTCAGACCCGTTTCCCCGCTGATGCTCCGCCCAGTCTGCTCATGCGCCTCATGTTCTACACATACGCCAAATTAGCCTTTAGACCTACAGTACGCAGTCACTGCAACTTGATGGTATAATTATTTAAGCATTAAATCTTCAGTATTATCTTTTTCTAGTCAAATTTTTCACTTTTCACTTTCTTGTTTCGCTCACAGTGGTTACTGATGCTGTGATGCCGCATATTATCCAATCAGTATGGAGTCAATGCAAAACCCCATCCACACTTCTAGAAGCCAGAGCACAATGATGGAGTGATAACTAAACTTTTATTGATAAAAATTACGTAGCATTTTGACTGAACAACTCCATACTTGATGATGCACACCCTCATAACCTCATTAAAACATGTGTAAAACCTGAGGTCAGTCTGACGAATGGTTCAAGAGATATGCACGGAACAGACACAGAGATTCTGTGCATTTATAGATGTATTTAAATTTCCCAAATGCTCTGTTAATACGTTTGACACTTTTTCTTTGTAAATTTAAGACTTTTTACATTTTTGTTTCTGTATAAATTAAAGCCACTTATACATAAATTTATGACCTTTTTTTAAAGAAATTTCAGATTTTTGAAATTAAAGTAGATCATTTTGGAGAATAGATTTAAAACTTTTTCTCTTGTAAATTTGAGACAAATTTATTTTTAGAAACTGATATTTTTATTCCAGAAGCTGTCCAACATGCAGTTGATAAATCCAAACCAGTTCATTACAACTATTTAAAACACAAACGTACCAACCTATTCTAACATTAAACAATTATATTCAATAGTATTTCTTAGTTTTTATGATTAAAATATTCATCAAGTTTGCTGTTTTACACATTCAAATAAAATTCAAATTCATTGTTTTACCCTTCAAATAAAGCTGCCTGATACAGTACATGACAGCAGCATTGACGTGGTTTTCCCCAGCAGCTGATGTGAACCATCGCCCTTCTGAAGCCGCCGTCCCCCAGCACCATCATAAACCGGAACCGAACCACCTATTCTAAACCTCATTAAACTCCAGCTTTTTTCCTTAACTTTTTACTTCTCAAAAGTTTACAACTTTTTCCCCCATAAATGTGATTTTTTTTCTGCAAATTTGCAACTTTTTTCTCAAAAATTTGACTTTTTTGTACATTTGCTGGTTTTTTAATTAAAAAATCATTTTTTTCTCATAAATCTAACTTTTTTCAGAAATTTATTTTTACTTTTTTGTCATAAATTCTATACTTTCTTTGCAAAAATTTGCAATCATTTCTACAAAAATAGGACTCTTTTTTTGCGGGGGGGGGGGACTTGCAACTTTTTTCTCAGAGTTGTGAATTTTCTTTGGTAAATTTACATTTTTTTTTATAGTGACCTTTCATGCAATTTGCAACTTTTTCTCAAAAATCTGCAACTTTTTTCCAAAAAAAATATGATTTTTCACTTGTAAATTTGTAACTTTTTTCCTCGTAGTGACCTTTTTCCATATATGCAATTTTTTTCTTATATATTTATAACTTTTTTACAAATTTGCTACTTTTTTTCATAAATTTACAACTTTTTTCACCAATTTGCAATTCCTCTTGTAAATGTGCAACTCCTTCTATTAAATTTATAATTTTCTCATAAATCTGCAACTTTTCTGTTTTTTAAGTTTTTCCTCAGAAATTAGTGACCTTTTTTGCAAATTTTCAACTTTTTTCTCAAAAAATTGATTTTCCTCAATTTGCATCTTTTAAAAATTTTAATATTGCAACTTTTATTATATCTTTGCACCTTTACTCTTGCAAACTTGTATCTAATTTACATTTATGTGTTTGTACCTCCTGCTAAATTGGTGAATACTCCCATCCACCTCGATAAAAAAAAATGATCTTTGTTTCATCATAAATGCGACTCTTTTTCTCTCTCAAAACAAATGTATGAAAACTTAGATGGTATGTTTTTTGAGTTTAATGATTTCTTTACTGGCTTGTACACAAACGTACAAAAATAATACAGCACTCATCATCATCATCACAGTGTTACAAACGTTCAAAATAAAAATCATAAAAACAGAAAGATGGTGGAACGCCTGCTTCACTCAAACGTTTCCTCTCTCAGCAACACGCACACATCCCGCTCTTTCTTCTTCTTCTCCTTTTTTATTTAAACAGAAAACTAAAAAAAAAAGGACTAAAACATCATCCAATCGGCAGCCGGCTCGTCACGTCATAAATGTTATGACGGGCTGAGCCCAAATAAACGCACACATGTGCAATAACGGTTAACAGTTTCACGTCACAATGATCTTACCATCACATGTTGGATTTTTCCTCTAAAACCATCAATCAGGAGGAGGGGGCGGAGCTTCGGAAAAGAAAGCTCCAACATCATCGTTGTCATCATCATCGTTAGCCATGTTCCCGCCACATCAACAGGAACCTTCTTAATCCACTTCCTGTTTGTACCAGCGACAGTTTTAGCCCCCGTAAATCCCTTTATGTTTCAGCAACCAATTTAGTTCTTATTCCACAGCACGAACTCTACAGAAATACAGAAAAATGTTTTTTTTAAAAAACTCTATGCAATTTTTTGATAATTTAGAAAAAAAAGTTGGCATTATTTTTTTAAAAAATCATAAATTTACGGAAAAATGTTTTGATTTTTAAATATTTGTAAATTTCAGAGAAAAAATTCACAAACCTGAAAAAAAATGTTGCAAATTAAAGAGAAAAATATCACAAGTGTACAAAAAAAAACAAAAAACTTGTTGGCTAACTATCCGTCTTGCTGACAGTAGCCACCATCCTTTAACGTTACAATTGTTAGATCACAAGAAAAAATTAAGGAAAAGGTTATAAATTTATGAGGAAAAGTACTGACTTTTAAAGGGGGAAATTATCACAATTTTTAAAAAAAAAAGCGTTATAAATTCAGTTGAAAAAAAAAACTAAAAAATTTAAAAGGAAATAAAAATTGCAAGAAAGTCACAGATCTTTTTAAAAATGAAGTCTTTTACAATGTAACTTTAATTAAGTTGCAAATTTATGTGATAAAATTTTCACATTTACTAAGATGATGCTTGCTAATGTTTGACAGTGGCTAATGTTACCTAATTAACTCTCTTGTTAGCCGCCATCCATTAACGTTAAAGCGTTAATGTTCAAACAGCTCTTCATTTCAGGAGAAAATGTAACAAAAAAAATGCTCCCCAAAGTGCATAGACCCTGAGACAGTTCCTCTGCTGATAGTTCCTTTAAGAAGGTTCCAGTATCTTTGGTGGGAACACGGCTAGCATGTTAGCATCCATATATATATATCAAAAACGTATATATACATACACCCAATCACAGAGATACTTGCACCTTTGCTGAAAAACATCATGTTTTTACCACAAAGTAAAAAAAGAAAAATCACACACACTTTAGGGCACCTGGAGCACACATTTATACACGTTTGATTTTTTTCTGTTCAGAAAAAAATTCTTAAAATGTCGACACATAAAGGCCAACATTTTTTTCAATGACAGTCATCAGTGCAATATTCAAAAAAAAAAACAAAAAACAGAACAAGTCAAGTTTAATTAAGATGAGCTATGCATATTTCACGTGTGGCCTGATATAAAAATCTAAACCTGTGGGTGTGTGGGAGCGTCGCTTTAATCCAGGTTTGATCAAAAAATACAAAAATCACATCAAGACAAACATACAAGCAGCATCATTACAGACGAGTCAGCAACTTTAAAAACGCAGCAGGAAAACTTTAAGAAACCAAATTTTTTTAATGTTTTTTTCTGCAAGTCTTTTTTTATTTAAAATGCTTGATTTAATTCAGGAGTTGGCAACCTCTGGTAATGGAGACCATTACCAAGATATTTTTAGCAAGTTGTTGTTGAATTAGCAGTTTTCAAAAAAGTTAAAATTAGTCACTTTTTCTATATTTTTTTTATCATAATTCTTTTTAAACTTTAACATTTGCAACTTTTTTCTAATACAATTAGATTTTATTTTCTGAAAACTGCAATTTTTTAAAAATTTGCTAACTTTCGCAGGTAAATTTATGTGCAAAAGAGCTGCAGGTTGCAAGCCCCTGATTTAAATCCAACAGAGAGTGTGTGTGTGTGTGGGGGGGGGGGGGGGGGTTCCAACTCAGTAGTAACTATTTTTAAAAAAAAAGTTGACTCCTGCAGTAACCCTGTAGGAACACAGGGGGCACTTGACATTCTGTGGGTTTTTTGTTGTTGGTGGTGTTTTTTTTTGCTTGTTTTCTTTTTTTTGCATTTTTGTGCAATAAAAACTCCCTGCGTTTATAAGTCATGTGAAAAAAAAAGAAAAGAAAAAGAAGAGCAGCTGCACATTTTCACTCTGGAAGCATCTTAAAATATCAATGTTCAGTCACAGCCGTCAGCATCATTAATTGAAAATGAATGTGAATATAAATGAATATAAACCAAAAGTTAGCTACTTCTACTACTTTTGCCAAAATATATAGTTAGTGTTTGAGCCTTAAAATGTAGCTGAATTATAAGAATAAATTCTTTCAAAATTAGTAACAGAAGGTTTCTTTCCTTCTTTAAATAAAACACTTTTTTCTTTGGAGTTCCTCAGGATTGTGTTCTTGGACCACTTTTTTTCAGATCTATACAGCTTAAAATACTTTGTGAAATGTTTCAAATCTTAATTTTTTTTCAGATGATACACACAAAACAAGTTGGACCTTAAAATAAAGCTGGAAAAAAGGCAGTGAATTGGCTTGTCAACACTACTAGCAGGTGAGTTTTTTCCTTTTAAGTGTGATACTTTTTTTCAGAAATCTGCAACTTTTCTTAAGTGTTCACATTTTTCCAAAAATGTCATGTTTTCATCCAGATATTATAATTTTTTTAAAGTTGTTAAATGTTTCCTCACATTGTGCAATTATTTTCTCCTAATTTTGAGGTTTTCTCTTTTAAAATTCTGACTTTTTACTTGTAAATTTGGGATTTTTAAAAAAAATGCTTGTTTATCCCTTTCTCCTGTTTTCTTGTAAATTTGATTTTTTTTTTTTTTTTTTTAAATGTTGGTGCCTTTTTCCCTCCCAGAAATTGTAAACATTTTCCCCTAAATTTGCAACTCTAAGTTTGTTGGGGTTTTTTTTGCAATTTTAAAACCAAGTTTGAGATTTAACTTATAAATTTGTGATTTTTTTTTACTGTTGAATTTTACTTTTATTGCAAAATTTTCTTATGAATTCATAACTTTTTTTTACTAATAATTTTTTAAAATCTTTTCCCCCCTAAATTTGCAATAGTAAACAATAGTAAATAGGCTTTTTTTTTAATCAAATCCACATTGAGCCACAGATGAAAGATTCCTTGAGGGGAAAAAAAAAAATGTGTAAATATCTGAAGCCAAAGACACGATTTGCATATTATAGGGATGCCAACGACTCTGACCAAACAGCGAAATATTACAAACCAGAGTGAGAATGAGCTCAGAGGAGGATATGACAAAACTAAAGATCAATGTTTTTCTTTTTTAACTCTCCTGCAGAGCATAACGCTGGTTTGGTTGTAGTGTGAAATATTAATAAAAATAAAACAGCAAGGATGCAGCAGTGAGTTTGTTGTATCATGTGACAAATGGTGGAAAAGCTTAAAAATTAAAAAGATGAGAATACTTTACAGTCGAGGTAGCTGGAAACCAAACAGTCGTTTTAACAATGAGGAGAGTTTAACTCAAACCGCGTTTCCACCACAGGAACCTTTAGCTTCAGGAACTATTAGCTGTAGCTCCTGCTGGTTCAGCATTACAACCATGAGTACAGGAACCATTTCAGTCCCCAAAAATCCCCTTTTATGTGTAAAAACTGGGAGCTTTTCAGGATAAAAAACAAAATTAAAAAAAAAAAAAACAACTTAAGTTTACAAGAAAATTTGCAGTTTCCTTTGTAAAAAGAGTATGAGGAAAAAAATGCTAAATATTTATGTCAGAGTCTAAAAATTTAATGGTGAAGCCACAGATTGATAATTTCTAGAGCTCATCCTGAATCTTCACTTAATAAGGATATTTGGTACAGCCTGAGAAAAATTTAAGAGAGACATTTACAAGACAAAAATGCCAAATTTAAAGGGAAAAAAAATCATATTTCTGAAAGAAAAAAAGAGCTCAAGTGAGGGAAAAAATTAATAAAATGTTCCACATTACAAAGAAAAAATAATAATTTTATGTATAAAAAGTTGCAACAAAGGTCTGTCGAGAAAAAATTCTGAAAAAATTGCAAAAAGATTGAAAAAAGTTCCTGAAATTTAGAACAAAAGAATTATTGCAGTTTATGAGGAAAAATCTTACATAACCAATGAGAAATTTAAGGCAAAATTTGACATTTGTTCACATATTTACAATAGAAAAATACCAAATTTACAGGAAATTTTTTTATATATATTTTTCAAAGAAAGAGTTTACAAGTTTAAAAGATGGAAAAATAATAAGAATAGAAGGGTTCTGATTAAAAAGAAAAAATATTTTATTTTTAAAACGTTGCAAAGTTGCAACATTAAAGGTCTTTAGAAAAAAAAAACCTGAAAAAAATGCAAAAACACAAAAATTCAAGAAATGTAATTCATGATAAAAATTTCTAAATAAACAGTCAAAAACTTAAGACAAAATTTACATCAGCTCAAAGAGAAATCTCACATATTTACAGTACAAAATACCAAATTTACAGCAAATTTACAGTAAAATTGTGCATTTTTAAAGAAAAAATAAAAAGTAAAGAGTCTCAAACAATATAAAGAATTTTTTTGCTAATAAAGATTTGCAAAAGTTTCAACAAAAATGGATTCTGAAAAAAAAATTACAAAAAACCCCAAAATATTTTTAAAATTACAACAAAAAAAATGTAATTCAGAAGAAAAAAATCAGCAAATCTACAGCCTTTTTAATCAATCAAAGTGCAGAATTCACAAGAAAGCGTAAAAATCCCAGTAGCTCTGGTGAAAAGGTTCCGGTCGTGTGCGGTGGGAACGCGGTCGGTGCTGATGGTGGTTAAGCAGGGCTGGTTTGATTTGATTTTGAACCTCCACACACGTCTGAAGCAGCTCAGAAAAAAAAAAAAATCACAAATGTACCTTCATAAATAAAGAGAAACGCCGCGTTCACGCCGACCGACGGGACGGTCAGAAATACTGAAAAATGACATCAGCAACTCCAATTTTTTTTTCTTTTTTTCTAACATTTTTTTGTTGTGATACACAGCAAAAAAGCAGCAGCGGTTTGTAGTAACACAAAACAAAAAACAGACCCGGCCGGGTCCACTGGCCTGGAAACATCCGCCCCTTTATTTTCCTTTTATTCACTCTGGTTCATATAAAAAGTAAAGCTATGTTGGTGTTTGACGTGTTGGTACAGTACAGAAATCAGCCAACAGGCGGCGACATTTCTTCTTCTTCGTCGTCGTCTTCTTCTTTCCCTTTCCGATTTTCCAGCATGCAGCCATAAAGCATCAAGTGCCTTTTTTTTTGTTGTTGTTTTGTTTTTTTAAATATATAAAATAATTTATTCAGTTTTAAAGGAGCAGTGTGTAACAGTTCAACACTGTAAATAGTTATCACCCTTTTTCTATGCATAAAGTTTTTGAAGCTACAATATGACATGAAAACTGAGTGATCCAAGATGGCCGCCGTACATGGAGACGGACCCACTTCCTGTTTATAAAAAGGATTTTAAAAAACTCTTCTTAAAGTACAAAAAAATGTGATGATTTTCACTTGAGTGATTATAAACAATGAAGATGAAGTGGAGATTTTGTGTTAAATCTCAGAATTTTGATTATTAAAAAAAAAAAACCATTTACACACTGCACCTTTAATAGAGCGGCGAGGAGATCAGAATAAGCTGGTCAGAGGTGGGGAGGGAAGAAAACTGGAGTAAATGTAATCACCCCCCAAAAAACACTGAAGCAGTGAGTAATGGCAGTTTCTCTGAGATGTGTCAATGTTTTTCCAACGCTGCAAGTTGTAATTAAAATCACGATTAATTGCAATTAATCATGATTAACTGCATATCACATAATTTTGCCACTGACAATATATGGTTAAGTTATTGTGTTAATTGAGTGTTATGCAATTAACATGATTAATAAATACAATTAATGTGATTAAAACTGGCACCTGTAAAATTTGAAGGGATTTTTCCATTAATTTCCAAACTTTTCCCTGCAAATTACATCAATTTCTGACTTTTTTTAACCACCTAAATGCACTTTTTATTCAATTAATGCATCATACGTTGATGATTTTCTTTTGCATTCAGAACCAAAAAAATCTTTTTAATTTATATGTTTTCTCATAATCTTGCAACCTTTGTGATACAGCATTTTTAAATTAAATTTGCAAATTTTTAATCATAACTTTGCAATATCTATCTGGCGAATTTGTTGAAAATTATAACTTTCTTGCATAAATTTGTAAAATTTAGTTTTACTTCATAAATTTGTTTTTTTTTTCTTATGAATCTGCAACTTTTCTTTATACATCTGAGCCTTTTTTCCCTCATAAAATTGCAAAGGTTTTTAATGATATTGTGGTTTTTTCCACATAAATCCACTCAGTTTTACTCTGCAACATTTTCACATAAACTTGTAAATATTTCACCTGTAAATTTGCCGGTTTTTTCCTCATAAATGTGGATTTTATTGTGATAAATTTGCTGGGTTTTTTCCAGATTTCAGACTTTATCCTAATCATTTTTGGGAGCGTTTTCTTTACACATTCTGGGGCTAATTCTCGCTCTCGTCAGCTCGTTTTTCCGTCACCCACCTCTGCTGCTCGTCTCCACAAAAGCTTCAGTACCAACAAACTTTTTTTCTTGTTTTTTTGTTTCCGAGGAGCTCCGCAGCCCAGAGACAAGTCCGTCCGTTTGGTCGTTTTGGCACGCTGGCTCTCCTACGTTTTCTCTCTTTACCTGACAGTGGTGGGGTGGGGGTGGAGGGGATCACCGCGCCCCGGTGGACGAGGAGGACGAGGAAGAGGACGAGGAGTACTTGGCCTTGGTGATGAGGTACAGCACGATGTCCTGGTGGCCCCCGAAGGCGGCGATGTGCAGCGCGCTCCAGCCCTCGCGGTTGGCCAGCCGGATGTCGGCGCCGAACTTGACCAGCAGCTTGACCAGCTCCAGGTTGCCGTCGATGACGGACTGGTGCAGCGCCGTCTGGCCCTCGGGGCCAAACGAGTTCACGTTGAACTCGCAGTTCGTCATGTTCTGCAGCAGCGAGTGCAGCTCCTTGGTGTTGCCCCGCTTGACCGCCTCCTGGAAGACCCTCTGCGGCGCCGAGCACGTCGACACATCCACCTGGCTCATGGCTGCGGGAGGGGGGGCCGGGGTGGGGGGCGCCGGTAATCCTGGGGGAGATCCTCAAAGAAAGCTTCAACAGATGAACTCAAATGGGGGTTTTAAGTGATGAGGGACCCATGTAGACACGTCTGGCCCCCGGCGCCCGGAATCCTCGGCTGCGCCCCTGGCTGCAGTCACCTTTACAAGTTTTCAGAAGAGGAAAAATACAAATATCCGAGAGGAAAAGACGCCAGAAAAGTTCCTGACAAAGATGGACAATAATCCCGTCAGATTAAAGGTGTTCCGGGTGCGCGGCGGATAATCCGGCAGCGGCAGGTCAGACGGAGCGCAAACCTCCCGCTGCTCCTTCTCCTCCTTCTGCTCCTCCGCTCAGTGTCTGTGGAAGACAGAAAACACATGAAGAAGAAGAGGAGTCCCACATGAATCCAAAACCACCACCACCATTCCTCCACATCCATAACGGAGCGCAGCGCTGCGTTTTTACGCGCCGCCGATGTTCACTAAAATCCACATTTTTGCTCTTTTTTTGGTGTTTTTTTTTTCTTACCTGTGACAGATGGACGGATCCGCGTCCACGCACACACAGTAACAAAAGTAATTTAAAAAAAAAAAAAATAAAATCCAGCCGGTGTCCACCCGTGCGTCCTCGGCGCGGTCCGTGGGAGTCTGCTGCCTGCCCCGCTCCGGGGACGAGTTTTACGCGTCCTCGATTTGCATGACAATAAAGCCAGAGAAGAGACTGTGTGGAGGAATGGGCGGAGACCCGGGAGGGGGGGGAGGGCTGTGTGAACGTGAGGAGGTGGGAGAGGAGGAGGAGGAGGTGGGGGGTCCGTGGGAGCCGAATGTTGCAGCGACAGGAGGAGAGAGAGAGAGAGAGAGAGAGAGAGAGAGAGAGGCTGCTGCTGCGTGGAAGCTTCATTTAAGGCCACGTGATCACATGTGGCGAGATCCTGCAGTGGAACACCTGACACCCCCCCCCACACACACACACACACACACACACACACAATCCTCCACTGAAATCAGGGAGAAAAGTCAACAATCTGTGAGAAATGTGCAACATTTTGGGGGAAGAGCTGCAACTTTTTCCTTTAAATTTGCAAGTTCTACAAATGTGCAACTTTTTTTTTTATTTTCAGAAAATTTCAACTTTTTCAACTTTTTCCTACAAATGTAAAACTTTTTTTTTATAAAACTTGGCAACATTTTTCTGCAAATGTGCAACTTTTATGAAAATTTTAAACTTTTCTGTAAAAAAAAACTTTTTTTCTGTAAATATTCAACTTTTAAAATACAAACGTGCACCTTTTTTAAAAAAAAACTGCAATTATTTTTTTTTTTACTTTAAATTTGCAACTTTTCCTGCAACTTTTGTGACAATTTTCAGGCTTCCTGGACCTGGCAACACTTTCCTGCCATGTACATTTTTCTATGTCAGAAAATTTGCAAGTTTTTCCTGAACATTTTCAACTTTTTCTTACAAATGTGCAACTTTTTTTTAATTATAAAGCTTTACAAAATTTTGATGCAAATGTGCAGTTTTTTTTTCCTGCCAATATTATGAATTTCACATGAATGAAGAAGAAAATTTTGCTAATTCACATTAAAAAGCAGAACATTTAAAGGAAAAAGTTGCAAAGTTTTAAAAGATTAAACAGTAAGAAATTTCCTCAAAAAATGCACATTTGCAGTAAAAAAAAAAAAAAAAAGTTGAATATTTTCATAAAAAGGTTAGCATTCACAGGAAAGTGTTGCACATCTGCACTAAAAAAAAACCTTGAATGTTAGCAGGAATCAGCAGCGGTTCCAGGATCAGAGCTTTAGGGGTGCTGAGCACCCAGTGAGCTCCAACACACACTCAGACATTATTTTGTTAGTTATCATCTTTCACACATCTCCTCCCTGGCTTCTAGCTAGTGAACATAGTACGTGATGAAAACAGAGACGGCTTATATTTAATATTTTGCTGATACGAAACAGCAGCAGCTTCTTCCTCTCAAATTCATACAGTGCACAGTGGTTGATTGACAGTGCAACCATTAAAGAAAAACGTCTGCTAGCTGTCTTAGCCAGGGCTGGACTGGGACAAAAAAATCGTCCCTGGCATTTTTGGTCCAGTTTGTTGAGTAGCAACATTCAACCGTCACACTGGAGGTCTAACAGGTCAGAATTATCCCACGTTTGCCCTGAAGAAGTGAGTCCCCGTGGTTTAGAAGAGACTAAGTTACTTCATTGTTTTGTGCAAATATTTTGTTAGTCTCAAAATTTTCCAAAGCTGCAAAACTTTGAGAAAAAGACACAAAATTACAGGAAAAAACATCACAAACATACACTGCCAATAAAAAGTATTCACCCCCCTTGGAGGTTTCAACCTTTGATTGCTTTAGAAAATGAAATCATGGTTAAAATAATTTTGCTTTTGACAAAAATTTTGTTAAAAAACTTTAATGTCAAAGTGAAAACAGATTTTTAAAAACTAGTGTTAATTAATTAAAATTCTATGAGAAAAAGTAACTGCATAAATATTCGCCCCCGTCAGGTCAGTGCTTAGTGCATGCACCTTTGGCTGCAACCACAGCACCGAGTCTGCGTGGACATGTCTGTCAGGCTGGCACATCTAGACACTGAGTCCGTGTGGACATTGTGGTGTGTGAATATGTGTCTGGGATGCCGTGCCCACCCGCAGGGTGACGTCAGGCGGGCACGGCCCACTCTGTATATAAACCAAGTTCAGTGTAATAAAGTTAGAGTTGTTTGCTGCATGAAGACTCGCCTCGTTCTCCATCATTTCAGAGACATAACATTTGGCGACGAGGTAAAGTGGAGAAACGTTAAAAGTATGGAAGCGTGCCAAAACCTGACAGCGGACGGCAAGCAGGACAACGGGAGACAGTATTAATATTGCATGCCCTGAAGGTAAGGTTGGTCGGGACTGCACCGTGTGGTGAAACTGGACGGCGTAAGTGTGCCCTCAATGATAGCCACTGCTGCCACGTGGTCCATTGTGAGTGAGGCCATGGTTCGGAGGCTCACCCCCTGGCGCCCGGACACAGTAGAACTACAGGCTGACAGGAGCTCCGGTGCCAGCGGGAGCATCACATTGGCAGTGCAGTATGGCGCGAAAGTAATCCCGGTGTTCAGGTTCCGGGCGACATGCCGTGGTGAAAGTATCATGGGGTGGAACTTGTTCAATGTGCTAGGTTTCACTCTCGAAATCGGTGGACAGACGCTCGGCGGCCCGGAACCAGTTCGCACAGGCCTTGTGGACGTGGGTGTGGCCGGGGAGGGCAGTGTGGGCAGCGAGGGTGATACAGAGGTCGAATGGGAAACTGAGAGTGAGTGGGACCTGGATAGTGACGACGAAATGGCGGGAGAACAAGAACCGGGATTGCCCCCATCCCTCGAGCAGCCAGAACCGGAGCAGGAGTCGGTCCCGTTGCTGGAAGTGAAGCAGCGGGAGTGCAAGAACGGCGGAGAGGTGATGAAGCAGGACGGAGAGGCGGCGCAGCAGGAGTCGGCCCCGCTGTCGGAGGCTGTACAGCGGGCGAGCGGGACAGTGCAGGCCGAGGACTTGGGGGAAGAGCCGCAGCCTGACATGATGGCGGTGCAGCGGAGTACTGAAGCCGAAAGCAATGGATGCAGCGGTGAGGAACCCAGGTCAGTGAGAGAGCCTGACAACGGTGATGGTGCGGACCCCGAAAGTGAACGATGAGAGCTGGGCATGATGATGGCACAACGGAGCGCCGGGACTGAGAGCACTGGATGCAGCAGCGAGGAGCCCGGGTCGGTGAGCGAGCCCGGCGAAGGTGATGGTGTTGCTGAGTGCCAAACGCCATCGTCAGAGCGAGTGTTTGGACCGGGTAGGCGGGACGGCACGAAGCAGAATGAGGGTCCGAAGACGACGTGGCGGGCACAGGAGACCGGGTCGGGTTTCCCAGCGGGTTGACAGTTGGGTTCGGTCCAGGGTTAAGAATCAGAATCAAAATAAAGTTTATTGCCAAGCACATTTACAAGTAAACAAGTAAACATATGAGGAATTTGACTTGACACTGGGCGCGCCTGAAGAAGAAGCCAGTTTGGAGAGGTGGAGACAGGCTGGCCAGAAAGTGGTGTTTCGACCCTGGGGGGGCGGCAACGGCCAGATTGGAGGATGCCATGGGGGTGTCCAGGCCCTCCGTGGCTTTATAGGAGTTGGTGGCTGCCCAGAGACTATGGTGTTACTTAGAATTTTCTGGTGTAAATAGTGATATATATATACAGTATATACTGTATATATATATATCTGATGCTGGTGTGCATGTGAGTGAGTGGTAATATGGAATTAATTTTGATTTTCAGAGACTAGGTCCAGTTCTATTGTTTGTGTTTCTCGCTGTTCTTAGTGTGTGAGTCGGGTTACCAGATTTGGGTGGGTTTCCTGTATGCTTCATTTTTTTTTTGAGGGGGGTCAAATGTGGTGTATGAATATGTGTGTCTTGGATGCCGTGCCCACCCACAGGGTGACGTCAGGCAGGCACGGCCCACTCTGTATATAAACCAAGTTCAGTGCAATAAAGTTAGAGTTGTTTGCCGCATGAAGACTCGCCTTGCTCTCCGTCATTTCACAGACATAACAGACGTGTTTCAGTCAGGCTGGCACATCTGGACACTGCATTTTTTTCCTCTGTTCTTCCTTGCAAAACAGCTCAAGCTCTGTCAGATTGCTTGGGCAAGAACATCTCTTTTCAAGTCCAGTCACAAATTTAAGACCTGGGCTTTGACTTGGTCACTGCAGAACATTTACCTTGTTGTCTTTGAACCATTTCTGTGTAGCTTTTGCTGTCTGCTTGGGGTCGTCGTCTTGCTGGAAAATAAATCTTTTCCCACGCCGTAGTTCTCTTCAGACTGAATCAGATTATCCTCCAGGGTTTAGTGATATTTTTCTGCATTCATGTTCCCCTCTACCTTCACAAGCTTTCCAGGACCTGCTGCTGAGAAGCATCCCCAGAGCATGATGTTGCCACCACCATGCTTCACAGTGGAGATGGTGTGTTTGTGATGATGTGCAGTATTTGGTCGTCACCAAACATAGCATCTAGTCTCATGGCCAAAAAGCTCAATTTCTGTCCCATCAGACCAATGTTTGTCTCAAAGATTAAGCCATGCAGGTCTAAGTACATGCGGCCAGTACAGCAAAACTGTGAAAGGCTCATTAAATTGATCTTGGAGTCTCCCACATGCTTTTGGGCAAATTCCAGGTGAGATTTCATGTGAGCTTTTTTCAACAGTGGCTTTCTCTTTGCCATTTTCCATCCAGCTTGGACTGGTGAAGAACCCGGGGAACAGTTGTTCATGTACAGTCTGTCCCATGTGGGCCACTGAAGCTCTCAACTCGTTTAGAGTGGTTGTAGGTGTCTTGGTGGACTCCCTCACCAGTCGTCTTCTTGCTCGATCACTCAGTTTGTGAGGATGGCCAGCTCTAGGCAGATTTAGCCTGCATTTTGGGAGCGTAGAGCTGTTAGGATAATAGGGTGGTATCAGATCTTTTAAATAAAAAGGGGCCTGATTGTTTAGACTCTAAACAATCAGGATCTAAACTTTAGAGCTTTGTAAGTGAGAAGAAGGATTTTAAACTCTGATGGAAATGTGGCTGCCAATCCATGCCAACGGCCTCTCCGACCACTGCCAAACATTTATGCACATTCATATCCAGTGTTATGGACACTGGAGGCAAGGTGGAGAAAGTGTCTTGCCCAGGGACACAACGGCAGGATGGCTGGAGAGAGCGGGATTCGAACCGTCAACCCTCCGGTTATTGGATGAGCGGCTCTACATCCTGAGCCACGAACTACATAAGAGGAGTGACCCCAAAATAGTTCAGAAGTTACTGAGATGTGACTTTAGTCTGGACAGCTTCAGGTTTTCTCCTGAATTTATGGCAGTTTTATTCTAAATTTGATCCTTTTTCCTTGAATATTTGAAAGATTTTTCCCACTTAAATCCACTTTCCTCATAATTTGTGTTTAGTGATAGTTTAGGGCTTTTTTTGTTGTACATTTGAGACTTTATTCTCATAAATTTGTGAGGTTTTCCTCATAAAATTAAAAATCAAAAACAAAATGAGCAAAGATGCAGGACTTTGTTATATTACAGGATATTTATAGCCTATTAATAGCCTATTTTCTAACTCCCACCCCAGGTGAAAACCTCAGGTACTCTGAAGGCTAAATGTTTGCAAGTATGCATCATACTCTTATAACGTTGCAGAATATCCCAGCTGAGGCTGGTGTCATCCATTGTTATGACATGTTAAGGTTACCTGTAGAGAGCGACAGCAGCCGCCTGTTGCCTCACCTCCACTGCTGTGGGGATAGGGAGGGCCCGGGGTGACACATGTGTATGTGTGGGGGGGTCATTTTCATTTTTAAGAAGTTTTAATCAACAAACTACTGAATATGTTCTAGATGTTATTTCAGCTTGTCAAAGACAAATTAAGATTTCATAATCACAACTTTTCTCACCCTGAAAAAGGCCTCATGTCGCCCATGGCAGGAACACTGGAAATCTTCACAACAGCTGCACATTAAAAAAAAGGTGTTGCATTTCCAGGGAAAAGTCCCACTTTAGAACACTGCAGAGTTTCCTGGAATTGGCAACTTTTCCCTGCAATATATTTTCCCAAGAAAATCTGCAAGTTTTTGTGAATATTTTCAACTTACATAAAACCTACAATTTTTTTTTTTTTTTTTTTATAAAAGCTTGGAACCGTTTACAGCAAATGTGAAACTTTTTTTTCCTGCAAATATTTTAGTTGCACATAGCAAGAAAAAAATGTCAGTTTGCAGTTAAAAAAAAAAAAAAAAGGCGGAACAATTAAAGGACAAAGTTGCAAAATTAAAAAAAGTTACAACAATATGACAGTTGGAAAGTAAAAAAGTTGCACAGTTACAGGGAAAAAGTTGCAGATTTAGAAAAAAAATGAAAGGATCAAACAGTCATAACTTTAAAAAATTACAAGTTTGTCAGAAAAAAATCACAAATTTCCAAGAAAAATCAGCAAATTTAAAAAGAAAAAAAAAATCACATTTTCTCAAAAAATAAGCAAATTTAATAGAAAAAAACCATAAATTTCCACGAAAAATTCTTAGAAAAAAAAATCACAAATTTTAGATTAAAAAACCCTGCAAATCTATAAGAATGCAAATTAAATGACGTTTACAAAATCTGGGGGGGGGGGGGGGGGCTGAAAAGTTCATGGTGGTCCAGTT
The DNA here is from genome assembly GCA_020510985.1 of Pholidichthys leucotaenia. Classification (NCBI taxonomy): domain Eukaryota; kingdom Metazoa; phylum Chordata; class Actinopteri; order Cichliformes; family Pholidichthyidae; genus Pholidichthys; species Pholidichthys leucotaenia. The sequence goes on from CM035850.1 coordinate 7,233,785, forward strand.
TGACCAAATGTGGTTCAGGAGTAAGCGGAAGAAGATGGATGGATGGTTCATTTTCAGCTGCAGGAATCCAAGCGCTGCAACACAGATGGAAGAAGTGTGAGGAAAATAAATTACATTTGGTCAGATTTGATCACTATGAACTTTTCAGCTCCCCCCCCCCCCCATGTATATGAAAAATAGATTTAAATGACAAATGTGCAAATTTAAAATCGCTAAAATTTGCAAGAATACATTTATAAGGAAAATATACACTACCGTTCAAAAGTTTGGGGTCACTTAGAAATTTCCTTATTTTTGAAAGAAAAGCGCTGTTTTTTTCAATGAAGATAACTTTAAACTAATCAGAAATACACTCTAATATCTACTATACATTGCTAATGTGGTAAGTGACTATTCTAGCTGCAAATGTCTGGTTTTTGGTGCAATATCTACATAGGTGTATAGAGGCCCATTTCCAGCAACTATCACTCCAGTGTTCTAATGGTACAATGTGTTTGCTCATTGCGTCAGAAGGCTAATGGATGATTAGAAAACCCTTGTGCAATCATGTTAGCACAGCTGAAAACAGTTTAGCTGGTTAGAGAAGCTATAAAACTGACCTTCCTTTGAGCAGGTTGAGCATCTGGAAAAAATTATTATTTCAAATACAAATCATTATTTCTAACCTTGTCATTGTCTTGACTATATTTTCTATTCATTTTACAACTCATGGTGGTAAATAAGTGTGACTTTTCATGGAAAACACAAAATAATTGTCTGGGTGACCCCAAACTTTTGAACGGTAGTGTATATTTATTTTTTTTTTTAAATGCAAAGGCACAATAAAAGTATCAAAATTAAATTTTAAAAAAACACTTTAAATTCACAAGGAAAAACTACATTTATAATAAAAATAATTATAAGAAAATTCCTGAAAAAAGTTGCAAAACTTGCAGAAGAAATTCCAAACTTATTTGTGAGGAAACATTGATGCTGATAAAGTTTAGTGAGGAAAAAAACTAAACTACCCCCCCACTACCTGTCCTTTAAAAGCATGGGGGGGGGGGGGGTCAACGTGAATCATAACCGGCGGATACAGTCCAGTTGTTTTTCAGACTGTGAGCCCAGATAACAAAGCCTGGAGCCACTTCCTGTCTGACACCAGTGAAAGGAGGTGAGGCTGCCCCCCCCCCCCCCCACACACACACACACACACCACCACCACCACCACCACCATCACCAACCACCGTGGGAACCAGGCTCCTGTGTGTGTGTGCGTGTGTATGTGTGTGTGTGTGTGTCGACAGGGGTGTTCCACCAACTGTTGAAGCACCGGGGTACGGTGTCCCCCCCACACACACACTAACACACACCATTATAATCTCTTCTTTAATCATCCCTTCTTATCATTCATGTTTATATACTTATTTAGCTATTCTACTTATTTATATAGTGTTAGATTATTTTAATTCAGTTTTGCATTATATTTTACATGTGTTATTCCTTTAACCATTTTATTCTCTTTCCATTTATTTTTATTCATGATCTTCCTCTGCTTCTTATTGTATTTTATTATATTGTTGTGGAGAGCGTGAAAAGATGAGGCTGAGTTTATTTCTCAAATCAGATTTATTCACTTGTCTCCAACATCCTCCAAACAGAAAAAAAGACACATCCTCCCACATCTGTCCTTTTTATACCCAGGACATCAAAGTACAGAGTCACATTGTCTTTAAATCCCAAGACACAATACATCATCCTCCAGGTCTTCTCCCCTCCACCTAAAACCACTGGTGGTCAGGAAATCCCTCAAGGCCATCTCTAAAGATCACATTTCGCACCCTCCTGTTATCCCCAGGAGACCCAGACCTATTGTTCATTCTGAGACGTGAAGCAAGAGTAATATACATATGCAGCCTAAGCAACTCACATATGTGTGCCACATGACCCCCCCCCCCCAAACGTCTAAGATGAAACAATACAACACAGTCTGCATATCATGATAAAATCACAAACATCAGTCCACGTGCTGTTTGGGCTTCAATCGTCTTCCGAACTTGCTGTAAGTGGGCTTTACCACTCCCGCGGCACCATCCTGCTGTGGAGCTGCTATCTGAGGATGAGAACTGTTAGTCAATCCCTGCGGGAGCTCTGGGGAACGCTCCCTAGGAGGTCTGCCGCGTCGAGGAGCCCTCGCTAACTGCACAGCTTTGTCAGCCATCACAAAAGCGGGTTTGAGTCTGTCTATTCCAATCATTTCCCTTCTGCCCCCCAAATCTAGCAAAAAGTGCTTATCACCTGTTTCCAGCACTCTAAATAGGCCATCATAAGGCGGTCGCAAGGTTGGGCGATGAGCATCGTGTCTGACAAAAACAAACTCCGCATTTTTTAAAGACTTAGGTACAAAAATGCGCGGAAAACTGTGATGAACGGGGCCAGGAAGCGTGCTCGCTCCCGTGTCGCTCAGTAACCGCTGAGCAGGGGGGCACTCTGGCGCAGGATTATCTGGGAGAAACTCCCCGGGCAGCTGGAGTGGCTGCGCAAAAACCAATTCAGCTGGGGAGGCTTTTAAATCCTCTTTAGGTGCAGAACGCAACCCCAATAAAACCCATCGTAGCCTGTCTACCCAATTTGCATCCGTAAGCGATGCTCTGAGGGCTGCTTTCAATGACCTATGGAAACGTTCGCATAAACCATTAGCCTGGGGGTTGTACGCGGTAGTGCGGTGGATCGTTACCCCCCAGGCTGCGGGCCATCGCTGACCAAAGCTCGGAAACAAATTGAGGACCTCTGTCAGACGTAATATCTGACGGAACTCCAAAACACGCTACCCAAGCGGTTAAAAATGCACGCGCGCCACCTCTTCGGCTGTGGTTGATGCCAGTGGGACCACTTCCGGCCAACGCGTGGTGCGGTCCACCATTGTCAAAAGGTGTGTGCACCCTTGCGACGGCGGGAGGGGGCCTACGAGGTCGACATGCACATGATCAAACCTCTTAGCCGGGATGTGAAACGGCTCCAAGGGGGCTTTAGTGTGTTTGTGTATTTTGGCTCGGTGGCAAGCCATGCAGGCTGCTGCCCACTCCTTAACGTGCTTGCGCAGGCTCGGCCATACAAATTTCTCTCCTACCATTTTGACCGACGCGCGCACCCCCGGGTGCGCCAGAGAATGAATCGAGTCAAAAACGCGGCAGCGCCACACGGCCGGCACCACGGGACAACCACGTCCCGTGGAGACATCGCAGATTAAGGGGGGCGTACCACTTTGCAGCACCCTGTTCTCCAGCCTTAACCCTGTTGGTCCAGACTGGAGCGTACACACGTCCGCGTCGCTAACCTGGTCCGCGGCCATGGCTGCATAATCTATCCCCACGCGGACCGGGGCCCCATGCACCTCCGTGCCGTTAGCCTGCTCCGCGGCCATGGCTGCATAATCTACCCCTACGCGGACTGGAGTAGTTATGGCGCGCGAGAGACAGTCTGCCACTACGTTTAGTTTACCCGCTACATGTTGAATATCAGTAGTAAACTCGGAGATTGCAGCCAGCTGCCTCTGCTGCTGGCCTGACCACGGCTCTGAAACCTTGGCCATCGCGAAAGTCAGCGGCTTGTGGTCGACGAACGCAGTGAAACGGCGTCCTTCCAGCCAGAACTGGAAGTGGCGAATGGCCAAGTGGAGCGCTAACAACTCCCTGTCGAACACACTGTATTTTCGCTCGGTATCGCGCAAAGTCCTGCTGAAAAAAGCGAGCGGCTGCCAAGCCCCGGCAACCCGCTGCTCCACAACCGCCCCTATGGCCACATCTGACGCGTCAGTAGTAAGCGCTATGCGGGCCGTTGGGTCTGGGTGTGCTAACAACGCAGCATTTGCCAAGGCTGTTTTGACTTCCGAGAATGCGCGCTCCCGCTCCGGAGACCATTCGATTTTATTTGTGGGTTTTTGTTTTTTAAGCGCGGCATACAGTGGTTGCATGAGCTGCGCTGCGCGGGGGAGGAAACGGTTATAAAAATTCACCATTCCCAAAAACTCTTGTAATGCTTTGACCGTTTGTGGCTGGGGAAAATTTGTTACTGCGCGTACTTTGTCCGGCAGCGGAACCGTTCCTTCTGGAGAGACGCAGTGCCCCAAAAAATCAATCTTTGCCACCCCGAACTGACACTTCGCTGGGTTGATTATTAACCCGTGCTCTCCCAACCTCCGGAAAACTGCCGTGAGGTGGTTTTCGTGTTCCTCTTCGGATGCGCTGGCTACCAAAATGTCGTCCAGGTAGACGAACACAAAGGGGAGATCGCGCAACACCGCGTCCATCATGCGTTGGAACGTCTGAGCAGCGCCTTTAAGCCAGAACGGCATGCGCAAAAACTTGAAAAGGCCAAATGGAGTTATTACCGCTGTTTTGGGTATGTCCTCAGCGCATAATGGGACTTGATGGTACCCGCGGACCAAGTCTATTTTAGAAAAAATGCACGCCCCCACCAGATGAACGGAAAAATCTTGGATATGCAGGATTGGGTAGCGGTCGTGCGCTGTAGCGTTGTTCAACCTGCAGAAATCACCGCAAGGTCGCCACGAGCCGTCAGCTTTAGGGACCATATGAAGTGGGGAAGCCCATGGGCTGTTGGAACGCCGAATGATGCCCAACTTTTCAAGGTTGGCGAACTCCTCGAGCGCTATGGTCAGTTTAGCAGCATCCAAGCACCGAGCTTTTGCAAAAATGGGGGGACCGGCAGTAGTAATAAAATGTTCCACTCCGTGTTTAGCGACGGCTGCTGAAAATGTGGGAACCGTGAGTGCTGGAAACTGAGTGAGGAGTGTGTGGAACTTACCGCTTGCCGTAGCGACGTTGGCTTGTGCTGTGGGCGGGGTCACTCGGGCTGCACAGGGAATAGAGTAAAAAGAGAGTGCATTAACCAAGTGTCTATTGGGAAGATCAAACAACAACCCATGTGAGCACAGAAAATCAGCCCCTAACATGTTGAAGCTCACCGCAGCTATAATAAAAGTCCACTCAAATGTACGGCCTTGCAGGGACAGAAGCAGAGTCTTCTCACCGAAGGTCTTAATGCTCGAGCCGTTCGCTGCCGATGCTCCGTGACTCCCGGGGCCTGCCAGCCGGTCAGCATAGGTTGGCGTGATGAAACTCACTTGGGAGCCTGTGTCCACGAGGAATTGCCTCCCCGAACATGCATCCGTCAAGTAGAGCAACTTGTTCTGTTCACCGAGGGCCGCGGCTGCTACCGACCCTCAGCTCTGGCGTTTCCCGAGCTCTTGAACTGACACGGTGGTATACACTTGCGTGCCCTCTCTGCAAAGCGGCGATGGTAGAAACAGAGGTCATCTCCTCCGCGATGTTTGGCCTTCACCGTTGCCGGTGGGTCTGCTGCCGCCGCCTCTGGCCCCCTGCCATCTCCGGCCATCGCGTCGAGTCCTGTCACTGCTGCGGTGGCTGCGCGCTGTCTGCTGGCGTTGAGAATCCGCTGTGCCTCCTGGGCCAGCGTGCGGAAGTCCCGCTGGGCCAACAACGGTGAACCGGCCAGGGTTTTTTTTTTTTTTTTGTTACTTATTTGTACCCGTAGGTAGATTTGGTTTGCAGTCTGGTGACAAGCCACCGGCTGCCGGTTGCTGCGTGCGCAAGCGCCCTAAACCTACATGTTTTTGGTATGCGGGAGGAAACCGGAGAAATCCCGGAGTAAACCCACGCAACACGGGGAGAACATGCAAACTCCACACAGCTCACTGTTGGTCGGGGGCTGGAATCGAACCCACGATCTCATGATCCCCACGATCCCCTGGCCGAGGGTAAAACTGTGCTGCCACAGTGCTAGACCACTGCTCCACCGTGCAGCCAGGGTTGCTCTCGTGGTCGACGGTAGGGTTCTCAGGAAAATGTGGGTGAAGAGAAGGTCGTCGCCGTCTGAGCCCCTCAGCCTCAGCATGTCTTCCATCAGGTTGACGGGTGTGCTGTCTCCCAAGTCGTTCAGGGCCAGGAGCCTCTCAGCTCTTTCCTGGACTGAGGGAGTGAAACGTTGGATGATCGCTGCCTTCAGCCCGCCGTATTTGTCTTCGGCTGGTGGGCGCTGCACCAGGCTCCGCACATGTCGAGCCGTGCGGTTGTCGAGCTTGGCGATAACGTGGTAGAATTTCGTGTCATCTGCCATTATTCCTCGGAGAGTGAACTGAGCTTCGGCCAAGAGGAACCAGGAGTCCGGGTTGTCCTGCCAGAAATCTGGTAGTTTGACTGAGACTGCGTTCGCCTGGCTGGTTCCTGGCGAGTCCGGCTCGGGGGAATTTCTTTCGCCCATGATACGTCTTAAGGTCACCAGTGTGGAGAGCGTGAAAAGATGAGGCTGAGTTTATTTCTCAAATCAGATTTATTCACTTGTCTCCAACATCCTCCAAACAGAAAAAAAGACACATCCTCCCACATCTGTCCTTTTTATACCCAGAACATCAAAGTACAGAGTCACATTGTCTTTAAATCCCAAGACACAATACATCATCCTCCAGGTCTTCTCCCCTCCACCTAAAACCACTGGTTGTCAGGAAATCCCTCAAGGCCATCTCTAAAGATCACATTTCGCACTCTCCTGTTATCCCCAGGAGACCCAGACCTATTGTTCATTCTGAGACGTGAAGCAAGAGTAATATACAGTATATATGCACCCTAAGCAACTCACATATGTGTGCCACATTGTATTGTATTTTATCTTATGTTATTTCCAGCTCTAGTGTTTCCTCATTGGGGGCCTCTCAGCACTGGGAGCTGTGATTGGCTCTGGTGGTGGGGATGCTGCTGTGGTGATGGCCCTGGCTTGGTGGGATGGGGGAGTCCAGTCACAGCCTCTTGGTTGTGGTATGGACTCCTCTGTCTGCCTGGGCCGGGGTGGCCCCTGTGGCAGTGTCTCTGCAGCTGTGGGCTGAGACTGGCTCCTGGTGCCGACGGTCCCCCGATTGATGGTATTTCTTCACCCTGGTCCTCTGTGCCCAGCCATGCTCGGCCTATGTCTGTTACTACTGCGGATGGGGTGGAAGGAGGTGGGGTCTGGGGTGGGTTGAGAGGTCGGTTGGATGGAGGAGATTAGGGTCGGGATGGGAGAGCTTGGTGAGGACTCTCTGACTTTTTTTTTTTATCTGGGATTGTTTGTTTTTAACTGTAAAGCACTTTGAGTTGCATTTTATTGCATGAAAGGTGCTTTATAAATAAATAAAGTTTGACGTTTAATAAGGTTAATTTGATCTATAAAAGAATTATTAGTTTTATCCTTTTTAATACAAGAGCTTCAACCAAGCAATCTGATTGGATGATGAGGATTCAAGGAGTTACCATAGATCAGCGTTCTCCAACCCCCGAGTCGTTTCTGTTATACTCCCATATTAACAACAGGCAGCACGGACATGAAGGCGCAGGCACGGATGACGTCATCACGCCATGCCTATATTAGGAGACTGACAGCAGGAGACTGCCTCTTTAGCGCTCTGCCTCTAACCAACACCAGCCTGTACCTATCCACAGCGAGCTTAGCAGCTATACTACTGTAACACGTGCTGTTAGCAGTCTGTGTTTAATAAAGTCATCATTTAGTACAACTTCCACCTCTGCTGTTCTAATTCCAGACATAACATTTGGCGACAGGGAGAAAACCTCAAGAATTCGACATGGACGCCTGCTTGCGCCCCTTGCCACCATTTCCCGTGTCCCGGGGTGAGTCGCCCATCCCATGGCCTCGCTAGTTTGAGTCGTTCTGCACTTACGTGTTAGCGATGGACTAGATGAGGCTATGAGCAATTTAGCCTGGGTACTGAGGGGCAGTGGGTATTCAGCAATTTAGGACAGGCGGGCACATATGAGGAGTGCATCACACTGCTGCCCGAACACTTCACGGCAAACAAAAGTGTGCTCGCGAGGAGGATTCTTTTCCTCCAGCGCTGACAGCGAGCAGGAGACATGACCCAGCAGGACATCATGGACCTCTGCTGTTTTTCAAGCGTATGCAAGTTTGGCTATTTAGAGGACAAGATGGTGTGGGACCAGCTTGCAGCAAAGCTAATCGTGGCAGTAGACAACCTACCACTGGTGAAGGCGGTGGAGTTGGCGTTCCAGCTGGAGGCCGCCAACAAGCTAACATCACAACTAGGTGAGCCACAACAATGAGCCCCGCTAGCAAATGCAGTTACCTCAGCAAAAGAACCCGGTCACACCACGACTTTCTCGGAGGATGCCAAGGTGAAGACCGCAAAACACCATTCATGCTGTAACTGTGGCTCCCCAGTGCACCGAGAGTGAGCACGGTCCTGCCCAGCCAGAGGGGCAGCAATGCAGGCATTGCGGCAAGCTCAATCACTTTGCTAAGGTGTGCCGATCAATGACTGACATCAAGCCCACCACCCAGTTCAAAAGAACCACCAACAACTACCATACATGCAGTGGGCTCCAGAGCGGCAGCGTACAAGTGATGCACGGTGAGGTTAGATGATTTCAACTAACCATTGCTGCTGGACGCCGCCACTGTGAGGGTTACAGTTAAAAAAATTCTTCCCCAACCATCCAATTGGGAAGAATCCAGCAGAGCCGTACGGCTATGGGCACACACGCATCAGCCTAGTAGGGACCATATCGCTGACGGTTCGCTACGGGTCAAGTGTCCTCCCAGCATTCATCTTCCAGGTAACCACACACGGGGACAACATCCTGGGGTGTGATCTCTTTTACGAACTAGGTTTTACCATTCATGATAACCTTGGGCTCTCTTTGACCGCTGATGACGGGAGCGTGACACATGCGGAGGAGGGTACAGCCACTTCGAGTTTCACACCGCAGAGAGAACACAGCAACGCGAGGGGGCAGAAACCAGACTTGCCTCACGTCCTCACTTGGCATCAGCCTCAAGGAGCCGCCGCAGCGCTGCAGGATAGAGAGTCTGTGACCCAGCAGAGCAACGCCAACTGAGGGTGTACATGCCACTGAAGATCGTCGCTCGCAGTGCTGGAATGGGTCCGTATCAGACGATCCAAACACTTGGATGCACAAACGTCATCGCCAATGAGAATCACCACACAGTTGGGGCCAGCCATATTTCAAATGGCAGATAGATCGAGATGGTATGCCAGCCAATTGTGAAGGGTGAGAGCAGCTGCCCCAGAATCCGTCCAGCCAGTGTGGGACCCAGACTGGGACTTTGCAGCAGAACACTTGGACCCGCCGCACCCAGCACCTCCAGGACTGTGCCCACCGAGGGCTCGCCAGAGGTCCCCAAACTGAAAAAACTCAGCGATGACTCCAAAAAACTGTTCAGTGGGGCAGGACTGCTTCAGAAGTGGGAGAATAACCCACTCAGTCATGCAGGGTCAACCGGTGGTCTACCGGTTCTACCGGTGGTCTACCGGTTCTGGCCCAGGTTCTGTTTATTCCATTGTCATAACTGTTCAACAATACAGAAAACGTTCATAATGTTTTGGTTTTCCCAGCGGGGAGGTGAATGTTAGATATTCCCATATTAACAACAGGCAGCACGGACATGAAAGCTCAGGCACGGATGACGTCATCACCCTGTGCATATATTCGGGGACTGACGGCGGGAGACTGTCTCTTTGGCGCACCGCCTCTAACCAGAGCAGCTATACTACTGTAACATGTTGTCTTAGCAGTCTCTGTTTATTAGTCATCATTCAGAACAGCTACCACCTCCGCTGTCCTAATTCCAGACATAACAGTTTCCTCGTACCGAGAAACAGAAAGCCATAGAGGGAAAATATTCTGTTCCTCTGTGTTACTTATTACTATGGAAGTGTTTTATTTTGAAAATTTACCAGATACTATCTTCCTGCGTGTCGTCGTCTTCACACGCAACTATCTCAGTAGTTAGCGGTGATGCTAACTTGCCAAAATGAATGGAAAACAGTCATCGTGAGTCATCGAGAGTTCTGAGTGTTGCTTTCTGACCACAAAAGACCCACGGACTGCGAAGGAGTCGATCCACGACCCTTTTGAGCTTGCCACATGCATCAACCCTGCCTGTGCACCCCTCCCCCCGACATATGATGCCTATTCGCTGAGAAACAACCTGTTGAAGGTGAGTTTTTTTAATCGCGTTGCTTTGCTTTTATGCTGCTGTATTCCATTCATTTTAAGTTGCCTCTCCGCTGTGTACCTTTTAAATTTTTAGGCATTATTATATGGAACAGCTGTACCAACACACTGGGAGCAGCACCAGAGGGCGTTGGTCTTCTGTTGGTCACCTGTGTGAGTTCACATCCCAGCTAAGGGCAGCAGCTGTGGACAGTATATTCACCATGCCGCTAAGCTCCTATCACACTGCTTATAAGCTTTGACTGACTGCTAACACTAATTGCTCTTTATAAAAAGTTACTGAGATACTTACTAACCTACAAAGCTAACCATAACACTAGTTGCTAAGTTATGGAGCTAACACTACGCTCCTAAATTCCTCTAAATACTAACATTATGAAGCTACTTCAGCTACTAAGCTAACTGCAACTGTTCTGTCCTCACTAAGTGTTGTTCACATGAACGTATACTCAGCTATACAGACAGCTAAACACTCTCCCGATCAGACTCCAAGGAACAGGCCGTCGTGTTAAGTTTGGCATTTTAATCAGGAAAAAGTGTGAAACTGTTGGCAAAACCAGAGATAAACAAAATATTGTTACATCAATATGCAATATACTGGAACATAGACAAGCTGAATATACACAAAAACATCAGCATAATATTTTCCCAGTCAGTCTACATATACGTACACTACCGTTCAAAAGTTTGGGGTCACCCAGACAATTATTTCGTGTTTTCCATGAAAAGTCACACTTATTTACCACCATGAGTTGTAAAATGAATAGAAAATATAGTCAAGACCAGGGGTGGGCAGTGAGGGCCATTCCAGTGCAGATTTTCTGTTCCACTCAGTGTCTTCAGCAGGTGTTTTCAATTATTAGCGATCCTTGAAGCTGATCAGAGCAAACACCTGCTGAAGACACTGAGTGGAACAGAAAATCTGCAGTGGAATGGCCCTCCATGGCACATGATTGCCCACCCCTGGTCAAGACATTGACAAGGTTAGAAATAATGATTTGTATTTGAAATAATAATTTTTTCCTTCAAACTTTGCTTTCGTCAAAGAATCCTCCATTTGCAGCAATTACAGCATTGCAGACCTAACATGATTGCACAAGGGTTTTCTAATCATCCATTAGCCTTCTGACGCAATGAGCAAACACATTGTACCATTAGAACACTGGAGTGATAGTTGCTGGAAATGGGCCTCTATACACCTATGTAGATATTGCATCAAAAACCAGACATTTGCAGCTAGAATAGTCATTTATCTTCATTGAAAAAAGTGCTTTTCTTTCAAAAATAAGGAAATTTCTAAGCAACCCCAAACTTTTGTACGGTAGTGTAGCTGATTAAAAACAGATTCAGATACATATATAACCCAAAACATCACACAAAATAGGTGGTTAAGGAGCAAAGTCAGCTGCTGTTAGCTTATGTAACACATTTCCAAACTGGATCTAAACAACATTAACATGTCACCTTTTTGAACTAATATTGGCACACACAAGTTAATTTAATGTCAATAAAACAATATAACTTACAAATGATGCCATTTATAAACTTGGACGACTTGATTGCCAGACCTTCAGAAAGCACACTTTTTTAAAGCAGTTCCTAACAGGAACTAACAGGAAGTAACACTTCCTGTTACTGGGGTTAACAAAATAAAATACACAAAACAAACACTAGGGGGCGATAACGGCAATAAAACAAATCAGATTCCCTCACAGCAACACTGGCTACTAAGTTTGACTGAGTTACTAAGATAGTGCACAATTACTTACTAAGCTACTAAAGTGACTGCTAATTATATGTGGTAAGTTACTAACATCTCCTAAGCCAGCGTTCCCCAACCTTTTTTGTACTAGGGACCAGTTTCATGCATGAAAATTTTCCGCAGACCAGGTAGAGATGCGGGGGTTCCAATAACAAAAACCTTTGTCAGTTCAGAGCATGTAATCTGAAACAATTACACTTTAGATTAGGCAATTACAATGATTCTCTCATGTTGTCAGGTCAGGTATTGGTTTGCTTGCTACCGGATAACCATGAAACCCAGTACTACCTCTCTCATGGGTCGGGCCATTGGCGACAACCGGCATCCCTGCCCTTCCGAGGGCATGGAGGGTGAAACTGGGCATCCTGGCAGAACTAGAGACAATATCTGCCACAGGTCTGTGGTGGACCACTCCCAGTTACAAGGGGTGAGACTGGACATCCTGGCAGATTAACACATCTGTTGCAAGGTCTGTGGTGGACTGTGCCAGTCAGTGCATTGTGACATGCACTACACAAAGAGCAGAGATAAACAAAACCTATCATCTGGTCAGTCACTGCAACAGATACTGGAGTCAGTTTGTCTTGGCTTGTCCTTGCCACTGATAATACCTTTATCTGCCAAGAATGTGCTGCTAGTCCAGCAAAAGCTACCGGTACTCAAATGCTTTGCAAGCAGTTTCACGAAATGGTCAGTCAGAAAGCAACTCATACTGGCTTGGACGTCGCCCGGGCCAACAAGGTCCGCGCTGATCTGTTCACACTCCAACAGGCAGCGAAAAGTAAGCTAGGAGCAGGAAGACAAAAGAAGAGGAAAACAGCAGCCTTGTGTGTAGCAGAATGGAATGTATGCACTCTGTTGAACAGAACAACATCACAGCACCCAGAAAGACAGACCACACTTGTGGCCCTGGAAATGAACAGGTACAATGTAGACATAGCTGCACTTAGTGAAACAAGATTGCCTGGATATGACAGCTTGGAAGACCATGGTACATCTTCTTTTGGAGTGGGAAATCAACTCAAGAAAGGAGAGAACCAGGAGTGGGCTTTGCAGTTAGAAAGGAGATAGCAGCAATGCTTGATGAGAAACCGGTGCCAATCAACGACAGGATAATGACTATGAGACTCCCACTACAGCAGAAGATGTATGCCATACTCATCATTGTATATGCCCCAACAATGACCAACACAGAGGAGGCGAAGGAAGAGTTCTACAGTGATTTACGTGAGACTATCAGGCGTGTACCGACTGATGACAGGCTGATACTCATTGGAGATTTTAATGCCAGAGTTGGTTTGGATGCTGAGAAATGGAAAGGAGTGCTAGGCAGTCATGGAGTAGGCAAGTGCAATGCTAATGGAGAACTTCTACTTGCACTATGTTCAGAGTACAACCTTGTGATAACCAACACTCTATTTAAGCACAAAGACGCACACAAGAAGACATAGATGCACCCAAGATCCAAGCACTGGCACTTGTTAGACTACATCATAGTAAGGCAGAGACATAAGGGATGTGCTGGACACCAGAGCAATGAGAGGTGTGAACTGTGGTACTGATCATGTTATGCTGAGATCTAGATTAAGGATTTGCAGACAAAAACAGCACTGCAGGATGGGTGCAAAGCCACCACGGAACCTGAACACTAGTGCACTGAAAGACCAAAAGAAGCAGGAAGAATTTACACAGGAAATGGATGAAAACTTGAAAGACTGGGACAGCAACAACTCAGAGAATGACATGGTAGAGAAATGGGCAACACTGAAGGATACGGTGTATCAGACTGTGAGTGATGTATTAGGCCACTCTGAGAGAAAACATCAAGATTGGTTTGATGAGCATGATGAACATCTGAAGAAACTACTAGAAGTGAGGAATACAGCTAGGCAGGAAAACCTAGTGTAACACAAGGTCGAAGAAGAAGAAATACTCAAAGGCTCAGAGTGAGCTACATAAGTACACCAGAGAGATGAAGTCCAACTGGTGGGATGAAAAAGCGGAGGAACTTCAAACTGCAGCAGACAGGAAAGACATGAAAACATTCTTCACAGGTTTGAGAGAAATCTATGGCCCTAAACCAAGAGGATTGATCCAACTAAAGGCTATGGATGGTGAAACGGTTTTGCAGGAGAAAGACAAGATCCTGGACAGATTTACAGACCACTTTGACCAACTACTGAACAACCCTGGAGATCTCACTGAAGAGGCTAAAGAAGCTCTGGTGCAGTGACCAGCTGTATCAATTCTGGATGAACCTCCAAATCTTAATGAACTAATGGCAGCTATCAGGACAACACAGGATGGTAAAGCTCCAGGAAGGGATGGAATTCCAGCAGAAGTGTGGAAATGTTCATTCAGAAAGAAGTGTTCAGCTGACCAACTGCCTGCACAAGCTCATCCAAGAGATATGGGATGCCCAGAAAGTACCTCAAGACTAGAAGGATGCAAGTATTGTGCCGTTGTTCAAGAAAAGTGACAGGAAAGATTGTGGAAATTACCGAGGTATATCACTGCTAGCCACTGTTGGTAAGATTCTATCACATGTACTACTGAACAGACTCAACGAACACATCTCGCAGAATGTACTACTGGAAACCCAGTGCGGCTTTAGAAGTGAAAGAAGCACAATGGACATGATTTTCTGCTTGAAACAGGTTCAGGAAAAGTTTATCGAACAGAACATTCCACTTTATGTAGTCTTCATAGACTTCAGTAAAGCCTTTGATACTGTTTCGTGACAAGGACTTTGGCAGGTACTCAAGAAATATGGCTGTACAGAGAAGTTTGTCAGCCTGATTACAGGTATGCAAGCAAATGTGGCAATGAGTGGTTCAATATCTAGACTTTTCAGTAAGTAACGGGGTGAAACAAGGATGTGTGCTGCTGCCTACACTCTTCTCACTATATCTGGCAGCCATGCTTGAGGTGGCCTTCAAAGACACTTCAGAAGGAGTATAAATTCAAACAAGGAAAGAAGCAGACTTTTTCAGTGTGGCACAGTTTAAAGCCAAGAGTAAGACATCGATAAAGGTAGTAAGAGAAATGCTCTTTGCCGACGACAGTGCTCTAGTTGCACACAGTGCGGAAGATATGCAATCTTTAGTGGAGAAATTTGCAAGAGCAGCTAGCCAATTCAGGTTCAAAATCAACATCAAGAAGACAGAGTGCCTTTATCAACCACCAAAGTTCCAGTTATCAACATCACTACCAGAAGAGATCAGCATTGGTACAGAACCACTAGACAAGTGCAAGACTTTAAAGTATCTAGGGAGAGCTGTTTCAGAGAATGCTAGGTTGGAGGATGATCAGAATGGGAAGAACAAGCGCTGTGTTTGGAAACTTGAGGGAGAGACTGTGAAACAATTGACTTGTGTCTATCCATGTGAAATGCAAAGTGTACAGAGCGACAGTACTGGCTACTCTATTGTACAGTGCTGAAACTTGGCCTGTCTACAGAGTGCAGCAGGTAAAGAAACTCCACGCATACATGATGAGACACCTTTGAGCCATAATGAACATCTCATGGAAAGACAAGATTACCAGCAAAGAAGTGTTGAAACAAGCTGGTCTACCATCAGTGGAGGACATGCTAATACCTGAGATGAACCTGAGATGGCTCGGACATGTTGAGAGGATGGACCACCAGCATCTCCCTTGGCAGTTACTCTACTCAGTTATGCGAGGGCAAACGCAATCAGGGTAGACCAAGGCTCAGATTTAAAGACACTGTAAAAAGAAAATTGAAGAAGCTGTATATAGACAGGAGTTCCTGGCAGCGGAAGACTAAGGACAGAGCTGCATGGAGGAATCTGATCAGACCTAAATCAAACAGTCATTGTCGCCCACGACAGACTGCTATGATGACAATGATTCTACAGCATAATATCAACTCACCATAGTCAATGGGAACCCGGGGCTTGTTTCCATGCCACTAGATGGTCCCATCTGGGGGTGATGGGAGACAGAGACACTCAGTGTGTTCTATATATCCAGTCTACTCCATAGTCTTGTCTTGGTGGCTGTCACTGAAGAAAACCCCGCATCACAAAGATATGAGATTGGAAACGGAAGAAGGACTTTCAGGGCTTTTGTGATGATATCTGGATATTCTGCTTTGACTTTAATCCAGAATGCAAAGAGGTTTGAAGTTGTCCCAAACGTGGCTTGTAGGTCACCATCATTTGCAACCCAAGCAATTGTTCCTCTTCAAGTAGAGATAGGGTTGATTCACCTGACTTGTTCACAAATGGGTTACGGATCCATTTCTTTCCCATTCTAGGGTCTTTTGTGATTGGGAAGTAATGTTCAAACTCTTTTTAGATTAGATTAGATTAGATTCAACTTTATTGTCATTACACATGTATGAATACAAGGTAACGAAACACAGTTTAGCATCCAATCAGAAGTGCAAAGGACAGCAGTGCAGTATATACGGTAATTAACAGTATGTGCAATTTAAGCAAATATATGCAAATATATGCAGCAGTGCAGAAAGTTAAGAGTACTGTTATGTGCAAATAATGTGCAATAAGTTAGATGTAGTTATGTAGTTATGCAGTTATGTACAGGTGAGGATGGTAAGAGATGATGGTAAGAGAGTCAGCGGGGAACTAAGTTCAATAACGTGACAGCTGTTGGAAAGAAACTGTTCCTAAACCTGCTGGTTCTAGTCCGAAGGCTTCTGAAACGTCTTCTGGAGGGGAGAAGCTGGAACAGTCCATGAGCGGGATGGTTGGAGTCCCTAAGAATGCTGCGTGCCTGGCGCAGACATCTTTTCCTGTAGACGTCCTCTATAACTGGAAGTGGAGTCCCTGTGATGCGTTGGGCGGTTTTCACCACCCGCTGCAGCGCCTGGCGGTCAGCGACAGAGCAGCTCCCATACCAGACTGTGATACAGTTGGTCAGGGTGCTCTCTATCACGCAGCGGTAGAAGTTGCCCAGGATGTCAGTTGACAGATGGTTCTTCTTCAGTGTCCTCAAGAAGAAGAGGCGCTGATGGGCCTTCTTGATCAGGCTGGTGGTGTTAACTGACCAGGACAGGTCCTCCGAGATGTGGGTCCCCAGGAATTTGAAGCTGGGGACACGTTCAACAGCTATGCCATTGATATGGATGGGGTCATGTGTCTCTTCCCTCTCCTTCCTGTAGTCCACTATGAGCTCCTTGGTTTTGCTGGTGTTAAGGAGCAGGTTATTGTCAGCGCACCAAGTAGCCAAGTGCTCAACCTCTGCCCTGTAATCTGACTCGTCGTTGTCCCTGATGAGTCCAATCACCGTGGTGTCATCTGCGAACTTTATGATGGAATTGGATCCATACATAGGCCTGCAGTCATGGGTGTAGAGGGAGTAGAGGAATGGGCTGAGCACACAGCCCTGTGGTACACCAGTGTTGAGTGTGATGACGGAAGAACGGTTGGGGCCTGACCTAACATGCTGGGGTCTGTTGGTCAGAAAATCCATGATCCAGTTGCAGGTGGAGGTACTGATTCCCAGGTCCCCAAGTTTAGTGAGCAACTTGGAGGGGATAACTGTGTTGAATGCTGAGCTGAAGTCAACAAACAGCATTCTTGCATAGGTGTTCTTGTCATCCAGGTGTGAGAGTACATAGTGCAGCGCTGTAGAAACCGCATCCTCTGTACTCCTGTTGCTCCGTTAGGCGAACTGATGAGGGTCCAGTGTAGGGGGCAGGCCTTTTTTGAGCTGTGCCAAGACCAGTCGCTCAAAGCACTTCATGACTATGGGCGTCAGTGCCACAGGGCGATAGTCATTTAGGCACGATGGTGTTGAATGTTTCGGCACTGATACTATTGAAGTGGTTTTGAAGCATGCTGGTACCACGGCCTGGGCCAGGGACAGATTGAAGATGTCTGTGAAGACCCCTGCCAGCTGCTCAGCGCATGCCCTCAGCACACGCCCAGGAATGCCATCAGGGCCAGCAGCCTTACGTACGTTGACATGACTCAGTGCGTTATGGACGTTGGTGTGGGTGAGTGTGAGGTGGTGGAGGTTGTCAGAGGGTGGAAAATTGATGTTCTTTTCGTTGTTGTCCTTGTCAAAACGAGCATAGAAGTCATTTAGCTCATTGAGAAAGGGCACAGTCATGGCTATAGGTATGGAGTTGCTGGGCTTATAATCAGAGATAGCTTGAATGCCCTGCCACATACGTCGGGGGTCAGAGTCCCCAAAATGTTCCTCCACCTTCAGCTTGTAGCTGTGCTTGGCCTTCTTGATGCCCCTCTTCAGATCTGCCCTGGATGAACTGTAGGCCTGTGCATCATCAGATCTAAAGGCATTGTTACGTGCTTTTAGCAGAAGCCGCACTTCTCTGTTCATCCACGGCTTCTGATTTGGGTACGTGGTGATCTGTCTTTCCGTGGTAACACTGTCAATAGTGGTGTTGATATGGTCCAGGACTGAGTGGGTGTAAGAGTTGATGTTTATGTGGGAGCCACAGGTAGCCTGAGAGGTGAACATACTCCAGTCTGTGTTCCTAAACTTCTCCTGGGTTTACTCCGGGATTTCTCCGGTTTCCTCCCACATGCCAAAAACATGCATGTTAGGTTAATTGGCTGTTCTAAATTGTCCCTAGATATTTGTTTCCTATAGGCCCTTAGAATAGAGGGTTAGTATTAATGAAAGCGCTTTGAGTGGTCTTTGTGACTAGAAAAGCGCTATATAAGTGCAGGTTAGTTAGTTAGTTAGTTACAGAGTCAACCCCCTCTGGCCACACTTTGATGGTCCTCACTGATGGCTTCACCCGGTTGATGAGCGGTACATACTTGGGGGTAAGGAACAAGGATAAATGATCAGACTGACCTAGGTGGGGGAGGGGAGTTGCTGTGTAGGCTCCCACAATATTGGTGTAAACATGGTTTTGAAAGCTGTGACAGGTGGTCATGCACCAGCTGGGAGAATGAAGGTCCTGTAGCGATGTGTAGCACCTTAGGAGAGCCAGATTGTCTAGCATCTCAGACAGGAGACAGTGGATAAGCTTGGGAGAACAAAGAGCAGGGGATTCCTGGTGAGATAGCAGGAAGGAGTCAAGGATAAGGGGGTTGAATGCAGTGTGATGCAAATGTCATGTTGTGTGTGATGTAAATGCCATGAAACTTAAGGGGAGAGTTTCTGCTTGAGAGTTCATTCTGTTCTGTGCTTGAAAGATGTGTGTGTGTAATAAATCGTCTGAAATGATTCCGCCTCTGATTTCACACACTCCACAGTCCGACCTCAGTCTCTTCTTTAATCCCTGCTACTATATGAAACATGTCAAAAACCCATGTTCACTCTCCATCTCCATAATTCCAGTTTGGCTTTGAAAGCAGCAATCTTATCTGACAACTTGAAAGCAATTGTCATTTTCTCTTGAAGTGAAAGAGTGAGTTCATTGAGCAGGTTAAAAATGTCACACAGGTAAGCCAGTTTCAAGACCCAATCAGTGTTGCAGAAAAACTCTTGCCAGTGGCGACTGTTTTTCTAGAAGAAATCTCTGCAGGGGCTCTCGTAACTCAAAAACTCTAGCAAGCGATTTGCCTCTAGAAAGCCATTCAACTTCTGTGTACAAAAGAGGGTGTCTATGTTCTGCATCCATCTCTTCACAGAGCTGCTCAAACAGATGTGAATTAAGGGCATGTGCTTTGATGTGGTTAATAACTTTAACCACGTCCTGCAAAACAGTTAAGCTCAGGTGACAGTTTTCGGCTTGCCAGCATTTCCCTATGGATGACACAGTGTGTAGACTCACATTCAAAAGTGACCTCCTTTATCCATGTTGTCAGACCCGAAAGCTGTCCAGTCATCGCAGCCGCTCCGTCCATGCATACGCCGACACAAAACGACCAGTTAAGTCTTCCCGATATGGAATCGTTCAAGGACTTAAATAGTTCAGCAGCTGTGGTGTTGGTTGGCAAAAATAGTGCACATAATAAATCCTCATGCACATCCTCTTGAAAAATATATTGCACAAAAACGAGCAATACTGCCTTGTTGTCGATATCAGTAGATTCATCCACCTGAATAGCGTACCATGGTGACTCATTTATCCTCTCTAACAACTATGCCTCAATGTCCTCCACTATTTCTTCAATTCTTCTTGTTATTGTGCTAGGCGAAAGAGGGACATTTGCTACCCTTTTCACGGCTGCATCTCCAAAAAGTTCACTGCATATGTCCTTGGTAGCAGGGAGAATCAGTTCTTCCCCAATAGTAAAGGACTTCTTAGCTTTAGCAATGCGAGCCGCAACTAAGAATGATGCCTTTAGTGCAGACAACTTTGCTGAAGTGTTGGCCCTCAATAACTGTTTTTGTCCTTCATGTTCACGTTTTTTTTCTTTCAAAAAATTCCAAGGGCTTCTCTTTTAAAGTAGGGTGTTTTGTCTCAATGTGCTGTAGCAGTTTTGAGGGTTTCATGGCTTCATTAGCTAGTCGGTCACCACAAATTACGCATATCGGGTGTGGAGCTTCTGTGTCACCTGTTGCAATGAAAATGTAACTTGGGTAGGGATCGTGGTATTTTCTTTTAAATGCAGCTTTCTTTTTGCAGGCAGTCTGTGACCCTTCTGCAGCCCCATCATTTGCTTGTTTCTTCCTGAAAAAACTTTCCAGTGAATTTTGTTTTTGGCTCATTTTTTCAAGCGTTAGCTTGTGTCACTGATGCTTGAAACGTCATGCCAGAGTCAAGAGTGGTTGTGAGGCGAGGGCGAAAACAGTTGTTTTTCAAAATAAAATCTCTGCAAGACTGATGGAAAAAATAGCTTTAATATTAACCACATTTTTTTTCTTTGCGGCCCGGTACCAATTGATCCACGGACTGGTACCGGACCAGGGGTTGGGGACCCCTGTCCTATTAAGGTAACTGTTCAGTCAAGTTGGCTGATTTTGCCATCTCACCACAGAAGATATTTGTACAAAAAGCATGACAGCAGCAATTCCAACAGATAAAATAAATAAAAAAATAAATAAAACTGGCAATACAACCACAGAAAGAAAACCATGCAGATCTCTGCTTATTTCAACAGTGCATGAATGCTAATCTGACTGCGCCGGTAGCGACAACCTAAAATATTTACATCATTCACTCAGGGATTGTGGGTCTGAAACACGGCTCTCTAAGCTCTAGCTTCACAGCAAAACACAAATGTCATTTTTAGTCAGACTGTTAGCGAATGTTATCTCTGATGCTAACAGGTCAGACTCAGCTCCCTGTGTTTGAGTGGAAGTTTTCCGGCTAAGATGGTGGTAGAATGGGAGCATCTCTGATGTTTGTCTACCAACAGCCACTACTCTGAAAAAATTATCCTGTTTTCTTGGAAAAACATTTATCTTAAGATAATGACATAAATGAAAGTACCAAGGTGCTGATGCCTCGTGCCAGAGCCTTGGAAGAGGTATGCATTCTCAGATCATCACCAAAATGTTATGGGTTTGTCTCTTGCCCAAGGACCACCTCTGGTAAAAAAAAAAAAAAAAATTCATCCATCCAGTAGTTTTTGAGTACACGCATGTGCAGTGAAAATAATCTGCAGTTCACATGCCCATACTGTCAACGACAGCCAAGAGCTACCAAACTTTTTTGAACAGCTGCAATCCAAACAAAGAAGAGCACAGTGGCAGACGTTTTAAATGGCAGAAGCGATGGAGGTACGTGAATACAATGACGAGATGAACAGGAGCTTTTGCTGTTTAGTAGCAGAGAAAGAAAACAGACGGGCAAAAAGACGGACTGTAGCACCTTGTGTGAGCCAGATTATCTAGCATCTCAGACAGGAGACAGTGATAAGCTTGGGACAACAAAGGGCAGGAGGTTCCTGGTGAGATAGCAGGAAGGAGTCAGGGATGAAGGTTATTGAATGCAGTGTGATGCAAATGTCATGTTGAGTGTGATGTAAATGCCATGAAACTTAAGGGGAGAGTTTCTGCTTGAAAGTTCATTCTGTTCTGTGCTTGAAAGATGTGAGTGTGTAATAAATCATCTGAAATGATTCCGCCTCTGATTTCACACACTCCACAGAACATCTGTTCACCCAGTATTGGCGGATTGCTCAGTACTTCCCTCTGGCAGGAGTTTCCGGGCGCATGCACAGTACCGCTCCATTGACGGTAAAGGTGAGCTATTTTTGTGTTTATTTCAAAAACAAAGGGTTATTTTGAAATTCTGGCAAATTAAAAGTCAAGAAAATATGGTGATACTGTGGAGAGTGTGGAAATGATGAGGCCAAGTTATGATCAGACCAAGTTTATTCACACTCTCACATCACACACAGAAAGCACTGCAAAGTCAAACCAGGTTTCATCCCTTAAAACTCCACAGATCATCTCACATCTGCATGACGCTTCACCTCCACCATCATTTTCCTTAAGCCCCCAGCTCTCTCTTCCTGCCAACTCCCCATGAGCTCCCTGCCTGTTGTTCTCTTGTGTTTAACCACTGTCTGCTGACACAACCACAATACACATTGCTATATCACCAATATGCATCGCCATAATACAATAATACAAGCCTTTAGTTCCATTTAATTTTGATCGGGCAAGTGAAACGGAGGCGGACGGACAGATACACACAGCCACAGACAGACACACTGACTACCAGATGCCTCTCAGTTTCACCAAGGCATAATAAAGTTCAGCTAGCTCAGGATCAGAAGAAAATTAGCCCTTCATCACGGAATAACAGTTCTTATCTTGGAGTTATGGCGTAAATAACTGGAAATGATGAGAAAACTAAGGAAATTAATTTGTTTTCATGAGGAAAGAGAGGAAATAAAATGTTTGAATGCATGTCTGCTTCTGGCTTCCATAAGAAAAAATGATCAACTAAGAGCTACTTTTCACACTTTACTCTTGTATTTTGTAGGTTTTTCTTCATAAATTTGCTTTTTCCTTCCCTTTTCTCCGTTTTTAAATATATTTGTGACTTTATATAACAATCACAATAGTTTTATCATAGAAATTTGCTTTTTTTGGGGGGGGGGGCTGTTAACATGAAGGAAAAACATTAAAAATTTTCATTAAATGATAACTTTTTCACACTAAAAAGCTGTTGGTTTCTGCAGATTTTCCCATGAACCGACCCACCCACCTGTGTGGATCTCTGCTGCACATTCGCACGCTGACTCTCAACCACACACGCACGCACGCAGCCGCAAGCGTGCGCCAAATGTGCTGATGTGAGCGTGGGAAAAAGACAGTGGAAGTCACCGGAGCAGAAAAATGTGTCACAGAGGAGAAAAAAGTAAAGATTCACACCTGACTAAAAACACACACAACAGGCGGAGCAACATGAGAAAAATTCTACATTTAAAAAGCAATTTTAGGACAGGAAGGGATGGCAACTTTGCAACTTTTCCTTTAAATCTGCAACTTTTTTTTTCCCTGTAAACGAAGAATTTTTATTCTGCAATGTGGAACTTTTTTGAAAACTTGCACCTATTTCACACACATATGCAACTTTTCTGTGGAAATTTGCTGCTTTTGTGGCAAATGTGCAACTTTTTCCTTCAAATCTGCAACTTTTTTTTTGCAAAAACTGTCAACATTTTGTTTATAAATAGTGTAAAAAATTTCTTGCACCAAGTATCAAAAAAAGTTGCATTTTTGCAGAAAATGAAGATGGACATTTGAAGAAAAAGCTGAAAAGTTGCAAATTTCCACACAAGTTGCAGATTTATAAGGAAAAAGTTGCAAATATTTCAAAAAAAAAGCTGCAAATTAAAGTAAAAAAGTAGTGGATTTTTAAAAAGTTGCATATTTGCAGAAGAACTTCAGAGTTTAAAATAAAAAGTGGCAAGATTTTTTTTTTTTAAATGCACATTTGCAGGGAAAGTTTCAAAGTGCTGCCCTAAGCTGCACACAGACATGAGGCTCGCGTGTGTGCAGTGACAGTTTTCTGTGCACTCTGAGACGCGCCGGCGCAGTATTTTGTCCGCACACCAAGCCTTTCTGTGCATGTGCAGCAGCCTGTTTTTGTGCCGCTGTTATTTGATCTGCTCTCTGGGCTCTGGGAAGAAAAGCTCCACTCTTTCCCACGCTCTCGGGACACGTGGTCCACCGCTGACTCGGACTGTGAAACCCTCCCTGGGCTCCTCACGCGCCTCCCTTCCTCCTCCTCCTCCTCCTCCTCCTCCAGCGGGCCAATGAGCAGCTCCTGAGTCTGCGGCTCCTGGAGGTGTCCGAAGGTCCGAGTCGTTTCTGGAACCGTGAACCAAGGGCAAGGCGGACATCGAATTTCTCCCTCACCTTACCTGCCAGCATGTCCATTTGGGCCCCCTGATGTGTCCATGTGGGTTCCATCGGTGTTGGCCCACATGGACTTCACCTCTTCTCAACTGATTTTCTCATAAATTTGCGACTTCCTGCTACATTTCTGACTTTCCCCCCGAATTTGATAAATTGTTCTTGAAAATTTGAAACTTTCCCATAAAGCAATTTTTTTTATTGTGATCCTGCAACTTTTCTCATAAATCCATTTTTTTCCTTGTAAATTTGTTTTTCCACATAAATTTGTGATATTTTTCTTGTAATTTGAGCTTTTTTCTGTAAACTTCTCATAAATTTTCAATTTATTTATTCGTACATTTGCTAATTTTTTGCTAATTTACAACTTTTATAAATTTTTTCCCCATAAATTTGACTTTTGTCAATTTTTTCTTCCAAGTTTGTAACTCTTGAAAATTTTGATTTTTTCCCTCCTAAATTTTCCCTTTTTTTCATAAATTTGCAACTTTTTTGTAAATTTGTCACTTTTTTCCATAAAAATTTTCACATTTTAATCATAAATTTTTAAATTTAGTCATACATTTGCTACTTCTTGTTAATATCCAACTTTGTCAAAATTTTTTCCTTGTAAGTTTGCTAAATTTTTCTTGGAAGTTGGTAAGTGGTGGTTCAGTTGGTAGAGCATCCGCCCCACACCCAGGAGGCCGGGGTTCAAATCCCGGCCGGGTCATGCCAAAGACCATATAAAAGTGGAACTTCCTGCCGTCCAGCTTGGTGCTCAGCAATAATGGAATGGAGGAGGGAAATCTGTGGCGGCGCCTTGCATGGCAGCGACCCCTCTGATTCTATATATGGGTGTGTGTGATGAACACTGTAGATAAGAGAAACACAATTTCATTCTACTGTACATGATTGGCTGTATGGATTGAATGACAAAGGGTGATTTAAGTAATTTTGCAATTTTTTTCTCAAATTTGCAAGTTTTTCTAATAAATTTGACATTTTTTTCCTCATAAATTTGCAACTTTTTTGGAAATTTGTCAAATTTTCATTTTTTTTCTTATCAATTTGTGACTTGTGTGCTATTTTGCACATGGCGCCATCATCATTATAGCAGTCTGTTGGGGGCGACAATGACTGTTTCATTTAGGTCTGATCAGATTCCTCCACGCAGCTCTGTCCTTTGCCTTCCGCTACCAGGAACTCCTGACCTTGTTAACCCGGGCGACGTCTGAGCCGGTATGAGTTGCTCTGACTGACCATTTCATGAAACTGCTTGCAAAGTATTTGAGCACTGCTAGCTTCTGCTGGACTAGCAGCACATTCTTGGCAGATAGAGGTATTATCAGTGGCAAGAACAGGCCAAGACAAACTGACTCCAGTATATGTTGCAGTGATTGACAAGATGATAGGTTTGTTTATCTCTACTCTTTGTGTAGTGCATGTCACGATGCACCGACTGGCAAAAGTCCACCACAGACCTTGTGACAGATGTGCTTATCTGCCAGGATGTCCAATCTCACCCCATGTAACTGGGAGTGGTCCACCACAGACCTGTGACAGATATTGTTTTTAGTTCTGCCAGGATGCCCAGTTTCACCCTCCATGCCCTCAGAAGGGCGGGGTTGCTGGTTGAGTCACCGACGGCCCAACCCATGAGACAGGTAGTACTGGTTTTTATGGTTATCCAGTAGCAAGCATGGCCCATGGCGCCAGTGTTACAGAATCCCACTCACCCACATTAAACCTATGGCGTCGCCCACATGGACATACTGGGTAAAGTCCTCCACACTAAAAAATTTAACTCATCGTTTTAGATTAAAAAAGCTTCAAAATGAACCATAAGAGCAACATGTTACCTTCTTCCCGATGGACACTGACCTGATGTGTGTGCTGTTGGGGATGTGCCAAACAGCTCCTTCCCTGTGTGTAGAATGGCGCCTCAATAACTAAACTCCGAGGCATTTTGACCGACTCATGTCACAGATGTTTCATCAATGCCTCAGAGCTTCTCCCCTGACGAATATTTGACCAAAGAAATTCTCAGAGCTGCAATAGTTCAGTTTTTCTTTATTAATACGTTTCCGTAATGGAAACACCTTCAACATCTGTTCCAAACATCCGCAGAGACTGAAAATGAATTTAAAAAAGTCTTGATAAAGACATCAGCAAAGGAACATTGGATCAGTAAAACACAAATTCAAACATTTGAAGGCATAAAGGAAATAATAAAAAAAAACTATTTAAACTGTGCAAATCAATTTCTATCGTGCAACAGAAACAGGAAAAAAGAGGAGACAAAAATCCATCAAACATCCCACGACTAATCAATAAAGCACAGAAAAAAACAAGTTTATGTGGAAAAAGATGCAAATTTACACATTAAAAAAAATCACAAAATTATGAGCACAAAAAGTTAAAAAATCCTGAGTTTTTGAATTTATACGAGCAAAGGCACAAACTCAAAGATGAAAAATTAAAAACTAAATGCAAAAATGAGGAAAAAAGATGCACATTTTTGCAGATAAACATTGCAAATTTGAGGAAAAAAGTGGAAAATCTGTGGAAAAAAATTGTCAATTTAGACAAAGCAGTCCCTGTTTCTCATTGTTAAATGAATTTATTACTTTTTTAGCCAAATTTTAACTAATTTGTGACTTTTTTAATGAACGGCCATCCATCATCTTCCGCTTAATCCTTTTTGGGTTGTGGGGGGCTGGAGCCTATCCCAGCATCTTTGGGCGAGAGGCAGGGTACACCCTGGACAGATCGCCAGTCCATCACAGGGCCAACACAGAGAGACAGACAACCATTCACTCTCACAGTCACACCTAAAGACAATTTAGAATCCAGATAACTTTGCAATGTCTCCTTCTGGTAAATTTATGACGCCGTTCTGATAAATTCAGGTTTTTCTCCCAAACCGTCTGACAGCCGAAGCTCTAAAAACAAAAACATCCTGTTAATTATTGCCGGGGTGACACCATTTTAACCATGTGACCGTTCTTCAGACCGTCAGAGTGGCGGTAACGTTAGTGAGTCTTTGTTATCGTCGTCGACCTCCCACTCCTCCCCGTCGCTGACATTGAGGACATCCTGGAACATGGTGAGGACGCGGCCGAAGTGTGACCCGTCCCAGAAGATTTTCCCGCAGCGTGTGCAGACGTAGAAGACGGGGATCCGTGGTAGGACGGCAGGGTGGACGGTGTGTAGCTGCAGCGGCGACCCCCCAGGGAAGCTGAGCGTGTCGGGGTCCAGGGATGACAGGGAGGCCCAGCGGCACTGGGGGGCGTAGCGGGGCAGCCACGGGGCTGTGGCGTCAGCGGTCGGCGGCTTGTCTTCCTGAGGTGTCGGGTTGGCGTCGTCTGTTAAAAACCCTGAAAACATTAAAAACACTGTATTTAGTGCCCCATGTGGTCATAGTGAACTACAGCTCTGATCAGTGTCAATTTTCATTAAAAAAAGGCACAAAAATTAATGTGAACTGATTAAACGGGTTTTCATTAGCATACACCCAACAGTAAGCATTAGCAAAAGCGGCTGAATATGCTGAACATTAGGGAAATGGCCCAGGAGGAGGAGCAATTCCCGTGAAATGTTGACAATGGATGTGGCGTCATCACATGAGCCGCTTTCGGCTTTGCATGAATGAACAAAAAAACCTGCAAATTTTTACTTCTTTCATTTTTCCCCTCTCATTACAATCTGGGGAAAAGCTGAAAATTAATGAGAAAAATTGTATCAAAGTAAGTTGTGAAATTAAAAAAATGCTAATATAAAAAAAAAAAAAAAAGAAAAAAGAAGAGTCAAACCTTTCTGCTTCAGCATCCGGATCATGTCGTCTCGAGGAATCGCCACGTACTGATCGCTGTTACACGCCTGGGGGGGGAAATCACATCAGTTTAGAGTGGGGAAACAACAGACGTGAGTTATTAAAAGCATTAAAGTCTGGAAGAAGCAACACAGAGTTCTGTTTTTCTGGCGAATTTTCCTCAAATTTGTGACTTTTTCTTGGAAAAGTGAAAACTTTTTCCCTTCAAGGGTAAAACTTTGATGCTGTTTTCTCTTAAAATTCTTCTAAAATGTGACGTTTTCCCTGCAAGTTTTCTTTAATATAAATTTGTAAGATGTTTTTCTGTTCTTGAAAATTTTCAGTGTTTTCACTTATAAACACGAGACTCTTCCACATCAGTTTCTCTGATTCTAGTAAATTTCAGCCTTTCTTCCTCATAAATTTTAGACTTTCTTATTAATCTGCAAACATGTTTTCATCTGTTCTCCCCGAGGTCACACCTGAACAACTGTAAAGTGTCAGCGTAGAAAAATCTGATTTAAATTTTTTTCCCGAGACTCCAACAGGTCCAAACGAGCTCACAGTTTTTAGGAAAACATGCAAACCTGATGGAGATGAAACTGCACAAATCCACACCTTCATATATTTAGATTTAAGATTTCTTATGCCATTTTAATGCCGCTCTGCATGTTAATTAAGACCAAAGCTCTGACAAAGAAACAAAGTGTTTTCCCCTTCCTGATTTCTCATTTCTTTGTATGTTTGTCACACTGAAATGTTTCAGATCATCAAACAAATTTAAATATTAGACAAAGATAACACAAGTAAACACAAAATGCTGTTTTTAAATGAAGGTGTTTATTATTAAGGGGGAAAAAAAATCCTAACCTGCATGGCCGTGTGTGGAAAAAGTGATTGCCCCCTAAACCTAATAATTGTTTGGGCTTAGCAGCAACAACTGCAATCAAGCGTTTGCGATGACTGGCAGTGACTCTTTTACAGCGCTGTGGAGGAATTTTGGCCCACTCATCTTTGCAGAATTGTTATAATTCAGCCACATTGGAGGGTTTTCCAGCATGAACCGCCTTTTTAAGGTCATGCCACAGCATCTCAATTGGATTCAGGCCAAGACTTTCGGCCACTCCAAAGTCTTCATTTTGTTTTTCTTAAGCCATTCAGAGGTGGACTTGCTGGTGTGTTTTGGATCATTGTCCTGCTGCAAGAACCCAAGTGTGCTTCAGCTTGAGGTCACCAACAGATGGCCAGACATTCTCCTTCAGGATTTTTTGGTAGACAGCACAATTCATGGTTCCATTTACCACAGCAAGTCTTCCAGGTCCTGAAGCAGTAAAACAGCCTCAGACCATCACACTACCACCACCATATTTTACTGTTGGTATAATGTTCCTTTTCTGAAATGCTGTATTACTTTTACGCCGGATGTAATGGGACACACACCTTCCAAAAAGTTCAACTTGGGTCTCGTCAGTCCAGAGTATTTTCCCAAAAGTCTTGGGGATCATCAAGATGTTCTCTGGCAAAACTGAGACGAGCTTTTATGTTCTTTTTGATCGGCAGTGGTTTTTGTCTTGGAACTGTGTCATGCAGGCCATTTTTTGCCCTGTCTCTTTCTTATAGTGGAGTCATAAAGGCTGACTTTAACTGAGGCAAGTGAGGCCTGCAGTTCTTTGGATGTTGTTGTGGGTCTTTTGTGACCTCTTGGATGAGTCATCACTGCGCTCTTGGGGTAATTTTGGTCAGCCGGCCACTCCTGGGAGGGTTCACCACTGTTCCATGTTTTTGCCATTTGTGGATAATGGCTCTCACTGTGGTTCACTGGAGTCCCAAAGCTTTAGAAATGACTTTAAAACCTTTTCCAGACTGATAGATTTCAGTTACTTTGGTTCTCATTTGTTCCTGAATTTCTTTGGATCGCAGCATGATGTCTAGCTTTTGATTATCTTTTGGTCTACTTCACTTTGTCAGGAAGGTCCTATTTAAGTGATTTCTTGATTGAGAAAAGGTGTGGGAGTAATCAGGCCTGGGTGTGGCTACAGAAATTGAACTCAGCTTTCCACCAAAGATGTGATAAACCACAGTTAATTTATGTTTTAACAGGGGGGCAATCACTTTTTCACACAGGGCCATGTAGGTTTGGATTTGTTTTTACACTTAAAAATAAACACCTTCATTTAAAAACTGCATCTTGTGTTTACTTGTGTTATCTTTGTCTAATATTTAAATTTATTTGATGATCTGAAACATTTAAATGAGACAAACATACAAAAAATGAATAATCAGGAAGGGAGCAAACACTTTTTCACACCACTGTAACTTAAACACTTCATATAAAAATAAGCCAACTTTCTCATAAATCTGAGTCTTTTTTCATGTAATTTCTTTTTTTTTTTTAAATGGTAACATTTTTCCATCTATTAAAGACTTTTTAGGTCTAAATTTGAGCCCTTTTCTTATAAATGTGAACCTCTTTTCCTGATAAGTTTCCAACACCAGGGTTTCCTCTGGTAACCTTTCCGTGTGGTGAGCCGCCACACTTGAAGTTATGGCACCACACCAAGGAAATACAAATTGAAGAAATGACGCTCCGTAAGCGAACAACAAACAACGCACGTGACCGTCATTCGCATGGAGTTCGGAAGCGCCCCTCCCGTGTATTCCATTCGGCAGGCAGAGTATCTCGCTACTAGTGTCGCTGTCCGAGGGAAGCAGGAGCTTATTAAAGTACTTTAAACGTGGAAAAAAACAGAAGAGGTATGAAGCAGTGGAGGCATTTATGGTGGTTTTAACCCGCTGGTATCAGGAACAATACTGAAGAGTCGTAACAGGTGTGGTTAGGCTAAATATGCAGGGAAAGACAAGGGGGACTGATGAATTGCTGAGGATATATTTCACCAGCCACTACATTAACTAAGTTATGTTCATTATTATGTACCTGGCAAGTTTATTCCATCAGCAGCCTTCAGACAAACTCAACGTGCCAACATACATTTGGATTTCAAAATAAGGGAGGATTTTCCTGCTGTGTGACTGGTGAGGAGAGTTCTAAATATATAGAAATATAACAGAAATAATGGAGTCTTTGGTAATTTAAGTTAATTTATTTCCATCCATCCATCCACCTTCTTCCGTTTAATCTTGTATAGGGTTGCGGGGGGGGGGGGGGGGGGGGCTGGAGCCTATCCCAGCATCATTGAGCGAGAGGCAGGGTACACCCTGGACAGATCACCAGTCCATCGCAGGGCCAACACAGAGAGACAGACAACCATTCACTCCCACAGTCATACCTAAGGACAATTTAGAATCCCCAGTTTGATGCCAATTAACCAAACTTGAATGTTTCTGGTCTGTGCGAGGAAACGGGAGAAATCCCGGAGTAAACCCACGCAGACACGGGGAGAACATGCAAACTCCACACAGATCACTGTTGGTCAGGGGCTGGAATCGAACCCAGGATCCCCCAGCCAAGGGTGAGTTGCTGTGCTGCCGCAGTGCTAACCACTCCACCACCGTGCCGCCCAGTTTTGCATATGTGTTATTCCTTTAACCATTTTAGTCTCTTAATTTATTTCATTAAATATAATTTTATTGATTTTTTTCTCTTTGAAATTAGAGTTAAATTATTGTTCTGTTCTGGCTCTGCAAAATTATGGTCAAAAATGTAAATTGTACAGTGGGGCAAAAAAGTATTTAGTCAGCCACCAATTGTGCAAGTTCTCCCACTTAAAAGATGAGAGAGGTCTCCAATTTTCATCATAGGTATACCTCAACTATGAGAGACAAAATGAGAAAGAAAAAAAATCCAGAAAATCACATTGAAGGATTTTCAATGAATTAATTGGTAAATTCCTCAGTAAAATAAGTATTTGGTCACCTACAAACAAGCAAGATTTCTGGCTCTCACAGACCTGTAACAACTTCTTTAAGAGGCTCCTCTGTCCTCCACTCGTTACCTGTATTAATGGCACCTGTTTGAACTTATCAGTATAAAAGACACCTGTCCACAACCTCAAACAGTCAGACTCCAAACTCCACTATGGCCAAGACCAAAGAGCTGTCAAAGGACACCAGAAACAAAATTGTAGACCTGCACCAGGCTGGGAAGACTGAATCTGCAATAGGTAAGCAGCTTGGTGTGAAGAAATCAACTGTGGGAGCAATTATTAGAAAATGGAAGACATACAAGACCACTGATAATCTCCCTCCATCTGGGGCTCCACGCAAGATCTCACCCCGTGGGGTCAAAATTATCACAAGAACAGTGAGCAAAAATCCCAGAACCACATGGGGGGACCTAGTGAATGACCTGCAGAGAGCTGGGACCAAAGTAAGAAAGGCTACATCAGAAACACACTACGCCGCCAGGGACTCAAAATCCTGCAGTGCCAGACGTGTCCCCCTGCTAAGCCAGTACATGTCCAGGCCCGTCTGAAGTTTGCTAGAGAGCATTTGGATGATCCAGAAGAGGATTGGGAGAATGTCATATGGACAGATGAAACCAAAATAGAACTTTTTGGTAAAAACTCAACTTGTCGTGTTTGGAGGAGAAAGAACACCATACCTACTGTGAAGCATGGGGGTGGAAACATCATACTTTGGGGCTGTTTTTCTGCAAAGGGACCAGGATGACTGATCCGTGTAAAGGAAAGAATGAATGGGGCCATGTATCGTGAGATTTTGAGTGAAAACCTCCTTCCACCAGCAAGGGCATTGAAGATGAAACGTGGCTGGGTCTTTCAGCATGACAATGATCCCAAATACACCGCCCGGGCAACAAAGGAGTGGCTTCGTAAGAAGCATTTCAAGGTCCTGGAGTGGACTAGCCAGTCTCCAGATCTCAACCCCATAGAAAATCTTTGGAGGGAGTTGAAAGTCTGTGTTGCCCAGTGACAGCCCCAAAACATCACTGCTCTAGAGGAGACCTGCATGGAGGAATGGGCCAAAATACCAGCAACAGTGTGTGAAAACCTTGTGAAAACTTACAGAAAACGTTTGACCTCTGTCATTGCCAACAAAGGGTATATAACAAAGTATTGAGATGAACTTTTGTTATTGACCAAATACTTATTTTACCGAGGAATTTACCAATTAATTCATTAAAAATCCTTCAATGTGATTTTCTGGATTTTTTTTTCTTATTTTGTCTCTCATAGTTGAGGTTTACCTATGATGAAAATTGGAGACCTCTCTCATCTTTTAAGTGGGAGAACTTGCACAATTGGTGGCTGACTAAACACTTTTTTACCCCACTGTATAAGGAAAAGTCATTTTTACCACAATCTGTTTCAAATGACACGATCATCGGCAGCACGGGGGCCCCCCAGGGAACGGTTTTGGCTCCCTTCCTGTTCACCCTTCATACTGCGAACTTCTCACACAACACACTGCCATCTACAGAAGTTCTCTGATGACTCCGTGATCGTCGGCCTCATCTCCAACGGAGATGAAGCTGAGTACAGAGGACTTATCCAGGACTTCGTGGACTGGTGCCATCGGAACTGCCTCCAGATCAACGCGAGAAAAACTAAGGAGCTGGTGGTGGACTGCCGCAGGCAAGGACAACCCCTCACAGCACCAGTAAACATCCCGGGAACAGACATTGAGATGATGACATCCTACAAGTACCTGGGTCTTCATCTGAACAATAAACTCGACTGGTCACACAATACGGACGCACTCTATAAGAAGGGACAGCGCAGGCTGTTCCTACTGAGGCGGCTCAGGTCTTTTGGTGTACAAGGGGTGCTCCTGAAGACATTCTACGACACGGTGGTGGCATCAGCCATCACTTTTGGAGTGGTCTGCTGGGGCAGTGGCATTACAGCAGCTGATAGGAAGAGACTGAACAAACTGATCAAAAAAGCTAGCTCTGTCCTGGGGCAGTGCCTTGACCCAGTAGAGGAGAGAGAAGGATGGTGGCTAATCTGTCATCTCTGTTGGAGTCCGAGTCCCACCCTATGCAGGACATACTGAACGCACTGAGGAGCTCATTTAGCAGTAGACTACATCATCCTAGGTGCGCGACCGAGAGGTTTTGCAGGTCCTTCCTACCTACGGCTGTCAGACTTTATAACCTAAGCAGGGCTGCTCGCAGAGATAGCAAAAAAAATTTAAAAAATGTGACAAACTAATAGTACTGAATGCAAAAGACGCAATAGACTTACACAAATGGTCCCCTCCAGTATACAACTAGGACAGTATCAGTCACTATGGAAGGTGACAATATGTATGGGTACATATTCATACTATCTAGGATAACTAAATGGACGGTTATGCTGTTTATTGTATCTAGCTACAATGCTCCGCACTGTGTATATAGATTTATATATTTATGTGTACATATGTATATTCACTGCTCTTATTTTCTTATCTTCTAAATTATTGCTCTGAGTGTTGCTATCCCTGTGCTATTGCCATCCATCCATCTTCTACCACTTTTCCGGAGGTCCGGGTCACGGAGGCAGCAGTTCAAGCAGAGAAGCCCAGACTTCCCTCTCCCCAGCCATCTGCTCCAGCTCTTCAGAGAGGATTCCAAGGCATTCCCAGACCAGCTGGGAGACATAGTCTCTCCACCGAGTCCTGAGTCTGCCCCGGGGTCTCTTCCCAGTGGGACGTGCCTGAAGCACCTCAAGTGGGAGGCGTCCAGGAGGCATCCTAATCAGATGCCCATACCACCTCAACTGACTCCTTTCAATGTGGAGGAGCAGCGGTTCTACTCTGAGCCTCTCCCGGATGACTGAGCTCCTCACCCTATCTCTGAGGTGAGTCCAGCAATCCTACGGAGAAAGCTCATTTCAGCCGCTTGTATCCGCGATCTTGTTCTTTCGGTCATTACCCAAAGCTTGTGACCATAAGTGAGAGTAGGAACGTAGCTTGACTGGTAAATCGACAGCTTTGCCTTAGAACTAAGCTCCCTCTTTACCACAACAGACCGGTACAACGTCCGCATCACTGCAGATGCTGCGCCAATCCGTCTGTCAATCTCTCGCTCCATTTTCCCCTCACTCGTGAACAAGACCCCAAGATACTTAAACTCCTCCACTTGGGGCAGGAGCCTGTCCCCAACCCAGAGAGGACAATCCACCTTTTTCCGGCTGAGGACCATGGACTCGGAGGTGCTGATTCTCATCCCAGCTGCTTCACACTCAGCGGCAAACCGTCCCAGCAAGAGCTGTAGGTCATTGCTGGATGAAGCCAACAGGACAACATCATCTGCAAACAACAGAGATGAGATCCTGTGGTCACCAAGCATGACACCCTCCATTCCCTGGCTGCACCTAGAAATCCTGTCCATAAAAATTATGAACAGGATCAGTGACAAAGGGCAGCCCTGGCGGAGTCCAACTCTCACTGGGAATGACTCCAACCGAGTGTTGGCAATACGAACCAAACTCTCACAACGGTCGTACAGAGACCGAATAGCTCGTAACAACAAGCCTGATACCCCATACTCCCGAAGCACCCCCCACAAAAAACCATGAGGGACGCGGTCAAATGCCTTCTCCAAGTCCACAAAACACATGTAAACTGGTTGGGCAAACTCCCACGAACCCTTGAGAATTCTCGAGAGGGTAAAGAGCTGGTCCGATGTGCCACGGCCAGGATGAAAACCACATTGCTCCTCCTGAATCCGAGGTTTGACCAACGGCCGGACTCTCCTCTCCAGTAATTTGAGAGTACTTCCCAGGGAGGCTGAGGAGTGCGATCCCTCTAAAGTTGGAGCACACCCTCCGGTCCCCTTTTTCGAAGAGAGGAACCACCACCCCGGTTTGCCATGCCAAAGGCACTGCCCCCGACCTCCACGAAATGTTGCAGAGGCGTGTCAACCATGACAGCCCAACAACATCCAGGGCCTTGAGGTACTCAGGGCAAATCTCGTCCACCCCCGGGGCCCGGCCACCAAGGACATTTTTAACCACCTTGGCGACCTCAGCCCCTGTGATAGGCGAGTCATCCCCCTCGTCCACAAACCCTGCTTCCTCTGTGGAAGGCATATCAGTGGGATTGAGGAGATCCTCCAAGTATTCCTTCCACCGCCTGACAATATCCCCAGTCAACAGTGCCCCATCCGCACCATACACAGTGTGGACAGGGAGCTGCTTTCCCCTCCTGAGCCGCCAGACAGTTTGCCAGAATCTCTTCGAGGCCGACCGAAAGTCTTGTTCCATGGCCTCACCGAACTCCTCCCATACCCGGGTTTTTGCTTCAGCAACCACTCGAGCTGCACTCCGCTTGGCCTGCCAGTACACCTCAGCTGCTTCGGGAGTCCCACAAGCCAACCAAGCTTGATAGGACTCCTTCTTCAGCTTAATGGCCCCCCTCACCACTGGTGTCCACCACTTGGTTCGGGGGTTGCCACCACGAGATGCACCGACCACCTTGCGGCCACAGCTCTGGGCTGCTGCTTCAACAACAGAGGTAGAGAACATGGCCCTTTCAGACTATGTCTCCAGACTCCCTCGGAATGTGGTTGAAGTTCTTCCGGAGGTGGGAGTTGAAGACCTCCCGGACAGGGGCCTCAGCCAAACGTTCCCAGCACACCCCACTATACGTTTGGGTCTACCAGGTCTGAATGGCTTCCTCCCCTGCCATCGGATCCAACCCACCACCAGGTGGTGATCAGTTGACAGCTCTGCACCTCTCTTTACCCGGGTGTCCAAGACATACGGTTGCAGGTCTGATGACACGATAACAAAATCGATCATCGACCTGCGACCTAGGGTGTCCTGGTGCCAGGTGCAAATATGGACACCCTTATGCTTGAACACGGTGTTCGTTATGGACAAACTGTGGTTAGCACAGAAGTCCAATAACTGAACACCAATTGGGTTCAGATCGAGCAGGCCATTCCTCCCAATCACTCCCCTCCAGGTTTCACTGTCGTTGCCCACGTGCGCATTGAAGTCCCCCAGTAGGACAATGGAGTCTCCAAGAGGAGCACCCCAGTCACAGACTCCAAAAAGGGTGGGTACTCTGAGACATCATTTGGTGCATAGGCACAAATGATGGTCAGGACCCGTTTCCCAACCCGAAGGCGCAGGGAAGCAACCCTTTCATCCACCAGGGAAAACTCCAATATAGAGGCAGCAAGGTGGGGGGATACAAGAATACCCACCCCTGCTCGTCATCTCTCGCCCGGGGCAACTCCAGAAAAGGCCAAGCTCCAGCCCCTCTCCAGGAGACTAGTTCCAGAACCGGAGCTGTGTGTTGAGGTGAGGCCGACTATATCTAGCCGGTATCTCTCAACCTCGTACATCAGCTCAGGCTCCTTCCCCACCAGAGAGGTGACATTCCACGTACCAAAAGCCAGTTTAGAAAGCTTGGGATCAGTCCGCCAAGGTGTCCGCCTTTGACCGCCACCTAATCCACATAGCACTGGACCCCCATGATCCCTCCTGCAGGTGGTGAGCCCACTGGAGGGTGGACCCATGTAACTCCTTCAGGCTGAGCCCGGCCGGGTCCCATGGGTGGAAACCCGGCCACTAGACGCTAGCCTTCGAGTCCCTCCCCCAAGCCTGGCTCCAGGGTGGGGCCCCGGTAACCCCATACCGGGCGGGGTACACTGAATCCTTGATATAGAATTTATCATGAGAGTCTGTTGGATCGTTCTTAGTCTTGCCCTTCACCCAGGACCAGTTTGTCTTGGGTGACCCTATCAGAAGCAAATTGCCCCGGACAACATAGCTCCTGGGATCACTGGGGCACGTAACCCCCCCCCCCCCCACCACCACCACCACCACCACCATGATAAGGTGACGATCCATGAGGGGGCTGTGCTGTTGCAATCCTGGAATTTCCCCATTGTGGGACTAATAAAGGCTTATCTTATCTTAAATTTATATAAAAAAAACCCCAGTAATTTTCATTCATCTTCTTTCGCTTCATCCTTTTCAGGTCGCGGGGGGGCTGGAGCCTATCCCAGCATCTTTGGGCGAGAGGCAGGGTACACCCTGGACAGATCGCCAGTCCATCGCAGGGCAAACACAGAGAGACAGACAACCATTCACTCTCACAGTCATACCTAAGGACAATTTAGAATCCCCAGTTTGATGCCAGTTAACCTAACTTGCATGTTTTTGGCATGTGGGAGGAAACCGGAGAAATCCCGGAGTAAACCCACGCAGACACGGGGAGAACAGGCAAACTCCACACAGATCACTGTTGGTCGGGGGCTGGGATCAAACCCAGGATCCCCAGGCCAAGGGTGAGTTGCTGTGCTGCCACAGTGCTAACCACTCCTCCACTGCGCCTCTAATTTTATTTTAAAAAATAGACAAAAATTAGCCATAAAATGATCCACACATTTTCAATAAAGTCTCAAATGTACAAGTCAATTTTACAAGAGGAAATTATAAATTTGAGGAAAATGGTTCTAAGAAAAGTAGAAAACTGTAAGAAAATTATTATAAATTTGAGAAAAACCTCAAACCTTCAAGACTGAAGTCATTACTCAAGTTTTAAGTGGCTGCTCTTTGTACCCTTAACTAGAAATTTTTGGTTGTCTACTTTTATTAATTTCATAGCACTGCTTTTACATGAGTAGAATTTATGGCTACTATACCCACCTCTGATCATATAATTTAAGTACCATGAGTAAATTACTATTATGTTTTTTTCCCTTCCCTACACTCTCAAAGGAAACAAGAAACACTAGAATAAAACTACAAAAAAATACACATTTTTGTCATTTATGTAAACCATGAGGAAAAAAAAAAATCCTGCAGGACAAAACGTGACACTTGCTATTTTCTAACCTGTTTGTATACCACCATAGACAGAGAGAGAACCTGAATTAGACAGAGCTCAGAGAGGAAAAGATGAGACAGAAGAGAGGAGCCAAGGAGAGGAAAGTGTTCAGGCAGAGGGTCCAGGAGAGGTGAGAGCAGAGGAAGCAGAGAAGGATGACACCAGTAAAAAGTCCAAACATAGGACGTCTGGGTGGGACCCCAACTGGCCCAATATTCCAACATTCAAGCCTTGGTTGTACAATACTTCAAACTGTAAGTTCCCTATGCAAAGTTACTGTGAAAATTAAAAAAAAAAGAACAGTATAAAATTAACATGTTCCGGTTACAACAGTGTCATGTGTTTTCTGCCCCCCTCCCCCCCCAAAAAAAAGTTACCACCGTGCCAAGGTCTTTAAGCCAGAGGAAACATTGAACACTTTTCCCACAAATTTGGAATTTTTATCACATAAATTTGAGTCTTTTTTCTTGTAAATTACAAATATTTTTAAAATACAGTATGTTTGGAATTTTTTTTAATCATAATTGTGACATATTCCCCCATATAGTAAAGAACATTTTCCTTCAAGTTAATATATGCTAACGTGTAAGGCAGTGTTTCATCAAATTTCATCAAATAAAATTGATTAAAATTATTTTATCAACTAAAGCTAGAAATTAAACTAAAACTACAATTTTTACCCATTTCTATTGACACCTAATTTTAGTCCAGATTTAGTCTTGTTTAATCTTTGGGTGCTTTCACACCTAAATTTGGTTCGAATCAGTTGACAAGTTTGTTACTTTATATCATTTTCTCCTTGGTTCAGTCCCCTTTCATACAGGCAAAAATTGAGGTAGACCAAACTGTGTCATGTTAAATCTCGCAAAACTTATGCCAGAACATTCTCTGTTTTTATTGGTCAGATTTTTTTGCCGCGAGAACAGGAAAGGTAAATACAGGAAGTAGGATGACGCCCGTGTATTTATGCATTTCTGGGAGAAAATAATACAAATCGTAGTGTAATCTACAGGGGGTTTTCATCACCCTGGTTATCGTTTATTACATATGTGCATATACCACTTTTGGCAAATCGTAGAGTTTGAAAATGAAGCGCTGCTACGGATTGGGAAATGACATGTTAATGTTCATTAATCCTCCAGAACCGTGACGTGCTCAGCCACAGAAATTTTCAGAGATCTATCAGGTATGTACAGTGACACAAAATGTTTTACCATTTGCCGCTGGTCCTGTTTTAGTGTGGTTGCTTTCTCACCTGCAGGACCACACCAGAGTTCGCCATTTAATTCGAACTGTTTGTTTGTTTGTATGGTTGTTTTGGTATGCACTTGAGTACGATTACCGTGTTCTCACTAGACAAAAAGAACCGCACTAACGGAGAAACCAAACTTGAGTTCGATTGAAACGGACTTATGCCTGCAGGTGTGAAAGCACCCTTAGCCACAGTTTTATTTCAGTCTAGTTTTAGTCAGCTAAATAGTTTTAGACTAAATTAACACTGGTGCAAGGCATGCTAACATGTATGACGTATGAATGAATGAATGAATGAATGAATGAATTTTATTTATTTCGGATAGTACATTACAGGTTAAAAGAAACTGTATAATATAACAACAAGGTCAAATTAGACAAAGACTCCTCCTACTATACAATTCCACGTGAGTTATCCGAAATGGGTGATGGCTGAAGCCGCAGCTTATATTGCCCACCCATATTCCATCCAAGAATTCAAAGGAGAAAAAAGAGAAAACAAGAGCGATTACAATTTAAAACAAGGCTAAGACAAAATGTGACTGAGAGAAAAAGAAAACTGAGCTAGTCTAAGTTAAGCGGTTACTATTCAAAAACAAATCTAAGACAGAATGTCACAGAGAAAAAAAGAAAAAAAAGAAAAAACTAAGCTACAACACAACACAGGCTGGAAATGTCAATCCTTATGTGAGTTTACATGTCGTCTTGTAAATATGTTTGGAGTATTTCTTCCTTTAGTTTTTGTTTAAATTGTCCAAGCTTTGTACATGATTTTAATTCAGGTCCAAAATTGTTCCATAATCTGACTCCTTGCACTGAAATACAGTGTTGCTTGGTGGTTGTTCTCACTGTAGGCTTTTGAAATATACATGTTCCTCTGAAGTGATATCGTTTCTCCCTTGTTTGGAACAACTTTTGGATATTTGCGGGCAGTGATAGATTCTTCACTTTGAACATTATTATTGCGGTTTTAAAGTCAATCAGATCTTTCAACTTGAGAGTTTTTTGTTTAAGAAAAAGTGGGTTTGTTGGTTCCCTGTAAGCTGCTTTGTTGATTATTCTAATAGCTCTCTTTTGAAGCATAAAGAGTGGATATATGTTTGTTTTATATGTATTTCCCCATACTTCATTACAATATGTCATGTATGGGAGTATTAATGAATGGTACAAGGTGTATAGTGTGGGTTGATTCAGCAAATTTTTCACTCTGTGTAATATTGCAATTGATTTGGATACTTTACCTTTTATATAATTAATATGTGGCTTCCAACACAGTTTATCAATTATTACTCCAAGGAATTTAGTTTCGGATACCCTTTCAATCTCTACACCATTTACACTGAGTTTGGGTACTGGGTAGTTGTGATGGTTGTTAAAGACTATAAATTTTGTCTTGCTTAAATTGAGCGTTAATTTGTTTGAATTAAACCACAGTTTCAGCTTTCCTAATTCCTTTCCGAGTGTATCCAGAAGTTGTTCCAAATTGTTTCCACTGCATAGCAGATTAGTGTCATCAGCAAACAATATTAAGTCCATTTTTTCTGAAACTTTACATATATCATTTATATACATATTGAATAATAATGGTCCCAAAACTGAACCCTGTGGGACTCCACAGGTGACCTTCAGTAACTCTGAGTTTTTGCTGTTAACACATGCAAACTGATATCTATTCTTTAAGTAACTACTTAACCAGGACAGTGCTACCCCTCTAATACCACAATTTTGTAGTTTCTTTAATAATAGATTGTGATCTACTGTATCAAATGCTTTTTTAAGATCCAGGAATACTCCAACTGAATACTCTTTATTTTCAATGGCTGTTGATATTTTTTCTGTAAATTCCATTAAGGCATATGCTGTTGTCCTTTTGTATCTGAACCCATATTGCTGCTCACACAATAAATCATTCTTCAGTATGAAGTTGTCAATTCTCTCATAGAATATTTTTTCAAGTATCTTGGAAAATTGCGGTAATAGTGAAATTGGTCTGTAGTTGGAGAGTTCCCCTCTGTCGCCTGTCTTGTAAATCGGAATTACTTTAGCTATTTTCATTGCATTGGGAAATATACCTGATTGGAGAGAGAGGTTACAGATATACGTCAGTGGTTTCACTATGCTTTCGATAACAGTTTTGACTAGTAGCATGTCAATACCATCGCAGTCAGTAGATGTTTTACTTTTGAACGATTTAACAATTTCAATGACCTCTCTTTCGTCTGTGTTCTTTATGAAGATGGTGTCTTTTACAGCAGTGTTATTGCATATTGTATTACCTGTAGGCGCCGTAGTGGGTATTTCTCGGGCCAGTTTAGGTCCAATGTTAACAAAAAAATTATTAAATTCATCTGCAGGTGAAGCTATATTCACATACGGAGTCGATTTATTATTTTTTGGAATATTAGTTGGGTAGCTAGTATTTCTGCTTTTATTTCCAAGGATACTGTTGATTATTGTCCATGTATTTTTAATATTGTCTTTG
This sequence comes from Pholidichthys leucotaenia, assembly GCA_020510985.1. Classification (NCBI taxonomy): domain Eukaryota; kingdom Metazoa; phylum Chordata; class Actinopteri; order Cichliformes; family Pholidichthyidae; genus Pholidichthys; species Pholidichthys leucotaenia. Next base: position 7,276,114 of record CM035850.1, read on the forward strand.
TTTTTTTCCAGTTCTTTACTGTAATAGTCTCTTTTACTGCATCTTATTATATATGTTAACTTATTTTTGTATGTTTTATACCGTTGCTCTGCTTCTTTTGTCCTTTTCTTTATGAAAGCTTTATATAATAATTTTTTCTTTTTACACGCCTTTTGTAGTCCTTTGGTTAACCATGGTTTGTCAGCAAATTTGTGTTTAAGCTTTTTTTTTTAACTAATGGGCAGTTTTTTTCATAAAGAGTGGTTACAATGTTTATAAATGTGTCATAGGCTTCATTTACATCTGATACATAGACTTCTGTCCAGTCTTGCTTCAGCAAGTCCTCTTTAAAAGAACTGATTGCGTTTGGTGATTTGTGTCTGAACGATTTTGAGATTTTTTCTGGGTTGGGCCCCGTGTGGCCATGGATAAGTGCAAAGATTGGCAAGTGGTCGCTTATATCATTTATCAATAATCCACTTTCTATTTTCTTATCGAGAACATTGACAAACAGGTTGTCAATAAGTGTAGCAGAGTGAACTGTGATTCTACTGGGATGTGTTATTGTGGGATATAGACTCATGCTGTACATAGAGTTCATGAACTCTGTAACTACATTTTGTTGATGTGGATTAAGTAGGTCAATATTGAAATCTCCACAAATTGCTACCATTTTCTTACTAGTAATATTATTGTACAGCTCGACTAATTTATCTCTGAATGTCTCAATGCAAGTTCCCGGCGTTCTGTATATGCAGCTTATGATTAGATTTTTTGTTTTGTCTAGGTCAATCTCAACAGTAACACATTCCAAAATCCCTGGTAGTGCTGAGGATATTTCATTTACAAGCTTACATCTATATAGGTCATCAACATACAGTGCAACACCACCACCCTTTTTTTGAGATCTGTTAATGTTAAACATCTGATATCCCTCTATTGCCATCAGTGGAGCCTGGTCTTCATTAAGCCAGGTTTCCGAGACTGCAATGGCTGTGAATTTTCTGTTTAGCTGTTTTAAATAGTCCTGAATCTGTGAAGTTTTTGTTAAGACTTCTGCTATTGAAGTGTATTATTGACAGTTTACCATCTAATTGCACTTGACTTTTGAATTGCTTTTCAGTGTAATATTCACAGTGGTTATGAATATTATTGAAAAAGTGGTTATCGGGATCAATATCATTCTCCATCTCTTGTGGTTTATGTTCAGCATAGTGGCATATTTTTAGAGTTTGAGTTTCCTCACTCTGTGTTTCATAGACAGTGTTCTACGTATGCTACAATGTGTGAGGTATGCTAACATGTGTGAGGTATGCTAACGTGTGACACATGCTTTTTTTCTTTAAATTTAACCTTTATCTATACAGGGTAGTTCCATTGAGAGGCAACCTCTCTTTTCACATTCACACCTGGAAGCTGCCCAGGATAACCACAGACTACCTGTGGCCACTGAGCAGCTCTACTGGAGCAGTTGGGGTTAATGAGGGTGGAGCAAACACTGCTATGTGATCTGTCCCACCCAGATCTGATCCTGCCAGTCCAGGGATTGAACCGGCAATCTTCTGCTCATCAGTTCACATCCTAATCGTTAGGCCACCACTGCCCGCATGCTAATGTGAGAGGTATGCTAACATGCGTGAGGTATGCTAACGTGTGTGAGGTATGTCAGTGTGTGTGACATATGCTAACGTGCGTCACGTATGCTAATGTATAACATGTAAATTTGAGCCATTTATCTCAAAGTTTTAACTTTTTTTTAAATATTATATTTTTCCCTTTTAGTTCTCGTAAATTTTTATCTTTTAAGCTTTTCCTCCTAGTAATTTTTGAACTTTATCATAAATTTGATATGTTCCTCATCAAAACCGTTTTTGCTCAAAAATCTGCTCTGTAATCAGGACATCGCATGTTGGACAAACTGAAGGATGATCAGGTGACCTACAGTGGCTGCTCCACCATAATTAAATTTGAGGTAATTTTTTTTTTTCATCTCGTTCCTCCGTCAGACCGTCTCAGAGCACTGGTCCTCACTGCCATGACAACCCAGTGTGACGGTAGGTTTCTGAGGAGAGGAGGCTGCTCCCATGGGAAAATCCCTCACTGATCCCAGAGGGGCAGAGCCTCCAGGGTCACATGACCAACAGCAGCCAATCAGGAGTCGATGATTAGATTCAAACCGCGGGAGTCAGGTGAGGGACGACATGGGAACCGCAGAGGAGACGGCAGGACAGAGCAGTGTGGAGACGTTTGTCAAAAATGAGCAAAGACATGTCACTTTAACTTGTGACACTGGCAAAAATCAAGTTTTTTCTGTTGTTAACGTGTCTGTAACATGTTTCTTGTGATTTACAAGACGTATCAAGAGCAAAACCATTCCAAACTCCCAAGTATGTGTTTTTATGCTGTTAATGTCTGCTTAAGCCCCCCCCCCCCCCCAAAAAAAAGGCAGATTTGGACAAAGTGTTTCTAGCTATGTCAATATTCCTGTTTAGCCTGATTGGTTAGAGCATTGAGACCCCTACTTGACTCTCTCAGGGGAGAAGTCGAGGAGCAAACAGGAGCTCAGCTTTTGAAAAGTTGGGAAAGACGGCAGATTATCTGGGGGCGGTGGGGGGGGGGGGGGCTGAAAAGTTCATCATGGTCAAATTTGACCAAATGTGGTTTATTTTTCAACAAGTGCTGAGCCACCAATGGAAGAACTGTGTGGAAGGAAGGGGAAACTATGTTGAAAAATAAACCACATTTGGTCAAATTTGACCATGATGAACTTTTGAGCCGGTATGTGTTCAGTGTTTGGCTGTGAGCAAGAAATCCTTTTTTAAATTACATGTCTTACCCACAGACATGAAAATATGACAGCAATGATTAATTGTATTTGGAAGAACCTCAGTGTCCCTGCTGAAATACCAGAGAGGACATGGGTTTGCAGCCTGCATGCCAGGGGAAATGGCCCTGGTGTGCGTGGCGCAACAGCCAAGCGAGTATCGTCGTAGGTGAACCTGCGGAAGGATCATTCTTGGTGGAGTGGAGAGGCGGTTGCTGCCCAGCTGGAGGGCTCCCCTCGCCTCGCTGGGAGTACCTATTGGTGCGCCCCGCCAGCCGCCTCACCTCTTCCTGAAGCGAGCAGGGGAGAACGTTCCGAAGAAACTGAGCGCTCCTCAGCTCCTCCCTCGTCCCCCGAAGGAGCAGTCTCTGGTTATTCACTCACTGCGGATCATCTCGCTGAGGGCTGGTGAACAGTTCGCCTTGGAGCAGCTCGAAGCAAGGCGATCTCCAAAGGAAGGAGGCCGGGGAGCACCTCAGAGGTGAGCCGGCTGGCGGGCGCACTGGACCGAGGCGAACTGCTCCCTGGTGCTCAGTGAGGCAATCCACGGTGAGTGGGTAACCAGAGACCAGCTGAGAGCCTTCCAGCCTCCATGCCGGACTGAGCAGCAACTCTTCCGTGGGTTCACCTATGACAGTACTTCCTCAAGTTAGATCGCCTTCTCGGAGCCTTGTACAATGTCCTCATCATCTTCCAATGACTGGTGGGTGGACCTAAATAGAATATTCATAGATCTGTGCAGTCTTAAGCAGATCAAAGACAAACAGTGGCTATAAAAAGTCTACACACCCCTATTCAAGTGTCAGGTTTTTATGATGTAAAAAAAAAAAAAAAATGAGACCAAGTCATTTCAAAACTTTTCCCACCATTAATGTGACCTATATAACCTGTGCAACCCAATTGAAAAACAAACTGAAATCTTTTCAGGGGAAAAATAAACTTACAGTAACATGGTTGCATAAATATGCACACCCTTAAACTAATACTTTGTTGCACCACCTTTGGCTTTTATTACAGCAGTCAGTCTTTTTGGGTAGGAGTCTTGTCAGCATGGCACATCTTGATGTGGCAATATTTGCCCACACACTCCAAATCTGTCAGATTGTGAGGACATCTCCTGTGCACAGCCCTCTTCAGATCACACCACAGATGCTCAGTGGGATTCAGGTCTGGACTCTGGCTGGGCCATTCCAAAACCATAATCTTTTTCTGGTGAAGCCATTCTTTTGTTGATTTGGATGTGTGTTTTGGGTCATTGTTGTGCAGGAACATGAAGTTCCTCTTCATTTTCAGCTTTCTAGCAGAAGCCTGAAGGCTTTGTGCCAACACTGACTGGTATTTGGAACTGTTCATAATTCCCTCCAGCATGACTAAGGCCCCAGTTCCAGCTGAAGAAAAACAGCCACAAAGCATGATGATACCACCACCATGCTTCACTGTAGGTATGGTGTTCTTTTGGTGATGAGCAGTGCTGTGTTTGTGCCAAATCTACCTTTAGGAATTATGGCCAAAAAGTTCAAACTTGGTTTCATCAGACCATAACACATTTTCCCACACGTGTTTGGGAGATTTCAAATGTCCATCCAGCCATCCATCTTCTACCGCTTTTCCGGAGGTCCAGATTCAAGGTGACTTTATTAATACCCGTCACGGAGGCAGCAGTTCAAGCAGAGAAGCCCAGACTTCCCTCTCCCCAGCCACCTGCTCCAGCTCTTCAGAGAGGATACCAAGGTGTTCCCAGACCAGCTGGGAGACGTAGTCTCTCCACTGAGTCCTGGGTCTGCCCTGAGGTCTCCTCCCAGTGGGACGTGCCTGAAACACCTCAAATGGGAGGCGTCCAGGAGGCATCCTAATCAGATGCCCATACCACCTCAACTGACTCCTTTCAATGTGGAGGAGCAGCGGTTCTACTCTGAGCCTCTCCCGGATGACTGAACTCTTCACCCTATCTCTGAGGGTCAGTCCAGCAATCCTACGGAGAAAGCTCATTTCAGCCGCTTGTATCCGCGATCTTGTTCTTTCGGTCATTACCCAAAGCTCGTGACCATAGGTGACCTGTCCCCAACCTCTCTGGGTTGGGGACAGGCTCCTGCCCCAAGTGGAGGAGTTTAAGTATCTTGGAGTCTTGTTCACGAGTGAGGGGAAAATGGAGCGAGAGATTGACAGACGGATTGGAGCAGCATCTGCAGTGATGCGGACGTTGTACCGGTCTGTTGTGGGGAAGAGGGAGCTTAGTTCTAAGGCAAAGCTGTCGATTTACCGGTCAATCTACGTTCCTACTCTCACCTATGGTCATGAGCTTTGGGTAATGATTTCAAATGTGTTTTTACAAAATGCAGCCGGGCTTGGATGTTTTTCTTCGTAAGATAAGGCTTCTGTGTTGCCACCCTGGACGGGAGATTGTTGTCACATGTACTAATAAAAAGCCAGTACTTGTCAGAAATTCCTGCAGCTACTTCAGTGTTGCTGTCGACCTCTTGGCAGCCTTCCTGACCGATTTCTTTTCGTCTTTTCATCAATTTTGGAGGGACGTCCAGTTCTTGGTAATGTCACTGTTGTGCCATATTTTCTCCACTTCATGATGACTGTCTTCACTGTGTTCCATGGTATATTTAATGTCTTAGAAATTCTTTTGTACCCTTCTCCTGACTGATACCTTTGAACAATGAGATCCCTCTGATGCTTTGGAAGATCTCTGCAGACCATGACTTGAGCTGTAACAAAAATGTCAGGAAAAGCCTACTAGAACAGCTGAACTTTATTTGGGGTTAATCAGAGGCATTTTAAATGATAGCAGGTGTGTGCTGGCTCCCATTTAACATGAGTTTGAATGTGATTGGTTAATTCTGACGATCCCCCTCATGGATCGTCACCTTACCCCCTCATGGATCGTCACCTTATCGTGGTGGGGGGGTTTGCGTGCCCCAGTGATCCCAGGAGCTATGTTGTCCGGGGCAATTTGCCTCTGATAGGGTCTCCCAAGACAAACTGGTCCTGGGTGAAGGGCCAGACTAAGAACGATCCAACAGACTCTCATGATAAATTGTATATCAAGGATTCAGTGTACCCCGCCCGGTATGGGGTTACCGGGGCCCCACCCTGGAGCCAGGCCTGGGGGAGGGGCTCGAAGGCTAGCGTCTGGTGGCCAGGTTTCCACCCATGGGACCCGGCCGGGCTCAGCCCGAAGGAGTTACATGGGTCCGCCCTCCAGTAGGTTCACCACCTGCAGGAGGGATCATGGAAGTCCGGTGCTATGTGGATTAGGTGGCAGTCAAAGGCGGAGACCTTGGCGGACTGATCCCAAGCTTTCTAAACTGGCTTTTGGTACGTGGAATGTCACCTCTCTGGTGGGGAAGGAGCCTGAGCTGGTGTACGAGATTGAGCGATACCGGCTAGATATAGTCGGCCTCACCTCAACACACAGCTCCGGTTCCGGAACCAGTCTCCTGGAGAGGGGCTGGAGCTTGGCCTTTTCTGGAGTTGCCCCGGGCGAGAGGCGACGAGCAGGGGTAGGTATTCTTGTATCGCCCCACCTTGCTGCCTCTATATTGGAGTTTTCCCCGGTGGACGAAAGGGTTGCTTCCCTGCGCCTTCGGGTTGGGAAACGGGTCCTGACCATCATTTGTGCCTATGCACCAAATGATGTTTCAGAGTACCCACCCTTTTTGGAGTCTGTGACTGGGGTGCTGGAGGGTGCTCCTCCTGGAGACTCCATTGTCCTACTGGGGGACTTCAATGCGCACGTGGACAACGACAGTGAAACCTGGAGGGGGGTGATTGGGAGGAACGGCCTGCCCGATCTGAACCCGAGTGGTGTTCAGTTATTGGACTTCTGTGCTAACCACAGTCTGTCCATAACGAACACCATGTTCAAGCATAAGGGTGTCCATATGTGCACCTGGCACCAGGACACCCTAGGCCGCAGGTCGATGATCGATTTTGTTATCGTATCATCAGACCTGCGACCGTATGTCTTGGACACCCGAGTAAAGAGAGGTGCAGAGCTGTCAACTGATCACCACCTGGTGGTGAGTTGGATCCGATGGCAGGGGAGGAAGCCATTCAGACCTGGTAGACCCAAACGTATAGTGAGGGTGTGCTGGGAGCGTCTGGCTGAGGCCCCTGTCCGGGAGGTCTTCAACTCCCACCTCCGGAAGAACTTCAACCACATTCCGAGGGAGTCTGGAGACATGGAGTCTGAATGGGCCATGTTCTCCACCTCTGTTGTTGAAGCGGCGGCCCAGAGCTGCGGCCGCAAGGTGGTCGGTGCATCTCGTGGTGGCAACCCCCGAACCAAGTGGTGGACACCAGTGGTGAGGGGGGCCATTAAGCTGAAGAAGGAGTCCTATCAAGCTTGGTTGGCTTGTGGGACTCCCGAAGCAGCTGAGGTGTACCGGCAGGCCAAGCGGAGTGCAGCTCGGGTGGTTGCTGAAGCAAAAACCCGGGTATGGGAGGAGTTCGGTGAGGCCATGGAACAAGACTTTCGGTCGGCTTCAAAGAGATTCTGGCAAACTGTTCGGCGGCTCAGGAGGGGAAAGCAGCTCCCCGTCCACACTGTGTATGGTGCGGATGGGACACTGTTGACTTCAACTGGGGATATCGTCGGGCGGTGGAAGGAATACTTTGAGGATCTCCTCAATCCCACTGATACGCCTTCCACAGAGGAAGCAGGGTTTGGGGACGAGGGGGATGACTCGCCTATCACAGGGGCTGAGGTCGCCAAGGTGGTTAAAAATCTCCTTGGTGGCCGGGCCCCGGGGGTGGACGAGATTCGCCCCGAGTACCTCAAGGCCCTGGATGTTGTTGGGTTGTCATGGTTGACACGCCTCTGCAACATTGCGTGGAGGTCGGGGGCAGTGCCTTTGGCATGGCAAACCGGGGTGGTGGTTCCTCTCTTCAAAAAAGGGGACCGGAGGGTGTGCTCCAACTTTAGAGGGATCACACTCCTCAGCCTCCCTGGGAAGGTCTATGCCAAGGTACTGGAGAGGAGAGTCCGGCCGTTGGTCGAACCTCGGATTCAGGAGGAGCAATGTGGTTTTCGTCCTGGCCGTGGCACATCGGACCAGCTCTTTACCCTCTCGAGAATTCTTGAGGGTTCGTGGGAGTTTGCCCAACCAGTTTACATGTGTTTTGTGGACTTGGAGAAGGCATTTGACCGCGTCCCTCGTGGATTTTTGTGGGGGGTGCTTCGGGAGTATGGGGTATCGGGCTTGTTGTTACGAGCTATTCGGTCTCTGTACGACCGTTGTGAGAGTTTAGTTCGTATTGCCAACACTCGGTCGGAGTCATTCCCAGTGAGAGTTGGACTCCGCCAGGGCTGCCCTTTGTCACCAGTCCTGTTCATAATTTTTATGGACAGGATTTCTAGGCGCAGCCAGGGAATGGAGGGTGTCATGCTTGGTGACCACAGGATCTCATCTCTGTTGTTTGCAGATGATGTTGTCCTGTTGGCTTCATCCAGCAATGACCTACAGCTCTTGCTGGGACGGTTTGCCGCTGAGTGTGAAGCGGCTGGGATGAGAATCAGCACCTCCAAGTCCGAGTCCATGGTCCTCAGCCGGAAAAAGGTGGATTGTCCTCTCCGGGTTGGGGACAGGCTCCTGCCCCAAGTGGAGGAGTTTAAGTATCTTGGGGTCTTGTTCACGAGTGAGGGGAAAATGGAGCGAGAGATCGACAGACGGATTGGAGCAGCATCTGCAGTGATGCGGACGTTGTACCGGTCTGTTGTGGTGAAGAGGGAGCTTAGTTCTAAGGCAAAGCTGTCGATTTACCAGTCAATCTACGTTCCTACTCTCACCTATGGTCACGAGCTTTGGGTAATGACCGAAAGAACGAGATCGCGGATACAAGCGGCTGAAATGAGCTTTCTCCGTAGGATTGCTGGACTCACCCTCAGAGATAGGGTGAGGAGCTCAGTCATCCGGGAGAGGCTCAGAGTAGAACCGCTGCTCCTCCACATTGAAAGGAGTCAGTTGAGGTGGTATGGGCATCTGATTAGGATGCCTCCTGGACGTCTCCCACTTGAGGTGTTTCAGGCACGTCCCACTGGGAGGAGACCCCGGGGCAGACCCAGGACTCGGTGGAGAGACTATGTCTCCCAGCTAGTCTGGGAACGCCTTGGTATCCCCTCTGAAGAGCTGGAGCAGGTGGCTGGGGAGAGGGAAGTCTGGGCTTCTCTGCTTGAACTGCTGCCTCCGCGACCCGGACCTCCGGAAAAGCGGTAGAAGATGGATGGATGGATGGATGGATGGTTAATTCTGAACACAGCCACATCCCGTTATAACAGGGTGTGCATATTTATGCAAACAGGTTATTGTAAGTTTATTTTTTATTTTTCCCCTTGAAAGATTTCAGTTTGTTTTTCAGTTGGGTTGTACAGGTTATAGGTCACATTAATGGTGGAAAAAGTTTTGAAACAATTTATCTTGGTCTCATTTTTTGCATTTGAACAGGGGTGTGTAGACTTTTTATATCCACAGTAAAAGCTATTTTCAAGCCATTTTAAGGCAATGAAAGTTTTTTTTTTTGTGTGTGTGTGTGTATAAAAAACCCACAATATACTATTTTGTGCAAAACACACTAGGTTTTTTTTTAGGTGGTTTTAGAGCCACTGGAGTGCATCTTGAAGACTTTTTCTTCTAAACTTACGACCATTTTGACAACAAATTTAAGAAACTTTTCTGCTAAATTTGAGACGTTAAAAAAAAAGTTACTTCTCCCCCCTGTAACTAAGACTTTTTCATTTAAATTTCAGACTTTGATCTGGTAATTTTGGCATTTTCCCTCAGAAATTTAAGACTTTTCCTCAAATTTCACTTTTCTTCGGGTAAAATTTGAAACTTTTTCCTCGTACATTTGAGACTTTTTTCAGAAATTTGATTTTTTTCCTCATCAATTTTAGACTTTCTCATAAATTTGGAACTATTTTTCTCAAATTTAACTTTTCTTCTAGTAAATTTGAGGATTTTTAACTCAAATTTCAGACTTTATTCACTCATGAGGAAAAAAAAAAAGTCTGCAATTTATGAGGGGAAAAGTCCCAACTTATAAATTTAAGACTTTTTTTCTCAGAAATTTGAGACCTTTTCCTGATAAAGTTTAGATTCTTTCCTCATAAATTTAAGACTTTTTGTCATAAATTTAATACTTTTTCCACTCAGAAATTGCAGACTTCTTCCTCATAAATTTTAGGCTATTTTTCTCAAACTTTAGACTTTTTTCTCCTCATAAATTGCAAACATTTTCTCAGAAATTTGAAAGTTTTTTCCTCATAAAGTTGAGTGTTTTTCCCCTCATAAATCTAAGACTTTTTTCTCATAAATTTTAACCTTTTAGTAAATGTGAGCGCCCCCCCCCCCCCCCCCCCGTCAAATCCCGTTTCTTCTTTTTTGGTCAAAGCTGCTTGTGTCTCTGGAGTCTCAGATCCAAACTTCTTCCCATGACTCACTCACACTGACACACCGCACAGGCATGCCAAACATGCAAGCGCGCACACACACACACACACACACACACACACCCCTTCACCTGAGTCAGGCTCCGCCCACCTGCTCCCCCAAACAAGGCACCATAATTACCTGTCAGTTTTCCCACGAATCAAAACTCCCACACCAACAGGAAGCCATTGAGTAATCACAACTAAAATTATTGATATTAATATTAACATTAAACAGACACTACACAATAAAAGCATTTAAAAATGAGAAAAATTCATAAAATTACACAGGACAAATATATGAAATTTGTGACTTTTCTTGGTAAATTTGCAATTTTTTAAATATGTTGCATGCTGTTTAATTTGATTCACTGGATCCTTTTTTCCTGTAAATTTGCATAATTTTCTATGAAATTTTAATAATTATTTCATTGTAAATCTTTTTTTTCTAATAAATCTTCATCTTTTTAACTGTATTTTTGACATTAAGTCAGACGGCAGCAAACTTTCTTCAGTTAACCAGGACAAAACTGAAATTTTAGTCATCAGTCCTGAAGCTCAGAGAGAAATTTTTACCAAAATTACATCGACTGTCCTTTACTCCATTCCAACAGGTTCAGAATTTGGGCATCATTTTAGACTCTGAGCAAGGCTTTACTCCACATATTAAAAATGCAATACAAACAGGATGTTATCATCTGAAGAACAAAGCCTGAGTCTGCCCACTTCTCTCTTGAGCAAACACAGAGATACTGACATGTGCTTTTATCACCAGCCGTACTGATTACTGTAACGCCCTGTTCTCTGGTCTTCCCAAAAAGGCAGTTTCAAATCTGCAGCTATTACAGAATTCAGCTGCACGTGTTCTGACGAGGACCAGACAGCAGGCTCACATCACGCCAGTCTTAAAGTCACTGCATTGGCTCCCCGTGTCTTTCAGGATCAATTTTAAGGTTCTTTTACTGGTTTAGAAATGTCTACACGGTCTTGGGCCTTCTTATTTATCAGAACTACTTCTAACATGAGGCTTCATGGCCCCTGAGGTCCTCTGGCACTAGTCTTTTAATTATCCGTACCATCAGAACACGCACCCACGGTGAGGTGGCTTTTAGCTATTACGGCCCACGTCTGTGGAACAGCCTGCCGGAGAACATCAGGGCTGCTGAGAGTGTTCATGTTTTTAAAAGCAGGCTCAAGACCTACTATTTTAACCTAGCTCTGAACTAGCTTTGAAGTAGTTTTGAATTATTCATTCATTCATCTTCTTCCGCTTAATCCTTTTCGGGTCGCGGGGGGGGGGGGGGGGGGGGCTGGAGCCTTTCCCAGCATCTTTGGGTGAGAGGCAAGGTACACCCTGGACAGATCACCAGTCCATCACACGGCCAACACAGAGAGACAGACAACCATTCACTCTCACAGTCATACCTAAGGACAATTTAGAATCCCCAGTTTTTGATGTCAATTAACCTAACTTGCATGTTTTTGGCATGTGGGAGGAAACCGGAGAAATCCCGGAGTAAACCCACGCAGACACGGGGAGAACATGCAAACTCCACACAGATCACTGTTGGTCAGGGGCTGGGATCGAACCCAGGATCCCCCGGCCAAGGGTGAGTTGCTGTGCTGCCGCAGTGCTAACCACTCTGCCACCGCGCCGCCCAGTTTTGAATTAGTTTAGTTTTAATTTCTGATTTTAAACTTATTTTATGTTCTCACTATATTATTCACTTTGTATATTGTTCAATTTAAACACCATTACATTTTAAACTGAGTTTAAATGGGGGTTCATGATTATCTTTTTTATTATTATTGATGAGTGATAGTTTTATTCATCTTGTCCTGTCGCAGCTCCAGTGTTTCCTCATAGGGAGCCCTCCCACGTGTGTGTGTGTGTGGTGTAATTGTGCCATATTTTTAATTGTAAAGCAGTTTGTTCTCCAACCTTTTGTATGAAAAGTGCTACATAAACAAAGCTATATTTTACTGCAAATCTGCACTTTCATATTTTCCCCATTAATTTTTTATACTTTTTCTCCTAAATTTTCATATTTTTCCTGTTAAATCGTCACCTGTTTTTCGCCTGATTTTTCACCACTTTTTTTTTTAAATCTAATTTTTGGGAGACGACTGACCCCACACCATCACCTGTCAGTTCTCCAGACATTTTCCCATCACCTTTGTTTTTTCCCCCTCCCGTTCGTCACCTCACCGTTACGAAATCTCTGTTTTGCTCGACAAGCACCAACAGTTTTAAACCGTCACGCGGCTCTGACCCGGTTTAAACCTCAACTGCCACCGTCATGGGAGAGAAAAACTCAGGCTGGCTCCAAAATCTGCTGATTTGATGTCCTCTAAGAAATCAAATGTTCCTGAACAGCAGATTCATCACAGAAATAAAAAATAAGGTTTTCAGTCATGAATTTGTTCAGCCTTTTTGTCCCTAATATTTCTGCAGATGTCCCAGCTTTTTTTATTTTGCATTTCCACTATTACTCTTTATTAAACTAAAAATATTTTTTAACTTTAAAGTTTGCAACATTCTTCATTTTTTCCTCATCAATTTGTAAAATGTTTCATGTAATTTTGGGAGCTTTCTTCCTGTAAAACTGAAACTTTATTCTCATAAATTTACTAAATTTTCTTCCTAAATGAGAAACAATTTTCTTGTAAATATGCAGGTTTCTCTGTTTTCTCTCACACGATTTGGGAGTTTTTTCTGATTCTAGCACAGTTTTTTTTTTTAGTAAGTTTACAACATTGAAGATTCCATTCACTGCGCTATTCCCACGAGTCTTAATGAAATGTTTGTAGCTTTAATTATCACAGCATCACTGCCAATCATCTTTTGCAGCCTTCCTCAGAAAGGCTCGTTTCAGTGCACATCGTTTTTTGTAAATTGGAGACTTTTTTCCAAGTAAATTTTCGTCTTTCTCCATAAACTGGAAACTTTTTTTCTCATGGAGACTTGTAACCTCATAAATGTCATTTTTCTTCAAATAAATTTCAGATGTTTTTCCTCAAATTGCACAATTTTTTTCAATAAATCAGACTTTTTCAAGTAAAATTAGGACTTTTTTTCACAAATGAAAAGAAAACTTAAATTTTAGACTTTTCCCCTCATAAATTCAATTTTTTTCCTCATAAATTGGAGACTTTTTTCAGAAATTTAAGACTTTTTTGTCATGAATTGGAGACTTTTTTTTCTTCATGTCACTTTTCTTCACATTTAAGACATTTGTCTCATAAATTTGAGACTTTTTCAAGTATAATTTAGACTTTTTCCCCTTGTAAATTGCTGACTTTTTTTTCCCCAAGTAAATTTTAGACTTTTTTCCTCTCAGAAATTTGACTTTTTTTCCATAAACTGGAGACATTTTTCCTCATAAATGTCACTTTTCTTCAAATAAATTTAAAATGTTTTTCTCATAAATTGCAGACTTTTTCCAATAAATTAGACCTTTTTTCAAGGTGTGGGGGGTGAGGGGATACAGAAGATGAAAAGAACAGACATATAGAGAGCAAACAGCACCATGGGGACTCAATCTATGGGAGAGAACAAACAGATGTTAATGACCAGCAAAAAAAAATATTTCATTGAGAGTGAAAAAAGGAGTGAAGCCCAGTGCATTATTGGAGGTTCCCCGGCTGTCTAAACCTAATAGCAGCATAATTAAGGGAGGGTTCAGAAACACATGATCCCTCCCCAATTGTAGGCTATATCAAAAAGGAAGGTTTCAACCCTATTCTTAAAAACAGAGATCGAGTCTGACTCCCGAATCCAGATTGGCAGCTGGTTCCACAAGAGAGGAGCTTGATAACTGAAGGCTCTGCCCCCCATTGTACTTTTGGAGATTCAGAATCAGAATCAGAATCAGGTTTATTGCCATTGTTCATGTAGTACACAAACTAGGAATTTGTCTCGGTGCAATGCTGCAACATTAAACATGATAAGATAAGAGAAATAAACTATACATGTAATAAAGTGTAGGATAAGATTAAGTGATACTGGTCAACAGTTAAAATATATATTAGCCAGCAGCAGATACTGTGGAGAACTATATAGTGCAGTCGGTAATGCAGGAAGAAAACAGTGATGATTGACATGAGTCTGGTTGAGCTGCTGTACATGGTGCACGAGAGTCAATAAGTCACTTAGTGTTCAGCAGTCTAATGGCAGAGGGGAAGAAGCTGTTCATGTGACGGGAGGTTTTAGTCTGGATGGACCGAAGTCTTCTACCAGAGGGGAGGGGGGCAAACAGTACGTGACCAGGGTGTGAGGGATCGGCTATGATCCGGCCAGCACGCCTCCGGGTCCTGGAGATGTACAGATCCTGGAGAGATGGGAGCTTGCAGCCGATCACCTTCTCAGCAGTGCGCACGACGCGCTGCAGCCTTAGTCTGTCCCTGGCAGTGGCTCCTGCGTACCACACGGTTATGGAGGTGGTGAGGATGGACTCGATGATGGCTGTGTAGAACTGCACTAACATCTTGGTGGGTAGCTTGAGCTTCCTCAGCTGCCGCAGGAAGAACATCCTCTGCTGGGCTTTTTTGATGAGTGAGCTGATGGTCAGCTCCCATTTGAGGTCCCTGGTGATGGTAGTGCCTAGGAAGCGGAAGGAATCAGCAGTGGTGATGGGAGAGCCTGAGAGGGTGAGGGGGGGCAGAGGAGTAGTGACTTTCCTGAAGTCTACAATCATCTCCACTGTCTTCAGAGCGTTCAGCTGCAGGTTGTTATTGCTGCACCAGGACGCCAGCTGGGCCACCTCTCTCCTGTAGGCGGACTCGTCGCCGTTGGAGATGAGCCCGATGAGGGTGGTGTCGTCCGCAAACTTGATCAACTTGACAGACTGGTGGCTGGAGGTGCAGGAGTTGGTGTAAAGGGAGAAGAGTAGGGGGGAAAGTACACAGCCCTGGGGTGATCCGGTGCTGATGCTTCTAGATTCTAGGTATTACAAGTAATCCTGCATTTTGGGAGCGTAGTGCTCTGTTAGGATAATAAGGTAATATCAGATCTTTTAAATAAAAAGGAGCCTGATTGTTTAGAGCTTTGTAAGTAAGAAGAAGGATTTTAAACTTAATTCTAAACTCTATGGGAAACCAATGAAGGGAGGCCAGAACCGGAGAGATATGCTCTCTCTTTCTAGTACCTGTTAGAACTCTTGCAGCAGCATTTTGGATCAACTGAAGACCTTTTAGAGATGTTTTAGGACAACCTGATAATAAAGAGTTACAGTAATCTAATCTAGAGCTAACAAAAGCGTGGATCAGTTTCTCAGTATCACTCTGAGACAAGATGCTCCTCATCTTGGCAATATTACGCAAATGACAGAAGGCAGTCTTAGAAACGAATTTAATATGTGAATTGAAAAACAGATCTTGATCAAAAATAACTCCAAGGTTCCTCACAGAGGTATTAACCTCTTGTGCTCCGTTGTACCGCGGATGGGCAAGTCTCTGCGTCCTAGAGCGCACGAGAGCGCCCTCGTGCGCTCTAGGACGCATGGTGGTGATGGTGATGTAGTGGCGTCCAAGCGCGCACTGAAAATAAAAGCTGCAGACACAGCCGCGAACAGATTAGTTCATCTGATTGACCTCTCATTCGACTAATAAGAGCCTTGAATTGGGTTTCTGAAACCTTGAAGAACCAATGAATGAAAACCTAGGAAGGAGGACCCGCCTAATGTGAATGCAGGAGCCAATTGAAGCACAGAAGTTCGGGCTGGGTGAAGAGAGACTTACTGCTGCAACAGATGAAAATAAGGACGCTGGAAGAACCTGCTACAGACCCAGCAGAGACCACCCACAAGTGCGACCTGCACTCATTCCAGCAGAATAGACGTTTAGGATTCTCTTCCGTCATCATAGACCGACGGAGGCCGACGACAAAGGTCGTAAATCATTTGCCAAAACCGCAATAATGGAATTATGTTTTGACCGGGATCCATGAATCAGAATCAGATTTATTGCCATTGTTCATGTAGTACACAAACTAGGAATTTGTCTCGGTGCCATGCTGCAACATTAAAAACACGAAGAGATAAAGAGATAAACTTTAAAAAAAAAAAAAAAAGACTAAAAACATGCAATAAGTGTAGAATAATAAGTAATAATAATAATAATGAGTAATACTAGTCAAGGCAGATTTAAATAAATTAGCAAGTAGCAGATAATATGGGGTACCACAGTGCAGTCAATAATGCAACAGAAAAACAGTGATGAACGACATGAGCTGCTGTATATAGTGCACAAGAGTCAGTAAGTCACTTAATGTTCAGCAGTCTGATGGCAGAGGGAAAAAAGCTGTTCATGTGCCGGGAGGTTTTAGTCTGAATGGACCGAAGTCTTCTACCTGAGGGGAGGGGGGCAAACAGTACGTGACCAGGGTGTGAAGGATCGGCTATGATCTGGCCTGCACGCCTCCGGGTCCTGGAGATGTACAGGTCCTGGAGAGATGGGAGCTTGCAGCCGATCACCTTCTCAGCAGTGCGCACAACGCGCTGCAGCCTTAGTCTGTCCCTGGCAGTGGCTCCTGCGTACCACACGGTTATGGAGGAGGTGAGGATGGACTGGATGATGGCCGTGTAGAACTGCACTAACATCTTGGTGGGTAGCTTGAGCTTTCTCAGCTGCCGCAGAAAGAACATCCTCTGCTGGGCCTTTTTGATGAGGGAGCTGATGGTTGGCTCCCATTTGAGGTCCCGGGTGATGGTGGTGCCCAAGAAGCGGAAGGAATCTGCAATGGTGATGGGAGAGCCTGTGATGGTGAGGGGGGGCAGGGGGGTTGTGACTTTCCTGAAGTCCACAATCATCTCCGCTGTCTTCATGAGCGGACCAGGGTCGCGTTCATCTGACAATGGGGAAGAGAAGTTCGCCAGGACAATGTGGCTGTGAAGAGGTAAGGTGTTATAAGCTAAATTATTTATCCCTGAAAACTGTAATCAAAAAATGACTTTTGACCGATCGGTAAATTACAACTGTACGCGGCGCACGCACTTCGTACTTCGTGCGCCGCGTTACACGGTTCTTCGCCGCCTCTGAACCGTGAACGCCCCCCCCCCCCACCGCTACGATTCTGTAGCGGGGGGGTGGGGGGAGCCGCGGTCACAGCGTTGCTGTGGAAACATGCCACATCCGAGTGTAATCCGCCATATAGCGAGGGCCGATCTCCGTCCTCTGTAGCGGGGGGGGTGGGGGGACAACCCCCCCCACACACACACACAGCCCTGAATGTGACCTTTCATTTGAGCCCAAGATGAAGCTTCTATGTTGAATCATTCAAAAGTTATAGATGTTTTTCCAAACTGTGCCATTTGGCACAATTTGGCACAGTGTGGTCTATATTAATCATATATTCCATAACCTACATATGTTGAAGCATGTGAGAATGTTTGGTGATTACATATGTAAGGCGACTTCACACCTCAGAACAGGACAAAGAGTCTCAACCGCCAGTGAAGATTAAAGAGCTTCCCAGGCACTGCGGTGGAGACCAGAGGAGCTGCCTTGACCCCCTGGGCCATGAGGAGGAGTACGAAGATAATGGGGGGATTAAGATAATGAGGGATGTCAGCTTTTGATATGCATGTCTTTTGTTATGTGCAAGTATAAGTTAATAGAGCCGAAGGTGTTCAGTCTCTTTTTCCTTCTTCTGCTGCTGCACTCAGATGAGACTTGTTAGAGGAGCTGATAATAAACTTTGGTTTATATATCACATCGCCTCGTTATTTCAAGCTCTTCTACACTGGTGACCCTGACGCGAGTGTGGACCAGAGGCGTTCCCCCGCGATCGACTCATCTGTGGCGACCCAGGCAGACGCCGGCGCCCATGCAGACAGGGGAACAGTTGGACGACGTTCCCCCACGGCAGAAGTGATAGAGAGGGCTCAACCGAGCACCAGCGCCGCGGAGAGAGCCGAAGCAAGGCACTCTCACCCTGCGGACACAGCAGTGACGGTCTACACAAACGCCGTCACCGCCAACCTGCCGGACTTCTGGCAGGAAGACCCCGCATCGTGGTTTCTGCAAGTTGAAGCCCAGTTTGCACTTGCGGGCATCACGGCTGACGATACAAAGTTCTATCACATCGTCGCCAAACTCAACGCCGCCACTTCGAGATGTGCGCGGAGCATAATCCAACGGCCGCCGGCCCAGGACAAATATGAAAAACTGAAAGCGACCATCGTGGCAAATTACGTCCCCTCAGCCGAGGAGAGAGCCGAGAGGATCCTGGCGGTTTACGGCCACAGAGGAGGCAGACCCAAGGCCCTCATGGAGGACTTACTGCAACTTAAAGAAGAGGACAATGACAACTTCCTCTTCCATTTCATATTCCTCAGTACGCTGCCGCCACACATGAGAGGGACGCTGGCCAACATGCGATGCAGCACCCAGCAAGACTTCCGCACGCTAGCTCACGAAGCTCAACGGCTCGTCAACGCCTGCAAGGAGCAGACACCCACAGCAGCATCCGCAGTCCTCAACGCTGATGTCCGGAGCCACGGGGAGCCACAAATCACTGAGCAGAGCCAGCCCGCGGTGACAGCGACACGGCAAGGACGCAACAGACGGAGCGACGTTTGTTATTACCACCACCGCTTCGCCAAGAAGGCTTACAAATGCGTTCCCCCCTGCAAATTCACAATTTTGGGAAAACACCGAAGCCGAGAGCCGTTAACAGCGGCGGTTCTCGGCGAAAAAAGCAAGCGTTTATATGTGATGGACGGACACACCGGCAAGCGGTTCCTTATCGACACGGGAGCTCAACTAAGTTTTGTCATGCCCTCCCAAGCAGACCGGGCCATGGGCCCCCGGGGCAATGGAGCGGTGGCAGCCAACGGCTCCACCATCGACACTTTTGGCGAAAAGAGCCTGCACCTCTGCATCCACGGCCGCAACTACAGATGGACATTTGTGGTAGCGGCGGTGAGTTTTAACTTGTTGGGCGCAGATTTTTTGTGTGCACATGGGTTATTAGTTGATCTAGCGAACAGGCGCTTGGTTAATGCACTGTCCTTTGCTTCTATTCCCTGCTCAGCTCGACTTTCTCCACCACCCGTGCAGGCTAGCGTCACCACAGCAGGAGATAAGTTTGATCAACTCCTCACCCAATTTCCAGCACTCACAATTCCCAAATTCTCAGCCACAGTGGCTAAACACGGGGTTGAACATTTTATTCCCACAACGGGCCCACCTGTATTTGCCAAAGCTCGGCGCTTAGACGCGGCCAAGCTCGCCATAGCTCGGGACGAGTTTACTACCCTTGAAAAATTAGGCATTATCAGATGCTCGAAAAGCCCCTGGGCCTCACTACTTCACATGGTTCTGAAATCTGACGGTTCTTGGAGAGCGTGCAGCGATTACCGTAGATTAAACAATGCGACAGCGCATGACCGCTACCCAATTCCTCACATTCAAGATTTTTCACTGCATCTGGCGGGTGCGCGCATTTTTTCAAAAATAGACCTGGTCCGCGGTTATCATCAAGTCTCAGTTCGAGCAGATCCATCCATCCATCCATCTTCTACCGCTTTTCCGGAGGTCCGGGTCGCGGAGGCAGCAGTTCAAGCAGAGAAGCCCAGACTTCCCTCTCCCCAGCCACCTGCTCCAGCTCTTCAGAGGGGATACCAAGGCGTTCCCAGACTAGCTGGGAGACATAGTCTCTCCACCGAGTCCTGGGTCTGCCCCGGGGTCTCCTCCCAGTGGGACGTGCCTGAAACACCTCAAGTGGGAGGCGTCCAGGAGGCATCCTAATCAGATGCCCATACCACCTCAACTGACTCCTTTCAATGTGGAGGAGCAGCGGTTCTACTCTGAGCCTCTCCCGGATGACTGAGCTCCTCACCCTATCTCTGAGGGTGAGTCCAGCAATCCTACGGAGAAAGCTCATTTCAGCCGCTTGTAT
This sequence comes from Pholidichthys leucotaenia, assembly GCA_020510985.1. Taxonomy (NCBI): domain Eukaryota; kingdom Metazoa; phylum Chordata; class Actinopteri; order Cichliformes; family Pholidichthyidae; genus Pholidichthys; species Pholidichthys leucotaenia. The sequence goes on from CM035850.1 coordinate 7,296,253, forward strand.
CCGCGATCTCGTTCTTTCGGTCATTACCCAAAGCTCGTGACCATAGGTGAGAGTAGGAACGTAGATTGACTGGTAAATCGACAGCTTTGCCTTAGAACTAAGCTCCCTCTTCACCACAACAGACCGGTACAACGTCCGCATCACTGCAGATGCTGCTCCAATCCGTCTGTCGATCTCTCGCTCCATTTTCCCCTCACTCGTGAACAAGACCCCAAGATACTTAAACTCCTCCACTTGGGGCAGGAGCCTGTCCCCAACCCGGAGAGGACAATCCACCTTTTTCCGGCTGAGGACCATGGACTCGGACTTGGAGGTGCTGATTCTCATCCCAGCCGCTTCACACTCAGCGGCAAACCGTCCCAGCAAGAGCTGTAGGTCATTGCTGGATGAAGCCAACAGGACAACATCATCTGCAAACAACAGAGATGAGATCCTGTGGTCACCAAGCATGACACCCTCCATTCCCTGGCTGCGCCTAGAAATCCTGTCCATAAAAATTATGAACAGGACCGGTGACAAAGGGCAGCCCTGGCGGAGTCCAACTCTCACTGGGAATGACTCCGACCGAGTGTTGGCAATGCGAACTAAACTCTCACAACGGTCGTACAGAGACCGAATAGCTCGTAACAACAAGCCCGATACCCCATACTCCCGAAGCACCCCCCACAAAAATCCACGAGGGACGCGGTCAAATGCCTTCTCCAAGTCCACAAAACACATGTAAACTGGTTGGGCAAACTCCCACGAACCCTCAAGAATTCTCGAGAGGGTAAAGAGCTGGTCCGATGTGCCACGGCCAGGACGAAAACCACATTGCTCCTCCTGAATCCGAGGTTCGACCAACGGCCGGACTCTCCTCTCCAATACCTTGGCATAGACCTTCCCAGGGAGGCTGAGGAGTGTGATCCCTCTAAAGTTGGAGCACACCCTCCGGTCCCCTTTTTTGAAGAGAGGAACCACCACCCCGGTTTGCCATGCCAAAGGCACTGCCCCCGACCTCCACGCAATGTTGCAGAGGCGTGTCAACCATGACAACCCAACAACATCCAGGGCCTTGAGGTACTCGGGGCGAATCTCGTCCACCCCCGGGGCCCGGCCACCAAGGAGATTTTTAACCACCTTGGCGACCTCAGCCCCTGTGATAGGCGAGTCATCCCCCTCGTCCCCAAACCCTGCTTCCTCTGTGGAAGGCGTATCAGTGGGATTGAGGAGATCCTCGAAGTATTCCTTCCACCGCCCGACGATATCCCCAGTTGAAGTCAACAGTGTCCCATCCGCACCATACACAGTGTGGACGGGGAGCTGCTTTCCCCTCCTGAGCCGCCGAACAGTTTGCCAGAATCTCTTTGAAGCCGACCGAAAGTCTTGTTCCATGGCCTCACCGAACTCCTCCCATACCCGGGTTTTTGCTTCAGCAACCACCCGAGCTGCACTCCGCTTGGCCTGCCGGTACACCTCAGCTGCTTCGGGAGTCCCACAAGCCAACCAAGCTTGATAGGACTCCTTCTTCAGCTTAATGGCCCCCCTCACCACTGGTGTCCACCACTTGGTTCGGGGGTTGCCACCACGAGATGCACCGACCACCTTGCGGCCGCAGCTCTGGGCTGCCGCTTCAACAACAGAGGTGGAGAACATGGCCCATTCAGACTCCATGTCTCCAGACTCCCTCGGAATGTGGTTGAAGTTCTTCCGGAGGTGGGAGTTGAAGACCTCCCGGACAGGGGCCTCAGCCAGACGCTCCCAGCACACCCTCACTATACGTTTGGGTCTACCAGGTCTGAATGGCTTCCTCCCCTGCCATCGGATCCAACTCACCACCAGGTGGTGATCAGTTGACAGCTCTGCACCTCTCTTTACTCGGGTGTCCAAGACATACGGTCGCAGGTCTGATGATACGATAACAAAATCGATCATCGACCTGCGGCCTAGGGTGTCCTGGTGCCAGGTGCACATATGGACACCCTTATGCTTGAACATGGTGTTCGTTATAGACAGACTGTGGTTAGCACAGAAGTCCAATAACTGAACACCACTCGGGTTCAGATCGGGCAGGCCGTTCCTCCCAATCACCCCCCTCCAGGTTTCACTGTCGTTGCCCACGTGCGCATTGAAGTCCCCCAGTAGGACAATGGAGTCTCCAGGAGGAGCACCCTCCAGCACCCCAGTCACAGACTCCAAAAAGGGTGGGTACTCTGAAACATCATTTGGTGCATAGGCACAAATGATGGTCAGGACCCGTTTCCCAACCCGAAGGCGCAGGGAAGCAACCCTTTCGTCCACCGGGGAAAACTCCAATATAGAGGCAGCAAGGTGGGGCGATACAAGAATACCTACCCCTGCTCGTCGCCTCTCGCCCGGGGCAACTCCAGAAAAGGCCAAGCTCCAGCCCCTCTCCAGGAGACTGGTTCCGGAACCGGAGCCGTGTGTTGAGGTGAGGCCAACTATATCTAGCCGGTATCGCTCAATCTCGTACACCAGCTCAGGCTCCTTCCCCACCAGAGAGGTGACATTCCACGTACCAAAAGCCAGTTTAGAAAGCTTGGGATCAGTCCGCCAAGGTCTCCGCCTTTGACTGCCACCTAATCCACATAGCACCGGACTTCCATGATCCCTCCTGCAGGTGGTGAACCTACTGGAGGGCGGACCCATGTAACTCCTTCGGGCTGAGCCCGGCCGGGTCCCATGGGTGGAAACCCGGCCACCAGACGCTAGCCTTCGAGCCCCTCCCCCAGGCCTGGCTCCAGGGTGGGGCCCCGGTAACCCCATACCGGGCGGGGTACACTGAATCCTTGATATACAATTTATCATGAGAGTCTGTTGGATCGTTCTTCGTCTGGCCCTTCACCCAGGACCAGTTTGTCTTGGGAGACCCTATCAGAGGCAAATTGCCCCGGACAACATAGCTCCTGGGATCACTGGGGCACGCAAACCCCCCCACCACGATAAGGTGACGATCCATGAGGGGGTTCGAGCAGAGGACATTCCTAAAACAGCTGTAATAACCCCTTTCGGCCTTTTTGAATTTTTGCGAATGCCTTTCGGCCTCAAAGGCGCGGCTCAAACCTTTCAGCGGATGATGGACGCAGTATTATGCGACCTCCCTTTTGTTTTCGTCTACCTCGACGATATGCTGGTAGCCAGCCCGTCTGAGGAAGAACACGAGCAGCATCTCACTATGGTTTTTCAGAGGCTAGAAGAGCACGGGTTAATAATCAATCCAGCCAAATGCAAATTCGGCGTGCCACAAATTGATTTTTTAGGACACAGAGTTTCTCCGAAGGGGGCAGTTCCACTTCCAGACAAAGTTCACGCGATAAAAAGTTTCCCACGGCCACAAACGGTCAAATCGCTGCAAGAATTTTTAGGAATGGTTAACTTTTACAACCGTTTCCTCCCCCACGCAGCTCAGCTTATGCAGCCCCTATATGACGCACTCAGAAAACAAAAACCTTCCAATGCGGTCGAATGGACCCCGGAGCGCGAACGCGCCTTCGCGGAAGTAAAAAGCGCCCTAGCTAATGCCACATTGTTGGTTCACCCCGATCCCTCGGCCCGCATTGCGCTAACCACAGATGCTTCGGACCTAGCTATAGGGGCAGTTGTAGAACAACATGTCAGCGGAATCTGGCAACCTTTGGCATTCGTCAGCAAATCGCTAAACCAAACTGAGCGTAAATACAGCACTTTTGACAGGGAGCTGCTAGCGCTTCATTTATCCATCCGCCACTTCCAGTTCTGGTTAGAAGGGCGGAGTTTCACGGCTTTTGTAGACCACAAACCGCTCACCTTTGCTATGGCTAAAATTTCCGAACCGTGGTCAGGCAGGCAACAAAGACAGCTGGCTGCGATTTCAGAGTTCACCACAGACATTCGACATGTGGCAGGCAAACTTAACGTGGTAGCAGACTGCCTCTCTCGCGCTGTGACATCGCCACAGCGCGAGGAGACAGATTATACTACCTCAGCCGCTGAACTCTTTGCCAACGCAGACACATACGCAGCACCAATCCATGCAGGGATAGATTATGCAGCCATGGCAGAGGAACAAAGTAGTGACGCGGACGTGCGCGCACTCCTGTCTGGACCAACAGGGTTAAGGCTGGAGGAAAGGGGTTTACGCGACGGCGTGCCCCCCTAATATGCGACATCTCAACCGGCCGACCTCGCCCGTTAGTCCCAGCTACATGGCGCCGCCATATTTTCGACTCAATTCACTCCCTCGCGCACCCAGGTGTGCACGCCTCGGTTAAAATGGTTGCCGAAAAGTTTGTGTGGCCTGGCCTGCGCAAAAACGTAAGAGAATGGGCAAAAACTTGCATTTCTTGTCAGCGCGCCAAAATACACAAACACACAAAAGCCCCTCTGGAGCCTTTTCCAATCCCTGCTAGAAGGTTCGACCACGTTCATGTCGACCTCGTGGGACCACTACCTTCCTCCCAAGGTTTCACACACCTGTTAACAATGATAGACCGCACCACGCGCTGGCCAGAGGCAGTCCCTCTGGCGTCAACCACAGCGGAGGAAGTCGCTCGCGTTTTTTTGACAAACTGGGTGGCACGTTTCGGCGTCCCATCGGACATCCCGTCCGATAGGGGGCCTCAATTTGTCTCGGAGCTTTGGTCAGCCATGGCCAGCAGCTTAGGGGCGACAATTCACCGCACCACCGCTTATCACCCTCAGGCTAATGGGTTATGCGAGCGTTTTCACAGATCTTTAAAGGCCGCCCTCAGAGCCTCACTAACGGATACAAATTGGGTAAATAAACTTCCCTGGGTTTTACTGGGGTTGCGTGCTGCGCCCAAAGAGGATCTAGACGCCTCTCCAGCAGAATTAGTTTTTGCACAACCTCTCAGGCTCCCAGGTGAATTTTTACCAGAGAACCCAGAGCCAGGGCATTTTCCAGCCCCGAGGTTTTTAGGCAGCAATGGACCGGACTCTCTCCCCGGACCGGCACATCACTCTTTTCCACGGGTTTTTGTCCCACAAGCTTTAAAGAACGCTGAATTCGTTTTTGTTAGGCATGAAGCTTTAAAACCAACTTTCCGCCCACCATACGATGGGCCATTCAGAGTGCTGGAACCTGGTTGTGCTTGATTTTGGGGATAGAAAAGAAAAAGTCAGCATTGACAGACTTAAACCTGCCTTCTTGTTGAGAGACGAGCCTGCACGGTTGGCGAGAGCACCTCAGCGGGGTAGACCCCCCAAGAGAAAAGACTCAGCCCCCCTGCAGGGAACAAATAATCACTCTCCTCCCCAAGCTGCAGATTCCTTACAGGAAGGTCCCAGCAGGACGCCCAAGCGGACCCACAGCAGATTCGGGAGAAGATTAAAACCCAGACGGCACAGAGACTGATGCAAACTACTCAACAGTTGTTCACTAATTGTGCTGTAACAGTTTAGGACTGACTTGTGATTTTACTATGCTGTTATGATTACCACTGAACTCTCTTAGGAGCATGGCTGCTGGAAAGTTTCTTCTGTGGCAAGAGGTGTAGCAGTTAGTATGTCATAGTAATTATCTTAAACTGTGAATTTTTCTATTGTCCTTTTCTTAGTCGTTTGGGGGGGGGCTGTGGTCTATATTAATCATATATTCCATAACCTACATATGTTGAAGCATGTGAGAATGTTTGGTGATTACATATGTAAGGCGACTTCACACCTCAGAACAGGACAAAGAGTCTCAACCGCCAGTGAAGATTAAAGAGCTTCCCAGGCACTGCGGTGGAGACCGGAGGAGCTGCCCTGACCCCCTGGCCCATGAGGAGGAGTACGAAGATAATGGGGGGATTAAGATAATGAGGGATGTCAGCTTTTGATATGCATGTCTTTTGTTATGTGCAAGTATAAGTTAATAGAGCCGAAGGTGTTCGGTCTCTTTTTCCTTCTTCTGCTGCTGCACTCAGATGAGACTTGTTAGAGGAGCTGATAATAAACTTTGGTTTATATATCACATCGCCTCGTTATTTCAAGCTCTTCTACACACAGTTCCAAAATGCCTGGGAACAACCTGAGAACAAAGCTGTGTAATATATTCATTTTTTGTGGTATTGTTACAAAATTTGGACCTCAGCTGGATAACGATTGGTTCTACATTTCTGTTGCATTTTCCAGCCCGGATCTGAAGCTGTGTGTTATTTGCAAGCATTTGTATCCAAAAAAACACCCAGGCCAAATTTATTTTCTTTAAGTTCACTATGTTTAGATGACTGTAACTCAGTGGCCGGAGCACTTAGAGAGATCATGTTTTTTTTGCCAAAAAATTCAAAGTGTTTTCTTTTAAATGAGACCAACCCCATGAAGATGCTGCAAAGGGTTGAATAACAGCTTTCGATTTACTTTGGGCACATTATTTTTTGGCGTTTTTAGGAAAATTGACCGGAGTGCAAGGGGTTAAGAGAAAGAGTAACTGCATCCAAACTTAGTTTGATTTGGAAAGGTATTTCTAAGGTTTTTTGGACCAACAAGAATGACTTCAGTCTTATCTGAATTTAATAGCAGGAAATTACAAGTCATCCAAGCTTTGATTTCCTTAAGACAGGCTTTTAACTTGGCTAATTGATTACTATCATCTGGCTTCATTGACAGGTATAATTGTGTGTCATCTGAATAACAATGAAAATGTATACAGTGCTTCCTAATAATGTTGCCTAACGGAAGCATATATAAACTAAAAAGAGTAGGGCCGGACTTCCGGTTATGGCGGCCACGTAGGAAGACATGTTTCGCCCTGCTCTGCTCCTAAAGATAAAAAGTCGGCAAATAACTCTCTCATTTGGAACAAAGCCTATCCCAGTGTTTGGGCGAGGATATGCCGGTAAAGCCTAAGGCTGGGAAATCAGGTGGAGGAAAAACTGAACCGCCAAAACAGTCCAAGTTAACGGACTTTCATGTTCGTGACGAAGCAGAAAAATCTTCAGATATGGCGGAGCAAGCTAGTGGCGGAGCGGTGACTGCTGGCGACGGCACAGGTGCGGTGCTCGCCGCCATTAGCTCAATGAGAGCAGACTTTTCCGCTAAATTTGATGGGATTATAGCAGCGATAGAAGGAATGAGAAAGGAAATAAGCGACTGTATGGAACGAGTAACACAGGTGGAGCTCCGAATTTCCAGCGCTGAGGATGATGTCACCAGCCTACAATTAAAGGTGCGCACATTGGAAATAAAAAATAAACGTCTGGAAGATAATGTCCTGGACTTAGAATCCCGGTCGAGACGGAACAACCTGAGGCTGGTGGGTCTCCCGGAAGGAACCGAGGGTCGGGACCCATGTTGCTTTTTGGAAAAGTGGATTCCAGAAGCGCTGAACAACGCGGAGCTGCAGTCATCAGTCGTTTTAGAGAGCGCCCATCGAATTGGCCCACTGAGAGATAATAAGGCACCACCGAGGACGCTGATTATGAAGTTCCTCAGCTACAGAGACAAGATGATGATCTCCAACGCGGCGCGAGCCAAAGGAGAAATTAAATACCAGGATCAACAGGTGCGGTTCTACCCAGATTTGGCCACAGGAATCCAACAATTAAGGAAACAGTTTGACCCCGCCCGTAAAGTGCTGCACAGCCTCGGGATTCGTCATGGAGTGATTCATCCTGCAAGATTGCTGGTCACATATAAGGGCAGAACTCACACCTTCAAGACCCCTGAGGAGGCGCAGGAGTTCATCAAGCAGATCCAAGAAGAGACTGGTGGGAGCTAAGCATGAAGCATGAATAAAATATAAGGTAGAATATTGAAGCATTTGCACAGGCATCTGACTGATCTGAAGCATATAGCAAGTTTACAAAATATAGATTGTATTATATATTAAAAAAAATCTATGATGTACAAAGTTGCTATAAAATTTTGGAGTTAAGTTGAAAAACTACAGAAGAGAGTTAATGTTACGTCATTAAAAGCAGTAGAGTCAGGGTGATTGAGAGGATAAAGAGGGAGTGGCTTTGGCTGGTCCTCGCGGGTGTGGAGCAGTCAATGGCTATAGCGGGAGACGGAATTTTTTTTGATTTTGGGGGGATTACCATGAATGTGGGAAGGGGGAATTTGTTTGTGTGTAGTTTGTAGGATGAATGTTCAACCACTCATGTTTTTGCTTCTCTGTGTGAGCATGTTTACATTGCGAGGTAATCTCAAACTCCTTATTGATCATAGACCAAAGCATTAATCTTAATTTAACTTCATGGAATTGCAGAGGTCTACAAAATTTAAAAAAACTTAAACAAGTTATGAATAAAATAAAAGACATAGGTTCAAAAATTGTGTTTTTACAAGAAACTCATCTAATAGAGGAGGATGTAAAAAGAATTAGGAGAAGATGGCAAGGAAGTGCATTCACCTCATCATTTTCATCCCGAGCCAGGGGAGTTATGACTCTCATACATAAATCAGTCCCATTTCAAGTGAAAAATGTAATTGGAGACAAATTAGGAAGATATCTAATCATTCAAGGATCTTTGTTATTAGAAAATATAAATCTGGTGAACTTATACAGTCCCAATATAGATGATCAAAATTTCTTTGCTAATTTATTTCTTATTTTATCATCACTTACAGGGCAACATATAATAGCAGGGGATTTTAATTGTACATTGAATCCCAGTATAGATAGATCAACAGGACTGGACTGTACGCACAATGGATGCAGGATGATTATTAATCATTTTATGAAAGAATTGAGATTGCTAGATATATGGAGAGAAATGAAACCACAAGTTAAAGCCTACTCTTGTTATTCTAATACCTACAAGACATTCTCACGTATTGACTATTTTTTGATCTCCACAGAATTAAGGTCCAAGATTCAAAACTGCTTCTATGATAATATTGTGATCTCTGATCATGCACCCTGCTGTCTAATATATGTAGATAAGAAATTGACAAAGGAACCAGGTAGGTGGCAATTTCAGCATAAATGGCTTCAGGATGAGGAATTTGTTAAGTACATAGAAAAACAGATGAGTTCTTTGATATCAATACTACACAAACATCAGCATGTATAAAGTGGGAGGCTTTCAAAGCTTTTATTAGGGGGCATATTATTAGTTATACAAGTTCAAAATCTAAGAAGACTCGAGAGGAGAGAGTCCAATTGGAACATAAAATAAAAATTCTTCAAGAAAAAGTGTATGCAGGAAGTGACCCAAAGTTAGAGAACGAATTACTGATTCTGAGAGCTGAATATGACAAAAAAATCAGCGAATAGAGCTGCCTCGAGTCTTCTAAGATTGAAGCAATCTTTTTATGAACAAGGTGAAAAATCAGGAAAATTATTGGCATGGCAGATTAAACAATTAGAATTTAAAACACCAATTACTAGTATTATAAGTAACGGACAGGCAGTTGTAGATCCTTTAGAAATTAATAGTGCCTTTAGAGATTACTATGAAAAATTATATGATACAAAAAATGAAACTGACTTAACAAAACTAAATGGGTTTTTGGACGGATTATCTATACCGTGTATTTCTAATGAAAACAGGGAGATACTGGAGTCTAAAATTAGTCAAGAAGAAGTTGGGCTAGCCATTGATAATATGAAATCAGGAAAAAGTGCGGGACCAGATGGTCTTCCAGTTGACCTCTATAAAAAATTTAAGAATAAATTAATAAAACCATTTTTGGAAATGGTTTTAGAAGCATTTCAAAATAGTAATTTACCACCATACATGAATAATGCTTTAATTATACTGTTGCCAAAACCAGGTAATCCCTCTAATAAATGTGAAAATATGAGACCAATAAGTCTATTAAATGCTGACCTTAAGATAATCTGTAAAATTTTAGCAAGACGACTACAAGAAATATTACCAAATATTATTAACCGAGATCAGAATGGCTTTATAAAGGGAAGACAAGGCTTCCATAATGTAAGAAGACTATTTAATATTATCTATTCTAATAAAGAAGCACCGGATACAGCTCTCCTATCATTGGACGCCGAAAAGGCCTTTGATAGGGTCGAATGGCCCTTCCTTTTTGAAGTCTTACAAAGGTTTGGACTTGGAAATAATTTCATAAAATGGGTAAAGATAATATACAATAATGCTACAGCAGAAATCCTAACAAACAGCAATATTTCAAAATCAATAAATATCAATAGAGGATGTCGACAAGGCTGTCCACTTTCACCTTTACTGTTTACTATGGCAATTGAACCTTTAGCGATGGCAGTACGTTTACATCAACAATTATATGTAATTAAAGTAGAACCAACAGAACATAAAATCTCCCTGTATGCCGATGACATAATTTTGTTTATGTCGAATCTTAAAAAAAATCAATTCCGACCTTGTTGAATTTAATAAAGAATTTGGGGGAAATATCAGGATATAAAATAAATAAAACTAAACCTTCAATATTAATGCTAAATGAGACCCAGAGAAAACACCCAGCTCCTGAGGTAAATCAATTCAATGTTGTAAATCAGTTTAAATATTTAGGAATTCAAATTGTGCCTAAGCTAGAATTAGTCGCCAGTGCCAATTATGAAGCCTTAATGACAGACATTAATGAGTTACTTCAGAGATGGATGTCACTACCAATGTCAGTGATTGGGAGAATCAACATACTTAAAAGTAATATCTTACCCAAAATGCTTTATTTATTTCAATACATTCCTTTACCACCACCTTCAGATCTATTCTCAAGAATTAAAAAAAAGTTAGTGGAATTTATATGGAACAATAGGAAGGCTAGATTACATCTGTCCTTACTATATTTACCATTTGATCGTGGAGGTCTGAAATGTCCAAACTTTATGTTGTATTACTGGTCAGCACAACTGAGGTCTATGACATATTATTTTTCATCAAATGATCTCCCTCACTGGACTGAAATGGAATCATACAATTTACCTTTACCTCTTCCCATATTCATATACTCAGACTCGGCAAAAAAATTGCAGAAACAAGTTAAAAATCCATTTGTAAAGCATATGATCAAAATACGGTGTGAAACCAAAAAATATTTAAAAGAACCACATTTATTGTCACAATTTAGCCCAATATGGGGTAATCAGTATTTTAAACCAGGGAGAGCGGATGCTGTATTTAAAGTATGGAATTTAAAAGGGATTCAAAAGATTCAAGACTTATATCTGTCATGTTCAGATAACATAATGTCTTTTGAAGAACGGAGGATCAAATTTAATCTTAATAGAACACATTTTTTTAAATATCTTCAGCTTAGGAACTTTATTCGATCAAATCAAAATAATGCTCTCACCCGACCTACTTATTCATCCTTGGAAAAAATTTTGACGAAAGATGGTAAGAGAAAGGGTATTATTTCAGAGTTTTATAACTTATTGACACTATCCTCAAGTGAAAACTCACAGAAAAGATTGAATTACTGGAAAGAAGACCTGCAAACTGAAATTTCAGAGGAACAATGGGAATTGGCTTGTACAGAAGCTCAAACCAAATCAATAAATGTACGTCTTAAATTGATACATTTTAAATGGTTAATGCGGATGTATGTTACACCGGTGGAGTTAAATAGATATAACAAAAACATACCAGATACGTGCACAAAATGTATGGAAAGTAAAGGAACCTTATTTCATTGTTTATGGGAATGTAGAAAAATTAGAATGTTTTGGGAAGAGGTGAGGGTAACAATTGAAAAAATAATTTCAAAACAAATCATATTGAATCTTAAATTGTTTTTGTTGGGTCTGCATCCAGAAAAGCATAACTTTAATAAAAGTGAAAGAGCATTCATGGACCTCAGTTTGCTTAACGCCAAAAAATGTATTGCACTATCATGGAAAAAGACTCATAGACCAGATGTGACTCAGTGGTTAAGATAGATGTTAACAAACCTTCCACTAGAAAGAATAACATACATACTGAAATCAAAGGAAATTGTGTTTGAGAATATATGGAGACCTTTCATTGATTATGTAAAGAATTTAAACATAACTTTTGAAGAAGAAGGTGAAGGATGTGTGTGGACCTTGTAAATTCCAAACTGGTGAATGTATAATATGTATACTTATGTAATGGATTGCCTAGACTAAACAGAGGAGCATTGTTGAAGACCTGTTCTTGTTAGTGGCTGTCGGTGTTTTTAGTACTCTTTTTTTTTTTTTTTTTTTTAATTACTTTAGTGTTAGTGTTTGATTGTTTGTGTTATGTTTGTAAAAAAAAAAAAAAAAAAAAAGTTCAATAAAAATATTGTGGAAAAAAAAAAAAAGAATAGGGCCAAGCACAAATCCCTGTGGAACTCGGTGGCGCAGTGGTTAGCACTGCGGCAGCACAGTTTACCCTCGGCCGGGGGATCGCGGGGATCATGAGATCGTGGGTTCGATCCCTGCCCCCGGCCAACAGTGATCCGTGTGGAGTTTGTATGTTCTCCCCGTGTTGCGTGGGTTTACTCCGGGATTTCTCCGGTTTCCTCCCACATGCCAAAAACATGCAGGTTAGGGATACGGGGCGCTTGCGCACGCAGCGACCGGCAGCTGGTGGCTTGTCACCGGACTGCAGAACAAATCTACCTACGGGTACAAAATAAGTACAAAAAAAAAAACAACTCCATGACTGAGCTTTGAGTTGAAAGAAAACTCATTATTGACATGGACAAACTGGAACTTATCAGATAAATAAGATCTAAACCACTGCAACGAAGTTCCATTAAGTCCAACATGGTGTTCTATCAAGTAGAATATTATGATCAATATTATCAAAAGCTGCACTAAGGTCTAAAAGGACAAGTACAAAACCAAGTCCATTATCAGATGCAATCAGGAGGTCATTAGTGACCTTCACTAAGGCTGTTTCAGTACTATGATGGATTCTAAACCCTGATTGAAACTCTTCAAATAAACCATTTCCCTGCAAGAGGTCAAATAATTGCGTCGCAACAACTCTAAGATTTCTGAAATGAAAGGGAGGTTAGAGATTGGTCTATAGTTAGCTAAAACTCCTGGATCCAGCGTTGGCTTTTTGAATAAGGGTTTAATTACAGCAGTTCTAAAAGCCTGCGATTCATGGTCTAAAGTTAATGAAGAATTGATTATTTGAAGAATAAAGCTACCAATAAATGGGAAGACTTCTTTAAATAACCTGGTAGGAATTGGGTGCTAAAAGACAAGTTGAAGGCTTGGATGAGGAAACTATTTTGTCCAACTCTAAAAGGTTAATTGGAGTAAACTGATCCAAACAGATGTCAATTGAAGGAGTTATAGTAGTTACTGTATTTAAGTTAACGGTGGGAAGAATCAGACTGATTTTGTCTCTGATAGATGAAATTTTATTATTGAAAAAGTTCATAAAGTCCTGACTAGTAAGCTCTAAGGGAATGCTAGGATTGACAGAGTCCTGACTCTTTGTCAGCCTGGCTACACTGAAAAGAAACCTGGGATTATTCTTGTTCTCTTCTATTAATGCAGAATAATAACTCGTTCTAGCTTTTCTCAGAGATTTTTTATAAATTAAAAGATGATTTCTCAAAGCTAAATAGATTTCATCTAAATTAGTGGAGCGCCATTTTCTTTCTAATTGACGAGTCTTCTGTTTTAAGCTACAAGTTTCCGTGTTGAACCAAGGAGTTAGAAATCTCTGATTAGACTTTTTCTTTTTTCAAGGGGCTACAATGTCTAGAGTCTGATGCAGAGAAGCTGTAACACTATCTACCTTGCTATCAATTACAGAAGGAGTAAGCTGTCTATGGCTTATTTCCGTTGTGTTGACACATGGCATAGAGGAAACAATCTGCATATATTTGGTAACAACATCATCTGAGAGGCATCTACTGTAGTAATATTTTTCCTTAGGAGCCAAATAGCCAGAAATAGTAAAATCAAAGGTTAACAGACAATGGTCTGACAGTACAGGGTTATGAGGAGACACTACCAGCTTTTCTATTTCTATGCCATATGTCAGAACAAGGTCCAATGTGTGGTGGAGATAATGGGTAGAATTTTCTACTTTCTGAGAAAACCCCATCGAGTCTAAAATTGAATTAAATGCCAAATTAAGGCAATCACTATCTACATCTACATGTATATTAAAGTCCCCTACTATAATTATTCTGATTTCAGCACTAAATCAGCTAAGAATTCGGCAAATTTGGATAAAAACTCTGAGTAGGTAGATGGGGGACGATAAACTATGGAAAATAAAATTGGGTTTAGCCTAAAATTGCTAAAATGCCCAATACTGAGGACCAGGCCCTCAAAGGAATTATAACGTGTTTTTTAGTAGTAGTAGATTAGTTTATTTGACAGGGACAGTGCAATAAACATAGACAATTAATCAAAGACAATCAATCTGATGTGTTGCACATAGAGTATATAGCTATTAGCTAATTTGCAACTCTTGTCCCTGGATGGGCTTTAGAAAAAAGAATCAAGATAAAAATGCTTTACATTAACTAGTAATTTGGAATGGTAAATTGTTGCTACTCCTCCTCCATGACCAGAACTTCTGGGATTTTGACAGTTTAAATAACCAGAGGGAGTTGATTCATTCAAACCAACATAATCCTCTTGCCCTAGCCAAGTCTCTATAAGGGATATTAAATCAATCTGAAGATCAATTAACAGATCATGGACTAGCAGAGACTTGGGAGTTAGAGACCTAATATTTAACAAATCACATTTAATTTTTAAATTATGAGGAGGAACAGAGGCCAAATCATTCAATTTAGAGGCTTCATGTTTAATTTGAGTTTTACCAACTTTTTGTTTAATCACTTTGGGATTCTTATACATTATATTTTTATTTACTTTGGAGGGAGCAGACAATGACTCTCTGATGGGGAAGACAGGGGCTAAGTTGAGGGGTGGCGGATGAAGAGGAGCTGCAGAGAGGCGTGTAAGACTGCGACTCTGCTTCCTGGTCCCAACTCTGAGTTGTCAAGGTTTTGGAAATTTGGATAAAAATGATGCCAGATTGTTAGATAAACTACAGTTGAAAGTGCTATGAGATGACTATTGTTGTGAAATGTCGCTATATAAATAAAGCTGAATTGAATTGAAGTAAATTTTAGACGTTTTTCCCTTCATAAATATATGAAGGGAATATATGTACGGCTGTCAGACTGTACAACCAAAGTAGGGCTGCTCGCAGAGATAGCAAAAAGACGTGACGACCTAATAGTATTGAATGCAAAAGACGCAATAGACTTACACAATGGTCCCCTCCAGTATACAACTAGGAAAATACCGGTCGCTATGGAGGGTGAGAATATGTATGGGTACATAATCATACCATGTAGGATAACCAAGTAGACGGTTGTGCTGTTTCATTCCATCTAGCTACAATGCTCCGCACTGTGTGTTTATATATATATTACATATTTATTCCATCTAGCTACAGTGCTCCGCACTGTGTGTGTTTATATATATATTTACTCTATCTAGCAACAATGCTCCACACTGTGTGCTTATATATTTACATATTTATTCCATCTAGCTACAATGCTCCGCACTGTGTGTTTATATATATATATTACATATTTATTCCATCTAGCTACAATGCTCCGCACTGTGTGTTTATATACTCATATTTATTCCATCCAGCTACAATGCTCCGCACTGTTTATATATTTATATATCTATCCCATCTAGCTACAATGCTCCGCACTGTGTGTCTATATATTTATATTTACATATGTATACTTGCTGCTCTTGTTTTTTTCTTGCCTTCTGAGTGTTGCTATCCCTGTGCTGTTGCAATCCTGGAATTTCCCCATTGTGGGACTAATAAAGGCTTATCTTATGTCAGATTTTTTTTTCTCATAAATCGCAGACTTTTTTAGCAACTGGAGACCTTTTTCTCAGAAATTTTATAATTTAAAATAAATTTTAGACTTTTTCCCCTTCATAAATTGCAATTTTTTAAAAAAAAATTTTAATTTTTTTTTTTTAGAAATTGGAGACCTTTTTCTCATAAATTTAACTTTTCTTCTCATAAATTTGATTATTTTTACTCATAAATTTTAGATTTTTTCCTCATAAATTTCAGACTATTTTGGCTCTTCAAATGCCAAAAAGCTGCAGTTACCTCCACCCTCCCTCTTATATCACTATTGCTAATCTTAGCTGTCTGTCCCCTAGCTCAGATAGCAAGCCTGATCCAACTAATGTAAATTCATCTTAAAAAATAAATGAAATACAGTGTCAGTGGTGGACAGGAGTATGGTTTCAGTGGTCAATAGGAGATGACCGGTCCCTGGAGGACAATAAGACCAGTAACATCAGTGAACGGCCTGATGTAGGAAGGAGGATAGGACTCGCAAAAGACACATTCTCAAGACTCCGGTCAATCCTCACCAATCAGCAACTTTCCATCAAACTCAAAATTCATTTGCTTAAAGCTTTTGTCTGGACAACTCTTCTTTATGGCTGTGAGTCTTAGACTCTTATGGCCGAGACCTGCTGAAATCTTGACGCTGCCAAAATAAACTTCTATTGTAGAATGCTGCGGATCTCGTATGTTGACAGGGTCAAAAATAAAGATGTCCTAACAAAGGGTTCAAATGGGGCATGAACTATTATGAACGATCAAAGAGACAGTTAAAGTTTCTTGGGCATGCAATGAGGAAAGGTGTGCTTGAAGATCTCTCCTTCAGTGGCAAAGTGCCGGGGAAGCGCGCCAGAGGAAGACAACAGAAAACCTTCCTAGACAATTTTGAACATCTGGAGCCTTGCATGTGACCGCAAAGGTTTAACAACATGGTTTGCCAAACACTGATTCAGTGATGGCACTCAGAGAGACAGAGAGAGCATCTTTCTGAATGTGTGCATCACATTTAAACCTGCAGGTCATCAGCCGTGTTCTGACTGAGTGTCTGAGGGTTAAATCTGAGGTGGCAGAGGAAGGACAGAGAGAGAGGTTCAGTTCCCACACTTCTAATTACTGTGTCACTGGAGACAGCGGGGACGGCCCCGGGGGAATTCAGCTGGGGTCGCTCACGGGGAGGGGGTGAGGGGGGTAACAGAGGGCAGAGAGGGGCAGGAAGGCAGAGGGGACGGATTAAAGAGGAGCTCTGTCCCTCTGCTGGGTTTACCTCGCCACCCTCACCGTGGATGTTAAAATAAAAACGTTTTAGTAGAAAACAAAATTGAAATAACAGATCTGTCAAGGGAAATATGTATAAAAAAAACCAATAAGTTGGAGGTTAGATTTACATTGGAATACAATGATGAAAATCATCAAGAAGTGGAGAAAATATGGGACAACAGTGAGGTTACACAGAACTGGATGTCCCTCTAAAACTGATAAAAAAAGACAAGATGAAAACCGGTCAGGGCAGCTGCCAGGAGGCCGACAGCGATCTCTGACAGGTCCTGGTACAAAGAAAAACATCCAGGCCAGAAAAAAAAAAAAAAAAATCAAAAAAAAAAAATCACACACACACACACACACACATATATATCGAGTCTCACAAAAGCATGTATGAAAAGGTTGACCTTTTTGACATCAAACCCACAGGAAAACATGGTGGTGGTAGCATCATGCCAGCAGTTACTCTTTTTTAGCTGGAACTGGGGCTTTAGACAAGGTGAAGAGAATTATGAGTGGCTCCAGCTGAAGAAAAGCAACCCCCCAAAAGCATGACGCTGCCACCACCATGGGTATGTTTGAATATGGTGGTGGCAGCATCATGCTTTGGCGTTGCTTTTCTTCAGCTGGAACAGGGAATTTGGACAAGATGGAGGGAAATATGACCAGCTCCAACTCAATAAAAGCAACCCCAAAGCATGATACTGCCGCCACCATGCTTCACAAACATAGTAAGGCATGGTGGTGGCAGTTAATTATGAACCGTTCTAAATAGCAGTTACTGCAGTTTTTTAATTGATCTGTACAGGTTACAGATGGCACTGAAGGTAGGAAAAGTTTGGAAGTGATTCATCTTGGCCTCACTTTTTACAGTGTATGGTGGAAACAGAAAACAATCACCACCCCCTTCAAAATAAACAAAAACATTTTGTTGTCTGGCAGCTTGAAACAAAGACGGACACAGTTTTTGTTTTATCCAGTTTTATTTGTGGAAATTCTTGTAAATTTCAATATTTTTCTCTTGGAAATCAAAGTTCATGCTACCATAATTCCTCCCCCCTCCCCTATAACATCACTATTAAAACTAAATCACAAGCTGATGTTTCACTTTCAGGTGACTGTAATTGTGAACTCAATGGGGGGGGGGGGTACTTTATCCCCCCCACACACACACGCGACTAAATCAAACTCAACTCAAACCCATATTAGCCTAAATTCTACCACCTGTGAGGCCGATGGGAGCTCCACAGCACTCCCACTCCCACATTACCCCCCCCACCTCCTCATATCTCCTCCAACAGAGCGACGCTGCCCCCCCTCATATCCCTGTTATCTCCACGGCGATAACCATGGGAACAGCAGTAGCAGCTCTGTGGGAACGGGCCTCCGCCGACCAAAATAGACAGAAACAGGAAAACAGACGGAGAGGAAGAATGAAAAATGAAAGAATAATTTAAAAATGTGTTTAAAAATGTTACATTTAAGTTTTTTTTTTTGTTTTGTTTACAGTATATGACCACTTTATAATTACCCTCGCCCAATTAATTAGCGGAGCCAAAATTACTGAAAACTTGGGCTCATTAGTCCAGCTCTCGTTAATAACTTATGAAACTGCTGATAATTAACTTATTAAAGTAATCCATCAAACTGGCCCATACAAGACCAAGAAAGAGTTGATGCAGGAAACAAAGTTTGAACAAAAATCACAATTTTAGAAACAAAAATATTGTTTTCTTATAAAGTTACAAACTTACAAAAAAGACAAAATGTCACAAATTCATCAGATTTCCAAAACTCTCAAGAATTTTCACAAAAAAGCTGCAAATTTGCAACATGAGGAAAAGACAACTTTATGTACATTTAAGATGAAAAAAGCAAATTTACCAGAAAAAAGTATCAAGCTTAATGAAAAAAAATTCACAAATTTCCAAGAAGAAAATGTCACAAATGTATGAGAAAACCATTAATTTAGAAGAGGAACAGCCCCAAAGATTCAGTCCTGAGAAGTGACTGTGTGTGAACGGTCAGACTGACTGGTACTCAGCCCCCCCACCCCCCAACAACAAAGGAAAGTGTGTGTGTGTGTGTGTGTGTGTGTGTGTGGTGCCGCTGCTGCGACGTTTTGAGTCGTTGCATTAATTCACATCAGATCTAAGCGGCTGAGACACGCCAACCGCTCTCCTTCTCACGCTGAGTTTATACGAAATTATTTAACAGGGACGGAACTTTATTAGAAATATATAAATACAAAATATTATAAATTCTCCTTAATTGACTAATTGTTCCTCAGAAATAAGTTTTTTCACTGTTTGCCTTAGAATTTTGCTATTTTTTTCTTGGAAATATTTACGTTTGCAGTTTTAAAGAAAATGTTATTTTTTTTCCCCCATTCATCTTTCGCTTAATCCTTTTCGGTTCGCGGGGGGGTGGGGGGGGTACTGGAGCCTATCCCAGCATCTTTGGGCAAGAGGCAGGGTACACCCTGGACAGATCGCCAGTACATCACAGGGCCAACACAGAGAGACAGACAACCATTCACTCTCACAGTCAGACCTAAGGACAATTTAGAATCCCCAGTTTGATGCCAATTAACCTAACCTACATGCTTTTGGCATGTGGGAAGAAACCGGAGAAATCCTGGAGAAAACCCACGCAGACACGGGGAGAACATGCAAACTCCACACAGATCACTGTTGGTCAGGGGCTGGGATCGAACCCAGGATCCCCTGGCCAAGGGTGAGTTGCTGTGCTGCCGCAGTGCTAACCACTTCACCTCTGTGCTGCCCTTTTTTCCTTTTTCAAATCTATAAATCTCCCAAGTTTTTTTCCCTGTACTATGGGCCTGTTTACCAAGATCCCAAATACCCAACACACTAAATTACACGCCCAGTGTTTAAAACTGCACGTTTCCTTTGTGGGCATTTTGAACCTGATTTAGCAAAAAAGATGGTGTTGTAGCACCAAGCTGCAAATATGTGACATTCAGGAGTTAACGTGTTTTATTGCATTACAACGGAGAGTTTAGACAAGCCACGCAAACGAAAGAGGAAATGCCACCAGAAAGACGAGCCAGACAAATAACCTAATTAATTAGAGACAATGACGAGATATAAGGTTAAGAACAAAGGGAATGCAGCTTTTAACAATGTAGTGAAGTTTGACTTGCTAGCTGCAGAACAACGGGCGTGCAATAATGCTATGCATTTTACCCCCCTCCAATAAAAAATGACATCACAGAAGAACTGCTGCAGGAACAAAGATCTGGAAGACAGTTTTATCCTCAGTGCCACCAGACACCTGATCAGTGTTTTATCTGCTCTGAAATAAAAATGAATGCATTTGAGGAAAGCTACGGTCACAAAGATTCTTCCAAACAACTAGTTCATAAGAATCTCCCAGTTCCAATGAATTCTGGAGTTTGTAGACATTCGCGGAGGAGGACATAGTTTCTTATGGCTGCCATTCAATTCGCAAGAGCCTCTTGAGTCCATCGTGTGATAGCCCTAGAGTTCTTGTGTTCTTCGTAAGGGTAGCTTGGGATCGTCCTATAGCATACTTAATGCCATCTTACAAAAAATTTTGTGCAACTCACAGCACTCTCAAGTCGTTAGGAAGATTTTATGGCTTTCGGCATATATGTTGTGTGAATAACGCACTTCCGCCTTATGACGGCATCATTACCGCCTTACGCATGCTGTATGAATCTCTATACAAACAGGGATTCGTACAGCGTTTCCTACAATCGCTATACCGGGGGGGGGGGGGGGAGTTAAAAGTTCATAGTGGTCAAAGTTGACCAAATGTGGTTTCTTTTTCCAACACAGTCTCCCCTTCGATCCACACAATTCTTCCACTGGTGTTGCAGTGCTTGGATCATTGCAATTGAAAATAAACCACATTTGGTCAAATTTGACCACTATTATTTCCGGTTCCGGTTCTGCCGGACCGGCGGCGCCACACGAGTGGGCTGCCTGTTGCAACAGCCTTTTTTTATCTTCCTTCTTCTTTCTACACCTTTCACTCTGTATATATATCACGGACGCACGGATCGCCCCGGGGGTCTCCCGGGTCGGCGGACGGAGCCACGGTTTGCAGCGGGAGACGTTACAGCGGGGAGGAGCTAGTGCTAGCTAGCACTTGGCCGCCGCCCGGTGCTAATGGGAAACTCGACATACCGGGAGCTGTAGCGAAAACGACGCGGTGCCGGGCTGGAGTTTAGGCGGCGTGAAAGAAATATAAGACAGAATAATAAAGAGTGATGGCAAGAACCAAGCAGACCGCCCGTAAAATCTACTGGAGGAAGAAGCGCCCCCCCACCAGGGCTGCTCGGAGAGGCGCTCCGGCCACCGGCAGAGTGAAGAAGCCTCGCCGTTACAGGCCCGTGGCTCTGAGAGAGATCCGTCGCTGCCAGAGATCCAAGGAGCTGCTCATCCGCAAGCTGCCCGTCCAGCGCCTGGTGAGGGAGATCGCTCAGGACTTCAAGACCGTCCTGCGTTTCCTGAGCTTCGCCGTTGTGGCTCTGCAGGAGACCAGCGAGGCCCACCTGATGGTCTCTTCTTCGCTAAGGGGGTCACCATCATGCCCAAAGACTTCCAGCTGGCCCGCTGCATCCGCGGAGAGAGAACTTAGACTTTCTGCTGCACATTCACCAGCCATAATGCTCTGCACTGTGTGTCTATATATATACATTTATAGTAATATGGACATATGTTTACTAGATGATGTTTTTTCTTGCCTTCTGATTGTTGCTCTGAGTGTTGCTATCCCTATGCTGTTGCAATCCTGGAATTTCCCCATTGTGGGACTAATAAAGGCTTATCTTATCTTATCTTATGAACTTTTCAGCCCCCCCTTCCCCCATAAGGGGCTCTAAAGAACAATTTAAGGTGTTGTTGAGGCATACTTGTGGCCAACATCTTGCGCAGTTCTTATGTGGTTCCTATGGCATTCGTATGGCCACCCTAGAATGAGGGGTTTTCGTGGGGTGCACATAGAAATCTTGGACAAGACTATCGACCTAGCCAGGAACTTACGGTCTATGAATGCTGGATTCTCCTGACACCGCCTTAAGAAGACCATACGAAATGGTCCAAAAATCTCTCTCATGGTGTTTGCAGCTGTTCCTAAGGGTATTTGTGACCGTAGCTTAACTGGACAGAAAGTGCACTGGAGGAACTGGGGGAAGGGGGGGGGGGTCAAAAATGTTTTGTATGCAACTGAGCCTCTTTGCTTATTTTAATCACTTTAGTAAATCAGGCACTGAATCTGCAATCACCATTATATGTTTTTCCTTTGGAATTTTGAAAAACTTTTTGTATTATTTTTCCTTATGAATATGCAATTTTCTTCTCTAAATGTGCCAGTATTTTCCTCATTTTTCTTCTCATAAATTGACAAATTTTCAAGTAGATTTGCAGATTTTCTTCTTGTAAATATGTGCAAAAGTTTTTGGAGTAAACAGATTGTGAACTGTATTTATCAATTTCCTACTTTTCCCTCTAAAATGAAATATTTTCCTTTTGGTAAAATCTGTTTTTTCCTCCCAGTGATTCAATTTGCAAATTTTAATATTGTTAAATCGGTTAAGTATTTTTTTTCTTGCAGAATTGGTACAATTTTCCCCACAAATTTTCAACAGTCCAGCAGCATCCCACACACAGAAAAGCCAGCTCCACCCAAACCACAAGCACCCACGCCCAGGACGGCATTATCACACCATCATCACCGTCACACCCGCGTCACCTTCAACCACACACAGACACGCCAACGTTCACGCTGAATAATGACAGGCAGCACAGCAGAGGCCAGCGTCTGACAATTTAAATCAGTAACATTTTAACTGAATAAAGGCTGCACGTGGTTTCTTTTTCTGTGGATTCTTAAAACGTCTGAAAATGTGTTTATCCAAATTTGAAATGACCAATAAACCTTAAATGTGTCTGAGCCTCTTCCCAGGCCCATCCAAAGACATGACTGTAACAGAGGAACCAGGGAAATGGTGAATGGGAACTGTAAAATTCTACATCGTAAATCTACATTTGAACAGTCCGCTTTCTACATTAAGGGCTGTAAACTTTGGAACACACTGCCAACTGGAGTTAAATTAACTTAAGATATAAAACTGTTTACAACAAAGGTTAAGTGCTGCCTAAAAGAAAAACAAAGCTCTTGATGGGGGGTATATTTGACTTGTCATGGTTGATACGTAGTACTGGTTTTGTGCTATGTACTGTGTAATGTAGTTTTAGTATGTTTATCATTTAAAGACTTGTGGTGACGATTATGTATATGTATTTTTTGTGCTCTGTGGTGCAGCTTTAGTATGTTGTTCATTTAAATTTTATCACCTTGACTTCCGGGAAGATGGCGGAGAGACATAACGCTTAAACAGAGAGCTCTCCCTTGCCGGATTAAAAATCATCAGTAAATGGCCAACTCGACATAAGCGGATCAATAAACTAAGGGATGAAAACACGAAGGAGCCGGGCACAAGGACAAAAGCAGAGTAAAATTAAAGAATTCCTCTTCAACAACGCAGGAGAAACCGCTGAACACGGGGCCCAAAAAAACGAGGTGACCGCAGCAGAGAAAATGGAGGACACAAAACTCGATACCATGAACACTGGCATCGCCAGTTTGGGTAAAGAGTTGAGAGACTTCAAACGGCAGCTACAACAGGATTTAGCGGCTCTTAAGGAGGAGCTGAAAAAAGAGATTAAGGAAGAAATTATGGGCCTCCGAAGAGAAATGGAGCGCAAGCTAGCAGAAAACATGGAGGAGCTGCGCTCCCAGCGGGCGTGTATGACAGAAGCGCAGGCCCGAATATCAGAGCTGGAAGATTGGAATAGCGAGGCAAGCGAACAGCTGCAGACCCTGACGGCACAAATGCAGAGGATGCAGGAGAAAGTAACCGACTTGGAGAGCAGGTCCAGACGGGGCAATATACGCATCTTCGGGATCCCGGAGGGCATCGAAGGCAACTCGATGACGAAATTCATGGATCAGTTCTTAAAAAAAGAGCTGGAACTGCCCAGCGAAGCGGATCTGCAGATTCAACGAGCGCACAGAACCCGAACCCACGCTCTACACCCAGGTCAGTTGTGGTAAACTTTCTGAAATATGATGTAAAGGAAAGAATCCTGACACGAGCGTGGAAAAAAAAGATACGAATCGGCGACAAGCAGATATTCTTTGATCATGACTACCCGGCAGAAATTGTGCAGCAGCGGAAGAAATATGCCAACATTAAAAAAACGCTGAAAGAAAAAAAAATTAGATTCCAAACGCCGCTAACGAAGATGAGGATTCATTGGGAGAACGGCGTAAGAACCTACAACACAGCCAGAGAGGCAGCGCAGGACATGATGGAGCGGGGCCTTGAGGTGTACGTGCCGGAGGAAACGGTAGGAGCAGCGGAGGCCCTGAACGCATCACGACAGCCGGAGTGGAGGCGAGTGAACGGCAAAAGACGGGGGGAGACGTGGCGCAGCGGGCCCAGGAAAGACTACAAGGCTTTCAACTGAAAGCCTAGATTATAACAAAGATTAAGAAAGACACAGAAGAAATGAAGGCCAAGAAGACAAGGTAAAAGAGAAACAGACGGCTAGGAGAGGTTTAAGTGATATTTGTTGGACATTTCTAGACTAATGACTATTTCTTGGATAGTAAATACAGGTCTAGGGAGGGCCCTACACTCGGTGAGGACAATCCCTCCACCCACCAACAGGGACCAGTGGGCAGAAGAAAGGCCCAAAGTACGGAGGTCGAGATTTTTTAATGTGTTTTTATATAAATATGTGTTATTTTTGTTGTTAAAGGGGCTAGGAGCACAAGTTAAAAAAATGGAAAAACATGATTATGGGTAAAAATCTTAAGATAATAACACTAAACGTGAATGGTCTGAACTCACCTGTTAAAAGGGAAAGAATAATAAGAAAATTCAAGAAAGAAAAAGCCGAAATTATATTTATGCAAGAGACATTTGAGCAAGACAGAACATGTGAAACTAAAGAGATTTGGCTATAAGAACTCCTACTACAGTTCATTTAAGGGAGGAACTAAAAGGGGGGTTATGATACTAATCTCAAATAAAATACAATTTGAATGTGAACAGGAAATCCAGGATAAAGAAGGCAGGTATGTAATAATAAAGGGTAGCATAGATGGAATGCAGATCACATTAGTGAACATCTATGCCCCACCAGAAAGTGACAAGGGTTTTTTTCAACATCTGTTTGATCTCATAGCAACACACAGTGAAGGAGTCCTAATTTGTGGAGGAGACTTAAATGCTGTCATGGATCATGAAATTGATACAACAAGTGTTAAGAAGACAAAAAAACATGTAACAAAATTCATAAGAACCTCACTGGCAGAAATGGGTATGGTAGACATTTGGAGGGACCTACACCCACTCGAAAAAGACTATACACATTATTCAGCAGTCCATAAAGTACACTCTAGAATAGATTACTTCCTTATGAATGAAGATGACAGACAGGGTGAGAAATTGTTGGATTGGAGGGGCAGAAATATCAGATCATAATCCTATATACATGGAAATAAATTTAAACAATAGAAAACGACAAACAACATGGAAACTTAATGTAGGACTGTTAAATGATGATAAAATGAAAGAAAGAATAAAAGTAAATATAAATGAATATATCCAAGAGAATGACAATGAAGAAGTGGACCCAACAATACTATGGGATGCACTAAAAGCCGTGTTAAGAGGTAAATTAATTGTTGAAACAGGAAAAGCAAATAAGACTAAACTGGAAGCATATGAACAAAGATGTGAGAGACTGAGGGAATTAGAACATAAACATCAAAGCACAAATGACCCAAAAATATATCAAGAAATTAAAGAAGAAAAAATAAAGATAAAAGAAACACAAATGGATGAAATTGAAAGGAAAAATAGATATCTAAAGCAAAAAGGACCAAAAGCCACAAAACTGCTGGCAAAACGGTTAAGAAAACAACAAACAATGAATAATGTATATAAGATTAAAGACCCCACCACAAATAAAACCACAGTTAACCCAGAAAACATCGAAGAAATATTCCATAATTTCTACCAAGAACTATACTCGCAACCTGAAGAAACAAATACTAAAGATATTAAAAAATTTCTATGCACATTGGACTTGCCATCAATAGGAAATCAACAAAATGAAAAGCTAACAGCAGAAATAACAACACAAGAGATTAGAGATGTGATTAAGTCACTTAAAAAGGTAAATCACCAGGTAGTGATGGATACCCATCTGAGTTTTATAAACTGTTTATAGAAGAACTCATGCCACAGCTTCTAAAGTCATTTAATTGGACGTTGAACAACAACAAAATACCTCCATCATGGAACGAAGCCATTATTTCAGTCATTTTAAAGCCAGGGAAAGATAGAGAACAATGCGGAAACTATAGGCCAATCTCTTTATTAAATGTGGATTATAAAATATATACAACAATTATATGTAAACGAATAAAGACATTCTTGACTGAATTGATAGAAGATGATCAAACTGGTTTCATAGAGGGACGCCAAACACATGACAATATCAGGAGAACAATACATATAATTAATCAAATACATAAAGAAAAGAAAAGCGCAGTAATAATGAGTTTAGACGCAGAAAAAGCATTTGACAGGGTTAACTGGAAATTCCTATATAGTGTGCTGGAACGCTTTGGATTTAACGAAAAATCAGTACAATGCATAAGGACGCTGTATCAAGAACCTGTGGCAAGAATCAAGATAAACGGTAGCTTAACAGACAAAGTAAATATACAAAGATCAACTAGGCAGGGATGCTGCTTATCACCCACCTTGTTTGCTCTGTTCATAGAGCCACTGGCTCAAGCAATACGACAAAATAAGAAATTAAAAGGTGTAACAATAAAGGGGGCGGAACACAAGATTGGGCTATTTGCAGACGATATTATAGTTTACCTTGAACAACCAGATGAATCAATAATGGAAATGATGAACTTGATAGAAAATTTTGGAAAATTATCAGGATACAAGATAAACATAAAAACACAAATACTGACATTCCACTATAACCCTCTAATCCAAATTACTAGTTAATGTAAAGCAAAAAACATGTTATAATTCCTTTGAGGGCCTGGTCCTCAGTATTGGGCACTTTAGCAATTCCAGGTTAAACCCAATTTTATTTGCCATAGTTTATCGTCCCCCATCAACCTATTCAGAATTTTTATCCGAATTTCCTGATTTCTTAGCTGATTTAGTGCTGAAATCTGATAGAATAATTATAGTAGGGGACTTTAATATACATGTGGATGTAGATAGTGACTGCCTTAATGTGGCTTTTAATTCAATATTAGACTCGATTGGGTTTTCTCAGAAAGTAGGAAATTCTACTCATTACCTCCACCATACATTGGACCTTGTTCTGACATATGGCATAGAAATAGAAAATCTGGTAGTGTCTCCTCATAACCCTGTACTGTCAGACCATTGTCTGTTAACCTTTGATTTTACTATTTCTGACTATTTGGCTCCTAAAGAAAAATATTATCACAGTAGATGCCTCTCAGATGATGCTGTTTCCAAATTTATGCAGATTGTTTCCTCTATGCCATGTGTCAACACAACGGAAATAAGCTATAGACAGCTTGCTCCTTCTGTAATTGATAACATGGTGGATAGTGTTTCAGCTTCTCTACATCAGGCTCTAGACTTGGTGGCCCCCTTAAAAAAGAAAAAGTCTAATCAGAGATTTTTAACTCCTTGGTTCAACACAGAAACTCGTAGCTTAAAACAGAAGACTCGTCAATTAGAAAGAAAATGGCGCTCTACTAATTTAGATGAAATCTATTTAGCTTGGAGAAATCATCTTTTAATTTATAAAAAATCTCTTAGAAAAGCTAGAACGAGTTATTACTCTGCATTAATAGAAGAGAACAAGAATAATCCCAGGTTTCTTTTCAGTACTGTAGCCAGGTTGACAAAGAGTCAGGACTCTGTCAATCCTAGCATCCCCTTAGAGCTTACTAGTCAGGACTTTATGAACTTTTTCAATAATAAAATTTCATCCATCAGAGATAAAATCAATCAGATTCTTCCCACAGTTAACTTAAATACTGTAACTACTACAACTCCTTCTATTGATGTCTGTCTTGATGAGTTTACTCCAATCGACCTTTGTGAGTTAGACAAAATAGTTTCCTCATCCAAACCTTCAACTTGTCTTTTAGACCCTATTCCTACCAGGTTATTTAAAGAAGTCTTCCCACTTATTGGTAGCTTTATTCTTCATATAATCAATTCTTCATTAACTTTAGGCCATGTACCGCAGGCTTTTAAAACGGCTGTAATTAAACCCTTACTCAAAAAGCCAACGCTAGATCCAGGAGCTTTAGCTAACTATAGACCAATCTCTAATCTCCCTTTCATTTCAAAAATCTTAGAAAGAGTTGTTGCTATGCAATTATTTGACCACCTGCAGGGAAATGGTTTATTTGAGGAGTTTCAATCTGGGTTTAGAATCCATCATAGCACTGAAACAGCCTTGGTGAAGGTCACTAACGACCTCCTCATTGCATCTGATAATGGACTAGTTTCTGTACTTGTCCTTTTAGATCTTAGTGCAGCTTTTGATACTATTGATCATAATATTCTACTTGATAGATTAGAACACTATGTTGGACTTAATGGAACTTCGTTGCAGTGGTTTAGATCTTATTTATCTGATAGGTTCCAGTTTGTTCATGTAAATGATGAGTTTTCTCTCAGCTCAAAGCTTAGTCATGGAGTTCCACAGGGATCTGTGCTTGGCCCTACTCTTTTTAGTTTATATATGCTTCCGTTAGGCAACATTATTAGAAAGCACTGTATACATTTTCACTGTTATGCAGATGACACACAATTATACCTGTCAATGAAGCCAGATGATACTAATCAATTAGCCAAGTTAGAAGCCTGTCTTAAGGAAATCAAAGTTTGGATGACTTGTAATTTCCTGCTATTAAATTCAGATAAGACTGAAGTCATTCTTGTTGGTCCAAAAAACCTTAGAAATTCCTTTCCAAATCAAACTTTCAGTTTGGATGCAGTTACTCTTTCTCTTAATAGCTCTGTGAGGAACCTTGGAGTTATTTTTGATCAGGATTTGTCCTTCAATTCACATATTAAATTTGTTTCTAAGACTGCCTTCTATCATTTGCGTAATATTGCCAAGATTAGGAGCATCTT
This sequence comes from Pholidichthys leucotaenia, assembly GCA_020510985.1. Classification (NCBI taxonomy): domain Eukaryota; kingdom Metazoa; phylum Chordata; class Actinopteri; order Cichliformes; family Pholidichthyidae; genus Pholidichthys; species Pholidichthys leucotaenia. The sequence continues at coordinate 7,325,485 of CM035850.1, forward strand.
GTCTCAGAGTGATGCTGAGAAGCTGATCCACGCTTTTGTTAGCTCGAGATTAGATTATTGTAATTCTTTATTATCAGGTTGTCCTAAAACATCTTTAAAAAGTCTTCAGCTGATCCAAAATGCTGCAGCAAGAGTTTTAACAGGTACTAGAAAGAGAGATCATATCTCTCCGGTTCTGGCCTCCCTTCATTGGCTTCCCATAGAGTTTAGAATTAAGTTTAAAATCCTTCTTCTTACTTACAAAGCTCTAAACAATCAGGCTCCTTTTTATTTAAAAGATCTGATACTACCGTATCATCCTAACAGAGCACTACGCTCCCAAAATGCAGGTTTACTTGTAATACCTAGAATCTCCAAAAGTACAATGGGAGGCAGAGCCTTCAGTTATCAAGCTCCTCTCCTGTGGAATCAGCTGCCAATCTGGATTCGGGAGTCAGACTCGATCTCTGTTTTTAAGAATAGGGCTAAAACCTACCTTTTTGATATAGCCTACAATTAGGGAGGGATCATGTGTTTTCTGAACCCTCCCTTAGTTATGCTGCTAATAGGTTTAGTCAGCCGGGGGACCTCCAGTAATGCACTGGGCCTCACTCCTTTCCTCACTCTCTATGAAATATTTTTTTTTTTGCTGGTCATTAACATTTGTTTGTTCTCTCCCATAGATTGAGTCCCCATCGTGCTGTTTGCTCTCTACATGTCTGTTCTTTTCTTCTTCTCTATCCCCTCACCCCCCAGCCAGTCGCAGCAGATGACTGCCCCTCCCTGAGCCTGGTTCTGCTGGAGGTTTCTTCCTGTTAAAAGGGAGTTTTTCCTCTCCACCGTCGCCAAGTGCTTGCTCACAGGGGATCGCCTGATTGCTGGGGTCTTTCTGCAACTGTGGGGGTCCCCCCTACAGTTGATAGTGCTATGAGATGACTGTTGTTGTGAAATGGCGCTATATAAATAAAGTTGAATTGAATTGAATTGAATTAAACCAGATAACTGATAAGATCAAACTAAACTGGAAACAAAAAGAAATAAAATACCTTGGAGTGAACATACCTAAAGATCTAAGCAAAATCTATAAAGCAAACTATGATAGGTTGGAACAAGAAATAAAAAAAGATATTGATAGATGGTCAATCTTAAATATGGATCTGAATTCAAAAATTGAGACAGTCAAAATCAGCATACAACCTAGATTACTTTACCTCTTCCAGGCTATACCAACAGAGATTCCAGATGCCCAATTCTCAAAGTGGGACAGGATGATATCGAGATTTGTTTGGGGAGGTAAAAAACCAAGAGTGAAATATAAAACTCTCCAGTTACCAAAAGAGAAAGGAGGCATGGGCCTACCGAGTCTAAAGGAATATTACTACTCAGCACAAATAAGATATATCATATGTTGGTGCGACGAGGGATATGAGGCAAAATGGAAAGAAATGGAAAAGGAAATTGAGGGACTCCCAGTACAAAGCATAATAGGAGATAAAGATGCATATAAGCAAATCAAACAAATAGACCCAATCACTAAATTTACTTTAGAACTGTGGTATAAAATAGTACAAAAGTATAATATAAAGGAAGACATAAAACTATTGAAATGGGTAGCATTTGACAGTCAGTTTGAACCGGCAAAACAAGATAGGGGATACAAAAATCTGGTGAACAAGGGAATCACAGCATGGGGCAATATCGGAAAAAAAGATCTCGGGAGCTTTGTAAACATCAGGAGAAAATTTAAACTAGAAAGATCGGAATTCTTCAGATATCTGCAGATGAGAGACTATTATATGAAGAAGATTAGGCATAACCTCCAAACAGATGTGAGCGAGATTATACAATTCATTTTAAGCTCATATACAGGAAATAAAACAAGAATTATTTCAAAGCTATATCAGAAACTTATGGCAAACAATCATTCAAGTAACTATATAAAGGAGAAATGGGAGAAAGAGCTCAATTTAAACATAACAGAAGAAAGCTGGCAGGAAATATGGAAAACACAACACACGTCAACAAATTCAAGAACATGGAGGGAATTTGGATGGAAAAACCTGATTCGCTTTTTCATTACACCACAGATTCAAGGAAAGTATACAAATACCCAATCTATATGCTGGAGGGGATGTGGGGCTCAAAATGCAGACCACTCGCATATGTTTTGGAAATGCTGCAAAATCTCATCATTCTGGAAATCTATACATGTGACAATACAGAGGATATTAGGATATAATATACCAATGAACTGTAACTTGATGTACCTATGTGATCTTAAAAGAGACAATGTTATACAGGCTGAGGACAGATATCTAGTTAAAATCTTGTTGATTGCATGTAAAAAAAACTATCAAAAAAATGGCGATCAGAAGTTCTTCCTGACCAAGAGCAATGGACTGACATTATTGAGGACATACGTATGATGGAAAAACTAACATATCGACAAAGAATGCAAGAAGGACTATGGGAAAAAAAATTGCGGAAATGGACACACTACAAAGTGCAACAACGAGACAGATATTGAAAGAATAACCAAAGACGCTGGAAAAACCAGAAGAATTAAGAGATGGAAACTAAAAACTTGATGCTCCAACATTTGTCCCCCCCCCCTTTTTTTTTTTTTTTCTTTTTTACTCTAGCCCCTTTGTTTTTTTTTTTTAATGTAGACTGTGATCTGAATGCAATATATATAATGAAAAATGAATAAAAATCTTAAGTTACAAAAAAATTTTTATCACCTTAATTATGTTGTTCATGTATAAGCCAAACTAGGGACAAGAGTTGAAAATTAACAATAGCTATAAACTCTCTGTACAGCGCATCAGTTGCATTTTCTGTGTCGGAGATATGTTAAACTGGACCATCCCTATTTAAATAACATTTAATTTAAAAAATCTTAAAAATACTACAGATATGATAAACACCACCGCTGTTTTCTTGTGTAGTGAGATGAAATCCTCATGTTCAGTTCTACATGAATGGGAAGTGAAATGAGAACTTTTTCTCATAAATTTGCACATTTTTCTTGTCTTGCAAATTGGAGTTTTCTGTTAAATTTCTGCACTTTGTACAATTTTTATTACAAATGTCTTTTTTGTGAATTTTGGATTGTTTGGTTATGTACAGTATTTTTGTGAGCTGCCAAGGGACTACGGATGTAATCTAGCAGTTGTACTAAATCTGGTATATTTACATTTATATTAATGTTTATTAATATGCAATGTCCCTTTCAAATAAACATTAAATAAATAAAAAATTAATAACATTTGACTTTTTTTCCATCTTAGAAATTTGTGACCTCTCATGGTTCGTCACCTTATCGTGGTGGGGGGTTTGCGTACCTTAGTGATCCCAGGAGCTATGTTGTCGGGGGCAACTTGCCTCTGGTGGGTTCACCCACGATAAACTGGTCGTGGGTGAAGAGCTAGACCAAGAACGATCCAACAGACTCTCATGATGAATGTTAAAACAAGGATTCAGTGTACCCCGCCCTGTATGGGGTTACCGGAGCCCCACCCTGGAGCCAGGTCTGGGGGTGGGGCTCGATGGCTAGCGCCTGGTAGCCGTGTTTCTGCCCATGGGACCCAGCCGGGCTCAGCCTGAAGAAGTTATATGGGTCCACCCTCCAATGGGCTCACCACCTGCAGGATGGACCATGGGGAGCTGGTGCTATGCGGATCAGGTGGCGGTCAAAGGCAGACACCTTGGCGGACTGATCCCAGGCTTCCTAAACTGGCTTTTGGTACGTGAAATGTCACTTCTCTGATGGGGAAGGAGCCTGAGCTGGTGCATGAGGTTGAGAGATATCGGCTAGATATAGTCGGCATCACTTCAACACAAAGCTCTAGTTTTGGAACCAGTCAACTGGAGAGGGGCTGGAGCTTGGCCTTCTCTGGAGTTGCCCCGGGCAAGAGGCGACGAGCAGGGGTGGGTATTCTTGTATCCCCCCACCTTGCTGCCTCTATATTGGAGTTTTCCCTGGTGGACAAAAGGGTTGCTTCCCTGCGCCTTCGGGTTGGAAAACGAGTCCTAACCATCATTTGTGCCTATGCACCAAGGGATGGTTCAGAGTACCCACCGTTTTTGGAGTCTCTGACTGGGGTGCTGGAGGGTGCTCCTCTTGGAGACTCCATTGTCCTAATGGGGGACTTCAATGCGCACTTGGGCAGCGACAGTGAAACCTGGAGGGGGTGATTGGGAGGAACAGCCTGCTCGATCTGAACCCGAGTGGTGTTCAGTTATTGGCCTTCTGTGCTAACCACAGTTTGTCCATAACAAGCACCATGTTCAAGCATAAGGGCGTCCACATGTGCACCTGGCACCAGGACACCCTAGGCTGCAGGTCGATGATCGATTTTGTTACCGTGTCATCAGACCTGCGACCGTATGTCTTGGACACTCGGGTAAAGAGAGGTGTAGAGCTGTTAACTGATCACCACCTGGTGGTGAGTTGGATCCGATGGCAGGGGAGGATGCCATTCAGACCTGGTAGACCCAAATGGATAGTGAGGGTGTGCTGGGAACGTCTGGCTGAGGCCTCTGTCCGGGAGGTCTTCAACTCCCACCTCCGGAAGAACTTCAACCACATTCTGAGGGAGTCTGGAGACACGGAGCCCGAATGGGCCATGTTCTTTACCGCCACTGCTGAAGCGGGTGCCCAGAGCTGTGGCTACAAGGTCACCGGTGCATCTCATGGTGGCAACCCCCAAGCCAAGTGGTGGACACCAGTGATGAGGGGGGCCATTAAGCTGAAGAAAGAGCCCTATCGAGCTTGGTTGGCTTGTGGGACTCCTGAAGCAGCTGAGGTGTACCGGCAGGCCAAGTGGAGTGCTGCTCGGTTGGTTGCTGAAGCCATAACTTGGGTGTGGGAGGAGTTTGGTAAGGACATGGAACAAGACTTTCGATCGGCCTCGAAGAGATTCTATCAAAGTGTTCGGCAGCTTAGGAGGGGGAAGCAGTCCTCTGTCCACACTGTGTATGGTGTGGATGGGGTGCTGCTGACTTTGACTAGGGATATCGTCGGGCAGTGGAAGGAATACTTCGAGGATCTCCTCAATCCCACTGACACGCCTTCCACAGAGGAAGCAGGACTTGTGGATGAGGGGGACGACTCACCCATCACAGGGGCTGAGGTTGCCAAAGTGGTTAAAAAGTTCCTTGGTGGCCGGGCCCCGGGGGGGTGGACAAGATTCGTCCTGAGTACCTCAAGGCCATGGATGTTGTAGGGCTGTCATGGTTGACATGCCTCTGCAACACTGCATGGAGGTCGGGGACAGTGCCTTTGGCATGGAAAACTGGGGTGGTTCCACTCTACAAGAAAGGGGACCGGAGGGTGTGCTCCAACTTTATAGGGATCACACTTAGCCTCCCTGGGAAGGTCTATGCCAAGGCACTGGAGAGTCCGGTCGTTGGTCGAACCTCGGATTAAGGAGGAGCAATGTGGTTTTCGTCCTGGCCGTGGCACATTGGACCAACTCTTTACTCTCTTGAGAATCCTTGAGGGTTCGTGGGAGTTTGCCCAACCAGTTTACATGTGTTTTGTGGACTTGAAGAAGGCATTCAACCACATCCCTCTTAGTTTTTTGTGGGGGTTGCTTCGGGAGAATGGGGTATTGGGCTTGTTGTTACGAGCTAGCTGGTCTCTATATGACCGTTGTGAGAGTTTGGTTCATATTGCCAACACTCGGTCGGACTCATTCCCAGTGAGAATTGGATTCTGCCAGGGCTGCCCTTTGTCACCGATCATGTTCATAATTTTTATGGACAGGATTTCTAGGCGCAGCCAGGGAACGGAGGGTGTCATGCTTGGTGACCACAGGATCTCATCTCTGTTGTTTGCAGATGACATTGTCCTGTTGGCTTCATCCAGCAATGACCTACAGGTCTTACTGAGATGGTTTGCTGCTGAGTGTGAAGCAGCTGGGATGAGAATCAGTACCTCCAAGTCCGAGTCCATGGTCCTCAGCCGGAAAAAGGTGGATTGTCCTCTCTGGGTTGGGGACAAGCTACTGCCCCAAGTGGAGGAGTTTAAGTATCTCGGGGGTCTTAGGCATGAGTGAGGGAAGAATGGAGCGAGAGACTGACAGATGGATCGGAGCAGCGTCTGCAGTGATGCGGACATGGTACCGGTCTGTTGTGGTGAAGAGGGAGCTCAGCTCTAAGGCAAAGCTGTCGATTTACCGGACAATCTACATTCCTACCCTCACCCATGGTCACGAGCTTTGGGTAATGACTGAAAGAATGAGACTGCAGATACAAGCGCTTGAAATGAGCTTTCTTCATAGGATTGCTGGACTCACCCTTAGAGATTGGGTGAGGAGCTCAGTCATCCAGGAGAGGCTCAGAGTAGAGCAGTATGGGCATCTGATCAGGATGCCTCCTGGACGCCTCCCACTTGAGGTGTTTCGGGCACATCACACTGGGTGGAGACCCCAGGGCAGACCCAGGACTCAATGGAGAGACTATGTCTCCCAGCTGGTCTGAGAACATCTTAGTATCCTCTCTGAAGAGCTGGAGCAGGTGGCTGGGGAGAGAGAAGTCTGGGCTTCTCTGCTTGAACTGCTGCCTCCACGAGAAGTGGTAGAAGATGGATTGATGGATGGATGGAGGGAGAAATTTGTGATTTTTTTTGAAAATTTGTGACTTGTATATTTGCGACTTTTTTTAATCTGGTAAATTTGTGACTTTTGCTAGTCTTATTAATGTTTTAACCAAAATTGCAAATTATTCTTGAAATTTGCAATTTTTTCTCTCCTGAAAAATTTGTGATTTTTTTTTCACAATTGCAAATAAATTTGCAACTTACTTTGGTAAATTTGTGATTTTTTTCCCCAGTAAATTTGTGACTTGTTTTGGTAATTTTTTTACTTTTTAAAATCCTATAAATGGGCGGCGTGGTGGAGGAGTGGTTAGCACTGCGGTAGCACAGCAACTCACCCTTGGCCTGGGGATCCTGGGTTCAATCCCAGCCCCTGACCAACAGTGATCTGTGTGGAGTTTGTATGTTCTCCCCGTGTCTGTGTGGGTTTACTCCCGGATTTCTCTGGTTTCCTCCCACGTGCCAAAAACATGCAAGTTAGGTTAACTGGCATCAAACTGGGGATTCTAAATTGTCCTTAGGTATGACTGTGGGAGTGAATGGTTTTCTGTCTCTCTGTGTTGGCCCTGCGATGGACTGGTGATCTGTCCAGGGTGGACCCTGCCTCTCGCCCAAAGATGCTGGGATAGGCTCCAGCCCCCCGTGATCAAAAAGGATGAAGTGGAAGAAGATGGATGGATGGAAATCTTGCAAATTTGAAATTTTTTCTCGTACATTTTTCAGCTTTTTCAGCTGAATTAGCAATTTTGTAAATTTTTGACTTTTATCAATTAAATTCAAATTTCTCTATGAGATGAGCAAAAATCTTTTTTTTTCCCCCATTTATGACTTTTCTCCTCAAAAATTTGTGACACTTTGTAAATTTACAACTTCTTTGTCTTGCAAATTTGCAACTTATTCTCGTCTTGTCAATTTTTATAGTAAATTTTTCAACTTTTTCCTTCTGAATTAGCAATTTTGTAAATTTGTAAAAAATATTTGTATTAAATTTGACTCACTTCTCTCAAATGTGTGAACAAGTTGCAAATTTACTAAAAAAAGGTCAAATTTATGAGATGAGAAAGTCAGATATTTACGACTTGTCCTCAAAAATTTTGACTTCTTATCTCGTAAATTTGCAACTTTCTCTTGTCCAGCAAATTTGTGACTTTCTCTCATCTTGTAAATTTGGAATTTTTTTTATACTACATTTTTCAGCTTTTTCTCCTGTATTGGCAGTTTTGTAAATTTTAATTTTTTTTCAATTTGACTTTCTCTTGTGTCATAAATTTGTGACTTACAGGTCACAAATTTACTCGAAAAAAAGTCAAATTTACGAGATGAGAAAAAGTCGCATATTTACAACTTTTTGTCCTCAAAAATTTTGAATTTTCTCACAAATTTACATTTTTGTCCTGTAAATTTGCAATTTTTCTTGTATTGCAAATTTGTGACTTTTTCCTCATCTTGTAAATTTGTATTTTTTTCTAGTAAATTTTTCTCCTGAATTAGCATTTTTGCAAAATTGTGATATTAACTCTGACTTTTGATTGGCTCATAAATTTGTGACTAACAGGTCGCAACTTTCCTAGAAAAAATATCAGATTTATGAGATGAGAAAAAGTCACATTTACCAGGTTTTATCTCATCAATTTGCATACATTTCTTGTCTAGCAAATATGTGACTTTTTTCTTTACTTTTCTCTTGCAATATTCTTGCTAAATAACTGGATAAAACTAACTAATGCGGTTGTGGACTTTCTGTGAAAACAAAATCTTAAATTTGATCAAACTGATTTTAAAAAAGTCTTACATGTACTCTCCTGATGGCTGCAGACATCATCCATTACTACTGTTTTATTTATTTAGTAAATCTGGAGCAGGTTTAGGCTAAAAAACATGAGGCGCTTCTGTTTTTGTTTTCATGCAGAGGGCCAACATTGTAGACTCGCCGTTTTCTGTATTTAACTGTATTTTGGTCCACAGACGGACAGACTCCACGTCTCCTGGGAGAAAACACACCAACAAAAAAAATTTAAAAAATAATAATAATCCAAGGATTCAGTTCCGATGAGAAATGTTTGGCCCCCAGTAGAAGGAAGCGGAGGAAAAGACGCAAGCAGCACATCATCATCTTTTCAAAAATGTTAAGCTACTGCAGGACTAATTTTCCATTCCATTTATATCCTGATGTCTTTAAGTCGCCCCCCAGTTTTTTCTCTGCAGGAAATGAGAAAAATATGCCGTGTTGAGATAAATTTGTTAAGGAGGAACAAGTGCAAAGAGCAAAACGAACACAACTAGAGATTAACTACAACAGCAACACCAGGATTAGACACACTTCTTCACAGATTTCCACTTCAGCGTGTTTCTTCTGAAATGCATTTATTGGTCACACGGTTCTTGGAAAAAAAAAAACAACAACTCCCTAATCCACCTGCTGCTCTATCATTGGCCAGTCTAGCTGTTTGTCTGCAAACGTATAAACGGGTGGGACGCCCAGTGAGTTGTTAGCTTTAGAGCCAACAGTGTTACTCGGGAGTTAGCTTACCAAGCACAGTATACAGTTATTTTGTTAAAATTTCATTCAACAGTCAATCCATAGTCGATGATATATCTCAGGTCATTCTGCCTTGTTTTGTTTTTGCTGTGATGCTACATCAAACTGTTAGCAACAGCTTGGCTAGGTGGTCGGAGTTGGTTTGCCTGGCATCAGTAAGCCTGCCTGATGTTAGCTTAACTGTTGATCCAGCTGGTTTTTATTACTATTTTTTTAGAAATTCTATTTACCCCCACTGGAATCCTTCTTCATCTACCAACCTGCTAGCAGCTAGCATTAGCTACCCACCTTGGGCTGCCATTCACTCATCTGTGACAATTTCCTTTTATACTGTACTCCAGTATCAACCACTGAAACCACACTCCTGTCCACCACTGATGCTTTATTTCATTCATTCTTTAAGACAAATTTACGTTAGTTGGCTCAGCCTTGCTATCCGAGCTAGGCGCTAGCCAGCTAAGATTAGCAACAGTGATGTAAGAGGGAGGGTGGCACTAACTGTGGTTCCTTGGCATTTAAACAGACAAAGGACTTGTTCTGAGAAATGATTTACAACAATGTTGCAATAATTAAATAATTAAAGAAAATTTGACCAAAATACAGTGGTGTGATAAAGTGTTTGCCCCCTTCCTGATTTCTTTTTTTTTTGTATGTTTGTCACACTTAAATGTTTCAGATCATCAAACAAATTTAAATATTACACAAAAATAACGCAAGTAAACACAAAATGCAGTTTTTAAATGAAGGTGTTTATTATTAAGGGTAAAAAAAATCCAAACCTACATGGCCCTGTGTGGACAAAGTGATTGCCCCCTTTTAAAACATAAATTAACTGTGGTTTATCACATCTTTGGAAAGCTGAGTTCAATTTCTTGAGCCACACCCAGGCCGGATTACTGCCACAACTGTTCTCAATCAAGAAATCGCTTAAATAGGACCTGCCTGACAAAGTGAAGTAGACCAAAAGATCCTCAAAAGCTAGATATCATGCTGTGATACAAAGAAATTCAGGAACAAATAAACAAAGCAACTGAGATCTATCAGTCTGGAAAAGGTTATAATGTGGAGTGTGTGAAATCAGAAGCAGATTCATTTCAGATGATTTATTGCACACTCACATCTCACGAGCACAGAACAGACTGACTAGTCACATTCAGCATCCCTCTCTCTAAATCAAGTTACACTTTACAAGATTCAAGGCACTTCCTCATAACAGCAGGACATCTACACCGAATCGTCGGCCTCCGTCGGTCTATGATGACCATGGAAGAGAATCCTAAACGTCTACTCTGCTGGAACAGCACCACCTGTGGCTGAACAGGCCGATGCGCACCGGTGTTCTACCTTCCAGCGTTGGGCGTTGGTAGGATTCAAGTCTGGGCAGGAAGATATGGAGGACAAGATGTTACCCATGCAGCATGTACCCCCTCTCCACGTCACTGATGAATCCAAAGGAACAGCAGGGCTGCTATAGTTTGGCACCAGCGCCGTTGCAGGAGCTGCCAGAACGATGTTGAGCACAACAGAGAACTGCCTTAGGGGCTCCGACTCCGGATTTTTCCTCAGGGTTGACTCCCAAAGCCTTTCCCGTGACCGGGTGTGCCGCAAGGCAGCGGAGGTTTGAAATCAGGGTTTACCTTCCCCTAGATGGGCTACCTTCCCAGGTTGACGAGCCACCATCTACCCGAAGCATCTGGTTTTAAGGTGCCAGAGATCCGCCCTCGCCCCTTCTCCTATTAGTAAAAGCAGTTCCGCCGGGCTTAGAGACTAAACCACACGGGCAGGCTAGGAGTTGGACTTGGTTGTCAGAGGCTTTTCGAGACGCACGCCGTAAGGAGCATTTTATGAGCACTGGGAGCTTAACCCAGTGCCGCTCCTGGCTATGACAACCTTGGAACCACATCTACACCACACTTCATTCAACCCCCTCTCCCACTGTTCTCCCATGTGTATTCATTGTCTCTGTCTAAGGTGTGAAATAACCTGAGGCCCACACTGCCCCCCCCCCCAGCATCTTATATACACACGCTGTTTCGGCTTCAGTCTCCTCCCATATCTGCTGCAACTGGGGTTTACCACCTCCGTGGCACTGCTGTGCCGGTGGAAGGCTGCTGGGAGTGTGTCTGACTGCGGGTGAGCCGTGGAGAGGGGAGGGGGGGGGGATCACTCTGTCCATGTGGCTGCTCTGGTGAATCGTTCCCCTGGGGAGCTCTCCGTGGGGGTCTTCCACGCCGAGGGGCCCTAGCCAACAGCACTTGCTCGTCCGCCACAACAAAAGCGGGTTTGAGTCTGTCTATGCCAATCTTTTCCCTCCTACCCCCCAAGTCTAGCAAAAAATGCTTATCCCCTGTTTCCAACACTCTGAACGGTCCATCATAGGGTGGGCGCAATGGAGGGCGGTGGGCGTCGTGTCTGACAAACACGAACTCTGCGTTCTTCAAAGTTTTAGGCACAAAAACACGTGGAAAACTGTGGTGGGAAGGGCCCGGCAGCGTGCCTGTGTTTGCGCTACGCTGCAAAAGCTGAGACGGGGAGCTGCCCGGCGCGGGATTATCTGGCAGAAATTCCCCAGGCAGCCGTAGTGGCTGCGCAAAAACGAGTTCTGCCGGGGAAGCTTCCAGATCCTCTTACGGCGTGGAGTGCAACCCCAATAAAACCCACGGCAGCCTGTCTACCCACTTTGCATCCATCAGTGAAGCCCTGAGTGCTGCTTTCAGTGATCTATGAAAACGCTCACATAACCCATTGGCCTGTGGGTTGTACGCAGTTGTGCGGTGAATTGTAACACCCAGGCTGCGGGCCATTGCGGACTAGAGTTCAGAAACAAATTGAGGGCCCCTGTCGGACGTAATGTCCGACGAGACTCCAAAACATGCCACCCATGCTGTTAAAAAAGCGCGCGCCACGTCTGCGGACATGGTTGCCGCCAGCGGAACCGCTTCTGGCCAGCACGTGGTGCGGTCCACCATTGTCAGAAGGTGCGTGCACCCCTGTGATGGCGGGAGGGGGCCCACGAGGTCCACGTGAACATGGTCGAACCTCTTAGCCGGAATATGAAATGGCTCCAAGGGAGCCTTCGTGTGTCTGTGTACCTTGGCTCGTTGGCACGCCACGCAGGCTGCAGCCCACTCTTTCACTTGTTTGCGTAGGCTCAGCCACACAAACTTCTCTCCCACCATTTTGACTGACGCGCGCACTCCTGGGTGCGCCAGAGTGTGAACCGACTCAAACACGCGGCGGTGCCGCACAGCCGGGACCACCAGACACGGGCGACCCGTGGAGACATCGCAGATTGTGGGGGGTGGGGGGGGGCGCCATCCTGCAGCACCATGCTCTCCAGCCTTAACCCTGTTGGTCCAGACTGGAGCACGTGCACGTCTGCATCGCTAATCTGCTCCGCGGCCATGGCTGCGTAATCTATGCCCACGCAGACCGGGGCCACCACGGCACGCGAGAGGCAGTCCACCACCACATTCAGTTTACCCGACACATGCTGAATATCGGTAGTAAACTGAGATCGCGGCCAGCTGTCTCTGCTGCCGGCCCGACCATGGTTCTGAAACCTTGGCCATCGCGAACGTTAGCGGCTTGTGGTCCATGAACGCGGTGAAGCTGCGCCCTTCCAGCCAGAACTGGAAGTGGCGTATGGCCAGGTGGAGAGCCAGCAACTCTGTTGAACGTGCTGTATTTACGTTCGCTGTCGCGCAAAGTTCTGCTGAAAAAGGCGAGCGGCTGCCAAGCCCCGGCGACGCGCTGCTCCACAACAGCCCCTATGGCCACGTCTGAAGCGTCGGTGGTGAGCGCTATGCGGGCCGTCGGGTCTGGATGCGCCAGCAGTGCGGCGTTTGCCAGGGTTGCTTTAACCTCCGAGAACGCCTGCTCTTGCTCCGGGGTCCATTCGACCCTATCCGCGGGTTTCTGTTTCTTGAGCGCGGCGTACAATGGTTGCATGAGCTGCGCCGCGCTGGGAAGGAAACGGTTATAAAAGTTCACCATTCCCAAAAATTCCTAGAGCGCCCTGACCGTCTGAGGCCGGAGAAAATCCGCCACGGTGCGCACTTTGTCGGGCAGTGGGATCGCTCCTTCCGGAGAGACACGGTGCCCCAAAAAATCAATCTCCGTCACGCCGAACTGGCATTTCGCCGGGTTGATTAACCCGTGCTCCTCCAACCTCCGGAAAACCGTCGTGAGGTGGGTTTCGTGTTCGTCTTCAGACGCACTGGCTACCAGGATATCGTCCAGGTAGACGAACACAAATGAGAGATCGCGCAGCACTGCATCCATCATGCGCTGGAACGTCTGTGCCGCTCCTTTAAACCCGAATGGCATGCGCAGGAACTCGAATAGACCGAACGGAGTTATTACCACTGTTTTGGGTATGTCCTCAGCGCACACTGGGACTTGGTGGTAACCGCGGACCAGGTCTATTTTGGAAAAAATGCGCGCTCCTGCGAGGTGAATGGAAAAAATCCTGTATGTGGGGAATCGGGTAGCAGTCGTGCACTGTGGCGTTATTCAACCTGTGGAAATCACCGCACGGTCGCCACGATCCCTCAGCCTTAGGGACCATGTGTAGCGGGGAAGCCCATGGGCTGTTCGAGCGCCTGATGATGCCCAACCTTTCCAGGTTGGCAAACTCCTCGCGCGCTATGGCCAGTTTAGCTGCGTCCAAGCGCCGAGGTCTTGCAAAAACGGGTGGCCCGGTGGTGGTGATAAAGTGCTCCACCCCGTGTTTGGCGATGGCCACCGAAAACGTCGGGACCGTGAGTGCTGGGAACTGAGTGAGCAGTGTGTGGAACTTACCGCCTGTAGCTGTGACGTTGGCTTGTGCTGTTGGCTGGGTCACTCGAGCTATACAGGGGAGAGAGTCAAAGGACAGTGCATTAACCAGGTGCCTGTTAGCAACATCAACCAGTAAACCATGTGCACTCAGAAAATCAGCCCCCAGTATGTGGTAATTCAGTGCTGCTATGACAAAAGTCCAATCATATGTACAGCCGTGAAGAGATAAGAGCAGAGTCCTCTCACCAAAGGTCTTAATATCCGAGCCGTTTGCTGCCAACATCCCGGGGCCGCTAGATCCTGCCAGCCGGTCAGCGTAGGTCGGCCGGATGAAGCTCTTCTGGGCTCCGGTGTCCACGAGGAAACGCCTCCCAGAGCCTGCATCCGTTAAGTAGAGCAGCTTGTTTTCTTCACCGAGGGTTGCTGCTGCTACCGACCCCCGGCCTTGGCGTTTTCCCGAGCGCTTGAATTGGCACAGTGGCGCACATCTGCGTGCCTTCTCTCCGAAGCGGTGGTGGTAGAAGCAGAGCGCGTCTCTCTGGCGCTCCTTGGCCCCCGCTGCTGCTACCGTTGGTGGCTCCTCGCCTCCTCTGGTCGTCTCGCTGGGCTCCGCCGCTGCTGCGTTGACTGTAATCGCCCTGGTGGTGATGATGATCCAGTCTGCCTCCTGGGCTAGCGCACAGTAGTCTCGCGCGGCCAGCCACGGCGAATTGGCCAGAACCGCTCTCGCTACTGTCGGAAGGTTCCGGAGGAAGAGGTGGGCAAACAGAAAGTGCCCGTCGTCCGTGCCCATTAACGCCAGCATCTTCTCCATCAGGTCTATGGCCGAACCATCTCCTAACTCGGTCCGTGTCAGGAGCCTCTCTGCTCTCTCACAGACCGAGAGCGTGTAGCGCTGGATGAGCGCAGCCTTGAGCGCCTCGTATTTGCTGCTGACTGGTGGCTGATCGAGCAGGCTCGCTACCTGCTGAGCTGTGCGGGCGTCGAGCGCTGCGATCACATGGTAGAATCTGGTGTCATCTGCTGTTACTCCCTGGAGGGCAAACTGGGCCTCGGTGAGGTGGAACCAAGAGCGCGGGTTGTGCTGCCAGAAATCCGGTAGCTTGACTGCAACCGCACATGCGTTGCTGGAGGTTCCGGTCCGGGCTGTCTGTGGGATGGCTGCCGCCTCGCTGTAGCTTCCTGACCGGGCCGGCTCCGGGGATCTTGCCTTGTGTTCCATAATACGTCTTGGGTCACCAGTGTGGAGTGTGTGAAATCAGAAGCAGATTCATTTCAGATGATTTATTGCACACTCACATCTCACGAGCACAGAACAGACTGACTAGTCACATTCAACATCCCTCTCTCTAAATCAAGTTACACTTCACAAGATTCAATTCAACTTTATTTATATAGCGCCATTTCACAACAACAGTCATCTCATAGCACTATCAACTGTAGGGGGGGGACCCCCACAGTTGCAGAAAGACCCCAGCAATCAAGCGATCCCCTGTGAGCAAGCACTTGGCGATGGTGGAGAGGAAAAACTCCCTTTTAACAGGAAGAAACCTCCAGCAGAACCAGGCTCAGGGAGGGGCAGTCATCTGCTGTGACTGGCTGGGGGTGAGGGGATAGAGAAGAAGAAAAGAACAGACATGTAGAGAGCAAACAGCACGATGGGGACTCAAACTATGGGAGAGAACAAACAGATGTTAATGACCATCAAAAAAAAAAAAAATTTCATAGAGAGTGAGGAAAGGAGTGAGGCCCAGTGCATTACTGGAGGTCCCCCGGCTGACTAAACCTATTAGCAGCATAACTAAGGGAGGGTTCAGAAACACATGATCCCTCCCTAATTGTAGGCTATATCAAAAAGGTAGGTTTTAGCCCTATTCTTAAAAACAGAGATAGAGTCTGACTCCCGAATCCAGATTGGCAGCTGATTCCACAGGAGAGGAGCTTGATAACTGAAGGCTCTGCCTCCCATTGAACTGGGAAGATTCAAGGCACTTCCTCATAACAGCAGGACATCTACACCACACTTCATTCAATCCCCTCTCCCACTGTTCTCCCATGTGTATTCATTGTCTCTCTCTAAGGTGTGAAATAACTTGAGGACCACAATAAAGTCATTTCTAAAGCTTTGTGACTCCAGCGAACCACAGTGAGAGCCATCCATCCATCTTCTTCCGCTTAATCCTTTTCATGTCGGGGGGGGGGGGGAGCTGCAGCCTATCTCAGCATCTTTGGGTGAGAGGCAGGGTTCACCCTGGACAGATCACCAGTCCATCACAGGGCCAACACATAGAGACAGACAACCATTCACTCTCACAGTCATAACGAAGGACAATTTAGAATCCCCAGTTGATGCCAATTAACCTAACTTGCATGTTTTTGGCATGTGGCAAGAAACCGGAGAAATCCGGGAGTAAACCCATGCAGATACAGGGAGAACATGCAAATTCCACACAGATCACTGTTGGTCGGGGCTGGGATCGAATCCAGGATCTCCCAGCCAAGTTTGAGTTGCTGTGCTGCCACAGTGCTAACCACTCCGCCACAAGTGACAGCCATTATCCATAAATGGCGAAAACATGTAGCAGGGGTGAACCTTCCCAGGAGTGGCCGGTCAATCAAAATTACCCCAAGGGTGCAGCGACAACTCATCCAAGAGGTCACAAAAGACCCCAAAACAACATCCAAAGAACTGCAGGCCTCACTTGCCTCAGTTAAGGTCAATGTTCATGACTCCACTACAAGAAAGAGACTGGGCAAAAATGGCCTGCATGGCAGAGTTCCAAGATGAGAACCACTGCTGAGCAAAAAGGACATAAAGGCTCGTCTTAGTTTTGCCAGAAAACACCTTGATGATCCCCAAGACTTTCGGGAAAATACTTTGTGGACTGACAAGACAAAAGTTGAACTTTTTGGAAGATGTGTGTCCCATTACATCTGGCATAAAAGTAACACAGCATTTCAGAAAAGGAAAATCATACCAAAAACATGCAAGTTAGGTTAATTGGCATTAAACTGGGGATTCTAAATTGTCCTTAGGTATGACTGTGAGAGTGAATGGTTGTCTGTCTCTCGGTGTTGGCCCTGCGATGGACTGGCGATCTGTCCAGGGTGTACCCTGCTTCTCGCCCAAAGATGCTGGGATAGGCTCCAGCCCCCCCGCGACCCAAAAAGGATTAAGCGGAGGAAGATGAATGAATGAGCATCATACCAGCAGTAAAATATGGTGGTGGTAATGTGATGGTCTGGTGCTGTTTTGCTGGTTCAGGACCTGGAAGACTTGCTGTGGTCAATGGAACCTGCACGGTGGCGCACGGTGGCACAGTGGTTTAGCACTGTGGCAGCACAGTTTTACCCTCCCTCGGCCGGGGGATCGCGGGGATCATGAGATCGTGGGTTCGATCCCAGCCCCCGACCAACAGTGAGCTGTGTGGAGTTTGCATGTTCTCCCCGTGTTGCGCGGGTTTACTCCGGGATTTCTCCGGTTTCCTCCCGCACACCAAAAACATGTAGGTTTAGGGCGCTCGCGCACGCAGCGACCAGCAGCCGGTGGCTTGTCACCAGACTGCAAACCAAGTCTACCTACGGGTACAAATAAGTAACAAAAAAAAAACAAAAAACAAAAAAAAAAAAACATGAATTCTGCTGTCTACCAAAAAATCCTGAAGGAGAATGTCCGGCCATCCGTTCGTGACCTCAAGCTGAAGCACACTTAGGTTCTGCAGCAGGACAATGATCCAAAACACACCAGCAAGTCCACCTCTGAATGGCTTAAGAAAAACAAAATGAAGACTTTGGAGTGGTTTAGTCAAAGTCCTGACGTGAATCCGATTGAGATGCTGTGGCATGACCTTAAAAAGGCGGTTCATGCTCGAAAACCCTCCAATGTGGCTGAATTACAATTCTGCAAAGATGAGTGGGCCAAAATTCCTCCACAGCGCTGTAAAAGGCTCATTGCCAGTTATCGCAAACGCTTGACTGCAGTTGTTGCTGCTAAGGGTGGCCCAACCAGTTATTAGGTTTAGGGGGCAATCACTTTTTCACACAGGGCCATGAAGGCTTGGATTTTTTTCCCTTTAATAATAAACACCTTCATTTAAAAACTGCATTTTGTGTTTACTTGTGCTATTTCTGTCTAATATTTAAATTTGTTTGATGATCTGAAACATTTAAGTGTGACAAACATACAAAAATGAGAAATCAGGAAGGGGGGCAAACACTTTTTCACACCATTGTATGTCACAGACATTTGATTCAGACCCGCGGGAGCTATCCACCTTATTCCTGGGGGTGCCGCTGTAGGAATGATTATGGGCGGAGCTTCCGGTTTTGGCTGACGTAGTGTTAAATCGGTCAGTAAGAGTGGAGTAGCAGGGGCATTTAATATAGCGTTTTGTTTTTTGTTTTTGTTTTTTAAGTTTTTCAAATTCATTTTAATGTATAGTCCACATACGTGTTTTGCACTCAAGTGGCAGCTAATTTCAGCTCTTCTAGTTTTTGTATTTTTTGAATGTTCTAGCGTAGTTCTGGTACTTGTTGCTGGTGTTCGTGGTTGTGCCAGACTGGATAAATGGAGGTTTCTCACCACACGATGACAGACGACATCCAAGCACAGTGTTGTGACTTATGTCTGCTCTAAGTTAAATCTGATTATGTCCAACATATTTTAACAAATTGCAGCCAACTTTATTGCGGTGAAGACGTGCTGGTTGGAATGCGCACCGCGTCATTATGAGTACAGGCAATGAGAAGTCATATATCATGACTCTTTGTTTGGTAGCGCAAGTCCCGGGAAAACCCCATGAGTGCCTGGAATCACTGGAAAGCTTAGAAACTGTACTTTCTAAAAATACCTATGTTTTTGCAGAAGACGCAACTCCCGATTGATCGAACACGAGTTTTCAATCTAGCTAAAATATAAACAAATCATCTTTTTCTGGGTCAGTTTTTGCACACTACCTACAAATTAAATATCATTTTGAAGGTCTTTCAATACAGAATATGGAAATAACGTTACATCAGTTTTGAAAATGTCCTCAAAGTGACTCATTTTGGCAGCACGGGTCATTTGTTTACAGCGTCAGCAGCTTAACAGCGGCGCTAACTAGCGGAGCTACTATGTACGAGGCCACTTTTTAAGGTCATCTTTCCATCCCTCGCTAGCCGTGGGATGTGGTATGATTATGTTACTGTTTTGAGGTGCAAGAGCCTGTGTTCCCGCATTTCTGATGCCAAAGTCATTCTTTTTGAAAAGTGTCCTGTTTCAGTGACAACCATAAGTTCTAAACTAGTACCGGAAGTTGCTACCATAATTCTCGCAAAGCATCACGGGGCCTGGGAATAAGGTGAATTCAACATGTGGGAAAAATTTACCTGATTTTTAATTTTAAGTAAAATTTTGTGTTTTTTTCCTCTTAAATTTCCAACAGAGCTGCTTTATTTTTTTTTGAACCTGTACATTCTCAGTTTCTTCAGTCTGTTAATAGTCTGTGAAAAATCGTCCGTCTTAGAGAAGAACGTTCTGAAGCTTCTGTGCTTTAAAAAAAAAAAAACTTCCTCTCCTCTGTGCATGTGAGAGGAAGGCAGCGGTAAGTGGTTCCCTCTCGGCGGGGGAAAGTCGACCCTCTCGAGCGCCTCTCTCCGCCCCTCCCCCACCACACACACAGAGTCAGCGCTGTGGTTTCTCCTGTGGACGGGAACATAAACAGGCCCGTCTGTCTGCGCGCCCGGAGCCCGTTCTCATGACATCACCGCCCGGCAGGAATGCAGCGCTCTGCCACCGCCACAGAACACATGTTCACGGACGGGTGCACGTCCACATTTTCACAGGGAAACCAGTTCACATGGAGCGGGGCGGCGTTCACGGCCACTTCAGCCTTTGGAGGTTACAGTGTGAACGCTGTAATGCTGCAGGCACAAACATTTAAGTAGAACACCACGTTCACGTTTTGTTTGCTTGTCCTCGTTTATGTCTCTTTATTCTACTTTATTATTTCATGTTTACAAGTGACATCAGTCATGAAATCTGGGCGTTAATGCCACAAAAACGGGAAGTTTCCATGTCCCACGGCTGCTGAGAAACCACTAACTTTGTGGTTCTCATGCCTGGAGCTGCTCTGGCTGTCATACAGGTTCTTTGGTATGGAAAGCCAACTGGGTCAGAAAACACAGAAAAAAGCAAGCATGCTGTCTGAATGGTCATTTTTGTTGAGTTCTGCTACCTTTAAATATGCAACTTTTTAAAAAATTTTAACTTGAAACTTTTTTCTTATACATTTTAAACATTTTTTTCATAAATTTGCAGTGTTTTTATTGCAAATCAGTAACTTATTTTTAAAATGGACTTTTCCTTTTAAATCTGCAACTTTTTTCTTTTAAATGTGCAACTTTTTTCTTGTAGAGTTGCACCTTTTTAAACAAATTTAGTACCTTTTATCATAAACTCTCAACCTTCTTTGTGTAAACTTGCAACTTTTTTCTCATGCATTTTTTTTTTTTTTTTTTTTTTTTTTTTTTGGTTACTTATTTGTACCCGTAGGTAGACTTGGTTTGCAGTCTGGTGACAAGCCACCGGCTGCTGGTCGCTGCGTGCGCGAGCGCCCTAAACCTACATGTTTTTGGTGTGCGGGAGGAAACCGGAGAAATCCCGGAGTAAACCCGCGCAACACGGGGAGAACATGCAAACTCCACACAGTTCACTGTTGGTCGGGGGCTGGGATCGAACCCACGATCTCATGATCCCCGCGGTCCCCCGGCCGAGGGTAAAACTTGTAACTTTCTTGTAAATTTGCAACTTTTTTGTCTAAATTTGCAACTTTTTCCTCACAAATTTAGTATGTTCTATCAAACTTTCAATGTTTTTATTTGTAAACTTGCAACTTTCTTCTCATACATTTAAAATTGTTTTCATAAATTTGCAGTGTTTTTACTGTAAATTTACAACTTTCTGGTAAATTTGCAACTTTTTTCTTGTACATCTACAACTTTTTTCTCACAAATTTACTACGTTTTATCATAAACTTGCAACTTTATTTATAAACTTGGAACTTTTTTCTCACATTTAATTTTTTCCTGGTAAATTTGTCTTTTTAAATCTGCAATTTTTTTTATCACAAATAAACCACCTTTGAATGAATGAATTAATGAATGAATTAATGAATGAATCTTTATTTCGGCTAGATTAAAAGAAACAGAATAATATAACAAAGGGGGAAAGAAAATCCAACAAGGTCAAATTAGACAATAACTCCTCTGATTATACAGTTCAACATAAGTTATCCGAAATGGGTGATGGCTGAAGCTGCAGCTTATATTGCCCACCCATATTCCATCCAAGAATTCAAAAGAAAAACAAACAAGAGCGATTACAATTCAGAACAAAGCTAAGACAAAATGTGACAAAAAACTAAGCTACAACACAACACAGACTGGATATGACAATCCTTATGTGATTTTACATGTCATCTTGTATATATGTTTGGAGTATTTCTTCCTTTAGTTTTTGTTTAAATTGTCCAAGCGTTGTACATGATTTTAATTCAGGTCCAAAATCATTCCATAATCTGACTCCTTGCACTGAAACACAGTGTTGCTTGGTGGTAGTTCTCACTGAAGGTTTTTGAAATATACATGTTCCTCTGAAATGATATTGTTTCTCCCTTATTTGGAACAACTTTTGGATATTTGCGGGCAGTGATAGATTCTTCACTTTAAACATTATTACTGCAGTTTTAAAATCAACCAGATCTTTCAACTTGAGAGCTTTTAATTTAAGAAAAAGTGGGTTTGTTGGTTCCCTGTAAGCAGCTTTGTTTTTTATTCTAATAGCTCTCTTCTGAAGCATAAAGACTGGATATATGTTTGTTTTATATGTATTTCCCCATACTTCAGTACAATATGTCATGTATGGGAGTATTAAGGGCCTTTTCCACTAGCATGCTTTAGCGCGACACGGGACGGCTCAGCACGCTTTGTACGCTTTTCCACAAGCCCCAACACGGTTTAACAGCCGTGATTCTCAGCCCCGCTCCAGGGCAGGGTACAGCAGTGCTGAGCTGTGCCGTGTTGTGACGTCAACAGACTGGTCGCCGCTGATTGGTCAGGTCGTAACCGGCGCTGATTGGTCAGGTTGTAACCGCCCCTCTCCTCCTCCTCTTCTACCAAATCTTCACGACCTTCTCAATAAAGTTTTTGAAAAAAAAAAAAAAAAGAATCTTCACGACCTACTCAGCACGCAACCACTGTTGGCGGTTCCTTTTCAGTGTATTGCTGTGCTATTTTCATTTATTCTCTATCAAAAATGGCTTCGTGTAATAAGGGTGTTCCATGGAGCAGTAAGGAGCTGCAGTGTCTGCTCACTGCATTGTCAGACGAACGTATGCAGCGCGAGTTAGACGGAGCCGCCCGGAATGAAAAAATATACCGGGAGGTCTCGACATCGGAGTCCTTTAACGGTGAGTTTTAAATTTTTTTTATTGTGCGTTTTTTCGCAAATATATTCGGTAAGACGCTCAGTTTATTTATGCAATAAAAAAGCTGTTCATTTGTGGATGGATCGCTGCTTTATTGCAGCACACTGCGGACTAAAGCTTTTATTGTAATTATTCATGTGAACAATACGCTGAAATAAGCTTATGTATTCTTGTTAAAAACTATTGTCTTTTCTGTATATATTTCGTGCTGTATTTTATTGTGTGCATTTTACTTGTAGAATCATCCCACGCGTCCGCCGCGACAGCCCGTCCGGATTATTCAACCGAGCCTTCCTGACCCACAGCTGGCAGAGACGCCTTCATTCTACCGAGCCTCAGCACTCAGTGGTCGGCGTGTATAAAATGTTGATTAACCTTCATGTTGTGTTGCAAAGTTTTTTTTTATTTTAATATTTTGTATATAATAAAATGGAATTGTTTTGGAAAGTGTGGTTTGTCTGTTATAACACTGAATTATAAAACAGTATAATTACATAGAAATTCCATTGCCTAGTCCAGGCGTGGGCAATCATGTGCCCTGGAGGGTTATTCCACTGCATGTTTTCTGTTTCACCCAGTCTCTTCGGCAGGTGTTTGCTCTGATCAGCTTCAAGCATTGCTAATCATTGAAAACACCTGCTGAAGAGACTGGGTGGAACAGAAAACTTGCAGTGGAATGGCCCTCACTGCCCACCCCTGGCCTAGTCTGATCAAAATGATGCTGAGGGTCAACCATTGTAAAGGTAATGTAATTTTTAACTAGACCAAAAAAGAAATCTTTTTGTACGCTTTCTGTTCTTTTTTTTTTTCCACAATATCTTTATTGAACCTTTTTTTTTTTTTTTAACAAACATGATACAAACAATCAAACACTAACACTAAAGTACTACAAAAAAAAAAAAAATACCCTAAAAACACCAACAACCACCAACAAAATCAAGTCTTCAACAATGCTCCTCTGTTTAGTCTAGACAATCCAATACATTAGTATACATATTATGTTCACCAGTTTGGAATTTACAAGGTCCACACACATCATTCACCTTCTTCTTCAAGAGTTATGTTTAAATTTTTTACATAATCAATAAAAGGTCTCCATATATTCTCAAACACAATTTCCTTTGATTTCAGTATATATGTTATTCTTTCTAATGGAAGGTTTGTTAACATCTGTCTTAACCACTGAGTCACATCTGGTCTATGAGTCTTTTTCCATAATAGTGCAATACATTTTTTGGCATTAAGCAAACTGAGGTCTATGAATGTTCTTTCACTTTTATTGAAATATGCTTTTCTGGGTACAGACCCAACAAAAACAGTTTAGGATTCAATATGATTTGTTTTGAGATTATTTTTTCAATTGTTACCCTCACCTCCTCCCAAAACATTCTTATTAATCTACATTCCCATAAACAATGAAATAGGGTTCCTTTACTTTCCATGCATTTTGTGCATGTATCTGGTATATTTTTGTTATATCTATTTAACTCCTCCGGTGTAACATACATCCGCATTAACCATTTGAAATGTATCAATTTAAGGCGTGCATTTATTGATTTGGTTTGAGCTTCTGTACAAGCCAATTCCCATTGTTCCTCTGAAATTTCAATTTGCAGATCTTCTTTCCAGTAGTTTAATCTTTTCAGTGAATTTTCACTTGAAGATAGTGTCAATGAGTTATAAAACTCTGAAATAATACCCTTTCTTTTACTATCTTTCATCATCATTTTTTCCAAGGATGAATAAATAGGTCGAGTGAGAGCTTTATTTTGATTTGATCGAATAAAGTTTCTAAGTTGAAGATATTTAAAAAAATGTGTTCTATTGAGATTAAATTTGATCCTCAGCTCTTCAAAAGACATTATGTTGTCTGCACATGGCAAATATAAATCCTGAATCTTTTGTATCCCTTTTAAATTCCATACTTTAAATACAGCGTCCGCTCTCCCTGGTTTAAAATATTGATTACCCCATATTGGACTAAATTGTGACATTAACTGTGGTTCTTTTAAATAGTTTTTAGCTTCACACCGTATTTTGATCATATGCTTTACAAATGGATTTTTAACTTGTTTTTGTAATTTTTTTGCCGAATCTGAGTATATGAATATGGGAAGAGGTAAAGGTAAATTGTATGATTCCATTTCAGTCCAGTGAGGGAGATCATTTGATGAAAAATAATATGTCATAGACCTCAGTTGTGCCGACCAATAATACAACATAAAATTTGGACATTTCAGACCTCCACGATCAAATGGTAAATATAATAAAGACAAACGTAATCTAGCCCTCCTGTTGTTCCATATAAATTCCACTAACTTTTTTTTTATTCTTGAGAATAGATCTAAAGGTGGTGATAAGGGAATGTATTGAAATAAATAAAGTATTTTAGGTAAAATATTACTTTTAAGTATATTGATTCTCCCGATCATCGACATTGGTAGTGACATCCATCTCTGAGTTAACTCATTGATATCTGACATTAAGGCTTCATAGTTGACACTGGCGACTGATTCTAGCTTAGGCATAATTTGGATTCCTAAATATTTAAACTGATTTACAACATTGAATTGATTTACCTCAGGGGCTGGGTAATTTCTCTGGGTCTCATTTAGCATTAATATTGAAGATTTAGTTTTATTTATTTTATATCCTGATATTTCCCCAAAATTCTTTATTAAATTCAACAAGGTTGGAATTGATTTTTTTAGATTCGACATAAACAAAATTATATCATCGGCGTACAGGGAGATTTTATGTTCTGTTGGTCCAACTTTAATTCCATATATTTGTGAATGTAAACGTATCGCTATCGCTAAAGGTTCAATTGCCATAGTAAACAGTAAAGGTGAAAGTGGACAGCCTTGTCGACATCCTCTATTGATTTTTATTGGTTTTGAAATATTGTTATTTGTTAGGATTTCTGCTGTAGCATTATTGTATATTATTTGAACCCATTTTATGAAATTATTTCCAAGTCCAAACCTTTGTAGGACTTCAAAAAGAAAGGGCCATTCAACTCTATCAAAGGCCTTTTCGGCATCCAGTGATAGGAGAGCTGTATCCGGTGCTTCTTTATTAAAATAAATAATATTAAATAGTCTTCTTACATTATGGAAGCCTTGTCTACCCTTTATAAAGCCATTCTGATCTCGATTAATAATATTTGGTAAAATTTCTTGTATTCGTCTTGCTAAAATTTTACAGATTATCTTAAGGTCGGCGTTTAATAGGCTTATTGGTCTCATATTTTCACATTTATTAGAGGGCTTACCTGGTTTTGGCAACAGTATAATTAAGGCATTATTTATGTATGATGGTAAATTATTATTTTGAAATGCTTCTAAAACCATTTCCAAAAAAGGTTTTATTAATTTATTCTTAAATTTTTTATAAAGGTCAACTGGAAGACCATCTGGTCCTGCACTTTTTCCTGATTTCATATTATCAATGGCTAGCCCAACTTCTTCTTGACTAATTTTAGACTCCAATATCTCCCTGTTTTCATTTGGAATACACGGTATAGATAGTTCGTTCAAAAACCCATTTAGTTTTGTTAAATCAGGTTCATTTTTGGTATCATGTAATTTTTCATAGTAATCTCTAAAGGCTCTATTAATTTCTAAAGGATCTATAACTACCTGTCCATTACTTATAATACTGGTAATTGGTGTTTTAATTTCCAATTGTTTAATCTGCCATGCTAATAATTTTCCTGATTTTTCACCTTGTTCATAAAAAGATTGTTTCAATCTTAGAAGACTCGAGGCAGCTCTATTCGCTGATTTTTTGTCGTATTCAGCTCTCAAAATCAGTAATTCATTCTCCAACCTTGGGTCACTTCCTGCATACACTTTTTCCTGAAGACTTTTTATTTTATGTTCCAATTTAGCTCTCTCCTCTCGAGTCTTCTTAGATTTTGATCCTGTATAACTAATAATATGTCCCCTAATAAAAGCTTTGAAAGCCTCCCACTTTACACATGCTGATGTTTGTGTAGTATTGATGTCAAAGAACTCGTCTATCTGTTTTTCTATATACTTGACAAATTCCTCATCCTGAAGCCATTTATGCTGAAATTGCCATCTACCTGATTCCTTTGTCAATTTTTTATCTACATATATTAGACAACAGGGTGCATGATCAGAAATCACGATGTTATCATAAAAGCAGTTTTGAATCTTGGACCTTAATTCTGTGGAAATCAAAAAATAATCAATACGTGAGAATGTCTTGTAGGTACTGGAATAACAAGAATAGGCTTTAACTTGTGGTTTCATTTCTCTCCATATATCTAACAATCTCAATTCTTTCATAAAATGATTAATAGTCATCCTACATCCAATGTGCGTACAATCCAGTCCTGTTGATCTATCCACACCTGGATTCAATGTACAATTAAAATCCCCTGCTATTATATGTTGCCCTGTAAGTGATGATAAGATGAGAAATAAATTAGCAAAGAACTTCTGATCATCTATATTGGGACCATATAAGTTCACAAGATTTATATTTTCTAATAGCAAAGAACCTTGAATGATTACATATCTTCCAAATTTGTCTCCAATTACATTTTTCACCTGAAAAGGAACTGATTTATGTATGAGAGTCATAACTCCCCTGGCTCGGGATGAAAATGATGAGGTGAATACACTTCCCTGCCATCTACTCCTAATTCTTTTAACATCCTCCTCTATCAGATGAGTTTCTTGTAAAAACACAATTCTTGAACCCATGTCCTTTATTTTATTCATAACTTGTTTAAGTTTTTTTAAATTTTGTAGACCTCTGCAATTCCATGAAGTTAAATTAAGATTAACACTTTGGTCCATGATCAATAGAGAGTTTGGGATTACCTTGCAGTGTAAACATGCTCATACAGAGAAGCAAAAACATGAGTGGTTGAACATTCATCCTACAAACTACACACAAACAAATTTCCCCTTCCCACACTTGTGGCAAACCCCCCAAAATCAAAAGAAAAATTCTGTCTCCCGATATAGCCATCGACTGTTCCACACCCACGAGGAACAGCCTAAGCCACTCCTTCTTCATCCTCCCAATCACCCCAACTCTACTGCTTTTAATGACGTAACATTAACTCTCCTCTGTAGTTTTCCAACTTAACTCCAAAATTTTTAACAACTTTGTACATCATAGTTTTTTTTTTGTTTGTTTTGTTTTTGTTTTGTATTTTTAATATATAATACAATCTATATTTTGTAAACTTACTATTTACTTCAAGTCAGTCAGATGCCTGTGCAAATGCTTAATTATTCTACCTTATATTTTGTTCATGCTTAGCTCCCACCAGTCTCTTCTTCTTCTTTGATCTTCTTGATGAACTCCTGCGCCTCCTCTGGGGTCTT
This sequence comes from Pholidichthys leucotaenia, assembly GCA_020510985.1. NCBI lineage: Eukaryota > Metazoa > Chordata > Actinopteri > Cichliformes > Pholidichthyidae > Pholidichthys > Pholidichthys leucotaenia. Next base: position 7,353,223 of record CM035850.1, read on the forward strand.
GAAGATGTGGGTTCTGCCCTCATACGTGGTCAGCAGTCTCGCAGGATAGATTACACCATGACGAATCCCAAGGTTGCGCAGCTCCTTACGTACAGGATCAAACTGCTTCCTCAATTGCTGGATTCCTGTGGCCAAATCTGGGTAGAACCGCACCTGCTGGTCCTGGTGTTTAATCTCTCCTTTAGCACGTGCAGCGTTGAAGATCTTCATCCTGTCTCTGTTGCTAAGAAACTTCATAATTAAGGTCCTCGGCGGTCCCTTATCTCTCCGTGGGCCAATACGATGTGCTTTTTCCAGAACCACTGCTGATTGCAACTCCTCGCTGCCCAGCACCTCCGGAATCCACTTTTCCAGAAAGGAACATACGTCCCGACCTTCTGATTCCTCTGGAAGACCCACCAGCCTCAAATTATTCTGTCTCGACCGAGATTCCAAATCCAAAATATTATCTTCCAGAGATTTATTTTTTTTTTCCAAAGTGCGCACCTTTAATTGAAGACGGGTGACGTCATCTTCAGCACTAGCGAGACGGAGCTCCATCTGCGCCGTTCGTTCTACACAGTCACCCAATTCCTTTCTTATTCCTTCCAACGCTGTCATAATCCCATCAAATCTAGAGGAAAAGTCCGCTCTCATTGAACTCATGGCAGCCATCAGCGCATCTGCGCCATTCCCCACAAACATCGCACCGCCGCCAGCTTCCTCCGCCATATATGGAGTTTTGTTTGCTGCGTCACAGACCTGAAAGTCCGTTAATTTGGACTGTTTCGGCGGCTCGCTTTTTCCTTTTCCTGGTTTTCCAGCCTTAGGCTTCGCCGACATATCCTCGCCCAAATGCTGGGATACGTTCTGTCCCAAATGAGAGAGTTATTTGCCGATTTTTTTTCTCCAGGAGCAGAGCAGAGCGAGACACGTCCGTCCTACGTGGCAGCCATAACCGGAAGTCCTTTCTGTTCTTTTTATTGAAATATCATAAAAAATTAGCACCAAGTCAAAGGTACAAGTATATATAAATTGAATGTTCTATCGGCATTCCAAATTCAGAGATTTACAATACTTTAGAAGGAGTGTAGCATCATCTAAACGGAAAATAATAATACTGTTGTTCCAAACGTTGACCTGAAGGTGAAAAACATGAATTTTTTTAATTCAGTACATCCAAAATGCCCTAGGATGTGGTGTAGTCCAGTGTGCCACCGTCTCATTATTTAATACGAATAAAAACAAGTTTCAGCTCATTATTTCTAGGTCATTTGGCAGTTAATTCAAAACAAAAGTGACTTGTGTTGTTGCAGCTTAATTATGAGATAAAATTAATTGTGAGATAAAACCACAGAGCGTGCAAGGCAATAATCCTTGGATCCTCCATTTTTTGTCTGGTGTAAATAAGGACTCACTCCGGTGCATAACATCACGGGAGTGTGGCCCCGCCTCGCTGAGAATCTGCTGCTGCCCCGCAACACTGTGCTAATGGAGACAGAAGCATTCCGAGCCGTACTGAAGTGAATTGAGCCGTACCGAGGTGTGCTGGGCTAGTGGAAAACAGGCTTAAATGAATGATACAAGGTATATAGTGTAGGTTGATTCAGCAAATATTTCACTCTGTGTAGTATTGCAATTGATTTGGATATTTTACCTTTAATATAATTAATATATGACTTCCAACACAGTTTATTATCAATTATTACTCCAAGAAATTTAGTTTGGGATACCATTTCAATCTCTACACCATTTACACTGAGTTTAGATACTAAGTTGTTGTGATGGTTGTTAAAAACTATAAATTTTGTCTTACTTAAATTGAGCGTTAATTTGTTTGAATCAAACCACAGTTTAAGCTTTCCTAATTCCTTTCCGAGTGTATCCAAAAGTTGTTCCAAATTGCTTCCACTGCATAATAGATTAGGTGTCATCGGCAAACAATATTAAATCCATTTTTTCCTGAAACTTTACATATATCATTTATATACATATTGAATAACAATGGCCCCAAAACTGAACCCTGTGGGACTCCACAAGTAACCTTCAGTAACTGAGTTTTTGTTACCAACACATACATACTGATATCTATTCTTTAAGTAACTACATAACCAGGACAGTGCTACCCCTCTAATACCACAATTTTGTAGTTTCTTTAATAATAAATTATGATCCACTGTATCAAATGCTTTTTTAAGATCCAGGAATACCCCAACTGAATACTCTTTATTTTCAAAAGCACTTGATATTTTTTCTATAAATTCCATTAGCGCAAATGCAGCTGTCCTCTTGTGTCTGAACCCATATTGCTGCTCACACAATAAATTATTCTTCAGTATGAAGTTGTCAATTCTCTCAGAATATTTTTTCAAGTATCTTGGAAAATTGCGGCAATAGTGAAATTGGTCTATAGTTTGAGAATTCCCCTCTGTCACCCGTCTTGTATATCGGAATTACTTTAGCTATTTTCATTGCATTGGGAAATATACCTGTTTGGAGAGACAGGTTACAGATATACGTCAGTGGTTTCACTAAGCATTCAATAATAGTTTTAACCAGGGATGGGCATTCGGTGAAATTTTCTTCACCGATCGTCGGGAGAATTAATGATTAATAATCGGTTAATCATTAACATTTTTAGGTACGTAACAAGGCAGGTAGACTACATTAGAACATCAGGAATCAGCACGGAGAGCCCTCTCTCTGTTCTCGTGTTAGCTCGGCTCGGGAATCTCGCAAGCTGATTGGCCGAGACGTTTTACCCAGCTTCTGTCCCTGCCGAGCGGCCACCCAACAAACGAAGACCGCATTCATTGCTCTATCGCTCGTGTTACTTAGTCTAGCCGCGCAGAACTTTTTGCTGTTCTCTTGTGCCATTTTGTGCGAAACAGTCTTCCCGTCGAGCCACTACGCCGCCTCCTGCAGCTTCCCTCGACGTGTGTACACCGAATCTTCATGACCTTCTCAATAAAGTTTCTGAAAAAAAAAAAAAAGAATCTTCACGACCGCCATTACTCAGCGCGCAACCACTGTTGGCGGTTTCTTCGCGTAATAAGGGTGTTCCATGGACCCTGTTGATGAGGTATATTTGTATGCTGCATTGCAGTGATTGCAGTACACCTGGTCATTTTTTAAATTGAAATGGTCCCACGCAACACTTCGCCGTAACCGCTTCATAATTTGGCGATTGCCCTACGGAAGCCCGCATGTATCAACTGAGGCACGCCAGGGTACGGCGATGGTGTAATGTTGCCCCCTGGTGCCCAACTTTTGCCACTGCATTGTTTGAGGACGGCCGTGCACTAAGCCTAATAACGTCGGATTGTTTAAAAAAAAAACAAAAACAATTTGTCGACGAAAATGAACTTCCTCGGTGAAATTCTTAATGATCAATTATCGGTTAATCGGTAAATTATGCCCATCCCTAGTTTTAACTAAGAGCATGTCAATACCATCACAGGCCGTAGATGTTTTACTTTTAAACGATTTAACAATTTCAATGACCTCTCTTTCGTCTGTGTTCTTTATGAAAATGGAGTCTTTTATAGCAGTGTTTTTGCTTATTGTATCACCTGTAGGCGCCGTAATGGGTATTTCTCAAGCCAAATTAGGACCAATGTTAAAAAAAAAGTTATTAAATTCATCTGCAGGTGAAGCTGCATTCACACTCTGAGTCATTTTATTATTTTTTGAAAAATCGGTTGGGTAGCTTGTATTTCTGTTTTTATTTCCAAGAATATTGTTAAGTATTGTCCATGTATTTTTAATATTGTCTCTGTTTTTCTCCAGTTCTTTACTGTAATAGTCTCTCTTACTACATCTTATTATATATGTTAACTTATTTTTGTATGTTTTATACCGCTGCTCTGCTTCTTTTGTCCTTTTCTTTAGGAAAGCTTTATATAATAAATTTTTCTTTTTACACGCCTTTTGTAATCCTTTGGTTAACCATGGCTTATCGGCAAATTTATGTTTAAGCTTTTTCTTTACTAATGGACAATTTTTTTCATAAAGAGTGGTTACAATGTTTATAAATGTGTCATAGGCTTCATTTACATCTGATACACAGACTTTTGTCCAGTCTTGCTTCAGCAAGTCCTCTTTAAAAGAACTGATTGCATTTTGTGATTTGTATCTGAACAATTTTAAAATTTTTTCTGTATTAGCCCCCGTGTGGCCATGGATAAGTGCAAAGGTTGGCAAGTGGTCACTTATATCATTTATCAATAATCCACTTTCTATTTTCTTATCAATAATATTAACAAACAGGTTGTCACTAAGTGTAGCAGTGTGAACTGTGATTCTACTGGGATGTGTTATTGTGGGATATAGACTCATGCTGTACATAGAGTTCATGAACTCTGTAATTACATTTTGTTGATATGGATTTAGTAAATCAATATTGAAATCTCCACAAATTACTACCATTTTCTTACTAGTAATATTATTGTACAGCTCGACTAATTTATCTCTGAATGTCTCAATGCAAGTTCCCGGCGTTCTATATATACAACTTATAATTAGATTTTTTGTTTTATCTTGATCAATCTCAACAGTAACACATTCCAGAATCCCTGGTAGTGCAAAGGACATTCCATTTACAAGCTTACACCTATACAGGTCATCAATATACAGTGCAACACCACCACCCTTTTTTTGAGATCTGTTAATATGAAACATCTGATATCCCTCTATTGCCATCAGGGGAGCCTGCTCTTCATTAAGCCAAGTTTCAGAGACTGCGATAGCTGTAAATTTTCTGTCTAGCTGTTTTAAATAGTCCTGAATCTGTGGAAAGGTTTTGTTAAGACTTCTGCTGTTGAAGTCAGTAACATCCCTGATTATTATACTCTTTGCTTCCTCAGGTGTTCCATTTAGTTTGATCCAAACTCTACAGTTTCTTGTCCATGTTGCCTATATCTTATTTTGTCTTTTCAGCATCCGCATCAGCATCAGCATCAGCAACCTTTAACTGTAAACTCTCAACCTCCTTCTCATAAACTTGAAACTTTTATTTGTAAACTCAACTTTATTTGTAAACGTGCAACTTTTTATGAGGAAAAACAAAAACATTTCAGAAAAGTACACAACTTATGAGGAAAAAAAGCTGGTGATTTAGGCATAAAAGGTGATTTCTGAGACATTACTGTCATATTTATTAAAAAAGAAAAATTGGAGGGCAAAAATAGCTCAAAATTGCATTTTTAACAAATTATATTTTAACAATTTTTAACAATCTTAATTTGACATCATTATAGGCCCTTAGAAAGGTTTCTACACTTTGAAGTTTAGTTACAAAATGTAGAAGAAACACAAATTTTCATTTATTTATTAAACCTGTTACAAATGCAATCAGCCATTGTCTTGTATTTGTTCATTCACCTCACTTCCTTTGAAATCAGTCATTTTCAAATGTGGGGGTGTATCCCTTTTTCACACATTACAGTCCATCTGAAAAGTATTCACAGCGCTTCACTTTTTTCCAAATTTTATGTTACAGCCTTATTCCAAAATAGATAAAATTCATTTTTTCCTCAAAATTCTACACACCATACCCCATAATGACAACATGAAAAAATGTTTGAGATTTTTGAAAATTTATTGAAAATAAAAAACTAAAAAAAATCACATGTACATAAGTATTCACAGCCTTTGCCATGAAGCTCAAAATTGAGCTCAGGTTCATCCTGTTTTCACTGATCATCCTTGAGATGTTTCTACAGCTTAACTGGAGTCTACCTGTGGTAAATTCAGTTGATTGGACATGATTTGGAAAGGCACACACCTGTCTATATAAGGTCCCACAGTTGACAGTGCATGTCAGAGCACAAACCAAGCATGAAGTCAAAGGGATTGTCTGGAGGCCTCAAAGACAGGACTGTCTCAAGGCACAAATCTGGGGAAGGGTTCAGAAAAATTTCTGCTGCTTTGAAGGTCCCAATGAGCACAGTGGCCTCCATCATTCGTAAATGGAAGAAGTTCTGAACCACCAGGACTCTTCCTAGAGCTGGCCAGCCATCTAAACTGAGTGACTGGGGAGAAGGGCCTTAGTCAGGGAGGTCCAAGAACGTGATGGTCACTCTGTCAGAGCTCCAGCGTTCCTCTGTGGAGAGAGGAGAACCTTCCAGAAGGGCAATGATCTCTGCAGCAATCCACCAATCAGGACTGCATGGTAGAGTGGCCAAATTGAAGCCACTCCTTAGTAAAAGGCACATGGCAGCCTGCCTGGAGTTTGCCAAAAGGCACGTGAAGGATTCTCAGACTATGAGAAACAAAGTTTAAACTCTTTGGTGTGAATGCCAGGCATCATATTTGGAGGAAACCAGGCACCGCTCATCGCCAGGCCAATACCATCCCTACAGTGAAGCATGGTGGTGGCAACATCGTGCTGTGGGGATGTTTTTCAGTGGCAGGAACTGGGAGACTAGTCAGGATAGAAAGAAAGATGAATGCAGCAATGTACAGAGACATCCTGGATGTAAACCTGCTCCAGAGCGCTCTGGACCTCAGACTGGGGGGACGGTTCATCTTCAACAGGATAACGACCCAAAGGACACAGCCAAGATATCAAAGGAGTGGCTTCAGGACAACTCTGTCAATGTCCTTGAGTGTCCCAGCCAGAGCCCAGGCTTGAATCCAAATGAACATCTCTGGAGAAATCTGAAAATGGCTGTGCACCCACACTTCCTATCCAACCTGATGGAGCTTGAGAGGTGCTGCAAAGAGGAATGGGCCAAACTGCCCAAAGATAGGTGTGCCAAGCTTGTGGCATCCTATTCAAAAAGACTTAAGGCTGTAACTGCTGCCAAAGGTGCATCAACAAAGTATTGAGCAAAGGCTGTGAATACTTACGTACATGTGATTCCTTAGTTTTTTATTTTTAATAAATTTGCAAAAATCTCAAAACATTTTTTCATGTTGTCATTATGGGGTATTGTGCGTAGAATCTTGAGGAAATAATGAATTTATTTTATTTTGGAATAAGGCTGTAACATAATCAACTGTGGAAAAAGTGAAGTGCTGTGAACACTTTCCGGATGCATTGTAAGTCTAACAATCTAGCCACAAAGTAGCTTTCAAGCTAGCAATGTCATTAGCACAAAGACAGTTTTTGTTTCATACTAAAACATACATTTGGACTTCCGGTTATGGCTGCCACGTAAGACGGACGCGTTTCACTCTGCTCTGCTCCTGGAGAAAAAAATCGGCAAATAACTCTCTCATTTGGGACAGAACGTATCCCAGCGTTTGGGCGAGGATATGTCGGCGAAGTCTAAGGCTGGAAAACCAGGTAAAGGAAAAAGCGAGCCGCCGAAACAGTCCAAATTAACGGACTTTCAGGTCTGTGACGCAGCAAACAAGACTCCATATATGGCGGAGGAGGCTGGCAACGGTGCGATATCTGCGGGGAATGGCGCAGATGCGCTGATGGCTGCCATGAGTTCAATGAGAGCGGACTTTTCCTCTAGATTTGATGGGATTATGACAGCGTTGGAAGGAATAAGAAAGGAATTGGGTGACTGTGTAGAACGAACGGCGCAGATGGAGCTCCGTCTCGCTAGTGCTGAAGATGACGTCACCCGTCTTCAATTAAAGGTGCGCACTTTGGAAAAAAAAATAAATGTCTAGAAGATAATATTTTGGATTTGGAATCTCGGTCGAGACAGAATAACTTGAGGCTGGTGGGTCTTCCAGAGGAATCAGAAGGTCGGGATGTATATTCCTTTCTGGAAAAGTGGATTCCGGAGGTGCTGGGCAGCGAGGAGTTGCAATCAGCAGTGGTTCTGGAAAAAGCACATCGTATTGGCCCACGGAGAGATAAGGGACCGCCGAGGACCTTAATTATGAAGTTTCTTAGCAACAGAGACAGGATGAAGATCTTCAACGCTGCACGAGCTAAAGGAGAGATTAAACACCAGGATCAGCAGGTGCGGTTCTACCCAGATTTGGCCACAGGAATCCAACAATTGAGGAAGCAGTTTGATCCCATACGTAAGGAGCTGCGCAACCTTGGGATTCGTCATGGTGTAATCTATCCTGCGAGACTGTTGACCACGTATGAGGGCAGAACCCACATCTTCAAGACCCCAGAGGAGGCGCAGGAGTTCATCAAGAAGATCAAAGAAGAAGAAGAGACTGGTGGGAGCTAAGCATGAACAAAATATAAGGTAGAATAATTAAGCATTTGCACAGGCATCTGACTGACTTGAAGTAAACAGCAAGTTTACAAAATATAGATTGTATTATATATTAAAAAAAAAAAAAAAAAACAAAACAAACAAAAAAAACTATGATGTACAAAGTTGTTAAAAATTTTGGAGTTAAGTTGGAAAACTACAGAGGAGAGTTAATGTTACGTCATTAAAAGCAGTAGAGTTAGGGTGATTGGGAGGATGAAGAAGGAGTGGCTTAGGCTGTTCCCCGTGGATGTGGAACGGTCGATGGCTATATCGGGAGACGGAATTTTTCTTTTGATTTTGGGGGGTTCGCCACAAGTGTGGGAAGGGGGAATTTGTTTGTGTGTAGTTTGTAGGATGAATGTTCAACCACTCATGTTTTTGCTTCTCTGTATGAGCATGTTTACACTGCAAGGTAATCCCAAACTCTCTATTGATCATAAACCAAAGTGTTAATCTTAATTTAACTTCATGGAATTGCAGAGGTCTACAAAATTTAAAAAAACTTAAACAAGTTATGAATAAAATAAAAGACATGGGTTCAAAAATTGTGTTTTTACAAGAAACTCATCTAATAGAGGAGGATATAAAAAGAATTAGGAGTAGATGGCAAGGAAGTGTATTCACCTCATCATTTTCATCCCGGGCCAGGGGAGTTATGACTCTCATACATAAATCAGTCCCTTTTCAAGTGAAAAATGTAATTGGAGACAAACTTGGAAGATATGTAATCATTCAAGGTTCTTTGCTATTAGAAAATATAAATCTTGTGAACTTATATGGTCCCAATATAGATGATCAAAAGTTCTTTGCTAATTTATTTCTTATTTTATCATCATTTACAGGGCAACATATAATAGCAGGGGATTTTAATTGTACATTGAATCCAGGTATAGATAGATCAACAGGACTGGATTGTACGCACAATGGATGTAGGATGACTATTAATCATTTTATGAAAGAATTGAGATTGTTAGATATATGGAGAGAAATGAAACCACAAGTTAAAGCCTATTCTTGTTATTCCAGTACCTACAAGACATTCTCACGTATTGATTATTTTTTGATTTCCACAGAATTAAGATCCAAGATTCAAAACTGCTTTTATGATAACATTGTGATCTCTGATCATGCACCCTGTTGTCTAATATATGTAGATAAAAAATTGACAAAGGAATCAGGTAGATGGCAATTTCAGCATAAATGGCTTCAGGATGAGGAATTTGTCAAGTATATAGAAAAACAGATAGACGAGTACTTTGACATCAATACTACACAAACATCAGCATGTGTAAAGTGGGAAGCTTTCAAAGCTTTTATTAGGGGACATATTAGTTATACAGGATCAAAATCTAAGAAGACTCGAGAGGAGAGAGCTAAATTGGAACATAAAATGAAAAGTCTTCAGGAAAAAGTGTATGCAGGAAGTGATCCAAGGTTGGAGAATGAATTACTGATTTTGAGAGCTGAATACGACAAAAAATCAGCGAATAGAGCTGCCTCGAGTCTTCTAAGATTGAAACAATCTTTTTATGAACAAGGTGAAAAATCAGGAAAATTATTGGCATGGCAGATTAAACAATTAGAAATTAAAACACCAATTACTAGTATTATAAGTAATGGACAGGTAGTTATAGATCCTTTAGAAATTAACAGAGCCTTTAGAGATTACTATGAAAAATTATATGATACTAAAAATGAATTTGATTTAACAAAACTAAATGGGTTTTTGAACGAACTATCTATACCGTGTATTCCAAATGAAAACAGGGAGATATTGGAGTCTAAAATTAGTCAAGAAGAAGTTGGGCTAGCCATTGATAATATGAAATCAGGAAAAAGTGCGGGACCAGATGGTCTTCCAGTTGACCTTGATAAGAAATTTAAGAATAAATTAATAAAACCTTTTTTGGAAATGGTTTTAGAAGCATTTCAAAATAATAATTTACCATCATACATAAATAATGCCTTAATTATACTGCTGCCAAAACCAGGTAAGCCCTCTAATAAATGTGAAAATATGAGACCAATAAGCCTATTAAACGCCGACCTTAAGATAATCTGTAAAATTTTAGCAAGACGAATACAAGAAATTTTACCAAATATTATTAATCGAGATCAGAATGGCTTTATAAAGGGAAGACAAGGCTTCCATAATGTAAGAAGACTATTTAATATTATTTATTTTAATAAAGAAGCACCGGATACAGCTCTCCTATCACTGGACGCCGAAAAGGCCTTTGATAGAGTTGAATGGCCCTTTCTTTTTGAAGTCCTACAAAGGTTTGGACTTGGAAATAATTTCATAAAATGGGTTCAAATAATATACAATAATGCTACAGCAGAAATCCTAGCAAATAACAATATTTCAAAACCAATAAAAATCAATAGAGGATGTCGACAAGGCTGTCCACTTTCACCTTTACTGTTTACTATGGCAATTGAACCTTTAGCGATAGCGATACGTTTACATTCACAAATATATGGAATTAAAGTTGGACCAACAGAACATAAAATCTCCCTGTACGCCGATGACATAATTTTGTTTATGTCGAATCTAAAAAAATCAATTCCAACCTTGTTGAATTTAATAAAGAATTTTGGGGAAATATCAGGATATAAAATAAATAAAACTAAATCTTCAATATTAATGCTAAATGAGACCCAGAGAAATTACCCAGCCCCTGAGGTAAATCAATTCAATGTTGTAAATCAGTTTAAATATTTAGGAATCCAAATTGTGCCTAAGCTAGAATCAGTCGCCAGTGTCAACTATGAAGCCTTAATGACAGATATCAATGAGTTAACTCAGAGATGGATGTCACTACCAATGTCGATGATCGGGAGAATCAATATACTTAAAAGTAATATTTTACCTAAAATACTTTATTTATTTCAATACATTCCCTTATCACCACCTTTAGATTTATTCTCAAGAATAAAAAAAAAGTTAGTGGAATTTATATGGAACAACAGGAGGGCTAGATTACGTGTGTCTTTATTATATTTACCATTTGATCGTGGAGGTCTGAAATGTCCAAATTTTATGTTGTATTATTGGTCGGCACAACTGAGGTCTATGACATATTATTTTTCATCAAATGATCTCCCTCACTGGACTGAAATGGAATCATACAATTTACCTTTACCTCTTCCCATATTCATATACTCAGATTCGGCAAAAAAATTACAAAAACAAGTTAAAAATCCATTTGTAAAGCATATGATCAAAATATGGTGTGAAGCTAAAAACTATTTAAAAGAACCACAGTTACTGTCACAATTTAGTCCAATATGGGGTAATCAATATTTTAAACCAGGGAGAGCGGACGCTGTATTTAAAGTATGGAATTTAAAAGGGATACAAAAGATTCAGGATTTATATTTGCCATGTGCAGATAACATAATGTCTTTTGAAGAGCTGAGGATCAAATTTAATCTCAATAGAACACATTTTTTTAAATATCTTCAACTTAGAAACTTTATTCGATCAAATCAAAATAAAGCTCTCACTCGACCTATTTATTCATCCTTGGAAAAAATGATGATGAAAGATAGTAAAAGAAAGGGTATTATTTCAGAGTTTTATAACTCATTGACACAATCTTCAAGTGAAAATTCACTGAAAAGATTAAACTACTGGAAAGAAGATCTGCAAACTGAAATTTCAGAGGAACAATGGGAATTGGCTTGTACAGAAGCTCAAACCAAATCAATAAATGTACGCCTTAAATTGATACATTTCAAATGGTTAATGCGGATGTATGTTACACCGGAGGAGTTAAATAAATACAACAAAAATATACCAGATACATGCACAAAATGCATGGAAAGTAAAGGAACTCTATTTCATTGTGTATGGGAATGTAGATTAATAAGAATGTTTTGGGAAGAGGTGAGGGTAACAATTGAAAAAATAATCTCAAAACAAATCATATTGAATCCTAAATTGTTTTTGTTGGGTCTGTACCCAGAAAAGCATAATTTTAATAAAAGTGAAAGAACATTCATAGTCCTCAGTTTGCTTAATGCCAAAAAATGTATTGCACTATTATGGAAAAAGACTCATAGACCAGATGTGACTCAGTGGTTAAGACAGATGTTAACAAACCTTCCATTAGAAAGAATAACATATATACTGAAATCAAAGGAAATTGTGTTTGAGAATATATGGAGACCTTTTATTGATTATGTAAAAAATTTAAACATAACTTTTGAAGAAGAAGGTGAATGATGTGTGTGGACCTTGTAAATTCCAAACTGGTGAACATAATATGTATACTTATGTATTGGATTGTCTAGACTAAACAGAGGAGCATTGTTGAAGATTTGATTTTGCTGGTGGTTGTTGGTGTTTTTAGTGCATCCTTTTTTTTTTTTTTTTGTAGTACTTTAGTGTTAGTGTTTGATTGTTTGTATCATGTTTGTTAAAAAAAAAAGGTTCAATAAAGATATTGTGGAAAAAAAAACAACATACATTTGAATAATTCAACTATTGAATTATTTAAAAATATTTGTTTGATTTGTTCTTTATTGTTTCCTTTTAATTTTCAAAATAAACATTATTTCCAAATGGTGCTGACTAATGTTGAGTGCAACTGTCATCAAAAAATATTAAACTTGGAAGAAAAGTTAGAAATCTACAAGAAAAGTCACACATTCATTATAGATTTTTTTCATATTCAAAAGAAAAAATATCCTGAGATTAATACACCCTTTGCATCAAATGTCTGGTGGCTCCAAACGGGTCTACTTTTAGTAGAGTTTAGTAAATCCTGGGTTAGAAGCTAAAAGGTCAATCATCCACCTTCTGTTGCCATTTCAAAGGAAAGTGACTGCAATAAATGATGACCAAAAGAAGGCCAAATGTGGGCCTTACACATGGCTGATTATGGCTTTGGCTCAGAAACAGTTTGGACCTTCTGGTGCTCAGATGTGGAAAATGTCTAACCTCATGAGAATGGTTGGCTGAACTCTACAGCCCCTTTAACACCTGCTCTGGTTTCCTTTGTTGTGTCACTGCCAATAAAATGGTGAGGTTGGGGGAGGGGGGTCCACTGATGGATGCTCATGCTAGTCAGATTCTTCCATCATAGGGCTTAGACTGATACACGTACAGAAAAGTATGTATACTGACAGAAAGGCAGTGGGCCCAGGACACAGTCCTGAGGAACATCAGATTTTATGGTTATGGGACTAGTTCAGATCTAATCAAAAATGGCAATGAGAGGAATAGCGGCAAATTTACAAAAAAGTAGTCAAAAAATTATTGAATAAAGTTGTACATTTACAATAAAAAAGTAATATAGTGAGAAAGAATTACTAATTTATGAAAAAAAGTCAAATTATTGAGAAAAAAATGACATTTATGAAAAAATTATAAATTTACCTAAAAAATTACACAACGAAAAAAGCTAATTTACAAGGAAAATGTAATAATTGAGAAAAAGTCACAAATGAACAAGAAAAAAGTTTCAAATTCACCAGAATAAAAAGCAAATTTATGATTTAAAAAAAAGCTGCAAATGACAACGTGTGAAAAACGTTGAAAATTCACACGAAAAAACGTCATAAATTTCTGAGAAAAAAAGTTGAAAATTTTGAAGAAAAAAGTTGCAGATTTTTAGGGCAAAAAGTCGCAAATTAACAACAAAGAAGTAACAAATTTACACAAAAAATTATGCTAAATGGCTTTCTGTCCATCTCAGCTCCTCTTGTCCAGTTTTCTCACAATCCCCACTTATTTTATTTTTCCAGGAAGCAGCTTGGCTCTCAGACAATGGAGCACATGAAAAAATAAAAGAGTCGGAGCAGCTTCACCCACTTTTCTCCCCCCCCCCCCAAACAAACAGGACATTCCAGCTGCCGGCTGCACCGGATTCCTCGCTCCAGCCAATCTGAAGTGGAGAACGAGGGTGAGGAACCGGAGTGGGGGGGGGGGGGACTGGAGGGTGAGAAGATGGCTGAGAGGCGGGACAATGAGTAAATAGGGGGCCAGAGGCACTCATTTATTAAAAAATAAAGACGTGAAAAGATTATGCTAAAAATGCATATATAGAAATATCTAAAAAAGTGGAATAAAGTCGCTTCACTTGAAAGTTTTCAAGCTTTCTCTTTTGCAAAAAATATCTAAAAAGTCCAAAATTTATGTGAAGGAAGAAAGGGGTGACACTGATGTACGTACAGGATATGGCGTTTCTGAATGATATCTCTCAGAGAAAGTATAGCCATTATTAGCCTTTTGTTTTTCTTATTAAAGACAAGGATAGAAAGGAGATGTTTTTACCTTATATACAGGTACATCTCAAAAAATTAGATTATCATGAAAGAGTTCAATATTTTTTGTCACTCTTTTCAGAAAGTGAAACCCATATATTATATACTGTAGATTCATTACACACAGTGATATATTTCAAGTGTTTATTTTAATTTTGATGATTATGGCTTACAGCCCATGAAAACCCCAAATTCAGTTTCTCAAAAAATTAGAATATTACATAAAATTAATTTTAAAAAATAGTTTTTAAATAGAAATGTTGGTCGACTGAAAAGGTCCAGGTTGCTTTGATAGTGACCTTCAGCTCATCTGGATTGTTGGGTCTGGTGTCTCATCTTCCTCTTGACAATCCTCCATAGATTCTCTATGGGGTTTCGGTCAGGAGAGTTTGCTGGCCAATCAAACACAGTGATGCCATGGTCATTAAACCAGGTTTTGATACTTTTGGCAGTGTGTGTTTGTGTGTGTGTGTGTGGGGGGGGGGGGGTGTCAAGTCCTGCTGGAAAATGAAATCAGCATCTCCATAAAGCTTGTCAGCAGAGGGAAGCATGAAGTGCTCTAAAATTTCCTAGTAGACGACTGCACTGATTTTGATCTTGATAAAACACAGTGGACCAACACCAGAAGATGACATGGTTCTTCAAATCATCACTGACTGTGGAAACTTCACACTAAACCTCAAGCAACTTAGATTCTGTGCATCTCCACTTTCTCCAGACTCTGGGACTTTGATTTCCAAATGAAATGCAAAACTTACTTTTATCTGAATAGATGTCATCTGCTGGTGTTTGTCCACTGTGTTTTATCAAGACCAAAGTCAGCGCAGTCATCTACCAGGAAATTTTAGAGCACTTCATGCTTCCCTGTGCTGACAAGCTTTATGGAGAAGCTAATTTCATTTTCCAGCAGGACTTGGCACCCCCCCACACACTGCCAAAAGTATCAAAACCTGGTTTAATGACCATGGCATCACTGTGTTTGACCGGCCAGTAAACTCTCCTGACCTAAACCCCATAGAGAATCTATGGAGGATTGTCAAGAGGAAGATAAGAGACACCAGACCCAACAATGCAGACGAGCTGAAGGTCACTATTAAAGCAACCTGGACCTTCATAACACCTCAGCAGTGCCACAGGCTGATCACCTCCATGCCACGCCACATTGATACAGTAATTACTCCAAAAGGAGCCCCGACCAAGTACTGAGTGTGTACATGGACATACTTTTCAGTCGGCCAACATTTCTATTAAAAAAACAATTTTTTTAAAATTAATTTTATGTAATATTCCAATTTTTTGAGAAACTGAATTTGGGGTTTTCATGGCTTGTAAGCCATAACCATCTATATTAAAATAAATAAATAAACACTTGAAATATTTCACTCTCGGTGGAATGAATCTATATGATATATGGGTTTCACTTTCTGAAATGAGTGACAAAAAATATTGAACTTTTTCATGATATTACAATTTTTTGAGATGTACCTGTAGTATATAAGTATAGACACTTTTGCACTAGCACCTACTCAGCTTGACACGGATTAGGTCGTTTTCGACTCCAACTGACTACCACCTCAAGGTGGGTGGGTTCATTACAGGAAGGCAGCCTGTTATCCCTTTATGTTGTTGACATGCTGACGTTTTGCTGTCAGAAGCGAATACTTATTATAGCAAATGCGAAATACGGGCAAAGCATGGAGTTAGTGTTGATGGCTAGATAGCTCATTGTCTGCATACTATAAAATAAAAAAACTAGAAAAGCACTCGGAGAGCACAGACCTCCGCCAAGTGGCACAGTTCCGCCCATACAGTGTTTGTGTGTACGTTTTCAGATTCCTTGACCATGGAAACGTATGACTAGCAATTGGATTGACAATGATAGGATTAGCGGTTCAGTAGTTATTGACGAAAATGGCATTTTCCATAATGGCGGCGACAGTTCCCCCCATACAGTGTTTGTGTGTACGTTTTGAGATTCCTTGACCAGTAGTTATTCACGAAAATGGCATTTTCTGTAATGGCGGTGACAGTTCCCCCCATACAGTGTTTGTGTGTACGTTTTGAGATTCCTTGACCATGAAAACATATGACTAGCAATAGCACGGTGATTCTCCGCATCATCTGTGTTATGTCCCTGCCTTTTTTTCCCCCCCTTTCTCATGCACTCTGCACTCTGTTGCCTTCTGTGTTTCACACTTTTAGACTTTGAACGAGGCATGACTGGCAATATCGAGCAGATCTTTTAAAAAAAACAAAAAACAAAACCCAACCTCCTGGCGGAGGTAATAAGAAAAAAAATAAATAAAAACAAAAAATAAAACTAAGCTCGACGAGCTTCAATAGCGCCTGAGTCGCTGCATTTCTTCTGTCGCTGCAGCACGGTGATTCTCCGCATCCTGTGTGTTGAAAATGGCCCTCTCACACAATGTTAAAGAATCCTTTAAAAAACTGCCGGATCCAGACGGTGATCCGGATCATCCCCAAAATTTAATCAGTTCTTCCTTGTACCATTTCCAACAATGCCTGAAAGTTTCATTGAAATCCGTCCAAAACTTTTTGAGTTATCTTGCTAACCAACAGACAGACAGACAGACAAACCCCGGCAAAAACATAACCTCCTGCGGCCTGCAGCCTGGCGGAGGTAAAAATAAAAAATTCCCCAAAAAGAAACTGTAAGAAGACGACAACTCTTCTTTGTTTTCTCACCCATGCTCAATTTGTTCTGCCATCGGATGATTTCTGGTAGAAGGACGCATTGTTACTATCATATTCTTCCTCTTCTTGAGCTCTTTGGCGGCCTTATGACCCATGCCAAATTGACTTGCGAGCTTTGGTTTGGTTTTTACTGTGAGATGTGGGACAGTCAGGTGGACTCTGACGGTGTTTGGTTGATGTGAACACACTGATGCAACATTGTTCTGAAAAATCATTGAATTCTTTCAAACATATAATTTATGTAGTTTTCTGGCATCAAACTCAGTGAATTTGGAAACAAATATCCACAAGTTTTTTCTTTCATGGGTCAATGTACGCATGGAGCTCAGTCACCAAACTCAGGATCACCACCTTCATTTTGAACTCATCCTTGTTGAACTTGAACAGAAAGTCCAACAGAGTCCGTTGGAACAATGGTGATATCCTTGTTTGTTCAAAGTGAGCTTGCTACCAATGGGATAAATAACGTAAAAGATGCTTAAAAACACAAAACGCTTACTATCTTCCCCACGAGCAGCCATCAGCTCGGAGACGTCCACACATTTCATTTCAGGTCGCTTTGCCAGCAACGGGGCCAAAAAGTTCATAATGGTCAAATTTGACCAAATGTAGTTTATTTTTCAAGCGCAGGGATCCAAGCGCTGCAACACCAATGGAAGAAGTGTGTGGACTGAAGGGGAGACTGTTGAAAAATAGCCACATTAGGTCAAATTTGACCACTATATGAACTTTTCAGCCCCATAGCTCCCTCTGGAGTCTCATCAGCCACCAAGCACAGAAGAGTCCGCACCTCACCGTTGGACCATGTTGATTTGTGTGTAGCCATTTCTTTCGTTGATTATCACAGAAATAATAAAAACTCAGGTCCGAATTTACAAATAGCAATTTTGAATTTTGTGAAGACGTTGCTCTCATCCAATGACGTTATGCCCGAGCCAACCAGTGACCTGCAATCTGTTGACGTCACATTTTCAGCTCGACTCAGCATGCTTGGAACCTCACTGGAGTAGGTACCAAAATAATACCTAGTACCAGGTACTAGATACTAATGGAAAACCCTACAAACCGAGTAGCATCAAGGCAAGTCGGGCTGAGTAGGTGCTAGTGGAAGAGGGCCATATGTATACTGACAGTAAGGCAGTAGGCCCAGGACACAACCCTGCGGAACATCTTGAGGTGCTCACTAAACCAGTTAAGTGCAGTTACCATTGTGTCCAGAACTGCAGGAAACACCTTAGAGCAGGAGTCTCCAACCTGGGGCTCCTGGAACGTTCAGGTTTCTGTGGGAAATTTCCTAATTTCACTTCTTAATTGGTCAAAAGATTTGCAAATAATTTGTCATTGTTGTGTATGTGCTCTGTAGGCACCATTGCACCCATGCACAACAACAGAAAATTATTTGCAAATCTTTGGACCAACTAAGAAGTGAAATTAGAAAATTTCCCACAGAAACCTGAACATTCCAGAAGCCCCAGGTTGGAGACTGCTGCCTTAGAGGTTGAGTAGCATGTTTGCTAGCTATCGGTCTGTGCTAACAACACAAACGTCGTCATGGCAACAAGACATACAGTAGCTATGTCACGTAAAGTTGTTTAGTTCTCTTGGAATAGCAGCAGTGTGAAACCAAACGTAACTGGACCGGGACAAATGTGGATTACGGAACAAAAACATGAACCCTGGTCCGGACTTTGCCGAGTTCCTACCACCGTTACTCATCTGTCAGGCCAATATTTCAGACATAGAATGAAAAATCTGAATGGAATCCAAATGTGTTGATATAATGTGTGTGTTTTTTAATTTAGTTTTGGAGGAGATACGCAACAATTTTTTTAAAGCTGGAAAGTGTGCAATTTACATTTTAGAAAAAAAAAAAAATCTTATTTTTACAAGTAAAAGCTGCAAAGCAATGAGAAATGCAAGAAAAAAACTGGCAAATTTGAGGGGAAGAATAAATAGAAAAAGTCTGCAACCTTTATATCATAAATTTGCAATATCCTCCTTGTAAATGTGAGTTATGTATAAACTTGCAGCTTTGTTTCCCTCACAAATTTACTCCCTTTTTCTCATAAATTTGCAACTTTTTACTTGTAAACTTGCTGCTATATCTTGAAAATTTGATACTTTTTCCTCATAGATTGAAAACTCTTTCATAAATTTGCAGTGTTTTTCTGGTAAATTTGCAACTTTTTTCTCATAAATTTGCAACTTTTTTCCTCACAAATTTTCTACCTTTTACTGTAAACTTGCAACTTTATGAGGAAAAACAAAAATACCAGAAAAATACACAACTTATGAGGAAAAAAGTTGCTAAAAAAAAAAAAAAGAAAATCATGAGGGCAAAATATACAGTAGCTCAAAATTACATTTTCCGTGGAAAGGGTTGCATCTGTCGACCCTGTGGTTATGAGAAGAGCCTCAGTGGCCCTGGAACTGCAGGTTACAGACAGACGGACGCATTCAGGTGTTTGGTTGCTTCACCGTGGGAAAAAACAAAACCACCGTGGTGCCCTAATTTCTTAGAGCTGTGTGAATGACGGCTCATCTTATCTGCTGGCTCTAGGCGATCGTGTCTGCTCACACAGCTGCAGCGTTTCACAACATCGACGACATACGAGACGTTTTTGGCAGAAACATGACGCTGCCGTCTGCTTCAGGAGGGGTCAGTGGGTTTATGACGGCAGCTTCACTGATAAAACATTCATCCTCCTTTTAAAAAAAAAAAGGCAACTGAAGTGGCCCTGTTATGTGTGATGTGATTTGGTCAGAACACCTCAGGGTTTAATTACTGCAGCACTGTTCTACACATGGGGAAGCAGCACTTCTCTAAACAGGCTGGTTCACAGTGCAGCCGGAAAGTATTCACAGTGTTTCACTTTTTCCACATTTTGTTGTTTCAGCCTTATTCCAAAATGGATTAAATTTACTTTTTTCCCCTCAAAATTCTACACACAATACCCCATAATGACAACATGAAAAAGGTTTGAGATTTTTGCAAATTTATAAAAAAAAAAAAAAAAAAAAAAGCCTTAAGAACTCACATGTACAAAAGTATTCACAGCCTTTGCTCAATACTTGGTTGATGCACCTTTGGCAGCAATTACAGCCTCAAGTCTTTTTGAATATCATGCCACAAGCTTGGCACACCTATCTTTAGGCAGTTTGGCCCATTCCTCTTTGCAGCACCTCTCAAGCTCCATCAGGTTGGATGGGAAGCGTTGGTGCTTAGGGTCGTTGTCCTGTTGAAAGTTGAACCATTGCCCCAGTCTGAGGTCCAGAGCACTCTGGAGCAGGTTTTCATCCAGGATGTCTCTGTACATTGCTGCACTCATCTTTCCCTCTATCCTGACTAGTCTCCCAGTTCCTGCCACTGAAAAACATCCCCACAGCATGATGCTGCCACCACCATGCTTCACTGTAGGGATGGTATTGGCCTGTTGATGAGCGGTGCCTGGTTTCCTCCAAACATGACGGCTGGCATTCACACCAAAGAGTTAAATCTTTGTCTCATCAGACCAGAGAATTTTGTTTCTCATGGTCTGAGAGTCCTTCAGGTGCCTTGTGGCAAACTCCAGGTGGGCTGCCATGTGTCTTTCACTAAGGAGTGGCTTCTTTCTGGCCACTCTACCATACAGGCCTGATTGGTGGATTGCTGCAGAGATCATTGTCCTTCTGGAAGGTTCTCCTCTCCACAGAGGAATGCTGGACACCTGACAGAGTGACTATCAGGTTCTTGGTCACCTCCCTGACTAAGGTCCTTCTCCCCCGATTGCACAGTTTAGATGGCCGGTCAGCTCTAGGAAGAGTCCTGGTGGTTCAGAACTTTTTCCATTTATGGATGATGGAGGCCACTGTGCTCATTGGGACCTTCAAAGCAGCAGGAATTTTCTGTACCCTTCCCCAAATTTGTGCCTTGAGACAATCCTGTCTCGGAGGTCTAAGATAAGATAAACTCAGCTCAGCCGTTATGAGTCCCTGTTGGAAAAATTCCCAGTTAGGATATGAGATGCTCAGTCAATGATCAGGCAGGATCAAAGTTTCAGCAAATTTAATGAGAGCACTGATCAGTGGAGCACACTACTGTGTACAGTTCTCACAATCTGTCAGTGTATTGCATGAACTAAGAGTGATACTGCCTAATATATATACCCAAGGAACCGTCGGGGTGGGGTTACTTTTTGATTAGTTCATTCATGACTCAGTGTGATAAGGTTGTGTCTGCTGAGCTTCTTGATTAGTTCATTCAGGACTCATTCATGCGTAAGATTGTATCAGCACTCAGAGCAATAATTAATAAGATTAGAACTGGTTAGCCAAAGCAGTAGATGAATATACATATGCACACAGATATACGTATACACAGTGCAGGAGCATTGCAGCTAGATGGAATAAAACAGTATTACAGTTTGTTAAATTATCCTGCAGAATATGAATATGTACCCAGACAGAATATTTCGCATTTGAATCAACAGTGTTGTTGCCACCCTCAGCAATGATTGTTATTATCCTAGTTGTGTATTCGAGGGGACGATCTCTATTGTGCAAAGTTGTTATGTTTAGTAATTTTTAATGCGACCTCTATGAGCAGCCCTGGTTAGGTTATAAAGTCTGACAGCCGTAGGTGGGAAGGACCTGCGGAACCTTTCCATCGTGCACCTAGGATGGCACAGCCTACTGCTAAATGAGCTCCTTGGTGCGTTCAGTGTGTCCTGCATAGGGTGGGACTCGAACTCCAGCAGAGATGACAGCTTAGCCACCGTCCACCCCTCTCCCATCTCCTCCACTGGGTTGAGGCGTCGCCACAGTACAGAGCTAGCTTTTTTAATCAGCCTGTTCAGTCTCTTCCTGTCGGCTGCCATGATACCACTGCACCAGCAGATCACTCCAAATGTGATGGCTGATGTCACCACTGAATCGTAGAAGGTCTTCAGGAGTGCAGGGGGCACTCCAAAAGCCCCGAGTCTCCTAAGGAGGATCAGCCTGCGCTGCCCCTTCTTGTAAAGTGCGTTGGTGTTGTGTGACCAGTCCAGTTTATTGTTCAGGTGAACACCCAGGTACTTGTAAGATGTCACCATCTCAATGTCTGTTCCCTGGATGTTTACTGGTGCTGTGTGTGTGTGTGTGTGTGGGGGGGGGGGATGTCTACAGACAATTTCTTTGACTTCATGCTTGGTTTGTGCTCTGACATGCACTGTCAATTGTGGGACCTTATACAGACAGGTGTGTGCCTTTTTAAATCATGTCCAATCAACTGAATTTACCACAGGAGGACCCCAATTAAGCTGCAGAAACACCTCAAGGAGGATCAGTGGAAACAAGATGAACCTGAGCTCAATTTTGAGTGTCATGGCAAAGGCTGTGAATACCTATGTACATGTGATTTCTTAGTTTTTTATTTTTAATAAATTTGCAAAAATCTCAAAAAAACATTTTTCCATGTTGTCATTATGGGGTATTGTGTGCAGAACTTTGAGGAAAAAATGAATTTAATCCATTCTGAAATAAGGCTGTAACATAAAATGTGGAAAAAGTGAAGCACTGTGAAGACTTTATGGATGCACTGTACAACGTGTTACGTTAAATGTTACTGAGCTCCAGCTCACCCCACACTCCCGGTTTTATCATTTCTCTGAGGTTTATGTTTTAATGGTGATGTCATGTTTGAGATCAACATTAGCTTTACCAGCTTTTACCTAACAAACACTGGCTGAACTTTGGAGTTTAAAAACCCAAAACTGGGGAAGAAAGTTCCAAATTTACAAGGGAGAGAAAGGAAAGGTGGCAAATTTATGAGAAGGGCAAGCAGTCGCAATTTTACAACATGGGGAAAAGTGACATTTTTTTGTGGGGGCGGGGGATGCTAATTTATGAGACTAGGGAAAAATTTGTAAATTTATGAGGGAGAAAAAGACAAATTTAGGAGCTTGATGGGAGTCGCTAATTA
Source organism: Pholidichthys leucotaenia (assembly GCA_020510985.1). Taxonomy (NCBI): domain Eukaryota; kingdom Metazoa; phylum Chordata; class Actinopteri; order Cichliformes; family Pholidichthyidae; genus Pholidichthys; species Pholidichthys leucotaenia. The sequence goes on from CM035850.1 coordinate 7,376,311, forward strand.
ATGAGACCAGAAGAAAAGTCACAAATTACAAGATTAAAAAAAAACTGCACATTTATGAGATACGGAAAAGTTGCAAATTTACAAGAAAAGGGAAAGTTGCAAATTTATGAGAAAAAGGATGCAACTATACGAGATAATGAAAAGTTGCAAACTGACGAGTAAAGGAAACATAGCAAATGGGCGGCAGTGGCTCAGAGGTGGAGCGGGTCACCCAATAACCAGAGGGTTGGTGGTTTGAATCCCGCTCTCCCCAGCCATCCTGCTGTTGTGTGCCTGGGCAAGACACTTTACCCACCTTGCCTCCAGCGTCCATGACACTGGGTATGAATGTGTATAAATGTTCGGTACTGGTCGGAAAAGTCGTTGGCGTGGAATGGCAGCCACGCTTCAGTCAGTCTGCCCCAGGGCAGCTGTGGCTACAGTAGTAGCTTACCACTTATCAATGTCTGTCTGCAATGAATGAATAATCGACTCACTGCAAGTGCTTTGAGGTGTCACGTGACATGTAAACCGCCAAATAAATCTAATATATTATTATTATAAAATTTACAACATAAGGAAAAGTTGCAAATTCACGAGATAAAGAAAAGTAGCACATATATGAGAAAAGGAAAAGTTGCAAATTTATAACAGAAAAATTTGCAAATTCGTGAGACTGGGGAAAAAAAATTGCCAATATATGAGAAAGGAAAAGTTGGAACTCTACTAAACTGGTAAAAAAAGCAAAGTGAGACTGCGGGAAAAGCGGGAAAGCAGATTTACTAGCGGGTTGGACTAAATACAGCAGAGGGCCACCGCTGGCCCATGGGCCCTATATTGACACCTGTGGTGAAGTTTTCAGCAGTTTAAACCGTAGATAAGTGCAGACTGTGTGGTTGTTGTAGGCGTCACATCTGGACTGCAGCTGTCTGATGAGACGTGGCGTCAGACAGCTGAGCTGCTGGATGGCAAATGTCCACGGTCGCCGTACGGCGGGGCGACGAAACACCCGCCGGGGAGATGAGTCAGAGGATCGACATCACAGAGCTGTCCATCTGACACTCTCATTCCTGACCTCCATCCAGCAGCAGACACCGACCCTCACCACACACGCTGGGAAATATTTGGGATGGTTTCCCTCTGGAATGTCTTGGCCTGCCCCAGGAATGTCCCCCTCCCCCCTCCCCCACACGCAACTCCTCCTCCGTCAGCGTCTCCACGGGGGAGGGGGGGGGGGGAAGTCTGTGGCAAACGGCGCCATGCACAAACCTGACCCCAGAAGAGGGTCGTCAACCTCCGCTGTGGGAAGAAGCGCTCAGAGAAAGTTTTAGGGGAAAAAAATCTGTATGGAGGCGCGAAAGATACAAGTCTGAAATTAATAAAAATCAAATGAACAAAAACAGCAGAGTTATGACAATAATCTGGTCTGTCAGTGCTAAACAGCAGATTTTTACTGTCAAATATGCAAAAACATGAAACTTTTTCAGCAGAAATTTGGAATCCTTTTTCCCCCAATAAATTTAATTGTTTTTTACTGGAAAAAAAAAAATCAACATTTTTTTGTAAATTTATACTTCTGAAGAAGATACTTCTGGTTAAAAAATAAAATGCACATTTTTTTTCTAGCAAATTTCTTTTTTTTTTTCTGGAAAATTTGCATATTCATGTTACAAGTTAAACAGTATTTTCAAGCAAATTTACATATTTAGCTTTTTTGTAAATGAACTGATTTTCAAATAAACTTGTATCTTTTTCAATATGCATATTTTTACTAGTAAACTTAAATATCTGTACTTGTAAATTTACATTTTTCTGGTCAATTTGCATTTCCATTGTCTTTGATGTATTCCTCACTTTTTACTCATAAATTTACACCTTTTTACACTCATAAACTTGCTGGATTTTTCTGCATCTGTAACCACCTATTCAGCTATGATGTAGATACTTTTTTTACCGCAGTGTTAGTTTTACTGTCCATGGATCCCTTTGTCTGCCAGGCGTGTTTCTGTCTTTTGGTTTTCTCCCATCATGCTGCTGTTACACGGCAACTTCCATGTTTGGGATCAATAAAGTACATCTATCGATCTGTACAGCATTCACTTTAAATTTCCACAACTACATTTACATAGTTTTAACTGGTAAAACTTGCATTTTTTTTCCAGTGGAAATCTGCAAATTTTTTTCTGGAAAATATACATATTTTCTAGCAAATTTACATATTTTTATGTAAAATTAACATTTGTGTAAATTCATAAACTTTATTTTGTAAATAGATTTTCTGTTTAACTTCCATATTATTTCAATACAAATACATATTTTTTTACTCGTAAATGTACGTGTTTTTTCTTGCAAATGTATTTTTCTTTGTTCCACTACATTTACACTTTTTGGGGGAAATTTCACATTTTCTTCTAGTAAATTTGCATGTTTTCTATCAAATTTACAATTTTTTTTAATGGAAATTTACATATTAGTTACATTAACAATAGTTTTTCTTTAGTAAATTTACTTTTTATTTTATTTTCGTAAAATAAAATTTTTCTAGTGAACTTGCATATAATTTTTTCCAGAAAATACATATTTTTTAATAATAATTTACACATTTTTTCTGGTAAATTTGTGTTTACATTTTCTCTAGTGTATTTTTTTTAAATCACAAATTTGCTGCATTTTTCTGTAACTGTGCAGCATTTCCTTTAAATTTTCATGACTACATTTATATACATAATTATTATTAATTATTATTGCTGTTTATTTTGTATATTAATGATTTATGTTCTGTGTCTAAATTGTTCAAGTGTATTTTATTTGCAGATGGCAACTTTTTTTTGTAGTGGAGAAAATGTTAAGCAGCTTGTGGATACTTCAGTAGAAAATGAACTTAAATCAATCAATGGTTCACTTCCAATAAATTATCCATTCCCCTTGGAAAAACAAAATGTATAATATTTGGAAACCACAAATTATATAATCACAGAAAAATTAAAAAACAATGTTGAAATTGACAGTTTTCGAAACCAAGTTCCTAGGGGTCATTGTTGATAAACTAAACTGGAAATCACACACAAATTATGTCAGAACATAATTGGGGGCTGCACGGTGGCGCAGTTGTTAGCACTGCGGCAGCACAGTTTACCCTTGGCCGGGGGATTGTGGGGATCGTGGGATCGTGGGTTCGATCCCAGCCCCCGACCAACAGTGATCTGTGTGGAGTTTGCATGTTCTCCCCGTGTTGCGTGGGTTTACTCCGGGATTTCTCCGGTTTCCTCCCACATGCCAAAAACATGCATGTTAGGTTAATTGGCTGTTCTAAATTGTCCCTAGATATTTGTTTCCTATAGGCCCTTAGAATAGAGGGTTAGTATTAATGAAAGCACTTTGAGTGGTCTTTGTGACTAGAAAAGCGCTATATAAGTGCAGGTTAGTTAGTTAGTTAGTTAGAACTAAAATGTCTAAATCCATTGCCGTACTGTATAAAGTTAAGGATCTCCTGTGTCAGAAATCTCTTTGCATTGTATATACAGTAATTCACTGATAGTTCCTTATATGACATACTGTGTGTAGCTCTGGGGAAGCACCTACAAAACAAACACAAACTTAATCTTTTTACTACAGAAAAAAGCCGTACCCATTGTATCAAAGAAACCTGACTGTGAACCAACAAATCCAATATTCATTCAGTTACATACTCTTAAATTTAGAGATCTGGTAGATTATAATGTCATTCAAATCATGTACAAAGCAAATAATAACCAATTACCTGTTAACATTCAGAGACTGTTTAAAAAAGGGAAAGCAAATATGAGCTAAGAGGAAACTCTGTTTGTAATAAGCCAAAGGTTAGAACAAATACAAAGTATCATTGCATGTCTGTCACTGGAGTTAAACTGTGGAACTGTTGCTCTGAAAATATTAAAACATGTTCAGCTCTGAAGCAATTCAAAAAAATTGTACAAAGATGAGAAAATTTCCCAGTATCTCAATGTAAATGTTGGGAGATAAATTTGTAACAACTTAAAGGTTTTTGTTTGTTTGGTTTTTTTGTCTACTTGTAATATTTGATTTTCTTTGTTGATTTTGGGTATGACAAATTTTTGTGTTACTGATTTTAAATTGTAACGGGGTGGGAGTTATGACTCTCATACATAAATCAGTCCCATTTCAAGTGAAAAATGTAATTGGAGACAAATTTGGAAGATATCTAATTATTCAAGGATCTTTGCTATTAGAAAATATAACTCTGGTGAACTTATACGGTCCCAATATAGATGATCAAAAGTTCTTTGCTAATTTATTTCTTATCTTATCATCACTTACAGGGCAACATATAATAGCAGGGGATTTTAATTGTACATTGAACCCTGATATAGATAGATCAACAGGACTGGACTGTACGCACAATGGATGCAGGATGATCATTAAGCATTTTATGAAAGAATTGAGATTGCTAGATATATGGAGAGAAATGAAACCACAAGTTAAAGCCTATTCTTGTTATTCTAATGCCTATAAGACATTCTCACGTATTGATTACTTTTTGATCTCCACAGAATTAAGGTCCAAGATTCAAAACTGCTTTTATGATAATATTGTGATCTCTGATCATGCACCCTGTTGTCTCATATATGTAGATAAGAAATTGACAAAGGAACCAGGTAGGTGGCAATTTCAGCATAAATGGCTTCAGGATGAGGAATTTGTTAAGTACATAGAAAAACAGATGAGTTCTTTGATATCAATACTACACAAACACTTCCGGTTATGGCTGCCACGTAGGACGGACGTGTCTCGCTCTGCTCTGCTCCTGGAGAAAAAAAATCGGCAAATAACTCTCTCATTTGGGACAGAACGTATCCCAGCGTTTGGGCGAGGATATGTCGGCGAAGCCTAAGGCTGGAAAACCAGGAAAAGGAAAAAGCGAGCCGCCGAAACAGTCCAAATTAACGGACTTTCAGGTCTGTGACGCAGCAAACAAAACTCCATATATGGCGGAGGAGGCTGGCAACGGTGCGATATCTGTGGGGAATGGCGCAGATGCGCTGATGGCTGCCATGAGTTCAATGAGAGCGGACTTTTCCTCTAGATTTGATGGGATTATGACAGCGTTGGAAGGAATAAGAAAGGAATTGGGTGACTGTGTAGAACGAACGGCGCAGATGGAGCTCCGTCTCGCTAGTGCTGAAGATGACGTCACCCGTCTTCAATTAAAGGTGCGCACTTTGGAAAAAAAAAATAAATCTCTGGAAGATAATATTTTGGATTTGGAATCTCGGTCGAGACAGAATAATTTGAGGCTGGTGGGTCTTCCAGAGGAATCAGAAGGTCGGGACGTATGTTCCTTTCTGGAAAAGTGGATTCCGGAGGTGCTGGGCAGCGAGGAGTTGCAATCAGCAGTGGTTCTGGAAAAAGCACATCGCATTGGCCCACGGAGAGATAAGGGACCGCTGAGGACCTTAATTATGAAGTTTCTTAACAACAGAGACAGGATGAAGATCTTCAACGCTGCACGAGCTAAAAAAGGAGAGATTAAACACCAGGACCAGCAGGTGCGGTTCTACCCAGATTTGGCCACAGGAATCCAGCAATTGAGGAAGCAGTTTGATCCCGTACGTAAGGAGCTGCGCAACCTTGGGATTCGTCATGGTGTAATCTATCCTGCGAGACTGCTGACCACGTATGAGGGCAGAACCCACATCTTCAAGACCCCAGAGGAGGCGCAGGAGTTCATCAAGAAGATCAAAGAAGAAGAAGAGACTGGTGGGAGCTAAGCATGAACAAAATATAAGGTAGAATAATTAAGCATTTGCACAGGCATCTGACTGACTTGAAGTAAATAGTAAGTTTACAAAATATAGATTGTATTATATATTAAAAAAAAAACAAAACAAAAACAAAACAAACAAACAAAAAAAAAAACTATGATGTACAAAGTTGTTAAAAATTTTGGAGTTAAGTTGGAAAACTACAGAGGAGAGTTAATGTTACGTCATTAAAAGCAGTAGAGTTAGGGTGATTGGGAGGATGAAGAAGGAGTGGCTTAGGCTGTTCCCCGTGGGTGTGGAACGGTCGATGGCTATATCGGGAGACAGAATTTTTCTTTTGATTTTGGGGGGTTTGCCACAAGTGTGGGAAGGGGAAATTTGTTTGTGTGTAGTTTGTAGGATGAATGTTCAACCACTCATGTTTTTGCTTCTCTGTATGAGCATGTTTACACTGCAAGGTAATCCCAAACTCTCTATTGATCATGGACCAAAGTGTTAATCTTAATTTAACTTCATGGAATTGCAGAGGTCTACAAAATTTAAAAAAACTTAAACAAGTTATGAATAAAATAAAGGACATGGGTTCAAGAATTGTGTTTTTACAAGAAACTCATCTGATAGAGGAGGATGTTAAAAGAATTAGGAGTAGATGGCAGGGAAGTGTATTCACCTCTTCATTTTCATCCCGAGCCAGGGGAGTTATGACTCTCATACATAAATCAGTTCCTTTTCAAGTGAAAAATGTAATTGGAGACAAATTTGGAAGATATGTAATCATTCAAGGTTCTTTGCTATTAGAAAATATAAATCTTGTGAACTTATATGGTCCCAATATAGATGATCAGAAGTTCTTTGCTAATTTATTTCTCATCTTATCATCACTTACAGGGCAACATATAATAGCAGGGGATTTTAATTGTACATTGAATCCAGGTGTGGATAGATCAACAGGACTGGATTGTACGCACATTGGATGTAGGATGACTATTAATCATTTTATGAAAGAATTGAGATTGTTAGATATATGGAGAGAAATGAAACCACAAGTTAAAGCCTATTCTTGTTATTCCAGTACCTACAAGACATTCTCACGTATTGATTATTTTTTGATTTCCACAGAATTAAGGTCCAAGATTCAAAACTGCTTTTATGATAACATCGTGATCTCTGATCATGCACCCTGTTGTCTAATATATGTAGATAAAAAATTGACAAAGGAATCAGGTAGATGGCAATTTCAGCATAAATGGCTTCAGGATGAGGAATTTGTCAAGTATATAGAAAAACAGATAGACGAGTTCTTTGACATCAATACTACACAAACATCAGCATGTGTAAAGTGGGAGGCTTTCAAAGCTTTTATTAGGGGGCATATTATTAGTTATACAGGATCAAAATCTAAGAAGACTCGAGAGGAGAGAGCTAAATTGGAACATAAAATAAAAAATCTTCAGGAAAAAGTGTATGCAGGAAGTGACCCAAGGTTGGAGAATGAATTACTGATTTTGAGAGCTGAATACGACAAAAAATCAGCGAATAGAGCTGCCTCGAGTCTTCTAAGATTGAAACAATCTTTTTATGAACAAGGTGAAAAATCAGGAAAATTATTAGCATGGCAGATTAAACAATTGGAAATTAAAACACCAATTACCAGTATTATAAGTAATGGACAGGTAGTTATAGATCCTTTAGAAATTAATAGAGCCTTTAGAGATTACTATGAAAAATTATATGATACCAAAAATGAACCTGATTTAACAAAACTAAATGGGTTTTTGAACGAACTATCTATACCGTGTATTCCAAATGAAAACAGGGAGATATTGGAGTCTAAAATTAGTCAAGAAGAAGTTGGGCTAGCCATTGATAATATGAAATCAGGAAAAAGTGCAGGACCAGATGGTCTTCCAGTTGACCTTTATAAAAAATTTAAGAATAAATTAATAAAACCTTTTTTGGAAATGGTTTTAGAAGCATTTCAAAATAATAATTTACCATCATACATAAATAATGCCTTAATTATACTGCTGCCAAAACCAGGTAAGCCCTCTAATAAATGTGAAAATATGAGACCAATAAGCCTATTAAACGCCGACCTTAAGATAATCTGTAAAATTTTAGCAAGACGAATACAAGAAATTTTACCAAATATTATTAATCGAGATCAGAATGGCTTTATAAAGGGTAGACAAGGCTTCCATAATGTAAGAAGACTATTTAATATTATCTATTTTAATAAAGAAGCACCGGATACAGCTCTCCTATCATTGGACGCCGAAAAGGCCTTTGATAGAGTTGAATGGCCCTTTCTTTTTGAAGTCCTACAAAGGTTTGGACTTGGAAATAATTTCATAAAATGGGTTCAAATAATATACAATAATGCTACAGCAGAAATCCTAACAAATAACAATATTTCAAAACCAATAAAAATCAATAGAGGATGTCGACAAGGCTGTCCACTCTCACCTTTACTGTTTACTATGGCAATTGAACCTTTAGCGATAGCGATACGTTTACATTCACAAATATATGGAATTAAAGTTGGACCAACAGAACATAAAATCTCCCTGTACGCCGATGATATAATTTTGTTTATGTCGAATCTAAAAAAATCAATTCCAACCTTGTTGAATTTAATAAAGAATTTTGGGGAAATATCAGGATATAAAATAAATAAAACTAAATCTTCAATATTAATGCTAAATGAGACCCAGAGAAATTACCCAGCCCCTGAGGTAAATCAATTCAATGTTGTAAATCAGTTTAAATATTTAGGAATCCAAATTATGCCTAAGCTAGAATCAGTCGCCAGTGTCAACTATGAAGCCTTAATGTCAGATATCAGTGAGTTAACTCAGAGATGGATGTCACTACCAATGTCGATGATCGGGAGAATCAATATACTTAAAAGTAATATTTTACCTAAAATACTTTATTTATTTCAATACATTCCCTTATCACCACCTTTAGATCTATTCTCAAGAATAAAAAAAAAGTTAGTGGAATTTATATGGAACAACAGGAGGGCTAGATTACGTCTGTCTTTATTATATTTACCATTTGATCGTGGAGGTCTGAAATGTCCAAATTTTATGTTGTATTATTGGTCGGCACAACTGAGGTCTATGACATATTATTTTTCATCAAATGATCTCCCTCACTGGACTGAAATGGAATCATACAATTTACCTTTACCTCTTCCCATATTCATATACTCAGATTCGGCAAAAAAATTACAAAAACAAGTTAAAAATCCATTTGTAAAGCATATGATCAAAATATGGTGTGAAGCTAAAAACTATTTAAAAGAACCACAGTTATTGTCACAATTTAGTCCAATATGGGGTAATCAATATTTTAAACCAGGGAGAGCGGACGCTGTATTTAAAGTATGGAATTTAAAAGGGATACAAAAGATTCAGGATTTATATTTGCCATGTGCAGACAACATAATGTCTTTTGAAGAGCTGAGGATCAAATTTAATCTCAATAGAACACATTTTTTTAAATATCTTCAACTTAGAAACTTTATTCGATCAAATCAAAATAAAGCTCTCACTCGACCTATTTATTCATCCTTGGAAAAAATGATGATGAAAGATAGTAAAAGAAAGGGTATTATTTCAGAGTTTTATAACTCATTGACACTATCTTCAAGTGAAAATTCACTGAAAAGATTAAACTACTGGAAAGAAGATCTGCAAATTGAAATTTCAGAGGAACAATGGGAATTGGCTTGTACAGAAGCTCAAACCAAATCAATAAATGCACGCCTTAAATTGATACATTTCAAATGGTTAATGCGGATGTATGTTACACCGGAGGAGTTAAATAGATATAACAAAAATATACCAGATACATGCACAAAATGCATGGAAAGTAAAGGAACCCTATTTCATTGTTTATGGGAATGTAGATTAATAAGAATGTTTTGGGAAGAGGTGAGGGTAACAATTGAAAAAATAATCTCAAAACAAATCATATTGAATCCTAAACTGGTTTTGTTGGGTCTGTACCCAGAAAAGCATAATTTCAATAAAAGTGAAAGAACATTCATAGACCTCAGTTTGCTTAATGCCAAAAAATGTATTGCACTATTATGGAAAAAGACTCATAGACCAGATGTGACTCAGTGGTTAAGACAGATGTTAACAAACCTTCCATTAGAAAGAATAACATATATACTGAAATCAAAGGAAATTGTGTTTGAGAATATATGGAGACCTTTTATTGATTATGTAAAAAATTTAAACATAACTCTTGAAGAAGAAGGTGAATGATGTGTGTGGACCTTGTAAATTCCAAACTGGTGAACATAATATGTATACTTATGTATTGGATTGTCTAGACTAAACAGAGGAGCATTGTTGAAGACTTGATTTTGTTGGTGGTTGTTGGTGTTTTTAGTGCATTTTTTTTTTTTTTTTTGTAGTACTTTAGTGTTAGTGTTTGATTGTTTGTATCATGTTTGTTAAAAAAAAAAAAAGGTTCAATAAAGATATTGTGGAAAAAAATACTACACAAACATCAACATGTATAAAATGGGAGGCTTTCAAAGCTTTTATTAGGGGACATATTATTAGTTATACAGGTTCAAAATCTAAGAAGACTCGAGAGGAGCGAGTCCAGTTGGAACATAAACTAAAAATTCTTCAAGAAAAAGTGTATGCAGGAAGTGACCCAAAGTTAAAGAACGAATTACTGATTCTGAGAGCTGAATATGACAAAAAAATCAGCGAATAGAGCTGCCTCGAGTCTTCTAAGATTGAAGCAATCTTTTTATGAACAAGGTGAAAAATCAGGAAAATTACTGGCATGGCAGATTAAACAATTAGAATTTAAAACACCAATCACCAGTATTATAAGTAACGGACAGGTAGTTGTAGATCATTTAGAAATTAATAGAGCCTTTAGAGATTACTATGAAAAATTATATGATACAAAAAATGAAACTGACTTAACAAAACTAAATGGGTTTTTGGATGGACTATCTATACCGTGTATTCCAAATGAAAACAGGGAGATACTGGAGTCTAAAATTAGTCAAGAAGAAGTTGGGCTAGCCATTGATAATATGAAATCAGGAAAAAGTGCAGGACCAGATGGTCTTCCAGTTGACCTCTATAAAAAATTTAAGAATAAATTAATAAAACCTTTTTTGGAAATGGTTTTAGAAGCATTTCAAAATAGTAATTTACCACCATACATGAATAATGCCTTAATTATACTGTTACCAAAACCAGGTAAACCCTCTAATAAATGTGAAAATATGAGACCAATAAGTCTATTAAATGCTGACCTTAAGATAATCTGCAAAATTTTAGCAAGACGAATACAAGAAATATTACCAAATATTATTAACCAAGATCAGAATGGCTTTATAATGGGAAGACAAGGCTTCCATAATGTAAGAAGACTATTTAATATTATCTATTCTAATAAAGAAGCACCGGATACAGCTCTCCTATCATTGGACGCCGAAAAGGCCTTTGATAGGGTCGAATGGCCCTTTCTTTTTGAAGTCCTACAAAGGTTTGGACTTGGAAATAATTTCATAAAATGGGTTCAGATAATATACAATAATGCTACAGCAGAAATCCTAACAAACAGCAATATCTCAAAATCAATCAAGATCAATAGAGGATGTCGACAAGGCTGTCCACTTTCACCTTTATTGTTTACTATGGCAATTGAACCTTTAGCGATGGCAGTACGTTTACATCCACAAATATATGGAATTAAAGTTGGACCAACAGAACATAAAATCTCCCTGTATGCTGATGACATAATTTTGTTTATGTCGAATCTTAAAAAAATCAATCCCGACCTTGTTGAATTTAATAAAGAATTTTGGGGAAATATCAGGATATAAAATAAATAAAACTAAATCTTCAATATTAATGCTAAATGAGACCCAGAGAAATCACCCAGCTCCTGAGGTAAATCAATTCAATGTTGTAAATCAGTTTAAATATTTAGGAATTCAAATTGTGCCTAAGCTAGAATCAGTCGCCAGTGCCAACTATAGGCCCTTTTCCACTAGCACGCTTTAGCGCGACACGGGACGGCTCAGCACGCTTTGTACGCTTTTCCACAAGCCCCAACACGGTTTAACAGCCGCGATTCTCAGCCCCGCTCCAGGGCAGGGTACAGCAGTGCTGAGCTGTGCCGTGTTGTGACGTTAACAGACTGGTCGCCGCTGATTGGTCAGGTTGTAACCGCCCCTCTCCTCCTCCTCTTCTACCGAAGCTTCATGACCTTCTCAATAAAGTTTTTGAAAAAAAAAAAAGAATCTTCACGACCACCTTTACTCAGCACGCAACCACTGTTGGCGGTTTATTTTCAGTGTATTGCTGTGCTATTTTCATTTATTCTCTATCAAAAATGGCTTCGCGTAATAAAGGTGTTCCATGGACCAATAAGGAGGTGCAGTGTCTGCTCACTGCATTGTCAGACGAACGTATTCAGCGCGAGTTAGACGGAGCCGCCCGGAATGAAAAAATATACCGGGAGGTCTCGACATCGGAGTCCTTTAACGGTGAGTTTTAATTTTTTTTTTTATTGTGCGTTTTTTTGCAAATATATTCGGTAAGACGCTCAGTTTATTTATGCAATAAAAAAGCTGTTCATTTGTGGATAATGATCGCTGCTTTATTGCAGCACACTGCGGACTAAAGCTTTTATTTTAATTATTCATGTGAACAATACGCTGAAATAAGCTTATGTATTCTTGTTAAAAACTATTGTCTTTTCTGTATATATTTCGTGCTGTATTTTATTGTGTGCATTTTCCTTGTAGAATCATCCCACGCGTCCGCCGCGACAGCCCGCACGGATTAATTCAACCAAGCCTTCCTGACCCAGAGCTGTCAGAGACGGCTTCATTCAACCGAGCCTTCGTGACCCAGTTTGGGAAGCTGGTGTAGAGGCACTCAGTGGTCGGCGTGTATAAAATGTCGATTAACCTTCATGTTGTGTTGCAAAGTTTTTTTTTATTTTAATATTTTGTATATAATAAAATGGAATTGTTTTGGAAAGTGTGGTTTGTCTGTTATAACACTGAATTATAAAACAGTATAATTACATAAAAATTCCATTGCCTAGTCTGATTAAAATGATGCTGATCATCCTGTCAGGGGTCAACCATTGTAAAGGTAATGTAATTTTTAACTAGACCAAAAAACAAAACTTTTTGTAAGCTTTCTATTCTTTTGATTGAAATATCATAAAAAATTAGCACCAAGTCAAAGTAGGTACAAGTACAGTGGGGAAAAGAAGTATTTAGTCAGCCACCAATTGTGCAAGTTCTCCCACTTAAAAGATGAGAGAGGTCTCTAATTTTCATCATAGGTATACCTCAACTATGAGAGACAAAATGAGAAAAAAAAAATCCAGAAAATCACATTGAAGGATTTTTAATGAATTAATTGGTAAATTCCTCGGTAAAATAAGTATTTGGTCAATAACAAAAGTTCATCTCAGTACTTTGTTATATACCCTATGTTGGCAATGACAGAGGTCAAACGTTTTCTGTAAGTCTTCACAAGGTTTTCACACACTGTTGCTGGTATTTTGGCCCATTCCTCCATGCAGATCTCCTCTAGAGCAGTGATGTTTGGGGGCTGTCGCTGGGCAACATGGACTTTCAACTCCCTCCAAAGATTTTCTGTGGGGTTGAGATCTGGAGACTGGCTAGGCCACTCCAGGACCTTGAAATGCTTCTTACGAAGCCACTCCTTCGTTGCCTGGGCGGTGTGTTTGGGTTCATTGTCATGCTGAAAGACCCTGCCACGTTTCATCTTCAATGCCCTTGCTGATGGAAGGAGGTTTTCACTCAAAATCTCACGATACATGGCCCCATTCATTTTTTCCTTTACACGGATCAGTCGTTCTGGTCCCTTTGCAGAAAAACAGCCCCAAAGTATGATGTTTTCACCCCCATGCTTCACAGTAGGTATGGTGTTCTTTCTCCTCCAAACACGACAAGTTGAGTTTTTACCAAAAAGTTCTATTTTGGTTTCATCTGACCATATGACATTCTCCCAATCCTCTTCTGGATCATCCAAATGCTCTCTAGCAAACTTCAGACGGGCCTGGACATGTACTGGCTTAAGCAGGGGGACACGTCTGGCACTGCAGGATTTGAATCCCTGGCGGCGTAGTGTGTTACTGATGTAGCCTTTGTTACTTTGGTCCCAGCTCTCTGCAGGTCATTCACTAGGTCCCCCTGTGTGGTTCTGGGATTTTTGCTCACCGTTCTCGTGATCATTTTGACCTCATGGGGTGAGATCTTGCGTGGAGCCCCAGATCGAGGGAGATTATCAGTGGTCTTGTATGTCTTCCATTTTCTAATAATTGCTCCCACTGTTGATTTCTTCACACCAAGCTGCTTACCTATTGCAGATTCAGTCTCCCCAGCCTGGTGCAGGTCTACAATTTTGTTTCTGGTGTCCTTTGACAGCTCTTTGGCCTTGGCCATAGTGGAGTTTGGAGTCTGACTGTTTGAGGTTGTGGACAGGTGTCTTTTATACTGATAACGAGTTCAAACAGGTGCCATTAATACAGGTAATGAGTGGAGGACAGAGGAGCCTCTTAAAGAAGAAGTTACAGGTCTGTGAGAGCCAGAAATCTTGCTTGTTTGTAGGTGACCAAATACTTATTTTACCGAGGAATTTACCAATTAATTCATTAAAAATCCTTCAATGTGATTTTCTGGATTTTTTTTTTCTCATTTTGTCTCTCATAGTTGAGGTATACCTATGATGAAAATTGGAGACCTCTCTCATCTTTTAAGTGGGAGAACTTGCACAATTGGTGGCTGACTAAACACTTTTTCCCCACTGTATATGTAAATTGAATGTTCTATCGGCATTCCAAATTCAGAGATTTACAATACTTTAGAAGGAGTGTAGCATCATCTAAACGGAAAATAATAATACTGTTGGTCCAAACGTTGACCTGAAGGTGAAAAACATGAATTTTTTAATTCAGTACATCCAAAATGCCCTAGGATGTAAAAAATAATACAATTTGGTGTAGGCCAGTGTGCCACTGTCTCATTATTTAATATGAATAAAAACAAGTTTCAGCTCATTATTTCTAGGTCATTTGGCAGTTAATTCAAAACAAAAGTGACTTGTGTTGTTGCAGCTTAATTATGAGATAAAATTAATTGTGAGATAAAACCACAGAGCGAGCAAGGCAATAATCCTTGGATCCTCCATTTTTTGTCTCGTGTAAATAAGGACTCAGTCGGGTGCGTAACGTCATGGGAGTGTGGCCCCGCCTCGCTGGGAATCTGCCGCTGCCTCGCTTACACAAACCATCACAGCACAAGCACAACACTGTGCTAATGGAGACAGAAGCATTCCGAGCCGTACTGAAGTGAATCGAGCCGTACCGAGGTGTGCTGGGCTAGTGGAAAACAGGCTTATGAAGCCTTAATGACAGACATTAATGAGGTAATTCAGAGATGGATGTCACTACCAATGTCGATGATAGGGAGAATCAATATACTTAAAAGTAATATCTTACCTAAAATACTTTATTTCAATACATTCCTTTGCCACCACCTTCAGATCTATTCTTAAGAATTAAAAAAAAGTTAGTGGAATTTATATGGAACAATAGGAAGGCTAGATTACGTCTGTCCTTACTTTATTTACCATTTGATTGTGGAGGTCTGAAATGTCCAAACTTTATGTTGTATTACTGGTCAGCACAACTGAGGTCTATGACATATTATTTTTCATCAAATGATCTCCCTCCCTGGACTGAAATGGAATCATACAATTTACCTTTACCTCTTTCCCATATTCATATACTCAGACTCGGCAAAAAAATTACAGAAACAAGTTAAAAATCCATTTGTAAAGCATATGATCAAAATATGGTGTGAAACTAAAAAATATTTAAAAGAACCACATTTACTGTCACAATTTAGCCCAATATGGGGTAATCAATATTTTAAACCAGGGAGAGCGGATGCTGTATTTAAAGTATGGAATTTAAAAGGGATTCAAAAGATTCAAGATTTATATCTGTCATGTTCAGATAGCATAATGTCTTTTGAAGAGCTGAGGATCAAATTTAATCTTAATAGAACACATTTTTTTTTTTAAATATCTTCAGCTTAGGAACTTTATTCGATCAAATCAAAACAATGCTCTCACTCGACCTATTTATTCATCCTTGGAAAAAATTTTGACGAAAGATAGTAAGAGAAAGGGTATTATTTCAGAGTTTTATAATTCATTGACACTATCTTCAAGTGAAAACTCACAGAAAAGATTAAATTATTGGAAACAAGACCTGCAAACTGAAATTTCAGAGGAACAATGGGAATTGGCTTGTACAGAAGCTCAAACCAAATCAATAAATGTACGTCTTAAATTGATACATTTTAAATGGTTAATGCGGATGTATGTTACACAGGTGGAATTAAATAGATATAACAAAAACATACCAGATACGTACACAAAATGTATGGAAAGTAAAGGAACCTTATTCTTAGCAAGAAGGACCCGCCTACCAATGGCTGCGAATACAACGAGCCAATTGAAGCAGAGAAGTTCGACGATTGAAAGCGTGTGTCCCGTGTGTAAAATCTGTTTTGTGTAAGCCACTGTGTGTAACGGTAGCGTTCGCCAATCTTTTTTTATTACTACTGTTCTTATTTGTTTTGAAAAATCGTTCGCCAAAACCGCAATCATGGAAGTGCAAAACCGCAATAATGGAATCATGGTTTGACCGGGTCGCGTGACCAGAACCACAAGTCATAACAAGTGGATCAGCTTCGTGTTCGTTTGACAATGAGGAACAGATGTTCGCCAGCGACACTGCTGTTGTGGACAGGTAAGTGTTGTAAGCTAAATTATTCTTTATCCCTAAAAATAGTAATCAAAATGACTTTTGACCAATTGGTAAATTACAACTGTGCATCATCGCCACATGACGGACTGCGGCGCATGGACCAGACTGTGAGCCGCGCTCCTCTGTAGCGGGGGGGTTGTTATCCTCTACATTGCAGATATTTTAGTATAATTTTTATTGCACTGTAGGTTATTTTCTCTTGTAAAAAAAAAAAAAGCCACACATTTTTTTACGTGGCATGCTTCTTTGTGTGTGGGGGGCTTGTTTGTTCATTCATTCATTCATGAATGAATAAACAACCCCCCCCCACACACACACACAGCCCTGAGTGTCACCTTTCATTAGAGCCCAAGATCAAGCTTCTATATTGAATCATTCAAAAGTTACAGACATTTTTCCAAACTGTGCCATTTGGCACAGTTCAAAAACGCCTGGAAACAACCTGAGAAAAAAGCTGTGTAATATATTCATTTTTTGTGGTATTGTTACAAAATTTTGACTTCAGCTGGATAACACTTGGTTCTACATTTCTGTTGCATTTTCCAGACCGTATCTGACAGCTGTGTGTTATTTGCAAGCATTTGTGTCCAAAAAAAACACCCAGGCGAAATTTATTTTCTTCAAGTTCAGTATGTTTAGATGACTATTACTCAGTGGCCCGAGCACTTAGAGAGATTATGACTGTTTTGCCAAAAAATTCTAAGTGTTTTCTTTTAAATGAGACCAACCCCATGAAGATGCTGCAAAGGGTTGAAGAACAGCTTTTGATTTACTTTGGGTTTGTTATTTTTAGGCGTTTTTAGGGAAATTGACCAGAGTGCAAGGGGTTAAAGGGGAAAACTTACTTTTTTCCCAGTGGAAATTTGCATTTTTTTCTGGAAAATGTACATACAGTTGAGCAAATTTACACCTTTTTATGAAAAATGAACATTTGTGTAAATTCACACATTTTATTTTGTAAATTAACAGACTTTGTTAAACTTCCATATTTTTTCATGAAAAATACATATTTTTTAGAAGTCAGTTTTTATATTTTTTCTTGAAATTTATTTTTTTCTCTTACATTTACACATTCTTTTGGTGAATTGCACATTTTTCTGATAAATGTACATATTTTCTATCAAATTTACATTTGTTAATGGAAAATTTACATATTACTTTAACAATGGTTTTGCTTTAATAAATTTACATATTTTGTTTTTGTAAATGAACAGATATTGTTGGTGAACTTGCATATTATTTTTTCCAGCAAATACACATTTTTTACTAATACATTTACATATTTTTCTTGTAAATTAATATTTTTTTTCCCACCTGACTACATTTACACATTTTTCTGGGAAATTTGTATTTACATTTTCTCTGATGTATTTCTCACTTTTTACTTACAAATTTACAAATCTGTAAATGTGCGGCATATGTAGTTTTAAATGGTGAAAAACTATTTTTTTTTCCCAGTATAAATATTTCTCCTAATGAATTTGCTTGTTTTTTGGTCTAATTTTGCAATTTTTTAAAGAAAATACTGCTTTTTAAAACATTTTTGATGCACTTTTGCAGTTATTTCTGGTGTGTTTGATTTTTTTTAACTTTTCAACTTAATTGTAAGAAAACTAAAAACACTTCAATTAAGTTTTTGACATAATTTTTCTAATATTTTTCTGTGACAAACTGAATCTGTTTTAAAAGAAAATTATTTCCCAGCGGTATCCCGTGCGTTCTGATGGATGTTTAGGAGCCGAACACAAAACGTGTTGATGTGAACAGAAGCACAGACGTGTGAACGTGTCTCGACCGCTCACATTCCTCTGGTTTCTCAGCTCGTTCCTGTCTTTGTACATCAAAGCAGACGAGGGCTTCAGGTGTGCTGGCAATGGAGTAGGTGTGTGCGTTGCTGGCTCCTGCTATATTTTTTTCTTTACTTTTTAAACCCTATTTTGCTGTAAGCTGTTAATGTTTTGGACATTTAATACGTGCAGAATCTGTTTTGAGTTGTGAAATATGTCCAAAACAAGAAAGCAGACTGAAAAGGAGGCAGCAGGGAACAATACTAACACCAGCTTAGCTGAGGATGCTAATATCAGCCTTAACCCTGCACTTGTTGCCTTGCTTGAGCAACACAGAATGTCCATAGCTGCTGACTTCAAAGCTTCATTTGAACTTATTAATGGTAAGCTGGACAAAATTCAAGCAGATGTGGCGAACCAGGAGCAACGCATTGGCGACCTTGAAAACAACGCGGAGGACGTCAGCCAGCGCCTAGCGGCGCTTGAAGTTACATGTGAGTCAATGCAGGAGGAGAACAAACTTTTGAAAAACAAACTTTCTGACCTGGAGGGAAGAAGCAGGAGGCTGAATATTCGTCTGGTGGGTCTGCCGGAGTCCTTTGATGTGGGTCCACGGCCATCTGAATTTTTTTCTCGGCTGTTGGTGGACGTCTTTGGCGCACAAACTTTGCCATCTCGCCCAGAGCTGGATAGAGCCCACCGCAGCCTCATGCCCAAGCCGAGTCCGAATGGGAAGCCGCGCGCTGTCATTATTTGTTTCCACCGGT
The DNA here is from genome assembly GCA_020510985.1 of Pholidichthys leucotaenia. Classification (NCBI taxonomy): domain Eukaryota; kingdom Metazoa; phylum Chordata; class Actinopteri; order Cichliformes; family Pholidichthyidae; genus Pholidichthys; species Pholidichthys leucotaenia. The sequence goes on from CM035850.1 coordinate 7,395,478, forward strand.
TTCGGACCAAAGACTTGGTGATGAGAGAAGCGCGGAGACGCCGTGGGACTTTGGAATATCGTGGGCATAAACTTCAGTTCTACGAGGATTATAACGCCGACGTTCAGAAGCAACGAGCCGAATATAAGGAGGTTATGTCCGAGTTGTACAAGAGAGGTTTTCGTCCTTCTCTTCTTTTCCCCGCCAGGCTCCGGATAACTCTTCCAGACGGCAAAAACCAGTGGCTGGCGTCCGTTTCGGAGGCCACCTGCTTCATGCAAACTATGGAGAGAAACCAGCAATTTTCGCCTTGAACTGGACATTTCTGGGTTGACCAGCTGCCACGCTGGACTGCTTGTTACTTCATTGAAGCTGCACTGACTGGACATTGATGCATTTTTAGATGTTTAAAAACAAGGTAAAATTGGCTCCCTATACGTTGTTGTTTACTTAATTCTTTTTTTAATTTTATCTTATTTATTTTTTTTTTTTTAGGGTAAAACGTTCATATTATGCAGGATTGAAGCCAGTTGTATGGGAGCATTCTGTTAGGATGAAAATAAAGCAGGAGATGGAGCGGTTGCTGTTTTTTTGCAACCGGCTGGAGTGTTGTTATAGGTTTGGTTGTTGGATTTTTTTTATTTTTTTTTGTTTTGTTTTGTTTTTTGTTATGGTTTTATTTACACCCCCCTTACCCCTTCCTTTTTTTTTTTTTACCCGTACCTTACTTTACTCTTCTTTGGGCTACACAACATAATATATAAATTTTACTCTTTGAATGAATAGTAATCTTACTTTGGTAAGCTGGAATGTGAAGGGGTTGAACCATCCAATTAAACGAAAGAGAGTCATGTCACGTCTAAAGCAGTTTAAGCCTGGGGTATTGTTTTTGCAGGAAACCCATTTGCAGGATTCCGACCACTTGCGTTTGTCAAAATGTTGGTCAGGACAATTTTTTCATTCAAATTTTAAAGCTAAGGCCAGGGGCGCTGCTATTCTTATTGATCGAAATATCCCATTTATTCCTTCTAATGTTGTATTAGATAAAAATGGACGATTTGTAATAGTATCAGGTAAACTTGGCGATAAACATGTCACCTTGGCTAATCTGTATGCACCGAATTTTGATGATGTGCACTTTTTTCGCAAACTTTTTTCGCAACTTCTAGATTTAAATACTCATTCTCTAATTCTTGGGGGTGACTTTAATTTGTATATGGATCCGATCTTAGATCGCTCATCTTCAAAACCTGCTAGTCTTAATAAATCTGCAACTTATGTTAAGTCTTTTCTTGAGGAATATAGCCTTACAGATCCTTGGCGTTTTTTACATCCTAACGGCAGGGACTATTCTTTTTTCTCTCACGTACACCATACTTATACCAGAATAGATTATTTTTTTGTTGACAATTTATTAATTAATAACCTTTGCTCTTGCAGTTATGATAGCATCTCGGTTTCTGATCATGCCCCTCTTGTACTTAAAATGATCCTCCATGGATGTGACTCCATGAGAAGGCATTGGAGATTGGATCCATTATTACTTACAGATGAAAAATTGGTTGCGAATATTTCTTCTAAAATTAATTTTTTTTTGAAAGAAAATAAAACTCCTGGTATGCCAAATAAAACGATATGGGAGGCCATGAAGGCATTTCTTAGGGGGGAATTTATTTCATTGGCAGCATTTAAAAGACGATCCTTAATACAGGAACAGAAGGCTATTTTAGATCAAATCCTGGACATTGACAGACAATATGCTCAATCTCCATCACCCGCTCTGTACAAGGAACGTATGACATTACAAACTAAACTTAATTTACTTTCTACTCGACAAATTGAAGGTTGTTTAATAAGGAACAAGAGTGAATTTTATGAACATGGCGAAAAAACCAGTAAACTTCTAGCTAATCAACTACGTGGTATTAGAGCTAAGCAAATTATTACTGGAGTTAGGACAGATAAAGGAGAGGTGACATCTGACCAACAAGTGATTAATGATATTTTCAGGTCATTTTATTCCAAATTATATACCTCAGAATATACAACAAACTTAAAGGATTTGGAATTTTTTTTTGATTCTATTGATATTCCTTCGATTTCTTCAGAATCTCGGCAAATTTTAGAAGCTCCCATCACAAAAGAAGAAATTCAGCTGGCAATATCATCCATGCAATCAGGAAAATCTCCAGGACCTGATGGGTTTTCCGCTGATTTTTTCAAAAAAATTCTCTGACGACCTCGCCCCTTTCCTTTGTCAAGTTTTTACAGAGTCGCTTGACTCTGGTACACTTCCTCCTTCATGCTATCAGGCCTGTATCACTGTGTTGCTTAAAAAGGATAAGGATCCTGTTGATTGTGCTTCTTACAGGCCTATTTCCTTGTTAAATACCGATGTTACCCTTCGGTGAAGCTCCTGAAGTTTGCGGACGACACCACAGTCATCGGTTTGATCCGGGATGATGATGAGTCTGCATACAGGCGGGAGGTGGAGCAGCTGATCCTCTGGTGCAGCCAGAACCATCTTGAACTTAACCCAGCCAAAACGGTGGAGATGACTGTGGATTTCAGGCGACACCCCCCTTCATTCCCCCCACTCACCATCCTCAACAGCACAGTGTCCACTGTGGACTCCTTTAAGTTTCTGGGTACCACAATCTCCCGGAACCTGAAGTGGTCCTCCCATATTGACACTGTCCGGAAAAAGGCCCAGCAGAGGTTGTTTTTTCTGCGTCAGCTCAAGAAGTTTGATTTGCCTCAGGAGCTGCTGGTTGTCTTCTACACCGCCATCATCCAATCTGTCCTCTGCTTTTCCATCACTGTCTGGTTTGGATCTGCCACTAAACAGGACAAGACCAGACTGCAGCGGATCATTAAGTCTGCGGAGAGGATCATTGGTACCGACCTACCCTCCATTGAGAACTTATATCGGTCCATAACCAGGAAACGGGCGGGAAACATCTGTGCTGACCCATCACACCCCGGCCACAAACTGTTTGAACTTCTATCTTCTGGTCGTCGTTACAGATCACTGAAGGTCAAAACCACCCGTCACAGGAACAGTTTCTTTCCTCAAGCCATCACTCTGATGAACTCCTAACATTCACCTAGTCCTACCCGTTTGCTGTACTCATGACTTTTCATCCATTATTACATTGCACATAACTCTCACACTGCTTTTTACTTCATTCACATTATATCACTGAATCTGAGTCCACATTGAAATACTGTGTGATTGTATATTTTTTCATATATTTCTGCAAAGTGTGGTTAGTCCGAGTAAATAACTGCATATATTCCTGTATATATTTGCATCCTTTTATAGAAACGTGGACAGACTGTAATTTACTGTACATACTCTGGTTGTCATTGAATCCTTATTTAAATCCTTCACCTGAACAACGAGAGCAAGTTTTTAGCCAAAGTCAAATTCCTTGTATGTGTTGTGCATACTTGGCCAATAAAGCTGATTCTGATTCTGATGATTCTGATTAAAATTTTGTCAAAGTTGTTAGCTTCAAGGTTGGAAAAGATTCTTCCTTTTATAATTTCACAGGACCAAACCGGTTTCATTAAAAATCGCCATTCTTTTTTTAACTTGCGGCGGTTGTTTAATATTATTTATACTCCTCACCACAACATACCTGAATGTCTTATTAGTTTGGACGCTGAAAAGGCATTCGATAGGGTTGAGTGGGAGTATTTGTTTTTTACTTTGGAGAGGTTCGGTTTTGGTCCTTCCTTCTGTTCCTGGATTAAACTTCTCTATGCTAGTCCTTTAGCTTCAGTGTTAACTAATTGTCGCTATTCTGACTATTTTAGACTTTACCGTGGTACGAGGCAAGGCTGTCCTTTGAGCCCGTTGCTCTTTGCCTTGGCAGTTGAGCCGTTAGCTATTGCAATCCGTGGGAGCCGGGACTTTCTAGGCATTCGTAGGGGTGGCATTGAGCATAGGGTTTCACTCTATGCTGACGATCTTTTATTATTTCTCTCCAACCCACTTACTTCATTACCCGCTATACTCAACATTTTGGATAGTTTTAGTAGGTTTTCTGGTTATAAAATTAATCTTAATAAGAGTGAACTGTTTCTGATTAATGAAAAGATTCAAGTTCAGGTTTTTGAAAATTTTCCTTTCAAGGTTGTTATTGATCATTTTAATTATCTTGGGATATGTGTCACTAAACAATTTAATTACTTGTTTAAAAATAATTTTCTCCCCTTACTTGACCAGTGCAAGCTAATACTTTCCAAATGGTCCCCATTATCCTTGTCTTTAATTGGCAGAATCAATTCTGTAAAAATGATGTTACTTCCAAAGTTTTTATATTTGTTTCAATGTCTCCCCATTTTTATTCCTAAATCCTTTTTTAAGTCTTTGGACTCTCTGATTACCTCATTTATTTGGAATGGTAAACATCCGAGATTGAGGAAAGTTTTTCTTCAAAGACCCAAATCAGTAGGTGGCATGGCTCTGCCTAACTTTCAATATTACTACTGGGCAGCAAATATCAGGTGCATGTTATATTGGAAACATTTTTATCTGGAACCCAAATCACCTATTTGGATCCTTATGGAGTCACATGTGGACAATCAAACCTCCCTACCGGCAATTTTAGGTTCACCACTTCCCCTTGCTTTGTCTACACTGGGTAATAATAAAGTAGTTCGTCAGTCTCTTAGAATTTGGTCTCAATTCAGGAAAAATTTCGGTCTTCAGTTTTTTTTCCATTAGAAGTCCAATTGCCGCAAATCATTTATTTACCCCATCAACTATTGATAGTGCATTTCATATATGGCACAGAAAAGGTTTAAAATCTTTTGCGGATTTATATTTTGATGGTCAATTTGCAAGTTTTTCTCAACTTTCCACCAAATTCGACATCACTTCTACACACTTTTTCCGCTTCCTTCAGGTCAGACATTATGTGCAAACCATGACAAAACAATTCCCTCAAAAACCTTCTGATAATCCTCTAGATGATTTATTAGTTAAACCAACTTCTAAGGGGGTAATGTCAGTTTTATATAATTTAATTTCAAATTTACAATCTTCTTCTCTGGCCGCTATCAAATTGAACTGGGAACAAGATCTTAATTTTACTTTTACTGATGAACTGTGGGACTCTATTCTTGGCCAGGTTCACACTGTATCAATGTGTGCTCGTCACGCTCTTATTCAATTTAAGATTGTACACCGGATGCACCTGTCCAAGGTTAAGTTAGCACGTATTTACTCGGATATAGACCCAACTTGTGAAAAGTGTGGTAGCGCTCCTGGCACTTTGCTTCACATGTATTGGTCCTGCCCTGCATTGATGAATTTTTGGCATTCTGTTTTTATCACTATGTCTGAAGTCCTGCAATATCAAATTAAACCTGATCCATTATGCGCCATTTTTGGTGTGGCTCCAGAACTTGTCTTGCCAAGTTCCAAATTAAAAGTATTCAAATTTTCATTATTATTGGCCAGACGTGCTGTATTACTGAAGTGGAAAGACTCTTCGCCCCCTTCACATTTACAGTGGATAAAAGATATAATGTCCTGTTTGGATTTAGAAAAAAATCAGATATACAGTCTGTGGCTCTGAAAACAAATTCTATAAATTATGGCGCCCGTTTCTTGATTTCTTTGAAAGACCCACGATTATAGTTTCTGAGTAGCTCACATCCCCTTTACCCCACCCCCACTTCACACACACAATTTTTCTTTGTATTTTTTTTTTTAATTATTGTTTATTTAAAGGTTTTTGTGCTTTGAAGCATTTACATTTGTTGGCTTTAAGTTCTAGTTTTTCACTGTTTGGTTGAAACAAAAATGAAAATTTCTAATACTTTGTATTGTATTGATACTTCAATTAATAATAATAAAAAGACCTTTGAAAGAAAGAAAGCAGACGAGTCGTTTCTGTCGCCTTACTCACTCTCACATGTTTTTAAACCTTATTCTATGGAGGCCTATACAGTATATGACTCAATAAGACAAGGGAAAGAAGAAATTAAAGATACAAGGATGAAATGTACAATTTAATGGTCATGTTGCAGTTTCACGGTTCTGACTGTAACTCTAGAACATTTCTATTTTTTAATGCCCCCTGTGGTCTTTATGTGACATTTTAATATTAAACCTTAAACATCAGCAAACAACTTGGTTAATTTAATGGTTTTGTTTTTCATGTTTAATTTTCATTGTAATTTTGACCAAATTTTACTTTTTAATTTTTATTGCGCTTGCCCAAATTTGCATTTTCCCTACATAAATCTGCAACTTCTGTTAAAAATGATTTTTTTTTTCTTTTTAAAACTAACTTAATTCTTCTATTTTTTACATTCATAAATGCTATTAAAATTTTTTAATATCAAGCCCAATGTACAAAAGACCATTAAAAATTTAATGTAACTCAATAATTGCATTTTTAAAAAAAATACACTTGATTTTCAAGATCCTTCAAACATTGGTATTAACAGTGAATTTAATTCTTTAATTTAATTTTCACTATCAAATCTCAATATACAAAGGCCATGAAAAAACAAATTCAGTTTAAACCAGTGCACATGGGACCAGAAATATAACATATACATATGCAGTGGTGTGAAAAAGTGTTTGCCCCCTTCCTGATTTCACATGTTTTTTGTACGTTTGTCACACTTAAATGTTTCAGATCAAACAAATTTAAACATTAGCCAGAGGTAACACAAGTAAACACAAAATGTTGTTTTTAAATGAAGGCGTTTATTATTAAGGGGAAAAAATCCAAACCTACATGGCCCTGTGTGAAAAAGTGATTGCCCCCTAAACTTAATAACTGGTTGGGCCACCCTTAGCAGCAACAACTGCAATTGAGTGTTTGCAATAACTGATAATGAGTCTTTTACAGTGCTGTGGAGGAATTTTGGCCCACTCATCTTGACAGAATTGTTGTAATTCAGCCACATTGGAGGGTTTTCGAGCATGAACCGCCTTTTTAAGGTGAATCCAATTGGATTCAGGTCAGGACTTTGACTAGGCCACTCCAAAGTCTTCATTTCGTTTTTCTTAAGCCATTCAGAGGTGGACTTGCTGGAAAGTTTTGGATCATTGTCCTGCTGCAGAACCCAAGTGCGCTTCAGCTTGAGGTCACGAACAGATGGCCAGACATCCTCCCTTCAGGATTTTTTTGGTAGACAGCACAATTCATGGTTCCATTTACCACAGCAAGTCTTTCAGGTTCTGAAGCAGCAAAACAGCCCCAGACCATCACACTACCACCACCACCATATTTTACTGTTGGTATGATGTTCCTTTTCTGAAAAGCTGTGTTACTTTTACGCCGGATGTAATGGGACACACACCTTCAAAAATGTTTAACTTTTGTCTCATCACTCCACAGTGTATTTTCCTAAAAATCTTGGGGATCATCAAGATGTTTTCTGGCAAAGCTGAGACGAGCCTTTATGTTCTTTTTGCTCAGCAGCGGTTTTTGTCTTTGAACTCTGCCATGCAGGCCATTTTTGCCCAGTCTCTTTCTTATGGTGAAGTCAGGAACACTGACTTTAACTGAGGCAAGTGAGGCCTACAGTTCTTTGGATGTTGTGGGGTCTTTTGTGACCTCTTGGATGAGTCGCCACTGCACTCTTGGGGTAATTTTGATCAGCTGGCCACTCCTGGGAAGGTTCACCACTGTTCCATGTTTTCGCCATTTGTGGATAATGGCTCTCACTGTGGTTCAGTGGAGTCCCAAAGCGTTAGAAATGGCTTTATAACCTTTTTCAGACTGACAGATCTCAATTACTTTGTTTCTCTTTTGTTCCTGAATTTCTTTGGATCGCAGCATGATGTCTAGCTTTTGATGATCTTTTGGTCTACTTCACTTTGTCAGGCAGGTCCTATTTAAGTGATTTCTTGATTGAGTACAGGTGTGGCAGTAATAAGGTCTGAGTGTGGCTAGCGAAATTGAACTCAGCTTTCCAAAGATGTTATAAACCACAGTTAATTTATGTTTTAACAGGGGCGGGTGGGATCACTTTTTCACACAGGGCCATGTAGGTTTGGATTTTTTTCCCCCTTAAAGTGTACCTGTGGTGGTCGTGAAAAAAAAGATATTATATTGAGCCCCTGTCTCACGTTCTAGTTCAAGTTTAAGTTGAAATTCACGTTCAAAGCAATTTGATATAAATCCATTGCTGATGTACTGGTTCAGCTATGTCAGCAAAACATGGGTACAGCCATACTAGCGGCTACATGGCCTTCCAGGACGCTTCCTGTGACGTAATTTCGTAGCTACCGCGATCTGGATCAGTATTGGCTGAGCCTCGAGTACCCGGATGTGCAGCGGCTTTGGGGTATTCAAATTCAAATGTTTATTTCAAACTCAGGGTTCATATTAAATGCAGAACTGAAACGAGTAAAAAATAAATAAATAAATGCTTAAATTCGGCGGGTCCTATTGTTTGATCTGAGGTCGTTAACAGCCGCAACACGGCAGAATAATTCGGCTCTTCCCTCGCCGCTATAAAGAGCGGCAGACAGTGCGTTGCGTTGTGTGAGGACCAAAATTCAAACGTTTATTTCAAACTCAGGGTTCATATTAAATGCAGAACTGAAACAAGTAGATAAATAAATAAATAAATGCTTAAATTCAGCAGCTTGTCTCATGTGATCTGAGCTCCTAACTGCCGCAACACGGAAGATGATTCTACAACTATATAGAGAGCAGCAGACACTCGGTGCTCTTGGAAAAACAAAAACATACAATGCGATATGGATATCGCAACATGGCGGAATGTAAAGCCTTTGGATGTCTGAATAATAAGCGAAAAAAACAAAAACACTTTTTTTTGTGTACCCAAACCCAGCTCACCTTGTCAGAAGATCGGAGCGGAAACAGGGCACAGACGAATAATTTCAGACGAAATTGCGTTGTGTGTGAGGACCACTTCGTCACTTTAACCCTCAGAAGACCTTTCTGGCTCAAACCTGTAGCCATGTTGGACAAATTCTTCCTCAGAGTCCGACAATTCAGCCATAATAGAATAAAAACACTCACAACAGCACCCTAGTCTCTCATACAGGCGGAGCATTGACTGTTGAGTATCAACGAAGTGACGTCACATCCGCATGTGTCATGGCTGCGCCCACAGTTTTCATTGGCTGCCCATGGCCAAGGTCCTATTTGAATATATGTCTGGTGGTATATGGCTGGCAAAAATTATTTACCAAAATAAGAAATACTTTTTCATAATGTTTTCAAGTCAAATGCGTCTTCACGACCACCACAGGTATGCTTTAATAATAAAACACCTTTATTTAAAAACTGCATTTTGTGTTCACTTGTGTGATCTTTGTCTAATATTTAAATTTGTCTGATGATCTGAAAGATTTCATTATTACAAACATACAGAAAAAAGAGAAATCAGAAAGGAGGCAAACATTTTTTCACATCATTGTGTATACGTATATGAAGAGTTCATTTACAAAAAACAATTAATGTCACTTCCAAGGAAATCTCCCTCTGTACAACAACTGGTCACATTACCTACTTACAGAAGTTCAAATTGTTTTTTCTGAAAATCTGATATTTCCTATGTTATATACACTATGAAGTTCATGTTTTTTTTCCAAAAGTCGATAAACGCTGGGACCCTGTTTTTACAAAACCAGATAATTCCACACGTGGCAAATCAGCGCTTGGTATTTGGGTCACATGACTCAATGGTGCAGCAAGGATCAGCCAATCACGTGTCTAGATGCCGACACCAACCAATCATGTGTCTATCTGCTGTGGCAGCATTCTGCAGAGAACCCTACTTGGGTCTGCTTGCTTTGCAGTGCTTTCCTTGCCAGTTTTTTTTTTTTTTTTTTTTTTTTAACAATTTTGTTGCATTTTATGTCAAGTATGGATAATTTTGATGAAGCAGATGAACCAATGATGTGTTCACCAGACAAACTAGCATGGTTTTCGGGACATGTCTTGTTTTTGCAAAAGTATGTGTTGTAGACTAATCTGTTTTTGTACTCATAAATTGCCAAAAAAACAACAATGAGTTGATGTTCAATTTTTTGCTTTACTATGTCTGAGATACTCATATTTCAAGTGACCATGTATTAGAAGCTGAAGTGCAAATACTAACACATATAAACCAACAGATGAAAAGTTGTTTTTCTCATTATTAAAACAATTGGACTTACTGTTTTTGCAAACAAACTCTTCACATACACTACTCAAAAAGTTAGGGATAATCAACTTTTGGGTGAAATTTCAGGATGCACCTAAAATGCACTATAACCTTTATTGTTGAACTTAATTTGACCTTCTCTATCCTTTTGAATGCACATGTCCAACTATTCAATGTTTCAGTACTTTTTACATAACTTGCTGTTCTCTAACAAGGTGCTTAACCGCAAAATTCCCAATGGGTGCCAACTACATGAATTGAACGATAAATTTTCTGGTTCAATTAGAATTGGTATTTCAATGGTCCTCTTCATCATGCTGTTCACATCTTGACATCATGAGACCAAAATGACACCTAACAATTGATCAACAGTACCTCGCTATTGTGAGGCTTCAAACAGGATGTTCTCTGAGGGAAGTGGCCACTGAGCATAGAGTGTCATCAGCAGGTTGCAACAGAGATACAGAGAGACTGGAAAAGTCACACAAAGGCATAGAAGTGGACGTCCTTTGGCCACATCTCATGCTGATGACCACTTCATTGTGAACAGTGCCCTGCAGAACCAGATGATGAATGCTACTCAACTCCAGGCACATTTAACCTGTTGAACTCTGTTCAACTTTCCTAAAAACGCCTAAAAATAACATGCCCAAAGTAAATCAAAAGCTGTTCTTCAACCCTTTGCAGCATCTTCATGGGGTAGTCTCATTTAAAAGAAAACACTCTGAATTTTTTGGCAAAACAGTCATAATCTCTCTAAGTGCTCCTGCCACTGAGTAACAAGAAAGTTTGCCTGGGTGTTTTTTTTTAGATACAAATGCTTGCAAATAACATACAGCTGTCAGATACTGGCTGGAAAACACAACAGAAATGTAGAACCAAGTGTTTTCAAGCTCAGGTCAAAATTTTGTAAAAATACCACAAAAAATGAATATATTACACAGCTTTTTTCTGAGGTTGTAACAAGGCTGTGTCTGTACTGGAAATACAGCTTTTTTTTTCAGTGCGCACTGAGACGCACTAAGATGCAGAGAAGTGACCGCCCGCGGAATTTAAGGGAGATGAGAGGCACCCAAGTGTCACATCAGACCATTCGAAACATTTACATCAACGTGGTCTGTGTGCTAGACAACCTATAAGGGTACGTGACCACACCACCAGGTACAGGCATCGTTTGCATGAGCCAGGAAGCATTTACGCTGGATAAGGGGCCAGTGGGCCTCAGTGCTGTTCTCTGACGAAAGTAAATTCACACTGAGCAGAAATGATGGCCGCCAACGACATTGGAGACATCAAGGAGAGCGCTATGCCTTTGGTGGTGGTGTTACAGACTAGGCAGGTGTGTCTAGTCAATACAGAACTGCCCTCCACCTTGTGAATGGTACAGTGACAAGCCAATACTACCTGAATAACATCATTAATCCAGTCATTGTGCCCCTGCAAGAACAACACAGGCCTAATTTCATCTTCATGGTCAACAATACTCCAGCTCATTGAGATCACACCATTTGGGAACGGCTGCTGGAGGCAAGGGTACCTCATATGGAGTGACCTGCACTTTCTCCAGACCTGAATCCCATAGAAAATCTATGGGATCAGCTGAGTCGCCAAGTAGAGGCTCATAACCCTGCACCTCACAACCTCAATGACGTGAGGGCCGCCCTTCAAGAAGAGTGGAATGCCACGCCTCAGCAGACAATAAGCAGACTTGTGAAGAGCATGAGACGTTGTTGTCAAGCTGTAATTGATGCTCAAGGGCACATATTGTTCTTTGATAATAAAATGAAAGACTAATTTTTTTAAAGGGAGGAACTGTAAATTTAGACATACACAGTAGTATTATTCGGATAAACAATTTGAAACTTAATTACGTCCTTTATTAGCCATGAGAAAATGTAACAATAGAAATGTAAATTCAGTTTTAAAACTAAATTAAATTTTATTTTATGGTCCATTGCAAATTGTGGTTCACATTGAAAATTCAATGCAATTTATTTCTTAAACATTTTTTGAGCAATTTTCAAATTAAATTTTCAGTGTTAAACCCGATATAAAAGGGTGAGAATGTAATTAATTTTATATATCTACCGATCATAAATACACATTTAATTATTTTTTTAACTTGCATTTAATATTCTTGCACCCCTGTGCACTGGAGTTTGAAAATGAAAACAAATTCCAAAAATAAAAAAATTACTAAATGACAATGAATATTTATGGTCCCTCAGACATTAGGTGTAATACAAAACATTTAATACAATTTAAAAAAGTAATAATTAAATTACATTGTCAGAACTATTAAATTGTACAGAGCATCCGGAAAGTCTTCACAGTGCATCACTTTTCCATATTTTGTTATGTTACAGCCTTATTCCAAAATGGATTACATTAATTTTTTTCCTCAAAATTCTACACACAATACCCCATAATGACAATGCGAAAAAAGTTTTTTTGTTGTTTTTTTTTTTTTAGATTTTTGCAAATTTATTAAAAATAAAAAAATAGAATCACATGTACATAAGTATTCACAGCCTTTGCTCAATACTTTGTTGATACACCTTTGGCAGCAATTACAGCCTCAAGTCTTTTTGAATATGATGCCACAAGCTTGGCACACCTATCTTCGAGTAGTTTGGCCCATTCCTCTTTGCAGCACCTCTCAAGCTCCATCAGGCTGGATAGGAAGTGTCGGTGCACAGCCATTTTCAGATCTCTCCAGAGATGTTCAGTTGGATTCAACTCTGGGCTCTGGCTGGGCCACTCAAGGACATTCACAGAGTTGTCCTGAAGCCACTCCTTTGATAGCTTGGCTGTGTGCTTCGGGTCGTCGTCCTGCTGAAAGATGAACCGTCCCCCCAGTCTGAGGTCAAGAGCACTCTGGAGCAGATTTTCATCCAGGATGTCTCTGTACATTGCTGCATTCATCTTTCCCTCTATCCTGACTTGTCTCCCAGTTCCTGCCGCTGAAAAACATCCCCACAGCATGATGCTGCTACCACCATGCTTCACTGTAGAGATGGTATTGGCTTGGTGATAGAGCGGTGCCTGGTTTCCTCCAAACATGACACTTGGCATTCATGCCAAAGAGTTCAATCTTTGTTTCATCAGACCAGGGAATTTTGTTTCTCATGGTCAGAGTCGGGCGGCCCGGTGGAGGAGTGGTTAGCACTGCGGCAGCACAGCAACTCACCCTTGGCTGGGGGACCCTGGGTTTGATCCCATCCCCCGACCAACAGTGATCTGTGTGGAGTTTGCATGTTCTCCCCGTGTCTGCGTGGGTTTATTCCGGGATTTCTCCGGTTTCCTCTCACATGCCAAAAACATGCAAGTTAGGTTAATTGGCATCAAACTGGGGATTCTAAATTGTCCTTAGGTATGACAGAGTGAATGGTTGTCTGTCTCTCTGCGTTGGCCCTGCGATGGACTGGCAATCTGTCCAGGGTGTACCCTGCCTCTCGCCCAAAGATGCTGGGATAGGCTCCAGCCCCCCCGTGACCCGAAAAGGATTAAGCGGAAGAAGATGAATGGTCTGAGAGTCCTTCATGTGCCTTTTGGCAAATTCTAGGTGGGCTGCCATGTGCCTTTCACTAAGGAGTGGATTCCGTCTGGCCACTCTACCATACAGGCCTGATTGGTGGATTGCTGCAGAGATCGTTGTCCTTCTGGAAGGTTCTCCTCTCTCCATACAGGAACGCTGAAGCTCTGACAGAGTGGCCACAGGGTTCTTGGTCACCTCCCTGACTAAGGCTTTTCTCCCCCGATCGCTCAGTTTAGATGGCCGGCCAGCTCTAGGAATAGTCCTGGTGGTTCAGAACTTCTTCCATTTACGGATGATGCAGGCCACTGTGCTCATTGGGACCTTCAAAGCAGCAGAAATTTTTCTGTACCTTTCTCCAGATTTGTGCCTCAAGACAATCCTGTCTTGGAATTCTACAGACAATTCCTTTGACTTCATGCTTGGTTTGTGCTCTGACATGCACTGTCAACTGTGGGACCTTATATAGACAGGTGTGTGGCTTTCCAAATCATGTCCAATCAACTGAATTATTTTTAATAAATTTGCAAAAATCTAAAAAAAACTTTTTTCATGTTGTCATTTTGGGGTATTGTGTGTAGAATTTTGAGGAAAAAAGTGAATTTAATCCATTTTGGAATAAGGCTGTAACCTAACAAAATGTGGAAAAAGTGAAGCGCTGTGAATACTTTCCAGATGCACTGTAATTACTTAAGATAAATTAATTTAATCAGGTTCTCTACTGGCCACATGCCAAAAACATACATTTTTGCATTCTTATTTATTGTTTAATGTTTATTTAAAAGGGATATTACATACTAATGAACATGAATACAAATGTAAGTATGCCAGATTTAGCAATACTGCTAATCTGCATCTGTCGTCCCCTGGCGGGTCACAAAAACACACAATCATACACGAGCAGAACAACTGCAATGAAACTGTACAAAGTGGATATGCTAAAGTGCAAGAGTTAAGGTGTTACAAAACATAACTTCAAATGTCACACAAGTGAAGTACTGTGTATGTGTACACACACATGCACCCAAGCACCTCACAGTAACAACAGACAGCAACAAACAAGAGGCGGAGCATATGAGTGTGACGCACGGGCACATATATAGTATAAGCGTATGCCACAGAGCAGTCACTGGTTATGGGTACAGTTTTGGTGGTTTAAAAGCCAATTTTTACAATGCGTCTTAAAAGTGTTTTGTGTGGTATGTTCCCACTGGTGGTATATTATTACAGATCCTGGTGCCCCTCACTGATAGCACAGATTGAGCAAATGTGGTGCGTCTGTGGGGGACCTCACAATCTCCTCTAGTGATTGCTGTGGTGGTTGTACTGGTGACAGTTCTCAGTTTAACATATTCTCCCAGGGGGGGGGTGGTATTTGGCATTTAATATTTCATAAAATGAACAGGCAAATTTGAGTGTTTTATAATTTTCAAAAGACAGAAGACTGTATTTCTTGTAAATGTGACAGCAATGACATGTGGGATCTTTCTTGTCAAGGATTTTTATGGCTTTTTTGTATCAAGATTCAGTGGGTTTGATTATTGTTACACCAGTGAGTGACCAATTGGTAAAACAGGCATCGATGTGTGAGAAGATCATTGCATGCAGAAACATTCTGGCCACACTGTCAGCGATGGCCTAATTTGTTTAAAATTTCTTAGATTGAATCTGATTATGTTTGAGATTTTTTTGATGTGTTTTTCAAAGGTTAATGAGTCTAAAGTCACGCCAAGGTACTTAAATTCCTCGACTACTTGCAGCTCCTCCCCTTTTAACCCCTTGCACTCCGGTCAATTTTCCTAAAAATGCCAAAAAATAATGTGCCCAAAGTAAATCGAAAGCTGTTCTTTAACCCTTTGCAGCATCTTCATGGGGTTGGTCTCATTTAAAAGAAAACACTTTGAATTTTTTGGCAAAAAAAAAAAAAGATCTCTCCAAGTGCTCCGGCCACTGAGTTACAGTCATCTAAACATAGTGAACTTGAAGAAAATAAATTTGGCCTGGGTGTTTTTTTGGATACAAATGCTTGCAAATAAAACACAGCTTCAGATCCGGGCTGGAAAATGCAACAGCAATGTAGAACCAAGTGTTATCCAGCTGAGGTCCAAATTTTGTAACAATGCCACAAAAAATGAATATTTTACACAGCTTTATACTCAGGCTGTTCCCAGGCATTTTGGAACTGTGCCAAATTGTGCCAAATGGCACAGTTTGGAAAAACGTCTAACTTTTGAATGATTCAACATAGAAGCTTCATCTTGGGCTCAAATGAAAGGTCACATTCAGGGCTGTGTCTGTGTGTGTGTGTGTGTGTGTGTGTGGGGGGGGGGGGGGTTGTCCCCCCACCCCCCGCTACAGAGGATGGCGATCCGCCCTCGCTACATGACGGATTACACTCAGATAAGGCATGTTTCCACAGCAGCGCTGTCCCCGCGGCTCCCCCCCCCGCACCGCCGCTACAGAATCGTAGAGGCGGGGGGGGGGGGGCGTTCATGGTCCGGAGGCGGCGAAGAACTGTGTAATGCGGTGCACGCACTTCGGACATCGTGCGCCGCACAGTTGTAATTTACCGATCGGACAAAAGTCATTTTTGATTACAATTTTCAGGGATAAAAAATAATTTGGCTTATAACACCTTACCTCTTCACAGCCACATTGTCATGGCCTACTTCTCTTCCTCATTGTCAGACGAACCGACGCTGGTCCGCTCGTGGTTCTGGTCTCGCGACCCGGTCAAAACATAATTCCATGATTGCGGTTTTGGCGAATGATTTACGACCTTCGTCGTCGGCCTCCGTCGGTCTATGATGACCATATAAGAGAATCCTAAACACTCTGCTGGAATTAAAAAAAAAAAAAAAAAATAAACCACTGCCTGTGGCTGCTGAAGCAGTCTCTCTTCACCCAGCCTTTGTAGACAAAACAGCTCAGCGAACTTCTGTGCTTCAATTGGCTCGCTGCGTTGGTAGGTGGGTCCTTCTTGCCAAGTTTTCAGTCATTGGATCTTCAAGGTTTCAGAAACCCAATTCAAGGCTCTTATTAGTCGAATGAGGTCAATCAGATGAAGTAATCTGTTCGCGGCTGTGTCTGCAGCTTTTATTTTCAGTGCGCGCTTGGACGCCAACACCAACTACATCACAATCTCCATCATGCGTCCTAGAGCGCACGAGAGCGCACGAGGGCGCTCTCGTGCGCTCTAGGACGCAGAGACTTGCCCACCCGTGGGACAACGGAGCGCAAGAGGTTAAGAAAACATTTTGAGATTGTAATATTTATAGAAAAAAAATCCAGTAAGTACTTTCCAGTACATAAAGCAGTAATTTCATTATAAAAAAAAAAAAATGGCAGTTCAGTGGCACAGTGGTTAGCACTGTGGCAGCACAGTAAGAAGGTTGTGGGTTCGATTCCACCCCCTGACCATCGGTGAACCCTTCTGTGTGGAGTTTGCATGTTCTCTCCGTGTCTGCCTGAGTTTACCCCGGGTACTCCGGTTTCCTCCCACAGGCCAAGTTAGGTTAACTGGAGACTGTAAAGTGGCCCTCGGTGTGAATATGTGTGTGAATGGTGAAAGGATTGGCGCCATGCCATGGCTTCCTCATCCATACGCGTGGATGTCCTGAATTTCCCTCTGGGATTAAAAAAGTAAACAAAACAAAAAAATACAAAAATTGATTGCATGATGTTAATCAAACAACAAACAGTTTTTTAGTGTTTAGTAGGAGACACAAATTATCAAGCCAGACATGGATTTGGGTCATTGCTGTTGTAAGAATACAGGTGGCTTCTTGTATGTTTTTTGCAGGTGTGAATATTACCGTGTCATCTGCATACATTGTTTCTGCATGCATTTGGTAAATCATTTATGTATAGGGAGAATAATATTGGTCCAAGTATGGAGCCTTGTGAGACAGCCATTTGACATTTCAAATATGACGATTTGAAGCTGCTGACCATTGCACATTGCTGTCTGTCGGTTAAATAGGATTTCATCCATTTGATAGCGTGGTCTGAAAAATTAAACTGAGCAAGTTTGGTTAAAAGGATGTTGTGGTCAAGTGTCAAAAGCCTTCCAATCTAAAAACACAGCACCTACACAACTGCACTTATCAAAGAAAGATTTAGTTTTCTGAAACATAGAAATTGTGATATTTGACGTAAAGTTTAATTTATTATGTTTTTTTTAATGTAAAGCTTAAACTTGAGTCCCATTCTGGCCTCCATACAATTTCAGCTACTTTGGGAGTAATTTCAGTTCCCCTCACCTGCTGGTTCTCACAGTTTCTCCTCTCCACTCCCCTCACCGCCTCCCCCTTGTCCTTTTCCTGTTCACACCCCCGCCTCCCCTCACATTTCAGCAGTTCCTGTTGCTCTTGTTTTCACTTCCCCGCCGCTGTGCAGCGTGGGAACCGATTTTCTGCTGCAGCGGTGTCTACGCCTCTGTCTGAGTCAGGGGTCAACAACCTCGGCTGTAGAAGGAGACTTTTACTGCACCTTTTTTTTTGGGGGGGGGGGGGGAGAGAGAGTAAAATATGTGTGTGTGTACACACACAGCATCCGGAAAGTCTTCACAGCGCTTCACTTTTTCCCACATTTTGTTATGTTACAGCCTTATTCCAAAATGGATTAAATTTATTTTTTTCCTCAGAATTCTACACACAATACCCCATAATGGCAATGTGAATAAAGTTGTGGGGTTTTTTGGAGATTTTTACAAATTTATTAAAAATAAAAACTAAGAAATCACATGTACATAAGTATTCACAGCCTTTGCTCAATACTTTGTTGATGCACCTTTGGCAGCAGTTACAGCCTTAAGTCTTTTTGAATATGATGCCACAAGCTTGGCACACCTATCTTTGGGCAGTTTGGCCCATTCCTCTTTGCAGCACCTCTCAAGCTCCATCAGGTTGGATGGGAAGCATCGGTGCACAGCCATTTTCAGATCTCTCCAGAGATGTTCAATTGGATTCAAGTCTGGGCTCTGGCTGGGCCACTCAAGAACATTCACAGAGTTGTCCTGAAGCCACTCCTTTGATATCTTGGCTGTGTGCTTAGGGTTGTTGTCCTGCTGAAAGATGAACAGTCACCCCAGTTTGAGGTCCAGAGTGCTCTGGAGCAGGTTTTCATCCAGGATGTCTCTGTATATTGTTGCACTCATCTTTCCCTCTATCCTCACTAGTCTCCCAGTTCCTGCCACTGAAAAACATCCCCACAGCATGATGCTGCCACCACCATGCTTCACTGTAGGGATGGTATTGGCCTGGTGATGAGCAGTGCCTGGTTTCCTCCAAACATGACGCCTGGCATTCACGCCAGAGTTTAATCTTTGTCTCATCAGACCAGAGAATTTTGTTTCTCATGGTCCGAGAGTCCTTCAGGTGCTTTCTGGCAAACTCCAGGTGGGCTGCCATGTGCCTTTTACTGAGGAGTGGCTTCCGTCTGGCCACTCTACCATACAGGCCTGATTGGTGGATTGCTGCAGAAATCGTTGTCCTTCTGGAAGGTTCTCCTCTCTCCATGGAGGAATGGTGGAGCTCTGACAGAGTGACCATCAGGTTCTTGGTCAACTCATTGACAAAGGCCCTTCTCCCTCGATTGCTCAGTTTAGACGGCCGGCCAGCTCTAGGAAGAGTCCTGGTGGTTCCGAACTTCTTCCATTTATGGATGATGGAGGCCACTGTGTTCAATGGGACCTTCAAAGCAGCAGCAATTTTTCTGTACCCGTCCCCAGATTTGTGCCTAGAGATAATCCTGTCTTGGAGGACTACAGACAATTCCTTTGACAAATGAATCAGATAAATGGAAAAGAATCAGACAAATGGAGAGGCGTTGGAGGAGATCAAACTCTCACTAAATTTTGTGTCTGAAGAAATATCTGATAACAAAACAACAAACTCTGCTTACTGGCCTTATGGAACAAGTGTGTGAATTAAAGGCTGAAATTATGGAAAAAGACAAGTAAATTAATTTCTTAGACGTGTGGATGAATTAGAACAATATACAAGAATGAATGATGTCATTGTGAGCGGTCTTAACACCAGACACCGCTCCTATGCACGTGTGACAGCTAGCTGATAACCAGGATGGGGAGGATGAGACACTGGGACAATCACACACTCTTGAGCAGCAGGCATTAAAAATTTTTCAACTCTAAAAACATTGTTGTGGACAATAAGACTATTTTGGCTTGCCACACGTTACCTAGAAAAGACAGTAAAGGAAAACCAGTGATCATTACCCGATTTGTCAACAGAAAAGCAAAAACTGATCTTCTGTGACAAGCAAGAAAACAGAGGGACGGATGTCTACATAAACCAACATTTAACAAAAAAGAACTCTGAAATAGCTAAACAAGCCAGGGCTCTCAGAAAACGGAAAAATACAATCAACATGGACAAAGAACTGTAAGGTGTTGATAAAACTGCTTGGCACTCCAGAAGAAGCTCAAGTAATAATGATTAGAGATATGGAGGAATTAGACAAATTCAAATGCTTTTTCACACCACTATATATATATATATATATGTATATATATAACAATATTAAAATGAAACTAAAACAGCAGTTATTAAATATGTATAAAAAACTGGTCCACTAATATCAGAAACAGGAAAGTTTTTAATCCTCTTCATCTGAAACTTTCCTCCTAAATCTGCATCTTGTTTCATCATAAATGTTTTTTTTCATCACGTTTCTATTTTTTTCTGCTACAGTTTTGGCTGTTTTTCCTGCTTTTTGTTTTTCATAAATTCTCCACTTTTTTTCTCTGAAATTTCCTTCTTTTTCTTCTCAAAAATTTTCTTCTTTCTTCACAATAATTTACTTCTTTTTTCTCTTCATAAATTTGTAATTTTTGTTAGAAAGCTGTGAAAAAAGTCAGAAATGACACTTTTTTCTTGTAAATTTATGCATCTTGCTTATAAATATGCAACATTTTTATTATTTTTCTGCTTTTGTTTGCCATTCTTTTCTCTTACATTGGCTTCTTTTTCCCCATAAATTTGATTTTTAAATTGCATATTTTAAAACGTAAATTCGATGTTTTTCTTGCAAATTTGTTTCCTTTCATCCCACATAAATAAGCTATATTTTCTCATTAAGTTTCTCCTTTTTTCTTGTAATTTTTGTCTCTCAAATTAGCTTCTTTTTTCCTTAAATCCATAATTATTTTACCCAAATTTTCTTTATATATTTATTCTGGCAGAGATTAAAAAAAATGTAATTTGGGATTTTTTTTCCTCATAAATTTGCAACTTTTCTGCATTTTTAAAATGTGGGGTTTTTTTGTACATTTGTGTTTTTTTTTTCCTCATAAATCTGACATCTTTTCTTGCAAATTTATTTCCTCAGAAATTTGGGGAAAAAGGTCAATTTATGACCCTTTTTCCTGAAAAATGCGATCATTTTCCCTCCCAGATTTGCAGCTCGTCTCCCAGCGGGGTCGGTGTCTTCCGTGACCTCTGCTGTCTCCACATGTCTATAAAAGGCCAGAGAGGCAGCAGGGAGGGCGGGGGGCAAAACAGGGCAGAGGGGCACCAGCGGTGGGAAAAGGAGGAAACTGGAACCGACCAATCAGCAGCCTCGACAGTTCTCATTCTCAGGACTTTTATTGGTTAATATTCAGTTCTAAAGTCTGACTGGAACATGACATAATTATAGTGTAATTTTATCAATTGAATGTCCTATTAATGACTGATTTTTTTTAATATTAAATCCAGTGTTAGAGTGATAAGTACAGCTGCATCCCAAAAATTTAATGAGCCCCTATTACCTCATGTTATGGTCAAAATACCTCAGAGTTTAAACATGTTGGCACCATTTTACACCCAGCTGAAGCAGCCTTCATCACAACAGGCCATTTCAGTGTATTTTCCTTAAAACAATAATAAGCCCCAGTTCACCCCCACCATCCCTATTTTCTCATTTCTGAAGTTTTTCTACTGATGCAGTCAGCACCATATTGAGGCCAACAGCTGCTAGCTTTGGTAGCAAAAACTGCCTGAGCTAACTAATGCAAAATTGGCTGAATGTGAGCATGTAAATGACCAGATAAGTTT
The DNA here is from genome assembly GCA_020510985.1 of Pholidichthys leucotaenia. Lineage (NCBI taxonomy): Eukaryota > Metazoa > Chordata > Actinopteri > Cichliformes > Pholidichthyidae > Pholidichthys > Pholidichthys leucotaenia. The sequence goes on from CM035850.1 coordinate 7,417,204, forward strand.
TATCAGAGACTGGGGTGCGTGGTAGCATATGACCAGAAACAACCCTGACTAGTTAGCTGCTAATAGCAGAAGCTAACTGGTCATGGAGCATCTTATCATGAGCTAAAAGAACATCCAAGCGTTAGACAACTATTTTATGGCTCGAGTAATCACCCACTCTAATTGACGATTACTCGAGTAATTGGATACTTTTTTTTTTTTTTTTTTTAAAGAAACTTGCATTGACCAACATGTGCAGAACTTTCTTTTCTAAAGAGCAGTAGCAATTGTACCAAACATTCGATAACAGAGGTACACATTTATTGCAATATTTATTGCATAGAATGTTACTTTAATAGTAGTAGATTAGTTTATTTGACAGGGACAGTGCAATAAACAGACAATTAATCAAAGACAATCAATCTGATGTGTTGCACATAGAGTGTATAGCTATTAGCTAATTTGCAACTCTTGTCCCTGGATGGGCTTTAGAAAAAAGAATCAAGATAAAAAATATACACAATAACCACATACATCAATGCAGAAAAATTATAAATACACAATTATAAATATTATAAATACACAAATATAACACAAATATAACTATAAACATTACATTACACCATAAAGTTCCGTTCGCTAGCCACTAGCAGCCGCTAGTGAATACTAGCAGTGGTGGCTATACAGTGGGGCAAAAAAGTATTTAGTCAGCCACCAACTGTGCAAGTTCTCCCACTTAAAAGATGAGAGAGGTCTCCAATTTTCATCATAGGTATACCTCAACTATGAGAGACAAAATGAGGGGAAAAAAAATCCATTGTCTGATTTTTAAAGAATTTATTTGCAAATTATGGTGGAAAATAAGTATTTGGTCACCTGCAAACAAGATTTCTGGCTCTCACAGACCTGTAACAACTTCTTTAAGAGGCTCCTCTGTCCTCCACTCGTTACTTGTATTAATGGCACCTGTTTGAACTCATTATCAATATAAAAAGACACCTGTCCACAACCTCAAACAGTCAGACTCCAAACTCCACTATGGCCAAGACCAAAGAGCTGTCAAAGGACACCAGAAACAAAATTGTAGACCTGCACCAGGCTGGGAAGACTGAATCTGCAATAGGTAAGCAGCTTGGTGTGAAGAAATCAACTGTGGGAGCAATTATTAGAAAATGGATGACATACAAGACCACTGATAATCTCCCTCGATCTGGGGCTCCATGCAAGATCTCACCCCGTGGGGTCAAAATGATCACGAGAACGGTGAGCAAAAATCCCAGAACCACACGGGGGGACCTAGTGAATGACCTGCAGAGAGCTGGGACCAAAGTAACAAAGGCTACCATCAGTAACACACTACGTCGCCAGGGACTGAAATCCTGCAGTGCCAGACGTGTCCCCCTACTTAAGCCAGTACATGTCCAGGCCCGTCTGAAGTTTGCTAGAGAGCATTTGGATGATCCAGAAGAGGATTAGGAGAATGTCATATGGTCAGATGAAACAAAAATAGAACTTTTTGGTAAAAACTCAACTTGTTGTATTTGGAGGAGAAAGAACACCATACCTACTGTGAAGCATGGGGGTGGAAGCATCGTGCTTTGGGGCTGTTTTTCTGCAAAGGGACCAGGACAACTGATCCGTGTAAAGGAAAGAATGAATGGGGCCATGTATTGTGAGATTTTGAGTGAAAACCTCCTTCCATCAGCAAGGGCATTGAAGATGAAATGTGGCTGGGTCTTTCAGCATGACAATGATCCCAAACATACCGCCCGGGCAACGAAGGAGTGGCTTCATAAGAAGCATTTCAAGGTCCTGGAGTGGACTAGCCAGTCTCCAGATCTCAACCTCATAGAAAATCTTTGGAGGGAGTTGAAAGTCCGTGTTGCCCAGCGACAGACCCAAAACATCACTGCTCTAGAGGAGATCTGCATGGAGGAATGGGCCAAAATACCAGCAACAGTGTGTGAAAACCTTGTGAAGACTTACAGAAAACGTTTGACCTCTGTCATTGCCAACAAATGGTATATAACAAAGTATTGAGATGAACTTTTGTTATTGACCAAATACTTATTTTTCACCATAATTTGCAAATAAATTCTTTAAAAATCAGACAATGTGATTTTCTGGATGGTTTTTTTTTTTCATTTTGTCTCTCATAGTTGAGGTATACCTATGATGAAAATTGGAGACCTCTTTCATCTTTTAAGTGGAAGAACGTGCACAATTGGTGGCTGACTAAATACTTTTTTACCCCACTGTACGTTCTTTGGTCATATAAGCACAATTAGCATAACTGACTGCATTCTATTCATGTCAATTTAAAATCTCAATCATGTACCTCGTCTCAGGTGCGCTGGCTGTGCTTGATGTGGGACGCTTTCTGCCAAGACACTGTAACATCAATGTTGTAGGATGCTAGCTCACTGCGCAGCTTTACCATGTACACACTGCACCATGTTTTCCTTCAGTTTGAGCTTGAAATGATCCCACACTTAATACATTTGGGTTTTTTTCTGACGTTCTTCCTTTTTGCAGTCACTCGCTCTGATAGGGCGCCATTAAACAAAGCTGTGTTTTGTTTATGTAGCGTGACTGGAAGGTTGTACCGGAAGAAGTCATACAGACAAAGTGCTACATTAAACGGCGCATCCAGGCATAGATTCTGAATCAGTGAATATCTGTAATCAAATTATTTGAACTAGAAAAGCACTCAGAGAGTCCACACCTCTGCCAAGGCTCCTTCCTTCCATCCCTTTGTCTATCCATCTGTCCATGCCTCCCTGCCTCCATCCCACCATACATTGCAAGATAGGGCCTTGGTAGAGGTATGTGCTCATCGATCATCACCAAAATCTAATCATCTGCTCCCCGTGCCATTACACACCTTTCCTGAAAAGGTCATCAAAATCCATTCATAACTTTTTGAGTAATGTTGCTAACAGACAGACAAACCAACCAATGGTGGCAAAAACATGACCTCCTTCCTCAGCGGAGGAAATTATTCACATAATCATTGCAGCCCTAAAGTTAGATATACTTTGGGAGTGATAGAATATATAGAAAATAACCATAAAAATGGAGCCCAGCTACTAGCTAAGCAAAAGGCTAAGCACTAACCAACCACAAGCTTACCAGTCTAGCCGGTGCACTCGTGCTCTGTAAGCCAGAGGTTCCGCAACACTTCTTTGTTATCTGTCATTTTTAACAGACAGAGTTGGTAACAGTTCTGCCATAAACTGTTGCTACCTTTCATTTTAACTTTCATATAAGATGCATAAGAGCTTCTGTTTTTGTTCACATGTTCCGTTTAACCTGTTGAACTCCGGGATTCCGCGGGCGGTCACGTCTCCGCGTCATTGTGCGTCTCAGTGCGCACTGAAAAAAAAAAAAAGCTGCATTTCCATTCTTCCAGTACAGACACAGCCGTGAACAGAAAGCCAAAGGAGTGTTTGATTGGTTTAGATTTGACTGACCTCTCATTCGACTAGTAAGAGCCTTGAATTGGGTTTCTGAAACCTTGAAGAACCAATGACTGAAAACCTAGCAAGAAGGACCTGCCTACCAACGACCGCGAATACAACGAGCCAATTGAAACAGAGAAGTTCGACGATTACAACGCGTGCCTCGCAGTGTGTAAAAACTTTTTTGTCTAAGCCGCTGGGTGACACACATTGAGACCTGTGTGTAACGGTAGCGTTAGCCACTCTCAGCCGTTAGCCAGTCTTTTTTTTATTACTACTGTTCTTATTTGTTTTGAAAAATCGTTCGCAAAAACCGCAATCATGGAAGCGGAGATGGTTTGACCGGGTCGGGTGACCAGAACCACGAGTCATAACAACCAGATCAGCTTCATGTTCGTCTGAGGCCCACATATGTACACTGAACATTGTCAAAGACCGTTCTCACCCTCTGCATAAACACTTTGAACTTCTTCCATCTGGTAAACGATTCCGGAGCATCAGAGGCAGAACCACCAGACTGATCAACAGCTTCCTCCCACAAGCTGTCAGGATGCTGAACAGCTGACCCGGAATCTCACATACACACTACTGCACCTATGGACATTTTGTATATTATAGTTAGTTATTCTTTTTCCCCAAGTATGTCTCAGGGATGTGTGAATGGATGGGGGGGTGGGGGTGGGGTGGGGGGTGGAGCTATGTGGGAGTGTGTCTTAATCATGCTACTTCTTATATGGATGCCGAGAGAAACGCAATTTCATCTTGCCTGCACTACAGTTGTATGTACAGCAATATGACAAAGTTTGATTTGATTTGATTTGTCTGACAATGAGGAACAGATGTTCGCCAGCGACACTGCTGTTGTGGACAGGTAAATGTTATAAGCTAAATTATTCTTTATCACTGAAAATAGTAATAAAAATGACTTTTGACTGATCGGTAATTACAACAGTCCGTCATGGCCACATGACGGACCGTTGACGGACCGTTTTTGGCGTGCTGAGCTCCTCTGTAGCGGGGGGGGGGGGGGGGAGTTGTTATCCTCTACATTGCAGATATTTTAGTATCATTTTTTATTGTACTGTAGGTTATTTTTTTCTTGTAAAAAAAGGCCACACATTTTTTACATGGCATGTTTCTTTGTGTGTGTGGGGGGCTTGTTTGTTCATTCATTCACTCATGAATGAACAAACAACCCCCCCCCCCCCCACACACACACACAGCCCTGAGTGTCACCTTTCATTAGAGCCTAAGATGAAGCTTCTATGTTGAATCATTCAAAAGTTACAGACGTTTTTCCAAACTGTGCCATTTGACACAGTTCAAAAACGCCTGGGAACAACCTGACAAAAAAGCTGTGTGTGAGCCTCAGGTTATTTCACACCTTAGACAGAGACGGTGAATACACATGGGAGAACAGTGGGACAGGGGGCTGAATGAAGTGTGGTGTAGATGTCCTGCTGTTATGACGAAGTGCCTTGAATCTTGTGAAGTGTAACTTGATATAGACAGAGGGATGTTGAATGTGACTAGTCAGTCTGTTCTGTGCTCGTGAGATGTGAGTGTGCAATAAATCATCTGAAATGAATCTGCTTCTGATTTCACACACTCCACATGTGTAATATATTCATTGTTTATGGTATTGTTACAAAATTCTGACCTCAGCTCCACACTGTGTGTGTGTTTATATATTCACATATTTATTCCATCTAGCTGCAATGCTCCGCATCGTGTGTCTATATATTTATGTTTATATGTACATATGTATACTCGCTGCTCTTGTTTTTTTTCTTGCCTTCTGATTGTTGCTCTGAGTGTTGCTATCCCTGTGCTGTTGCAATCCTGGAATTTCCCCGTTGTGGGGCTAATAAAGGCTTATCTTATCTTATCTTACATTTCTGTTGCATTTTCCAGCCAGTATCTGACAGCTGTGTGTCATTTGCAAGCATTTGTATCTAAAAAAAACACCCAGGCGAACTTTATTTTCTTCAGATTCATGTATGTTTAGATGACTGTTACTCAGTGGCAGGAGCACTTAGAGAGATTATGACTGTTTTGCCAAAAAATTCAAAGTGTTTTCTTTTAAATGAGACCAACCCCATGAAGATGCTGCAAAGGGTTGAAGAACAGCTTTCGACTTACTTTGGGTACAATATTTTTAGGCGTTTTTAGGGAAATTGACCAGAGTTCAAGGGGTTAAATCATGAACGTAGAGGCTACAGCACGCACAACAACCCAGAACTAAGAGAAAATTTCCAAGTGTTTTATTGTAAATTTGCAGATTTGTCATAAATTTGCTACTTTTCTCATAAATTTAAATTTTTTGTAAATTTTAAACTTTTTCCTCATAGATTTGCAAAAAGATCTCAAATTTAATTTTTTTAGTCATAAATATGCAGTTTTTTTCTCATAAATTTTCAATTTTTTTTAGTTGGAAATAAGCAGCTTTTAACTTGCAAATTTGCAGTGTTTTTCTCATAAATTAGCAAATTTTTTCCTCATAATTTTGCACCTTTTTCTAAAAAAAACTGCACTCTCAAAAATATGCAATTTTTTCCTCAAAAATTTGCAGCTTTCTTCTCAAATTTTCTGTTTTTTTCCTTGTAAAATTGCAACCTTTTCTTATAAATGTGCAACTTTTTCCTCATAAATTTGTGACATTTTTCTTGTAAATTTACAATATTTTCCTTAAAATTTTGTAGAGAATGGCGAGACACTTAATGGCTTTTTTTTTTTTTTTTTTTAAATACATTTTAAAGTGGACGGGTGTGAATTACAGTTAAGGTTCAAACAGCTCATCCACAGCATCAGTAAAAACGGCAGCCTTCAGACTGTCCATTTTTTTTTTTTTTTTTTTTTTTTTTAGCAATGGCGGACAATACTTAGCTACATGATCTCTGATGTTGGCTGTTATGGCCAAAATGTAACAAAATAATGAAGAGAGGAGGATAAGAGAGGAGGGACAGCGCAGGCTGTTCCTGCTGAGGAGACTCAGGTCTTTTGGTGTACAAGGGGCGCTGCTGAAGACATTCTACGACACGGTGGTGGCATCAGCCATCACTTTTGGAGTGGTCTGCTGGGGCAGTGGCATTATAGCAGCCGATAGGAAGAGACTGAACAAACTGATCAAGAAAGCTAGCTCTGTCCTGGGGCAACACCTTGAACCAGTGGAGGAGATGGGAGAGAGAAGGATGGTGGCTAAACTGTCATCTCTGCTGGAGTCCGAGTTCCACCCTATGCAGGACATACTGAACGCACTGAGGAGCTCATTTAGCAGCAGACTACATCATCCTAGGTGCACAACCGAGAGGTTTCACAGGTCTTTCCTACCTACGGCTGTCAGACTGTATAACCAAAGTAGGGCTGCTCGCAGAGATAGCAAAAAAACGTGACGACCTAATAGTATTGAATGCAAAAGACGCAATAGACTTACACAATGGTCCCCTCCGGTATACAACTAGGAAAATACCGGTCGCTACGGAGGGTGACAATATGTATGGGTACATAATCATACCATGTAGGATAACTAAGTAGACGGTTATGTTGTTCATTCCATCTAACTACAATGCTCCGCACTGTGTGTGTTTATATATTTATATATACATATGTATACTCGCTGCTCTTGTTTTTTCTTGTCTTCTGATTGTTGCTCTGAGTGTTGCTAACCCTGTGCTGTTGCAATCCTGGAATTTCCCCATTGTGGGACTAATAAAGGCTTATCTCATCTTATAAAGCTCTGACTGTTGACTGATGAGCCAGCTGGTCTGATAGGGTGACAACAGTTTACATACAGAGCCTAAAATCATGCTCATGCTAAGCTAACATGCTAACGCTTCAAACGTTAAACATCCAGGTGTTGCAGCTGGAAACGTGATTTAGCGTAGTGATGCTAGTCTTGGAGGAACTAGACAGCATTGAATCAATCGTCATCACAGTCAAGATCCAAAAGTGGCCCCAAAACCCCAGTTTGCAGACCCTGCTCCAGTCCTTTAGGCGGATTATTTTAGCGTTAGCATGTTTACAGCTTATTGGGACCTAAAATCAGGGGTTTGCAGGTTTGTGACACGTTTGTGTGTGAGAGGAAAACGGCTGTAGGAGCATCAGAGCAGATCAGCCCCAGACCTCCCAGAACCCCCCGGACCTCCACTGTGGACCCCCACCCACAGAGAGTCCACACAGAGTCCACAGGTCACTGACAGAACAAACAAACAACAGCTTTATTGGTTTAGATTCAAAAACCTGCCAGGGGCCAAAAATCTGAGCCTTAAAATGAGTCTGTATATTAATTATAGATGTACAGTAAATAAACATTTATTAGATTTTTCTCGTAAATGTGTCCTTTTTTCACTCCAATACCTCAGATTTTTTCCTCTCAGAATTTTACAAATAAACCTCATTTTATTTTTGCCAATAAATGTCCATTTTTTGTCCCAATATTATTCCTGCAAAGTTGAGATGTTTTTTTTAATTTTAAAATGTGACTTTGCAATTTATTCTCATCATCTTTCATATTGTTTTCTTGCAATATGCAAGTTAAAAAAATGTGATTTTTTTGGTTGTTGTAAATATGGGTAAATTTGTGGGTTATTTTTTTTAAACTTGTAATTTGTAAACTTGTGACACACTGCAGTGGTGGCCTAGTGGGTAAGAGCATCCGCCCCACAGCTGGGAGGTCGTGGGTTCAAGCCCCGGCCGGGTCATATCCTACACTTTATTACATGTATAGTTTATTTCTCTTATCTTATCATGTTTAATGTTGCAGCATTGTACCGAGACAAATTCCTAGTTTGTGTACTACATGAACAATGGCAATAAACCTGATTCTGATTCCAAAAACCATATAAAATGGTACTTCCCACCTTCTAGCTTGGTGCTCAGCATAATGGAACTGGGGAAGGAGAAGTTGTTTGTGGTGGCGCCGTGCATGGCAGCGACCCCTCTGATTCTAGATGTGATTAACATCGCAGACGAGAAACGTCATCTCCTTCTACCGTACATGACTGGCTGGATGGACTGAATGACAAAGATGGCTGCTGCTTCTAATTTTTTTTTTTTTTTTTTTTTTTTTTTTTTTTAAATTGGCTGCTTCTTCTCATTTTTTCGCTCCTCAAAAATTAACCTTTTTTGCAAACTTGAGACTTTTTAAAAATAAAGAATATCTTAAGCTTGCAAAATTTGCAGTTTTGTTCCTTTATGAATTTGCAAAATTGTTTTTTGTTCGTTTAAATTTGCAAACTTTTTTCTTATAAATTTGCAACATTAAACTTGCAGATTTGCAGCTGTATTCATTTAAATTTGTGACTTTATATTTGTACATTTGCAACTCTTCTCTTTTAAATGTGCAACTTTGTTCATTTAAAGGAGCCGTTGCCTGAAAAATGATGTTTGTAGGTTTTGTCTGAAATGAGTCCACTGGTCACCTAATTATCAAAAAATTTCCAAAACAGTCAATTCTCTCTTTAAAAAAAAAAAAAAATAAAAAAAAAAAATTCTCTCCCAGAAACATTTAACTTTTTTGTGGAAATCGTATACATCACGTTTAGAAAAAGCCAACCCACCGCCGTCCTTGAGACCCGCCCACTGCTCTATCATTGGCCCGCCTAGCTGTCTGTCATGTAGACGGAAGGGGTGCTAAAGGTAGCCTATTAGCCCCCAAGCTAACACTGGTACCAGGAAGCTCAAACCGAGCGCAGCTTATATTGCCATTTTCTTCAGGTCTTCGTCACCCTAACAACCATCCCTGTTACCGCCTGGTTCACCGGTCCACAGTCCATAATATGCCTTGCGTCACTCCAGCCTGAAGATGCAGGCACATGCGCAAACACGCAGGGTAGCACGCCTACGAAAAATAGCACAGAATCACAGAACACCGGCGTCAGTCACAGGGAACCAAGAGCCGCTCCGTGATGGGGCATCCCCCCAACTAGCCGTGGGAGAGGAGCGGAGTACCGTGGAGGGAGACGTTGCCCTTTGAGATCCCGTGGCTCGGCCAGCGGCTGCCGGTGGAGTGCGTGGTACTGGTGATTTACTGTGGTGTCTCGGCGGGGTTGTTGGGGGGTGGGCGGGGATGATGCAAGACGCACAAAAGACTGCGGATCGGTGGACCGGCGCTGCTCATCCAAGCTAGAAGCTACTCAGCTGAAGGCTAACTGATGTAAGGGGGAGGGCGGAGCTGAAGGATGGTTCTTAAAGTGACAGGCTTCAAATCAGACCATTTCAAGAAAGCAGGAAAAACAACTTTGCTTCAATGATGAAAGAATTAAAGAAAATGTGAAGAAAATGTGAGAGAAACCCTTCATGAAGACACAAGTGAGCTGTTAAAATGTGGAAAACCTGCAGTCAACGACCCCTTTAAATCTGCAAAACATTTTCCTTATAAAACAGCAATTTTATGCTTGCAAGTTTGCAGTTGTACTCAAGTAAACTTGTGACTTTAGATTTTATGACTTTAGATTTTTAAACTGCTAACTTCATTCTTGTAAATTTGCAAATTTTCACTATTAAATTTTTCAACTTCTCTCTTAAATTTGTGTCCCGCCATGAATACACTATTGACAAGTCGGCCTGACGGGATTCCTAAAAAACATATACTTTTTTTTTTTAAAAATTGGTGATTTTGATTTTTTTTTTGCAAAATATGCTAGCTGAAATGGTGAAGAAGCTACTCCATGCATCAAATAACAGCGTGGGAGATTTTAAAACTGTTAACTTTGTATGTGAAATGGAGTAGCTTCAGAGGGAAATATCAGCCAGACCGCTCCTAGTTTCAGGGGCGGGGCTTCCACACCTGATTTACATATCCCGTCTGTCTGGCTAGTCACACGTCTCTTATTCATTTCGGCCAATCAGCAGCACGTTCAGGTAGAAGCACATGGCTACTTCAGCAGAGCTCCTTTAGATAAGCACTGTAAGGCGGTTGGGTCCATGCTAAGTCATGCCAATGACCGGCTTTCAGTAGCGCCCCCACCTGGCTCCCCTGGAAGGTGACAATCCTTGGAACCTTTGAAGCCAATTTTCTCAGAAGTAGTCTGAGAGGTGCCAACATTTGAATGGCCACATCTGCTTCAGATCTTTTCACATTTCCATGTGTGAGACATCACTGGAAAGCTTAGATTCCACACGTCTTGAATCTGGAAAGAACTCAAAATACTCTTGGGGAGACTCCTTCCTGGTTTTCCCGTGGCTGTCACGCTTGAAACTTTGTGTGTGTAAAATTTGCAATTCTATTCATGCAAATTTGCAACTTTATTCTCATAAATTAATTATTCTTTTAACTTTGCAACTTTTCCTTGCAAGCTTGCTTTTCCCTTATAAATTTGCTGCTTTTTTTTTTTTTTAATTTACAACTTTACCCTTGCAAAATTTGTAATTTTATTCTCATAAATTTACAACTTCATTCTTGTAAGTATGCCATTTTTTCTTTTAAATTAGTAAAACAAAATTCTTAGAAATTTGCAACATTGTTTCCAAACTTGCTGTTGTATCCATGTCTGTGTACTCAGAAGCAGCCTAAAGTTCCCAAACGACGACGACACCACGCCGACGACATAACGCCGACGGCTGCGGCCGAACACTGCAGACGTACCTGACAGCGGCTGAAGATGTCGTTGGGTGTGGGCTGGACGTTGAAGTGTCGGAGGACGCGGACGGCCTGATCCCGGGCCTTTTCGGAGCAGTCCAGGGACAGGCAGCGCCCCTCGGCCACCTGGGAGCGCAGCTGAACACACAGAAAAACACCGAAGTTCATGCTGACGCTGTCTGGTTCCTGTTGGAGTTCTAGATAGGGGTCTACAGTCCACTACAACACCAGGGGCTCTGCGGGGGTACTAGAACCTTCCAGCAGTGTTTTAGTGCAGACCAGAGTACCAAGACCAAGACAGACGTGCCATGGTGAATTTTGTTCTTGTAAATTTGCAGTTGTTACCCTTGCAAATTTACAGTTGTATTCAAGTAAATTTGTGACTTTACATTTTTAAATTTGCAACTTTGTTCTTGTAAACGTGCAACATTGTTCATTTAAATCTGTTAAATGCTTCCTTCCAGATGTGCACTGGTCAGACCACACCTAGACCAGAGGATCAGGACCAGGACAGATGGATGCTATGGTGCAGGGTGGACTGGGACAGGGCCTCTTGGTCCCCATTTGGTCTCTGGTCTTGACTTGGCCTCCAGTGTTGCTGAAAATGAATTTTTGAGAACTAAAACGGCCTGTGGTTCTCTGGTGGAAACGCACGGACAAAGCACTGCTGAAGGTTCCTGTGGTGGGAACGTGGCTGGGCACAGAAGCGGCTGGTAAACGTGCAGATGTGATGTTTTTCTCTTTTTTCGGAGGTGAACTCACAGTGTTGAAGGGCTGTCCAGATGTGAGGATGACTCTGCCTTCAGCCTGGGCCAACTGACAACGACATCGTCACAGTAATTAACAACATCATCAGCCAATGATCTGCTACAAAATTACTGTAAAATATAAGAGGAGCATTTGTTCCTCTAAAGTTGAAGGATTTTTTTTTAATCTCATCATCAATGTGTAACTTTTTCCTGAATGAGGAACTTTTCATCATATAAATTTGCAACTTCATTCACACAAGTTTACAGGACTTTTTGGTGAATTCTTGTTCTCGTAAATTCACAACTTATTTCTTATAAATTTGTGACTTCATTCTCAAACATTTGCAACTTTAAGCTTGTAAATTTGCATTTTTTTTTCTTTTGAATTTGAAACTTTGCAAAATTTGCAGTTTTACTCATGTAAATTCACAACTTTGTTCTCATAAATGAATTAAATATTCTTTTAAATTTGAAACTTCTCTTGTAAGTTTACATTTTTTCCCTTATAAACTTGTTGCTTTTTAAATTTACATCTTTCGTCTTGCAAAATTTGCAGTTTTATTATAAATGTACATTATTCTTGTAAGTATGCAATTTTGTTCTTTTAAATTAGCAAATGTTTTCCTCATAAATCTGCAACGTCATATTTGCAAATTAGCTATTCATGTACATTTGAAACTTTATTCTTGCAAAATTTGTAACTTTATTTTCATGCATTAATTGGTCTTTAAATCTGAAACTTTCTTCTCTTAAGTTTGCAACTTTTTTCCTTAAAAATTTATAACTTCATTTTTATAATTTTGCAGCTTTTTTGCTTGGAAATTTGCAGTTTTGTTCTTGTAAATGTGTGACTTTATTCTCTTAAATTGTAACTTTACTAATAAACTGGTAATCTGATCCTCATAAATTTGCATCTCTTTTTGCATAAATTTGTAAATATGGTGCATTACTAAAAAAAAAAAAATCCTTTGAGTTTATGCTCTTAAATCTGAAACTTTCCTATAAAGTTGCAACTTTTTTCTTGCGGTTTTGCACATTTTTTCCTCTTTATTTTATAACTTTTCCCTCTAAGTTTGCCTGTTAATTTTGTCAATTATTGCAGTTTTTTTGAATGCAAGTGTTTTTCCTGTTATAATAAATTAATGAAGGTCCCCCCCCCCCCCCAAGTTATAAATAAGAACTAAGTGACTTCTTTGCGGCAGATGACGTACTTTAGCAGCGACTCTGTGGTCGTCGTCGTTCTCCAGCATGACCACGTCCACTCCCAGAGAGCGCAGGTAGCGGCCCAGGCCCTGCAGCATGTTGTCACACACCACCCTCAGCTGCTGGGGGGCCACCGCGGGACCGGGACCCCCGACCTGAGAGGGGCCCACCCTGGGAGAAGGCTCACATTCCTGCGGGGACAGAGACAAAGACCCGATACTTAACCCTCCACCACAGGAGGGGGGGTTCAGTTGTGGGAGGTCGGGGATCTGACCCCCCCCCACCCCAATTGAGGTCCCGGTCAGTCCACATTGTTCCTGATTTTTTTTTTTTTGGGGGGGGGGGGGGGGGTGCTAAGAGACAGAGAAGCTCAAACAGGAACAGAACAAATGGCTACATTCTGACTGACTGAAAATTCCACTATTTTTTCTTAGAAATGTGAGATTTTTGTTAAGCTGAAGAGGAAAAAAAAAATTCATGAAGATAAACAATGCAAATTTATGAGAAAAAAGTTGTAAATTAAAAAAAAAATAAATCAGAAATTTCGATGGAAAAAGCAAAAAAAAAAATTAACTGGCTGTTTTTTTTACTTGTTAATTTACAACTTTTTTCTCTTAAATTTAATATTTTTTTCTTGTAAATTTTCTCAAACTGGCAACATTTTTTCCATATATTTGTGACTTACCTGGTGAAATGACATTTTTTTCTTATAAATTTATGACTTATTTCTCATACATTTGCAAGTTTTTTCTTCATAAATTTTAGACTTTTTGGTGTAAATCTGCAATGTGCTTTTCACAAATTTAATTTTAATTTAATGACTTCTTGTGAATTTGCTACTTGTAAGTTCTCATCTCAAATCTTCAATTGTTCTCATAAATTTGCAACTTTATATCTAAAATCTAATTTTTTTTATCATAAATTTGGGAGCTCTGAAACATTTTTGTCGGTTCTACAAGCTATGAACCAAAATTTCAGAAAATATCATAAAATCTGATTTTTTCAAATTAAAGCTCAGTCCACTGACCTTTGTGTTGGACGTCTGTTTGTCCCGTTTGTCCTTCTGCTTCCTATCTTTGCTCTTGTCTGATTGGCCCGTTGAGATGCTGCGCAGATCAGCGGGCAGCCCGAAGCTAGCCGGGTCGCTGGAGAGGATGGAGAAGACGTCCAGGAGACAGTAGGCGTCGGCCACTGTGGAGAAACCACGGGGATTTAACAGCAATCACGATCGTCTGATGACATAATCTGGGATTGACTGAGTCGGTGTGGCTAAACCCCATTAATATATATCAGATTAAAACCTCGTTAACCGTTAATCAGACTTGTTAACATTTCTCAGATTAAAATTTTGCCAATCATTAATCAGATTAAAACTTGTTAATGTTTCTCAGATTAAAGCCTCGTTAATATTTCTCATATTAAAGCCTTCTAAAAATTTCTCAGATTAAAACCTTGTTAATCATTAATTAGATTAAAGCCTCGTTAAGGTTTCTCAAATTAAAATTTTGTTAATCATTAATCAGATTAAAACCTCATTAACGTTTCTCAGATTAAAGCCTTGTTAATGTTTGGCAGATTAAAGCCTCGTTAACATTTCTCAGAGTACAACCTTGTTAATCATTAATCAGATTAAAGCCTCGTTAAGGTTTCTCAGATTAAAATTTTGTTAATCCTTAATCAGATTAAAACCTCGTTAATCATTAATCAGATTAAAGCCTCGTTAAGGTTTCTCAGATTAAAATTTTGTTAATCCTTAATCAGATTAAAACCTCGTTAACATTTCTCAGATTAAAGCCTTGTTAATCATTAGTCAGATTAAAGTCCCTTTAAGGTTTCACAGATTAAAGTCTTGTTAACATTAATCAGATTAAAGCCTCGTTAAGGTTTCTCAGATTAAAATTTTGTTAATCATTAAACAGATGAAAACCTTAATATTTCTCCTATTAAAGCCTTATTAACATTTCTCAGATTAAAACCTCGTTAATCATTAATCAGATTAAAACCTCATCAACATTTCTCAGACTACAACCTCGTTAACCGTTAATCAAATTAAAATCTTGGTAACCATTAATCAGACTAAAACCTAATTAACTGTTAATCCGATTAAAAACTTGTTAACTGTTAATCAGATTAAAATCTTGGTAACCATTAATCAGACTAAAACCTCACTAACTGCTAATCAGATTAAAACCTTGTTAACATTTCTCAGACAACAACCTTGTTAACCATTAATCAGATTAAAATCTTGGTAACCGTTAATCAGACTAAAACCCTAAATTGATAATCAGATTAAAACCTCATCAACATTTCTCAGACTACAACCTTGTTAACCGTTAATCAAATTAAAATCTTGGTAACCATTAATCAGACTAAAACCTAATTAACTGTTAATCTGATTAAAATATTGGTAACCGTTAATCAGACTAAAACCTCACTAACTGTTAATCAGATTAAAACCTTGTTAACATTTCTTACACTACAACCTTGTTAACCATTAATCAGACTAAAACTTCATTAACTGTTAATCCGATTAAAACCTTGTTAACTGTTAATCAGATTAAAATCCCGGTAACCGTAAATCAGACTAAAACCTCATTAACTGTTAATTTGATTAAACCTTGTTAACTGTTAATTGTTAACTGTTAACTCCTCATTACCAGACTAATTCATCGTTACCTGCGTATCTGATCTGACTGACTCGTAGAGGACGTCTCTCCCAGTTGGACAGCTGCTCCGTTTTATCCAGCGGCCGTCCCATCAGTTTCTGGACCAGCAAACTCAGTCCTCTCTCCGCTCCATTCTCCCCCACCAGAACTTCTGAGGGTCCAGTCTGAGGATGGACCACCTTACAGCGCTGGATCTGATTCATGAAAGTCATTAAAACTCTCCATTGCAACGTTTCCACACATCTTGGACCAGCAGAGTCAAATCTGGCAGTTTTTAGTTTTACCTTCTTGTGGATGTTGAGAAGGTCGAGCATCCCCACCATCTTTAGCGGCTCCTTGGCTAGCTGAGGCCATGTAGCGAAAAGACACTGGAGATCCCCCGACATCCCGTAACCTGAACATTAAAAAAAAAAAAAAGACATCAAGATCATTTACTGAAACTTTTTAGGGTAACTATTGAAGAGGATGGGATTTTGAGAGCCTTTTTTGCGACATTTCCACTGAGATGAGATGCTACTAGCATGGAAAATGGCAGCTAACCGTAATTAGCCATCAGCAAGGTGAAGAACACCGAAGGTCCATTTATTTATTTTTTTTTTTTTTGGTTCCATTTTTATTTTCCAAATGTCTTTGTCATAAATCTACAACTACTGTATGTGACTTTGCTCTCGTAAATCAGCAACTTTAGTTTTAGTCGCAACTCTTTTTTCATAAATTTGTAACTTATTGTTGTGACAACAGTGAAAAACATGAGAGGACAAAGTTGGTTCTGACCCAGTTTGAGGATGTTGCCGTCGGACAAAAACTTCCTGATGAAGTCGACCAATTCAGGGTGATGACAGAAACCATCGGCGCAGACGTCCAACAGGAAGACATGGTCTGACACGGCGAGCTGGATCAGGGCGACTCGCTGGGTGGAGCCAACGATGCCGAACATGGGCTGCCACTCCATGTCCACGCCCACCACCGCCCCCTCCTGGGGACAAGAACAGGGGACTTTAGCGCCGAAAATTTGAGATGTTTTCCTTCAAGATTAAGAGGGTTTTTTGGTTACTTTACCAGTTTTTATTTTTACCCCTTGTCCTGTCAAGCAGCTAGGTAAGCAGAACAGAAATCTGCTTCCCTTATTGTGCCAGATAGATTTATTTTGCCAAAAGAAGCCTTATAACAGCACATATATACTGTATGTACTGTATATTATTTATAAACTCCTCTTGTAATAACTTTCAATTGTTTTACCCAGGAGGGATGGGGAAGGAGGGATGGGGAGGGGGAAAGAAAAGCGAGAGGAACACACAGAGAAAACAAACAGACTAGCATAACTGAAACAAACAGAAGACAGACTGTTCCTCTACTGAAAAGGTTTCAACACGAGTCTGGTATCTGCACCTGTTAAAGGAGCGACATATGTGCATGTGCATGTGTATGAGAGCGCATGCAAAGTAAGTGTGTGCATGTGAGTCGTTTGCCAGGAAACATACAAAAAGGGTGGCAGGTCACAGCAACACCCTCCCTCTCCCGGAAACCCTGAGCAAGCAAGACAGTGCCACCAACCCAATCCAGAGCACAAACGTCCTGAGGCCAACAAACCATTGGACAACCGGGCATCTGCCCCAGGGGGGACGGCTGAGGGAGGCCGCCAAGCGGCCTACGTGGTGCACCCCCTCCCCTGGACTGGCCAGCCGCCGCCAGCCCCTGGGCCCCCAGGCGCCAGGAGGCAAGCGCGTCCCCCCACCCACCCCCGGGCCAGAGACTGGCCCGCGCTAGAGGCACAAGCCCCCCCCAGCGGGCCTGTGCCCACCCCAGCACCCCCAACACACACCCCAGGAACCCCAAGGCCCCCATGCCCAAGGAAGGTGGCAGCAAGGCACAGGAGCCTCATGGGGGGTCAGCCCTCTTAGTCCAAGGGAGCCCATGCGGCCAGGAGGTGCCACCCCCTCAGTCCAGCACCCCCTGACCAGCACACACACCCATTCCCACACACGCACACACTCACTGTCACTCGCCCACTCCCCCACACAGTCCCACATTCGCACTCTCACACCGAGACCCACGCACTCTCGTACTGGCTCAATCTCGCTCCCACTCGCCCTCACAGTCGCCCACATCCACCCACGCCTCCCTCCACTCACACTCACCCATACCGTCACTCGCTCTCCGACTCACTCACATCCACTCGTGCTCTTCCCCACACACTCATCCACACTCATTCACCCTTAACACTTGGGGCGGCAAAGATGTAGCGGGCATGAACGTGCACCAATGCCCAGCAGCAGCCGTGGAGACCACCGGCATGGACCAACAGCCACACCCCCGCCAACCTGCCCCGGGGCGGCCACGGCCACAGAAGCAGACCACCACCACCAACCCGGAGCGACTGATCAACGGACCACCACAAAGCACTCTGAGAAACCACCTGACACACAAAGCGCTACAGAAATCCGACCCACCACCATCATCACCATCTCCATTCATCACTCTTACTCACTCACTCACTCTCACTCCCTTACTGGCACCTATTCATTCGGCAGTGTCCAGGGATGATGACAACATGACGGGCCCCAGGACACCAGCCAGGCCCTCGGCAGAAGGAGGGCAGCAGGGATGGGGGGGGGGGAGTGTTAGTTGTGTGGTGTGACTGTGTGCAGGTGTGTGTATTTTTATGTTCTTCCAACTTATTTGACAAAAATGAGACATTTTACTCATAAATTTCAGATTTTTGCCAACTATTAATTATGTAATTTCAGGCCTTTTTATCCATAGAAATTTAGGACCTTTTCCATGTACAGTTTAGATTTTTTTTGTGTAAACATCACAGGTTGTTTTTTTTTTTATCTTGTGGAGCGTGTAAATGAAGAGGCAGATTCATTTCAGACGATTTATTACACACTCACAAGCAAAGAACAGTGACTAGTCACATTCAACATCCCTCTGTCTATATCAAGTCACACTTCACAAGATTCCAGGCACTTCCTCATAACAGCAGGACATCTACACCACACTTCATTCAACCCCCTCTCCCACTGTTCTCCCATGTGTATTCATTGTCTCTGTCTAAGGTGTGAAATAACCTGAGGCCCACACTGCCTCCCCCCCCCCCCAGCATCTTAGATAGAACAATAGAATATCAGTCCACACGCTGTTTCGGCTTCCGTCTCCTCCCATATCTGCTGCAACTGGGGTTTACCACCTCCGTGGCGCTGCTGTACCGGTGGGAGGCTGCTGGGAGTGTGTCTGACTGCGGGGGAGCCGTGGAGAGGGGAGGGGGGGGGGGATCACTCTGTCTGTGTGGCTGCTCTGGTGAATCGTTTCCCTGGGGAGCTCTCCGTGGGGGTCTTCCATGCCGAGGGGCCCTAGCCAACAGCACTTGCTCGTCCGCCACAACAAAAGCGGGTTTGAGTCTGTCTATGCCAATCTTTTCCCTCCTACCCCCCAAGTCTAGCAAAAAATGCTTATCCCCTGTTTCCAACACTCTGAACAGTCCATCATAAGGAGGGCGCAACGGAGGGCGGTGGGCGTTGTGTCTGACGAACACGAACTCCGCGCTCTTCAAAGATTTAGGCACGAAAACACGCGGAAAACTGTGGTGGGCAGGGCCCAGCAGCGTGCCTGTGTTTGCGCTACGCTGCAAAAGCTGAGACGGGGAGCTGCCCGGCGCGGGATTATCTGGCAGAAATTCCCTGGGCAGCCGTAGTGGCTGCGCAAAAACGAGTTCTGACAGGGAAGCTTCCAGATCCACTTTCGGCGTGGCGCGCAACCCCAATAAAGCCCACAGCAGCCTGTCTACCCAATTTGCATCCGTCAATGAAACCCTGAGTGCTGCTTTTAGTGATCTATGAAAACGCTCGCATAACCCATTGGCCTGTGGGTTGTACGCAGTTGTGCGGTGAATTGCAACACCCAGGCTGCGGGCCATTGCGAACCAGAGTTCGGAAACAAATTGAGGGCCCCTGTCGGACGTAATATCCGACGGGACTCCAAAACCCGCCACCAATGCTGTTAAAAAAGCACGCACTATGTCTGCGGACGTGGTTGCCGCCAGCGGGATCGCTTCTGGCCAGCACGTGGTGCGGTCCACCATTGTCAGGAGGTGCGTGCACCCCTGTGATGGCGGGAGGGGGCCCACGAGGTCCACGTGAACATGGTCGAACCTCTTAGCCGGAATACGAAACGGCTCCAAGGGAGCCTTCGTGTGTCTGTGTACCTTGGCTCGTTGGCACGCCACGCAGGCTGCAGCCCACTCTTTCACTTGTTTGCGTAGGTTCGGCCACACAAACTTTTCTCCCACCATTTTGACCGACGCGCGCACTCCTGGGTGCGCCAGAGTGTGAACCGACTGAAACACGCGGCGGCGCCACGCGACCGGGACCACCGGACGCGGGCGACCCGTGGAGACCTCACAGATTGGGGGAGGCCGCCATCTTGCAGCACCCTGCTCTCCAGCCTTAACCCTGTTGGTCCAGACTGGAGCGCGCGCACGTCTGCATCGCTAATCTGCTCCGCGGTCATGGCTGCGTAATCCATCCCCACGCAGACCGGGGCCACCACAGCGCGCGAGAGGCAGTCCACCACCACATTCAGTTTACCAGACACATGCTGAATATCGGTAGTAAACTGAGATCGCGGCCAGCTGTGTCTGCTGCCGGCCCGACCATGGTTCTGAAACCTTGGCCATCGCGACTGTTAGCGGCTTGTGGTCCACAAACGCGGTGAAGCTGCGCCCTTCCAGCCAGAACTGGAAGTGGCGTATGGCCAGGTGGACAGCCAGCAACTCTGTCGAACGCGCTGTATTTACGTTTGCTGTCGCGCAAAGTTCTGCTGAAAAAGGCGAGCGGCTGCCAAGCCCCGGCGACGCGCTGCTCCACAACAGCCCCTATGGCCACGTCTGAAGCCTCGGTGGTGAGCGCTATGCGGGCCGCCGGGTCCGGATGCGCCAGCAGTGCGGCGTTTGCCAGGGCTGCTTTAACCTCCGAGAACGCCTGCTCTTGCTCCGGGGTCCATTCGACCCTATCCGCGGGTTTCTGTTTCTTGAGCGCGGCGTACAATGGTTGCATGAGCTGCGCCGCGCGGGGAAGGAAACGGTTATAAAAGTTTACCATTCCCAAAAATTTCTGCAGTGCCCTGCCCATCTGAGGCCGGGGAAAATCCACCACAGCGCGCATTTTGTCGGGCAGTGGGATCGCTCCTTCCAGAGTGACGCGGTGCCCCAAAAAATCAATCTCCGTCACGCCGAACTGGCATTTCGCCGGGTTGATCATTAACCCGTGCTCCTCCAACCTCCGGAAAACTGTCGTGAGGTGGGTTTCGTGTTCGTCTTCGGACGCACTGGCTACCAGGATATCGTCCAGGTAGATGAACACGAACGGGGAGATCGCGCAGCACTGCATCCATCATGCGCTGGAATGTCTGTGCCGCTCCTTTTAACCCAAATGGCATGCGCAGGAACTCGAATAGACCGAACAGAATTATTACCGCTGTTTTGGGTACGTCCTCAGCGCACACTGGGACTTGGTGGTAACCGCGGACCAGGTCTATTTTGGAAAAAATACGTGCTCCGGCAAGGTGAACGGAAAAATCCTGTATGTGGGGAATTGGGTAGCAGTCGTGCACTGTGGCGTTGTTCAACCTGCGGAAATCTCCGCACGGTCGCCACGATCCCTCAGCCTTAGGGACCATGTGTAGCGGGGAAGCCCATGGGCTGTTTGATCGCCTGATGATGCCCAACCTTTCCAGGTTGGCGAACTCCTCGCTCGCTATGGCCAGTTTAGCTGCGTCCAAGCGCCGAGGTCTTGCAAAAACGGGCGGCCTGGTGGTGGTGATAAAGTGCTCCACCCTGTGTTTAGCAATGGTTGCGGAAAACGTCGGGACCGTGAGTGCTGGGAACTGAGTGAGCAGTGTGTGGAACTTACCGCCTGTAGCTGTGACGTTGGCTTGTGCTGTTGGCTGGGTCACTCGAGCTATACAGGGGAGAGAGTCAAAGGACAGTGCATTAACCAGGCGCCTGTTAGCAACATCGACCAGTAAACCATGTGCACACAAAAAAATCAGCCCCCAGTATGTGGTAATTCAGTGCTGCTATGACAAAAGTCCACTCATATGTACGGCCGTGTAGAGATAAGAGCAGAGTCCTCTCACCAAAGGCCTTAATATCCGAGCCGTTTGCTGCCAACATCTCGGGGCCGCTAGGTCCTGCCAGCCGGTCAGCGTAGGTCGGCAGGATGAAGCTCTTCTGGGCTCCGGTGTCCACGAGGAAACGCCTCCCGGAGCGTGCGTCCGTCAAGTAGAGCAGCTTGTTCTCTTCACCGAGGGTCGCAGCTGCTACCGACCCCCGGTCTTGGCGTTTCCCGAGCGCTTGAATTGGCACGGTGGCGCACATCTGCGTGCGTTCTCTCCGAAGCGGCGGTGGTAGAAACAGAGCGTGTCTCTCTGGCGCTCCTTGGCCCCCGCTGCTGCTACCATCGGTGGCTCCTCGCCTCCTCTGGTTGTCTCGCTGGGCTCCGCCGCTGCTGCGTTGACTGTGGTCGCCCTGGTGGTGAGGATGATCCGGTCTGCCTCCTGGGCTAGCGCATGGTAGTCCCGCGCGGCCAGCCACGGCGAATTGGCCAGGGCCGCTCTCGCCGCTGTCGGAAGGTTCCGGAGGAAGAGGTGGGCAAACAAAGTGCCCGTCGTCCGTGCCCATCAATGCCAGCATCTTCTCCATCAGGTCTATGGCCGAACCATCTCCTAACTTGGTCCGCGTCAGGAGCCTCTCTGCTCTCTCACAGTCCGAGAGCGTGTAGCGCTGGATGAGCGCAGCCTTGAGCGTCTCGTATTTGCTGCTGGCTGATCGAGCAGGCTCGCTACCTGTTGAGCTGTGCGGGCATTGAGCGCTGCGACCACATGGTAAAATCTGGTGTCGTCTGCCGTTACTCCCCGGAGGGCGAACTGAGCCTCGGTGAGGTGGAACCACCGGGTTGTGCTGCCAGAAATCCGGTAGCTTGACTGAAACCGCACACGCGTGGCTGGAGGTTCCAGTCCGGGCTGTCTGTGGGATGGCTGCCGCCTCGCTGTAGCTTCCCGACCGGGCTGGCTCCGGGGATCTTGCCTCGTGTTCCATAATACGTCTTGGGTCACCAGTGTGGAGCGTGTAAATGAAGAGGCAGATTCATTTCAGACGATTTATTACACACTCACACTCTCAAACAAAGAACAGCCTGACTAGTCACATTAAACATCCCTCTGTCTATATCAAGTCACACTTCACAAGACTCCAGGCACTTCCTCCTAACAGCAGGACATCTACACCACACTTCATTCAGCCCCCTCTCCCACTGTTCTCCCATGTGTATTCACTGTCTCTGTCTAAGGTGTGAAATAACCTGAGGCTCACAATCTTTTTTTTTTTTTTCTTTTTTTTTTTTTCAAAAAATTCACATAAATTTCACATGTATTTTTCATGTAAATTTCCTATTTTTTGTAAACATTTCACACATTTTGTAAAAATTTCACACGTTTTTCACATTGATTAAAGAAATCTATTAAAATTACAGGGGAAAAGTGTATGAAATTAATGAAAAAAGTGAAATTTATGGGAAAAAATTGTGAAATGTTTGAAAAAAAATGTTTGAAATTTACACAAAAAGTAAAAATTCTCAAAATTTTATACCCCCCCCCCAAAAAAAAAAAATTAAAAAAAAAAAAATCAGGCAATTTTCACACACATTTCATTGTTCCACATAAATTTTAAATATTTTTTTCATTGAAATTCCACATAATTTTTCATGCAAAGTCAATATGTTATATTTTTAACGGAGGTTTCACATTTTTTTTTACTATTATATTAAAAAATTAGAAATATTTCAGAAATAATTTTTCAAATAGGTTTAATTTTTTTCACATAAATTTTAAATATTTTTTCACTGAAATGCCACATATTTTTCACTTAGATTTAATGTTTTGTAATTTTTTAATGTAGATTTTACTTTTTTACATAAAGCAGGAATTTTTGCATACATTTGCCATTTTTCCCTGAGCTAAATTTACCAGTTTTTTCCATCAGTTTCACACATTTTCAAATAGATTTCAGAATTTTCCCACATAACTTCGTTTCACATATTAAAGAAAAAAAATTACATAAATTTTCAGATTAATTTTTTACATATGTTTCACACACCGTTTGCTGCTGAGCTGTGTTTACAAATTGCTTGTGGTTTGTGAAATTAATTGTATTTATTCCTGAATTGTGGAACTCCTGGTAATTTCTGCTTTTTGAGACATTTCTCAGCTTTATGATTAATAAAAATACAAGAAAAAAAATCATCAAAAATACATTTGTGGACTCTTTGTACATTTAAATAGAATAAAAAAAAACCATTTGTGTGTATTTAAAATGTTTTGGCAAATGGATTCATTCATATTTAAATGTAATTGTGAACCCTTGTGTCTACATTTATTAATTTTGACACAACACTGCCTCAATAAATGCTGCTTAACCTCCTCACAGAAATAGAGTAAACCAGAGAACCCACACGTTCCATGTTCTCCTACCTTGAGAATGACGCTCTGACATCTGTGCAGAGCATCGGGTGTGTCGACGAAGTGAACATGGTTTTTGGGCAGAGGAACCTGGTAGAACTTCTGACGGTGAGACTGACACGGTTCCCAGTCTTCAGACTCGGAATCACTGGGACTAACCTGTCTGAGCAGAAATCAGAGCAGGACTCGTTTACTCACCTTATATGGCCGTGTTATGACATCATTTATTCTCCTTATATGGCCGTGTTATGACATCATTAATAGAGTAGTTTACATTCACAAGAACACAACTGGTGAGGCTGTCGTATAAAGACATTTCAAGGGTGCGGTGACATCACTGGATCCCATAGAAGAGCACTTCTCCTTTGCCGAGATAACCCGGGCACATGTATGACGTCTTATATCCAGATGTGGATTAAACAGAACGTTGAACGTCGTTGTAGCGCTCTGAATTATGAAAATTATCAGGATTAAAAAAAAGAAGGGAAAAAAACAGCTTTGCATAAAAGTTAGCATGTTTTTGGACCCTGATAGCGTTCCACACCAGTCTTTAACCCCGATGTCTTGTCTTTTTCCTCATATTTTAGTGACTTTCTTCTTATAAATTGTCAACTTCCTGCTCAAATTTTTGTCATTTTTTCCTCCTAAATTTATGACATTTTCTTCCTGAATTCTCCCCCTCCTTCTTCTGATGTTGCCCGTTTTCCTGCAGAGATGCAGCTGTGTGCGTCAGCGTTTAGACATCAGGCTTCACACTTTTTTTTCCAACCTTTATCTAACCAGGAAGTCCCTTGAGATTGCCATCTCTTTTCCGAGGGAGGCCTGGCCAAAATGGCACACCAGCACACAGAAAAGGACAACAAAAATGGTTCTTACTGCAGATGAGTGGGCAGGCTCTGCTGGGTCTCCCACAGGCTGTAGGGAAGTCTGTTCCTGGGCAGGTTGTATCTCAGGGACCACTGGGAGGCCTTCTCAAGACCTTCATACTTCAACAGGATCATCACCAGCTGCACCTGCAGTTCCATGTCGTCGGCCACCACCACCTTCAGGACGTACAGGAAACACGGAGCAAACATCTGACAGAAGTACAGTGAACACCTAACAGCAGAAGAACCGCTGGAGGGGAACTATCAGCACAGGAACTACTGCAAGAACTACATGCTTTAAAGGTCTATTTATGGGCATTAGCTGAAGGAAAAAGCTCCTTTTTCCCCCCATAAATCTGCAACTTTTTTCATGCATAAATTTGTGATGTTCACCATGAAAATTTGCAACTTTTCCCCCTCATAAGTTGCAACTTTTCCCTGAAAAATTTGCAACATTTTTGTGTATAGTTGCATCTTTTTCCCTCATAACTTGCAACTTTTCCCTGAATAATGTGCAACTTTTTTGTGTAAAGTTGCAACTTTTTCCCCTCATATGCTGCAACTTTCCCCTGAATAATTTCTAACTTTTTAGGTAAAGTTGCAACTTTTCCTCATAGTCTGGTAAATTCTCGACTATTTTTCCCCCATATAGTTTTGCAACTTTTTCCATGAAAATGTGAATTTTTCCCCTTACATGATGAAACTTTCCCTGATAAATGTGCAGCTTTTTTCTTGCATATGCAACTTTTAATTCTTAAATTTGCAATTTTATTTGTGCAAAGCTGGACCTTTTTGCACTCAATTTTCTTCTTGTTTATTTGCAAGTTTCATCTTGTAAGTTCACAACTTTTATTTGCATGAAGCTGAAACTTTTCTGCTCATAATTTTCAACTATTGTGAGGTAAATATTAAACCTTTTCCTCAAATTTGTAGCAATTTTCAAGCTAATTTTTCAAGTAAAGTTAGCAAGATCATTACTTTATAGCCTCCAGAGATGGGGAGCTGATTTTCATTGTAAATTTCTGCATAAATGTTCTAATTTTTTCCTAATTTCTTGTGATTTTTTTCCTGAAAAACATACAAATTTTTACTTGTATGTCTGTGACTTTTAGCTCATAAATTTGCATTTTTTTTTGTGGGGGGGGGCACAAAGTCACAACTTTTCCCTCATGATTCACGACGCTTCCTTGGCAAATTTACAACTTTTTTTTCTAATAAATTTGTGTTTTTTTATTCAAGCATTTTTTTTTCCTAAATTGGTGACCTTTTTCCTTCCAGCAGTTTTCCAGACAATATTCTGGAACAGGACCTAGAAAGTTCCCGAAAAGGGATTTTGGGGCAATAGTTTGTCCCTTTTACATTTTTATTAATTCTAACGTTCAATTGAACTCCTACCTGGACATTGTCACACCAGTTTTCTTCACTCATGGTTTTCTGTTGGGGAAAAAAGTGAAATTAGTCAGTTATTACTAGTTTCCATGATAGTCGGAAGGCTGTTTTTTTTTTAAAAAAAATAAGAGGGGGATGAGGTTTTCAGGTTTTCACAAATCTAGTATGAGGAACAAATGTAAATTAGGTACAGATTTGCAAGAATAAAGGTGCAACAATATGGTAAAAGTTGCAAAATTAAAAATGAAAAAAGTCACAAATTATGATTTAATTATATAGAATAAAAATCTAACCAGCATCCAGATGAATATTGAAAATTTACAAGAAAAAATGTGCACATTCATGCAAAAAAATTAATTTTTTTTAGGAAAAAAAGTTGAAAATTTATGAGAAAAAGGTTGAAAATTTACAGGAAAAAAGTTGCACATTCATGACAAAAAAAATGAAAGTTTACAAGAAAAATATTTGAAAATTTACAAGTTTAACATTCACAGGGGAAAAAGTTGCAAATTTTACAAGAAAAGTTTTAAATTTACAGGGAAAAAGTTGCAATTTTTTCAGAAAAAGCTGGAAATTTAAAAGAAAAAAAAATTTGAAAATTTACAAGAAAAAAGTTTTAAAGACAGAGGGAAAAATTTGCACATTTGAGAAAAAGCTGAAACTTTACAGGGAAAAAAAAATGCAGATTTACAAGAAAAAGCTGAAAAGTTAAGAGAAAATGTCACAAAGTCACAAGAGAAACGTTCCTCTGGGGGGGGGGGGGGGGGAATTTGGGGTCATTTTGTTAACACAACATTCCCCCTAAAAACAAACACCTACTGATTATACCGGATTATACTACAGTGGATTTTAAAGTGTGAACATGTGCCATGTTTTTCTGATGTTAAAAAACTCCAACCATGATAAATCATTTGGAACCTGGTGAAAACAGTCATCAAAAAGTGGAAAAAATATGGGACAACAGAGACATTAAAGAGGACTGGACGTCCCTCTAAAATGGATGAAAACGGGACAAAAACTACTCAGGGTCGCCAAGAGGTGTGCAACACCACCAAAGTAGCTGCTGGAATTTCTGGCTAGCACTGGTTATTTTCTACATGTGACAACAACCTCCTGTGTTTTCTTCTAAAACATCCAGAATGAGCTGAACCCCCCCACCACCACCACCAAAAAAAAAAGCATCAAGTCTCCCCAGAACATGTGGGAAAATGTGTTAAGTTCTGATAAAACCAAAGTTGACATTTTTTTGGCCACAACTGTGTGAAGCATGGTGGTGGAAGCATCATGCTGTCGAGTTGCTTTTCTTCAGCTGGAACTGAGGATTTCCTCAACATAGAGGGAAATGTGAACAGTTCCAAAGAGTATTCGTCAAGGAGTAGCCACATTTTTGCGTGCCCTACCTCTACGAATCTCTTGTACATCAGGTAGCGTAGAGAGTCCAGCCTCCTCTTGTAGGCCACGTTAGGAACCAGACCTGAACCAGAACCATACAGTCAACATAAGTTCTACATCAGATCAACAAAGACCTAGAGGAATATTTCCATTCAGCTCACTTTGGTCGATCCTAAATTTCTCCATCAGCCGCAGGATGTACTTGGAGAGGATCTTGGTCTGAAGGTGGTCTGACCGTTTGGGCAGAGGGAGGCGAGGGAACCGTCTGGACAGACATTCGTACAACTTCATCAGGAGGTGAATTCAAACCTGTGCCACATATTTATAAACACATACTCTATTACATATCCATACCTTCTTACGTTTTCCAGATCGAAGTTGGGCTGACACCACGAGTCCAGCATGGTGACCAGCTGTTGCTCTAGATGACTGTGACCTGACACGAAAGACTCGGCCACCACCACCTTGTCCTGAAGAATCAGCGGTATGCACATCTGTGGGGCCAACAACAGAGATGGAACTTTAGAAACTTGTGCTCCAAACATCTACCACTCTGGTGCTACTGTCACTTCAGTCTAAACTCTACTGTTGCTCCACAGTCCCAATCCTCAAAATTCTACTGCTGCAGCAAAGTCTACCACTCTAGCTCTACCAATGCTCCAAATTATACTGCACCACTCACTACCACGTCTACGGGTCTAGCTCTACCTATGTTCCAAAGTCTACTGTTCCACTACAAAGTCTATGCCTCTACTGTTGCTCTAAAGTCTATGATTCTAACTCTACCACAGCAAAAAGTCTACCACTCATGTTCCACCATCACTCCAATCTACCTTCACCACTTCGACCTCTCTTTCTCTGCTGCAGCTAAGCTACTAACTAAGTCCATACATCTACTGTGACTCAAAAGCCTACGACTCTTGTTCTGTCACTCCAGAGTCTATTGCTCTGACTGTACTGTTTCTACGAAGTCTACCATTGCTCAAGGGTAGGGCTGGGTTCAAAAGATCTATTCTACAATTCAAATCGATTCATGTTTGACTGAGCGGATATCGGTCCACATAATCCGTGGATCAGCCTTTTAACATAATGCTTTTATGTTTGTGAAACAAAATGCCAGAGGTCCTTGGGCCGGCTGAACTCATGCGTGATTGAACAATAATGCAAGAGTTCCCTGCACTGTACACTCACATCTTTACTTCCGTGTTTACATGAACAGAGACATGTGTGACAATGTGTCTTAATTTATCAACAAAAGTCACTGCTAAAAACGATAACAGTTTCTGAATATTTTTCATAAAGAGAGGATAAATTGTTTTTTATTACATGTAGCATTGTGTTGGAACATAAACAAAAGTCGACAATTGATAAACACTTCAAACGGAAAACACAAACGGAGACTGGATGAAACTCGTGAACAGACCAGAGAGGGAGCGAGATGAGAGAGTAAGTAAAACATCATTTAGGGGTTTTTTTTGTTTTGTTTTTAAACATTTTTTAAACAGTTTTTAAACATTTGTGTCATAATAATTCAACCAACATGATGATGTTTTCTTTTACAAACTATGGATACAGTAGTTGACAGGATTTCTAGGTGCAGCCAGGGAATGGAGGGTGTCATGCTTGGTGACCACAGGGTCTCATCTCTGTTGTTTGCAGGTGATGTTGTCCTGTTGGCTTCATCCAGCAATGACCTACAAGTCTTACTGGGACGGTTTGCTACTGAGTGTGAAGCAGCTGGGATGAAAATCAGCACCTCCAAGTCCGAGTCCATGGTCCTCAGCCGGAAAAAGGTGGATTGTCCTCTCCGGGTTGGGGACAGGCTCCTGCCCCAAGTGGAGGAGTTTAAGTATCTTGGGGTCTTATTCACGAGTGAGGGGAGAATGGAGCGAGAGATTGACAGACGGTTCAGAGCAGCATCTGCAGTGATGCAGACGTTGTACTGGTCTGTTGTGGTGAAGAGGGAGCTGAGCTCTAAAGCAAAGCTGTGATTTACCAGTCAATCTACGTTCCTACCCTCGCCTATGGTCACGAGCTTTGGGTAATGACCGAAAGAATGAGATTGCGGATACAAGCGGCTGAAATGAGCTTTCTTCGTAGGATTGCTGGACTCACCCTCAGAGATAGGGTGAGGAGCTCAGTCATCCGGGAGAGGCTCAGAGTAGAACCGCTGCTCCTCCACATTGAAAAAAGCCAGTTGAGGTGGTTTGGGCATCTGATCAGGATGCCTCCTGGATGGCTTCCACTTGAGGTGTTTCGGGCATGTCCCTCTGGGAGGAGACCCTGGGGCAAACCCAGAACTCGCTGGAGAGACTATGTCTCCCAGCTGGTCTGGGAACGCCTTGGTATCCTCTCTGAAGAGCTGGAGCAAGTGGCTGGGGAGAGGGAAGTCTGGGCTTCTCTGCCTGAACTGCTGCCTCCGTGACCCGGACCTCCGGAAAAGCGGTAGAAGATGGATGGATACAGTAGTTAACTGTTGGTTAAGAGCTGTACATAAAAGCAGAATAAAGGTACATTTTATGAGATTACAATATGATGAAAATGTTGGGTGTGTTTTTAGTCAGGACTTCATAGCTTCATGACGGAGACAGCTGCCTTTATGAAACGTTTGTATTGAATGACATTTAATTATGGACTTCTAGCACTTAAGTGACAGATTTGAAGATGATGATAATAATAATAATAACAAAATGAAAATAGCAGAATTAATAAAAGCTGCAGCACAATGAGCTATTTTTTTACTCGATAGAACTAAACTGAAGTGACCAAATCTTCCAGAAAATGAACTGAAACCCTTTTCAAAAATTAAAAGTTAATTTGTAATTAAAATATAAACAACAAAAAATAAAATAAAATATTAAACGCTACTGAGGTGTGGGGATCTAAAAATATTATTAATTTGACATTAAAATCTAGTCTCCTTTTCATCTCCCCTTCAGATCAGTGAAGACTGGGTTTCCACACCAAGGTCCATCCTGCACTCAGACCTTCTGAAGGGAAGAGGTTGTCAGTGGAGGAGCCATCCCTGCTTCATTGTGGATTTCAAAGAAGACCTCAAGTTTTTCAAGGTCTTAGTTTTAAAATTCAAGATTCAAGAAGGTGCTGCCATAATTCTCTCCATAGTCTAACATGCATTCAATGCACTTCATAATGCCTGTAGTGGCCAAGTCTTTTACACTGCGTTCCAAATTATTATGCAAATAGGATATTTGTGTCATAAACATTCAATTTTTTGTTTTTCAATTAAACTTATGCATGGTATTGTGTCTCTGGGTTCTTTGGATCACTGATATCAATCTCAGACACCTGTCATGATTAGTTTGCCAGGTGAGCCCAATTGTAGGAAAACTACTTAAGAAGGATGTGCCACATTATTAAGCGTGCCATAGGTTTCAAACAATATGGGAAAGAAAAAGGATCTCTCTGCTGCCGAAAAGTGTCGAATACTGCAATGCCTTGGACAAGGTATGGAAACATCAGATATTTCAGGAAAACTTAAGCGTGATCATCGTACTGTGAAGAAATTTGTGGCTGATTCAGAGCACAGATGGGTTTGTGCAGATAAAGGCATAACGAGGAAGGTTTCTGCCAGACAAATTCCTCAGATTAAGAGAGCAGCTGCTAAAATGTCATTACAAAGCAGCAAACAGGTATTTGAAGCTGCTGGTGCCTCTGTAGACCCACAACAAACCTCAAGGTGTAGGATCCTCCAGAGGCTTGCAGTTGTACATAAACCTACTATTCGGCCACCCCTAACCAATGCTCACAAACAGAAACGGTTGCAGTGGACCCAGAAATACATGAAGACTAATTTTCAAACAGTCTTGTTTAATGATGAGTGCCATGTAACCCTGGATGGTCCAGATGGATGGAGTGGTGAATGGCCACCATGTCCCAACAAGGCTGCAACATCAGCAAGGAGGTGACAGAGTCATGTTTTGGGCCGGAATCATGGGGAAATTGCTGGTAGGTCCCTTTAGGGTCCCTGGAGATGTGAAAATGACCTCGGCAAAGTATACAGAGTTTCTGACTGACCACTTTCTTCCATGGAACAAAAAGAAGAACCATGTCTTCCGTAGCAAAATTATCTTCATGCATGACAATGCACCATCTCATGCTGCAAAGAATACCTCTGTGTCATGGGCTGCTATGGGCCTAAAAGAAGAGAAAGTCATGGTGTGGCCCCCATCCTCCCCTGACCTCAACCCTATTGAGAACCACTGGAGCATCCTCAAGCAAGAGATCTATAAGGGTGGGAGGTAGTTCACATCAAAACAGCAGCTGGAGGAGGCTATTCTGACATCTTGCAAAGAAATTCAAGCAGAAACTCTCCAAAAACTCACAAGTTCAATGGATGCAAGAATTGTGAAGGTTATGTCAAAGGAGGAGTGGTGGCCCAGTTGGCAGAGCATCCGCCCCACAAAGGGGAGGCCGGGGTTCAAATTCCTGCCGGGCCAAGGTAAAAAGAAAATAGTACTTTCCGCCTTCTAGCTTGGTGCTCAGCATAACAGAATGGGAAAAGCAAAGTTAACACATAGCGCTACCAGAGGACTGACACGCCCCCCCCCCCCCCCCACTGTAGCTTTCACTACTTACAGTAGCTGTGTGGCCTAGGGTCATGAAACGGGGATAGGCACCGCCCTACGCCATTGGCATAGGAATAACTTAAAACTAACTAATATCAAAGAAGGGGTGCTATGTTAACATGGAACTTGGCCCGTTAAGATGTTTTGGATTGAAATAGCTTTTGATTTTAGTAAATATGACCTCCTAATACCGCAAATTCAACAAATGATCATTTTCAGTTCTTGACAACCAATAAAATGCTTTGAAACTCTGTTGTGCATATTTATTTGGAAAAGTGCATTTTGAGTTTTTTTATTTTTGCAAAAAAATAGTTATTTGGAGGTTTGTTCAATAAAATTTGAATTATGCTCTAATGGTTGATGACTTAAATTATACTGACCGTTATTTGCATCGACTATTTAGAAAAATCAGAAACAAATATCATTTGCATAATAAATAAAAAAGATAAATACACTGCATTCCAAATTAAGTTCTCAGCAAGAATACAATGTTGGTCATTTGACAGTTTTAGTAAGCATTTAATTTTAAATAAATCACTGTTTAACAGGAAATTTTTGGCAATCCTGTGCTTTTCTTGTGGTGTTACATAGAAAAACATCACTGTAAACGATGGAAAAAGGAGCTACTTTAAAATGTGTACTTCCACACAACTTCCAGTGCAAAAAAAGCACTAAAAATGTCAACTTTTATCACAACTTTTTGGAAAAGCTCCCACAAATTCAGGCTTTTTGGACCACAATTGTCACAAAAACAGCTGTGAAATCCTGGAGGGACTGAAATACAGTGAGATTATGTCTACATGCTCCATGCATGAATTTGTTTACCGACTCTGGATTGTTGACTTGACACTACACACCCTTTGCACTAAAGAAAGCACTTGTTAGCATTTTGTGAAATCATGTTAAATAATAAAAAGTGCATTATTGTAACTGATTTTGGGTCAATTCTTTATGTGATAATTTATGTATTAAAGTTGAAGTATTCCTGCTACAATTTGCAGCATTAGGTGCAACTGCTCACTTCCGGCTTCGAGACAGAGCAGACGCCTTTTCTAATCCTCTTTTCCCTTCTGATCCCAGCTTGCAATGTTGCGTTTTTGTCTGTGTTTAGTCGCTCTTCTTCTGCTGAATCTTAATCTAAACGGAAATTATGGATTTGGTAGCGGCTTAAACATGCTATTGTCACTATTTTTTCAACAAGAATCGGGCCAAGGGGGAGCCCAAGAATTGGAACCTGCTGAGTGTATGATTCGACTGGAGATGCAGAAGCCATCTATTGGCTACGACACAGGATTCTATTTTTGGCTCTGGAGTTTCCTGGTGTTTGTTTCAAAATTGAGGAAGGTGGAGAGCTGTTCAAATGCGGATCCAGGCAAGCTCCTTCACCAATTCGACCAGTTGGGGAGGGCACGAGGCGGCATGGTGAACTGAATGGAGATTCAGATGGTGGAATACATCTTGAAGTCGCCAGTGCTCTTCAGAGTATGTTAATGTTTAAGCCTGCACATGGAAATTCTGAAGCACAGAATTGCTCGGGTGAGGAAATTCTATTCTCTGAGTGCACTGTGCAGATTTGACCTTCTTTGGTGCCCGGTATTTACATTCCTCCTGATGAAGATAAGCGGTAGGAGCGGCTCTTAACCCAAACAATCGACAGACAGCTGCTGTTTTCAGTGGATGAACTTCTCAGGGACAGTCCATGTGCCTTCATTTGCAAGCGAAGAGACAGACTCCGGACTTGTTTATAAGTCACATGACTTTAACATCTATCTACTGCCTGGAGGCGCCCTCTGCTGTTCACTAGCAACTGTCACACCTACACTACACAAATGCACACAACATTACACGAACTGACACATATATACTGACTCATATATACACTGCCTCTCTCAACTCTTGTTTGTGTGATCTATATTGTCTGCTAATTGTGCATAGCCACCGGAGTGGTGGCTCAGTTGGTAGAGCACCCGCCCCACACCCGGGAGGCAGGGGTTCAAATCCCGGCCGGGTCATGCCGAAGACCATATAAAAGTGGAACTTCCTGCCATCCAGCTTGGTGCTCAGCAATAATGGAATGGAGGAGGGAAATCTGTGGCGGCGCCTTGCATGGCAGCGGCCCTCTGATTCTGCACTGGGGTGTGTGTGATTAACACAGTAGATAGGTAAAGCACAGTCTCGTTCTACTGTACATGATTGGTTGTACGGTTGAATGACAATAAGGGTGATTTAATTTTTTTTTTTTTTTTTTTAGAGGGTTTTTTTCCTATGTAGTCAAAATTTGGCTCATTGAGCTTTATATGAGCTTATACGAGCGTTATTCTGATTAACTATGTTTTTTTCTCTCTCCTATTGTGTTTTCCTCCCCCTCCCTTCCCCTCTTTACTTCCACTGTATGACAGGCGCCTTGCATGGCGCCGCGTCATTGGATGCGCCTAACGTGCGCGTCCAATGTCAAGTCAAATTTCTCGTATGTTTACTTGTAAACATACTTGGCAATAAAGCTGATTCTGATTAGGTCTCTAAGATTTTTTTTTTAACCTAGCACATAAAATAGCTGTTAAAGTGGTCATTTCCCTGACTGAATCGGGATTGAATCGAATTGGATCAATTCTGGAAACTGGTGATGATTCCCAGCCCTACTCAAGATTCTGCTGCTCTTGGTCTACATCACTTCAAACTTTACTGGTTTTGCTATCCCTCCATTGCAAAGTCAACCACTAATGTCCTACTCTCGCTGCAAGGCGTACTGCTCTACTTCTGTTGTTCCAAAGTCTATATCTCTACATCTACAGCTTCAAAGACTCTAGTTTTAACATAGATTCAAAGTCTACTGCTCTTGCTTTACTATAACTCCAAAGTCTACTACTTTTGTGTATACTAGGTGGCATGTGAACATGCAGCGGCCTCCCTTCAATCTTCGTGTTTCGTGCCGTTTAGTGTTGTTTAAACTACCCCTAAGGGTATATTCATGTGTTTAATGTAAACATATGATGCTGCACACAAGCTACAGTCCCCACAGCCTTCTGGAGATAAGGAATATGACCAAACATTACATCTTGAACCAGAGTGTTACAGAGGAACTCTGTGGCCTAGGACTTGTCCACCAGAACCCCACACCCCTGGACTCGACCGCTGTGTCTCATTTCAAATGGAGACGCTGTAGATGTTGTGAGAGGAGACGAAAGTGAGGTAGGTGAGGAGGAATCAGAGCTAAGCTAGCCGCTAGCCCACACAGACTTCTGATTCCATCCCTCATTCTGGCCAATGTATGCTCACTAGACAACAAAATACACCACATACAGCTCCAGACATCTACGCAACGTGATGCGCGGAACTGCTGTGTTTATCTCTAAGGAAATGTGGTGAAATGACAATATACCGGACTCTGCTATTCAGTTAGCAGGGCTAACATGCTATTGCGCCGATTGGTTGTTAATGGAAGGAAGGAAGACCCACGGGGCAGACGTGTGTGGTTACATCAGTGATGCTTGGTGCCAAGATGCAACTGTTGTACACAAACACTGATCTCCATTGGTGGAGTTTATGATCATCAAGTGCCGACCCTTCTACTTACCGAGAGAAATTAACATCTATCCTGTTAGTCGCCATGTATGTCCCACCCACCACCATTGGCGAGAGGAATAAAGCACTAAATTAACTATCAGGCCATTCAATAAATAAGATAAGCCTTTATTAGTCCCACAATGGGAAAATTCCAGGACTGCAACAGCACAGGGATAGCAACACTCAGAGCAACAATCAAGAAGACAAGAAAAACAAGAGCAGTGAATATACATACAGTATGTACATGTAAATATATAAACACAGTGCGGAGCATTGTAGCTAGATGGAATAATATATAAATATACATACACACAGTGCGGAGCATTGTAGCTAGATGGAATAAACAGCATAACCGTCTACTTAGTTATCCTACATAGTATGAATATGTACCCATACATATTGTCACCCTCCGTAGCGACTGATATTGTCCTAGTTGTATACTGGAGGGGACCATTGTGTAAGTCTATTGCATCTTTTGCATTCAATACTATTAGGTTGTCACATTTTTTTGCCATCTCTGCGAGCAGCCCTGCTTAGGTTATACAGTCTGACAGCCATAGGTAGGAAGGACCTGCGAAACCTCTCGGTTGCGCACCTAGGATGATGTAGTCTGCTGCTAAATGAGCTCCTCAGTGCGTTCAGTATGTCCTGCATAGGGTGGGACTCGGACTCCAGCAGAGATGACAGTTTAGCCACCATCCTTCTCTCTCCTATCTCCTCCACTGGGTCAAGACGCTGCCCCAGGACAGAGCTAGCTTTCTTGATCAGTTTGTTCAGTCTCTTCCTATCGGTTGCTGTAATGCCACTGCCCCAGCAGACCACTCCAAAAGTGATGGCTGATGCCACCACCGTGTCGTAGAATGTCTTCAATCAATGATTGATTGATATTAGGCCATCAGTGAGACACAAACAGCACATCCAGACGGATCCTTCATCACAGCAGGAGACTTCAACCATGCAGACTTAAAGGCCCTCCTACCAAAACTACACCAACATGTGGACTTTCCAACAAGAGGAGACAGCTTGCTGGACCTGGTGTACACAACTCACAAGAGAGCATACAGAGCTTCACCCCTCCCCCACCTGGATCTCTCTGATCACACCACCCTCTTGCTAAGGCCTGCATACAAACCCAGAGTGAAAGCAATCAGACTAACAAAAAAGTAGGTATGTGTGTGTCCAGAAGGGGTCTCCGAAGCTCTGAAAGACTGTTTCAGCACTACAGACTGGGACACTTTCAAGCATGCAGCCATTCACAATGGACACACAAACCTAGAGGAGTACACTGAGGTTGTTGTAGCATACATAGCTAAATGCCTTGATGATGTCACTACAAAACCATCACTGTTCATGCTAACCAAAAGACATGGATAACAGCAGAGGTCCACAGGCTCAAGAAGGCTCAGGATGCAGCCTTCAGGGCCAGTGACACTGCAGGACTAACAACAGCTAGGGCCAACCTCTCCCGTGGCATCAAGGAGGCAAAATGCCAGTACAGCAAGAAAATATCTGGACACTTCAGCAACACCAGAGATGCACATTCCCTCTGGCGTGGCATACAGACCCTCACCAACTACGAACCTCCACCTCAGACCTGTGCGAGTGACATCACACTGCTTAACAACTTAAATGACTTTTTTGGTCACTTTGAAACACAAAACAGCACATCAGCACAGAAGACCACTCCTCCCCCTGACGAGCAGGCTATAAGTCTTGATCCAGCTAGCGTGAAGAAGACCCTGTCTAGGATAAACCCATGCAAGGCAGCTGGACCGGACAACATACCAGGTCACATTCTGAAGGACTATGTGGAGGAGCTCAAGAATATCCTGGCCGACATCTTCAACATCTCCGTGAGTCAAGCTGTTGTCCTCACGTGTTTCAAAACTGCCACCATAATACCAGTCTCAAAGAAGCCCGTCCCATCAAGCTATGATTATGGCCCATGATTACCGGGTCGTAGCACTGACTCCCATCATAATGAAGTGCTTAGGGTGGCTGGTCATGCAGAACATCAACTCCATAATCCCTCCCTCCCACAACCCATCTCAGTTTACATACAGATCAAACAGATCCACAGAAGATACCATTGCTGCTGCTCTCCATCCAGCCCTCACCCACCTGGACTCAAAGAACTCCTACGTGCGAATGCTGTTCTTGCACTTCAGTTCAGCATTCAACATAATCATCTCCCAGCACCCAATACAAAAACTCAGACACATGGGACTCAAAACCCCTCTCTGTAACTGGGCGCTGGACTTTCTCACAGGAAGGCCACAGAATATGCAGGTTGGCAGCAACACCTCCAAGACCATCACATTGAGCACAGGGGCCCCACAAGGGTGCGTGCTCAGCCCGCTGCTCTTCACCCTGCTGACCCATGACTGCGTACCAGCCTACAACACCAACCACATCATCAAGTTTGCGGACGATACAGCAGTGGTGGGCCTCATCACCAACAATGAAGAGGCCAACTGCAGAAATGAGTTGAGCCAACTGGTCCAGTGGTGTAAAGACAAGTAGTTGCCTGAGCCCAAATCCCAAGTATCTAGATCAGTACACCCATCTCTGATAAACTCAGACAAAGGCTACAAACGTCTCACCTCCTCCATGTCTAGTTCATTCTGGAAGTTCAGCTTCATGGCCAGAGCTGCAGCCTGTAGAAAACAATGTTTATTTCAAGACTCATTTAAGAATTTCAAGTGTTTCAGATACAGAACCAACTCCAACATCAGACACTCACCTCTTTGTAGCAGTTGAGATACTGCAGAGACTCGATGTGCTTTCGAAGAACCGCCAGGTCACACGAACTGAGCTGGTAGATTTCTATGAGGTGGTCCATGAGGTTGGGCTGAGCATCTGATACTAGACTGAGGGCTCGTCGCTGGAAAGAACCTATTTGGTGTTTGGGTAATGAGCTCAAATTTACCTACAGGAGACAAAGACATAAACTGACTTTATTCTTTCTTTAAAAGTGCGCGAAAAGATCAATTTTATTTTGTGCAGGGTACCTGAGGATGTTCTTTTAACCACGTGTGGAAGTCATGGAGGACCCAGTAGCCGATGGTGCTGCTCCGACCTTTCTGCTTACCTGGACAGCTCTCCAGGATCATTAGTAGGTCCTCCAGAGGCTCTGACAGCTTTGAAAATCTCTGAAGGGCAACGAAATGGAACTGGGGAAGGACATGGGGACGGAAACTTTGTTAGGGTCCACCATTGTCTCAGCACCTCTCAATAAATGACCGGTTTTGATTTAGCTCTGGTGGCAAGAACTGGAGCTCAGTAGAATGATGCCACCCGCCTCTTTCATTGACAGTGAGCATTTCCCAATTAATTCGATTCACCCAACCAGACATCCAGGTTCCCAGCTGGTTCATTAGCCTACAGTTAATTATATCTTACAATATTATGGCTTATTACCTCCACCAAGGAGGTTATGTTTTTACCGGGGTTTGTTTGTCTGTTACCAACATAACTCAAAAAGTTATGAACGGATTTGGATGAAATTTTCAGGAAAGGTGTGTAATGGTACGTGGAACAGATGATTACATTTTGGTGATGATCTGAGAGTGGATACCTCCACCAAGGGCTTTGTTTGTATTTGTGCAGCAGGATTACACAAAATCTACTGGATGGATTTCGATTAAATTTTCACCAGAGGTGGTTCTTGGGCTAGAGAGGAACCCATTATATTTTGGTGATGATCTGAGAATGCATACCTCAGCCAAGGCTCTTATCTTCTCACAGTGTGTTAGCAACACTACTCCAAAACTGACGGACAGACTTTGATACAATTTTCACCACAAGTGGCTATAGGCCTATACACAAACCCATTACAATTTGGAGGCGATCCATGAGAAACGGAAGGAGCCTTGGCGGAGGTATGCGCTCTATGAGTGCTTTTCTAGTTTTGCTATATTTTGACCATGACAGCCCAGGAATCAGTCGCTTAAGCGAGAGACTGCAGTTTTTGTGGCTATTTTCTATACATTTTGTCCACCCCATCAAACATCTCCAGTGGTGTGAAAAAGTGTTTGCCCCCTTCCTGATTTCTCATTTCTTTGTACGTTTGTCACACGTAAATGTTTCAGATCAAACAAATTTAAATATTAGACAACAATAACTCAAGTAAACACAAAATGCAGTTTTTAAATTAAGGTGTTTATTATTAAGGGAAAAAAAAATTCCAAACCTACATGGCCCTGTGTGAAAAAGTGATTGCCCCCTAAACCTAATAACTGGTTGGGCCACCCTTAGCAGAAGCGACTGCAATCAAGTGTTTGTGATAACTGGCAATGAGTCTTTTACAGCGCTGTGGAGGAATTTTGACCCACTCATCTTTGTCGAATTGTTGTAATTCAGCCACATTGGAGGGTTTTCCAGCATGAACTGTCTTTTTAAGGTCATGCCACAGCATCTCAATTTGATTCAGGTCAGGACTTTGGCTAGGCCACTCCAAAGTCTTCATTTCATTTTTCTTAAGCCATTCAGAGGTGGACTTGCTGGTGTGTTTTGGATCACTGTCCTGCTGCAGAACCCAAGTGCGCTTCAGCTTGAGGTCACGAACAGATGGCTGGACATTCTCCTTCAGGATTTTTAAGTAGACAGCAGAAATCATGCTTCCATTTACCACAGCAAGTCTTCCAGGTCCTGAAGCAGCAAAACAGCCCCAGACAATCACACTACCACCACCATATTTTACTGTTGGTATGATGTTCCTTTTCTGAAATGCTGTTACTTTTACGCTGGATATAATGGGACACACACCTTCCAAAAAGTTCAACTTTTTCCTTGTCAGTCAGAGTATTTTCCCAAAAGTCTTGAGGATCATCAAAATGTTTTCTGGCAAAACTGAGACGAGTCTTTATGTTCTTTTTGCTCAACGGTGGTTTTCATCTTGATACTGTGCCATGCAGGCCACTTTTGCCCAGTCTCTTTCTCATGGTGGAGTCGTGAACACTGACCTTAAGGCTGCGTGTCCACCAAATGTGTTTTTTTCAGCTCTGGGCGGCTATTTTCCATTCATTCTCTATGTAGTTCAGTGTTTACAGCGCTGAGCACCCACGGCGATGAAACGTTCTCAGCAGTGGCCGTTTTTTGTTGCAGCACTCAGAGCGCTCAGAGTTGAAAAATGTTCAATTTTTCAGAGACTGCAGCTGAGCTCGTCAATGTCAGACCTTAAGCAGCCAATCAGAACTGCTGCGTGGGTGGGACATAGGACACCAGTACTAGTCTGTACTCAGACTCCTGCTTTCCGTGTCATATTTTACATCCAGAGCTGCTAGAAAACGTTTCCTGTTCATTGTTATTTAGAGACTGCTATTAAAAAATCTGTAGAAAGTCTGACAATAGGAAAAGCGGGAGTGATGAGCTGAGAGTGACAAGCTGTTGCAGGGATACAGGGCACAGATGTTTTTCCCCCAGAGTGCAGCATGCAAACGCTGGGAGAAAAAAAAAAAAAAAAAAAAAAAAAAAAAGCTCAGGGCGGTCCGACAACAAAAAAACATTTGGTGGACATGCAGCCTAACTGAGGCAAGTGAGGCCTGCAGTTTGATGGATGTTGTTGTGGGGTCTTTTGTGAAATCTTGTATGAGTTGTTGCTGCGCTCTTGGGGTAATTTTGGTCAGCCAGCCACTCCTGGGAAGGTTCACCACTGTTCCATGTTTTTGCCATTTGTGGATAATGGCTCTCACTGTGGTTCGCCAGAGTCCCAAAGCTTTAGAAATGGCTTGAAAATTGAACTCAGCTTTCCAAAGATGTGATAAACCACAGTTAATTTATGTTTTAACAGGGGGACAATCACTTTTTCACACAGGGCCATGTAGATTTG
Source organism: Pholidichthys leucotaenia (assembly GCA_020510985.1). Taxonomy (NCBI): domain Eukaryota; kingdom Metazoa; phylum Chordata; class Actinopteri; order Cichliformes; family Pholidichthyidae; genus Pholidichthys; species Pholidichthys leucotaenia. The sequence goes on from CM035850.1 coordinate 7,458,982, forward strand.
GAATTTTTTTACCCTTAATAATAAACACCTTCAATTAAAAACTGCATTTTGTGTTTACTTGTTTTATCTTTGTCTAATATTTAAATTTGTTTGATGATCTGAAACATTCCAAGTGTGACAAACATACAAAAAAATGGGAACTCAGGAAGGGGGCAAACACTTTTTCACACCACTGTATGTTTCCAGCTGGTTGATTAATCCACAGTTGATCAGTCCCTCCAGGATTTCCTGATGTTGTGATCGCACTAATTCACGCAAAATCAGTGATGCACCATATCTTCTGTGCGACCTTGCAACTTTGTCCACTCACCACAACTTTCCCGCAATTTTGGCCAATCCTTGTCAACTTTCACCAATTTCGCCCATCAAATTTGTCCCAGAGTAGCGCGCAAACAGTCAGACTAACCAGTGAAATGTGTTGCTGCACCGTGCTCACTTCTGTGTTTACAGTGAGTATTAATGGAACACATCAGCAAAAAACAGTGTGATTTAAAAAAAAAAAAAAAAAAAAACCAAACAAACACCCACAAGTTTTCCCACACCATCCCGTTCTCCGTCTCCCTCAGCCTGTCGGTGGACATCTTCGTCCTGAACGCATATACAAAGTGCCTGGTTTGTGTTGATAAAAAAGTCCACCTGGCTGAAAACCACCCCGTTGCGGGAGCATGTGGAAGGAGATGCCGTGAACTCACAAACAAAACGAGTAAATCTAACACTACAGCCAGTGTCTGAACATTTTGTACATCTTTAAGAGGTAAAATTGTATCTGTAAAATGGGATGACGGGGTTTTTGCATTTGCACTCAAAAACTGTGCACTAGAGCTTGCACTAGTTCTGGCGAACCTATTCCAGATTTCTCTTGAAACCAAGACAGTCCCTTCAGGCTGTAAAACTGCCAATGTGATTGCTGTACCCAAGAAGGGTAACAAGCAAGACCCATCTAACTACAGATCTATATCCCTACTGCCCATAATTCCCAAGGTCATGGAAAGCATTATCTGTGACCACATATACAAACATCTTAACAAGCCCCAGCTTCTCTGCGACACCCAGCATGGATTTCGAGAGAAGAGATCTACAGTACAGTGGACATGCTCTCATATATAACTCAGTGGTGCAGTAATGCTCTTGACTCCCAAGAGGAAATCTGAGTCATTGCCTGAGACATCAAAAAGGCTTTTGATTGAGTATGGCATCACAGACTGATCACAAAGCTGACTGCATTTGGCATTCAAGGTGACTTACTTGACTGGATATCATCCTTCTTAACTGACAGACCACAATCTGTGGTCTTGGACGGGTTCACATCTTCCCCGTTACCCTTGACTGCTGGAGTGCCCCAAGGAAGTGTCATGGGCCCATTGCTCTTCTACATCTACATTGATAACTTGACATCTCAACTGGAGAATGATCTTCATCTATTTGCAGATGACTCAATACTTCATATTGTTATAAAAAAAAAAAATCCAGGCCTCCAAGACATCTGTGCCAAGAGTCTTCAGCGTGACTTGGACACAAGTGAAAGGTGGGCCTCTGACTGGTGCATCACATTTAATGCAATTAAGACTGAGGAAAGGATCATCAGCAGGAAGCATGTCAAAAATCCTCCTCCTCTTCACTTCATGAACAACAAACGCACTCCATTACACATTTCTCTCCTTGCTGTCATCATCACCAATACTCTGTCCTGGACTCTTTACATCATAGGACTAGCCAAGAAGACTGCTAAGAGATTGTACATCCTGGGACATACCAAGAACCTGCTTCCTCTCAATGCCCGTACGACCAGATACATGCCCTACATTCGACCTCTCATGGAGTATGCCCCTCCAAGACAGACAGACAGACTTTATTGATACCAAAATGGGAAATTACAGTGTAACAGCAGCATGACAGAGAACCAAACAACAGAAACACACGCATGACAGACAAAGGGATTACCCATGGAAATTAAAACTAACACGACTATAAAACATCGCTTAATATAGGATGACCCGTATAAACACATGAATCATCCCATTGCACAATGAAGGACTATCAGGAGCATAGTGAAATGTGAGGTGCCAGTTAAGACTGTAAGGTGCAGTGTGGCAGCATTGTTATGACCATAATACAACATCACAGTGAGTTATTGTACAGTGAAATGGCATGCAGCAAGAAAGATTTCCTGTACCTGGCTGTTCGACAGTGAAGCTGTAGCAGTCTACTACAGAAAGTGCTTTGCTGTCTGTCCAGTGTGTGGTGGAGGGGGTGATCAGGATTGTCCATGACTGATCGCAGTTTATTTAGTGTCCTCTCCACCACTGTCTCAAAGGTCTCCGGTCTGAGACCAATTACAGAGCCAGCCCCTCTTGATAAACTTGTCAAGACTGTTGGTGTCTCTGGCCCTGACACTGCTACCCCAACAGACAGCAGCAAAGAAGATGGCACTGGCGACAACAGTTTGATAGAAAAGCTCCAGCATCCTGCTACACACGAAGGATCTCAGTTTCCTCAGGAAGTAGAGTCTGCTCATCCTCTTCTTGTGCGCAGCATCGGTGTTGGTTCTCCAGTCCAACCCACTGCTGATCCTGACACCCACATATTTGTAGTCTTCAACCACCCCCATATCCTCCCCCCTAATCTGCAGTGGCTGAGAAGGCATCTTCCTCCTCCTGAAGTCAATAACCATCTCTCTGGTCTTGCTGACATTCAACCTCAGGTGATTCTGTTCTGTCCACTCCACAAATCTGTCTACCAGTGCCCTGTACTCCCCCTCTTCTCCTCCTCCTATACACCCTACAACAGCTGAATCGTCAGAAAATTTCTGCAGGTGGCATGACTCTGTGTTGTACTGAAAGTCAGTGGTGTATAAAGTAAAGAGAAAAGGAGAGAGCACAGTCCCCTGTGGAGCTCCCGTATCACTAGCCACCACTCCAGACAAGACACTGCCCAGCCGGACAAACTGTGGCCTGCCTGTCAGGAAGTCAGTAATCCAGGAGATCACAGAGCTGTCGACCCCCATCACCTGCAGCTTCTCACCCAGCAACAGTGGCTGAAGGCACTGGAGAAATCAAAAAAAGTGATTCTCACAGTCTCTCCTCCACCATCCAGGCGCAGATAGGCTCATTGCAGCAGACAGATGACAGCATCTTCAACTCCTAAATGGGGCTGATATGCCAAATGCAGAGGGTCCAGCCACGTCTTCACCTGTGGCCTCAGGTGGGCTAAGACCAGTCTCTTCAGGACCTTCATCACATGGGATGTTAGGGCAACTGGTTAATAGTCGTTCAGGTCCGATGGAGATGACTTCTTGGGGACAGGAACCAGGCAGGATGTCTTCCACAGCACCGGTACTCTCTCCAGACTCAAGCTCAGGTTGTACAGGTGTTTCAGTACCGGAGCTAGCTGGTTGGCACAGGTCCTCAGGGTCCTGGCGGAGATGCCATCAGGGCCCGCCATCTTCCGCTAACGGAGTCTCTCCAGCTGTTTCTTCACCTGGTCTGTAGTCACCATGAAGCAAGAGAGGGGTCTGGTGCCCCCGAGGAGGAGGAGGAGGAGGGGGGAGATGGAGAAAGGTTCTGCACAAGAGGGTGGGTGGGGAGGGGTGTGTCGGGGTCTGGTTGTGTTGCTGGGGTGACAGACTGTGAGTTGAACCTATTAAAAAAACAGATTCAGTTCCTCAGCTCTCTCCTGGCTCCCAGATTGCTGTCCAACTTTCCCATTGCACCCAGTTATTTGTTTCATTTCCTCCCACACATCCTTAGCATTGTTTTGCCTGAGTTTGTCTTCCAACTTCCTCCTATAATTGTCCTTGCACCTCCTGGAGTCAAACAGGAACCACAACACCAAGTCTCTTAGACAGGCTGCAAAAAAGCCCTTAGTCTACTCAAAATCGATGATCCTTACAAGGCAGGAATTTACCCATTAGAGTACAGGAGAAAGGTGGCATCTTTGTACATTTTCCCGCCATTTCTTTCTTCAACCATCAATTGAGCTGACAAATATCTTGCCTGCTGGAGCTTCTAGCATGCGGGTAACAAGATCCTCTACAAGCTGTCCCCTATATACTGTAACTGGTCCAAAGTCCAACACTAGTCTCCACCCATCTTCCTGCATCACTAGGACAAGTCGGCTATGGAACTCTCTTCCAGCATCTGTCTTTCCTGTTGCTCCAAATATAGACTCATTCAAGTCATCTGTAAATGCATTTTTGGTTGATCAATTATAAACTTTTGTTAGCTGTCAATTTTTTTTTCCCACAATATCTTTATTGAACCTTTTTTTTTTTTTTTTTTTAACAAACATGATACAAACAATCAAACACTAACACTAAAGTACTACAAAAAAAAAAAAAATGCACTAAAAACACCAACAACCACCAACAAAATCAAGTCTTCAACAATGCTCCTCTGTTTAGTCTAGACAATCCAATACATAAGTATACATATTATGTTCACCAGTTTGGAATTTACAAGGTCCACACACATCATTCACCTTCTTCTTCAAGAGTTATGTTTAAATTTTTTACATAATCAATAAAAGGTCTCCATATATTCTCAAACACAATTTCCTTTGATTTTAGTATATATGTTATTCTTTCTAATGGAAGGTTTGTTAACATCTGTCTTAACCACTGAGTCACATCTGGTCTATGAGTCTTTTTCCATAATAGTGCAATACATTTTTTGGCATTAAGCAAACTGAGGTCTATGAATGTTCTTTCACTTTTATTAAAATTATGCTTTTCTGGGTACAGACCCAACAAAAACAGTTTAGGATTCAATATGATTTGTTTTGAGATTATTTTTTCAATTGTTACCCTCACCTCTTCCCAAAACATTCTTATTAATCTACATTCCCATAAACAATGAAATAGGGTTCCTTTACTTTCCATGCATTTTGTGCATGTATCTGGTATATTTTTGTTATATCTATTTAACTCCTCCGGTGTAACATACATCCGCATTAACCATTTGAAATGTATCAATTTAAGGCGTGCATTTATTGATTTGGTTTGAGCTTCTGTACAAGCCAATTCCCATTGTTCCTCTGAAATTTCAATTTGCAGATCTTCTTTCCAGTAGTTTAATCTTTTCAGTGAATTTTCACTTGAAGATAGTGTCAGTGAGTTATAAAACTCTGAAATAATACCCTTTCTTTTACTATCTTTCATCATCATTTTTTCCAAGGATGAATAAATAGGTCGAGTGAGAGCTTTATTTTGATTTGATCGAATAAAGTTTCTAAGTTGAAGATATTTAAAAAAATGTGTTCTATTGAGATTAAATTTGATCCTCAGCTCTTCAAAAGACATTATGTTGTCTGCACATGGCAAATATAAATCCTGAATCTTTTGTATCCCTTTTAAATTCCATACTTTAAATACAGCGTCCGCTCTCCCTGGTTTAAAATATTGATTACCCCATATTGGACTAAATTGTGACAATAACTGTGGTTCTTTTAAATAGTTTTTAGCTTCACACCATATTTTGATCATATGCTTTACAAATGGATTTTTAACTTGTTTTTGTAATTTTTTTGCCGAATCTGAGTATATGAATATGGGAAGAGGTAAAGGTAAATTGTATGATTCCATTTCAGTCCAGTGAGGGAGATCATTTGATGAAAAATAATATGTCATAGACCTCAGTTGTGCTGACCAATAATACAACATAAAATTTGGACATTTCAGACCTCCACGATCAAATGGTAAATATAATAAAGACAAACGTAATCTAGCCCTCCTGTTGTTCCATATAAATTCCACTAACTTTTTTTTTATTCTTGAGAATAGATCTAAAGGTGGTGATAAGGGAATGTATTGAAATAAATAAAGTATTTTAGGTAAAATATTACTTTTAAGTATATTGATTCTCCCGATCATCGACATTGGTAGTGACATCCATCTCTGAGTTAACTCATTGATATCTGACATTAAGGCTTCATAGTTGACACTGGCGACTGATTCTAGCTTAGGCATAATTTGGATTCCTAAATATTTAAACTGATTTACAACATTGAATTGATTTACCTCAGGGGCTGGGTAATTTCTCTGGGTCTCATTTAGCATTAATATTGAAGATTTAGTTTTATTTATTTTATATCCTGATATTTCCCCAAAATTCTTTATTAAATTCAACAAGGTTGGAATTGATTTTTTTAGATTCGACATAAACAAAATTATGTCATCGGCGTACAGGGAGATTTTATGTTCTGTTGGTCCAACTTTAATTCCATATATTTGTGAATGTAAACGTATCGCTATCGCTAAAGGTTCAATTGCCATAGTAAACAGTAAAGGTGAAAGTGGACAGCCTTGTCGACATCCTCTATTGATTTTTATTGGTTTTGAAATATTGTTATTTGTTAGGATTTCTGCTGTAGCATTATTGTATATTATTTGAACCCATTTTATGAAATTATTTCCAAGTCCAAACCTTTGTAGGACTTCAAAAAGAAAGGGCCATTCAACTCTATCAAAGGCCTTTTCGGCGTCCAATGATAGGAGAGCTGTATCCGGTGCTTCTTTATTAAAATAAATAATATTAAATAGTCTTCTTACATTATGGAAGCCTTGTCTACCCTTTATAAAGCCATTCTGATCTCGATTAATAATATTTGGTAAAATTTCTTGTATTCGTCTTGCTAAAATTTTACAGATTATCTTAAGGTCGGCGTTTAATAGGCTTATTGGTCTCATATTTTCACATTTATTAGAGGGCTTACCTGGTTTTGGCAGCAGTATAATTAAGGCATTATTTATGTATGATGGTAAATTATTATTTTGAAATGCTTCTAAAACCATTTCCAAAAAAGGTTTTATTAATTTATTCTTAAATTTTTTATAAAGGTCAACTGGAAGACCATCTGGTCCTGCACTTTTTCCTGATTTCATATTATCAATGGCTAGCCCAACTTCTTCTTGACTAATTTTAGACTCCAATATCTCCCTGTTTTCATTTGGAATACACGGTATAGATAGTTCGTTCAAAAACCCATTTAGTTTTGTTAAATCAGGTTCATTTTTGGTATCATATAATTTTTCATAGTAATCTCTAAAGGCTCTATTAATTTCTAAAGGATCTATAACTACCTGTCCGTTACTTATAATACTGGTAATTGGTGTTTTAATTTCCAATTGTTTAATCTGCCATGCTAATAATTTTCCTGATTTTTCACCTTGTTCATAAAAAGATTGTTTCAATCTTAGAAGACTCGAGGCAGCTCTATTCGCTGATTTTTTGTCGTATTCAGCTCTCAAAATCAGTAATTCATTCTCCAACCTTGGGTCACTTCCTGCATACACTTTTTCCTGAAGATTTTTTATTTTATGTTCCAATTTAGCTCTCTCCTCTCGAGTCTTCTTAGATTTTGATCCTGTATAACTAATAATATGTCCCCTAATAAAAGCTTTGAAAGCCTCCCACTTTACACATGCTGATGTTTGTGTAGTATTGATGTCAAAGAACTCGTCTATCTGTTTTTCTATATACTTGACAAATTCCTCATCCTGAAGCCATTTATGCTGAAATTGCCATCTACCTGATTCCTTTATCAATTTTTTATCTACATATATTAGACAACAGGGTGCATGATCAGAGATCACGATGTTATCATAAAAGCAGTTTTGAATCTTGGACCTTAATTCTGTGGAAATCAAAAAATAATCAATACGTGAGAATGTCTTGTAGGTACTGGAATAACAAGAATAGGCTTTAACTTGTGGTTTCATTTCTCTCCATATATCTAACAATCTCAATTCTTTCATAAAATGATTAATAGTCATCCTACATCCAATGTGCGTACAATCCAGTCCTGTTGATCTATCCACACCTGGATTCAATGTACAATTAAAATCCCCTGCTATTATATGTTGCCCTGTAAGTGATGATAAGATGAGAAATAAATTAGCAAAGAACTTCTGGTCATCTATATTGGGACCATATAAGTTCACAAGATTTATATTTTCTAATAGCAAAGAACCTTGAATGATTACATATCTTCCAAATTTGTCTCCAATTACATTTTTCACTTGAAAAGGAACTGATTTATGTATGAGAGTCATAACTCCCCTGGCTCGGGATGAAAATGAAGAGGTGAATACACTTCCCTGCCATCTACTCCTAATTCTTTTAACATCCTCCTCTATCAGATGAGTTTCTTGTAAAAACACAATTCTTGAACCCATGTCCTTTATTTTATTCATAACTTGTTTAAGTTTTTTTAAATTTTGTAGACCTCTGCAATTCCATGAAGTTAAATTAAGATTAACACTTTGGTCCATGATCAATAGAGGGTTTGGGATTACCTTGCAGTGTAAACATGCTCATACAGAGAAGCGAAAACATGAGTGGTTGAACATTCATCCTACAAACTACACACAAACAAATTTCCCCTTCCCACACTTGTGGCAAACCCCCCAAAATCAAAAGAAAAATTCTGTCTCCCGATATAGCCATCGACCGTTCCACACCCACGAGGATCAGCCTAAGCCACTCCTTCTTCATCCTCCCAATCACCCTAACTCTACTGCTTTTAATGACGTAACATTAACTCTCCTCTGTAGTTTTCCAACTTAACTCCAAAATTTTTAACAACTTTGTACATCATAGTTTTTTTTTTTTTTTGTTTGTTTTGTTTTTGTTTTGTTTTTTTTAATATATAATACAATCTATATTTTGTAAACTTACTATTTACTTCAAGTCAGTCAGATGCCTGTGCAAATGCTTAATTATTCTACCTTATATTTTGTTCATGCTTAGCTCCCACCAGTCTCTTCTTCTTCTTTGATCTTCTTGATGAACTCCTGCGCCTCCTCTGGGGTCTTGAAGATGTGGGTTCTGCCCTCATACGTGGTCAGCAGTCTCGCAGGATAGATTACACCATGACGAATCCCAAGGTTGCGCAGCTCCTTACGTACGGGATCAAACTGCTTCCTCAATTGCTGGATTCCTGTGGCCAAATCTGGGTAGAACCGCACCTGCTGGTCCTGGTGTTTAATCTCTCCTTTAGCACGTGCAGCGTTGAAGATCTTCATCCTGTCTCTGTTGCTTAGAAACTTCATAATTAAGGTCCTCGGCGGTCCCTTATCTCTCCGTGGGCCAATACGATGTGCTTTTTCCAGAACCACTGCTGATTGCAACTCCTCGCTGCCCAGCACCTCCGGAATCCACTTTTCCAGAAAGGAACATACGTCCCGACCTTCTGATTCCTCTGGAAGACCCACCATCCTCAAATTATTCTGTCTCGACCGAGATTCCAAATCCAAAATATTATCTTCCAGAGATTTATTTTTTTTTTCCAAAGTGCGCACCTTTAATTGAAGACGGGTGACGTCATCTTCAGCACTAGCGAGACGGAGCTCCATCTGCGCCGTTCGTTCTACACAGTCACCCAATTCCTTTCTTATTCCTTCCAGCGCTGTCATAATCCCATCAAATCTAGAGGAAAAGTCCGCTCTCATTGAACTCATGGCAGCCATCAGCGCATCTGCGCCATTCCCCGCAGAAATCGCACCGCCGCCAGCCTCCTCCGCCATATATGGAGCCTTGTTTGCTGCGTCACAGACCTGAAAGTCCGTTAATTTGGACTGTTTCGGCGGCTCGCTTTTTCCTTTTCCTGGTTTTCCAGCCTTAGGCTTCGCCGACATATCCTCGCCCAAATGCTGGGATACGTTCTGTCCCAAATGAGAGAGTTATTTGCCGATTTTTTTCTCCAGGAGCAGAGCAGAGCGAGACACGTCCGTCCTACGTGGCAGCCATAACCGGAAGTGAGCTGTCAATTTTTAAGATTCTGATTTGTATGATGTGGTCAATGTTTAATACTCTGCTTAATGGCCAATTTTTCATCTCTCAGATGGCAACACCACGCCTTAAACCTTGATTATTTAAAAACAAAAAAACAAAACAAACCATTACTACATCTTGTCAATGAGCTTTAAAGCTGTGAATCTCTGCTCTGGACACGGACCAATGCACGCCTGACAAACCCCCAAGGAGAGCCCCTCCTCTTGGTAAAGGAAAGATGAGTATCTGATGAGACAGGTGCGTGTCAAGATGTGCAGCAGATAGACAGGTTAAGAGTCAGGCACAGAAAGAGAATATTCAATAATTTTTTCAGAATAAACAGACTTCGATAGACAATACAGAGCAACAATAAATTATTTCTTTTTTCTCTGCACTCAGTACCGAGTGGTTAGGGTCCACTATGGTGATGAAGTTTTCAAATGAAGGTGCTGCCAGTAGTTTCCAGATCTCTACTTTTTAAACATACATTCAGTGCAGTTTAGCTGCTGTAATGGATATTGTGTTAAAGTCTGTATTGGCTGTTGCACAAATAAGTTTCTCTGTATAGCAGAAGTTTCTGCTTAATTTTCAAATCACTGTTTAATAAGAAATTTTTGACAATCCTGTGCTTTTCTTGTGGTGTTAAATGGAACATCACTGCAGTAAACAATGGAAAAAAAAATTGTAGTTCTTCCCACAACTTTTAATGCAAAAAAAAAATAAAATAAAATAAAATAAAAATATCAACTTTTCTTGCAACGTTTTAAAAAATCTCCCGTAAATTCAGGCTTTTTGGGCCGCAACAATCATAAAACTTCCCATGAAATCCTGAAGGGACTGATTACTACATACCTAGTTTCCAGGTGTCATTAAAGTTTATTTTTTCAGATATTAGTCAGGTCAGGCTAGTACGCCAGGCAGCTAGCAGAGTGAGCTTAGCTGGATGACCACGGCCAGTTTTATGGCAATTTGACCTCTTATTTATCATCAAGCAGGGCCTCCAGGATTTTGTGATGTTGCAATAGCACCAATTAATACGGATTCAACCAATCCACGTGAATTCTGTGCGACCTTGCAACTTTGACCGATTTTTTTTTGTGGTGAGATTTGCAACGTGTGGAGCCCAGGTCAATGTACTAACGATAATCATACTAAGGAGCATGATGCTCTTTGTTGGTGTTAAAGCAGTGTTCATAAAGTAGAGAAGAGAGTGGTTCTGGTCCTGTTTCCTGCCAATTATTATCTCCTTAGTTTTGGTTGCATTGAATGTGATGCACCAATGAGACGGGGTGGGAATAGCGAGAGACCTTGTGATTTGATTCGGATTGCGATCCTTGGGTCACAAGCCAATCCTATCACGATTTAATGATAATCGAGTATCACGATCCCGTATTATTTCAAATTTTTTCACCATATTCAACCTTAAATCATGTCCCAAAGTAAAACTGTTGACATTGCTTTCATATAATAAGGTATTCTCGGGGCTTCATTTTCCGCAGAGACATGTCTCTGCACAAAGGGAGGACAGTGGACGGTGTTTACTCCGACTCCAGATATGTTTATGTGACTCTGTGGACTCTTTTAAAAAGCAGCAGAAAACTTTTTTTAACGAGGATTTCCGTTGAGTTTCACCTGCTTTTTAATGGTATGTCTGATATTTTTAAATTATTTTAATCTTGTGTTTTATATTGTTTTTGTATTTTTAAAATTATTTATCTATCAACTTCCTTTTATTCCATTTTATTGTGCAGTGCTTTGCGACTACAGTATATGTCTGTGAAAATTGCTTCAAAAATAAACTTTACTTGGCGATTGGAGAAAAAGCTCCATGCCGGTGTCTCTTTAGCTTAGCTGCTGCTAATGCTATATCGAGAAGTGTGTGGCCCGCCGTGTTCTGAGTGTTTTTTTTCTTTTTTTGTGCAGCGCTTCTTGTGGGTTGTGTGTCATGTCAAGGTCCTTCCTTCCATCTTTGTTATAAAATCCAAAAAAAGGCCCGACATTTGAGCTAACTACTTCCTAACTTTCAAAGCTGGCTGCAAGTCTCCAAGATAAGTGATGACTTCACTTGACTGGGTGCTTGTTTTGTGCTATCTAGTGGACTGGCAATGCCACTGATTAACTGATAACCCTAAAGTATATGTGTGTGCGTTTTTGTTTTTATTAAATAAAAGATCAATCCATGCATTTATGGATTGATGCATTGTCGTCAGTGCCAAGTATCACGATCCATCACTGAATCAATCTTTTTTCCCACCCCTACAATCTGATGCCCATTTTTTACAATTTTATTCATGTTCCACTGTAAGATCTGAACACAGACGGTTGGGGTTTTTAATGATGACACGAAGTGGTGAGTCATCAGTGACGAGGTGAAGATTGTCTTCAATATGAAAGTCGTCGATGTATGTACATGAGAAATAGCAGGGGCCCAACTACATTTCCCTGAGGCATGCCAGCAGTAAGAGTGTTGGGTGTGGCGGTGTACCCATCTAAGAAAACTAATAAAATATGCCACTGTAATGGCTAATTACTTAATTCAACTTTTTTTATTCAACTTTAAGTAAGAGTTTAATGTTGGTTGTTATTATGACAAATTTACTGAACACTTAATTCTCATGTAATTGTGCAAAATTCAATATTCTGTTGCATAAAAGTTTTTTTGTACAGCAGAAATTTCACATACAGCGGGGAAATAAGCATTGAACATGTCAACCTTTTCCTCATTAAACATATTTCTGATGGAGCCAATGACCTGAGATTTTCACCAGATATCACTAACGACCCAAGTAATCCATACATACAAAGAAATCAAGGTAACTGTGTTCACAAAACAAGTTACATTTAATAAAGTGGAATAACACAGAGAATAAGAATTGAACACACTTGGTGAAATTCATTTAATATTTAGTAGAAAAGCCTTTGTTGGTAATTACAGCTTCTAGACACCTCCTGTATGGAGAAACTGGGCACAGGCATTGGTCAGGAGTGATTTTAGCCCATTCTTCCACACAGTCTTCAAATCTTGAAGGTTCTGTGGGTGTCTTCTATGAACTCTGATCTTCAGTTTGTTCCATATATTTTCAATTGGATTCAGGTCAGGTGACTGACTGGGCCATTCTAGCAGCTTTATTTTCCTTCTCTGGAGCCAGTTGAGAGTTTCTTTGGCTGTGTGTTTGGGATCATTGTCTTGCTGAAATGTCCACCCTTGATTCATCTTCAGCATCTTGGCAGATGGCAACAGGTTCTTATCAAGGACGTCTCTGTACATTTGTCCATTCAACTTTCCTTCAATGATATGAAGTCTGCCTGTACCATGTGATGAAAAAACACCCCCACACCATGATCCTCCCACTTCCAAACTTCACTGTTGGTATAGTGTTTTTGGGCCAATGTGTCATGCAATTTCTCCTCCAAACATGCTGTGTGTTGTGGCATCCAAAAAGTTCAATTTTGGTCTCATCTGATCAGATTATATTCTCCCAGTATTTTACTGGCTTGCCAAATGCTGTGCAGCAAATTTGAAACAAGCTTCAACGTGCTTTTTCTTCAGCAATGGAGTCTTGCGAGGTGAGCGGCCATAAAGCCCTTGTCGGTTAAGTGCATTACTTATCATTTTCTTTGAAACAGCAGTACCTGCTAACTCCAGGTCTTTCTGGAGCTCTCCACAAGTGGTCTTTGGCTCTTGGATAACTCATGATAATTTTCTGACTCTTCTGTCAGAAATCTTGTGAGGAGCTCCTGGTTGTGGCCAGTTTATGGTAAAGTGATGTTCTTTCCACTTCCGAATGATGGCTCCAACAGTGCTCACTGGAGCATTCAGCAGTTTAGAAAGGCTCCTGTAACCAATGTCATCATTATGTTTTGCAACGCAACAATAAGATTGTGAAGGTCTAGAGAGAGCTCTTTGCTTCTACCCATCATGAGTTCTTTGTGGTGTGGCAATCTGACATTCACAAACCTTTTTAAAAGCCATCAGTCTGGACTTATCCAGCTGAAATTAATTTACACTGATGAGGGATGAGATGGTTTCCTAAATTCTGATGGATTTCAGCTGGTTTCTTGGCTTTCTATGCCTTTTTGACCACTTTTTCTTCATGTGTTCAATACTTGTTCCCTGTGTCATTCCACTTTATTAAGTCTAACTTGTTTGGTGAACACAGTTGCCTTGATTTCTTTTTATGCATGTAGTACTTTGGTTATTACTGATATCTGGTGAAAATCTCAGGTCAATGGCTCATCAGAAATATGTTTAATGAGAAAAACGTTGACACATTCAATACTTATTTTCTCCGCTGTAAATCACTGTTTAAAATAAATTTTTGGCAATCCTGTTCTTTTCTTGTGGTGCTATATAGAATAGCACTAGAGTAAAGGATGGAAAAATACAAATGCTTCAAAATTTGTACTTCCAACTTTCAGTGCAAAAAAAAACAAAAAAAAAAAAAACCCTCTAAATCATTTCAACTTTTATTGCAACTTTTTAGAAAAGCTGCCACAAATTCAGGCTTTTTGGGTCTCAACAATTAGAAAAACAGCCTGTGGAATCCTGGAAAGACTGCTCAGTGTTCAACAGGAAATGAAATAGGGCTGTGCAATGTGACCAAAATTTCATATCATGATATACAGTAAGTAATCTTATTTGATGATAACGATATACACTACTCACAAAAAGTGAGGGATATTTGGCTTTCAGGTGAAATTTATGGAAAATGTAAAAGTTCACACTACAGAGATATTATATCGTTAAAGTAGGGCATTTAAGTAGAAGCGTGCAATGGTGATTTCCTCATCTCAAACAATTTATTGAAACAAAAGCCAACAACAGTGGTGGGTATACCACAACAAAAAATGTCAATGTCTCAATCACTTGTCATGTGCCCTTGAGCATCATATTATAGCTTTTTCTTCCGGCTTTCAGAGAGAGCAGACGCATTTCTCTCCTCTCCTCTCCTCCTCCCTTGATACTGATCCCAGCTTGCTGTGTCCTGTCTGTGTCTCACTCTTCTTCTGCTGCATCTTGATCCAAACGGAAATTATGGAAATTATGGAATTGTGGGCTTTAATGCTATTGACACCACTTTTTTAACAGAAAATCGGGCCAGGGGGAGCCCAAGTGGAGAGACTCATGGAACAATTGGAACTCATGTGTCTGCGTGATTCAACTGAAGATGTGGAAGACATCTACCTGTTTTGGCATGATCACAGGATTTCTGCAGTTTGGCTCTGGAGTTTTCCTGGTGTATCGAAAATTATAGAAGTTGGATGAGCTAATCAAAATGCGGACCCGGCGTAGCTCCCTCAACAAATTCGACCAGCTGGGGAGAGCACTGATAGCGGCAAATGTGACTAACATGGAATTTACCATCTGGCATGTACAGAAGAGAGATGGACTCTGTGGACATGTTTATCTATGTTTCAGTAAGTGGAAAACATCTTGGAGTAGCTGAGTGCTCTCCAGGGAATGATTTTAAAGCCTGTGTATGGAAATTATTAAGCACAGAATCGCATGAGAGATGAAAATTCTATGCTCTAAGTGAACTGTGCCTATTAGACCTTGATTCGGCGCCCTGAAGATTTCATTCCTCCTGGAGGAAGATAAGGCACAAGGGAGTTTTGGCTTGGCTTCTCCCTAACAAACAACTGGTGTGCAGTAATCTGAACTCTCAAGGACAACGTCATGTGACTGGCATGGAATTTACCATCGGACATGCACTGAGAGTTACTCTTGTGGACATGCTATCTATGTTTAGGACACTAAAGACATAACATCTAAACGTTGCTGAGGGAGGATTTTTGCTGTTCACCAGTAACTGATACACACACTGCATACAACTTTACATGACTGATACACATATACTGACACTCACACACATACACTGTCTCTCTCAACTTGCTTGTGCTCTGTTAATGTGTGATCTGTATTGTCTGCTAATTGTGCATTAGAGGGTTTTTTTCTATGTGATCACAATCTTGCTCATACGAGCTTTATTTTGATAAACTATGTTTTTTCTCTCTGCCCAATGTGTCATCCCCCCTCCCCCTCTTTACCCCCCACTGTTTTGATGAGGCGCCTTGCATGGCTGCCGTGTCATTAGGAAGCGCTTATCGAGCGCGCCCAATGTCAAGTCAAATTCCTCGTATGTTTTTAACATGCTTGGCAATAAAGCTCATTCTGATTCTGTTTCTGATTCTGACGACAACGTCTCATGCTGTTCACAAGTCTGCTTATTGTCTGCTGAGGCATGGAATTCCACTCTTCTTGAAGGGCGGCCCTCAGGTCATTGAGGTTGTGGGATGCAGGGTTACGAGCTTCTACACAGCAACTCAGCTGATCCCATAGGTTTTCTATGGGATTCAGGTCTGGAGAAAGTGCAGGTCGCTCCATTTGAGGTACCCCAGTCTCCAGCAGTCGTTCCCTAATGATGTGACCTCAATGAGCTGGAGCATTGTTGTCCATGAAGATGAAATTAGGCCTGTGATCAAGTAGGGGCTCAATGACTGGATTAATGATGTTATTCAGGTAGGATCGGCTTGTCACTGTACCATTCACAAGGTGTAGGGCAGTTCTGTATTGACAAGACACACCTGCCCAGACTGTAACACCACCACCACCACCACCTAGTCTGGTGATAACAGTGGCTGATGCATAGCACTCTCCTTGATGTCTCCAACATCATTGGCGGCCGTCATTTCTGCTCAACGTGAATCGACTTTAATCAGAGAACACCACTGAGGCCCACTGGTCCCTTCTCCAGCGTAAATGCTTCCTGGTCCATACAAATGATGATGCCTGTGCCTGGTGGTGTGGTCAGGTACCCTTGCAGGTCATCTAGCATGCAGACCACGCTGAAGTAAACAGTTTCGAATGGTCTGACGTGACACTTGGGTGCCTCTCACCTCCCTTAAGAAAATGTGCCTGGAGTTCAGTGGTATTAATCATCTAGTTCTGCAGGGCACTGTTCACAATGAAGCGGTCATCAGCGTGGGATGTGGCCAAAGGATGTCCACTTCTATATCCTTCTGTGACTGTTCCAGTTTCTCTGTATCTCTGTTGCAAACTGCTGATGACACTGTGACATTAAGCTCAGTGGCCACTTCTCTCTGAGAACATCCTGTTTGAAGCCTCACAATGGTGAGGTACTGTTGATCAATTGTTAGGTGTCGTCTTGGTCTCATGATGTCAAAATGTGAACAGCATGATGAAGACGACTGTTTAAATACCAATTCTAATTGAACCAGAAAATTCATTGGTCGATTCATGGCTCAGACACCTGTTGTGAATTTTGCCTTTAAGAACCCTGTTGGAGAACAGCAAGTTATTCTCAAAGTACTGAAACACTGAACAGTTGGACATGTGTATTCAAAAGGTTAGAGAAGGTCAAATTAAGTTCACCTGGAAAGGTTATAGTGCACTTTAGGGGCATCCTGAAATTTCACTCAAGTCGAATACCACTAACTTTTTGTGAGTAGCGTATATCCCGATATACATTTTGTGTAAATTCTATTGTTTAGACATAATAACCACATAAAAAGGACCATCTCTTTTTTACATTTTATATACTGAAAAAAAAAAATCAATTGAACAAATTCATCTGTCATTATTTGAGATTGGTCATGATCTGAAAATCAAAAGCATAAAAGGTGATGTAATGAAAAACAAGTGATGACTTCCACTTTATTCATTATTGTTACTTGACTAATTAAAAATTATTAGCAATCAAGTAAATTACATAAAGAGCCAGTTTGCTCCCCTGACACATTTTAATTCATTTCTTGTTTATTTAGTGTGTATGCGGCTGCTGTCACGCACTTTTGCAGCTTAAGTAATTTTTTTTTCAGACAAAATTAAGAAATTCGGCAGTAATTTAAACTAAAGAAACGATGTTCTGATACACTATAATGCTTCCTATTAGCGACAAGTTAGCATCATCATTTAGCATTTGTTGTTTTATAATTGGAGAGAGATGGTGTAACATTACTTACCCCCAATTAAAACGAGGTTAGCGGACCGTCCTCTCTGACACAGCATGGTGGGAAACTGTCCCAAATCCCTGGCTAAGAGATGTAGCGGCAATATGACCAAAAAATTAGCTTGGAGTTAGCTACTGTGCTAACCACTGGAATCCACACACCTGGCACACTGCGGGGAAGAGGTAGGCGGTGACAAGTAGAAACGGGGTATGTGTCTTTTAAATCCCGATATAAACGAGTTTTATATGAAACGGTAGAGGTTTTTATCGCGTCACCCGATATATTTCGTCACATCGCACAGCCCTAAAATAAAATGTAGAAAAATATCTGCTGTTTACATGTCCACACAGTAGATGGCAGCAATGAGCCACCAAACTAAATCAAAGAAAAGGAGGAGAAAGAACATGAAGGCAGCTCATTTCAGTATTAACGGTATACAGTAAGTATAAAAATAAACTGGATAAATCATTTATAGGATTGGGGGATATGATAATGTGACCCTGCAGCTAAGTTAGAGTTTCTAGTGCAGCATTTCCCACATTTCGACAATATTTCAGGAGGTCCTACAGGTTCATAACAGCAGTCCAGGGATAATTCAATGTATTTTATTCCACTTTTACTATCTAATAATCACCACTAATCAGTCCATCTCTGCATTCCTGGCTTATTTCATCCTCATAGTTTACAAGTTTGACTTTGGTCTGAGAACTTTTAGAAGTATTTGCATTTCTGGACCCTTCAGAGCATGTCTAAAACTCGGCCACCACAACTGGCCTGCATGAGAAGACTAAAGTGTGTGAGAGAAGCCCCCGTGTGTGAGTCTGATTGGCTAACCAGATGTCCTCCGCTCCGTAACCTCGTCACACGGCAGCTCACTGAGCGGACGGAGGAATTCCTTCCTGCTGACAGGCTCTGGTTTCCTCATCAACACAAACAGGAACTATGGCCGCTTCATTCACAGATCCTCGCAGTCCTGCGTCCTTCCTCACGGTCACATCCGAAAACCTTCAGTGACACACGGCTGAATACCGCACCGCGGGAACCTTTTCAGCTCCAGGAACCAGCAGCTGGAGTTCCTCTTATCTGTATGTTTCCACTGAGCGGAGCAGGAACTGTTTTAGTCCAAGAAACAGCTGAAACTTTACAAGGAAAAAAAAGCAAATTTAGGTTTAAAATTTCACAAATCTACAAAAACAAGAAAACTCTGAGGCGACGGCAACATCCCCCACCTCTGCTGTTCTATAGTAGGAAGCCATAGGGAATGCTAACCTTGACCTTTGACCCCGAAACTCCTGTAAAAATCATCCAATCAGAGTCAAACTGCAATATGAGCATCATTAGTTTATATCAAACCATGGTACCAAGTTTCAAAGCAATCGGAGCAAAACTGTAGGAGTTGATTTCACAAAAGTGGGATGGACGGGCAGACGGCCCCATAGCATAACCCCCCATCAAAGACTGAAGATGGGGGTATAAATGTGAAAATTAACCAAGAAAAGTTACAATTTAACAGAAAATACCTAAAAAATATATGAAGGGAAAGAAGCAAATTTATGAGTAATAAAAATATGAAAATCTGAGAGGAAAAAAAGTCACAAATTCACAAGAAAAATTCAGCAAATTTAGAAGGAAAAAAAAAAACACACTAGTGGTTGTTTTTAATCACAGTAATCGCTTTAATCATGATTAACTGCATGATGTCTATGGCTAAATTATTTGTTAATCTCATGTCAGCTGGCAACACAATAAAAGCAATTACTGCAATTATAACAGATCCCCCCCCCCCCCCCAACAATTTTGGAATTACAACCTGCAAACTTCCAGGAAAAAAAAAAGGTGAAAACTTGTGGAAAAAAGTTGATATTTTTGTTCATGAAAAGTCACAAATTTATATCGAAAAAAATCCCAAATTTATAAGATATTAGAGTTTTGTTTTGTTTTTTTTAAATCACATACTGTATTAGTTTAAAAAAAAGTTGTGAATTAACTAGAAAAAAAAAATTACCTTCAGGAGAAAAAAGTCAAAAAATGTAAGAAAACTGAAACTTAAGAGAAAAAAAATGTACAACGAAACGAGCAGGTGATGTAACATCAAAGAAGCAGGAAGTGCAGAAGCAACATGGACGACGTGTCAGTTCCTCCTCTCAACAGTCCTGCAGCCGGGCGTCACCGCGTCCCTTCTGCATCACCAGCAGCAGCGTTTGGGCCCTCAACCTGCACGCCCAGACTCCGCCCACAGCAAAACAACCGCAACTGTGCTCCAGCTGACTCCGCCCATGTGATTAACCACCATTAAACGCCATGTGTGCGGCACTAAAACTGACACACCAGTAAAAGGTCAAGAATTAAGATGAAAAAGTTACACATTTGTTTAGGAAAAAAATCCGCAAAATTTACGAGAAAAAGTTATTATAAGGACACTTGAAAATTTACATAAGTTTAAAATTCAAAGGTAAAAAGTTGAAAATTTATGAGAAAATAATGTGCAAATTTATAAGAACATGCAAATTCATGAGAAAAAAAAGTTGTTAATTTATAGGAAAAGTTTAAAATTTACAGGGAAAAAGCTGCAAATTTATTTAAAAAAAAAAAATCACAAATTTATAGGAAAAAAGATGCAAATTTACACAAAAAAAGCTCAAATTTCTGAGAGAAAAAGTCTGACTGTAAAACATTCAAACTTCTCTGATGATGCTGCAGCTGCCGTTTCTGATCCCGTCTCGGTTCTTCGTGTTGGTGGAACAGCAATGTTCCCGTAACGGTTCCTCCAGCACTTCATGGGATGTTTTTAGGATTGTTGCCGGCCAAAAATCCAGAGTTTGTGGGAGCTTTTCTAAAAAGTTGCCATAAAAGTTGTGATGTTTTGAGTTGTTTTTTTTGCACTAGAAGTTGTGGGAAGAATTACAAATTTTAAAGCAGATGGGTTTTTTTCCAGTTCACTGCAATGATATTCTATAAGACCACAAGAAAAACACAGGATTGTCCAAAATTTCCCATTAAACAGTGATTTGTAAATGAAACAGAAACTTCTGCCATACAGAAAAACTATTCTGTGCAACAGCAAATACAGATTTTAACACAGTATCCGTTACAACAGCTACAGTAAATATAAAGTCTACACACCCTTGTTCAAATTCCAGGTTTTTGTGATGTAAAAAAATGAGACCAAGATGAATCATTTCAAACTTTTTCCACCATTAATGTGACCTATAACCTGTACAACCCAACTGAAAAACAAACTGAAATCTTTTAAGGGGAAAAATGAAAAATAAGAAACTTACGATAACCTGGTTGCATAAATATGCACACCCTCTTATAACTGGGGATGTGGCTGTGTTCAGAATTAACCAATCACATTCACACTCATGTTAAATGAGAGTCAGCACACACCTGCCCCCAGTTAAAGTGCCTCTGATTAACCCCAAATAAAGTTCAGCTGTTCTAGTAGGCTTTTCCTGACAGTTTTGTAGTCACATCTTACAGCACAAGCCATGGTCCGCAGAGAGCTTCCAAAGCATCAGACGGATCTCATTGTTCAAAGGCGTCAGTCAGGAGAAGGGTACAGAAGAATTTCCAAGGCATTAAATCTACCATGGAACACAGTGAAGACAGTCATCAAGTGAAGAAAATATGGCACAACAGTGACATTACCAAGAACTGGACGTCCCTCCAAAATTGATGAAAAAACGAGAAGAAAACTGGTCAGGGAGGCTGCCAAGAGGCCGACAGCATCTCCGGGGTGAACCAAGGCCAATATAACAAACAAAACCCCACCTCTCTTCATCCAAATTAGTGCTACCTATCCTACGTATGTGAAACCAAAGAGAACAAAAAGACAATCCTACACCTGACTCCCTACACTAACAAAAGCAGGAGAAAAACAAAGAAATCGGCAGCTCACCCCTTCTGCTCTGTGAATACATACAAGGATGTGGTCTTACCAATTTATACACACAAATATTTACAAGTCTTCTGGAAGAAAGGTCACAAAGTAACTAAAAATGAATTAAAAACAGAATAACTAACAACGAATTAATCAAACTAAGCCAAAGCACACCGTTTTGGAGACCAAAATGAGACGCTGCTGCTGTCAGGCTGCCAACTGTCACCTGGTCTGGCCAGAGGTTTTAAACTGGCATTGGTGCCAGTTTCAGCCAGTCCCCAGCAACTTCGGCTCAGCAATGGCGCGCTGCACTTGGGAAGATCCTCTATGAAGATGGTGACTCACTGCAGCAGAAAAACACCGAACAGAACACAGAAAAAAAACCACCAACTAACGGCCAGGACCGTAACACCTCCCTCCCTGAAGATCAGACATCTTCTCCAAAGATGTCTGATCTTCTGATAGGAACACGAGAAAGTGCGTCAGCCATCACATTTTCAGGTCCCTTTTTATGTTTAATTTCCAGGTTGTAGTCTTGAGTCATTAAGGACCACCTCATCACCAAGGGACTGTGGTCAGTATAGACTACGACAGGTAGTGAACTGGAACCTAGATAGACTTCAAAGTGCTGTAGGCTCAGCAACAATGAGAGAGCTTCCTTCTTAATGGTACTGTACTTCACTTGATGAATGTTGAATTTTTTTGAGAAGTAGCCAGTGGGGCGATCCACACTCTGTTCATCCTCCTGCAACAGGACAGCACCTGCTCCACAGGCAGGTGATTATCGACTTCCGGCGGTCACAGCCTGAACACGTCCCTCTCAGCATCGGTGGCCGTTTAATGGAGAGAGTGGAGAACGAGTTCCTCGGAGTGCAGACCTCACAGGACCTGACCTGGAGCAAGAATTTCTTGGGGGATCAGGAAGCGGGCCCAGCAGAGACTGCACTTCTTGAGGAAACTCAAGCAGGCCTCTCTCCCCATCTGCATCCTCAGGACCTTCTACAGAGGTGTGGTGGAGAGTGTTCTGACGTACTGCATTGCTACGTGGTACTCCAGCTGCAGTATGTCAGACAAAAAAGCCCTGCAGAGGATAGTTAAGGGAGCTGAGAGGGTAATTGGAGTCTCCCTCCCCTCTGTCCAAGAACTTTTTCAGAGCCGTTGTAGGAGCAGGGCACTGAACATTGTCAAGGACCGTTCTCACCCTCTGCATAAACACTTTGAACTTCTGCCATATGGCAAACGATTCCGGAGCATCAGAGGCAGAACCACCAGACTGATCAACAGCTTCCTTCCACAAGCCGTTAGGTTGTTGAACAGTTCATCCGGAATCTTTCATACATACTACTGCACCTTATGGACATTATGTATATTATTTGTATATTATAGTTCTGGTTAGTTTTCAAGTATGTCTCAGGGAAGTGTGAATGGCTGTGTTGGGGTGGGGGGGAGGTGTGTGTGAGTGTGTCTTAAATCATGTTCTTTTTACTTATATGGATGCCGAGAGAAACGCAATTTCATCTTGCCTGCACTACAGTTGTATGTACAGCAATATGACAATAAAGGTTGATTTGATTTGATTAATACTTGCTGTAAACACGGAAGTGAGTGCGGTGCAGCGACACATCTGATTGGTTAGACTGAGTGTTTGAGCGCTATTCAGGGACAAATTTGATTGGTGAAATTGGTGGAAGGATTTGTCAAAATTGTGGGAAAGTTGGGACTTCCGGTCTGGACGCCATGGCGACTGCAGCTTAACACTGAAATTCTCAGACCCAATCCAGGATAACACCTTGAAAATCAAACTTAACGGATTTTTGGAGGAGTGAAAATCAAAAGACAAAATCATCATGTCTAAAGGAAAACAGAAGAAACTGAAATTCTCCAGGCCAGGACACGTATCGGCCGGAGAATCCGAACTGGAAGATCTCCGTTCAGAAGACGAGGAACTGGTGATAGCTAACAAAAGGGTTAGCCTGAAATCACTATTTGAGGAGCTACGACGATTTCGCCGAGATGTTACGGCCGAATTTCGGGAATTCAGAGAAGAATTGAAAAGGACAAACAGCAGAGTGGACCAGGCCGAGAACCGAATCTTGGAAACAGAGGATCGAATAAAAGTGCTCGAAGATTCTGTGCTAGACCTACGCAAAAGACAAGCAGCTATAGAGGCTAAGCTAACCGACCAAGAAGGAAAACAAAGAAGAGACAACATGGCTTCCGGTTATGGCTGCCACGTAGGACGGACGTGTCTCGCTCTGCTCTGCTCCTGGAGAAAAAAAAATCGGCAAATAACTCTCTCATTTGGGACAGAACGTATCCCAGCGTTTGGGCGAGGATATGTCGGCGAAGCCTAAGGCTGGAAAACCAGGAAAAGGAAAAAGCGAGCCGCCGAAACAGTCCAAATTAACGGACTTTCAGGTCTGTGACGCAGCAAACAGGGCTCCATATATGGCGGAGGAGGCTGGCAACGCTGCGATTTCTGCGGGGAATGGCGCAGATGCGCTGATGGCTGCCATGAGTTCAATGAGAGCGGACTTTTCCTCTAGATTTGATGGGATTATGACAGCGTTGGAAGGAATAAGAAAGGAATTGGGTGACTGTGTAGAACGAACGGCGCAGATGGAGCTCCGTCTCGCTAGTGCTGAAGATGACGTCACCCGTCTTCAATTAAAGGTGCGCACTTTGGAAAAAAAAAATAAATCTCTGGAAGATAATATTTTGGATTTGGAATCTCGGTCGAGACAGAATAATTTGAGGCTGGTGGGTCTTCCAGAGGAATCAGAAGGTCGGGACGTATGTTCCTTTCTGGAAAAGTGGATTCCGGAGGTGCTGGGCAGCGAGGAGTTGCAATCAGCAGTGGTTCTGGAAAAAGCACATCGCATTGGCCCACGGAGAGATAAGGGACCGCCGAGGACCTTAATTATGAAGTTTCTTAACAACAGAGACAGGATGAAGATCTTCAACGCTGCACGAGCTAAAAAAGGAGAGATTAAACACCAGGACCAGCAGGTGCGGTTCTACCCAGATTTGGCCACAGGAATCCAGCAATTGAGGAAGCAGTTTGATCCCGTACGTAAGGAGCTGCGCAACCTTGGGATTCGTCATGGTGTAATCTATCCTGCGAGACTGCTGACCACGTATGAGGGCAGAACCCACATCTTCAAGACCCCAGAGGAGGCGCAGGAGTTCATCAAGAAGATCAAAGAAGAAGAAGAGACTGGTGGGAGCTAAGCATGAACAAAATATAAGGTAGAATAATTAAGCATTTGCACAGGCATCTGACTGACTTGAAGTAAATAGTAAGTTTACAAAATATAGATTGTATTATATATTAAAAAAAAACAAAACAAAAACAAAACAAACAAAAAAAAAAAACTATGATGTACAAAGTTGTTAAAAATTTTGGAGTTAAGTTGGAAAACTACAGAGGAGAGTTAATGTTACGTCATTAAAAGCAGTAGAGTTAGGGTGATTGGGAGGATGAAGAAGGAGTGGCTTAGGCTGTTCCCCGTGGGTGTGGAACGGTCGATGGCTATATCGGGAGACAGAATTTTTCTTTTGATTTTGGGGGGTTTGCCACAAGTGTGGGAAGGGGAAATTTGTTTGTGTGTAGTTTGTAGGATGAATGTTCAACCACTCATGTTTTTGCTTCTCTGTATGAGCATGTTTACACTGCAAGGTAATCCCAAACTCTCTATTGATCATGGACCAAAGTGTTAATCTTAATTTAACTTCATGGAATTGCAGAGGTCTACAAAATTTAAAAAAACTTAAACAAGTTATGAATAAAATAAAGGACATGGGTTCAAGAATTGTGTTTTTACAAGAAACTCATCTGATAGAGGAGGATGTTAAAAGAATTAGGAGTAGATGGCAGGGAAGTGTATTCACCTCTTCATTTTCATCCCGAGCCAGGGGAGTTATGACTCTCATACATAAATCAGTTCCTTTTCAAGTGAAAAATGTAATTGGAGACAAATTTGGAAGATATGTAATCATTCAAGGTTCTTTGCTATTAGAAAATATAAATCTTGTGAACTTATATGGTCCCAATATAGATGATCAGAAGTTCTTTGCTAATTTATTTCTCATCTTATCATCACTTACAGGGCAACATATAATAGCAGGGGATTTTAATTGTACATTGAATCCAGGTGTGGATAGATCAACAGGACTGGATTGTACGCACATTGGATGTAGGATGACTATTAATCATTTTATGAAAGAATTGAGATTGTTAGATATATGGAGAGAAATGAAACCACAAGTTAAAGCCTATTCTTGTTATTCCAGTACCTACAAGACATTCTCACGTATTGATTATTTTTTGATTTCCACAGAATTAAGGTCCAAGATTCAAAACTGCTTTTATGATAACATCGTGATCTCTGATCATGCACCCTGTTGTCTAATATATGTAGATAAAAAATTGACAAAGGAATCAGGTAGATGGCAATTTCAGCATAAATGGCTTCAGGATGAGGAATTTGTCAAGTATATAGAAAAACAGATAGACGAGTTCTTTGACATCAATACTACACAAACATCAGCATGTGTAAAGTGGGAGGCTTTCAAAGCTTTTATTAGGGGGCATATTATTAGTTATACAGGATCAAAATCTAAGAAGACTCGAGAGGAGAGAGCTAAATTGGAACATAAAATAAAAAATCTTCAGGAAAAAGTGTATGCAGGAAGTGACCCAAGGTTGGAGAATGAGTTACTGATTTTGAGAGCTGAATACGACAAAAAATCAGCGAATAGAGCTGCCTCGAGTCTTCTAAGATTGAAACAATCTTTTTATGAACAAGGTGAAAAATCAGGAAAATTATTAGCATGGCAGATTAAACAATTGGAAATTAAAACACCAATTACCAGTATTATAAGTAAGGGACAGGTAGTTATAGATCCTTTAGAAATTAATAGAGCCTTTAGAGATTACTATGAAAAATTATATGATACCAAAAATGAACCTGATTTAACAAAACTAAATGGGTTTTTGAACGAACTATCTATACCGTATATTCCAAATGAAAACAGGGAGATATTGGAGTCTAAAATTAGTCAAGAAGAAGTTGGGCTAGCCATTGATAATATGAAATCAGGAAAAAGTGCAGGACCAGATGGTCTTCCAGTTGACCTTTATAAAAAATTTAAGAATAAATTAATAAAACCTTTTTTGGAAATGGTTTTAGAAGCATTTCAAAATAATAATTTACCATCATACATAAATAATGCCTTAATTATACTGCTGCCAAAACCAGGTAAGCCCTCTAATAAATGTGAAAATATGAGACCAATAAGCCTATTAAACGCCGACCTTAAGATAATCTGTAAAATTTTAGCAAGACGAATACAAGAAATTTTACCAAATATTATTAATCGAGATCAGAATGGCTTTATAAAGGGTAGACAAGGCTTCCATAATGTAAGAAGACTATTTAATATTATCTATTTTAATAAAGAAGCACCGGATACAGCTCTCCTATCATTGGACGCCGAAAAGGCCTTTGATAGAGTTGAATGGCCCTTTCTTTTTGAAGTCCTACAAAGGTTTGGACTTGGAAATAATTTCATAAAATGGGTTCAAATAATATACAATAATGCTACAGCAGAAATCCTAACAAATAACAATATTTCAAAACCAATAAAAATCAATAGAGGATGTCGACAAGGCTGTCCACTCTCACCTTTACTGTTTACTATGGCAATTGAACCTTTAGCGATAGCGATACGTTTACATTCACAAATATATGGAATTAAAGTTGGACCAACAGAACATAAAATCTCCCTGTACGCCGATGATATAATTTTGTTTATGTCGAATCTAAAAAAATCAATTCCAACCTTGTTGAATTTAATAAAGAATTTTGGGGAAATATCAGGATATAAAATAAATAAAACTAAATCTTCAATATTAATGCTAAATGAGACCCAGAGAAATTACCCAGCCCCTGAGGTAAATCAATTCAATGTTGTAAATCAGTTTAAATATTTAGGAATCCAAATTATGCCTAAGCTAGAATCAGTCGCCAGTGTCAACTATGAAGCCTTAATGTCAGATATCAGTGAGTTAACTCAGAGATGGATGTCACTACCAATGTCGATGATCGGGAGAATCAATATACTTAAAAGTAATATTTTACCTAAAATACTTTATTTATTTCAATACATTCCCTTATCACCACCTTTAGATCTATTCTCAAGAATAAAAAAAAAGTTAGTGGAATTTATATGGAACAACAGGAGGGCTAGATTACGTCTGTCTTTATTATATTTACCATTTGATCGTGGAGGTCTGAAATGTCCAAATTTTATGTTGTATTATTGGTCGGCACAACTGAGGTCTATGACATATTATTTTTCATCAAATGATCTCCCTCACTGGACTGAAATGGAATCATACAATTTACCTTTACCTCTTCCCATATTCATATACTCAGATTCGGCAAAAAAATTACAAAAACAAGTTAAAAATCCATTTGTAAAGCATATGATCAAAATATGGTGTGAAGCTAAAAACTATTTAAAAGAACCACAGTTATTGTCACAATTTAGTCCAATATGGGGTAATCAATATTTTAAACCAGGGAGAGCGGACGCTGTATTTAAAGTATGGAATTTAAAAGGGATACAAAAGATTCAGGATTTATATTTGCCATGTGCAGACAACATAATGTCTTTTGAAGAGCTGAGGATCAAATTTAATCTCAATAGAACACATTTTTTTAAATATCTTCAACTTAGAAACTTTATTCGATCAAATCAAAATAAAGCTCTCACTCGACCTATTTATTCATCCTTGGAAAAAATGATGATGAAAGATAGTAAAAGAAAGGGTATTATTTCAGAGTTTTATAACTCATTGACACTATCTTCAAGTGAAAATTCACTGAAAAGATTAAACTACTGGAAAGAAGATCTGCAAATTGAAATTTCAGAGGAACAATGGGAATTGGCTTGTACAGAAGCTCAAACCAAATCAATAAATGCACGCCTTAAATTGATACATTTCAAATGGTTAATGCGGATGTATGTTACACCGGAGGAGTTAAATAGATATAACAAAAATATACCAGATACATGCACAAAATGCATGGAAAGTAAAGGAACCCTATTTCATTGTTTATGGGAATGTAGATTAATAAGAATGTTTTGGGAAGAGGTGAGGGTAACAATTGAAAAAATAATCTCAAAACAAATCATATTGAATCCTAAACTGGTTTTGTTGGGTCTGTACCCAGAAAAGCATAATTTCAATAAAAGTGAAAGAACTTTCATAGACCTCAGTTTGCTTAATGCCAAAAAATGTATTGCACTATTATGGAAAAAGACTCATAGACCAGATGTGACTCAGTGGTTAAGACAGATGTTAACAAACCTTCCATTAGAAAGAATAACATATATACTGAAATCAAAGGAAATTGTGTTTGAGAATATATGGAGACCTTTTATTGATTATGTAAAAAATTTAAACATAACTCTTGAAGAAGAAGGTGAATGATGTGTGTGGACCTTGTAAATTCCAAACTGGTGAACATAATATGTATACTTATGTATTGGATTGTCTAGACTAAACAGAGGAGCATTGTTGAAGACTTGATTTTGTTGGTGGTTGTTGGTGTTTTTAGTGCATTTTTTTTTTTTTGTAGTACTTTAGTGTTAGTGTTTGATTGTTTGTATCATGTTTGTTAAAAAAAAAAAAAAAGGTTCAATAAAGATATTGTGGAAAAAAGAAGAGACAACATAAGAATTCATGGTCTGATAGAAGGAACCGAAAATGGTTTTAACTCAATGGCAGAATGCGTGGAATCCTTACTAAGAGAGAAATTGGATATTCCACAAACCACCGACTTGAAGATAGAAAAGGCACATCGTTCATTAGCCGCTAGGCCGGCGGCGGAAGCGCCCCCACGTTCGGTGTTGGCAAGATTTTCCAATTTCAAAATAAAACAAGAGGTTGTAAGACTGGCCTGGCAGAAAAAAGGATTTATGCACCAGGAGAGAAAAGTCTACGTGGAACACGATTACGCCCCGGAGGTCCTTAAAAAGCGCAGGGAATACAATGACGCGAAAAAGGTGTTAAGAGAGAAGAAATTGCGCTTTCAGACACCATTTCCTGCGAAGTTAAGGGTCTTCTACGGCGATGAAACGTGTCTCTATAATTCGGCGGAAGAAGCAACAGCTGGCATGGCGAAAAGAGGCCTCCCGGTAACGGTATTTAAACCCCCAGCAGACCCGAGTGAGAAGATCAAAGCGCAAACATGGACAACACAAAGACCTTCAAAATCCACGGACCAGCAGCGGGAAACCCAGCACCAGAGCGTCGCGGATAAACTATCCGTTTTCAGGTTGGAATAGCGACCTTTTTTTTTTTTTTTTTTTTTTTTTTTTCTTCTTTTCTCTTGAATCAATCCGCACATCCAACCCCCCTCATACAAGGTAACAAACATTAAAGGAGATGCATATTCAGCATGTGGTAAAACATTTCATGGAACAATCATATTATTTGAAACAAATAAGTCTTTGTAATAAAAAAAAAAAAAAACTTGTTAAAATAGAAATGTGACAATAATCCACATGTGCTCCTCATACTAACAAATACTGTTTTTGCGTGAATGTTTGATGTGATGGGGGTGGGAGGGTGCACACAATTTCACAGGGTTTAGGCATAAAAGGAAAAAAAAAAAATCATTACAAGTTTGGATTGGGTTCTGAAACTCACGTTAAAAGCATGGGACTACTTTCAGTGGTAAGAGAGGGCCCTCAACACGTAACAGAGTTTGAGGAATTTCCCTCAGAGCCTTCACTCCATCAAGGCTCTTACAGGGTCTTTAAAAAGACCTCAGCTCAGGAAGTTCTTATGACAGCTTTTTGTTTTAAAGTTTTTTACACTATGTTCTTAATGTTTTTCTTGTTTTTAATGTTCTTTCAGTTTCTGAGTAGCACAAAAGAGGGCCACCACACAGTTATACTAAACAAAACAACACAATGGAGAAACAGGGTGTAACCAAAATAATTTCATATAATGTAAAAGGAATCCTGAATCCAGTTAAAAGATCCAAGATTCTAGGCAAAATGAAAAAAGACAAAGCAGGAATAATACTTTTACAAGAAACCCACCTAACAGACGTGGAACACAATAAACTCAGTAGACAAGGGTTTAAAATGATCTCTTCATCTTCATATAAATCAGGGAGGAGGAGGGGAGTAGCGACATTGATATCAACCAAAATTACATTTGAAAAAAAATCAGAACACAAAGATAAAGAAGGGAGATACAGTTTGGTAACTGGGCGGCTAGAGGGAGAAGATATCACCCTGCTGAATGTGTATGTTCCCCCAGGGGCTAACTGGAAATTTTATAAAAATGTATTCGACCTAATGATAACTAAAGCTCAAGGTTTAGTGATATGTGGTGAGGACTTCAATCTTAGACTGAATCCATACTGGGATGCTTCTGGTAATTCCCCACATCAAAATAACACCCAAAACAGGAAGACTCGGATGCTACTAAAAGAATTGGGAATCTGTGACGTGTGGAGGGAACTCAACCCCAGTGTAAAAGACTATACATTTTACTCAACTCCACATTCATCTTACTCAAGGATTGACTATTTTTTTATGTTTAATAGAGACATTGGAAGAGTAAAAACATGTAAAATAGGACTGATGGATCTCTCCGACCACAGTCCGATCTACATGGACTTAAATATCCAAAAATACACAAATAATACATTTTCTTGGAGGTTAAATTCAAATGTCCTGAAAGGACCATTGAAAGATGAATTGGAATCAGATATTCTCAGATATTTGGAAGATAACGATAATGGAGAAGTATCCCCTTTAATACTGTGGGATGCATGTAAAGCTGTAATAAGAGGAAAGATTATTGCAAAACTGGCAACCCAAAAGAAACTAAGACAAGAAAAACTATCCACATTAGAGTCAGAACTTAGGAACCTAGAAAAAGAACACAAAGGCAACACTCATTCTACTGACTCGCTCAAGATTAAGGAAATTAAAAACCAAATAAATGAGATCTACACAATAGAAATCCAGAAGAAACTTACATTTCTGAAACAAAAATACTATGAAGCAGGCAGTAAATCGGCAAAATTGCTAGCCTATAAATTGAGGAAACATCAAACAGAAAGAGCAATCTACAAAATCAGAGACCCAGTATCAAAGGAAATAAAATTCAGAATTCAGGATATTCTTAAAAACTTCGAGAATTACTATAAGAACTTATACTCCCACAAAAAACATAAAAACGCATCCGAGGCATTCCTAAACACATTAAACCTTCCCCAACTTACGGAGTCACAAAATAAAACACTACTGTCAGAAATACATCCTAAAGAATTGGAAAAAGCAATTATGAAACTTAAAGCTAACAAATCCCCAGGAGCTGATGGCTATACAGCAGAGTGGTACAAAACCTTTAAACAGCAACTATCTCCTCTCCTCCTGAAAACATTTAATTATGTCCTCCACACAGGGGAAATCCCCCCCTCCTGGAGAGAAGGGGTCATTGCAGTTATACCTAAACCTGAAAAGGATAAACTAGAGTGCTCCAACTACAGACCAATCAGTGTACTAAATCAGGACTATAAGCTTTTTACCATTATCCTTGCCAAAAGGTTAGAAAATATACTGACAGACCTAATTCATTTAGACCAAACAGGTTTTATAAGACAAAGACAGACACAAGACAACATTCGACGCACTTTACACATAATTCATCATATAAAAAAATATAACTTAAATGCAGTCATATTGGGATTAGATGCTGAAAAAGCATTCGATTCGGTTGACTGGTCTTTTCTATATAGAATCTTATCCAGTTTCAATTTTCATAACAACTTCATTAGAACTATACAGGCATTATATAAAAAACCAACAGCTAAAATAAGGATTAATGGTAATTTATCATCATCTTTTGAACTGGAAAGAGGATGTCGTCAGGGCTGCCCCCTGTCTCCACTGCTCTTTGCAATCTTCATAGAACCTCTGAGCCAATGGATAAGACAAAACCAAAAAATTCAAGGTATTACACTTGGTCAGAAGGAACATAAAATAGCACTCTTTGCTGATGACATTTTAATATACCTAGGGCAGCCGGACACTTCTTTACCAGAACTAACCTCAGTTTTTTCAGAGTATGGAGATTTATCGGGGTACAAATTAAATATGCATAAAACCCAAGTTTTAACATTCAACTATGACCCAAATCATTATTCACTAAGCAAACTCAAAACTAACTGGGAGTCGGAATCTATGAAATATCTGGGGGTCAATATCCCGAAACAACTCAACAAAATTATATCACTAAACTATGATCCACTGGTGACAAAAATAAAATCTGACCTAGCAAGATGGAATATGATACCATTCTTGGGTACTGCACAAAGAATTGAAGCAGTCAAAATGAATATACTTCCACGTCTTCTATACCTTTTCCAAACAATACCGGTAGAACCTCCCAAAAAAACATGGCAGGAGCTGGACAGAAGGATCTCAAGATTCATATGGCAGGGCAAGAGACCTAGAATCAGATATAGAACCCTACAGCTAAACAAAGACAAAGGTGGGCTCGCGCTGCCAAATATCAGGGACTACTTTAAAGCCGCACAAATTAAAACTTTAGTAGAGATATGTAACCCAGTCTACACTGCACAATGGAAGGAGATCGAATGCCAAATAACAAGTGACATCCCCCTACAGGCGATAATAGGGAACAATGTCTTACCTAAGCTTTTGAATAACACTAACCCGTGGATAGAGACCCCGCTAAAAATTTGGTTTAAGATAGTCAGAGAGAATCAAACTAAAGAGCCCTATCGACTTCTGCAATGGATCGCCTATGATCAGGACTTTACTCCTAATAAAACAGACACCAGATTTAAAAAGTGGAAGGAGAAAGGGCTGATAAAATATTACGATTTTTTTAAAGGGCAAATCTTAAGAAGTTTTGAAGATTTGAAAAAACAAGGCCTAATAAATCAAGACCTTTACAGGTTCTTCCAGCTTTGACACCACATAAACAATATACTTAAAAAGGAGGTTTTGGAAAGGGCCCAGTCAGGTGTTCTGAAGGTCTTCTTAATGGCATATAAAGGGATCCCAGGGATCAGATACATTTCTAAAATATACCAAGGTCTTCAAGACTTAAAAGGAGACAACACATCATATATAAAAGAGAGATGGGAAAAAGAGGGGAATTTCACTTTACAACTGGAAATATGGGAAAAGCTAAATAAACAGCAATGGAAAAGTACCTCATCCCTGCAGTGGAGAGAATTTGGATGGAAAAACTTGGCAAGATTTTTCAGAACACCTGCACAAAACAAATTTACCCATAAGGGATTGAACTGTTGGCGCTTGTGTGGTGAAAAGACTGCAAATCATTTTCATGTGTTTTGGTCATGCCCAGTTATCCACCAATATTGGACCAAGGTACAGACAATATTGGGGAAAATATTCAAAATTACAGTTCCCTTTTCTTTTGTAACTTTGTATTTGGGTTTACTACCGGACTCACTGGAAAGACGAGGAGAAAAATACTTATTCAATGTTTTAATATTGGCAAGCAAAAAAGCTCTAACTAAAAAATGGATGTTGAAGGACTGTCCTACACCTGAAGATTGGACTAACGTGATCCAAGACATTTACTCGATGGAAAAGTTGACATTCGCACTGAGACAGGACATGGATGTGTTCATGAACTTTTGGCAACCCTGGACCGCATATGTGTCTTCCATTAGATCTAATCTTTGACAAATACCATTTCAATAATGGTTCCGCTCTTTGTTCCAACTCTACTCAGATGCTCTTCTATCTTTATTTACTTACTTTTTCTTTTTGTTTGTTTTTTTACTGGTTTGTTTGTTTTTTTTTGTTATTTGTTTTTTGTTTTTTTTTCTCTTTAATTTCACTTTTTCTTTCACTTTAAAAAAAAAAAAAGGGGGTGTTGTAAGAATTAATCTTCCAATGTTGTCAGATATCAGAAAATAAGGGAACATGTGATGAAAATGTAAACACTGCATTGCTGTAACGACCTGTATACCCTTTACAAAAACTTAAATAAAAAAAAAAAAAAAATTGTGGGAAAGTTGCGGTGATTGGACAAAGTTGCAAGGTCGTGCAAAAGACGCGGCCAAAGAGTGATTTTGCGTGAATTGGTGCGATTGCAACACGGCGACATCCTGGAGGGACTGACTAGTTCCTCCGTCTGCAGCGTGAAACGCTCCACACAGACTCACCGACTTCATGTCCTTCAGGCTCCACAGCTCCAGCAGCTCGTCTCTCAGCGCGGTGGCATCCACACCTGAGAACGGAGGGATGGGCGGACATGAACTTTGGACAAAAAGAGTCTGGGCTGGCAGCTCCGTTACCATGACAATAGACCAGAAAAATCACAAATTAAAAAAAAAAAAGATTCAAGAAGGAAAATTCTCACATTAGGAATAAAAACCTGAAATGTTATTTTAATTTTCCCTTTCGGGGTCGCCACAGCGTATCATCAGCTTCTATGGCGATGAGCCGCCTGCTGATGTGGCGAGGCTTTTCATGGCGGACGCCCTTCCTGACGCAGCCCTGCCCGTCTACCCGGGCCTGGGGCCGGCACAGGGACTAACACTGGCCTGTGCTCCCCCCCTCCCCCCATGGCTGGGGACCAAGAAATAATATTACATTACATAATAATACATTAAAAAAAACTGTTTTTATTCATTTACGTTAAATTTGATTCTTTATTCTTAAAAAAATTTGCATGAAACTGAAACTTTTTCCCTTCTAAATTTGCTGCATTTTCTTGTTAAATTTGCTATTTTAATTTCAATAAAACCTCAACTTTACTCTCATTACGTCACATTTATCTCGTTAAATCTGTTACTTTCATATTGACGTTAAATTTGCCATTTTATTCTCAGTAAATCTGAGTGAAACTAACTTTTTTTTTTTTTTTTTTTTAAACCTGCTGCGGTATTTTTCATCTGCAGGATCCAAGTGCTGCAACAGCGATGGAAGACGTGTGTGGAGCGAAGGGAAGAGACGATGACAAATCAACCACGTCTGATCACAGCTGAACTCATGAACTTTTCAGCCTCCCTCGTATTCCCAGCCGGGGGGGTCACCATTTTATCAAAAATGTGTAAATGTACATTAGGTGCAAATTTTTAATAAAGATGCTAATTTAACCATTCAAAGTGTTGTAAATTACAGTTTAACTGCAATGAATAAAAATGTAACCAGCAAGCAGATGAGTGCTGGAAATTTACAAGAAAAAAAAAAAAAAGTTTAAAATCTACAAGAAAAAAAAAGTTTAAAATTTACAAGAAAAAAATTAACAATATTTGGGGGGAAAGTGGCAAAGCTATGAGAAAAAAAAATGAGCAAATTTAAAGTTAAAAAAAAGCTGCTAATTTACAAGAAAAAGTTGCAGCCCCCTGTGACCCGAAAAGGATTAAGCGGAAGAAGATGAATGAATGAATGAAGTTGCACCTTTTTTTTTTTTTTTTTTTTTTTTTTAGAAAGAAACTAAAAATTTACAAGAATTTCTTTTTACAAATTTACAGGAAATTTATGAGAAAAATGTTGAAAACTTTTGAAAAAAAGTTGCACGTTTACAAAAAAAATTGCAAATTTGTGAGAAAAAAAGTTACAAATTTACAAGAATAAGGTTGCAAATTTATGAGAAAATTTTTATGCAAATTTCCAAGAAAAAAAAAGTTGCAAATTTACAACTTTAGGGTTTTTTTTTGCATTTCTGCTTAGAATTGGTGCATCAAATTCTTTCTATTCAGTTCTGTAACATGATTTTTAAACGAACGTTCATAATGATATTGGGGGACAAGTCTCTCTTTTATCCAGGTTGGGGGGGATGACACCCCCCCCCCCCAACTGATTATTCCCATAAATCTGCAGCTTTAATTCTGATAAATTTGCTGCTTCTTTCTTGACAAATTCCAGCTTTTCTCCTTAAATTTACTACTTTGTCTTAAATTTACAACCTCAATTCCATCAAATTTCTATTAAGTTGCAGCCTTTTTCCCTTATAAATTTGGTTCTTTATTGCTAATAAGTTGAGACTTTTTTCCCTCAAATTCTCGTAACTGAGATTTATTCTGGTAACTTGAAGACTTTTTTGCACTACTGAGACATTTTTCCTCATAAATCAGACTTTTTCCTGCACATTTGATGCTGATTTTTCTCTAAATATCTGCAGAGTCCAGCGCTCTGGACTCTGCAGGAAGCAGCAGCAGATCTGCTCCAACTGCTCGTCCCCCGTGTCATAAATGGGCGCTTTAATCCCCGCTCGGCGGTAATGTGATCCGCTAAAAATGCTGTTTGGTAAAGCAGCAAATGTGAGCAGCCATAACAGGATTAACGGCCGAGGAAAACACATCGGCTCCGCATTCCTGTCAGGGAAAAGCGGCCAGAAAACGCAGTTCTACAGAGCTGAGGAAGGTTCCCGTGGGAGAGGAACATCTGTCACAACGATGGGAGAAAAATGGGGGAAATTCACAGGGAAAACAGGGGAACATTTACTGGAATCTGAAAGAAAAACCTGGTACTGCCATCAGGAATGAAGTTAATTTAACTGGAAAAGGAGGGAAATTTTCAAGAAATAAATTTGGAAATTTGTGAGGGAAAAAGTCAGTTTTATAAGGAAAAGGGTGTTGAGTTTCTGAGAAGAAAAGTCAAGGAAAAGGCTGCAAATTTACAGGGGAAAAAAGTGGCAAATTTATGAGAAAAATGTTGCAAATCTAGAAAAAAAAATTGCAAATTTATAGGAAAAAAGTTGCAAATTTGCAGGAAAAAACAGCAAATTTATAAAAATCTGAACACTTATGAGAAAAAAGTTACAAATTTATGAGGAAAAATTTAGAAATTTATAGGGAAAAAAATACAAAATTATAAGAAAGAAATTACAAATTTATATGGGAAAAAAGTTGCAAATTGTAGAGATAAAAGTTCCAAGTTCATGAAAAGTTGGCGGTGCGGTGGAGCAGTGGTTAGCACTGCGCCAGCACAGCAACTCAGCCTTGGCCATGGGATCCGTGGTTCGATCCCAGCCCCTGACCAACAGTGATCTGTGTGGAGTTTGCATGTTCTCCCCGTGTCTGCGTGGGTTTACTCCGGTTTCCTCCCACAGGCCAAAAACATGCAGGTTAGGTTAACTGGAGACTCTAAAGTGGCCCTAGGTGTGAATGTGTGTGTGAATGGTTCAGGGATGGCGCCGTACCGTGGCTGCTTCATCCAGCCAGGTGGATGCCCTCAGTTTCCCCTCTGGGGATCAATAAAGTATACAAAATCCCAAAAAATAAAAAAAAAAAGTGGCAAATCTACAAGAAAAAATGAACATTTATAGGAAAAAAGTTGCACATATGCAGGGAAAAAGTTACACATTTTTCAGAAAGAAGTTGCAAATCTACAAGAAAAAAAATTACAGGAAAAAACGTGAAGTTATGAGGAAAAAAATTGCAAACGTCTAAGTTTGTTTAGCATTTGTGGTTGGAAGTGGAGCCTCAAACGTCTTCTGCTGGGTGACGCGAGGCACTGCAGTTCCTGCTTGCTGACCTGCTTCCTGTGGTTCTGCTGCTCTCTGAGCCATCGCCGCCTGCAGGACGGGCCACGACGTTCTCTCTGCAGACGGAGGAAAACCAAGATGAAACGTGGTTCAAACTTCCATTAAAAATACGCATGTTTTTTAAATTAATGTCATGTAATATTGTCATTTCTGAGAAACTGAATTTGGGGCTTTCATGAGCTGTGAGCCATAATTATCAAAATGAGCAGAAATAAACACATCCCTCTGTGTGTTATTAATCGATATATGAGCTTCAATTATATACTTTATTTCGTTTATAATCCCTGATGAAAGATAACAGAAAACAATAAGAAACTGAAGAGGTGCAGGCTGGAGCTGAAGCTCATCTCACGCCTCCACCAACACTGTACAGCAAAACTGAATCCATTCCTTCGTCTTCCCACCCGCTCAGTGCCTTCTGGGTGGCGGTGGGCAGAGCCGCCCCAGCATCCCGGGCAGAAGGCGGGGCACAGACCGGACGCATCTCCGGTCCATCACAGACAACAAACATTTAAACTCACAAAATAAATCAAATCCAGCTTCAGTGAAAACACAAACTTCCATCAAAGAAGAATCAACACAAATATGTCAAATTAATTAACCACTTAAGGGCACCATTTCCCTTCTCAACAATGACTGAAATAAACCAACTTTTCCATGATATTCTCTTTTACTGAGATGCACCAACACCACCACTGATGGCTTTATTCACAGGTTTGACTTGAAAAGACCCAGACTGTGATGCAGGCAGAGTTAAAGTGAGGTGAAAACTGCATTGACGGGTTTTTCGTGAATTCTGCTGCTTTGTGCTGTGAGCTGCTGCAGGCGCATAATCATGGTCTCACGATGCTGAAAGTGAGCCTCCATCACCTCCGGCTCGCCTCGCCTTCTCTCCTAAAACCTGCACTCTGTCTCCACCTGGTGGTCAGTGGCGCTTCTGCAGCTACGTGGACCTAAAAGTTCAGACTTTTTAAGACCTTTTAAGGCCTTAAAAACATTTAATAACTCACATTTGAGAGATGGCAAAAACGCCGCAACCACATGCCAGTCAGCACTAGACCCTTTGCTATTTTATAATAAGGGTGGTGGTGAGGGACGTTCACAAAGTCAGCATAAGGTAGGTTTAAATAGAACTCACCCGAATATATCTACATATTTATTCCATCTAGCTACAATGCTCCGCACTGTGTGTTTATATACTTATATATTTATTCCATCCAGCTACAATGCTCTGCACTGTGTGTTTATATACTTGTATATTTATTCCATCCAGCTACAATGCTCTGCACTGTGTGTATATATATATTTACAGTAATATGTACATATGTATATTAGCTGCTCTTGTTTTTTTTTTTGTTTTTTTTTCTTGCCTTCTGATTGTTGCTCTGAGTGTTGCTATCCCTGTGCTGTTGCAATCCTGGAATTTCCCCATTGTGGGACTAATAAAGGCTTATCTTATCTTAACTCAAATACAAATTTGCAAGCATAATGGTGCAAAAATATGGTAAATGATTCTCATTTACAACATTAAAAAAATCATATTAATGAGACAAAAGTTAAAAATTAGCAGGAAAAAAGCTGCAAGTTTAAGACAAAAAAACTAGTGAAAATTTAGGGGAAAAAAAACAAAACAAAACAGGCAACTTACAAAAAGATGAAAATTTCCAAGAAAAAATGCTGAAACTTTCCAAAAATGCTGAAAATCTCCAAGAAAAAAGGTTGAAAATCTCCAAGAAAAAAGTTGAAAATCTCCAAAAGAAAATGATGAAAATTTCCAAGGAAAAAAAGTTGAAAATTACCAATAAATTAAAAAAAAAAAAAAAAAAAAAAAGCTGAAAATTTCCAAGAAAAAAAGCTGAAAATCTCCAAGAAAAAGTTGAAAATTTCCAAGAAATGAAGCTGAAAATTTCCAAGAAATTTCAAAAAAAGCTGAAAATTTTTTAAGAAAAAAGCTGAAAATTTCCAAGAAAAAAAAAAATTTGAAAATTTCCAAGACATGAAAATGAAAATTTTCAAGAAAAAAGCTGAAAATTTCCAAGAAAAAAGTTGAAAATTTAAAAGAAAAAGTTGAAAATTTCCAGCAAGAAAAAAAAAGCTGCAAATTTAGGAGAAAAATCTGAGAGGTTTTTCTTGCAAACTTGTAACATTTTCTTGGAAATTTATACCTTTTTGCAGTTAAATTTGTGACTTTTCTAACAAAGTTAATACTTTTGGTTATAAATTTGTCCCTCTTTAAGACAGACCCCCCCCCCCCCACACACACACACATTTACAACTATGTACTGAGAAATTCAAACTTTTGTATTAAATCTGCTACTTTTTTCAGTGAAATTTTCACTGTTTTTCTTGTACATTTGCAACTGTCCTCTCACTGAGGTGTTCTGATGGACTCTTCATGGGGATGGGGGGACGGCAGCGCCCCCTCACATCGCCGACTGGCAGCTTGACTCGGCCACTGATTTAGTGGAAGTGGACTGAGGTCAGATTTGGGCGGTCGGTTCCGCTCACGTTTAACGTGGACTCCCCCAGGATTCATGTTGGCTCTGGACAATTCAATTATTCACAGAAATGGCTGAAACTAGAACCTGCCACCATGAGCACTGCTGCACCCCGGACAGTAGGACAGCAGCTGATTTAGGAGGGGAAAAAAGACACAAAATTACAACGAAAAAAGGCATCAATTTAGAAGGAAAAAGCTGCAAATTTACCAGGAAAAAATATCAGATTTGAGAGGAAAAACATAAAATTTAGGGGAAAAAAAGTCAAACTTGCAAGAAAGAAGTTAAGAGAAAAATGTAAATGAATGAAAAAAAATTTACAAATTGATGAGTACAAATTTGGAAATTTATGATAAAAAGTTTTTGCAAATTTACATGAAAAATGTTGCATATTTACAAGAGAAGGCCACAAATTTATAAGCCAATACACTTACCTGAAAAAGCATCAAATTTAGATAAAAGAGAAAATTTAGGAGAAAAAAGGCTTAAAATTTAAATGAAAAAAGTTGCAAACTTATGAGGAAAATGTTGCAGATGATTTTTTTTTTTTTACACGAGTAAAATGTTGCAAATTTATGAGAAAAAGGTATAAAATTTATGAACATAAAATGAAGTCAAATTTACAGAAAAAATTTACAAATTTACAAGAAAAAATGGTAAAAACCAATACAAATATTTTGCAAATGATTGAAAAATAATGTTGTAAATTAAAAAGCTGCATAAAGAAAAAAATAGTTTATGAGAAAAAATGTTGCATATTTACATGATAAGGTCACAAATTTACGAGCCCAAAAAGATGCAACTTTACAAGAATAAAATGCAAATTTAAAAGAAAAAACTGCTGCAAATTTACAAAGGAAAAGCATCAAATTAATGAGGAAAAATGCATAAAGTTGAGGAGAAAAAGTCACAGATATACAAGAAAAAAACTGCAATTTAAAAAAAAGCATCAGATTTATGTAGAAAAAAATTTATAAAACTTACAAGAAAAAGTCAAATTTACAAGAAAAACTTTGGAAAGTTGAGGAAAAAAGTATGAAGTTTAGGAGAAAAAGTGAAAATTTACAAGAAAAAGTTAGTTATGAGAAAAATGTTGCAAAAGATGGAAAAAATATTTGCAGATTTATGAGGAAAAAGGTCACATTTATGAGCCAAAAAGCTGTAAATTTACAGAAAAAAAGGTGCAAATTTACAGGGGAAAAGTTAAAAAATTTAGAGAAAAAAGTTGCAAATTAACTAGCAATTTTTTTGCAAATTCATGGCAGAAAACTTGCAAATTAATGAGTAGTCAAAAATTTATGGCAAATTTATGGCTACTCATTTTACTTATGCAAAAACTGCAAATTTATGAAGGTCACATTTTTTAGGATGTCACCCTTTAAATATGAGAAAACAACGATGAAGATTTTTTTAATAACCTTCAGGACCGATTGTCCTTTTCGAGGATAATTAAGGCCTTAATTGTGGACTTTTTAATTATCCGGTGACAGCAGGTGTGTGCGACTGTCTCCGCCTGGTGGTCCAAAGGTGAGCTGCACCTACTGTGTGCACTAACATTAGCTTGTTTTAGCATCAGATATCTGCGGTTTAACGGACACAGACCAGCTCACAATCAGCGTTAATGTTTCCTCTAAGTCACTGTTCACGCTGTCAACGATAAAAGCCACAAACAGATTTATTCTGAATCGTCAGCGGATTTATTTCTAACGCTGAGCTCCATGACTGAGCTAGCCGTTAGCTCAGGTTTGTTTATTTAAAATGTCAGCGAGTAGAAAACGCTCGGTTATGAAGCGATGTTTTACTTATCAGAAGTAAAAACTCACCATGTAGCGCTGTCTCCAGTCAGTTAGTAGACCTTTAGCCTCAAGGCTCTCTTCTGTTGTTTTCGCTTCCCACGGAGCAAATTTAATGTTACACACGACAAAGGTTCCGCTTTAGAATATAAATAGAAGTACAACGTTAAAAAATAGAAATACAATGCTGCTGTATTTTTACCTCCACCAAGGAGGTAATGTTTTTGCTGGTGTTTGTCTGTCTGTCAGCAACAAAAAGTTATGAACGGATTTTGATGAAATTTTCAGGGAAGGTGTGTAAAGGCCCAGGGAACAGATGATTAGATTTAGTGATGATCTGAGGGTGCATACCTCCACCAAGGGCTTTGTTAGACTAGAATAAAATAGAATAGAAAAATATCAATTTGGTAGGAATATTTATTCCAGTTTGAGTCGCTACCTTAGTATCACTATTTCACAGTCATCACAGGCAACAGTGGGTGGTCCAATGCTAGACTGGATTACTTGGCTGACTGGATGGTCCTCAAAATGCCTGTCTAATCTGGCCTTAAACGCTTTCCCCACATCCTCTAGTAAGCTGTTCCACCATGAGATCACTCTATTGCTGAAGAAAAACAGCCTGCGGTTCGACCTGACACTGCTCTTTTGAAGCCATTTTCAGTCAGACTCAGACTTTATTTATAAAGCACTTTTCATACAGTGTAGCAGCTGTACAAAATAATAAACAACATACACCAAAACATAGTCTCACCCACACACACGCATACACTCACAACACACCAACTAATCGACCTACCATATTGTGACGTCTGCAAGGTTCACACAAAGAAAATGGAGCAGATGGCTGTGATCAACCAGATTTATTTTGTACACCCCAACCCCAACTTGCTTCTGTGCTACAGAGTGGAGTGGAGGTCATTCTCCCAGACCTCCGTTTCAATCATGGTTACACACACAGATACATCTTGCCCTAATCCTGCTAAACACTGCTGGGTCATTATAATGCAGTTATAATGACACAGCAGTGTAACTCAGAAATAACACATTTAACACACACAGTAACGTTTCAAACTGGCAAAGCATGCTGGGAAATTCACTTAACATGGCCCCAACGTTACACTGCCCCCCCCCCCCCGGACTGGTTTCTGTCCCCAGAAAAATTAAAGTCCAATTTAAAAGTCCAATACAAACTCATCCAGGTGTCGGGGCGGTCTTCGGCGCCGGTGGCCAACACGTACAGGCCCCCTAGTGTCCATCTGGGTCTCGGTCGGGGTATCGGGCCGGGATGGAAGCTCCGGTTCGTCCACCAGCGGTGCAGATGGCCAATACGGGGCGAGACGGTCACGATGAAGGACCACAACCCGGTCCCTTTTTCTAAGCCTCACCCTGTACACCACATCTGACAGTCTCTCCAGGACCACGCATGGTCCCGACCACTGGCTCGCCAGCTTCGGTGATCGTCCTCTCTTCCTCTCAGGGCAGAAAACCCAGACTCGATCTCCCGGTGCAAAGTCCCTCCCCTGGCAGCGGGAGTCGTACGCTCGCTTCTGCCGACCCCCTGCCGCCGCCAGGGCCTCTCGAGCCAGCTCGTGCACCGTGTGGAGACGTTCTTTCAAACAAAAAAAATAATCCAATCCAGGTTTTCCTTCCACCTCCGGCTCAGGGGGGCAACCAAATACCAAATCCACCGGTGTGCGCAGCTCGCGTCCAAACATGAGCGCCGCAGGGGTGCACCGGGTAGATTCCTGAGCAGCCGTCCGGTACGCCCACAAAACAAAAGGCAGATGCAGGTCCCAGTCTCGCTGTCGCTGGTCCACTAGGATAGCGAGCTGGGTGGTGAGGGTCCGGTTGAATCGTTCGACCAGGCCGTTGCTCTGTGGATGCAGTG
Source organism: Pholidichthys leucotaenia (assembly GCA_020510985.1). Lineage (NCBI taxonomy): Eukaryota > Metazoa > Chordata > Actinopteri > Cichliformes > Pholidichthyidae > Pholidichthys > Pholidichthys leucotaenia. The sequence goes on from CM035850.1 coordinate 7,503,373, forward strand.
GGGTGGTCCGGGTCTTCCGGATGCCCAGCCGTTTGCAGACCTCTCCGAAGACCTCCGCCTCGAAGTTCCGACCCTGATCGCTGTGCAGCTCCTCCGGTGCACCAAACCGACAGAACATTTCATCCACCAGCTTTGATGCCGTCGTAGCGGCGCTCTGATCCGGGACCGCGTACGCCTCTGGCCACTTAGTGAAATAATCCATCGCGACCAGCATGTAGCGGTTCCCCCGGTCCGTGGTCGGGAAAGGGCCCAGGATGTCCACTCCCACTCGCTCCATCGGTGCTCCCACCCGGTACTGCTGCAGGGGAGCGTGGGATCGCTGAGTTGGTCCCTTCTGAGCTGTGCATGTGTCGCAGCGGTGGACGTGGAGCTCCACGTCCTGATGACAGCCGGGCCAGTAGAACCGGGCCCGAAGGCGCTGCAGCGTCTTTGTCACTCTGAAGTGGCCCGCTCCTACCGCCCCATGAACCAGCTGGAGTACTTTGGGCCGGAGTCGACGAGGAACCAGCAGCTGCCAAATGTGCCACTGCCCAGCTGGAGTCTGCCACTGCCGATACACCACGCCCTCATGACAGCGGAGGTTGGCCCACTGGGAGTGTAGGGCCTTAGTCTCTGGGTCCAGCGGTGACACAACCTCCCAGGCGGGCCGCTGTCCTGCGTCCAGCCACTGCCGAACCCACGAAATGACCGGGTCTCTGTCCTGCTCGCTCTGCAGCTGCTTTGTGCCAAGAACCTCTGTGACGTCATCGCCGGGGAGAACTGCCTGATCATCTGAGGAGGGGCTGTGCATCGCTGCGTGATTCCTGCTCGCAGCGGCTCGGAGAGCGGCAGCCCGTGGGGCGATTTGGTCCCGATCTTCAGCCCGTTGGCAGTGACGACACTCCTCTGTCGCGCAGGGGCGCCGAGACAGCGCGTCAGCGTTGGCATGGAGGCGGCCTGCCCGATGCACAATCTGGAAATTATAATCCTGCAGTGCCTCCAGCCACCTCGCCAACTGTCCATCCGGTTCTTTGAAATTTAACAACCAGGTCAGGGAAGCGTGGTCCGTCCTGAGCTGGAACCTCCCACCGTACACATACGGGCGGAAATGACGCAGCCCTTGAATGACAGCCAGCAGCTCTCTGCGAGTCACACAGTAATTTCTCTCGGCTCTGCTGAGAGTGCAGCTGAAGAAAGCGACTGCCTGCTCTCCGTGTTCTCCCTCCTGGGATAGCACCGCCCCGATACCCTGGTTGCTGGCGTCCGTGTCCACAATGAAAGGGCGGCTCGGGTCAGGATACCGCAGGACGGGGGCTCTGATGAGCGCTGCGCGAAGCTGGCAGAAAGCAGCAGCGCAGCTGTCACTCCACTGGAACAGGCGTCCTTTCTGCGTCAGCTGATGCAGCGGGCTGGCAATGGTGGCGAAGTCTTTCACAAACTTCCTATAATAGGAGGCCAATCCAAGAAAACTCCTCAGTTCTCCAACGTTCCGCGGCACTGGCCAGTCTCTCACTGTTGCCACTTTTTCCGGGTCGGTGGCGACCCCCGCTGCGCTGACGACGTGGCCCAAAAAGGTGGTCTCTCGCCGGAACAGGTGGCATTTCCTAGGGTGTAACCGTAGCCCCGCCTGCTGGATGGCTCCCAGCACCTCTCGGAGATTGGACAGGGCGCTGTCAAAATCAGCTGCATGCACCAGTAGGTCATCCAGGTAAACAACGCAGCAGCTCCTGGGCACGTGAGCCAGCACTCGCTCCATCAAGCGCTCAAAGGTGGCCGGAGCGTTGCAGAGTCCAAATGGCATCACTTTAAACTGGTACAGTCCCTGCCCGATGGAGAAGGCTGTTTTTTGGCGGGCCTCGGGTGACAGCTCTACCTGCCAATAGCCGCTGCGTAGATCCAGCGAGCTGAACCAGCTGGAGCCGGCGATGTGGTCCAGCGCGTCATCGATGCGGGGCAGGGGGTAGGAATCTTTCCTGGTGGCGTCGTTCAGGCGTCGGTAATCCACACAGAACCGCCACGACCCGTCCTTCTTCTTGACCAGCACCACAGGCGCTGCCCAGGTTGCTGCTGGAGGGCTCAATAACATCTGCCTCCAGCATTTCTCGCACTTTTTGTTCCGCCGCTGCCCGCCTTGAAAAGGGCAGCCGGCGTGGGTGGAGTCGAATCGGCCTGGCCTCACCGGTGTCGATCTCGTGCTGCACCAACCCGGTCCGGCCGCATTCCTCATCCTTCGCAGCGAAAACACCCACGTAATAGTCCAATAGCTCCCGCAGCTGGCGTCTCTGTTCCGGGTCCAGCCCGCTGCAGCTCCGCTGAAATAATTCCTCCATCGCCTGCTGCGTCTCTGCTGACACGTTGGCCCCTCCCCTTGCTGTCCCTGTGTGTGCTCGTGCTCCCTCTGTCCGCGCTGGTGACGTCATCGTGTCCAGTCCTCGCGGTGGCCTGCCTGGTCCGGTCTGTCTTGGTGATCCCTCGATTGCGCGGGCCCCCGCGTCCCTTCTCTGGGTTCTGCTGTGGAGCGTGATGGTCCGGTTTCCCAGCTGGAGGGAAGGTCCAGCGGTGTCGATCTTGGCACGCCAGGCTGTGAGCAGGTCTAATCCAATAATACAGGGGTCTTGGATGTCAGCCAGCCAGAACGGGTGTCTTATGTTCTGACCGGCCACCCCCACCACCAGCACTCTCCGCCCCTTCAGTCGGGCGCGCTCACCGGTAGCTGTGGTGACGCAGCGCTCGGTGGGTTCCCACCCCCGCGGAGCCGTCTTGCTCGTGCCCGGCAGTACGCCCGGTCGAACAAAGGAGATTGTAGAGCCGGTGTCAATCAGGGCCCGGATCGACGTCTTCCCCAAGCTGCACTGTAGATAGATCCCTGGAGAGTGTCCAACTCAGCCCACGCGCGGTGCCGGCTCCTCGGGGGAAACATCTGCTGGAGGTGGCCTGTCCCCGTTCATGCCACCTCGCTCTAGTTTAACGCCGGCGAGGGGCCGGTTTGTCGTGGGGTGGGTGCGGGGCAGTATCGCGCGATGTGTCCCATCTCTCCGCAGCGGAAGCACCCTTCCTCGCATCGCCGAGGCCATCTTCTCCGTGGACGCGCCGCCATGGTCTGCCTTAATTCCTCCTCCTCCCCCTCGCTCTCCATCGTAGCCTGGTAGGTTCTTCGGCTGTGCGTTGCTGCTTCAGCGGTGCGATTTATTAGCGGCTCTGCCCAATCTGCTTCTGCCACTGCAGTCTTCCAGTCGCTCGCGGCGTGGAGCCGTACGTGGCTCTGGAGCTGGGCCGGGCGGAGACCTTGGATGAAGCTCCGGAGGGCGAGCTTCTCTACTGCCTCCGGCGCGAAATCTGGGTAGCTGCGCCGGGTTAACAGCCATATGTCTGCAGCATAGGCTCCTAGTTTCTCCTGGTGGTTCCGGCGGCGGCGGGTCAGTTGTTCTTGGGCGTGCTCAGCGTCCGCTATTCTCCCAAATCGTCTCTGGAGCGCCCCTTGTAGTGCTGGCCAGCTGTGGTGCTCCTTGGGCCGGAGATCAGAGAGCGTGCAGAGGGCTTTCCCTTCCAAGGCCAGCGCGACCTGTACGGCGGTTTCCTCTGGCGACCAGCCGTTCAGCGCCGCAGTCAGCTCGACCTGTGTCAGGTAGTCATCTAATGTGGCTTCGCCGTTGAAACGGGGAATCTTGGCCCGCTGCCGAACAGGTGGGGTGGTCGTTTCCTGATCGATCGCCACCCTTGATCGCCGTGGGGTCGCCAGCCCGTGCTGTCCTGAGAAGGGTGGAACGTTTGCTCTGTTCTGCCCGCTCTGTCTTGAAAAAGACAGGAGGCGGGGTGCGCTGGCCCCGTCAGGTCCGCCGCTTCGTTCGTCCCGGCTCCAGGCTTCCGGTGGTGGTGTCTCGTCATCCATCATCAGCTGAGCAATGGCCTGCTCCAGCTGCCGGATCTCCATTCTGATCGCTTCCATTTGCTCCATGCCCACTCCTGACACCAGTGTGACGTCTGCAAGGTTCACACAAAGAAAATGGAGCAGATGGCTGTGATCAACCAGATTTATTTTGTACACCCCAACCCCAACTTGCTTCTGTGCTACAGAGTGGAGTGGAGGTCATTCTCCCAGACCTCCGTTTCAATCATGGTTACACACACAGATACATCTTGCCCTAATCCTGCTAAACACTGCTGGGTCATTATAATGCAGTTATAATGACACAGCAGTGTAACTCAGAAATAACACATTTAACACACACAGTAACGTTTCAAACTGGCAAAGCATGCTGGGAAATTCACTTAACATGGCCCCAACGTTACAATATAAAACCATGTAAAAAAAAAACACCATATAAAACAAAACTGAACTGAGGAAGCGCTATCAGTGAGGAAAAACTGAAAGTAATAAGACATAAAACCAAGCAACAAGTTAAAAAAAAAGTTAAAACAGGATAAATGCAAATAAAAACAGGATAAAAAATAGTTAAAACAGGATTAAAAAGTGTAAGAAAAGGTAAAAGAGGGAAAGGTGAAAATACATTTAAATAAAAGTCAGGTCAAAAAGGTGGGTCTTTAGTTTGGTTTTAAAAGTATTGTGGCAACCTGGGAGTGCATAATGGTTTACCACCTTAGACAGGAACAAAGGACGCAAAGTTAACCTTTTGTGTGTGAGAAGTTTCTAGATGCCCTAGTAAGATAACAGGGAGGTGTCAAGGATGAATGGACTGACTGCAGTCGGACGGGGGGATTATCTTTTGTGTGTGGGAAGAGTCTAGATGGGGATTATCTTTTGTGTGTGAGAAGAGCCTAGAAGGATGTCATGTTATTTAAGGGAAGAGTTCCTACTTGTATGCCATTCTGTCTATGCTCCTTGTGTGAGTCGTGTAATAAACTGCTTGAACCAAATCAGCCTCATTATTTACACGCTCCACACTGGTGACCCAAGACGAATCATGGAATACAACGGAAGATCCCCGGAGCCAACCTCGACTGGAATCCCCAGCTTCACGTGCGCTGTAGCGATCAAACTACCTGATTTTTGGCAGCACAACCCGCGCTCCTGGTTCCACCTAACCGAGGCGCAGTTTGCCCTCCGAGGGATATCGGCGGATGATACGAAATTCTACTATGTGGTCGCAGCGCTCCATGCCAGCACGGCTCAGCACATCGAGAGCCTGCTCGATCAGCCACCAGCCGACGGCAAATATGACGCGCTGAAGGCTGCCCTCATCCAGTACTATATGCTCTCGGATGGTGAGAGAGCAGAGAGGCTTCTGACGCGGACCGAGTTGGGAGATGGTTCGGCTGTGGACATGATGGAGAAGATGCTGGGGTTAAAGGGCACGGACGATAACCACTTCATCTTCACCCACATTTTCCTCAGGAACCTTCCGACAGCGGCGAGAGCGGCCCTGGCCAATTCGTCGTTGCTGGCCAAACGGGACTATCGTTTGCTAGCCCGAGAGGCAGACCGGATCATCGTCACCACCAAGGCTTTCGTGACTATTGCGGCAGCGATGGAGCCCGGCACGTCGACACGAGGAGGCAAGGAGCCGCCGACGGCAGCAGCAGAACCACCGACAGCAGCAGCAGTGGGGGCCAAGGAACGTGGAGGTGACACGCTTTGCTTCTACCATCGCCGCTTCACAGAGAGGGCATGCAAATGTATACCACCATGCCAGTTTCAAGCGCTCGGGAAACGCCAAGACCGGGGGTCGGTAGCAGCCGCGACCCTCGGAGAGGAGAACAAGCTGCTCTATTTGACGGACGCATGCTCGGGGAGGCATTTCCTCGTGGACACCGGCGCACAGAGGAGTTTCATCCGGCCGACCTACGCTGACCGGCTGGCAAGAACCAGTGGCCCCGAGATGGCAGCAGCAAACGGCTCAGACATTAAGACCTTTGGTGAGAGGACTCTGCTCTTGTCTCTACACGGTCGTACATTTGAATGGACTTTTGTTGTAGCAGCATTGGATTACCATATACTGGGGGCTGATTTTCTATGTGCACATGGGTTGTTGGTAGATATGGCTAACAGTCTTTTGACTCTCTCCCCTGTATAGCTCGAGTGACCCAGCCAACAGCACAAGCCAACGTCACAGCAGCATGCGGTAAGTTCCACACACTGCTCGCTCAGTTCCCAGCACTCACTGTCCCAATGTTTTCAGCAGCTATCGCTAAACATGGGGTGGAGCATTTTATCACCACCACCGGGCCGCCTGTTTTTGCAAGACCTCGGCGTTTGGATGCAGCTAAACTGGCCATAGCACGCGAGGAGTTCGCTAACCTAGAGAGGTTAGGCATCATCAGGCGCTCAAACAGCCCATGGGCTTCCCCGCTACACATGGTCCCTAAAGCTGAAGGTTCGTGGCGACCTTGCGGCGATTTCCGCAGGTTAAACAACGCTACAGCGCATGACCGCTACCCAATTCCCCACATTCAGGATTTTTCCGCTCACCTTGCAGGAGCGCGCATTTTTTCTAAGATAGATTTGGTCCGTGGTTACCACCAAGTCCCAGTGCGCGCTGAGGACATACCCAAAACAGCGGTAATAACTCCGTTTGGTTTATTTGAGTTCTTGCACATGCCGTTTGGGCTTAAAGGGGCAGCACAGACGTTCCAGTGCATGATGGATGCAGTGCTGCGCGATCTCCCTTTCGTGTTCATCTACCTGGACGATATCTTGGTAGCCAGCGCGTCCGAAGGCGAACACGAAACCCACCTCACGACGGTTTTCCGTAGGTTGAAAGAGCACGGTTTAATAATCAACCCAGCGAAATGTCAGTTCGGGGTGACGGGGATTGATTTTTTAGGGCACCGCGTCTCTCCCGAAGGAGCCACTTCCACTGCCTGACAAAGTGCGCGCAGTGACAGATTTTCCCCAACCACAAACGGTCAGGGCGCTACAAGAATTTTTGGGAATGGTGAATTTTTATAACCGTTTCCTTCCCCGCACAGTGCAGCTCATGCAGCCATTGTACGCTGCGCTCAAAAAACAGAAACCCGTGAATAAGGTCGAATGGACCCCAGAACGAGAGCAGGCGTTCTCGGAAGTTAAAGCAGCCCTGGCAAACGCCGCATTGTTGGCACATCCAGACCCAACGGCCCGCATAGCCCTCACCACTGACGCCTCAGATGTGGCCATAGGGGCTGTCGTGGAGCAGCACGTCGCCGGGACTTGGCAGCCGCTTTCCTTTTTCAGCAGAACCTTGCGCGACAATGAACGTAAATACAGCGCGTTCGACAGAGAGTTGCTGGCTCTCCACCTGACCATTCGCCTTTTCCAGTTCTGGCTGGAAGGGCGCAATTTAACTGCGTTCGTTGACCATAAGCCACTAACATTCGCGATGGCCAAAGTTTCAGAACCTTGGTCGGGCCGGCAGCAGAGGCAGCTGGCCGCGATCTCAGAGTTTACTACCGATATTCAGCATGTGTCGGGCAAACTGAATGTAGTGGCAGACTGCCTCTCGTGCGCCGTTGTGGCCCCGGTCTGTGTAGGATTGGATTACGCGGCCATGGCCGCGGAGCAGGCTAGTGACGTGGACGTGCGCGCGCTCCAGTCTGGACCAACAGGGTTAAGGCTGGAGAAGAGGACGCTGCTTAACGGCATTCCCCCCTTAATCTGCGACGTCTCCACGGGTCGCCCACAGCCTGTGGTTCCGGCCGCGTGGCGCCACTGAGTGTTTGAGTCGGTTCACTCTTTGGCACACCCAGGGGTGCACGCGTCGGTCAAAATGGTAGGAGAGAAATATGTGTGGCCGGGCCTTCACAAACAACTGAAAGAGTGGGCGGCAGCCTGCGTGGCGTGCCAACGAGCCAAGGTTCACAGACACACGAAGGCTCCTTTGGAGCCGTTTCACATCCCGGCTAAGAGGTTTGACCATGTCCACATGGACCTCGTAGGCCTCCTTCCGCTATCACAGGGGTACACGCATCTCCTGACAATGGTGGACCGCACCACGCGCTGGCCAGAAGCGGTTCCGCTGGCTGCAACCACGGCCGAAGAGGTGGCGCGCGCGTTTTTAACAGCATGGGTGGCGCGTTTTGGAGTTCCGTCGGACATTACGTCCGACAGAGGCTCTCAATTTGTTTCTGAACTCTGGTCAACCATGGCCCGCAGCCTAGGTGTCTCAATTCACCACACAACCGCGTACAACCCGCAGGCAAATGGGTTATGCGAACGTTTTCATAGGTCGTTAAAAGCGGCTCTGAGGGCTTCACTGACGGATGCAAATGGGGTAGACAGGCTACCATGGGTTTTATTGGAGTTACGTTCTGCGCCTAAAGAGGATCTGGAAGCTTCCCCAGCAGAACTCGTTTTTGCACAACCACTCCGGCTGCCTAGGGAGTTTCTGCCAGATAATCCTGCGCCGGGCAGCTCCCCGTCTCAGCTGCTGCAGTGTTGCATAGACTCAAGCACGCTGCCGGGCCCTGCCCACCATAGTTTTCCGTGCGTTTTTGTGCCTAAAGCTTTGAAAAACACAGAGATCGTGTTTGTCAGACACGACGCCCACCGCCCCCCACTGCGCCCACCTTATGATGGACCGTTTAGAGTGCTGGAAACAGGGGATAAGCATTTTTTGCTAGATTTGGGGGGTAGGAGGGAAAAAATTGGCATAGACATACTCAAACCTGCTTTCGTTGTGGCTGACGAGCAAGTGCTGTTGGCGAGGGGCCCTTGGCGTGGAAGACCCCCACGGGGCGCTTCCCAGAGAAAAGATTCTCCAGAGCACCCACACGGACAGTCAAAAAGTTTTCACCCCCAGACATCAGCCCCCCAGCATGGCAGCGCCACGGAGGCAGCGAATCCTGGCTACAGCAGATACGGCAGAAGACTGAAGCCAAAGCAGCATGCGGACTGATGTTGATTGTTCTACAGCATGTGGACTGATGTTAATGGTTTTATCACAGTATGTGGACTGTTACCCTTTTGTCCTATCTAAGTTGCTGGGGGTGGTGGTGTGGCAACTTGGGGAGTGCATAATGGTTTACCACCTTAGACAGGAACAAAGGACGCAAAGTTAACTTTTTGTGTGTGAGAAGTTTCTAGATGCCCTAGTAAGATAACAGGGAGGGACTTCCGGTTATGGCTGCCACGTAAGACGGACGTGTTTCATTCTGCTCTGCTCCTGGAGAAAAAAATCGGCAAATAACTCTCTCATTTGGGACAGAACGTATCCCAGCGTTTGGGCGAGGATATGTCGGCGAAGCCTAAGGCTGGAAAACCAGGTAAAGGAAAAAGCGAGCCGCCGAAACAGTCCAAATTAATGGACTTTCAGGTCTGTGACGCAGCAAACAAAACTCCATATATGACGGAGGAGGCTGGCAATGGTGCGATATCTGCGGGGAATGGCGCAGATGCGCTGATGGCTGCCATGAGTTCAATGAGAGCGGACTTTTCCTCTAGATTTGATGGGATTATGACAGCGTTGGAAGGAATAAGAAAGGAATTGGGTGACTGTGTAGAACGAACGGCGCAGATGGAGCTCCGTCTCGCTAGTGCTGAAGATGACGTCACCCGTCTTCAATTAAAGGTGCGCACTTTGGAAAAAAAAAATAAATGTCTAGAAGATAATATTTTGGATTTGGAATCTCGGTCGAGACAGAATAACTTGAGGCTGGTGGGTCTTCCAGAGGAATCAGAAGGTCGGGACGTATGTTCCTTTCTGGAAAAGTGGATTCCGGAGGTGCTGGGCAGTGAGGAGTTGCAATCAGCAGTGGTTCTGGAAAAAGCACATCGTATTGGCCCACGGAGAGATAAGGGACCGCCGAGGACCTTAATTATGAAGTTTCTTAGCAACAGAGACAGGATGAAGATCTTCAACGCTGCACGAGCTAAAGGAGAGATTAAACACCAGGATCAGCAGGTGCGGTTCTACCCAGATTTGGCCACAGGAATCCAACAATTGAGGAAGCAGTTTGATCCCATACGTAAGGAGCTGCGCAACCTTGGGATTCGTCATGGTGTAATCTATCCTGCGAGACTGTTGACCACGTATGAGGGCAGAACCCACATCTTCAAGACCCCAGAGGAGGCGCAGGAGTTCATCAAGAAGATCAAAGAAGAAGAAGAGACTGGTGGGAGCTAAGCATGAACAAAATATAAGGTAGAATAATTAAGTATTTGCACAGGCATCTGACTGACTTGAAGTAAACAGCAAGTTTACAAAATATAGATTGTATTATATATTAAAAAAACAAACAAAAACAAAACAAACAAAAAAAAACTATGATGTACAAAGTTGTTAAAAATTCTGGAGTTAAGTTGGAAAACTACAGAGGAGAGTTAATGTTACGTCATTAAAAGCAGTAGAGTTAGGGTGATTGGGAGGATGAAGAAGGAGTGGCTTAGGCTGTTCCCCGTGGATGTGGAACGGTCGATGGCTATATCGGGAGACGGAATTTTTCTTTTGATTTTGGGGGGTTCGCCACAAGTGTGGGAAGGGGGAATTTGTTTGTGTGTAGTTTGTAGGATGAATGTTCAACCACTCATGTTTTTGCTTCTCTGTATGAGCATGTTTACACTGCAAGGTAATCCCAAACTCTCTATTGATCATAAACCAAAGTGTTAATCTTAATTTAACTTCATGGAATTGCAGAGGTCTACAAAATTTAAAAAAACTTAAACAAGTTATGAATAAAATAAAAGACATGGGTTCAAAAATTGTGTTTTTACAAGAAACTCATCTAATAGAGGAGGATATAAAAAGAATTAGGAGTAGATGGCAAGGAAGTGTATTCACCTCATCATTTTCATCCCGGGCCAGGGGAGTTATGACTCTCATACATAAATCAGTCCCTTTTCAAGTGAAAAATGTAATTGGAGACAAACTTGGAAGATATGTAATCATTCAAGGTTCTTTGCTATTAGAAAATATAAATCTTGTGAACTTATATGGTCCCAATATAGATGATCAAAAGTTCTTTGTTAATTTATTTCTTATTTTATCATCACTTACAGGGCAACATATAATAGCAGGGGATTTTAATTGTACATTGAATCCAGGTATAGATAGATCAACAGGACTGGATTGTACGCACAATGGATGTAGGATGACTATTAATCATTTTATGAAAGAATTGAGATTGTTAGATATATGGAGAGAAATGAAACCACAAGTTAAAGCCTATTCTTGTTATTCCAGTACCTACAAGACATTCTCACGTATTGATTATTTTTTGATTTCCACAGAATTAAGATCCAAGATTCAAAACTGCTTTTATGATAACATCGTGATCTCTGATCATGCACCCTGTTGTCTAATATATGTAGATAAAAAATTGACAAAGGAATCAGGTAGATGGCAATTTCAGCATAAATGGCTTCAGGATGAGGAATTTGTCAAGTATATAGAAAAACAGATAGACGAGTACTTTGACATCAATACTACACAAACATCAGCATGTGTAAAGTGGGAAGCTTTCAAAGCTTTTATTAGGGGACATATTATTAGTTATACAGGATCAAAATCTAAGAAGACTCGAGAGGAGAGAGCTAAATTGGAACATAAAATGAAAAGTCTTCAGGAAAAAGTGTATGCAGGAAGTGATCCAAGGTTGGAGAATGAATTACTGATTTTGAGAGCTGAATACGACAAAAAATCAGCGAATAGAGCTGCCTCGAGTCTTCTAAGATTGAAACAATCTTTTTATGAACAAGGTGAAAAATCAGGAAAATTACTGGCATGGCAGATTAAACAATTAGAAATTAAAACACCAATTACTAGTATTATAAGTAATGGACAGGTAGTTATAGATCCTTTAGAAATTAACAGAGCCTTTAGAGATTACTATGAAAAATTATATGATACTAAAAATGAATTTGATTTAACAAAACTAAATGGGTTTTTGAACGAACTATCTATACCGTGTATTCCAAATGAAAACAGGGAGATATTGGAGTCTAAAATTAGTCAAGAAGAAGTTGGGCTAGCCATTGATAATATGAAATCAGGAAAAAGTGCAGGACCAGATGGTCTTCCAGTTGACCTTTATAAGAAATTTAAGAATAAATTAATAAAACCTTTTTTGGAAATGGTTTTAGAAGCATTTCAAAATAATAATTTACCATCATACATAAATAATGCCTTAATTATACTGTTGCCAAAACCAGGTAAGCCCTCTAATAAATGTGAAAATATGAGACCAATAAGCCTATTAAACGCCGACCTTAAGATAATCTGTAAAATTTTAGCAAGACGAATACAAGAAATTTTACCAAATATTATTAATCGAGATCAGAATGGCTTTATAAAGGGAAGACAAGGCTTCCATAATGTAAGAAGACTATTTAATATTATTTATTTTAATAAAGAAGCACCGGATACAGCTCTCCTATCACTGGACGCCGAAAAGGCCTTTGATAGAGTTGAATGGCCCTTTCTTTTTGAAGTCCTACAAAGGTTTGGACTTGGAAATAATTTCATAAAATGGGTTCAAATAATATACAATAATGCTACAGCAGAAATCCTAACAAATAACAATATTTCAAAACCAATAAAAATCAATAGAGGATGTCGACAAGGCTGTCCACTTTCACCTTTACTGTTAACTATGGCAATTGAACCTTTAGCGATAGCGATACGTTTACATTCACAAATATATGGAATTAAAGTTGGACCAACAGAACATAAAATCTCCCTGTACGCCGATGACATAATTTTGTTTATGTCGAATCTAAAAAAATCAATTCCAACCTTGTTGAATTTAATAAAGAATTTTGGGGAAATATCAGGATATAAAATAAATAAAATTAAATCTTCAATATTAATGCTAAATGAGACCCAGAGAAATTACCCAGCCCCTGAGGTAAATCAATTCAATGTTGTAAATCAGTTTAAATATTTAGGAATCCAAATTGTGCCTAAGCTAGAATCAGTCGCCAGTGTCAACTATGAAGCCTTAATGACAGATATCAATGAGTTAACTCAGAGATGGATGTCACTACCAATGTCGATGATCGGGAGAATCAATATACTTAAAAGTAATATTTTACCTAAAATACTTTATTTATTTCAATACATTCCCTTATCACCACCTTTAGATTTATTCTCAAGAATAAAAAAAAAGTTAGTGGAATTTATATGGAACAACAGGAGGGCTAGATTACGTGTGTCTTTATTATATTTACCATTTGATCGTGGAGGTCTGAAATGTCCAAATTTTATGTTGTATTATTGGTCGGCACAACTGAGGTCTATGACATATTATTTTTCATCAAATGATCTCCCTCACTGGACTGAAATGGAATCATACAATTTACCTTTACCTCTTCCCATATTCATATACTCAGATTCGGCAAAAAAATTACAAAAACAAGTTAAAAATCCATTTGTAAAGCATATGATCAAAATATGGTGTGAAGCTAAAAACTATTTAAAAGAACCACAGTTACTGTCACAATTTAGTCCAATATGGGGTAATCAATATTTTAAACCAGGGAGAGCGGACGCTGTATTTAAAGTATGGAATTTAAAAGGGATACAAAAGATTCAGGATTTATATTTGCCATGTGCAGATAACATAATGTCTTTTGAAGAGCTGAGGATCAAATTTAATCTCAATAGAACACATTTTTTTAAATATCTTCAACTTAGAAACTTTATTCGATCAAATCAAAATAAAGCTCTCACTCGACCTATTTATTCATCCTTGGAAAAAATGATGATGAAAGATAGTAAAAGAAAGGGTATTATTTCAGAGTTTTATAACTCATTGACACTATCTTCAAGTGAAAATTCACTGAAAAGATTAAACTACTGGAAAGAAGATCTGCAAACTGAAATTTCAGAGGAACAATGGGAATTGGCTTGTACAGAAGCTCAAACCAAATCAATAAATGTACGCCTTAAATTGATACATTTCAAATGGTTAATGCGGATGTATGTTACACCGGAGGAGTTAAATAAATATAACAAAAATATACCAGATACATGCACAAAATGCATGGAAAGTAAAGGAACTCTATTTCATTGTGTATGGGAATGTAGATTAATAAGAATGTTTTGGGAAGAGGTGAGGGTAACAATTGAAAAAATAATCTCAAAACAAATCATATTGAATCCTAAATTGTTTTTGTTGGGTCTGTACCCAGAAAAGCATAATTTTAATAAAAGTGAAAGAACATTCATAGACCTCAGTTTGCTTAATGCCAAAAAATGTATTGCACTATTATGGAAAAAGACTCATAGACCAGATGTGACTCAGTGGTTAAGACAGATGTTAACAAACCTTCCATTAGAAAGAATAACATATATACTGAAATCAAAGGAAATTGTGTTTGAGAATATATGGAGACCTTTTATTGATTATGTAAAAAATTTAAACATAACTTTTGAAGAAGAAGGTGAATGGTGTGTGTGGACCTTGTAAATTCCAAACTGGTGAACATAATATGTATACTCATGTATTGGATTGTCTAGACTAAACAGAGGAGCATTGTTGAAGATTTGATTTTGTTGGTGGTTGTTGGTGTTTTTTAGTGCATTTTTTTTTTTGTAGTACTTTAGTGTTAGTGTTTGATTGTTTGTATCATGTTTGTTAAAAAAAAAAAAAAGGTTCAATAAAGATATTGTGGAAAAAAAAAGATAACAGGGAGGTGTCAAGGATGAATGGACTGACTGCAGTCGGACGGGGGGATTATCTTTTGTGTGTGGGAAGGGTCTAGACGGGGATTATCTTTTGTGTGTGAGAAGAGCCTAGAAGGATGTCATGTTATTTAAGGGAAGAGTTCCTACTTGTATGCCATTCTGTCTATGCTCCTTGTGTGAGTCGTGTAATAAACCGCTTGAACCAAATCAGCCTCATTATTTACATGCTCCACAGTATCAACATTCTCTGCAGCCCTCAGGTCTTCAGGAAGGCTATCCCACAGACGTGGACCTCGGGTCCTTGTATCTGTCAGTAGGTCTGGTAGACAAGGATCTGTATTGTATTTCTTATGGTTACTTAAAGGTGTTGATTAGATCTCCTCGCAATCGTCTCTACACTAGCGTGGGGTTGTTGAGGTGCCTTAGGCGCTCTTTATACGACAGGTTGCTTAGCCCAGACACTCGTTTGGTGGCTGTCCTCTGCCCTCGTTCAATAGTGTCTGTGAGCTTCCACAAGTGGGGTGACCACACAGGGGCTGCATATTCAATGTGAGGCTGTATCACTGTCTTATACAGGAGCCTGAAAACTTCATTATCTATGTATTCAGAGGTTCTCCACATGACATCTGTTATCTGGGTGGCTTTCTTCACCATTGTCTGTCTTTTGAAGGACAGCTCTTCATCTACAGTCACTCCAAGGTCCTGTTCATGGTCTGTGAACTGTAGAGGAATACTTTTTCCCTGATCAATCATTTCATAGGTAAATTCTGGATGGCCTGCCCCTATTCGTATCATTGTGCATTTGTCAGGATGGAAGCATAATTGCCACTTCACAGCCCATTCCTGGAGATTCAGCAGATCCTGTTGTAGCCTCTTACAGTCTGTTGGTGATCTCATGGGCATGTAGATTTGTATCATTTGCAAAGAGCTTCAGGTTGGCTCCAACAACTTCACACATATCATTAACAAATGTGAATAACACTGGCCCAAGAACACTGCCTTGTGGAACACCCCTTGTGATGTCCGTCCACTGTCAGATCTATTCACACAAACCCTTTGTTGTCATCCTGTGAGAAAAGAGTTAATCCTTTTTAATAGCTTGCCAGAGACACCGTAACACTCTACTTTTTGTAGAAGATGTCTGATGGGCACTGAATCAAAGTCCTTTTTAAATTCAAGATAAATAGTATCCACTGGTATGCCAAGATCTAACCATTCTGTCCATTGTTCAAAGCATTCTAGCATCTGTGTAACCGGAGCGCTGTGGCAGGAAACCATCCTGATGCTTGGAGAACAAACTATTTGTCTTCATATGTTTGACTATTTCATTGCGAATTATACCCTCGAATATTTTGTAGGCCACTGATGTGAAGCAAATTGGTTTATAATTGCCAGGAAAATTTTTGGCCCCTTTCCTGAATATTGGTGTAATGTGTCCCTTTTACTAGTATATTTTTGTCCATGGACAGATGTAATTTATCAGTAAGCAGTTCCCAACTCTTGTCAACAGTCTTCTCAAGAAGTTTTTTCCAGTCTATTGTAAGGGCATTTTTCATTTGCACATAGTTAGCCTTTTGATACTGAAAAATTTTCCTGCTTGTAACCATTTCCTGAACATAGCAGTTAAATGTGAAGCAAATACAGCCATGGACAAAATTGTTGGTACCCCTATGTAAATGAAAGAAAAACCCACAATGGTCACAGAAATAACTTGAATCTGAAAAAAGTGGTAAATAAAAATTCTATGAAAATTAACCAATGAAAATCAGACAATGCTTTTGAATTGTGGTTCAACAGAATTACTTTAAAAAACAAACTCATGAAACAGGCCTGGACAAAAATGATGGTACCCCTAGAAAAGATTGAAAATAATGTGACCATAGGGATATGTTCAACCAAGAGGTGTCCTCTAATTAACATCACAGGTGTCTACAAACTTGTAATCAGTCAGTCGGCCTATTTAAAGGGTGACAAGTAGTCACTGTGCTGTTTGGTGACATGGTGTGTACCACACTAAACATGGACCAGAGGAAGCAAAGGAGAGAGTTGTCTCAGGAGATTAGAAAGACAATTATAGACAAGCATGTTAAAGGTAAAGACTGTAAGACCATCTCCAAGCAGCTTGATATTCCTGTGACTACAGTTGCACATATTATTCAGAAATTTAAGATCCATGGAACTGTAGCCAACCTCCCTGGATGTGGCCGCAGGAGGAGACGGATAATACGAATGGTAACAAAAGAGCCCAGAACAACCTCTAAACACATTCATGGTGAACTCCAAGGTCAAGGTACATCAGTGTCAGATCGCACCATCCGTCGTCGTTTGAGCCAAAGTGGACTTCATGGGAGACGACCAAGGAGGACACCACTGTTGAAAACAAATCATAAAAAAGCCAGACTGGAATTGGCCAAACTGCATGTTGACAAGCCACAAAGCTTCTGGGAGAATGTCCTATGGACAGACGAGACAAAACTGGAACTTTTTGGCAAGGCACATCAGCTCTATGTTCACAGACACAAAAATGAAGCATACCAAGAAAAGAACACTGTCCCTACTGTGAAACATGGAGGAGGTTCTGTTCTGTTCCGGGGCTGCTTTGCTGCATCTGGCACAGGGTGTCTTGAATCTGTGCAGGGTACAATGAAATCTCAAGACTATCAAGGTATTCTAGAGAGAAATGTGCTGCCCAGTGTCAAACAGCTTGGTCTCAGTTGCAGGTCATGGGTCTTGCAACAGGATAATGACCCAAAACACACAGCTAAAAACACCCAAGAATTGCTAAGAGTGAAACATTGGACTATTCTAAAGTGGCCTTCTATGAGCCCTGATCTAAATTCTATTGAACATCTGTGGAAGTAGCTGAAACATGCCGTCTGGAGAAGGCACCCTTCAAACCTGAGACAACTGGAACAGTTTGCTCATGAGGAGTGGGCCAAAATACCTGCTGAGAGGTGCAGAAGACTCATTGACAGTTACAGAAATCATTTGATTGCAGTGATTTCCTCAAAAGGTTGTGCAACAAAATATTAAGTTAAGGGTATCATCATTTTTGTCCAGGCCTGTTTCATGAGTTTGTTTTTTAAAGTAATTCTATTGAACCACAATTCAAAAGCATTGTCTGATTTTCACTGGTTAATTTTCATAGAATTTTTATTTATTACCACTTTTGTCAGATTCAAGTTATTTCTGTGACCATTGTGGATTTTTCTTTCATTAACAGAGGGATACCAACAATTTTGTCCACATGTGTAATATGATCACATAAAAGCAGGTCGAGGGATAGTTTAGAAACATCATAAACAAGGTTCTTTAAAACCAAGTGAAGAGTCACAAGTGTCAAAGGGGAAACTTCAAAATGATGATGTTCAAAGGAATTCATTTACAATAAAATGTACAGATGCCCACTTAAATAAAAAACTAAATTAAAACTTAAGAATCAAAACCATCTAAGAAGCTAAAATAGGATAAAATACTACCTAAAGAACTTAAGG